>CM038144.1:5296668-6648452 GCA_021437245.1 Aegilops speltoides
GGAGTATCATGCATGCGTACTTATCCAGTTAACAAACTCCAAGCGTTCAAATCAAATGCTAACGGCAGGGTCACGCGTTGCATGGATACTTATATATCCAACTAAATGGTAGAATTCAAGAAGTTTGAATTAGTCCGGCCAACGGGTCGAGGCTAGACATGCATGCGTGCACCAAGTCCTGCACCTGTACGTGCCACTGAATAACTTGTCCATGCCAATCACTCTTCCCATGCATGTCTGTTCTTATCATTTCTTTTACTTATGGGCACCACTTGTAATCTTTTTCCTTAAAGAAAGAAGTTGTCATATAAACATTCTAAGCTGTCACGAACTTGTGTCGTCATTGTCTAAAATCTCAACCAAAAAAATATATATTTGTCTCGACCCTGTACATCCTTGTGATTTTTCTTTTCTAACTTGGCAAATAAGAACACCACTCATATTTTTTATAGGCTTGCAATTGTGATTTGAAATTTCTAAACTTGTACAATCATGAAAAATTATCATCCAACACCGTCGATGTCCTGGACTCTAACACGCCCCCACAGTCTGAACTGGGAGATGACTCGACCTGAAGACCGGAGCGAAACTCTTGAAAGAGAGCAGTAGGTAAGCCCTTTGTGAAGATGTCTGCAAACTGAGAGGAGGAGGGCACATGTAACACGAGAACGCCGCCAAGTGCGACCTTCTCCCGAACAAAGTGAATATCCAGTTCAATATGTTTGGTCCGACGATGCTGGACAGGGTTCCTGTAAGAGCTGCCGTACCCAACATGACTCTGAGACGGCCGTGGCAACTGCCCTGTATTCTGCTTCCGCACTGGAGCATGAGATAGTGGTCTGTCGTCGTGCTGACCATGAAATGAGATTGTCCCCAAGATACATGCAGAATCCGGATGTAGAGCGTCGTGTATCCGGGCATCCAGCCCAGTCGGCATCGGAGTAGGCAATAAGAGAGTTTGAAGAAGTACAATGCAAAGAAAGACCATGATCGAGGGTGCCTTTGAGATATCGAAGAATACGTTTGATGAGAGAAAGATGTGGATCGCGTGGATCGTGCATATGGAGACATGCTTGTTGGACCGCGTAAGCAATGTCAGGGCGAGTGAGGGTAGCATATTGGAGAGCGCCAGCTAAGCTACGGTACAAAGAAGGATCAGCAACAGAGGACCCGGAGGTGGAAGAGAGCTTTGCTTTGGTGTCAATAGGGGTGGTGACTGGATGACAATCGCGCATGCCAGCACGAGACAAGATGTCAAGAATGCATTGACGTTGAGAGAGATGAATTCCAGTGGATGTATGTGTGACAGAGATGCCAAGGAAGTGATGTAGGGGGCCGAGATCCTTCATAGCAAATTCGCGTGTCATTGCGTTGGTGATAGTAGCTAGAGTAGACGAGCTGGATGCTATAAGAATGATGTCATCGGCATAAAGAAGATATGCGAGATTGGTGCCATGGTGAAAGATAAAAAGAGAGGCATCGGATTTGGATTCAGTGAACCCAATAGTGCGAGCAAACACGGCAAAACACTGAAACCATGCACGAGGAGCTTGTTTGAGACCATATAGAGATTTATGTAGGCGACATACATGAGTGGGCTGATGAGGATCAACAAAACCAGAGGGTTGCTGACTATAGACAACTTCATCGAGATGACCATGAAGAAAAGCATTTTTTACATCTAGTTGGTGAATGGGCCAAGATTGAGATATAGCAAGGGAGAGTACAATGCGAATGGTTGCGGTTTAACAACTGGACTGAAGGTTTCATCAAAATCCACGCCGAGTTGTTGAGAAAAACCACGAACGACCCAACGAGCTTTGTGACGAGCAAGAGAGCCATCAGCATGGTATTTGTGGCGAAAGATCCACTTTCCGCTCACAATATTTGCACCAGGAGGAGCAGGGACAAGTGTCCATGTTTTGTTTAGGAGGAGAGCATCGAACTCTTCTTGCATTGCTTGACGCCAGTTAATATCACGCAATGCCGTGAGATAGTTGTATGGGATAGGGGAAGAGGCAATGGCTAATAGATTAAGCCGGTCGATGGGTGGAGGAAGTCGGCCAGTTGTAGATCGTGTGCGATGGATGATGGACGTGGGCTGTGGTGGTACGGGAACTGGGGAGGCCACCGGAGGTGGGCTTGGCTGTGACCCGTTGGGAGAGAAGGAATAGGAGGGAGTGTTAGCGGGTGGACTAGCAGCAGGTTGTGTAGAAGGCTGGTTGGAACGGGGGGTGTGGATGGGGGGCTGCTGGGTGCATGCATAGTGGGTGCATGCATAACAGGGGCATGCATAGAGGTGGGAGCGAGCACACGTACAGGTTCTGGTGGATCAAAAATTCCAGTGCACCGTGGTGGGGAAGGAGATGGCGGTGGTGCATAGGAAAAGGAGGACTTGTCAAAAACAACATGGCGAGATATAATGATTCGCCTTGTGGTTAGATCAAGACAACGATAGCCTTTGTGACGTGTTGGGTAGCCAAGAAATATACATTTGGTAGAGCGAGGGGATAGTTTGTTGGGAGAGGTAGATGTAGTGTTGGGATAACAAAGACAACCGAAGACACGAAGAGAGTCATATGAAGGTGGTGAGCCAAGAAGAGTTTCATATGGTGTGAGAAACTTGGTGGAAGAGGTTGGCCGTATGTTTATGAGGAAGGTGGCAGTGTGTAGTGCTTCAGCCCAAAAGGATGGAGGAAGATAGGCTTGAACTAACAAAGTACGAATGACATTGTTTGTGGTTCGAATGGCTCGTTCGGCCTTGCCGTTTTGTTGGGAAGTGTATGGACATGAGAAGCGAAGAAGGATACCTTGGGTGGCACAGAATGTATCTATTTTAGTGTTATCGAATTCCCGTCCATTATCACATTGGAAGGCTAAAATAGATAAATCGAATTGTGTGCGGGCGTAGGCATGAAAAGCAAGAAGGGTAGCATACACGTCCGATTTCTTGCGTAGCGGTAACGTCCAAAAATAATGAGTAAAATCATCAACTATAATAAGATAATAGACAAATCCGGACGTACTAGGACTTGGAGAGGTCCAAAGATCACAATGTAATAAAGCAAAAGGTTTGCTAGTGGATGAAACAGAAGAGTAAAACGGTAATCTAACATGTCGCCCAAGTTGACAAGCATGACAAAGGGGCGGCAGGACTTTATTGTAGGAGATAAGTTGAGAACTCTGAAGACGCTTCATAGTGTGGTGACCGGGATGTCCAAGTCGCCGATGCCAAAGGTCGAGGGTGCTGGTGATGACGTGTGCTTCGGGTGGTGTGGGGCGGCAGACGGAGTAGAGTGGGCGGGACTATTGCATCAAAGAATCTCGATCCTGGTAGGAAGTGCCTTCACAGAAAAACCCCAAGGGTCAAATTCAATTGAAACAAAATTATCGGTGGTAAGTTTTCGAACAGAAAGAAGATTTTTATGATGTGCGGAACAACAAGAATATTGTTAAGATATAAAGGTTTAGAAAGAGAAGGTAGTGTGTGTGAGCCAATGTGTGAGATCGGAAGAGATGCACCATTACCAACGGTGACGGTGTGAGCAGAGGAGGGTTGGGAGGAGGAAAGTATACCGTGATCAGATGCCATGTGAGAGGATGCTCCAGAATCCATGTACCACTCTTGATGTCCGGGGAGATGCATGTTCTGTAGTGCATTGAGGAGTGCTGGATCAAGCTGCAGCTGTTGTTGGCCTCCTGGATAGGCAGCAGATGGAGACGGCATCATGGGGTTGTTGTTGGTGTGCTGGGGGCTATAGGCAGCATACGCCTAAAAGGAAGCAGGAGCAGGACTGGGTCGGGGGCCCAGAACACCGGCGTTGGGAGCACGCCACCGAGGCTGGGACGACATGATGGGAGCCTGCTGTTGATGTTGTGCACGAGTCGGGAGGCCTGTCCATGGATTGAACATCCATGGGTTGTCGCGGCTGCGCCCGCGGCGGCCGCTGCTTCCACCACCACGGCCAGGGTTGGTGTAGGGCACGATGGGGTGGGAGTGGGCAGTGCGGGAGTCGTTGCCGCTGTAGCCGGTGCCACGTCTAGGAGTAGGAGCACGCTCTCCGCCAGCCTGAGGGAGAACGCTGTTGCCACTTGCCCATAATGCCGTAGCGGCCGCATTTTTGGCGTCCGTCTTCTTCTGCGTTTCCTCGAGGACGAGCGCGGAACGTGTCTGCAAGAACGAAGGGAACGACACTTGGAACAGAAGAAAAGACCGAAGATGGCTGAATTGTTCGTTGAGACCGCGAAGCACTGTGAGGACGAGAGTCTCGTCGGTGATGTCCTGGCCGACGTCGCTGAGAGCATCGGCAAGAGACTTGAGCTTGGCGCAGTAGTCGTGGATGGACATGTCTCCTTGAGGTGTGTTGCGGAACTTGGCATCAAGTGCTAGGGCGCGGCTTTTCTTGTTGTCATGGAAGAGGTTGGCGATGGAGTCCCAGACCTGCCGCGCCATGGAGCCGGGAGCCATGATGATGCCAAAAAGCTCGATGGAGATCAAGCCGTATATCCAGGAGAGCACCGTGAAGTCTCGCCCCCAATCGGAGGTAGGCGAAGTGTCGGACGGAGTGGCGGCGGCGTCGCCGACGACGTGGTTGGAGAGGCCGTAGCGTCCGAGGGCGACGAGAAACAGCTCACGCCACTTGACGTAGTTGGAGTCCGAAAGATCCAGAGTGATGGGAACATACGTCTTGATGGAGGCGGCATAAGACGAGGGTGCCGGAGCAGGGATGAGGACAGTTTTTCCTTTTTCCTCGTCAAGACGCTTGAGTTCTTCCTCACGAGCCCGTACGATGGACTCGCGGTTCTTCAGCTCCTCTTCGAGCTTCTTCAAATCGTCAGCGTTCATGGTGAGAGGGAGGGTGGAGGCTGAGCGAAGTAGCGGCGGTGAGGAGGGCGATTAGGGTGTGCGATCGAGTTTGAGGTAGGAGAGGACCGATCGGCCTGATACCATGCAATAGAGAAAATACCGGGCGGCTCAATGCCAGCCTCGGCAAGCCTCCTCATATATTTATAGCATGGGATGATTACAGAGTTTAATTACAACACAAGCCCGTAACCATACATGGAAGCTATTGATCTGGTAATATCTTTGTGTATACTCCAAGATGAGATGCCGTCGATGTCCTGGACTCTAACAAACACGTTTGAGATGTATCAGTCTTACCGCACTAGCTCGAATGACGGTAGTGCTCCTCCCGGGGTGTATTTTCCATGTGTTGAGTTATTCGGAATAACACTCTCCATTACCACACAAATGTCTAAGGCATCATATAACACCATGCCATCATCATCCGAACTGGCGAACCTCGTCTTCAAAGGATGTCACATCATTGTTCAACTTAATGACATAAGATCAAGAAGAATATCCAAAAAATCATCCATGGCTCATGCTAGGTAGTGTCCATTTGTTATCCCCTTTTGAGAAATAACGTCATAGTGTTTGAATACTATGCATTGGTTAAAACAACATTGACCAATCGATGCACTTGCTAATGTGTGAAAAGCGCACACAATAAGAGAGCGGCGTTTTGGCTCCTAGGTGCATATGCACCCATTGTCAAAATACACATTTCAAAAATTTG
Organism: Aegilops speltoides; assembly: GCA_021437245.1. Taxonomy (NCBI): domain Eukaryota; kingdom Viridiplantae; phylum Streptophyta; class Magnoliopsida; order Poales; family Poaceae; genus Aegilops; species Aegilops speltoides. The sequence continues at coordinate 5,302,251 of CM038144.1, forward strand.
AAAAATTCGGAAGAAAAATTCCACGTGTATATCCGGACATTTTATGTGTGTTCACAAGATTTTGGTGAAAACGACGTTTTTTGTGGCTTGTGTAAAAAAGATAAAGAAATGTCTCGTGAATAGTTAGAATGAAGCATCAGAAATTGTCTTTTTTTCACAAGCCACAAAAAATGTCGTTTTCCACTGAAACCTTGTGCACGCACATAAAATGTCCGGATATACACGCAGGGTTTTTGTTCCAAAATTTTCAACTTTTCGAAATGTGTATTTCGACAATAGGTGCATATGCACCTAGGAGCCAAAGGCAATTACCGACACAATAATTCATTGTTACAATACCCTTTCATTCCTTTTGCAACACAGGTTGGACTTGAAAAAAAGATGCCAATGAAACATAAAAGGTAGGAACATAAATATTTTCGTATTGCAGTAGATGGTTGAAAGGGATACAAGCTAACTAATCAAATAAGAAAGATGATACTACTACCATCTAATTTCACATATAGTTAAAGATTCAAAGCCTAGTACTAGCAGATGCAACATGAATATGTTGATGGGTTGAACAACCTAATCTATTTGTAGCACTCACGTGAAACACAACTCGGCTGGAGATTCAATTTTATGCTAGAGGAAATAGTGTGAAGACATAGACTTGACATTATTGGCCGAGCTCACCACATAAAACTAAAGGAGTTCATAAAATACATGAAGGCAAGTTGATTTTTGTGAACACTTACAAGTAATAACATGCTCACTTATTATCAACATTAAATTACCCTACTTTAGCATATTCACCTTTAATTCCATTCATATGCACAATAGGGTTCCAAAAAAGGTCTCATGCCCCCATGTAGTCATATTTCTCTAGAAGATATAAATAACTACCAATATCTAGAACCTGCCTAAGTAGACAACAAGTGTTGATATCCCACCCAAAGACATTGACCGAGAAGGATATGCAAACTTTTGATAACTTCTTGATGCAGGGACCATTCGGCCGGTTCAATCATAACTCAACATGCATGGTTGATAATAGATGCATAGGAAAGTTCCCAATAAGAATCAACAACAATCAACCAATGATGGTGTGTTTCTAGCATGTTGTCTTTAACAACACTATAATATTAGTTGCATAACCATGACATCGACGTCATCAAGCAAAAACCATGAGCAAAGAATGGTAAACACAATCAAGAAAAAGATAACCGGTTGGCATGGCCACGACAGTAGGAGACATCAACTAAGCTCCAACAGCCGAATGGTGACATGTTGTGCTCGTACGCGTGCAAATATGAATGATCACAATCTATATGTCTTCTTTCTCCGTGTTTGTGTTATTTTGTTCTTGTTGGGTCTAGTATAAGAATGTACTAGTGTAGGCGTGAAAAGTACTTTCGAGATGTGTGACATGTTGCCTCATTTGGGCGTGTGGTGGTACATGCCATGTAATGTTTAACATCTCTCATAGACCTTATAATGCTTGTACTAAGAGCATTTACGACACTCGATTTGATATACCACAACTGGATTCCCCATGCCACATAGTGTATGATATTTTCGAGTTTTTATTTATCAGTTCGCCTTCTGGGGTGCACTGAAATGAACATTATGAAATTTTCAAGTTGATTTTGTTTCAGAAAATGGTGAAGGGCCAAAGCCTGAAAAGTAGGCAAGCTTGAGAGTCTTCAGATTTTCATAAGTGTGCCATTTTGTACCAAGATGAGCATAAAATCCTAACTGAAACTGAAATGGTCAAAAAAGTCGAAGTAGTCGTTCTCTTTGTTCTTAGTTTATTGGTTTCAAAAGTTGTTTCATTTTTTTCCTGTAGGTTTACATTTATTTTTCATTTTTATGGTTTATAAAATCTTGGTATCCATTTAGGAATAAAAACAAAATTGCTCATAAAAACATCCTATGTTTACATGCCATTGTAAAACATGTCCCATCACATATAGAATAGATCCCCATGTATCGCTCGAAGAGATAACTCAGGGCCATGTTTGATAAGCTACTCAATTTAGCCCCTTTACATTGCAAGGGGGTAGGGTGAATGTTGGGGAACGTAGCATGCAATTTTAAAAAAATTCCTACGATCACGCAAGATCTATCTAGGAGATGCATAGCAACGAGAGGGGAAGAGTGTGTCCACGTACCCTCATAGACCGAAAGCGGAAGCGTTAGTTAACGCGGTTGATGTAGTCGAACGTCTTCATGATCCAACCGATCCAAGTACCGAACGTACGACACCTCCGTGTTCAGCACACATTCAGCTTGATGACGTCCCTCGAACTCTTGATCCAGTAGAGGGTCGAGGGAGAGTCTCGTCAGCATGACAGCGTGGTGACGGTGTTGACGATAGATGTAATCCGCGCAGGGCTTCGCCTAAGCACTACGGCGCTATGACCGGAGGAGTAAACTGTGGAGGGGGACACCGCACACGGCAAAGAGAACAATTGATGTGCCTTTGGGGTGCCCCCTGCCCACGTATATAAAGTAGGATAGGGAGGAGGCCGGCAGTCTATGTTGGAAATATGCCCTAGAGGCAATAATAAAAGTATTATTATATTTCCTTGTTCATGATAATTGTCTTTTATTCATGCTATAACTGTATTATCCGGAAATCGTAATACACATGTGAATACATAGACCACAATATGTCCCTAGTGAGCCTCTAGTTGACTAGCTCGTTGTGATCAACAGATAGTCATGGTTTCCTGGCTATGGACATTGGATGCCGTTGATAACGGGATCACATCATTAGGAGAATGATGTGATGGACAAGACCCAATCCTAAGCATAGCACAAAGATCGTGTAGTTCGTTTGCTAGAGCTTTTCTAATGTCAAGTATCTCTTCCTTAGACCATGAGATCGTTTAACTCCCGGATACCGTAGGAGTGCTTTGGGTGTATCAAGCGTCACTGGCGAATGGGTGACTATAAAGGTGCACTACGGTATCTCCGAAAGTGTCATTGGGTTGACACGGATCGAGGCGGGATTTGTCACTCCGTGCAAGCGGAGAGGTATCTCTGGGCCCACTCGGTAGGACATCATCATTATGTGCACAGTGTGACCAAGGGGTTGATCACGGGATGATGTGTTACGGAGCGAGTAAAGAGACTTGCCGTAGCGAGATTGAACAAGGTATCGCTATACCGACGATCGAATCTCGGGCAAGTAAAATACCGCTAGACAAAGGGAATTGTATACGGGATCGGTGAGTCCTTGACATCGTGGTTCATCCGATGAGATCATCGTGGAACATGTAGGAGCCAACATGGGTATCCAGATCCGCTGTTGGTTATTGACGGAGAACGTCTCGGTCATGTCTACATGTCTCCCGAACCCGTAGGGTCTACACATAAGGTTCGATGGCGCTAGGGTTATAAAGGAAGCTTGTATGTGGTTACGAATGTTGTTGAGTCCGGATGAGATCCCGGACGTCACGAGGAGTTCGGAATGGTCCGTAGGTAAAGATTTATATATGGGAAGTCTGTTTTGGTCACCGGAAAAGTTTGGGGTTTATCGGTGCGTCTGGGACCACCGGGAGGGTCCCGGGGGTCCACCAAGTGGGGCCACCTGCCCCAGAAGGCTGCGTGGGCCAAGTGTGGGAGGGGACCAGCCCCTAGGTGGGCTGGGGCGCCCCCCACCAAGGCCCAAGGCGTGGGAAGTGGGGAAGGGGGGCAAACCCTAGGGCAGATGGGCCCTAAGGCCCACCCTAGGTGCGCCTCCCCCTCTCTCCCCCTCTGGCCGCCACCCAGATGGGATCTGGGGGCTGGCCGCCGCCCCTAGGGGTGGAAACCTAGGTGGGGGCGCAGCCCCCTCTCCCCCTATAAATAGTGAGGCATAGGAGCAGCCCAACACATGGTTTTCTTCTCCTGTTGGCGCAGCCATACCTCTCTCCCTTCTCCTCATATCTCGCGGTGCTTGGTGAAGCCTGCTGGACTACCGCTCCTCCATCACCACCATGCCGTTGTGCTGCTGCTGGATGGAGTCTTCCTCAACCTCTCCTCTCCCTTGCTGGATCAAGGCGTGGGAGGCGCCACCGGCTGTACGTGTGTTGAGCGCGGAGGTGCCGTCCGTTCGGCACTAGGATCTCCGGTGATTTGGATCACGACGAGCACGACTCCTTCAACCCCGTTCTCTTGAGCGCTTCCGCTTAGCGATCTACAAGGGTATGTAGATGCACTCTCTTTCTACTCGTTGCTGGTCTCTCCATAGATAGATCTTGGTGACACGTAGGAAATTTTTGAATTTCTGCCTCGTTCCCCAACAAATGGCATCATGAGCTAGGTCTATTGCGTAGATTCTTTGCACGAGTAGAACACAAAGTAGTTGTGGGCGTTGATGTTGTTCAATATGCTTACCGTTACTAGTCCAATCTTGTTTCGACGGTATTGTGGGATGAAGCGGCCGGACCGACCTTACACGCTCTTTACGTGAGGCAGAGTTCCACCGATTGACATGCACCGTGCATAAGGTGGCTAGCGGGTGCCGATCTCTCCACTTTAGTCGGAACGGATTCGATGAAAAGGGTCCTTATGAAGGGTAAATAGCAATTGGCAAATCACGTTGTGGTTTTGCGTAGGTAAGAAACGTTCTTGCTAGAAACCCATAGCAGCCACGTAAAACATGCAAACAACAATTAGAGGGCGTCTAACTTGTTTTTGCAGGGTATGCTATGTGATGTGATATGGCCAAGATGAATGTGATGAATGATATGTGATGTATGAGATTGATCATGTTCTTGTAATAGGATTCACGACTTGCATGTCGATGAGTATGACAACGGCAGGAGCCATAGGAGTTGTCTTTATTTATTGTATGACCTGCGTGTCATTGAACAACGCCATGTAATACTTTACTTTATTGCTAACGGTAGCCATAGTAGTAGAAGTAATAGTTGGCGAGACAACTTCATGGAGACACGATGATGGAGATCATGATGATGGAGATCATGGTGTCATGCGGTGGCGATGATGATCATGGAGCCCGAAGATGGAGATCAAAGGAGCAAAATGATATTGGCCATATCATGTCACTATTTGATTGCATGTGATGTTTATCATGTTTATGCATCTTGTTTACTTAGGACGACGGTTGTAAATAAGATGATCCCTTACAAAATTTCAAGAAGTGTTCTCCCCTGACTGTGCACCGTTGCTACAGTTCGTCGCTTCTAAGCACCACGTGATGATCGGGTGTGATGGATTCTTACGTTCACATACAACGGGTGTAAGACAGTTTTACACAGCGAAAACACTTAGGGTTAACTTGACGAGCCTAGCATGTACAGACATGGCCTCGGAACACGGAGACCGAAAGGTCGAGCATGAGTCGTATGGAAGATACGATCAACATGAAGATGTTCACCGATGATGACTAGTCCGTCTCACGTGATGATCGGACACGGGCTAGTTGACTTGGATCATGTAATCACTTAGATGACCAGAGGGATGTCTATCTGAGTGGGAGTTCATAAGATGAACTTAATTATCCTGAACATAGTCAAAAGATCTTTGCAAATTATGTAAATGGCTCGCGTTTTAGTTCCTTTGTTTAGATATGTTCCTAGAGAAAATATAGTTGAAAGTTGTGATGGCGATTATGCGGACGAGAAAGCTTATGTCCTTAATGCACCGCTCGATGTGCTGAACCCCAAAGCGTCGTTTGTGGATATTGCGAACATCGGACATACGTTTTGATAACTACGTGATAGTTCGGTTAAGCGGTTTAGAGTTGAGGCACCAAAGACGTTTTGAAGCGTCGCGGAACATATGAGATGTTTGAGGGCTGAAATTGAGATTTCAGGCTCGTGCCACGTCAAGAGGTATGAGACCTCCGACGATTTTCTTAGCCTGCAAACTAAGGTAGAAATGCTCAATCGTTGAGCTTGTGCTCAGATTATGCGAGTGCAACAATCACTTGAATCGAGTGGGATTTGATCTTCCAGATGAGATAGTGATGTTTCTCCAAAGTGATAGCAACCAAGCTGCTAGAGCTTCGTGATGAACTATAACATATCAGGGATAGATATGATGATCCTTGAGGTATTCGCGATGTTTGACACCGCGAAAGTAGAAATCAAGAAGGAGCATCAATTGTTGATGGTTGGTGAAACCACTAGTTTCAAGAAGGGCAAGGGTAAGAAGGATACTTCATGAAGCGGCAAATCAGCTGCTGCTCGGTGAAGAAACCCAAGGTTGAACCCAAACCCGAGACTAAGTGCTTACGTGATAAGGGGAATAGTCACTAGAGCGGAATTACCCTAGATACTTGATAGATGAGAAGGCTGGCAAGGTCGATAGAAGTATATTGGATATACATTATGTTAATGTGTACTTTACTAGTACTCCTAGTAGCACCAGGGTATTAGATACCGGTTCGGTTGCTAAGTGTTAGTAACTCGAAATAAAAGCTACGGAATATACGGAGACTAGCTAAAGGTGAGCTGACGATATGTGTTGGAAGTATTTCCAAGGTTGATGTGATCAAGCATCGCACGCTCCCTCTACCATCGAGATTTGGTGTTTGCGTTGAGCATACACATGATTGGATTATGTCTGTCGCAATACGGTTATTCATTTAAGGAGAATAATGGTTACTCTGTTTATTTGAATAATACCTTCAATGGTCTTGCACCTGAAACGAATGGTTTATTGGATCTCGATCGTAGTGATACACATTTTCATGCCAAGAGATATAAGATAGTAATGATAGTACCACTTACTTGTGGCACTGCCATGTAAGTCATATTGGTATAAAACGTATGAAGAAGCTCCATGTTGATGGATCTTTGGACTCACTCGGTTTTGAAAAGTTTGAGACATGCGAACCATGTCTATTGGTGTATATGCATGAAGAAACTCCATGCAGATGGATTGTTTGGACTCACTTGATTTTGAATCACTTGAGATATGCAAATCATACCACATGGGCAAGATGACTAAAAAGCCTCGTTTTCAGTAAAATGGAACAAGATAGCAACTTGTTGGAAGTAACACATTTTGATGTGTGCAGTCCAATGAGTCTTTGAGGCATCTGATGAATATCGTTATATTCTTACTTCACAGATGATTCGAGTAGATGTAGAGTATATTTACTTGATGAAACACAAGTCTGAATTATTGAATGGTTCAAGTAAATTCAGAGTGAAGTTGAAGTTCATCGTGACAAGAGGATGAAGTGTCTATGATATGATCATAAAGATGAGTATCTGAGTTCGAGTTTGGCACACAATTAAGACATTGTGGAAATGTTTCACAATTAATACACGCTGGAACACCATAGTTTGATGGTGTGTCTGAACATCATAGTTGCACCCTATTGGATATGGTGTGTACCATGAAGTCTCTTATCGAATTACCACTATCGTTTATGGGTTAGGCATTAGAGACAACCACATTCACTTTAAATAGGGCACCACGTAATTCCGTTGAGATGACACCGTATGAACTATGGTTTAGAGAAACCTAAGCTGTCATTTCTTAAAGGTTTGGGCTGCGGCGCTTATGTGAAAAAGTTTGAGTTGATAAGCTCGAACCCAAAGCGGATAAAATGCATCTTCATAGGACACCCAAAACAGTTGGGTATACCTCCTAATTCAGATCCGAAAGCAATAGGGATTGTTTCTTGAATCGGATCCTTTCTCGAGGAAAAGTTTGTCTCGAAAAGTTGAGTGGGAGGATGGTGGAGACTTGATATGGTTATTGAACCATTACTACAACTAGTGTGTAGCAGGGCACAGGAAGTTGTTCCTGTGGCACCTACACCAATTGAAGTAGAAGCTTATGATAGTGATCATGAAACTTCGGATCAAGTCACTACCGTAACTCGTAGGGTGACAAGGATGTGTACTGCTTCAGAGTGGTGCAGTAATCCTGTCGTGAAGGTCATGTTGCTAGATAACAATGAACCTACGAGCTATGGAGAAGCGATGGTGGGCCCAAATTCCGACAAATGGTTAGAAGCCATGAAATCCGAGATAGGATCCATGTATCAGAACAAAGCATGGACTTTGGTGGACTTGCCCGATGATCGGCAAGCCATTGAGATAAATGGATCTTTAAGAAGAAGACGGACGTGGACGGTGATGTCACCGTCTATGAAGCTCGACTTGTGGCGAAGAGTTTTTCACAAGTTCAAGGAGTTGACTACGATGAGATTTTCTCATCCGTAGCGATGCTTAAAGTTCGTCGGAATCATGTTAGCACAAGATGCATTTATGAAATCTGGCAGATGGATGTCAAAACGAGTTTCCTTACCGGTTTTAAGTAAGGAAAGGTTGTATGTGATACAATTAGAAAAGTTTTGTCGATCCTAAAGATGCTAAAAGGTATGCTACCTCCAGCGATCCTTCTAAGGACTGGAGTAAGCATCTCGGAGTTGGAATGTGCGCTTTGATGAGATGATCAAAGATTTTGGGTTTATACAAAGTTTATGAGAAACTTGTATTTCCAAAGAAGTGAGTGGGAGCACTATAGAATTTCTGATGAGTATATGTTATTAACATATTGTTGATCAGAAATAATGTAGAATTTCTGGAAAGCATATAGGGTTATTTGGAAAGTGTTTTTCAATGGAAAACCTGGATTATGCTACTTGAACAATAAGCATCAAGATCTATAAGATAGATCAAAATGCTTAATAGTACTTTCAAATGAGCACGTACCTTGACATGATCTTGAAGGTGTTCAAGATGGCTCAGTCAAAGAAGGAGTTCTTGCCTGAGTTGTAAGGTACGAAGTTAAGACTTAAAGCTCGACCACGGCAGAAGAGAGAGAAAGGACGAAGGTCGTCCCCTATGCTTCAGACGTAGGCTCTATAGTATGCTATCTTGTGTACCGCTTAGGAAATGTGCCTTGCCACGAGTCGGTCAAGGGGTACAAGAATGATCCAGGAATGGATCATTGGACAGCGGTCAAAATTGTCCTTGGAGTAAATAAGGACATGTTTCTCAGTTATGGAGGTGATAAAGAGTTCGGCGTAAAGGGTTACGTCGATACAAGCTTTAACATTTGTCCGAGTGACTTTGAGTAGCAAACCGGATACGTATAGTGGAGCAACCATTTGGAATAGCTCCAAGTGGAGCGTGGAAGTAGCATTTACAATATGACCTAAAAAAATTTGCAAAGCACACACGGACCTGAAAGTTTCAGACCCGTTGACTAAAACCTCTCTCACAAGCAAAACTTGATCAAACCCCAGAACTCATTTGATGATGTTGGTCACATGGCGATGTGACCTGTCAATGTTAAATCACATGGCGATGTGAACTAGATTATTGACTCTAGTGCAAGTGGGAGACTATTGGAAGTATGCCCTAGAGGCAATAATAAAAGTATTATTATATTTCCTTGTTCATGATAATTGTCTTTTATTCATGCTATAACTGTATTATCCGGAAATCGTAATACACGTGTGAATACATAGACCACAATATGTCCCTAGTGAGCCTCTAGTTGACTAGCTCGTTGTGATCAACAGATAGTCATGGTTTCTGACTATGGACATTGGATGTCGTTGATAACGGGATCACATCATTAGGAGAATGATGTGATGGACAAGACCCAATCCTAAGCATAGCACAAAGATCGTGTAGTTCGTTTGCTAGAGCTTTTCTAATGTCAAGTATCTCTTCCTTAGACCATGAGATCGTTTAACTCCGGATACCGTAGGAGTGCTTTGGGTGTATCAAAGCGTCTGGCGTGGCGGGTGACTATAAAGGTGCACTACAGGTATCTCCGAAAGTGTCTGTTGGGTTGACACGGATCGAGACTGGGATTTGTCACTCCGTGCAAACGGAGAGGTATCTCTGGGCCCACTCGGTAGGACATCATCATTATGTGCACAGTGTGACCAAGGGGTTGATCACGGGATGATGTGTTACGGAACGAGTAAAGAGACTTGCCGGTAACGAGATTGAACAAGGTATCGGTATACCGACGATCGAATCTCGGGCAAGTAAAATACCGCTAGACAAAGGGAATTGTATACGGGATCGATTGAGTCCTTGACATCGTGGTTCATCCGATGAGATCATCGTGGAACATGTGGGAGCCAACATGGGTATCCAGATCCGCTGTTGGTTATTGACGGGAGAACGTCTCGGTCATGTCTACATGTCTCCGAACCCGTAGGGTCTACACATAAGGTTCGATGGCGCTAGGGTTATAAAGGAAGCTTGTATGTGGTTACGAATGTTGTTCGAGTCCGGATGAGATCCCGGACGTCACGAGGAGTTCGGAATGGTCCGGAGGTAAAGATTTATATATGGGAAGTCTGTTTTGGTCACCGGAAAAGTTTGGGGTTTATCGGTAACGTCTGGGACCACGGGAGGGTCGGGGTCCACCAAGTGGGGCCACCTGCCCGAGAAGGCTGCGTGGGCCAAGTGTGGGAGGGACCAGCCCCTAGGTGGGCTGGGCGCCCCACCAAGGCCCAGGCGTGGGAAGTGGGGAAGGGGCAAACCCTAGGCAGATGGGCCCTAAGGCCCACCCCAGGTGCGCCTCCCCTCTCTCCCCTCTGGCCGCCACCCAGATGGGATCTGGGGGCTGGCCGCCGCCCCCTAGGGGTGGAAACCTAGGTGGGGGCGCAGCCCCCTCTCCCCCTATAAATAGTGAGGCATAGGAGCAGCCCAACACATGGTTTTCTTCTCCTGTTGGCGCAGCCATACCTCTCTCCCTTCTCCTCATATCTCGCGGTGCTTGGCGAAGCCCTGCTGGACTACCACGCTCCTCCATCACCACCACGCCGTTGTGCTGCTGCTGGATGGAGTCTTCCTCAACCTCTCCCTCTCCCCTTGCTGGATCAAGGCGTGGGAGACGTCACCGGGCTGTACGTGTGTTGAACGCGGAGGTGCCGTCCGTTCGGCACTAGGATCTCCGGTGATTTGGATCACGACAATCGACTCCTTCAACCCCGTTCTCTTGAACGCTTCCGCTTAGCGATCTACAAGGGTATGTAGATGCACTCTCTTTCTACTCGTTGCTGGTCTCTCCATAGATAGATCTTGGTGACACGTAGGAAATTTTTTGAATTTCTGCTACGTTCCCCAACAGTCTAGAGGGGGCGCGCCAAGGGGGAGTCCAACTAGGATTGCCAATCCTAGTTGGTCTCCCTTTCCTATTCCAAGAAGGGGAAAGAGGGAAGGAGAGGGAGAGGGAGAGGGAAAGAGGGGGTTGCACTCCTCCCCCTTGTCCAATTCGGACTCCCTTGGGGGTAGCACCCTGCGGGCTGCCCTCTCCTACTCCCTTATGGCCCATTAAGGCCCATAACTTCCCCGGGGGGTTCCAGTAACCCCTCGGTTCCCCGATAAATATCTGAAACATCCCAAAACCATTTCGGTGTCCGAATACCTTCGTCCAATATATCAATCTTTATGTCTCGACCATTTCGAGACCCCTCGTCATGTCCGTGATCTCATCCGGGACTCCGAACAAACTTCGGTCATCAAAAACACATAACTCATGATACAAATCGTCATCGAACGTTAAGTGTGCGGACCCTACGGGTTTGAGAACTATGTAGACATGATCGAGACACATCTCCGATCAATAACCAACAGCGGAACCTGGATGCTCATATTGGCTCCTACGTATTCTACGAAGATCTTTACCGGTTAAACCGCACAACAACATATGTTGTTCCCTTTGTCATCAGACTGTGCCTTTGAAATAGGTTTAGGATGCATACTAACAAAGCAGAAATTTTTTGTGTCAATTTATACGAGTCTCCCACAATGTATTTTCTAGATAACATCGTTGAGTTTTATTAGTTAACAATGGTGTTCGTGGGAATGATTACGAAATCATGTGACACTAAAAGCCAAACATGGCGGCGTACATCAAGTTATGAAGCAAATTTCACCGATTCATGGGCAAACTAGCATTCTCCAAATCTGTTGCATGCCCATCCAGCTCCTTGGTTATGGCACCGTACTGTCCACTTGCCTTTTCAGATGTATTGTTCACACTGTCAAACAATCTAAAGCAATGAACTCTTGTATGTGGTTGTGATTGAAGAACTTTTAGTGTGGACAAGAAAGCTATTTTCCTTTTCCGGGTGAAATTAAGATGAAGTAAATCTTTGCATGGGCAGACCATACCAATAGAAAGTTTTCGAGTTTATACGTGCCCCACATAGTGATCTCATCCATAAAAGTTGCATGACTAAAAACCACTATGAAAGCTACGTGATGCAATGGTAGATAACTATCATTCGGATGAGAAATGACATATGGTTGGATGCCTTCCGTGTTTTCAAAATGTATGTAACGATCGTGGGAGATGAAAAAAAATGATTTTAAGACCCCCTTAGTCTTACCACACCCGCTCGCATGAGGCTAGCGCTCCTCCCAGGGTGTATTTCTGGTGTGTTGAGTTATTTGGAATAGCACTTCTCCATTACCACGTAAGGGTTCAGAAATCATAATATCATGCCTTCATCATTTGAAGTGGCAACTCTCATTGCCAAAGGATGTGTCATCATTGTTCAGTTTAATGACATGATACCAAGAAGAATCTAAAAAAACTAGCCGCCTTTCATGGCCATGCAATATCCATTTGTTATCCTCTTGTGAGAAATAATGTTATAATGTTTAATCAGTATCATGCAATGGTTAAAACAAAATTGACCGATTGATGCACTCACTAGTGTGTTAAAAGCTTACACAAAAAATTCATTGTTTCATTGCATGCCTTTTGCAGCACAGGCTAGCTGGATTAGATCAAAATACATTAGGGAAACATAAAGTAGGAACATAAATATATGTTGAATCGTAGAACACGGTTGAAAGGGGAATACAAGGTAACTAATCAAATAAGAAAGATGATACGACTACCATTTAGTTTCACTTTCACATAAAGATCAAGATAGAACACAAAAAATATAAGATGCAATGGCAATATGTTGATGGACTGGACATCCTAACCTATTTGTAGCATTCACGTGAAACGCAAGTTGGTGGGAGATTCAATTTTATGCTAGAGGAAGTAGTGTGGACAAAATATACTTTATATAGTTGACCGAGGTTACCACATAAAACTGAAGGAGTTCATTAGGGGCATGAAGGAACGAGGAAACTAAAAAGAGAACTTGCAAGTAATAACATGTTCACTCATTCTCATCTTTGAATTACTCTTATTCAACGTATTTTCTTCCAAGTACATTTATATACACAACATTATTTCAAACCAGGGCCTCCTACATGCCCACACGGTCACTTTTCTCCACAAGACATAAAAGATAACAAAAATCTAGAACCAACCAAGGTAGACAACAAGTATTGATATCCCACACAAAGACATTGATTGAGAAAGATATGCAATTGTTTGATAACTTCATGGTGCAAGGACCATTCGACCAAGTCAATCCTAACTCAACATGCATGGTCGATAACATATCCATAGAAAAGTTCCCAGTAAGAAACAACAACGATCAACCAATGATGGTGTGTTTCTAGCATGTTGACTCATCTTGAACAACACTATACCACTCACAGAGGGGTAAACAACATAAACATTACATTAATGTCTAAAGTGCAAGACCGTCCTATCAGCATCACAACACAAAATAAGAAAAGGATGCACCGTTAATGGGTAGGCATGATTCCATGACTAATATATGACAACCATCCAAAGTTTATGGATAGGAAACATCTTCTTTTTTATGTAATTCAGATGATTTTATTCAAAAAACACGAAGAATAGATTGCGGATTCACAAATGGGACTCTGAAGAATTATTAGTTGGTTGAGAATAGCAAGAAAGGTAGTCATGATCTAAGCTACATCAAGCACAATTATGTTGAAAGAATGGTAAACACAATCAAGAAAATGATAACAGGCTAGCGCAAACATCCAATGACTACATGTTTTTTGAATTGTTTGGAATGCTTAGCGCAAACATGTCCCATCACATTTAGAATAGACCCCCATGTCTCCCTTGAAGAGTGACTTGGGGCCATGTTTGATAAGCTACTCATTTTAGCCCCTTTACGTTGCAAAGGGGTTAAGGTGAATGCCCTTCGAAACCTTCCACTTATACTTGTTGGTGCCGCTTGACTTGACGATCGATGCACTCCAGCACATGGCCCTCCTATTTGTGAGCGTAGTGCAAAGCCAACTCTTCTATTGTTCAACATATAATGGAAGGGTTTGTTCCTGAGGCCTCTCATTCCCAGATAGGTAATCTGCAATGTGATTGAATATTCAACATCCGATGGTGGGTGGGTAGATGAAGAGAGATCATCTTGTTCAAATCTAGCTGGTAGTGTGATTGAAGCAAACCAAGGAGGCAAAGGGTGTTATATATCCATGATGGGACGCTTCCTTTTCAAAGATAATAAATACACAACGCCTTGGATGGAATCTTGATATGACATTATGAAACCCGCACAACATGTGGAGTACTGAGAAGGCTTCATGTCGATCCAGCGACACATAGCTACCACTAGGACAAGAAATGACACATAGTTTGATGCCTATCATTTTTACAGAATATGTACATAGTCGTAAGCAGAGAAGAGACGGACAAGATGACACGACGAGTTCTCAAGGCCCTCCCGCTCGCGTGCCACTGGCACCAGGGACATACCTAGAGTGAAAATAGCCTAGCATCCTTGTATAAACCACACACACATGCCTCACGCAAATTTGGAGTGTCACAAAATTATTCTTTTTTTTTGAACAAAACTATTCATACAGCACAAAATGTACTAACTATACTAGGTAGGAAAATAATTGTGACCGGCCACGGGAGGTCACCTCGGTCCCTGTATAAGTACCCAAGCCTCCCGGTCCACCGGTCCCGTATAAATACGTAGTGTGAAATTTGAATGTGGGTGGGTGGAAACTTGATATGATATTATGAAACCTACACGGCACTTGGAGGATCGAGAAGACTTCATATCGATTCAATGACATATAGCTACAACTAGGACAAGAAATAACACATAGTTTGATGCCTATCATTTTGTACAAGATGTACACAGTCATAGCCGCAAAGACGGACAAGATGACAAGGCGAGTTTTGAAGAACCTCTCACTCGCCTGCCACTAGCGCCAGGGACATACCTAGAGTGAAAATAGCCTAGTATCCTTGTATGAACCACACACACACACATGACTCACACAAATTTGGCATGTCACAAAACTATTCATATAACACAAAATGTAGTACCACACAGGAATATAAAAAAACAAATTGCTCGTAAAAACATCCGGTTACTACATGCTACTACAAACATCTCCCATCACATTTAGAATAGAACCCCCATGTTTCCCACGAAGAGATGAGTTAGTCCCATGTTTGATAAGCTACTCCACCTAGCCCAGTCATATTGCAAGAGGATTTGGTGTCCACCCTCTGAAAGCTTGAACTTCTACGTGAAGGTGCTATATGACTTGAAGAGCCATGATTTGCAGCGCATTGTCGTATTTCTTCTTGGCATAGTGCAAAATCAACTCTTGTGTTGTTCGATACGTAATGACATGATTTGTTCCCGAGGCCTCTCATTTCTGGATGGGCAAATGTGATTGAACATTCAACATCGGATGATGGGAGGGTAGAGGAAGAGAGAACATCTTATTCAAAGCTAGCTAGTCATGTAATTGAAGCAAACCAAGGAGGCAGAGGGTGTTATATACCCATGAGAGGGGAGGGGACGCTTCTTTTCCAAAGATAATAAACATGTAGTGCTAAATCCGAACGTGGTTGGGTGGATCCTTAGTACGATATTATGAAACCTGCACAACACGTGGAGTATCGAGAAGGCTTCGTGTCGGATAGCTACCACTAGGACAAGAAATGACGCATAGCTTGATGCCTATTATTTCCTACAAGATGTACGTACGTGGTTGCATACGCGTGCGAATATGCATGATCACAATCTATATGTCTTTCTCCGTGTTTGTGTTATTTTGTTCTTGTTGGGTCTAGTATAAGAACATACTAGTGTAGGCGTGAAAAGTACTTTCGAGATGTGTGACATGTTGCATCGTTTGGCCGTGTGATGGTGCATGCCATGTAATGTTTAATGGTGCATGCCATGTAATGTTTAACATGTCTCATAGACCTTATAATTCTATAACTGATTACACTGCACAATGCTTGTACTAAGAGCATTATGACGCTCGATTTGATATACCACAACTGGTTTCCCCATGGCACATAGCGTATGATATGTTCGCCTTTAGGGGTGCACTGAAATGAACATTATAAATTTTTCGAGCTGATTTTGTTTTGTAAAATGATGAAGGGCCGAAGCCTAAAAGGTAGGCACGCATGAGACTCTTTAGATTTTCGTAAGTGTGCTATTTTGTACCGAGATGAGCACAAAATCCTAACTGAAACTGAAATGGTAGAAAAAGTCCAAGTAGTCGTTCTCTTTGTTCTTAGTTTATTAGTTTCAAAAGTTGTTTCATTTTTAATTTTTCCCCCTATAGGTTTGCATTTATTTTCCATTTTTGTGGTTTATATAATCTTGGTACCCATGTAAGGAACATAAAAAACAAAATTGCTCATAAAAACATCCTATGATTACATGTCCCATCACATTTAGAATAGACCCTCATGTCTTGCTTGAAGAGATAACTCGGGGGCGTGTTTGATAAGCTACTCAATTTATCCCCTTTACATTGCTGTGGTAGGGTGGACACCCTTCGAGACCTTCCACTTCTACGTCTTTATGTTGCTTGACTTGAAGATCCATGTAATGCGACACATTATCCTCCTCCTTATGAATGTAGTGCAAAGTCAACTCTTCTATTGTTCAACACAGAATGGAGGGGTTTGCTCCCGAGACCTCCCATTTCCAAATAGTGTAATGTGATTGAACATTCAACATCCAATGATGGGAGGGTAGAGGAAGAGAGATCATCTTATTCAAAGCTAGCTAGTAGTCTAGTAGTGTGATTGAAGCAGATCGATGAGGTAGAGGGTGTTATATATATCACGACATGGAATGCCTTTTTTTTCAAAGAATAAATAAGTAGTGTCAAATTTCAATGTGGGTGGGTGGAACCTTACTATGATATTATGAAACATGCACGACATGTGGAGTATCGAGAAGACTTCATGTCGATTCATGACAAATAGCTACCACTAGGACAAGAAATGACACATAGTTTGATGCCTATCATTTTGTACAATATGTACACAGTCATAGGTGCAAAGACGGACAAGATGACACATTGAGTTTTCAAGACCCTCTCACTCGCCTGCCATTGGCGCCAGGGACATACCCAGAGTGAAAATAGCCTAGTATCCTTGAATGAACCACACACAAATTTGGTGTGTCATAAAACTATTCATAGAACACAAAATGTAGTACTATGTAGGAATATAAAATGACAAAATTGCTCATAAAATCGTCTAGTGATTACATGCTACTACAAACATTTCTCATCACATTAAGAATAGACCCCGTGTTTCCCCCGAAGAGATGAGTCGGGCACATGTTTGATAAGCTACTCAATCAAGTCCAGTTACATTGCAAGCGGGTATGGTGCCTGCCCTTTGAGAGCTTCAACTTCTACGTTTACGTGTGGTATGGCTTGGAGAGCCATGTTTTGCCGCGCATTGTCGTGTTTCTTCTCAGCGTAGTGCAAGATCAACTCTTGTACTGTTCGACATGTAATGAGGCTGTCTGTTCCCAAGGCCTCTCATTTCCAGTTAGTGTAATGTGATTGAACATTCGGCATGCGATGATGGGAGGGTAGAGGAAGAGAGACCATCTTATTTAAATCTTTTTAGTAGTGTGATTGAAGTAGACCGAGGAGGTAGAGGGTGTTATATATCCATGAGAGGGTACGCTTCTTTTACAAAGGTATAATAAATACGATAGTGCCAAATTTGAATGTGGTTGGGTGGAACCTTGGTATGACATTATGAAACCTGCACATCACGTGAAGTACCGAGAAGGCTTCACGCTGATCCACCGACCGACAGATAGCTACCACTAGGACAAGCAATGACACATAATTTGATGCCTATCAGTTTCTACAAGACATACGTAGTTGTAGGCATGGAAGAGACGGACAAGAGGACACAGCGAGTTTTCAAGGCCCACCCAATCGCCTGCCACCGGCACCAAAGACATACCTAGAGTGAAAACAGCCTAGCATGCTTGTATAAACCACACTCAAACATGCCTCGCACATTTTTGGAATGTCACAAAACCATTTTCTTTTTGGAAACAATTTACACAAAAATGTACTGGGTACATAGGAAAACATTTTTTTTTGAGGGGTACATAGGAAAACAATTATGACCTGCCATAGGGGGTCACCTCGCTCCCCGTATAAATACCCAAGCCATCCGGCCCACCGGCCACGCCCAACCACAACCACAACCACAAGCCCCCCACCGCCCGCCTCCTCCCCCGCACACACCACACCGCACCCATCTCCCCTCCTCCCCTCCCGCGAGACAGATCCCCTCCCCTCCCCGCTCCCGGCTCCTCCTGCCTCCGATCTCTATAAAAGACCCCGAATTTCGAAATTTTCCGCCGACCTTCCCTGCCCGCGCGCCTCTTCCCGCCAATTTCCGGCCTCGGATCCGCTCCGATTCGGCCGGCCGGCCGGGGCCTGTCGCCATGGCGGAGGCGACGCTGGAGGGGAGCGAGCCGGTGGATCTGTCCAAGCACCCCTCCGGCATCATCCCCACGCTCCAGTAAGTCCCCGATCCGCCCCGGGTCACCGCCGGCGAGGGCACGGGGAGATCCCGCCCGTCGCCGGTGGCTCGTTGACCTGGTTTGGTTTAGTAGATCCTTTGGGTGCGGACGGTGCCTGCCGGAGATGGGGGCAGTAATTAGGCTAATCGGTTCGAGTAGTACTAGTAATCACATACCAACCATACCCGAAAAAATTAAATTGCCCCTTATGGTGAATTGCTGGGTGATGTACGACAGTACGAGGGGCGATAATTAGTCTAGCTGGTTTGTTTAATAGTAGTAATCACATGCAGTTTTGCCCGGATATTAGGATTTGGATCCGTCACAGCGAGCGAGAGACCCAACCAACAACCAACAAGCATGCCGAAATTTGTCCCTTATTTGGACAGATGGATAGTTTCTTGGCCCTCACCCACTCGCTATGGAGTTTATCGCCAGTCCCCGCCCAAACTTAGGTGACCAAAGCCTTGGCCAGCGTGTGTTTCTGACCAGAAGCAATAGGATCTTGTGTGGTGCGGCGATGGAATTATCTCAACTGCTGGTGCGAGTTGAACATTTTTCATTTGACATGGTCAAGAAAGCACAAGTCGTTTTTTCAATCTTGCTTGCTAGCCAGTTTATACTTGTACTAGCCAGCGTGTGGAAATTTAATCCATGATTAGCATGGTGTACTGCTTGTTGTTGTGCATTTAAAAGTGTGTTGTGCCTGTGGCGTTGTCTTTATATTGTTGGATTGCCATGTTGTGTTTCAGCACTAGGAATTGTAGTTTTCTAGATGATGTTGTATTTTGCTTATGACCTTCTTTTGCCGTTTCTATTGAGAAAACTGAGTTCATTGTTTGTGTGACCTCTTATCTTATGGCAGGAATATCGTGTCAACAGTCAATTTGGATTGTAAGTTAGACCTCAAAGCAATAGCTCTGCAAGCACGTAATGCGGAATATAATCCAAAGGTATGACGATTGGCCAGTGTGTTCCTGTGGTCATGTTTTCACTTTGAAGTTTTTTTTTACTTGCGTGCATCACTGTTTTCTATGGTTATTTGTGCTACCATGTAACACATATATAAGGCTAACATTCCCAATGTCTTTGAATGATGTAATTCGAAGTTGCACCTGGAGTACATGCTTCTGGTTGAGTTTTTTTCTTTCTGAAATGCCAAAAAGCTATGATTTCTTTTGCACATGTGCATGTTCATGTACTTTGTGTTGCATCTAAATTTTCCTGGAAAAAAGACAAGTTTTGTGCCCCTGGTTTAAAAAACAAATTTAGATCTAAATGGTTGTTTTTGTAAGGCACAATTTTTTTTTGCCCAGGGCGCAAAACTGTTCTTTTCCTCATGATTCTAGTTTGATAGGGTAATGCTAATGGAAGATAGTAAAGATGCACCCCACAACAGCTTGTAACATAAATAAGAACTCATTTTCCCTACAAATAAGAATTGCCAAATGATACTTAGTGCTGCAGTTACCAGATAAAGCTTGACTGTAGTGGGAGTACGTTGAATTGAATGTAATGTCTTAAGCTGAATGTACGCTATTGAGTTTGCTATCCAATAATGCATCGGTGAAAGAGTAGTATGCAGAGAGTATGCATATTAGCAACTTGATTATCTGCGTATTTTCTGGTGATACGTCCTGTTTTATACTATCCATGCAAAAACTACAGCCGTTCTGTTCTGGTAGTATCACATAGCTGTTCTGTTCCATGTCTAATGCTTTTGTTTGTTTACTCTTCACTTCATACAGCGTTTTGCTGCAGTTATCATGAGAATAAGAGAACCAAAAACTACAGCACTGATATTTGCGTCGGGTAAAATGGTATGGTCCAACTTAACTTAAGCACTGAAGCACTTAAGTTAGTACATGATCTTGACTATTAGAATGCCTATTTTCATGAGCTGCTGTTGCACACTTGCACTGCCACCGGTTAGACTTGTTTTATTTAGTTTTTCAACCGCCACATGTACCACATTAATAAACTCATACCTAATTTGTACTCTTTTATAAATATGCAAGTTAAAATTTGCATGCACAAGAAATTATGTTCTTATTTTTGGAGATAACTAATTACTCTGTTCCACTAATGGAATGAGTAGTTACCCATAGCTTAATTTCATTGCCGTCAAGCATCATCAATATCTCTTGTTTATCCATAATAGATGAACCCTAAAATAATGTACTCCAGTACCTGTGAAAGGATAATTTGCAATGAAAGATGACTTTGAATGTTATCTGGATCGAAATCTTTATTCAAATAAGCTTTCTTGGTTGTCATCACTGATCTTATGGCAATTTGGATGGAAGAAAGATATTTATTTTTGAAGAAAGGAACTTTTGTTCTGTCTTATATTGATTGAAAAGTGTATAGGTTTCAGAGAATATCACCATGTATACAACAACTAGCCGTCCATGCTTACTTATGTTAACGCAAGTCCTGTTGCAGGTATGTACTGGAGCAAAGAGCGAACAGCAGTCCAAGCTTGCAGCAAGAAAGGTATGCCATTGTTTGCTTCGATTATTTGGTCTATGCTGGCTGAGAGGTTTCTGAAGTCTAACACACAATGTTGTTCCCAGTATGCTCGTATTATTCAGAAACTTGGCTTTCCAGCTAAATTCAAGGTAACTAACTATTCCAGGCATGCGTAGAGTACACCTGCGCTCTGACCAATTTCATCTCGTGAGACAGTCCTAACATTTCTGCTATATCAGGACTTCAAAATTCAGAATATCGTTGGCTCTTGTGATGTCAAATTTCCAATTAGACTGGAGGGCCTTGCATATTCTCATGGTGCTTTCTCAAGTGTAAGTTGAATGATTCTATGCTTGTTTGAGAACCTCCGCTTGTGCATGTTGCTGTTACTCTTGAGTGTAAGTTGAATGATGTTTACCCTAATGTTTTTCATTTTACAGTATGAGCCAGAACTTTTTCCTGGCCTGATATATCGAATGAAGCAACCGAAGATTGTTCTTCTGATTTTTGTTTCAGGCAAGATTGTCTTGACCGGAGCAAAGGTAGCAGTCTTTTATTATATATATACTTCCATTGGCTATTCTTTTCGTGCATCTGAAAGACACTAAAACTATTGTCTTTCCAGGTGAGAGAAGAGACATACACTGCCTTTGAAAACATATATCCTGTACTCACAGAGTTCAGAAAAGTTCAGCAATGGTATGCCCGACATGTTGGCTATGCGTCCTTTCTTTTCCTTGCATTTTCTGGTTGGGTGCATTTTAATTTTTTTAGATTTGGAATGAACTGATTGTTTGTTTGTTTGTTTCTGCTTGCAGATTAACCTAGTGGATTCACAACTACAAGATCCCCTGGGATTTTGCCATCTTGTGAGCCATGACTGCTGCTAATTTTAACTGTACATATAGTCTGGAGGATCCCATAGCATGTTGTAATTTGGTGCGAGCTTTGATGTGGCGCGGTTGGGTCGCGTGTCCATGTTGTGGATGGAGGCTCGAGGTGTCGTATCCGTCTGGTCTCTTGATTGATGATGATAAAAGGTCCGCCTTGTGATTGATCGAAGAGTTGGTCATATCACAGGTCTTAATTCTGAGTAGAGTTTATAATTTTATATGTGATATGCACAGAAGACAGTGTGCAAACAAGGAAACTTGGGAGATGAGCTCTAGTTTGTGTGAGTCTTCTCTGAGTACTTCCAGCGAACTGCACTGCACTGCACGGTGCAAGTTCTCATGCTGTTGGTGCAGTGATGAGAAGGCTGGTGTCGGCAGACAGTGTCATGTTGGGCAAATCTGTATGTGCGACTGCTGGACCTATGTATGTAGTAACTATATTTGTCATTTTTCTGTTGTCTAAGTACTCCCTGGGATGCCCCAACTTGCATTACAATGAACAACGAAAACTGGTGTATTTGCTGCTAGATTTCCTGGTTGCCCCATCGTGTTTTCCTTGAAGAATCTTTGGCAGAGATGCATTTCTCTTTTTCGTGTCTGCTAATACGCACGCCTGGTTTTTCTTTTGCACCTCGTCGGTTGAATGGACCCTGTGCAGTGGCGCTTTTGAGGCACTTTTCTCTTAGCCGCTCGATTCTGATCAAACGTACCAGGAAAAGAGTGGCTCAAACAGATTTTTCAAATCGATTTAAGCAAGAAGGCATTGAAGAGTCAACTCAGCGACCCGATCCACTTGCACTACATTTGGCGTGACAGCCTCAGGTGTTACTGCTAACAAATTAATGCTGATGCACTCGCGGCCTCAGGTACCGGAGTTGAACTAATCGTACGTAGTACGTAATACATACAGGAAACAAACGGAGCTACGTACGTACGAGTACTACTAGTCGTAGCAGTGCGACCGCTCAATCAGCTAGCTAGTGCACCTGTTGTAATCACGTTGACCACAGATAATCTGCCACCTACACCGTCGACAGCGCTGCACCGGCGGCGCCCCGGCACCGGCACCACCGGCCGTTCAACAGCTACCATGCATGCGTCCACCTGATGGCGCCACCGGCCGGCGGCACCAGTCGGCAAGGCAAGGCGCCCGTCGCGCGCGCGGTCTGGTCACCGCGTCTGCGGCGTGGGGGCGCCGGCCCCGCCGAAGTACTGGGTGCTGAGATCGTACCGGTTGGCGGCGCCGTCGTCGTCCTGGCCACCGCCGCCGTTCGACGACGGGGAGCCGTGCTGGTGCGCGCCGTCGTAGACGACGCGGAGGCTGGGGTCGCCCGGCTGCCACTCCACCTTCTTCTTGGCGCCGCACCGCTTGTCGCGGCACCGGAAGTAGCTCCTGCACAATGCGCCGCGCCGCCATTACGTTCGTAACATTTTCCAGGCCGGCAGCAGACATGCATGCTAATTTATTTTCGTCTACCAACGGCCACGCACCTGATTTTCTGGATGTTCTTGATGAACTTCTGGCCGTACTTCTTCCACTGGTACCCGTCCTCCGGCATCACCAGCGGCTGAACGCCGGCTGCCTCCGCCCAAGCTGCCTGCTGCTGCTCCTCCTCGTCGCCATGATGACCCCTCTCACCTCCTTCGTTCCCTCTACAAACCAACACAGATAGTTATACTATCATAGTATAAGTATAACTCATCCATCATCGTGACAAAAATAAACGAGCACTTGCATGAATCTAGCTACTACTAGCTAAACTAAAAATTCGATCGAGACAATCAGATTCAGAGCACACAAGGATTTGGAGCAGATCAAGGGAGGATGAACGAATGATTCCTACGAAAGGGACGCTTTTTTTGTTTTGCTCGGCGGCCGGCTTGTTGAAGGAGTAGTATATATCTCATGTGGATATGTTTGGAGAAACCGTAAACGATCGACCACGACAACAGATTAATTAGGTTAGTCATATGTATGCATATGCTAATTAAGTCGTTAACCGTAAAACCAAAATGGTTTAGCCAAAAATCGAACACAAATTAAGATGAATATCTTCACATAGATCTAGAGAAGAGAGAGGAGGGGGGGGGGGGTGAGGGGCGTCATACGTTGTGGCCATGGCGGAAACCGACGAGGCTAGCGGGTCACCGGAGTGCTTCCATGCTCACGCTGTTGCTAACTAGCTACACGAACGGATGGGGGACATTGGTGCTGTGAGCTTCGGCTAGTTGCAGAAGAGAGTGTATATATATACACGAGAGAGGGGTGGGGGTTGTCGAGGGATCGGAGTAGTAGCTACTAGTGGATGAGAGAAGCTCTCAGGGTATCAATCGAGGTTATTTTTTGTTCAAGTGGAAGCTTCAACGATGCAACGCCCGCGTGTTAACGTCGTCTGAGTCTGAGACCAAGAAAACTTTGAGTCACACACTCTGTCCTACCCTAAGCTACCCAGGTGATTCAGCAAAATTAGCTGGCGTGATGTTGTGCACGTACTATTTACCAAATTCACATCGGGCCCTAGCTAGTTTCAAGTGCGCTACTAGGTACTGTAGTGATTATATATAGCTTAGTGAAATCAATCTAGTATGTCAAGTTTTTTTTTTTTGTTATTGCCGATTCGAAATCTCCAGCGTCTGATCAAGTCTATTTTTCAATAATTTTATAAAAAAATAAAAAAAAATCATTTTATAAACACTGAACACAAAGTACATACACGCGCGCGCACGCACGCAGGCAGTGAACCAAATTTTGTAGTTGCAGGCCTGCAGCACACGAAAAGTCTTGATGTGGCCTCGCTATCAGCAGGTCTACTTCGCTTGCAAGGAGCCCAAAAATATCAAGCATCTCCAGCCGTGCTCCCAAGAAGCATAAGTTTTTTTTTGGCCGCGAAAAACGCGCCGCGGCGCTTCAGGATCGATTTTACGGCTTGGGCGAAAACAGCGCCAGCGGACCAGCCCGAACCAGGCGCTGGGGCGCTTCGGCGCCGGCAAACTTTTTGGCGCGAAGAAACCGCGGGCCCGCACGTCGGCGACACGGATTACTTCTCGCCCTTCGTCGTCCTCATCGCCTCGTTTCCGTGGCGAATCAATGCCAAAGCTGTCGCGCCGGTCAGCTGCGCCATTGATGCCTCACGCGGCGCGATGAAGGCGACGACGCGTCCCTCGCCTCGCCTCGCCCGCCACGCAGACGACGGTGCCGCGCGTGTGGCGGCGCCTCGCCTATATATGCCACGCCCTGCGCACTCGGTCGTCTCACACTTCCCGCCGCCGTCGTTCCTCCTCTCCTCTCCTCCTTTTGCCGTCTCGGCTCAAAACCAATGGCGGCGCTTCCAGCGACGGCGCTGGGCGGCGAACGGCCCGCCGCCGCCATCTCCATGAAGACGAGGCTCGCCTCCTTACGAGGCCGAGTACGGTCCCGCCGGACATGCGGGTGCCGGGCGTGG
Organism: Aegilops speltoides; assembly: GCA_021437245.1. Taxonomy (NCBI): domain Eukaryota; kingdom Viridiplantae; phylum Streptophyta; class Magnoliopsida; order Poales; family Poaceae; genus Aegilops; species Aegilops speltoides. The sequence continues at coordinate 5,327,726 of CM038144.1, forward strand.
AGGATCAGCGCGGCGGCGTATCGGTGCCCCGATACCAGCGGCGCGGCGCGGCGTGCGGAGATCGCGACGCATCCGCTCGAACTGCTGCGCGGCGGCGAGGGAGGGCATGATACGCCCCCGACAGCCCGCTGTGGGAGCCGTACTTCCACCGCTGTCACGCCCAGCAGCTCGAGGCCACCAACGGCGTCGTGCCCTCCGGCAGGCAAAACTCCGCCGGCCGGCGTCGATGGTGGGGCGTGCCAAGGCGCACGTTGGAGGCCGTCCTCGAGTACATCGAGGGCGGCAACACGCCGCGCCTCGACTACCCCGCCCCCCCTTCCTTTTCACGTCGCCGGGGAAGCTCCTGGACCCCGGCGCGCATGGAACCGGGGTCCTCCTCTTCGTCCGGCGGCTCGCTCGCCTCGCCCGTCAGCCGGAGCCCAGACACGCCGGTGGCGCGCACCGCAGCTCCGGCGTCCGTATCGGCGCCAACGCCTCGCCACCAGCGGCCGTTTCGTCCTCGTCGAGCCCAAGCCGGAGCCCGGCCTCCCCGCGGAGTACGAGGAGATAGCCCGGCGCGGCTTCTCCGACGAGGACGCCATGCGATGGCGCGGACGACTACCTCCGCAACGAGACGGTCCGGCAGTGCCAGGCCCTGGAGGAGATCGCCGCCCGCAAGCGTGGGCGTGAGGACGAGCACGGCGTCGTGATCCTCGACAGCGACGACGACGACGCCCCCGGACCTTCCAACCCGCCGCCGCGCCAACCGGGGGAGGGGTGCAGCAGGGACGGTGGAGGTTTAGACGGGGACGGGGGCGGCGGCAACGAAGACGACGACGACTACACGCGGTTCTACAGCCTCCTCGGCATGTAGAACCGCGTGGGCGGGCGGCGAGGCGGGCGGCGAGGGAGACGGCGGGAGTAGCCCGCGTCATTTTTTTTTTTTTGTAAAATATGTTTAAGTTTGAACGAACTCGCCGTGTTTGCGTTAAATTTGAGTCGTTTTGCGCCGTGTTTGCCATTTTTACTCGAACTGTGGGCGCCGCGACTGGGGGGCATCACGCCCCCAGTGCGCGGTTTAGCGCCGGTGCGCCCCCGGGGGCGATTTTTTGCCCCTCCTAATGGGCCAATGGCTCGAGATGCCCTAAGAATTGATCCAGGAACACATAGATAATGCTGCATCCATTGAACCAGGCAAGGCAACTACCTAGCCGGCCATATGTTAATTGGCAAGTGATGCCACTGCGTGATGTGATCCGCTCACATAAAATATATAGGGACTCGAGGATGCATGGCATGCAAATTCACCCACGGATCACATGGAGGATTGATTCACTGCCGTGACGGCGGCTTTAATTCCGTTAGCGCACGCCCGTACTCATCAGCGGCCTGACGTCGGCCGCGGTGCGTCACGTCAGGGAACCTTTCCTGGCCATGCATGCATGGCGCGCGCGCTCGCTACTTCCGAGAAGCTGCCTCGGCGATCAGTTGGGCCGATTAGTTTGGAGTTATTGATGCTGGCGCTGGATCCAACGGGCTTCGCTTCACCTTCGATGCTGCCCACATGGAGCTTCCTTCCTCTTGTGTTGGCAAAAAATATCTTCTTCTACATGTAGTACTCCTGTGGTTAGCTGGTGTGGATGGTGAAAACAAACTGTTATGCTAGTTCTCTAGGCTCACGTGTGTGTCCCTAGCTACCTAGATCAATGATTTGATCAATATAGTATGAATTATATATTATAAAACTAATACCATTAAAAATTAAAATATCCTGTTTTTAATGCATAGTATAACTTTTGTGGATATACAATTTGTTTTGCATTAGGTGACCATAAACGAGCAGACATCTCCGACCTCTCTAAGATCTCCAAAATCTTAGCTCATAAATAGGTTGGATTGCTTACCACATGTGTCATGTGGCGTCCAAAATCTTAGCTATCATGCAATTATTAGCACAATCAGTAGATCCGATCTAGATACACTGTTAGATTGTCCACCCAAAACTCGAGTTGACTGCCAGCTCGCTGAGTACATCTTGTACACCGATCCCCTAAAATTTAGAGGGGTATAAACGACCGACTATCACTTTGTCGAGTATTTTTACTCTAAATTTTGATCGTTTCTAACCGATCTCCTAAATTTAGCAGAGTAAAATTTTGTTTGGCTTATACATTTTGTCGAACACTTCCTATGCCGCGGGCAACGATGATGGTGACCACGCCGGCAACACCGGAGAGCACATCGGACATGCGTGTGCCGACTGCAGCACCGCCATGCTCCCTAAATAAACACAAACAATTAATTCCCTCACAAACGAGTTCCACGGCCAGTGATTGGTGAGATGTTGACGGCGTAGAGCTTGACGAGTTCCGTGGTGGCTTGGCTGCCGGTGAAGAGCACCTCGTCGGAGTTGAGCATGCCTTGGTACATCAACATGTTCTTGTAGTACCGGTTGTCGAACTTGAATGGCGTCATGTGGTCCAGGAAGAAGAGGTTCTGGTCGCCGAGGTGGCCTTCACGCGAAGGAGGTTTTTACTCCAGCCAACCGCGGGTGAGTATGTTTATTCCTCCGAGAGGCGTGGAGTAAAATTTTAACACCTCTGACCATTTTAGGGGATCGGCTAGGTGCCGGTTAGAGGAGAAAAGACGAAAGTTTACTCCTCTAAAGCTTTTAAGGGAATCAGCTAGAGATGCCCTAACCCATTTGTGATATAATCACATCCAAGTAGGAGCATGATTGTTATTCACATAGCGAGGGTTTGAACCTTTGTAAAACTGACGTCGCGTGTTTATCCGATAACCTGAAGTGCCGTCTCTTTGTCCCACTGTTTCAAGTTAATTGAAATTGGAGTTTAGTCTTAAGTCAAACTTCCTTTAAGTTTGACCAATATATATATATATATATAACATATATATTATGAAAAAAAATATATAAGTATTTAGTGAAACTAGAGAGTTCTGGTGGCGCCAAATCAAAGATCGGTCTATAGCAAATTAAATGGCGCATCGGTCGATTATCTGTCCATCATTGACCTTCCATTCATGGAAATTTTTCTTGTTATAACCTTTATAAAACATGGGTGATAAAGTGGTACTCCTATTTATATGCAACGTACGTGTTGCTTTTCTTTGGGCTCTCAATCTTAAAAGGAGTACTCAGTACCAAATTAGCCACATGCAGCACTAGTAGCCGTGTTTTCTTGCGTTCATGCCGAAGAGTCGTCGTCTCCTCGTGCTGCCCCCCGCCGACGCCGGCCGGCCGGCTCGCTCGGGACAACGCAAGCAAGCCCCGTTTCCTCGGTGCTGCCCTGCCGCGCGATTTTCTGCAGAGTCGACGACGACGGCGAGAAATCGCCGAGAAAGCTCCGCCGAGAGTCCAGTCGTCGGGGTCGTCAAGCAGAGGTGTCGGCTTCTGCATGCTCCCTCCCCGCGGGCCGGCGACGCCACATAACGCCAGTGCCTCGGCCAGAGTGACAACAAAGTGGCTGGGATAGATGCCGGCAACACGGTGTGCAACAGTTGATTGAGTTTTGATTCTTCAACGCATGCAAGACGGCGATAGTATCCGCGAGGCTAGGTAAGGTAAGGTTGTGAGTCCTACTTGCTTTGAGGTCAAAATTATCTTGGAGGAAGGTATGAAAATTATCTTGCCCATCAGAGGTCAAATTTTTATCCGGTGTACGCTAGGTGGCACACTTCCGTGCCGTGTCAACCTTGCAAATAGACATATGAAGATCTCGTCGATTTGTCCTACTTGCTCCGAGGGTTCAGAAGATACAAATCACATGTTTTTTCTATGTAGTAAAGCAAAAGAGGTTTGGAAATGGCTGGGGATAGATGATATTATTCATAAAGCGTGTGAGGTTGATTGTGCTGGAGAGGCGGTGTTGGAATACTTACTTCTTCTACAAGACCAAGAATTGTGGATTATGAGCCATCACAATGTGCGTGAAATGATTGCTATTCTCATCATGATATCTATGGTGGAAAAGATGATAATTGGTGCACAAGACAACTCAGAATGCGCATAAGATTTCTATGGGGATTCTAGCCCTTACGGCAAACGTCTTGTCTTCCTAGGGGATTTGTGAAACTTAGTGTTGACGCCTCTTTCAACCAGGACCTGCTTAGGGGAACGATGGGGGCAGTCCTTAGAGACGACAAAGGCAGATTTATCACTAGCGTGAATGGGAAGATTGACTATTGCGCGGATGTCTTGATGGCCGAAGTCTTGGCTCTTAAATCCAGTCTAACACTAGCGCAAAGGGCAGGATGTAACCGTCCTATTATTAACTCGGACAACCTGAAGATGATTGATACCATGAAGGATGGAGGACGGTCGGCGGGTGCGACGGCGGCAATATTCGATGATTCTTTTCATTATGCTTGTGATTTCATAATTACTAGATTGAAACACTGTAATAGAGAAGCAAATAAACTTGCTCATGAGCTCGCTAGATTAGCTAGATTTTCTTTGACTTCTGACTGGTTTGAGGAACCTTTAAATGAAAATGTAATGATCCTCATAAATGAAGTATTGGTTATTTCTAATGAATAAAGTTTCGGATTTTTTTTTTAAAAAAGGTTACAAGTCCTACTGCAGCAACTTACAAGTCGTCCGTGTCCCTGTCCTGCTACCGCCCACCGGGCATGCCGACCTCCATCTTCCGGCGAAAGGTCGGGTCAGAGTACCCATGAATATAGCCAGCAACTGGACGGGGAATGAATTGTGGCATCCATTGAGCTCGGACGACGCCGGTCGGTGTTGGCGCAACAAGGCGGCGACTCGATCGGTGACAGCCAAGAATGTGTGCGTGTTTCCGACTTTTCTTGGAGCACAGCCATCGTTGACTACTTTGTCAGTGACATCCGACGTTAGACGGGCGGGCACACTCGCAGTACGGAAGGAACAGTGACAGGAGAGAACATTCAGCTGACTACTTGTGCGCGCGCGTGGGTGTTTCGAAATGAGAGAAGCATGTATGTACACAAGTTTATGAAGAATCAGTTTTCATTTCATTTTAGTTTCGCTTTCACATTGTTGGATGAAGTGGATACATGCATGTAATAAACTTCTTGATAAAAATATGTCTATCAGTACTAGCACACAACTTTGTATGCACATTTTAAATCAAAAGGAAACTTCACACAGCTACGTACAACGATGATAAAGAAAATAAACAAAAGTTTCCAACATGAAATTGACAAAAGCGCCACAATGCTCGAGAATTAAGGTACAGCACAGTTGGTCAGTGTTTTTTTTTCTCGGTTGAGATCTAGGCTTGAGAGGTTGAGATCTCCACACACGCCCTAGAGTTCGAACCTTCTTGGGTCTGCGGAGCCCTGGATCCGACATCTTGTTTGTCCGCTTTTTTTTACTCTTTCTTTTTCTTTTTTCTTTTCTTTTCCATTTTAAAATTTGTGAAGTATTTTTGAATCATGATGTTTTTCTAAAAATGTTAACATTTCAAATTTGTGAATATTTTCTTAAGTTTTTGAACTCTGCTTTCAAATTCGTGAAACTTTTCCCAATCCTCGAACTCTTTTCATCTTTTATGGAAAACAATTAAAGCTTGTATTTTTTTTTATCAAATTCAAGAAATTTTTTAAAAAAATTGCTGAACTTTTTTCAAATCTGTGACCGCTTGTGCCGGCCCAATAGGTGCCCGACGGCAGTGATGTCGCCTAGTAGGGCCTAAGCATTTGTTTTTCAATTTTTCATTTTCTTTTCTTTCTCTGTTAGTCCATTTTTCTCATTATTGAACTTTATTATTCTTTTTGAAACCTGTTTAAAAAAATAAATTTTGTTTGGATTACCAAAAAATATTCTTTTTTTTGAAATATTGTCTACAATTTTAAAAATTGTTCTGCAATGTAAAAAATGTGTTTGTTTTCCAATTTTTGATCCAAATATTTAGGAAATGTTTGCATTTCAAAAAAATTAACTACTTTTTAAAAAATACATGGTTTGCAGCTAGTATTCAACATCAAATGTTGGGAATTTGTTAACACTTTTGAAATAAGTGTTCGAGTTTGTAAAATTTTCATACACAATTTACAATTAGTATTGGCAAATTTCAAGAAATGGTTAGGATATAAGAAAATGTTCATGTTGATTGATAATGACGGAAATCTTAAATAACTGAATTAATTATATTAAGAAAACTACATGCTCACGGATGTACTCATCTGGTTTCAACGATTTCCTACACCGTATGCAAGTTGTGACACGTCCGACCGACTATCGGCCTTTCTTGATTGAGAAAACTCTTGAAATTCAAAGTTTGTCGAAAATTAAAATAACTTATCATGGGTCATATAAAGCCATGGAAAAAAATTGGGTTTATTTTAAAAATGTCTGGAAACTGCGTGCTCTCAAATGGAGCCTTCTAGCCTACCCGAACACCCCGCATTGAACATGCTCTATATTTGGACATCCGTTAAATGACCCAACTTTTACAAGAAGGTGTACATGCTAATGGTAGGAATTTATGTCAAGTTTAAATGATTTTCGACACCGTATATAAGTTACGTCGCGTCTTGCCATTATCGGTCTTTCTTGATTGAGAAAACTTCAGAAAATTCACAATTTATTAAAAAGTAAAAGAACTTAGAATCACTCAAATCATGTGCAAGATGTTGGACAGAAACACAAGGGTCGTAGTTTGGTAACAGAATGGTCTCGACAAATTTAGGACTAAGTGCGAAATAAATTTTATTATTTTATAAAAAAAATATACTTATTTACTTTTATTTTTATCATACTATAATAATGAGTTTAATTATTATTATTTAGTTTATTTGGTTAACATCATAGTTTGGTATGGTTACCAAACATTTTTTTTATCAGTTGTAACGTATGTAACTGGAACGTATGTTTATGCTAAATTTAAATCATGTGATGTAATGGAAGTTATCTTGAATTATTTTCCCACAATTTCATAATTATATAATCCATACATACATATTTGTATGCAGATGTTCGTGTATGTTCTAATTTCATTAAATATCATGGTAGATGTATGTAGATGTGTAAGTAATATGTTAATAGTTGTTTCTAGTGTATTATTAGACGGGCATATTTGTAGAACCTTGTAGGGTATAAATTGCGACATTACAGATGTGTTCCATGTTAGATTTGGTAATAATTTCAATATATGCTCGGTGTTGAAACAACATCGATTATCGATGAACATAAACATATTTGCCCATTCATCTTTGCATACATACAATTTGTTTAATCGGTATGCTCATCTAATGTTTATTTCATATGGTGTATACATGAGCTCCTGACAGTTTCTAAAATAAAAGATTTTGTATAGATTAAACATAAAAATCTAGTTAACATAAATTTTAGTACAACCTGCATGAAGTCTTGTTGGTGCAATTCCTTGCCCCTTTTGTTTTGGAGATTGTTGTCAGAAACAGTGAGACACTAATTTGTTTGGTAGTGCACACAGAGGGAAATCGTCCTTGAAGTGTCGATAAGATTGATATAATCTTCTGAGAAGTTTGCTATAAACTCCAGTGAAAGTCTTCTGTGATGTAGTGAAGATTAACAGATTCCGAGGAGTTAGATTTCGAGAAGATTGCGTGTCGGAGATGGCCCCCAAAAACATTGCCGCCTTGAAGTAATTGGTTCCTGAGGTGTCCATGAAGAAATGATTACAGCCGTGAATAATGAGGTTGAAGTGAAGATGTAGTATTTGTGTCGTCGTTTCATTTTCTTCCTCGAGTCATAGGACCTTGATTGCAATTGTTTAAAGCATTAGGGAGAGAGGGTCTCCCTGACTAAGGCCTTACTTGCTACAAAAACGCAAACCAGGCTCATTCACCAAGATAGTAGAGGAGGCGGATGACCCTAACATAGCAATCAGGTTACACTATCGCTGACCGCACCCCAACCTGGACATGAGCTCGAGCAGGTAACTCCAAGACACATTATCAAATGTACTCGCAACATCCAATTTTAGCAGCAAAGCCAACTCTTTGTTCTTGTACATATTCCACAAAGCATTTCTGATATAAAGAAAGTTGTCTTGGATCGAGCGACTCTTGGGTTTTATTGTTCATGAGGGAGCATGTGTGCTCAAGATCAAAAGAGCACTTTCGGTAACTATGTCTCTTTTTTTGCCGTAGTATGTACTCCTTTGAGATGTTTCAACTTGCACAAGAATGGTTGGCGAAAACTGCTATGTGTGTGTTGCTAGACTTCTTGGTCGCCCCATTGTGTTTGTTGCATACCTGTGGTGCTTGATTGAAGAACCTTGTGCAGTGCCACCCTAGGGTAAGATGGGTAGCTGTGATATTGCCATTGATCGATCCAGCTAACATGAAGCACTTGGTATGTGAGGTGTTCGAGAAAAAATGACTGCAACGGTGAAGGATGAAGACAAAGTGAAGACGTAACATTTGTTTTGTCGTTCCATTTTCTTCCTCGAGTCATAGTACCTTGATTGCAATTGTGTAAAGCATAAGGGAGAGAGGGTCTCCCTGACGAAGGCCTTGATTGCTACAAAAACGCAAACCAGGCTTTCCATTCACCGAGATAGTAGAGGAGGCGGATGACCCTAACATAGCAATCAGGTTACACTATCGCTGACCGAATCCCAACCTGGACATGAGCTCGAGCAGGTAACTCGAAGACGCATTATCAAACGTACTCGTACTATCCAATTTCTGCATCAAAACCAACTCTTTGTTCTTGTGTGACTTCCACAAAGCATTCCTGATATAAAGAAAGTTGTCTTGGATCGAGCGACTCTTGGATTTTATTGTTCACGAGGGAGCATGTGTGCTCGGGATGAAAAAAGCACTTTCGAACTATGTCCCTATTTTTTTGTCATAGTATGCACTCCTTGAAATGTTTCAACTTGCCGAGAATGGATGGCGAAAACTGTTGTGTGTGTTGCTAGACTTCTTGGTCGCCCCATTGTGTTTGCTGCATACCCGTGGTGCTTGATTGAATAACCTTGTGCAGTGCCACCCTAGGCTGAGGCGGGTAGATGTGATGTTGTAATTGATCGATCCAGCTCGAGCCAAAGATGACGACGATGCAAGTGGAGGCGAGGCGGATGCTTCACAACTTCGCGTGTGGGCGGGTGTGGGGTGGTCACCCGCGTCGAGGATGGTGGGGATTAGAGAGAAGGTAGGCGTTGAGGCTCTCAGCCGTTTGATTCTGATCAAGAAGATTAGGGTATGGTGTGGTGTTGGCGCCATGAGGATGAAGGCAAGCAAACAAAAAGGGTTTGAAGAGTCAAACGCAACGATCCGATCCACTTGCACTACTAGTAGTATCACATTTGGTGTGACAGCCACCCTCAGGTGTTATTACTGCTAATTAATGGTGATGCACTCGCGGCCTCAGGTACTACGGACCGGAGCTGAACCAATCGTACGTACTAGTCGCACCAGTGCGACCGCTGAACTCGTAGCTAGCTGGCTAGTTGATGTGTTGTAATCTTGTTTGCAATAACGTTGACCACAGATGATCTGCCACCTAAAACCATCGATGGCGTTGCACCGGCGGCGCCCTGGCACTGCCACTGCCATGTACTCCCTCCGTTCTGAATTACTTGTCTTGGATTTGTCTAGATGCGGATGTATTCAGACTTATTTTAGTTCTAGATACATCGATATCTAGACAAATCTAAGACAAGTAATTCGGAACGGAGGGAGTAAACGCAATGGTGACCGTCTGATGGCGCCGGCATGCATGAATCTGGCTACTATCTAAAAACTCGAGACAACAGAGCAAACACGGATTTATAGCAGCACAATGGAGAATGAATCAATGATTCCTACGAAAGGGTTTTTGCTCGGCGGCCAGCTTGGTGAAGGAGTAGCTTATCCTTGTGGATATGTTCGGATCGATGACTCCGGACATGCTTGCTCATACATGCACATATAGTATGTACTCTATGAATTGAAAACCCGAAATGACCACGATAACAAATGTACTCATGGGGCCATAAATTTATCGAGGTTGCTTTGGTCAGATGGAAGCTTAAGGATGCAACGTACGTGTGTTAACGTTGTCCAGACGAAGAACGGAGCAAAAGCTCTGGGTTACACCTCTGACTTGATGAGCTCCTTTAAGTAAAATTGGGATCTAGTTGCAAGTGCCACTAATAGCTACTTTTAGGCAGAGTGATTATAGCTTAGTAGTCAATTGCTAAGTACTCCTTCCGTTTCATAATGTAAGACGTTTTTTGACACTACGCTGGTGTCAAAAAACGTCTTACATCATGGGACGGCGGGAGTAGTTTTGTTTCTTGTTATTTTCTATTTCTTGATCAAACTCGCTAGCTGTCTTTTATATTTTCACACCATGCAAATCTCAGTATTAAGACCCAGATTTTTCTTAGCATCGACTTCAGAAATACTAAAAAAAGAAATACTCCAACTAAAACCACGACAAGAATTATGGAACCAAGGGAATAACCAAAAAACATTTTCTAAAACACCGCAAAAAAACGTATACACACTCACGCATCTGGAAGATCGACAAAATCACAATGTTGTCGTCTCGCTGTCAACGGGTCTACTTGGTCTCGCTATCAACGGGTCTACTTCGTTTCTAAGGAGTCCAAAATTTTACTTGGAAGACTTGATCCAGAAAGCATCTCCTTTTGCTTTTTTGACATGGCAAATATATCTAACGCTACATCCATTGAACCAGGCAACTGGGCACATATATATGTTAGTTAGCAAGTGCTATTTTGTGATGTGATAAACTTCGTTCAAGTTGATTAACGTTCTTGTCATGGTTTTGGTTGCCTGCGTCCAACCAAAACAAAGGCTCGTCGATGCATGGCTTGCATAATTAGCAATGCCACACGGAGGGGAGTGAGTTACTACGATGACGGCGCCATGGCCTTTCCGTTAGCACGTACGCCTGCATGCAGCGCATGCATGCTCATCAGCGGCCTGACGTCGGCTTGGGTGCATCGCCGAGTTAACCTTTCCTGCCGCGCGGGCTCTCTAGCTTGTTCCCAGAAGCTGCCTCGGGCACGCTGCCTATGTTGTGGGCTTTATTAATTTAAAGTCGGACGTCCCTGACGTCTATGTTCTAAAAAAAAGAAGCTGCCTCGGTGAACGGTATCCACTGACCCAAAATGCTCGGTCATGGATCATTTCTTCGGGCATCCCATGTACTTGGCCCAATATGAAGACAGCATGAGGAGAGGAGGACATTAGGACTGGAACTGATGCAAGTTTACGATCTGATAAACGAGAGGATACTGGAGAAAAAAGCAAGCTAGAGTTTGATTTGGAGACTGTTATCAAGAAATTTCACATGATGGAGGAAGAGAAGGCCAGATACTCTGCTTTGAGGACAAGAGGTTACTTGACTCTGGAAGCTGATAAGAGGAAGCTAGAATTGGAAGTTCAAAATCAACAGGAATTGTTTTCTTTTAAGAACACACAAGTTGTGCGTCTTCTGAATTGAGATAAGGAATTATTGCATCTTTTAGCTCAAAAGGTTAGTCAGAGAGAAGGCGGATAAGGAGATTCTTGATGTAGCTGGACGTGTAGGTGTAGGGGGAATGGCAAGACGTGCAAAGGAAAAACCCACAAGGGGCTCAGACTTCTAGCCCAGTGACCAGAGAGCGGTCGTGTCTCCTGGCCGATGCGGGTTCGAGCCTCGGCTTCGACGTCGTTGTCTCACATTAAAAGACTTATATTTAGGAACGGAGGGAGTATTAATAATAAGGGCATCTTTAAAGGAGACCCTCAAGCTCCGGTATATGTCTAGATTGTGGTGTTCGGCCCACTTGTGTTAACTTTTGTCATCCAGTTGGGACCCTATTAGTCGGCCAAGTGGTCTGAACGTCCATTTTCCTGTAAATTGGAACTAAACTGGGAGAGCTATGCGAGAGTCTGGACATGCAATTCACCAACAAAAAGCCCTCACGTGGTTCTCCTCTCTTTTCTTTCTCTTCACATGCATAGTCCCCTCTACTCTCTCTCCTTCCAACCGAATTAATTTGTGAATAGCATTGCATGTCCCTCCTGCATCATGTCCGAGGAACACGAACATAAAAACAAACATCGGAATGGATGTGCACACGACACTATGTGCCCGGCGTGCAGCCGATAAATAATCTGCATCGTCAGATGCTTTAGGGACAAGAGTACCGATGGCTGGATGGGAAACGTCGTCTGCATGTCGTCTAGAAATATCGGCTGTATAGCAATGCTCAACAAACATTTACGGTGTTCGTTTACCGGTCAACGTTGGAGATGCCCTAACATAAAACCAATACTATGGGATGGACATGGGGCATTTGCCCCCCCCCCCCCCACCCCCACCCCTTCACCATGTTATATTTATTCAGTGGTTGTTTTTAGTCAGCACTGTTAAGATAGCTGGCATAACCAGAAGTATAGAACCTTCCTTTTACAAGGAGGGACTTGTGATTGGTTTTCTACAGGGAAGAGAAATACCAAGCCGGTTCATCAATGGATTCCTGAAGTCTTCGAAGGAGTGTGGTTCGTTCGATCAATTCCTACCTTTATATCTATCTCTGAGGTGTTTGGGTTTGCAAAACTACATAGCCATGCAGAAGAGAAATGTTATCCCCACTCCGACCACCGACGAATCGAATTAACTCGATAATGTGTAGTAGGCAACCCAGATGGCTGGGCTATCCAAACCAGATTTGTATCCGCTCATGGCGATAGCTCGATCCGCTCACGCATGTGATTGATTTCTTCCCTCTCTTTCGAAAATCTTCCATTCGAATAGGAAGATTCCCTTCTCGCTGTGTATCCAGAACCTGAGGATCTATAAAGGTTCTTTGATCGAGCTCTCGCTTCGGCTCGACAGGCGCATCGGGGTTGCGCGAATCCGGTTCCCCGAGCTCGGCGCGGCGAAACCGCCTCGCCAGATTGGTGGCTATTGCGACGAATTCGCTCTCGTCCCCGGCTTCCCACAGTTCGCTTACAAAGGTATAACCTTTAGCTCCCCGGGGCTAAGCTGCTTCGCACGACTGATAGTTAATTAAGATTCCATTTCAAAGGTATGTATCTTATAAAGGCAGCGTTATGCGTCCGCCGGATGATAAGTTTATTGAGACCGGCGCCCATGCTGGTGGAAACAACCATCGGGCACTCCTCTCCTATGCTAACATCTTTATGCAACCGAGGTTATGTTTCTGAAACAAGACCAATGTTGCAGGAAAAAAAAACATCATCGCTAGACCAGTTTTTTTTCTGTAATAAGACCTCTGTTTCGTAAACATTGTGAAACAAGACCCATGTTTGCATGAAAAAAAAATCTTCGCCATCGAACCCTTCTTTTCTTTCTGAAATAAGATCTTTGTTGCAGAAAAAAAAGATGGATGTGTGGGACTTGTGGTCAGCATGAGCGCTCGACCAGGATTGATCTAACGGCTATGCAGGTGGAGGACACATGCATCAGCCGGGTGAAGGGTAGAGTTTTTCATCTTATAATCATTATTGTCATCATGTAATCACATATGTGTATTAAGACTATTTTCCAATTAAAGGTATGTTTTTTATGTTTATGTCATTAGAATAATTTTCATGACATGCAATGTATGTCAACGAAAATGTTTATGTTACTTTGTTAGAGCATCTCCAACAGCCGCGCTAAACTAGCGACGCGCCGCAAATTATGCCGTTTTAAGCGGCGCGGCAACGCTGGCGGTCACTCGTGCGGCGCGCAAAAACGGCGCTATATGACGGGTTGGGCGCATGTTGAAAAACTTACTTAGCGCTGCGTATTTTGGCGCCAGCTACTACATAGCGGCACACTCGGCGCCGTGCGCGCTCTCTCTCTCTCTCGCCCCACGCCCAGGCAAGGCGGGCGCCGACGCCTGCCACCCACCCATGGACGCGCACACCGGCGCCCGCTCACCCCGTTGTACAGCCGCCACGACGCCGCCGCCGCCACCGAAACCCCTAGCGGGAAGCGCCTGGCGTCGCCACCGCCGAGCTCCGCCCGGCGCCGGCCTCGCGCAACCTCTTCTTGCCCCGGATGACCACGGCGCCGGGTGGCGTCGCGCCGGCGCCGTCCCGTGCCGCCGCCGCACCGTCGAAGAAGGTCCCCAATGCGGCGCGGACGAAGAAGGGCAAAACATCCGCTAAGAAAAACAAGGCGGCGGACGGCTCCGGCAGCACGAAGGCGACGGGAAAGAAGCTTGCAGGGCGTTCGACGGCCGCGGCAGCTACCGAAGCGCCGGCGAGCTCACTCGTTGAGCCGGCCGCCGACGCGCACCACGTGTTCGACGAAATGCCCCCAAGGTGAAAAAATTTCCAACTTTTCTTTTCTTCTTCTTTTTTCAATGCATCATAGCATATAGATAGCTTATTTGCATTGTTCAAAAAACTTTGTAGTCTCAACGATGATGCATACATGTCCACTATGGGTGTTGGGTCCAACAATTCGCATTGGTCTCAAACCAATGACATCCATTTCGAAGACCATGAGTTTGAGGTGGACGAGGAGGGTGAGGGAATTGTCGAGGCGCCGAAAGAAAGAGCGGGCAATTACTCCACCAACGATGACAAGTTACTATGCTATATTTATTTGCAAGTGTCGAGGTATCCATCCATTGGAGGTGATCAAAGTAGAGACGTGTATTGGGGGCGAATGAAAGAACACTTTGATGCTCACAACGTTAGTGGAATTGACCGCTCCGAGAGATCACTTTGGTCCCGATGGTCGACAATCAACTCGGATTGTCAAAAGTGGGCGGCCGCACAAAAGTCAGTGGACAAGATTAACCCAAGTGGCACAAATGAGGATGATCGAGTAAGTGGCATCTCATATATGTTCATCATACTTGTTTTTGGTGACCGAAGTGCTAATTTGTTTTGTTTTTCTTGTAGTACAACATTGCACAAAACTTGTTCAAAGAAGAGACAAGGACAACCAAGAAGGGGAAGATCAAGAAAGGCAGGATCTTTACCTTGCCTCATTGCTATGAAGTGTTAAAGGATGATGAGAAATGGAAGAAGCGTGATGGTTTGGAGGATTTGCATTTGAGCAACAAACGGAAGCGAGCAATTGAGATGAATGAGGAGGAGGAGGATGATGCATCAAGTGATGACGGCAAGAGAAGCCCCACACCCAACTCGGTTTCATACTCGAAGCCAAAACGACCGGATGGGTGCAAGAAAGACAAAACCGAAAGAAGAAGAGGAAAGGAGATGATGAGCTCAAAAATGCTATGGAAGCTATTGTGAAGGCAAGGGTCGAAGCCAATGAGGTGAGGAAAATGGTAAGGAACCAAGATGCCGTGGCCGAGGAGAGGAGGTTGGCGGCCGAGGAGAGAAGGGTGGCGGCCGAGGAGAGAAAGGTGGCTTTGGAGGAGAGGAAAGTGAGCAATGAGGAGCGAGCTAAGTTGTTGGAATGGGAGAAGCACTTGTTCTTCTTGGACACATCTAACCTCAATGCGGCGCAAAAGGAGTATGTCAATCTTGCCCAATGAGAAGTCTTGATCCAAAAAAGAGCCATGGTTCGTGCAATGGGTGGCGGTGGCCTCGGCGCCATGGGTGGCGGTGGCCTCGGCGCCATGGGAGGCATGGGTGGCTTCGGAGCCATGGGAGGCATGGGTGCACATCCGGCCGCCATGGGAGGCATGGGTGCACCTCCGGCCGCCACGGGAGGCATGGGTGGCTTTGGAGCACCCTCCGACGCTATGGCCACCATGGGAGGCATGAGTTTTGCTTCTCTCATGGGAGGCATGGGTGCACCTCCGGACGCCATGGGTGGAATGTTTTTCGATGTGCCTTCTCACACACATTCTCATGAAGATGCCGCTGAAGATCTTGCCAACACCGTCGGAGCTTCACGTGATGCGGTGCGTGATGAGGAGAGGAAGGAAGATTCATCTTCGGAGGCGGAAGAGTCGTCTTCGGAAGATGAGGACGAAGACGAGAAAGATGAAGATTGATGTGTCTTTCATGTCTTGAACTTTAGTTTGCATTTGAACTTGGTTGGATGAACTTGTGGGCATGAACTTTTATTCGTCAATTTGTTTGTGTCAAATTTCACATGTTCATTGCATTTTGTTGAATGTTTCAAACTCATTTTGTGTCCAAAATATCATATATGCATAAATGCCCGGCGAGTCGCGCCTTGTATTTTTTGCGCTCTTTGGAAGCGGCGTCTGTGCTGCATTATATAGCACGTCTCTTTGGAGCCAGCCAGAGTGGTAGGCCTAAACCAACCAGCCGCAGCGCTCACGGCAAACAGGTTTTTTGCGCGCGGCGTTTAGCGCGGCTGTTGGAGATGCTCTTATAGCTAGCTATTAGGTCCATGGTACCTCGTTGCCAGGGCCGGCCCTGATCACATCCACGACGGTATGGTTGGTTTTCTTCCATGCATGCACGAAGAGTCTTCCCCTCGTGCTGCCCCCGCCGATGCCAGCCGCCGGCCGGCTCGCTCCGAACAAACAAGCCCCCGTTTCCTCGTTGCTGCCCTGCCACGCCCGCCGATCGAGTCCAGTCGTCGGGGTCATCAAGCAGAGATGTCGGCTTCTGCATGCTCCCTCGGTCCCTCCCCGCGGTCGACGCCACATAACGCCAGTGCCGCGGCTGGAGTGACAACAAGGTGGCTGGGAGGGATAGATGCCGGCAACATGGTGCGCGACAGCTGATTGAGTTTTGATTCTTCAACGCATGCAAGACGGCGATAGTATATCCGCGCGGTTAGGTAAAGTAAGGTAATAAGGTTGCGAGTCGTCCGTGTCCCTGTCCTGCTACCGCCTACCGGGCATGCCGACCTCCATCTTCCGGCGAAAGGTCGGGTCAGAGTGCCATGAACATAGGCAGCAACTGGACGGGGAATGAATGGTGGCATCCATTGAGCTTGCACGAACCTGGTCGGTGCTGGCGCAACAAGGCGGCGACTTGGGGTAAATCCAGCAGTACGTGCTTCAGTGACAGTCAAAGAATGTGTTTCCTTCCCTCAAGAAAAAAGAAAGAATGTGTTTCCTACTTTTCTTGGAGTAGAACTATCGTTGACTACTTCGTTAGTGACAGCCGACGGGCACACCGGCCGTGCGGAAGGAACAGCGACGGGGAGAACATTCAGCTGACTAGCTGTGCGCGTGGGTGCTTCGAAATGAGAGCAGCACCTGCACAAGTTTATGCTGAAGATTCAGATTTTCATTTTTTCCTAGTTTCACGTTCACATTGTTGGATGAAGTGGATACATGTAAACCTCTTGATAAACTCAAACCTCTTGATACACTGCTCGTGTGCTGCACCACACAGTCCTTTCAGTGTCGATGGCAATGGTGGGGTAGATGGGAGGAGATGATCGCGCGCGGGGTGATGGATAAGCCTTCCCGATCGCCTGGGGACGGCGGGGGAGGAGGGCTGAAATGGGGCAAAGGAGGCAGCGAAAGAGTGGTGCTCGGTACATGAAATCTATGTGTTTCCCTTTCGGTGTGGATCTACCATCACCCCTGGAAAATCGAAGGCGGCGGTGGGGTAGGTGGGAAGAGATGACCGCGCATGGGATGATGGAGAAGCCTTCCCGGTCGCATGGGGACGGAGGGGGTAAGAGCAACTCTAGCAGACCCCTTAAAACGCCCCGACCCGCAAAATAACTGTCCGTTTACGGTTTCGTGCGGAAAAAGTTACCCTGTCTGACACCATATCAGCCGCGACTTGTAAAAAAATGCGGGGCACAAAAAAACGTCGCCCTCAACCTTTAGATTCTCGGGGTGGGAGGCCTACCCAAGCTTGACCCCTATCGGCTGCGAGATTTTGCGGGAGGGACATTTCCGCGCGGTAGTTCCCGCCTCCCTGCCTTCCGCCGCCAACCACCTCCCTCCGCCCGCTCCGGAGCACCTTCCCCTGCTTCCCTCCGCCGCCAACCACCTCCCTCCGCCCGCTCCGGAGCACCTTCCCCTGCTTCCCTCCGCCGCCATGGAAGCCTCCCAGCCGTCGGCCGTCACCGTTGACGTCATCCACGAGCCGTTCCCTTTGGCAGATCTCGTCGCCGGCAATGTCGCGCCCGTCGCCGTTCAAGGATCCACCGCGCCACCCCGCAAGCGGCAGGGCAACATCATCGTTCAGGGTGGCGCTCCCACAGACCCCGCCGGGAAGGCACGCGCCCGCCGCCCCCACCGCCCCAGCCGCTGCGAATCTGATCCGTCCCGCACCGACGTAGAAAGGGAAGGTTGCCGGTGTGTGAAATGCAAGAAGACCACCACAAGAGCGACCCCGCCAACACCTCCCTTGATAGCTCCGGCAAGAACTGCCCCGAGGATGTCCGCCGATGTCGCCGCTGCAGCTACCGCCCCCGAGATGTTCGACGGAATGGCCCTGAGGTATGATGCTTCGATTGCTTGCACTTCTTTCAATTTTGTCCATTGCGTGTGTTCGTGACTTGTCAAGCGAAATTGCACCGCTGGTTTGCATGATGCGACTGCCGACTTCGTGCAAATGTTGGACGACAACACCGTCGACATCGATCAAGCCCCGATCGGTGATTACGATTACAATGAGATGGATGGTGGCGTGCACGGTCACAGTGAGGAAGAAGGTGGTGTGGAGGAGGTTGACGAGGGGGTGTTCGACGAAGCGCAAGCAAAATCACGCGCGAGATCGAAGAACTACACACCATTGGAAGATAAAGTCTTGATCAAGGCTTGGGAATCGGTGTCTCTTGATACATGCACCAGCACCGACCAAACCGCAAAGCTGTATTGGCAAAGGATCGAGGATCAATACCTCCGCATGCTGGCAAAGTATCCCAACAGGATGCCACGCACCTTTCGGTCTCTCCAAGGTCATTGGGACGTGATTAAGCCGATTTGTAGTCGTTGGGTTGCATGCTTGCAACAAGTCCGTAATGCACCTCCAAGTGGTACCGTTGAATTGGACTATGTGAGTTTGCTTTCATGTCGCACGTTGTGCGAATCTTTTGTAGCCGCCGGAGTGGTTGCATAATTAGACATTGTTTTCATTTTGTAGGACAAAATTGCACAAGAGAGGTACAAGGACATGGATCAAGGATAGCGAGAAGTGTAAGTGGATTGACAAAGAATCCCCACCGAAGAGAGGTGCAATCACCAAGATGGATGATGATGATGAAGATAAAGATGACGATGGCCCAAGAAACAAGAACAAGCCCGGTGGAAACAAGAAGGCCAAGGACAAGATCAAGAAGGAAGCAGAGGCTTCAAGCTTGCGGGACAAGCTAGATCACATGGTCAAGTCTAATGAGCTATTGGTGATCAAGACATTGAAGGCCAAAAAAATGGCCGAGAAGAAGGCTCAAGAGAAGCAAGAGAAGTGGTAACTATTCAAGGAGAAGACCATAAGCAAGGCCGCCATTGAGGAGAGAAGAGCCATGGTCGACGAGAACAAAGCCATGGCCAAGCTTCTTGCCCAGGAGAACAAGATCATGATGATAATGTTGGGGAACGTAGTAATTTCAAAAAATTTCCTACGTACACGCAAGATCATGGTGATGCATAGCAACGAGAGGGGAGAGTGTTGTCTACATACCCTTGTAGACCCGAAGCGGAAGCGATCACAACGTAGAGGAAGTAGTCGTACGTTCTCCTCGCGATCCGACCGATCCGGCGCCGTTACTCCGACGCCCGAGTTCTTGACACACGACAGCTCGATGAAGTCCCTCGTACCGATCCAGCCGGGTGTCGAGGAGAGTTCCGTCAAGACGACGGCGTGGCGGACGATCTTGATGTCTCACCGGCGCAGGCTTCGCTAAGCTTCGCGACGGTATAACCGAGGTGGAATATGGTGGAGGGGCACCGCACACGGCTAAGGAACGATCCGTAGATCAATACTTGTGTGTTCTAGGGTGCCCCTGCCCCGAGATATAAAGGAGGGAAGGGGAGGCCGGCCGGCCTAGGAGGGCGCTGGGAGGAGTCCTACTCCCACCGGAGTAGGACTCCCCTTCCTAGTTGGAATAGGATTGGGGAGGGAAGAGGAGAGGGCCGCCCCCTCCTTGTCCTATTCGGACTGGGGGAGAGGGCGCGCCACCTCCTGGCCGGCCCTCCTCTTCTCCCTTGAGGCCCATCGAGGCCCATTTACCCCGGGGTTCCAGTAACCTCCGGTACTCAGAATTCTGTTTTACCGGAACCATTCCGAACTCCAAACATAGGCTTCCAATATATCAATCTTTATGTCTCGACCATTTCGAGACTCCTCGTCATGTCCGTGATCACATCCGGACTCGAACTTCTTCGGTACATCAAAATACATAAACTCATAATAAGCGCCATCGAAACCTTAAGCGTGCGGACCCTACGGTTCGAGAACAATGTAGACATGACCTAGAACTATTCTCGGTCAATAACCAACAGCGGGACCTGGATGCCCATATTGGTTCCTACTTGTTCTACGAAGATCTTTATCGGTCGACCGCATAACAACATACGCTTGTTCCTTTGTCATCGGTATGTTACTTGCCCGAGATTCGATCGTCGGTATCCAATACCTAGTTCAATCTCGTTACGCAAGTCTCTTTACTCGCTCCATAATACATCATCTCACAACTAACTCATTAGTTGCAATGCTTGCAAGGCTTAAGTGATGTGCATTACCGAGAGGGCCCAGAGATACCTCTCCGACAATCGGAGTGACAAATCCTAATCTCAAATACACCAACCCAACATCCGCCTTTGGAGACACTGTAGTACTCCTTTATAATCACCCGATTACGTTGTGACGTTTGGTAGTACCAAAGTGTTCCTCCGCAAACGGAGTTGCATAATCTCATAGTTACAGGAACATGTATAAGTCATGGATAAAAGCAGTAGCAACATACTAAACGATCGTGTGCTAAGCTAATGGAATGGGTCATGTCAATCAGATCATTCTACTAATGATGTGACCTTGTTAATCAAATAACAACTCTTTGTTCATGGTTAGGAAACATAACCATCTTTGATTAACAAGCTAGTCAAGTAGAGGCATACTAGTGACACTCTGTTTGTCTATGTATTCACACATGTATTATGTTTCCGGTTAATACAATTCTAGCATGAATAATCAACATTTATCATGATATGAGGTAATATATAATAACTTTATTATTGCCTCTAGGGCATATTTCCTTCAGTCTCCCACTTGCACTAGAGTCAATAATCTAGATCACATCACCATGTGATTAACATCGATATTTCACATCATCATGTGATTAACACCCATAGTTCACATCGCCATGTGACCAACACCCAAAGGGTTTACTAGATTCTGTAATCTAGTTCACATCGCTATGTGATTAACACCCAAAGAGTACTAAGGTGTGATCATGTTTTGCTTGTGAGAGAGTCTTAGTCAACGGGTCTTTTACATCCAGATCCGTTATGTATTTTGCAATTTTCTATGTCTACAATGCTATGCACGAAGCTACTCTAGCTAATTGCTCCCACTTTCAATATGTATCTAGATCAAGACTTAGAGTCATCCAGATCAGTGTCAAAACTTGCATCGACGTAACCCTTTACTTATTTAACCTTTGTCACTTCCATAATCGAGAAACAAATCCTTATTCTACTAAGGATAACTTTGACCGCTGTCCGATGATCTACTCCTAGATCACTATTGTACTCCTTGCCAAACTCGGTGCAGGGGTATACAATATATCGGTACACAAGATGGCATACTTATAGAACCTATGGCCAAGGCATAGGGAATTACTTTCATTCTCTTTCTATCTTCCGCCGTGATCGGGTTTTGAGTCTTACTCAATTTCACACCTTGTAACACAGGCAAGAACTCTTTCTTTGACTGTTCCATTTTGAACTACTTCAAAATCTTGTCAAGGTATGTACTTCATTGAAAAAACTTATCAAGCGTCTTGATCTATCTCTATAGATCTTGATG
This sequence comes from Aegilops speltoides, assembly GCA_021437245.1. NCBI lineage: Eukaryota > Viridiplantae > Streptophyta > Magnoliopsida > Poales > Poaceae > Aegilops > Aegilops speltoides. Next base: position 5,349,548 of record CM038144.1, read on the forward strand.
CTCAATATGTAAGCAGCTTTACCGAGGTCTTTCTTTGAAAAACTCCTTTCAAACACTCCTTTATGCTTTGCAGAATAATTCTACATTATTTCCGATCTACAATATGTCATTCACATATACTTATCAGAAATGTTGTAGTGCTCCCACTCACTTTCTAGTAAATACAGGCTTCACCGCAAGTCTGTATAAAACTATATGCTTTGATCAACTCATCAAAGCGTATATTCCAACTCCGAGATGCTTGCACCAGTCCATAGATGGATCGCTGGAGCTTGCACACTTTGTTAGCTTCTTTAGGATCGACAAAACCTCTTGGTTGCATCACATACAACTCTTCTTCAATAACTCCATTAAGGAATGCAGTTTTGTTTATCCATTTGCCAGATTTCATAAAATGCGGCAATTGCTAACATGATTCGGACAGACTTTTAAGCATCAATACGAGTGAGAAAATCTCATTGTATTCAACATCTTGAACTTTGTCAAAAACCTTTTTCGACAAGTCTAGCTTTGTAGATAGTAACACTACTATCAGCGTCCGTCTTCCTCTTGAAGATCCATTTATTTTCTATGGTTTGCCGATCATCGGGCAAATTCATCAAAGTCCATACTTTGTTTTCATACATGGATCATATCTCAGATTTCATGGCCTCAAACCATTTTGCGGAATCTGGGCTCATCATCGCTTCCTCATAGTTCGTAGGTTTGTCATGTTCAAGTAACACGACCTCCGAGCAGGATTACCGTACCACTCAGTGCGGATCTCACTCTATTTTACCTACGAGGTTCGGTAGTAACTTGATCTGAAGTTACATGATCATCATCATTAGCTTCCTCACTAATTGGTATAGTAGTCACAAGAACAGATTTCTGTGATGAACTACTTTCCAATAAGGGAACAGTACCGGTTACCTCATCAAGTTCTACTTTCCTCCCACTCACTTCTTTCGAGAGAAACTCCTTCTCTAGAAAGGATCCATTCTTGGCAACAAATGTCTTGCCTTTGGATCTGTGATAGAAGGTGTACCCGACAATTTCCTTTGGGTATTCTATGAAGACGCACTTCTCCGATTTGGGTTTGAGCTTATCAGGATGAAACTTTTTCACATAAGCATCGCAGCCCCAAACTTTAAGAAACGACAACTTTGGTTTCTTGCTAAACCACAGTTCATATAGTGTCGTCTCAACGGATTTAGATGGTGCCCTATTTAACGTGAATGCAGCTGTCTTTAATGCATGATCCCAAAAACGATATTGGTAAATCGGTAATAAACATCATAGATTGTACTATATCCAATAAAGTACGGTTATGACGTTCGGACACACCATTATGATGTGGTGTTCCAGGTGGCATGAATTTGTGAAACTATTTCACATTGTTTTAATTGAAGACCAAACTCGTAACTCAAATATTTTACCTCTGCGATCATATCGTAGAAACTTTTATTTTCTTGTTACGATGATTCTCCACTTCACTCTGAAATTCTTTGAACATTTCAACTATTTCAGACTTATGTTTCATCAAGTAGATATACCCATATCTGCTCAAATCATCTTGTGAAGGTCAGAAAATAACGATACTTGCCACGAGCATCAACACTCATTGGATCGCATACATCGGTATGTATTATTTCCAATAAGTCAAGAGTTCGTTCCATTGTTCGGAGAACGGAGTTTTAGTCATCTTGCCCAAAAGGCACGGTTCGCAAGCATCAAGTGATTCATAATCAAGTGATTCCAAAATCCCATCAGCATGGAGTTTCTTTATGCGCTTTACACCAATATGACCTAAACGGCGATTACAAATAAGTTGCACTATCATTATTAACTTTGCATCTTTTGGTTTCAATATTATGAATATGTGTATCACTACGATCGAGATCCCATGAACCATTTTCATTGGGTGTGTAACCATATAAGGTTTTATTCATGTAAAATGAATAACAGTTTATTCTTTTACTTAAATGAATAACCGTATTGCAATAAATACGATCAAATCATATTCATGCTCAACGCAAACACCAAATAACATTTATTTAGGTTCAACACTAATCCCGAAAGTATAGGGAGTGTGCGATGATGATCATATCAATCTTGAAACTACTTTCAACACACATCGTCACTTCACCCTTAGCTAGTTTCATTTATTCGCAACTCCGTTTGAGTTACTACTCTTAGCAACCGAACCAGTACCAAATACCGAGGGGTTGCTATAAACACTAGTAAATTACACATCAATAACATGTATATCAAATATACCTTTGTTCATTTTGCCATCCTTCTTATCCGCCAAATACTTGGGGTAGTTATGCTTCCAAAGGACCAGTCCCTTTGCGGTAGAAGCACTTAGTCTCGTGCTTAGGTCCGGACTTGGGCTTCTTCACTTGAGCAACAACTTGCTTGCCGTTCTTCTTGAAGTTCCTTCCATCCCTTTGCCCTTTTCTTGAAACTAGTGGTCTTGTTAACCATCAACACTTGATGTTCTTCCTTGATTTCTACCTTCATCGATTTCATCATCATGAAAAACACGGAATCATTTTTATCATCCCTTGTATACTATAGTTCATCACGAAGTTCTACTAACTTGGTGATGGTGACTAGAGAATTTCATCAATCACTATCTTATCGGAAGATTAACTCCCACTTGATTCAAGCGATTGTAGTACCTGCACAATCGAGCACATGCTCACTAGTTGAGCGATTCTCCTCCATCTTTTAGCTATAGAACTTGTTGGAGACTTCATATCTCTCAACTCGGTATTTGCTTGAAATATTAACTTCAACTCTGGAACATCTCATATGGTCCATGACGTTCAAAACATCTTTGAAGTCCCAATTCTAAGCCGTTAAGCATGGTGCACTTAAACTATCAAGTAGTCATCATATTGAGCTAGCCAAATGTTCATAACGCCGCATCCGCTCCTGCAATAGGTCCGTCACCTAGCGGTGCATCAAGGACATAATTCTTACGTGCAGCAATGAGGATAAACCTCGGATCACGGATCAAATCCGCATCATTGCTACTAACATTTTTCAACATAACTTTCTCTAGGAACATATCAAAATAAACATATGAAAGCAACAACGCAAGCTATTGATCTTACAACATAATTTGCAAAATACTACGAGGACTAAGTTCATGATAAATTTAAGTTCAATTAATCATATTACTTAAGAACTCCCACTTAGATAGACATCTCTCTAGTCATCTAAGTGATCACGTGATCCAAATCAACTAAACCATAACCGATCATCATGTGAGATGGAGTAGTTTTCAATGGTGAACATCTTATGTTGATCATATCTACTATATGATTCACGCCGACCTTTCGGTCTCCGTGTTCGAGGCCATATCTGCATATGCTAGGCTCGTCAAGTATAACTCGAGTATTCCGTGTGCAAAACTGTCTTGCACCCGTTGTAGATGGACGAGAGCTTATCACACCCGATCATCACGTGGTGTCCGGGCACGACGAACTTTGGCAGCAGTGCATACCGGGAGAACACTTCTTGATAATTTAGTGAGAGATCATCTTATAATGCTACCGTCAATCAAAGCAAGATAAGATGCATAAAGGATAAACATCACATGCAATCGATATAAGTGATATGATATGGCCATCATCTTCTTGTGCTTGTGATCTCCATCTCCGAAGCACCATCATGATCACCATCATCATCGGAGCGACACCTTGATCTCCATCGTAGCATCGTTGTCGTTTACGCCATCTATTGCTTCTACGACTATCGCTACCGCTTAGTGATAAAGTAAAGCAATTACAGGGTGTTTGCATTTCATACAATAAAGCGACAACCATATGGCTCCCGCCGATTGCCGATAACCGGTTACAAAACATGATCATCTCATACAATAAAATATAGCATCACGTCTTGACCATATCACATCACAACATGCCCTGCAAAAACAAGTTAGACGTTCTCTACTTTGTTGTTGCAAATTTTACGTGGATGCTACGGGCTTAGCAAGAACCGTTCTTACCTACGCATCAAAAACCACAACGATAGTTTGTCAAATAGACTCCGTTTTAACCTTCTCAAGGACCGGGCGTAGCCACACTCGGTTTAACTAAAGTGAGAGAGAGCAGACACCCGCCAATCACCTTTAAGCAACGAGTGCTCGAGCGGTGAAACCAGTCTCGCGTAAGCGTCGCGTAATGTCGGTCCGGGCGCTTCATCTCACAATACCGCTGAACCAAAGTATGACATCTTTGGTAGGTAGTATGACTTGTATCGCCCACAACTCACTTGTGTTCTACTCGTGCAAAACATCAAACCATAAAACCTAGGCTCGGATACCTTTGTTGGGGAACGTAGTAATTTCAAAAATTTCCTACGTACACGCAAGATCATGGTGATGCATAGCAACGAGAGGGAGAGTGTTGTCTACATACCCTTGTAGACCCGGCGGAAGCGATCACAACGTAGAGGAAGTAGTCGACGTTCTCCTCGCGATCCGACCGATCCGGCGCCGTTACTCGACGCCCGAGTTCTTGACACACGACAGCTCGATGACGTCCCTCAGACTCGATCCAGCCGAGTGTCGAGGAGAGTTCCACAAGACGACGGCGTGGCGACGATCTTGATGTTTCACGGCGCAGGCTTCGCTTAAGCTTCGCGACAGTATAACCGAGGTGGAATATGGTGGAGGGGGCACCGACACGGCTAAGGAACGATCCGTAGATCAATACTTGTGTGTTCTAGGGTGCCCCTGCCCCCCAGATATAAAGGAGGGAAGGGGAGGCCGGCCGGCCTAGGGAGGGCGGCTGAGGAGTCCTACTCCCACGGGAGTAGGACTCCCCTTCCTAGTTGGAATAGGATTGGGGGAGGGAAGAGGAGAGGCGCCTCCTTGTCCTATTCGGACTGGGGGGAGAGGGCGTGCCACCTCTGGCCGGCCCTCCTCTTCTCCTCGAGGCCCATCGAGGCCCATTTACCCCGGGGTTCCGTAACCTCCCGGTACTCAGAATTCTGTTTTTGCTTGGAACCATTCCGAACTCCAAACATAGGCTTCCAATATATCAATCTTTATGTCTCGACCATTTCGAGACTCCTCGTCATGTCCGTGATCACATCCGGACTCAACTTCTTCGGTACATCAAAATACATAAACTCATAATAAGCGCCATCGAAACCTTAAGCGTGCGGACCCTACGGTTCGAGAACAATGTAGACATGACCTAGAACTATTCTCGGTCAATAACCAACAGCGGGACCTGGATGCCCATATTGGTTCCTACTTGTTCTACGAAGATCTTTATCGGTCAGACCGCATAACAACATACGTTTGTTCCCTTTGTCATCGGTATGTTACTTGCCCGAGATTCGATCGTCGGTATCCAATACCTAGTTCAATCTCGTCACCGGCAAGTCTCTTTACTCGTTAAGTAATACATCATCTCACAACTAACTCATTAGTTGCAATGCTTGCAAGGCTTAAGTGATGTGCATTACCGAGAGGGCCCAGAGATACCTCTCCGACAATCGGAGTGACAAATCCTAATCACGAAACACGCCAACCCAACATCCGCCTTTGGAGACACCTGTAGTACTCCTTTATAATCACCCGATTCGTTGTGGACGTTTGGTAGTACCAAAGTGTTCCTCCGCAAACGGAGTTGCATAATCTCATAGTTACTGGGAACATGTATAAGTCATGGATAAAAGCAGAGCAACATACTAAACGATCGTGTGCTAAGCTAATGGAATGGGTCATGTCAATCGATCATTCTACTAATGATGTGACCTTGTTAATCAAATAACAACTCTTTGTTCATGGTTAGGAAACATAACCATCTTTGATTAACAAGCTAGTCAAGTAGAGGCATACTAGTGACACTGTTTGTCTATGTATTCACACATGTATTATGTTTCCGGTTAATACAATTCTAGCATGAATAATAAACATTTATCATGATATGAGGTAATATATAATAACTTTATTATTGCCTCTAGGGCATATTTCCTTCAGATAAAACGAAATGAGATGGATGAGGTCACCAAAAAATGGCATGACATTGCAAGGTTGAAGATCTTGGAGAGGAGGATCGCCGCAAGAGGCCATGCGGTGCCAATGTTCGATGGTGGTTCGAAAAGTGATGGTGCCCATGGTGGCGGTGAAGATTTCATCCTGTGATGATGATAATGATGATGGAGTGATGATGGATGCGATGTCTTTTGGGTTGTGGCGCGAAAACTATGTTGAAATGTCACCAAAACTGTGTTTAAATTCTTGGGATTTATGTTTTATTTGTCAAAATCACGGTCGATTACATCGTGTGGTTTTACAGTTTGAGGGGCAAAATCGGCAACGCGCGGAACAGAGCCCGCAAACCAAGGGATATTCCCTTTTACCGGTCGGCTGTGCGGGCTGTGTTCAGCCGCAACTGATTTCGGCCCTTAAAACGCGTTTTTCTCAGCCCTTATCCCCGTTATAGGGGTCGCGGGTTTAAGGGCCTGCTACAGTTGCTCTAAGGGGCTGAAATGGGGCGGGGAGGCAGCGAAAGATTGGTGTTCGGTACATGAAATCTATGTATTTCCCCTGAGGCGGATCTAGCGGGTAAGAATGGATCCAGGAAGATAGTGAGCGGCCGTGATTACGCCAAGGCAAAGCGAAACAGCACAGCACAGCACAGCGCCTTATCCTCTAGGAGAGCACGTCTTGACGCTCCCGACACCACCTGCCCTGCCCCGCGCACCGCACACAAACGCCGAGCCGGGCACGCCATGGCCGCCGCTTCGCTACTCCACCTCGCCGCCTCCATCTCCTCCCCGCGCCTCCACCTCGGCCACAACGCCCTGCTCCGCCGGCACCACCCGCGGGTCCGGCTGACGGCGGCGCCGCCCCCGCCGCGGGCGCACCGGGTGACGATCGAGCACGGCGGCGAGTCGCGGGTGGTGGAGATGGAGGAGGACGAGAACATCCTGGAGCGGGCGCTGGAGGAGGGGCTGGAGGTGCCGCACGACTGCAAGCTCGGGGTGTGCATGACCTGCCCGGCGCGGCTGGTGTCCGGCAGGGTGGACCAGAGCGACGGCATGCTCAGCGACGACGTGGTGGCGCAGGGCTACGCGCTGCTCTGCGCCGCCTACCCGCGCTCTGACTGCACCATCCGCGTCATCCCCGAGGACGAGCTGCTCCAGGTCCAGCTCGCCACCGCCAACGACTGACCGACCCCCTCCCCTCATCACCCCAGGCCGGCCGCCGGCCGCCGGCGGCGTCCATGTGCTCCGACCTCCAAGGCTTTGTACAATGTATCTCACCAGCCATTACAATAAGATGCTTTTTTGCCTAATATAATCAGCTGCTTCAGTTGTTGCCTGAACAATCTTTGCATTCCTGCTTGTCATGCTTGAAACATTGGTTCAGTGATAACCGGAACATCAGCGAAATCGGAAGATTTCATGCTAAGGCGAATCGGAAGATTGAATGTGAATGCGAATAGGAAGATTTGATGGGCAAGAGCACATCATTTGTAGTGGTACTAATTTAACTTGATGTTCTAACACACAGCACAAGTTCAGTCTTCAGCCACAGACATGCATATCCATATTACAGGCATGGGGAGCAGATATACATAGGTAGTAAGGTTCTTATTTATTTAGGGGTAACGCATGGCACTGGACGTTTTCTCTCAGATTCTGCAGCTTCCATCATCTCCAGCCTCCATGTGGGCATCACTACCTGCAACCAAGCAAGCAAAATTTGTTGGATCAGTACAACTGTAGTACTCATATGTGCAGAAAGAAAAAATGACAGGATTTCAGCATAGCAGCATAGCAGCTTAGTTTGCAGCAGCAGAAAACTGTCGGTACAATTTAAGCTCAGGAAATTCATTTCGGAAATGGTAGGCGCGGGCACAGCTTGCAATGGATTCTCAACTGCAACATCGGTTACTACTTACATGGGTGTCGCAGAAGTAGAAGGTGTTTCCAGCTCCCGGCAGGTTACTTATCGCCTGGGCTCGAGCTTGTGACTTCTAGACCATTGCCTGTGGTAGAGGTAGAACCAAGCTGTCAATGATGGTTGAGGTGTGGATGCTGTTGGAATGGACTGTAGTACAAAGATTGTATGCGGTAAACATGAAAATGCAGATGAAAATGCAGTCTATTTGTCATTCACAATCTTTGATTCAGATATCAGAATTCAAAAGCGTTAACACACAGGAAATTCGCTGCTGAGTGAGTAACAACGCGTAAACTTCTGAACTGAAATCTTAAAGCGTGGTATTAGTCATGGCAGATGCCATCTTTGGTTCTGTATGACAAGATTCACAGGCAGGTCACAAGTTAAAAGGAAAAGGAAATCTAGGCATACTATGAACATTGGTCCGATATGCAAAGCAACCGACAGAATCCATTATATATAGCCCATAGATTAGGAAAGCTTATAGGTACTCCCTCCGTCCGGAAATACTTGTCCGAGGAATGGATGTATCTAGATGTATTTTAGTTCTAGATACATCCATTTATATCCATTTCCACGACAAGTATTTCCGGACGGAGGGAGTATCAGACAGTCGGCTCATAATCAGCTTTGCTAACCAGAACACACAGCTAGTTATGGACAACGATTTTACCATTTTCAGTCTCCTGTTGGAAACATTTTACTGCAGGACTACTTCGAAAAAAGCAAATCCAGTCTGTCTCTGGCTAAGATTTATCATCAACCTAAGGACGGCTTGCTATCTATTGATGTTAATGAAATGTAGTTTCTATCAATTTGCTGGAACTGATAGCGTAGAACTCGCTTTCAGAGCCCTGCTTATAAGACTAATGAAATACCAATACGCCTAAATACAACATACTTAGTAGGTTTAGGATAACCTTTTTTCTTTTCGGAGGACGGCTTATAGCATAATAATCCAACTAAAAAGAGAAACAAAAGCATTAACCAAACAAGTATCGTACTACAAACTGATCGATCTGGTCATAATCAAGCATATTGCAATTCACATACTGAACGGCAGTCTACAGGAGAATTTGTACACATTTGTGCGGCAGAAATAAAATGCATAGCTGAACTAACCCAGTTCCCAACAGTTGAGATGGTAAGCTAACATCACTAGTACAATCTATCATAAGTTATCCTAACTAAGGACATAAAGTGTGCATAAACCCAGCAACTCTGATCTTCGCCTGAAGAAGAAGATCACCACAAGCACACTGCAAGTTCACAAATAGCACAGGTGATGGATGATTATGAAACAAACAAGTGTCAGGCTGGCATGTGGCATCCCTCCATCACTCAACCTGAATAACCCTCCCATTTCAAACCACTCCTAAAATTGCAGACTGTTCTGTAGCTCACCTACCGATGAATCTCTCTCAGAATTTCGTCAATTCGACACAATATCACTCAAATGCCACGGCAATTCCAGTAGAAATCTAAAAGGATGGTGAGAAAATGGGAGCCATAAATAGGGAATCCCTCGCTCGCTCACTCACCGTCGGGGTCGAAGAAGAAGACCTGGCGCGTGCGGCCGTCGGGCTGGGACTTCTCGAACAGCTGGGTGCCGCGGGTCCTGAGCACGGTGAGGAACCCGTCGAAGTCGGCCACGGAGAAGGCGAGGTGGTGCCGCCGGGGCAGCTGCGCGGGCGTGGCGCTGCCCCCCTGCGCGGCCCCTGGGGCGACGGCGGCGGCGACGGCCGGGTCCCGCTCGATGATGTGGAGCGCGACGTCGGGGGAGCCCGGGAGGCGGAGCCAGGCGACCTGGAAGCCGGAGTAGGCCGGGGCCGGGACGCGCTCGAAGCCCAGCACCTCCTCGTAGAAGGCGGCCAGGCCCCGCACGTCGCCGGTCTCCCGCGCGATGTGGTTCAGCTGCAGCGTCGCCATCGGCTCGGTCCGGGGACTGGGAGTGGTCCGAGTGGAAGTCGGGAGTGGGCGGCGCGGCCGGGGAACGGGGGAAGAAAACGTGCCGCGCGGCCGGCGACGCGTGCTGCGTGGCTTCCCGCGCGCCGCACACGTGTCACCCGCAGGACAGGAGGAGGAGGAGAAGGGGAATTTCGTCTGCCAGACCAGCCTTACAAAACAGACAATAAACACATTTTTCAGATGGCAGTGTTATGCAGTGATAGGCGCCGACCGACCGGCCAAAATTTGGCCGACGGCACGTGGGCCGTCAGATGCCAGTCGTCTGGTTCGCTGGATCTAAAACAAAATGGTCCGTCTTCAAACTTTCTTCTTCCTCACGCAGCTGGTTGGGTGCGCCCGCCGCGCCCCTCCTCCTGTCGCCGCCCCTCCCGCTCCATGCTAGATCTGGTCGCCGGATTTCACGGCAACCCACCAATAGCATCTTTGTTCGTGTTGCTACTGAATCTGACTCCAGTATGGCGGTGCCCTATGATATCTTCTGGAGAAGTTGATCGCTCGGTTTGTCTCCTGCGTCTTAGACAAACTTGTATTACTCGTATTTCGCGAGTCCGGAATAAAGCGAGTGATAGTCTAGCTAGGTTTGCTCGAGTTGAAGGGCGGACTATGGCTTGGTTAGGATCTGGGCCAGCTGACGTCTTGGGTGTCTCACTTGATGATGGTAAAGATATTGTTATTTGAGTAATACAAGTGTTTTCGCAAAAAAAAAACGCACTTGAAGTGCCATGTCCGTCGTGAGTGGATGTAGCAAAGACGTCGCCGGTAGTAGCAAAAATTCGACAAAGTTGTAGCAAAAACGTTGTCCTTGCCGGTGCCGGTCGCGGCTATCAATATGTGTGACCTTATGGGAGGAGCATTTCCTTTATGAGACCAGGCTTACAAAACAAACAATGACATTCGTATCTTCGCGTATATTGATATTGTTTGTTCATGCACTTACCAATGGCACGCCACGGGCAAAGTTTGATGCTATGTTTGGATCTCGAAAACATCCTTTAAATCAAGGTACCATTGTTGACACATCAAACGGGAAGTCATCGATAGGATCAGATCGTCGTCCTAGATAAGAAAGCAACTAACAGGATTGAACAACAAATCAGTCTAGACATAATCAGGGAGGCATAATCTCAGTAGCTTCCTGACGTCGTGCTTTGTCGAAATGATAAGAAGCTAGAACACCAAAACACGAGTTGTCGCCTCCACTCCAAATGACCCTATGTCTGGCCCTGATCGAAGCTCCACACGACCTTCGCCAATGGCAGTCGGCATTGCCATAACAAGAACATGATGAGGAGATTTTTTTTTTTTCCATGCATCACTGGCTAGTCTGTCCACGGCTCCACGCCATAAGGCACCCGGAGGCGAGGGGAACAAGTGGCAGGCTGTCCTTTTCCCTAAGGTGTGGTTATGGTCGTGTGTATAGTATAAGGTTGGGTTTATGTGCATTCTAGTCAGATATACATCAAAACAAATTGTTTATTTGGTTGGAAAAACAATACATTTTCTATTACATCCTATTAGGTTATGAGAACTACCCTAAACACATGGCAATTCTGAACTATTTTTATGGCAAGTTTAGTGACGAAAAAATGACAACTTTCTTTCCAGAGGCAAGTTTAAGTTTTTTTTTAATTTGTTTTTTCTTTTCGAGTGGCATTTTTAGTTGTAAAAAACATCAAAGCTGGATTGCTTCGTGCCAAGTTTAAGCTCTTTTAGTTTGTTTTTTCTTTTTGGATGGCATTTTTAGTTGTAAAAAATGTCAAAGCTGGATTGCTTCGTGCCACACATGCGCCACTTATCACTTGGGTATGGGAAACGTTCAAATACAAAAAAAAGAAGACACACATTTCCGAAATGCATATAACAACTCGATAGGTAGCTGATGATAATTTCATTTATCTTGATAATAATAACATTGCATTACAGAGGAAGAGATCTGGGAACTCTCTGATATATTACAATCTCTGGTATAATAACGGTTTAACATTCTGCAGGAGGAATTATCCTCCGCTATCCGAGACATATACAATCACTAGTAAAACAAGTCTCATCAGCAAAGCATTGGACATCAGCAATGCTGCAACAAGTCCTCCATCTTATTCAGAACCTTGCATCCATGGCTCATCGTCCCCACTTCCTCTTGAAATTCTGCTCATCGTCGCTCGCGTCGTCGCGCCTGAGGCTGCTCCTAGAACTGTGCCTGGACCTCTGGCTGCTCTCTGTATCACCATCAACGGTAGAAGAAACGCGCATTCTCTTCCTGTCATGGTGATCCTCGTGGTAGTCACTGGAAACTCTGTCGGAACGCCCATGGTCCCTACTACTCCTCTCCGGTCTTGACCGGGACCTGTCCCTCGACTCTCTGCGGCGAGGAGAAACCGAGCGCTGGCTGCGCTCTGATGGTTTAGATCTAGAGCGGGACCTGTCCCGGGACTCTCTGCCGCGAGGAGAACCCAAGCGCTGGTTGCGCTCTGATGGTTCAGGTCTTGACTGGGGCCTGTCCCTCAGCTCTCTGCCTTGAGGAGAACCCATGCGCTGGTTGCGTTCTGATGGCCGGGGACAAGCACCGGAGTCATTTGGCCTCTCGGTCTGCCTTGAACGTGCAGCAGCTCCAGCGTTCCCCTGTAAGACCTGCCTTGAGCGTGCAGCAGCTTCAGCATCGCGGTGTAGCGCGGCCTGGTTTTCCCAGCTAAAAAGATACAGATGAAATACGTTTAGCATTCAAACTCAAATGGACAGAAGAATATACAATGACTACAGCTGAGCTTAACTAAATCGTTCCACTGACCAAAGTTATGTCTATGTCTATGTTCATTTCTACAGGTAGAAATGAAGAAAAAAGGTTTGCAACTTGATAATACACACACCTTTGATAGTTTGGCGGATAGCCTTGCATGGCAAGGGCCTGCGGCGGAATATTGCCAAAGGGATTCATACCAAATGGACCCATCGGGAAACCACCATAGGGCATGCCCATTGAGCCGTACATGTATGGATCAGGTACCCCAAACGGACCCATGGCATATCCACCGTTGAAAGGGTTACAATATGCAGGGTCAAATGGAACGTTGTAACCATAGTCAGCATTGTTTGGATGAACAGCCTTGGATGAGTCTGCCTTCTTCCGCTTCTTCTTCAACTGATCAGGCCTAGCAACTTTTGGTTCCAAGCTCCCTGAAATGGTACCGTTCTTCAAAGTTGATTCGCTCACATCCTTCAGTTTGGGGAGGTCGGCACTAGGTGCGACTTTCTCTGCTGAACGCCCTGCAGAGCCTTCAGTGTTGCTCTTCAGATCAGAATTCTTCTGAGGGCGGTCGACTTGATCACCTTCTGTGGCGACCTGGAGGTGGGCGGCGGGAGAAGCTGCCGATAGCTGGTTGTCCATACATTGCTTCGTGTCCCTTTCCAAAGCAGCCGAGGTGGTGTGGCTCTGTGATTTGGGATCAGCGTTGCTTCCAGAAGAACTTCTGTGCTTCCCTGTACCGCTGGCAGTGCTGCAAGTCCTTGTTCCTAACAAATTGCTGATTGTGCTCCTAACTGTGGGATTGGGGATGAGGGAATCTGCAAGGACCTTGACTCCACAAATGCACTTCGATTGCGTAATAATGTAATCTCGAATACCTGAGGGAGGAAACAGACGGTTATTCCTCATTCAATTTCAAGCAGCATAAACTCACAAAAACGATAGTACAAACTATTGCGAAGAACTACAACAAAGTTGGAGCATAAGCACACTCCGAATATCTGAACATTGGCTCACCACAGAGCAAGACATCTAAAGATACAGACTTGATATAAGAGAACCGCTTACATTTATCACAGAAACTGACGAAGCAGCACTTGCTTGTTAACACCGCATCTGCCATCACCTTATTACATAGTTGGCAGTGGAGTTCTGCTGGCAAGTCATCAACTACACTCGCAGATGCAGCTGGGGCAAGTGCGGATAGAATGTCATCAGCAGGATTTGGAGATACGACCGGGGCAACTGGACGAGACATTTTGTAGTTGTCAAATTTGGAATCGCCAATGGTTGGGCAATGCTGAATAAAATGCCCCGGAACCCGGCATCTGTAGCAGGTATAGCCAGGTGGAGGCGTCTGGTTTTCCTGTGGGCAATGTTGAATGAAATGGCCTGGAACTCCGCAGCTGCGGCACACATAGCCTGGTGGAGGTGCCTCCCTTTCTGATGATCCATGGCCTTCAATTTGAAAGATTTGACAAACAGTGCACATGTTAAATAGTATTCTGAACACATTCACAGAAAAACGCAAGCATATTGTGCAGCAGTATAGTTCACATGTTCACAAAATAACATGAATCTGTTCAAATTTGTATGAAAATCTGCTAGAGTTCAAAGGCTGTCTAATGGGCTGGAAACAAACTGTCTAGTTACTCTCAAAAAAGATCCAAGTGAAACATGGTCTACCGTACCAAAAAGAAAGTAAATCTGGTCTCCGCAAAGCTTGAACACCTACACACTCTTTTTCATCATAAAAATGGCTTTGATCTTTAAGAGAATCTTTTCAGGTTATCTGCTAGCATAATCATAACTCAAAAGAACATCACACTGAAGACAGGGAATTTCTGCATTACCATTATGGCGTCCTGATGTAAACCTTCCAGGAGCTTGTCCTCTCCTAAATGACTGCTCTTCCCTGCTTGCACCATTAAATATGATCATTAGAAAAGGTACGAAAAAATCTAGCTGCTGACTTATGCGAGAAGGAAATGTTGTATTCTAACCATTTAAGTTCAGCTGCATCAATCACAGCTGCAATTGCAGCATCTTCATCTTTCACTTCTGCGGAGGAACAAGATTTTGAGACTGATTCAGTAACCACTGATCTGTTTGAAGCTAATGAACCATCTTCTATGACTTTCCGCCTGCAATTAGTGGTACAATATTAGCATATGCAAAAAAAAAAAAAAAAATCTCCTTAGCCATCAGTTAAAGACCTCCCAAAGTTACCAAAGTCAAAATCTGTTTAGAGAAAGAGTCATATAGAACATCTAATGTAAAACAATATGCATGTCATTTTGGTTCATTCTTTGAAGGAAACAGGCAGAATGGAAAGAGGTAGTGCCTTCATCAGTCTATTTTTATTACAAACACTTGTTAAGAACGTAAGATATGTCTACGCATAGAAGATAATCAATCAAACAAAGTTAAAGGCAGCAAATTTCACATGCTACTGGTTCTTAACAAGTTCCATCCGTTAAATTTCGTACAATGAATCACCACCACCTCCCCCCTTCCCGACCTCTCTGTACAGACAGGGATAGTAACTTACGAGGACATCACGACGATACTCTCTGACTCTTGCCCAGCAGTTCGGCGGACCAGCACGGTTACATTCTGTGGTATCATTGCCTCTTCATCTGCATATTCTGCACTCAAGAATAAGACCAGAAAACAATATGTCAAAGCATTACACTAAAATACCCATCTAGCTTTTAAGTGCGAAATAAAATCTTCTCCAGTATAACCAAAATATGCAATTAAATAGCAACACTAGCGTGTTTAAATTGAAACTAAGATCTTCAAATAACATCACAACAATCAAAATAACAGGTTAATTTACGTTTTAGAAAACTGGGAAACTACGAGCTACTGAGATGTGCAGGATGGGAAAATATACAAGGATTACTCGCAATCACGATATGCAAATTGAACTATCCATAGTACAGGGAATCTATCGTGCTATAGAAGCATATCACAAGGACATGCTAGAGAACGAGTAAAGCAGCTCCTCGACTAAAACAACAGTATGTCCTAGTACATCATGAAGAGACCTCCATTACAGTCGTAGTACATAAGCAAATATCAGTACAGCAGGACACGGAGTAATATTGACAACCATGCTCGAGGGTTGCCCAATTCACATAACAGTTATGCGAACACAACCATAGCATAACTGGCCATTGAATATGTACATAAACAGTATACAACACAACAAAAGATAAACAAGCTGAATCAGCATTTCTACAGAAGTGAGTCATTAAAATCGCTGATGAAACAAAAAGGTATAGGCTTTATCCAGAGCAACACGAAATATCCATCATTGCTATGTTTGAAGCTGAAGTTCAGTTGTGCACTTGAACCCCACAATATAATATATGATGAGCTGACAGTAATACTAGAAGGATGCAACTCTGGGTAAAAGATAGATGCGTGCATCTTCCAGGGCGTCCAGGTCCCTATAATAACTAAATTGGTTGATGTTAACTTTAAGTGGGAGCAATTTGTAATGGAGTCGAATATCACTTATTCTGATATTTTGGCTCTGTATTAACAGTCAAACAATTTGCTTGGTGGATGCTGTAAATTAGGTGATACAGCTATCAAATAAGAACTTAACCAAGAACAAATTTAAAAACCGGCCAATGATGTGATCCTGGCAATAAAGCTAGCACCACTTCTCCTGATATAGATTCAGGGAATTACAGATCCCAAGAGGAAAAAAGACCCAACTTCGGCGCGATTTTATCAGACTGAACGATTTATGCGGGTAAGCAACAACACAGCACCCAAATTCCAAGAAATTTACAAGATTGACTGGTGCTGCATATAGATCAACTAACAGGCTACTGTAAAGATTTAACAACCATGGCCTAAATAAATCCGCTACGAACCTTCGCCGGTCTGGGCGTTGGAGAGCGCGATATCCTCGCGGGGGCCGCGGCCGCGGCTACGGCCGACGCCGTGCCGGTTACTCGACAAGATGAGCTGCTTGAGATCAGACACGGATATAAAGGAATAGGGCAACGTCACAGGATAGGTTTCCTTTGCACTCTTATATTTGTAATACAAGACACCCATGGTGAATCGAGTTCTGCCTGCCTCGACCTCCGGGCCTCTCGCTTTGCACACACACAATTCGCGAGAGGTCCGGCGAGAACTTTTCACAGATGGATCAAATCAAATAGTACAGAGAGAGCCGCAAACGACGGGTTGCGTAATAGATCGGGCCCGATCCGACGCAGACGGCGGCGGCGGCGGCGGCGGCGGGTCCCTTGGAGACGGCGCGGAGTCGAGTCGAGTCCCTCGGACGGCACGGCACGGCGCGGCGCGGATCCTGGCGGCGTCGGCGGGGGCGGAAGGAGCCGGCCGCGGAGCTTGGACAGGACGGCGGGGGCGACGCCTGGCGTCAGCGGGGGCGTCTCCGGAGCGTGCCTGGCGCCGGGGAGGGAGCGGGCCGCCGATTCCGCCGGAGGGGAGCCCTGCGAGTCGCGCCGCGGCGGGCTAGGGTTCCGCCGGACGAAGATTGGGGATTCCGTGGGCGGGGTGGGGATTGGGATTGGGGAATCGGCGGGGCGGGCGGGTGGTTTATAGGCGGCCACCCGCGCGCCCGCCCGCTGGATACGATGCGTCCGGTGCGGTCCGACGCGGGGGCGGGGTGGGTCACGCTTTCCTTTTCCGCCGCGGTTTCCTTTTCCTTGCCGCGAAGCTTCCGGCTTTAATCCCGTGATGAGGTGGAAACGCCTCCGCCTTTCGGTGAGAGATAATACTTCATGATGTACATATATTTTTCTCATATTTAAATTTATAATAAATTCCACCGGAATTTTGGTGTTTTTGCGGCAATATTTTTTCCAAAAAAAAACTCAGATCTATTTAAAAGATTCATAAGAAAATAAAAGGCGACGTGAACATAAATAAAATGTAATAAGGTGGGATAGGGGGACGGGGCGATGAGCGGCACGAACCTTCCGAAGCGGGCGTGGCGGCGGCCCGGGGGAGGAGGGGGGATGACTTCGTAAACATAACTCATAAAAGGTTCACAAAGAGAGATACAAGTTGTGACGGGGGGCGGGGACGTCGGGCGGCACGAACCTTCCGAAGCGTGTGTGGCGGCGGGGAAGAAGCGAGCCGCCGAATCCGCCGGAGTGGGCGCCCCGGTCTGCAAGTCGCTCTGTGTCTAGGGTTCCGCCGGCGATTAAAGACTTTGTTTGGGGGCTGGGAATGAGGGGTCGGGTGGGGCGGGACGGGTGGTTTATAGGTGGCCGCCCGTTGGATATGATCTGTTTTGACGTGGGTGGGCCACGCCTTCTTTTTCTTCCTCACTTTCCTTTTCCTTGGTTGCGAAGCTTCGAGCTTTTCGGTGAGATAATTTATGGTGTGTATTTTTCTCATATTTTAATATGTTTCTATTTGGTCGAGTTCTAGGGAGGGAGCGGGCCGCCGATTCGGCCGGAGGAGAGCCTCGGTCTATCAGTCGCGGCGCATCTAGGGTCCCACCGGCAATCAGTGGGCGGGGTGGGATTAGGGTTGGGGAATCGGCGGGGGCGGGTGGTTTATAGCCGCCCGCGCGCCCACTGGATACGATGCGTCCGACGCGGCGCGGGTCACGGGTTCCTTTTGCGTTATATCATACACGACTGAATTATGGTGTTTATTTTAGGCTAGTATCCATTTTCAAGAAAGCACCTGGATTTATTATGAAAGGTTCATAAGAAATACAAATCATCCTAGACATGATAAAAGTTGCATGGAGGACACTGCACCACCAAACAACCACTAACGCAGCGAGAACGACCCGTCGGCGTGGCGATGTCGCCGCTCCTCTATCGGAGTTGACTTGACCTTGTCGATCACGGTCGAAAAATCTTCATGCATGTGCCCATACGGAGCAACGCCATAGCACCGCAGTCGTCACAATTCAACCTTTAATCGATATAAAGCGTCTGACACAAAATCTCGCTGGCCCGCACGCACGACGAGAAATCCTGACCTCACCGTCCAAAGGAGACGAGAAGAATCTACGTTGGAGCTCCGTCGTCTCCATCACGATGAACGAACTTGAGGAGGGTTGGAACCAGAAAGACCACCTTGATCCTCCCGAACGTCATGTAAGAAAAAAACTCCAGCCTAAACTACTAGCCAGAGTCGAGGCGTCGGGACCCCCTTGCTGTCACCGGTCGTCTGGGCAACAAGCAGAGGGGTGGTGGATCCATAGGCTCATAACCAAAGGTTGGGGAGGGGGGATGATTGCCCTAGCAGTTGCGGTCGCGAGAGGAAATGGGAAACCTTATGAAATAATTGTGTTCTATTCTATAGCAATATCTTTTGATGTGTAGGTCTATACAAAAATATTAATAGTAAAAATATGGGACTACAATGTTATGGCCATATGAGCCCCTTATTTCTTTTTGTTTCGTTGCCTCTCGGGGAAAAAAACTTTTTTAAGAGGTTTGAGTTGACGTTGAAGTTCCTATGGAAGACTCATTTGGTTCAAAGGAAAAGTGGGAGAAAATATATAAGATTATGAAAAATAATAATCTATGATGATACTAAAAATACAAATATATAATTATATAGTTTCTAGAAAACCGTTGCCTTGAGTGTTGGCTATCATGCTTTTGGTCAAAAGGAATGGGCCAAATGAAAAACGGAGAAATTCCTTTTATCCCTGTTTCATACAAATAACACGGGAATTCTAACACCATCTCGGACTTTTTTTTAAATTGTTATGTACTAAGAAGCAAACTAGTATCCTTAGTGGCGTAATAACATTTAAATTGTACATTTTTATATGGTTTTACTCTTATTTGACCATGATTATTAGTATTTTTGTGTTCTTTGCAATCATGTGAACCAGACTCCCAAGTTGAATATTACCCTATTTTCCAAAGTTTTGTTTTGCACATGCATTTTATCCTATTGCTATATATTGAGAATTCTGCTAACCAAAGGAGCCCGAAATGAAGGGCTATTTTTTCAAATGAAAAGTGAATGAAAGAAGTGGGAATAGGATTTTCTTTCTCCAAGGATGGCAGTGTTAGCAATTTTGATTAAAAGAAATGTGGCAAAGAAAAGATGAAGGTAATTTTCATTTGAACTCAATTTCAAAGGAAACAATTAGGAGTTCTAACATGCACTTGGAAAAAACATATTTCTTGTGTTGTAGAAAAACATATTTAAATGGGATTCTTTTTGCAGGTACAATTCAGTGTGATTACAAAAAAAATAAAATTCAACTTTTCTTGCGTTGAAGAAAAATGTTTTTTGTGCCCGTGCACCATAGCTAATTTCGGCTTAGTGAGGCCCAGCCCAAGTAGAATCCCGGCCTATAACTCCAACCAAACCCTAGTCCTAACCCCCTCCACGCCTCCACCAGCCGTGGCACCCGAGCGCCTCCACGCCGCCGAGAAACGCAGCAGGAAGGGACGCCGGAGGAGGACCCTCTGCTCGTCGTCCGCCGCATCTCGCTCCCGCCCAACCCGAACGCCCCGAAAGGCCACCAAAGCCGTAGCCTTCTTCTTCCTAGAGCTCCCGCAGCATGTCGGCATCCACCAGCGGCGGCGGGGGGCTCTCGCCGCAGGCGGCCGCGGCGCTCCAGGAGGGCATCGGGCTGGTGTTCGCGCGGTGGACGGCGCTGCAGATGGCGGTGGAGAACGAGTGGGGCGGCCGCGACTCCCGCGCCAAGGCCGACCGGCTCGCCGCCGACGTCCTCTCCTTCTTCACCAACTCCAAAGGTGCCCACTCATGACTCATCCGTCCCCTTCAGCACCCCCCCTTTGATCGCGTCTTAGGTCCTCGACGAATAGCTCCAGTCTCCACAGAGGATTTGCGTTCCTGGGCTCCGTGACAACTTCGGTGAAACAATTTAGCTTGGGTTTGATATATTGGATCTTGGTGTAACCAACAGGGGAATTGTCCAAAGCGTGAGCTTTTGTAATGATGCCCATTCCAGCTTTGAGCCTCTGTATTCTGTTCACCGCTTAATTCTAGTTCTCAATTACATATCCATGCAGAGCATTCTAATTATTCGTACGCTTCTGCTTAATCAAGATTGACAGTGGATTCCATTTACTACTAAAAATCCCAACATCTCTTGCATTCTCTGTTTATTTTAGGAAGTCACGGCTTTCTCTTTTTTTTTTCATATACTAGTATACAATTGGTCCAACATGTGATCTTCGCATGGCTGACTTGTTTCTACTAGGTTTGATTTTATCCGCTTCACTCGTTTTTCACGTCTGGGTCGGCATGTAATGTTCTTTGGGTTTGTTTTCCAGGTCCGTATTATTATGATGACTTGGAGGAGATGATGTTTGACAGCATATCCGAATTCTTCAATGCTGACTTTGAGGATGGAAGTGTTGGGGAGGTAATTATTTGTTGTTTCTGTCATGTTCAGCACCAGCCATAGGTCTCTTACAATTTCTTACTGCAAAAGTAGGCTGGGACTTGATTTAGCATTAATGGAGTAAATTTGGACTGACAGCACCTGGCCCTTGGTAACCATGGGGGAAGTTTAGGACAATGGGTTGGTCTACGTGGCGTCCCTCCTGTGACGCCAGTGAGCCGTGGTCATGGCCCATACTGCTGTTAGCTTGAAACAGTAGAGTGGCCATTTGAAGTGAATCAAGATAGTAAAACCTTCCAATTCACACTGCAAATGCAAGAAAATGAAAAACGCAAACAAAATCTAAAAGACATGACTCTGTTTACTGAATCAACTCTCGGTAGCTCCCACTCCATTTTTTCTTCTCTCCTTCTGTTCTAGTATCTGCACCAGCCATCACAGTGTACGTGTGTATCAAGAAATAGTTATATTACTATCACACTTGTTCAAATCAAGATCTTGAGGCAAGCGACACAACAGGGAAGAAGTAATTGATACACCACATTCGGCAAGCTTTCTCGACAGTTCGCAATACACCTTGGTGACCTTTCAAGAGAATGGAGACAAGGTCATCGCTCGAGAGGGGGGGAATCAAAGCAGTGACGGAGTAGCAAATGTGAAGTGGAGCCCACTGGCTGGAGAGATGGCTGTGGAACTCTAATGGCTGACATCAGGAGGATGGTGATGAGGACTTAGATTTTAAGAATCTTTGAGACTATCCTATATGCGAATGTAGATAAGTAATGAATATCTGAGGCAGCACATGTTGTTGTGGGTGAAAGGGTTGACCTGCTCGGATCAAAGGACCTTTAGTTGCTTGGCCCAATTCACCTATTGTACTTGAGGGTTACAACTGTGGCCCTTCGTTTGCTATTTTACAGGACTGTTAAGCGCGGCGATGGACCAACCCTCCCCATCGCCATGCTTATGTAGCAGAAAATCTGAAACTTCTTAACCATAATTAAGTCGGAATGTACTGCTTCTTTCAGTTTATGTAAAAGCTGTATTCGCTTTGCTTGTACATGGCACAATGTGTGTTTATTAATTCAACGCTCTTTGTGGTAAATAGGTTGCTGAACAAGTATTGATTATGCATGAAGAATGCCTGCAAAACAACTATTCGTCGATTGAGAAGCTAAGGAACACACGTGCTCAAGGAAATGCTGTTTCCCAAAGTAGAATGGTAAGTGCTCTTTTTTCTTGCTATATAATTTCTGCCGCCTCTCTTCTCACATTTGAGCTCACTAATGCTGCAACTTGATTCATCAATGTTCTATCAAAGTTCACTTCCAAATTCCTATTAATGAATTGACTTACTACTTCATTACTACGTGGCGTTCTTGACATGATTGTATTTTGCTTCATTGCGGAATAATTAGAGGGTGCTAGATTCAGTGGGATTTTGCTTTACCATGGGGATCTTAACGTTGTCTTCTAATTAGAATTGGGAATCAGTGCTATTTCGAGATATATTTATATTTTGGGAACCATGTATATACACTTGTTGCCTGAAGTCATCCTTTCATCACCACTGATTTCGTGGAGATTCCTGAACTGCTGACAATATCGGCATTGCACAAGCTAACCGATTGGGTTTACTGGTTGCTTTGACTCAGTTTTGTGTATTTCTCCCCTCATTGTGGTCCTGTTTGTTCCATATACATATCAGATAAATGTGTGAATAGCTGGAAATAATGTTACACGCCAGCTTAAGACAAAATGCTGAATATTTGGTGAGATAATAGTCAGCAGAAAAAACCACAACTTGATTTTGTATTTCTTATTAATATTCGTCTCTTCTTCATATTATCTCCTTGTTGGACAACCTCTAATTTGTTTCGGTATGCTTCAAACTTCGAGGGCAGCCTTCTGCTGGAAATTAGTGAAATTCAAAATATAGGCCCTCTGCAGCTATAATTGATTTTCTTCTCATGAACAGATGGTAACTGATGAAGGCGATGATAGCTCGGATGATAGCTCGGACGATGACGACGGCGATGAACCAGCCAAGGCAGATGATATGTCGGTGGATGAGCCAAAGCCTCCCAAGCCTGCCCCTGATGCTGATGGGTGGACTGTTGTGCCACCGAAGCGCGGTGGCCGGGGCAAGAAGTAAGCACAGAAGCAAAACCTTGGCAAGAAGCTGCCATCTGAGAGTCCGTCTTGGTCTGAAGGCTTTGAAGCGTGATTAGCAAAACCTTGGCAACCACTTCCTGCCACTTGTGCCATTTTGGTCTTGGAGGTTTTGAAGTGTTTGCACTCCACCTGTATTACTTGGATTTCTCAGGAATGTTGGTTGTGTAGCATGTTTTCCTTGGTTGGCAACGAAAGATCTGGATTGTAAACTGGTCTAAAATATCCTTATGCGCATTTTGAACTGATGCTTATCTATATCGTTGTATAATGCTCGTTTGAATTCAGCTACTATTTCACGTTTCTTTTGCTCAAACAATATCATGTGTAGGTTTTGTTTGTCTAAAAACTAAATATGTCAAGTATCTAAATTGCCTATGTTATTGTCCAGCCTGATGCGTGCTGTTTGTGTGTAATTCTGTGACTATGGTTAGCATGTACTCGCTCCATATCAAATGTAAGATCTAAGATCTAAGAAATTACTACATGGTAACTGTCAAGACTAAGAAATACAGTAACATATATTGATCGTTTCTTCAGGATTCTTTGGAAGTACTTATATGACATGTAATATTCGTTTCTGTATTACCAATCCTTTTACCATCTCTGCTTGATGTAGTAAACACATGTTTTCGCACTAGGACCCAGTCTCCAGCCGGACACAATCCCAGCTTTTTTGACAAGGGGAAAAAGGGCATTCGTTGGGTAGAGCTCAAGTAACAGAGACATGATCCATCCATCCAACATCATGATGCGCGACCTGTTAAATCACCAGCAGTGAGAGAGATGGACGGGTCTGGATGTATGTCACGGCTGGCGCATCAGGTTACTACCTCCTTCCAGCGTGGGATATCCGCTCGCTTCCTTCCTGACCGACTTGACTTGTTGCTTCGCCGCCGCCTTTTATATCTCGATCATTTGTGGATTGAGTTCTTTTTCTCTCTAACGATTATCATGGTTGGGTTGGGTTTAATTATGTTTCAAAAGATGTTTTTTACTTGCTGGGCTACCGTTGGAGACGATATTTGTTATGAGTGGAGAACAAAATTGTTAGGGACACGGTTCTACTATAATTACACGTTTCGGACTTGATGTCACCCGGCGGTGATTGTGTGAGCCTTTGGATTTTTATTCCACGTTGAAACAATGAAATTGCTGCTATAACACTTGTAAGGGCCGACTCATGAAGCAATCACTCGCTCAGCTTGGCTCCCTGCCTCGCTTGCTTGTTTAATTTTTTCCCACCTGCTTTATCGCTAGCTCAGAAAAAATGGCTACCGTCTTTTTTTTGAAGGACTTCATTATATAAAAAGAATTTCATGTATTTAAAGAGGGGGGCGCTACGCATCGGCCGGCGGATCTTTTAAAAAGATCCGCCGCCTTCGCATCCATTTGATCGGGGCCATCCAGTGGCGTGGCTCCTTCCTCACCATTGCAACAGACCTCTTGTTGCAGAAACTTTTGCAACAGAGGTTCTGTTGCATAGTTTTCTTTCGTCTGAACTCTTTTGAAACACGACTGTCATTGCGGAAGGACTTTTGCAACACAGATGATGTTGTAGAAATTTTTTTGGTCTCAACTTTTTGCCCACATGGGTATTGTTGTGGAAGGACTTCTGCAACACAGATGATGTTGCAGATTTTTTTTGTCTTAAACTTTTTATGTGTCGGCTGATCAAGCTCGTATCTGACGGCTGTGCATGCGATGGAAGCTCGTATCTCACGGCTGCGCATGCGAGACATGGACCTGACGAATTGAGTGTCCGAGCATTATCCTCTACCATTGCAACGAAGGTCATTTTGCGGTAATTTTCTGCAAAACGGGTCATGTTGCCGAAAATTTTGCAAAATATAGGTAAAGTTGCAAAGAAAATTATAACAGAGGCATTGTTACAATTTTTTTTGCAACGGAGGTCATGTCACAACTTTTTTTTGCAAAGGAGATCATGTTACAGTATTTTGTACAACAGAGGCCTTGTTGCAATTAATTATTTTTGTAATAAAGGTTTTGTTACAGTTTTTTGCCAGAGAGATCTCGTTGCAGAAAGGAGAGATTGTGGGAAGTCAGGTCCATCTGGGACGCGTGGCATCCCAGCAAGACGACGGACGTGAAAGGCTCTAAGTCAGAGTCGCACCGTATATGGAAATAATCAAACAATGGACCCACAGGAGGCCATGCACCTGCACGTTTCCGTGTGAACATTTCCAGCGTGGCGTGAAATCGCGATGAAGCGATCGAACGGTGCAGCGCCCGACGGACGCGCAAGCTATAATCAGCCGGCTGATTAATAACGTTTCCCATTTAAAAATGTTGTAAATTAAAAAATCATTAAAAAACATTCATGAATTTCTTAAAAACCATGGATATAAAAACTATCCATGAATATGAAATTTTTCAGAGATTTAAAAATGTCCACAAACTTTATAAATGTTCATGAATTCAAAAGCAATGTTAGTGAATTCAAGAAAATGTTCATGACTTTTATTACATATTCATGACTTAAAATATGAACTGATTATCAAACAACACTTGGGCTGGAGACAGGGACGCCCCCGTCGAGGGCTCTACAGGATCTTGCCAGAGACTGGAACACCACGGTTGATTAGGACGTCATGAGGGAGGAGAGGAAGGGGTTCACATGTTCAGGTGCAGTGAAGACGATGACACAACAGTTGTGGCGACACAACATTTGTATGCCGATTTGCATGTAAAAACATATCTTATCTAAAATTTGCAAGTTCATTTTTTGCTACTTGATCTATTATAAAACTTCACCAGAAGTGCAATAATCCTTAAATATAATAAAAATGACGTCGAAGACTCTAGACCACCAAATGACCACTATTGCCGTCAAAGTAGGGTTCTCCTTGTCGATGACAGCCGAAAAGTCTTCGTGCACACATCCTTAAGGACCAGCACCCCAGAGGCGCAGTTGTCGTTGTTGAACACTTGAATCGGTCGGAAGAACCATACATCAAATCTTGTTGTTGCATACGCACGATGAGAAACCCTTACCTTACCACCCCAAGGAGCTGGCAGGAATCTACGCTGGAGCTATGTCTCATCTGTCCTAACAGATGAACTTGAGGAAGCTCAAATACCGAAAGACTGGCTCGAAGAAGAAGCACCACCATCTGTTCGAGCACCCCTGCGAGGACTAAAACCCTAACCTATCTTCTAGACGGAGGCAAGGCACCAGGATTCCCTCACCGCCATCAGTCACCGGAGCAACATGCAAAGGAAAGACGGATCCACATGTTCATCGACAGAGATCGAGGGAAGAAAGGCTTTGCCCTAATCGCCTTGCAAGAGGGGAAAGAAAGACGTGGAGTTTCCACTTTCATACCTAGGTACTTCTATCAGGGATATAGTATTAAATTGTATACCAGTATATGATGCGGGAATGATATATACCACTACAGCATTCCAGAACGCACCAGCACTGCGCGACCCGAGACCGCCCGGCCCTGAACCCACCAGACAGCATGTGAAGCATCCTTCATAAATCCTGTGATGGGGAAGCTCCACTGTGCAACTATCCTGTCAACGGGCACAACTACACCATGGGGTACTAGCTTGCCAATGGTATCTATCCTCAGTGGGCAGCGTTTGTGAAGACCATATCTAATCCCCAAGGCAACAAACAAATCCGCTTTGCAAGAGGCAGCTAGGAAGGATGTGGAAAGGACATTTGGAGTGCTCCAAGCTCGTTGGGGTATTGTGTGGCGCTACAATGATGTGGGAACCGAAGACACTTTGGCAGCTCATGATATGTTGTGTAATATTGCACAACATGATTGTCGAGGATGAGGGTGAAGGGGCATCTTTCGAGAAGCCCGGTGTTGAAGTTCGCCTCCCGAAACAAGAGGCAGAGAGCATTTTCAACTTTCTGGAGATGCATCAACAACTGGTGCATATGCAACCTTTGGATTATCTTGTGGAGCACATGTGGGTCCACACTGAAAATCAGTAAATTTTTCTTTTAATTTATCAATGTTGCACTATGGATAATATTTATGTTTGAACTATGTTTGGATTTGGTATTATTAAGTACGAACGATTTGCATTTGTGTGCACTAAACTATGTTTGGCCAAAATGATCTATGTGCATGTGTTTACATTTTTTTAGAAAAGGAGGATGTACCCCCGGCCTCTGCATCTGGACGATGCATGCAGCCATATTATTAATTATTCACAAAAAACATACAAGGTGATACATCAATAAGCCGAAAGCCACCATCTTGGCAACACAGTTGCTACTCCTATCCCCTTGATGAACGCGTGTCGGATGTCCGGGCCTAATACCAAACAGACATCACACCAAAGCCTAACATCTAAAGCCAGGTGTCCCATCCAAGCCACTACCTGGATTGGGTCCCACACCGGTCTGGCACACTCCCAGTAAGCACCGCACGTTGCAAGGGCCGTCACCTCCATCTTCCCTCGGTCCATCCTCAGAGCATAACTGATGCACCAACCTTGCCAGGCCTCTCTGTCATCAACGCCACCATGATACCAGACAACTTCCTCTTCTTGTGCGAGTCCATCTTCGCGCATCAGACGCCGAGCCTCCACAGCGCCACGCCGTTGAGAACTGCCACCAGAGGCTCGCCAAGTCACTATCCGCGGGCGTATAAAGGCTCACAACTAGTGGGGGAGCTTGATGAAGATTGTGGAAGGGGCTAATTAAAGTTGAGGGGGCGAAGAAGATAACTTATGCATGAAATCTGACAAATCTTTCATATTCAAGCCTAATAATATTAGGCGTACACTTAATAGTCCATGAAAACGGGCAAGAACTGTGAGTGTTGATGACCGACACGTAAACGCACCCCGGGGTTCGTTAATCGTGTATATCACTCTGGGACCCCAAAACAGTGAGCAATAGTCCACGAAACGGGCCAGAATCGGCCAAAACTGTGAGTGTTGATAACCGACACGTAAGCGCACCTTGGGGTTCAACAACTATGGAAATCGCTTCATGATCCCAAAATGGTGAGTAATAGTCCACAAAACGGGCCAGAATTGGCCAAAACTGTGAGTGTTGACGACAGACACATAAACACACTCCGGGGATCGTCAATCATGGAAATCGCTTTGTGACCCCAAAACGGTGAGTAATAGTACACGAAACAGACCAGAATCGGCCAAAATTATGAATGTTGACGACCGACACGTAAACGCACCCTGGGGTTCGTCAATCGTGGAAATCACTCCGGGACCCCAAAACTGAGTAATAGTCCAAGAAACAGGCCAGAATTAGCCCAAACTACGATTGTTGATGACTGACACGTAAGCGCACCTTGGATTTGACAATCATAGAAAACACTTCGGGACCCCAAAACGGTGAGTAACAGTCCATGAAACGGGCCAGAATCGACAAAAACCGCGACTGTTGATGACCAACACGTAAACACAACCCGGGGTTCGTCAATCATGAAAATAACTCTAGGACCCCAAAACAATGAGTAATAGTCCAAGCAACGGGCCAGAATCGGCCAAAACTGCGAGTGTTGATGACCGACGCATAAGCCCACCTTGGGGTTCAAGAACTATGGAAATCGCTTCGGGGCCCCAAAACGGTGAGTAATAGTCCACGAAACGAGTCAGAACTGGCCAAAACTATGAGTGTTGACGACGGATACGTAAACGCACAACGGGGATCGTCAATCGTGAAAATCGCCCAGGGACCCCAAAACACTGAGTAATTGTGCACGAAACGGACCAGAATCGGCCAAAATTGTGAGTGTTGATGACCAACATGTAAACACACACCAGGGTTCGCCAATCGTGGAAATCACTTCGGGCCCCCAAAATTGAGTAATAGTGCAAGAAACGGGCCAGAATCGGCCAAAACGCGAGTCTTGACGACCAACACATAAGCACAACTTGGGGTTCGACAACCATGGAAATCACTTTAGGACCCCAAAACGGTGAGTTGTCAACGAAACGGGTCAAAATCGACAAAAACCGCGAGTGTTGATGGCCGACACGTAAACGCACCCAGGGGTTCGTTAATCATGGAAATCACTCCAAGACCCATAAACAATGAGTAATAGTCCACGAAACAGGCAAGAATCGGCCAAAACTGTGGGTGTTGATGATCGACATGTAAACGCACCCCGGAGTTTGTTAATCGTGGAAACCACTCCAGGACTCCACAACAGCGAGTCCTTGAAACGGGCCAAAATCGGTCAAAACCGTGAGTGTTGATGACCGACACGTAAACGCACACAGGGTTCGTTAATCGTGGAAATCACTCCAGGACCCCAAAATAGTGAGTAACAGTCCACGAAACGGGCCAGAATCGGCCAAAACTGCAAGTGTTGATGACCGACAAGTAAACGCACCCCGGGGTTCGTTAATCATGGAAATAACTCCAGGACCCCAAAACGGTGAGTAATAGTCCAGGGAACGGGCCAGAATCAGCCAAAACCGTGAGTGTTGTTGACCGACATGTAAGCGCACCTTGGGGTGCAACAACTATGGAAATCGCTTCATGACCACAAAACAGTGAGTAATAGTCCACGAAACGGGTCAGAAATGGCCAAAACTGTGAGTGTTGACAACAGACATGTAAACGCACCCCGGGGATCGTCAATCGTGAAAATCGCTCTCGGACCCCAAAACGGTGAGTAATAGTGCACGAAGTGGACCAGAATCGGCCGAAATTGTGAGTGTTGATGACCGACACGTAAACGCACACCGGGGTTTGTCAATCGTGAAAATCACTTTGGGCCACCAAAGCTGAGTAATAATCCAAGAAGCGGGCCAGAATCGGCCCAAACTGCGAGTCTTGACGACCAACATGTAAGCACAACTTGGGGTTCGACAGCCATGGAAATCACTTTGGGACCCCAAAACGATGAGTAATAGTCCATGAAAGGGGTCAGAATCGAAAAAACCGCGAGTGTAGAAAGCTTACACGTAAACGCATCCAGGGGTTTGTTGATCGTGGAAGTCACTCCGGGACCCCAAAACAATGAGTAATAGTCCACGGAACGGGTTAGAATCGGCCAAAACTGTGAGTGTTGATGACCGACACGTAAATCTACCCCGGGGTTCGTTAATCGTGGAAATCACTCCAGGACCCCAAACCAATGAGTAATTGTCCACGAAACGGGGCAGAATCGGCCAAACCTGTGAGTGTTGATGACCGACACGTAAGCGCACCCCGGGGTTCGTTAATTGTGGAAATCACTCCAGGACCCCAAAACAGTGAGTAATAGTCCACAGAACGGGCCAGAATTGGCAAAAACAGTGAGTGTTCGTGACCAACACGTAAGCACATCTTGGGGTGCAACAACTATGGAAATCGCTTCATGACCCGAAAACGGTGAGTAATTGTCCACGAAACGGGTCAGAAATGGCGAAAACTGTGAGTGTTGACGACGAACACGTAAACGCACCACGGGGATCGTCAATCGTGAAAATCGCTCTAGGACCCCAAAACGCTGAGTAATAGTTCACGAAATAGACTAGAATCGGCCAAAATTATGAGTGTTGATAACCGACACGAAAACGCACATCGGTGTTTGTCAACCGGAGAAATCACTTCGGGCCCCAAAAACTGAATAAGAGTCCAAGAAGCGGGCTAGAATCGGCCCAAACGGCGAGTCTTGACGACCGACATGTAAGCACAACTTGGGGTTCGACAACCCTGGAAATCACTTTGGGACCCCAAAACGTTGAGTAATAGTCCACGAAATGGTACAGAATCGAAAAAAACCGCGTTGTTGATGACCGACACGTAAACGCACCCAGGGGTTCGTTAATCATGGAAGTCTCTTCGAGACCCCAAAACAATGAGTAATAATCCACGAAACGGGCCAGAATCAACAAAAACCGCGAGTGTTGATGACTAACACGTAAACGCACCTCGGGGTTCGTCAATCGTGGAAATGACTCTGGGACCCCAAAACAGTGAGTAATAGTCCAAGAAACGGGTCAGAATCGGCCAAAACTGTGAGTGTTGATGACTGACACATAAGCGCACCTTGGGTTCAACAACTATGGGAATCGCTTCGGGGCCCCGTTACGGTGACTAATAGTCCACGAAATGGGTCAGAATTGGCCAAAACTGTGAGTGTTGACGACGGACACGCAAACGCACCCCGGAGATCGTCAATCGTAAAAATCACTGTGACCCCAAAATGCCGAGTAATAGTTCATGAAACAGACCAGAATCGGCAAAATTGTGACTGTTGATGACCGACACGTAAACGCACACCAGGGTTCGTCAATCGTGGAAATCACTTCGGGCCCCCAAAACGGTGAGTAATAGTCCACGAAATGGTACCGAATCGAAAAACCTGTGTGTGTTGATGACCGACACGGAAACGCACCCAGGGGTTCGTTAATCGTGGAAGTCTCTTCGTGACCCCAAAACAATGAGTAATAATCCACCAAGCGAGCCAGAATCAACAAAAACCGCGAGTGTTGATGACGAACACGTAAACGCATCCCGGGGTTCGTCAATCGTGGAAATGACTCCGGGACCCCAAAACAGAGAGTAATGTCCAAGAAACGGGCCAAAATCGGCTAAAACTGCGAGTGTTGATGACCGACATGTAAGCGCACCTTGGGGTTCAACAACTATGGAAATCGCTTCGGGGCCCCAAAAAGGTGAGTAATAGTCCACGATACGGGTCAGAATTGGGCCAAAACTGTGAGTGTTGACGACGGACACGTAAACGCTCCCCGGGGATCGTCAATCGTGCAAATCGCTTTGGGACCCCCAAACACTAAGGAATAGTGCATGAAACAGACCAGAATCGGCCAAAATTGTGAGTGTTGATGACCGACACGTAAACGCACACCAGGGTTCATCAATCGTGGGAATCACTTCGCCCCCCCCAAATTGAGTAATAGTCCAAGAAACGGGCCATAATCGGCCCAAACCGCAAGTCTTGACGACCAACACATACGCACAACTTGGGGCTTGACAACCAAGGAAATCGCTTTCAGACCCAAAACGGTGAGTTGTCCATGAAACGGGTCAGAATCGACAAAAACCGCGAGTGTTGATGACCGACACGTAAACGCACCCACGGGTTCGTTAATCGTGGAAATCACTCCGGGACCCCGAAACAATGAGTAATAGTCCATGAAACGGGCCAGAATCGGCCAAAACAATGAGGGTTGATGACCGACACGTAAACGCACCCCGAGATATGTTAATCATGGAAATCACTCTAGGACTCCAAAAATAGTGAGTCCTTGAAACGGGCCAGAATCGGTCAAAACTGTGAGTGTTGATGACCGACACGTAAACGCACCCTGGGGTTTGTTAGTTGTGGAAATCACTCCAGGACACCAAAACAGTGAGTAATAGTCCACGAAACGGGTCAGAATCGGCCAAAACTGTAAGTGTTGATGACCGACACGTAAACGCACCCCGGGGTTCGTTAATCGTGGAAATCCCTCCAGGACAATAAAACTGTGAGTAATAGTCCACGGAACGGGCCAGAATCGGCCAAAATAGTGAATGTTGGTGACCGACATGCAAGCGCACCTTGGGGTCCAACAACTATGAAAATCATTTCATGACCCCAAAACGGTGAGTAATAGTCCACGAAACATGTCAGAAATGGCCAAAACTATGAGTGTTGACGACGGACATGTAAACGCATCCCGGGGATCGTCAATCGTGAAAATCGCTCTGGGACCCCAAAACGATGACTAACAGTGCACGAAATGGACCAGAATCGGCCAAAATTGTGAGTGTTGATGACCGACACATAAACGCACACCGGGGTTTGTCAATCATGGAAATCACTTCGGGCCCCCAAAACTGCGTAATAGTCCAAGAAGCGGACCAGAATCGGCCCAAACAGCGAGTCTTGACGACTAACATGTAAGCACAACTTGGGGTTTGACAACCATGGAAATCGCTTTGGGACCCCAAAACGATGAGTAATAGTCCATGAAATGGGTCAGAATAAAAAAACCGCGAGTGTAGGTGACCAACACGTAAACGCACCTAGGGGTTCGTTAATCGTGGAAATCACTACGGGACCCCAAAACAATGAGTAATAATCCATGAAATGGGCCAGAATCGGCCAAAACTGTGAGTGTTGATGACTGACACATAAACACACTTGGGGTTCGTTAATCATGGAAATCAGTCTAGGACCCCAAAACAGTGAGTAATAGTCCATGAAACGGGCCAGAATTGGCCAAAACTATGAGTGTCGATGACCGACACGTAAACGCCCCCGGGGTTCGTTAATCGTGGAAATCAATCCAGGACCCCAAAACAGTGAGTAATAGTCCATCGAACGGGTCAGAATCGGCTAAAACAGTGAGTATTGGTGACCGACACGTGAGCGCTCCTTGGGGTGCAGCAACTATGGAAATCGCTTCATGACCCCAAAACGGTGAGTAATAGTCCATAAAACGGGCCAGAAATGGCCAAAACTGTGAGTGTTGATGACGGACACACAAACGCACCCCGGGGATCGTCAATCGTGAAAATCGCTCTAGGACACCAAAACAGTGAGTAATATAGTGCACAAAACGGACCAGAATCGGCCAAAATTGTGAGTGTTGTTTACTAACACGTAAACGCACCCGGGGTTCGTCAATCGTGGAAATCACTCCGGGGCCCCAAAGCTGAGTAATAGTCCAGGAAACGGGCCAGAATCGGCCCATACTGCATTTGTTTATGACCAACACGTAAGCGTACCTCGGGGTTTGACAACCATATAAAACGCCTCGGGACCCCAAAACAGTGAGTAATAGTCCACGAAACGGGCCAGAATCAACAAAAACCGCGAGTGTTAATGACCAACACGTAAACGCCCCCCGGGGTTCGTCAATCGTGGAAATGACTTCGGGACCCCAAAACAGTGAGTAATAGTCCAAGAAACAGGCCATAATCGGCCAAACAGTGAGTGTTGGTTACATACACGTAACCGCACCTTGGGGTGCAACAACTATGCAAATCGATTCATGACCCCAAAACGGTGAGTAATAGTCCACAAAACGGGCCAGAAATGGCCAAAATTGTGAGTGTTGATGACGGACATGTAAACGCACCCCGGGGATCGTCAATCGTGAAAATCGCTCTAGGGCCCCAAAACATTGAGTAATAGTGCACGAAACGGACCAGAATCGGCCAAAATTGTGAGTGTTGATGACCGACGCGTAAACAAACATCGGGGTTTGTCTATCGTGGAAATCAATTCGAGCCCCCAAAAAAGAGTAATAGTCCAAGAAGCGGTCCAGAATCGGCCCAAACTGCGAGTCTTGACGACCAACACGTAAGCACAACCTGGGGTTCGACAACCATTGAAATCACTTTGGGACCCCAAAACGGTGAGTAATAGTGCATGAAACGGACGAGAATCAACCAAAATTGTGAGTGTTGATGACCGACACGTAAACGCACCCCGGGGTTTGTTAATCGTGGAAATCACTCCAGGACCCAAAAACAATGAGTAATAGTCCACAAAACGGGTCAGAATTGGCCAAAACTGTGAGTGTTGACGACAGACACATAAACACACCCCCGGGGATCGTCAATCATGGAAATTGCTTTGGGACCCCAAAACGGTGAGTAATAGTGCTTGAAACGAACCAGAATCGGCCAAAATTGTGAGTGTTGATGACCGACACGTAAGCGCACACCAGGGTTCGTCAATCGTGGAAATCACTCCGGGACCCCCAAACTGAGTAATAGTCCAGGAAACGGGCTAGAATCGGCCCAAACTGCGTTTGTTGATGACCAACTTGTAAGCGTACCTCGGGGTTTGACGACCATAGAAAACGCTTCAGGACCCCAAAACGATGAGTAATAGTCCATGAAACGAGCAAGAATCAACAAAATCCGCGAGTGTTGATGACCAACACGTAAATGCACCACGGGGTTCGTCAATCCTGGAAATGACTCCGGGACCCCAAAACAGTAGGTAGAGTCCAAGAAACGGGCCAAAATCGGCTAAAACTGCGAGTGTTGATGACCGACAGGTAAGCGCACCTTGGGGTTCAACAACTATGGGAATCGCTTCGGGGCCCCCATAAGGTGAGTAATAGTCCACGAAACGGGTCAGAATTTGCCAAAACTATGAGTGTTGACGACGGACACGTAAACGCACCCCGAGGATCATCAATCGTGAAAATCGCTCTAGGACCCCAAAACGCTAAGGAATAGTGCATGAAACGGACCAGAATCGGCCAAAATTGTGAGTGGTTATGACCGACACGTAAACGCACACCGGGGTTCATCAATTGTGGGAATCACTTCGGCCCCCCAAAATTAAGTAATAGTCGAAGAAACGGGCCAGAATCGGCCCAAACTACGAGTCTTGACGACCAACACATAAGCACAACTTGGGGTTTAACAACCATGGAAATCGCTTTCGGACCCAAACGGTGAGTTGTCCATGAAACGGGTTAGAATCAACAAAAACCGCGAGTGTTGATAACCGACACGTAAACGCACCCGGGGGTTCGTTAATCATGGAAATCACACCGGGACTCCAAAACAATGAGTAATAGCCCACGAAACGGGTCAGAATCGGCCAAAACAGTGAGTGTTGATAACCGACACGTAAACGCACCCGGGGTTCGTTAATCGTGGAAATTACTCCAGGACACCAAAACAGTGAGTCCTTGAAACGAGCCAAAATCGGTCAAAACTGTGAGTGTTGATGACCGACACGTAAACACACCACGGGGTTCGTTAATCGTGGAAATCACTCCATGACACCAAAACAGTGAGTAATAGTCCACGTAACGGGCCAGAATTGGCCAAAACTGTAAGTGTTGAAGACCGACACGTAAACGCACCCCGGGGTTCGTTAATCGTGGAAATCACTCCAGGACCCCAAAACAGTGAGTAATAGTCCAGGGAACGGGCTAGAATCGGCCAAAACAGTGAGTGTTGGTGACCGACACGCAAGCGCACCTTGGGATCCAACAACTATGGAAATCGTTTCATGACCCCAAAACGGTGAGTAATAGTCCACGAAACGGGTCAGAAATGGCCAAAACTATGACTGTTGATGACAGACATGTAAACGCACCCCGGGGATCGTCAATCGTGAAAATCGCTCTGGGACCCCAAAATGCTGAGTAATAGTGCATGAAATGGACCAGAATCGGCCAAAATTGTTAGTATTGATGACCAACACGTAAACGCACACCGGGGTTTGTCAATCGTGGAAATCACTTTGGGCCCCCAAAACTGAGTAATAGTCCAAGAAGCGGGCCAGAATCGGCCCAAATAACGAGTCTTGACGACCAACATGTAAGCACAACTTGGGGTTTGACAACCATGGAAATCGCTTTGGGACCTCAAAACGACGTCTAATAGTCCACGAAACGGGTCAGAAACGAAAAAACCCGCGAGTGTAGATGACTGAGGGAGTCCTGGATTAAGGGGTCCTCGGACAGCCGGACTATATACCTTGGTCGGACTGTTGGACTATGAAGATACAAGATTGAAGACTTCGTCCCTTGTCCGGATGGGACTCTCCTTTGCGTGGAAGGCTAGCTTGGCAATTGGGATATGTAGATCTCCTTCTCTGTAACCGACTCTGTATAACCCTAGCCTCCTCCGGTGTCTATATAAACCGTAGGGTTTAGTTCGTAGGACAAGAACAATCATAATCATAGGCTAGCTTCTAGGGTTTAGCCTCTACGATCTCGTGGTAGATCAACTCTTGTAATACTCATATCATCAAGATCAATCAAGCAGGAAGTAGGGTATTACCTCCATCGAGAGGACCCAAACATGGGTAAAACATCGTGTCCCCTGCCTCCTGTTACCATTAGCCTTAGACGCACAGTTCGGGACCCCCTACCCAGATCCGCCGGTTTTGACACCGACATTGGTGCTTTCATTGAGAGTTCCACTGTGCCGTCGCGATAAGGCTTGATGGCTCCTTCAATCATCTTCAACGACGTGGTCCAAGGGGAGGTTTTCCTTCCCGGACAGATATTCGTATTCGGCGGCTTCGTACTGCGGGCCAACTCGCTTGGCCATCTAGAGCAGATCGATAGCTACGCCCTTGGCCATCATGTCAGGTTTGGAAGCTTGAACTATACTGCTGACATCCGCGGAGACTTGATCTTCGACGGATTCGAGCCCATGTCACGTGCGCCGAACGGTCACGACGAGCATGACTTAGATCTGCCGTCAAACAGTATTCAGGAGATCGCGCCTGCGGCGGCGCCTGAAATCAATCCGGTGCAGATCGTGCCATCCGAGGACTGGTGGATGGACCCCGCCACGGAGGCCGCACACTCCTCGGCCTCGGAGCTGAACACTGACCTCACCTCCTATGAGGCCAGTATCATCGGACCCTTGGACTCGACTCTGGCTACAGGATCCGAACCG
This sequence comes from Aegilops speltoides, assembly GCA_021437245.1. Lineage (NCBI taxonomy): Eukaryota > Viridiplantae > Streptophyta > Magnoliopsida > Poales > Poaceae > Aegilops > Aegilops speltoides. Next base: position 5,387,040 of record CM038144.1, read on the forward strand.
CGTATGACCGTGCCTATCGAATCTGACTGGGAACCGGTCATGGAGTTCACCTCCGCGGATATTTTTCAGCACTCGCCCTTGGGTGATGTGCTAAATTCACTAAGGATTCTCTCCTTGTCAGGAGACCCTTGGCCGAACTATGTCCGGCTCGAGTGGGAAGCGGACGGCGATGAAATTCGTTCCCCACCCTCCACCCACTTAATAGCCACTGTCGACGACTTAACCGACGTGCTTGACTTCAACTCCGAAGACTTCGACGGTATGGATGAGATGCAGGAGAAGAACAAGAACCACCGCCTATAGGGCGCTGGACAGCCACCTCATCATATGATATATACATGGTGGACACCCCCAAAGAAAGCAATGGCGATGAGGCAACAGAAGATAATCCCCTAGGGAAGCAATCTAGGCACCGGCGTCATAGGCGCCGCTCCAAGTCCCTCCATAGCAAAAATAGTGATACTGGCACAAGAGATGATAACAATCCGGATGAGGCCAAAGACGAAAACAATCCCGCCCAGCCAGGCCTCGAGCAGGCCGAGCAGGAAGATGGGCAAGTCAGCCCTAAGAAACAGGTAACAGATGGAGAATCAGAGGATGATGATTACATGCCTCTCTCCGAAGACGAAGCGAGCCTTGGCGACGAAGAATTCGTCGTGCCTGAGGATCCCGTCGAGCAGGAGCGCTTCAAGCGTCGGCTTATAGCCACTGCAAAAATCCTGAAGAAAAAGCAGCAACAGCTTCAAGCTGATCAAGATTTGCTAACCGATAGATGGACCGAGGTCCTGGCTGCCGAGGAATACAGACTCGAGCGCCCTACAAAAAGTTACCCAAAGCGCAGGTTGCTACCTCAACTTGAGGAGGAGGCATTAAAGCCCACACTACCAGCACATGATGCGGCTGACCGCCACCGCGTGGCCGCGACAAAGCGACGTACCAGCCCGAAGTCCAGCCCGCTCCCCGTTGCCAATCAAACAATAATACTAAGGCCCGGGGCTACACGAATGACCCGCAAGACGTATTAGAAAATAAAGGAGGACAGTCATGATCGATCTAAGGATCACGGGGGCGCGCCACAACACGTGACGATGACCGTCACGCCGGACACAATAAACAAAAGTCCAGCGGGGCCGAATACAACAGACCAGACTCATTTGAACTACGTCGGGATGTAGCCCGGCATAGAGGCGCCGCACACCCCCTATGCTTCACTGATGAGGTAATGGATCATGAATTTCCAGAAGGGTTTAAATCCGTGAACATCGAATCATATGATGGCACAACAGACCCCGCGGTATGGATTGAAGATTTTCTCCTACACACTCACATGGCCCGCGGCGATGACTTACATGCCATCAAGTACCTACCACTTAAGCTCAAAGGACCGGCTCGGCATTGGCTGAATAGCCTGCCAGCAAGTTCCATTGGTAGTCGGGAGGACATGGAAGACGCATTCCTCGACAACTTCCAGGGCACTTACGTGCGACCACCGGACGCTGATGACTTAAGTCACATAACCCAACAGCCCGGAGAGTCAACCAGGAAATTCTAGACTCGGTTCCTAACTAGAAAGAACCAAATTGTCGACTGTCCGGATGCCGAAGCCTTAGCAGCCTTCAAGCATAACATCCATGAAGAATGGCTCGCCCCGACACCTCGGCCAAGAGAAGCCAAAGTCCATGGCAGCCCTCACGACACTCATGACCCGCTTTTGCACAGGCGAGGATAGCTGGCTGGCTCGTAGCAACATGACACCAAAAAACTCAGGCAATTCAGATGCCAGGGATAGCAACGGCAAGCCAAGACGAAATAGACACAAGCATCACAACAATGGCGACAACGACGAAGACACGACAGTCAATGCCGGATTCAGAGGCTCTAAATCCGGACAGCGGAAAAAGCCATTCAAAAGAAACAATCCGGCCTCGTCCAGTTTGGACCGCATACTCGAACGCTCATGTCAAAATCACGGCACCCCAGATAAACCAGCCAACCACACCAACAAGGAATGCTGGGTGTTTAAACAGGCTGGCAAGTTGAATGCCGAAAACAAGGAAAAGGGGCTGCATAGTGATGACGACGAGAAGCCCCGACCGTCGAACATAAGAGGACAGAAGAAATTCCCTCCATAGGTGAAAACGATGAATATGATATACGCAACCCATATTCCCAAACGGGAACGAAAGCGCGCACTAAGGGACGTCTATGCGATGGAGCCAGTCGCCCCAAAGTTCAACCCATGGTCCTCTTATCTGATCACTTTTGATCGCAGGGACCATCCTACCAGTATCCGTCATGGCGGTTCGGCCGCATTGGTCCTTGACCCCATCATCGACGGATTCCACCTACACGAGTCCTCATGGACGGTGGCAGCAACCTGAACCTGCTCTATCAGGATGCAGTGTGCAAAATGGGCATCGACCCCTCAAGGATCAAGCCCACAAAACCACCTTCAAAGGTTTCATACTAGGTGTGGAGGCCTGTTGCATGGGCTCAATCACACTGGAAGTGGTCTTCGGATCTCCAGACAATTTCGGAAGCGAGGAGTTAATCTTTGACATTGTCCCCTTTCGTAGTGGCTATCATGCATTGCTCGGACGAACCGCGTTTGCGAGATTCAATGCGGTACCGCATTACTCATACCTCAAGATCAAAATGCCAGGACCTCGCGGGGTTATAACAGTTAATGGAAACACAGAGTGCTCGCTCCGTACGGAGGAGCACACGGCAGCCCTCGCGGCGGAAGTACAAAACAACCTTCTTAGACAAATAGCCAATCCGGCGATAAAGAACCCGGACACCGTCAAGCGAGTCCGGAGTATCCCGCAACATGATCATCCGGCACGTACGGAGATCGACTAGCAATTCGGCCTCCGTCCTAGTCCCAGTCAAGCGGCGAAATTTGTGCCGCGCGTACACAATTACGCACTTAAAATACCATGGGCATAGGTGGAGGCACGACTATGACACGGTCCACAATGCGGTTTGACCGCCCCAGGACCCACGCATCTTTGCACCTTTTTTCTTTCAGGTCCCTATCTTTGGGAGGCCCTTCGATAGATCAATTATCGGACACATAGCGGGACGGACACACAAAGAGGACAAGAAGCTTTGGCGTACAAGGGAATCCTCAGGTGGTCTGTGATAACGATCGTTATACCTGTTTTACATACCGGCACACAGTTCACTCCTGGTCAGGATGTGTCAAACAGTCTTATTTTTGCTTATTGCACTACTTGTATACATACGCTTTGACGTTCTACTTGAATAACAAGGAAAAATAATGTACAACGTCAGCTTACCATTACATTTATTTACGCCTTTTCTTTACTGCTTATTTATTGCAGCCGTACACGTTGGTACGTCCGGCTCGCCAGGGGCTTCAGTGTACCCCATAACACGGCAAGGAAAGTCCGAACACTTTTGACAGTGCGGCACCCCGAACTTATAGCATTATATGCATCAGCTCCGAATCATGCCTTGGGTCAATAGTTGGGTTTGCCCGGCTCCTACGTTTTGGTACCTTACGTTCCGCTATATCGGCTAAGGTAGCACAGAGAGAACTACTGCGATTGTGTCCCGGTTCTTCCGGACGAGCACCTCAGTAGAGAAAGCCGAAAACTGACTGTCATGATGAGGCGAGAGCTGGTCGCTGTTCGAGAGGTCTTAATATACCGCCTGTTGAAGAAACACATTGTCTTGATAACCTCCAATTGAAGAAATACATGGTCTTAATATACCGCCTGTTGAAGAAACACACTGTCTTGATAACCCGACACAGGTAGTAAAGGTAAATTCTCTCTATAGATATGATAAAGTTGAAATTCCATATACTAAATTTCATAGCCAATGCTTAGATGAATTTGATGACTTTATGGCTAGACAAGAAAGTTTTAATGCTTATGTTGGTAGAGTTAAAGAATAATGCTTTCGAGATAGGACGCTTGAGTGATTATATGGCTAGAGTTAAAGGTGAAATTAAACTCATTAGCAAATATGCTTCTATGGTTACCACTCAAGCTGAGCAAGTACTTAAAGCTCAAGGTGATTTGCTTGATGAATTAAATAATAAATATGACTTTGCTGTTAGAGTGGCTACTAGAACTGGTAGAATGACTCAGGAACCTTTATATCCTGAAGGACACCCTAAGAGAATCGAGCAAGATTCTCAGAGAAATAATTTAGAGGCACCTAGTTCTTCCAAAAGTAAGAAAAATAAAAAGGATAGGACTTTGCATGCTTTTAGTGAACCTATTGTAGACACACCTGAGAATCCCAATGATATTTCTATTTATGATGAAGAAACACAATCAGGTGATGAACATGAACCTAGTGATAATGTTCATGTTGATGCTCAACCTAGCAATAATAATGAAGTAGAGGTTGAACCTACTGTTGATGTTGATAACCCATAATCAAAGAATCAACGTTATGATAAGAGAGATTTTGTTGCTAGAAAGCACGTTAGAGAAAGGGAACCATGGGTTCAGAAACCCATGCCCTTTCCTCCTAAACCATCCAAGACAAAGGATGATGAGGATTTTGAGCGCTTTGCTGAAATGATTAGACCTATCTTCTTACGTATGCGCTTAACTGATATGCTTAAAGTAAATCCTTATGCTAAGTATATGAAGGATATCATTACAAATAAAAGAAAGATACCGGAAGCTGAAATTTCCACCATGGTTGCTTATTACACTTTTATAGGTGGAATACCAAAGAAATTTGGAGATCCGGGGGTACCAACTATACCATGCTCCATTAAAAGAAACTATGTTAAAACTGCTTTATTTGATCTTGGAGCCGGTGTTAGTGTTATGCCTCTCTCTTTATATCATAGACTTTAATTGAATAAGTTGACACCTACTGAAATATCTTTACAAATGGTCGATAAATGAACTGTCATACCTGTCGGTATTTGTGAGGATGTGCCTGTTGTGGTTGCACATGTCACTATTTTAATGGACTTTGTTATTCTTGATATTACCGAGGATGATAGTATGTCGATTATCCTTGGTAGACCCTTTTTGAACACTGCAGGTGCTGTTATTAATTGCAATAAAGGCAACGTCACTTTTCATGTTAATGGTAATGAGCATACGGTACATTTTCCGAGGAAACAACCTCAAGTTCATAGCATCAATTCTATTGGAAAAGTTCCAACTATCATTATTGGAGGTTTTGAATTTCCTCTTCCTACTATCAAGAAAAAGTATGATATTCTTATTGTTGGGGACGTTCATATCCCCATTGAGGTAACCTAGTGTTATTCGAAATTTCTCTGGTTCCGTGTTATTCGGAATGAGTTTGTTAACAAGACTTGATCAACCTTGTTAGTGGATTCATTTTGATGATCATGAGATGGATGAAACTAGAAGGCATGATATACATGCTCTTTTTACTTTCTGTTATTTAGAATAAATAAAGCAAAAATAGTATTATTTGTCTATTTTCTAAATTATCTGTGTAATAAAAAATGTCCCGAAAATAAAAGTGCTCCAAATGCCCTGCAAATTTAGTATGATTTTTTATGGAATATTTGACGATTTTAGGCACTGAAAACACTGCAGGGGGCAAGCACCTGGCCACGAGGGTGGAGGGCGCGCCCACACCCCCTGGGCGCCCCCCTGTCTCGTGGGCCCATGCTGGCCCCCTCCACTTATTCCTGCATCCACACACTCCATCTTCTTCCCAAAAAAATCCCCATCCAGCTCAAGCACAAGTTCTAGCTCATTTTGCTGCGATTATTGTCCTTGCTCAAAGCTCCATTCACAAAACTTCTTTGGGAGATTGTTGCTTGGTATATGACTCCTCCATTGGTCCAATTAGTTTTGTTCTAGTGCTTTATTCATTGCAAATTTTTGCTGCATAGGTGACCCTGTTCTTAAGCTTGCATGTTAAATTTATGAGGTCCCAAGAAATTCTAATGCATGATATAGGCTCTAGGCACTTGTAGGAGTAGTTGCTACTAATCTTGTTTAGTTATATTCACTTTTATTTTGAAGTTACTAAAATTTCAGAAATTTTCAGAAAATGTTAAGGAGATTTTTGAGGGGCTCTTCTAGCCAAGGCTTCCAGGAAAAACAAGCTAAAGAGAAGTAAAAGGCCAAGTATAATCTTCCTCGCGTACCGGAAGTACGGCCGTGTGAATGGCCATGTGATAATTTCTTGAGAGAAGATGGGATTTATGAAGACTTTTATTCCTTGATTGAAAATGCAGGCCTCACCGACTTCCTCCACGACCGGATCGATCAGTATCTCTTACTCACCAATACTTTCGTGCAAAACTTTTATTATTATCCTAAGAATTCACCTCCATCAGTATCATTTCATTTATATAATGAATTCAGGGAAATGTCTTTACGTGATTTTTGCGCGGTATGTAGAATACCCTTTGAGGGAAAATTAGATGGACCACATCGTAAAGATGTGGATGGCTTTGTTAACACCATTACTGTAGGGGATCCAAAGAAGGGTTCCGATGCGAGAATCTCTAGCATACACTTTCCTGTTTTACGCTACTTTGCCTTATTTGCTAGTAGATGCTTAATTGGTCGTGGAAATAGCGGAAACTCCAGTGTTCCTGATATTATTATTCTATTCCATGCCTTGTTTAATGATAATAGTTTTAGTATGGGTGCCGTTATTGCTAAATGACTGAGCTTGAACCATACAAAAGGCCCCATCTTTGGAGGTATCTATGCTACACGTCTTGGTAAACATTTTCAGATACCTATTAGACACCATGAGAAAGAGGAGACAATATTGCCTCCTTACATTTTAGATTACAAGAGCATGGTAGCACATGAGTTTATTGTTCATAATGATGATAAGATGCTCCTGTATAACTTGAGATTTAATAAGAAACACAATGAGACTATTATTCTGCCTACACCTTTGTTATTTGATTTGACTGCAGTTAATTATCTTGTCACACCGGAAGCGGTGTACGCTCATCGAGGCCAAGAATCCACTCCAGAGCGAGAGCCTAAGCCGGAACCTTCACTGGACCCTTATCGTGCATCATCTTACTAGTGGGATCCGTAGGAGATGGCCAGCCAGTGGTATCCTGATTTCACCCTCAAGACACCGGGAGAGTAGCCATGTCCTTGGCAAGAGACCAACTTTGGCCAAAAGCCTAAGCTTGGGGAGTACGATTCTCACCGACTTTACATTCATGTTCACACAGTATTCTAGTTGTCGGTGCTCATACTCTTTCATTGTATTATCCATGCTAGTTTAATTTCTTTTTCTAGCTTTCTTCATGTGTGTTTGATAAACCTTAAGAAAAACCAAAAAAATTTAGTTAGTTTAATTTCCATGCTCGTACTAGTAATTAAAATGAAAACCCAAAAAGATTTCTCGTTCTTCTTCTTGCTTGTTGGGAGCTTTCCCATGTAAATAGTTTTATTTTCTTTTCTTTCCTTTGGGGGTTGAGAGTAGAAGACCATATTGAAAATGCTTAGTGGCTCTCATATGCATTATTGTTTATTTAACTTAGAGCCCATATTACTTTGTCTTCTCTCTTGAATTGAATGCTTGCAGATTCCAGCTTAGTCCAATGCACGTGCACTATTATTATTATACACATCGTTCGGTCGTGCAAGTGAAAGGCAATAATGACGATATATGATGGACTGGTTGAGATGAGAAAAGCTGGTGTGAACTCGACCTATCTTGTTTTTGTAAATATGATGAGTTCATCGTTCCCGATTCAGCTTATTATGAAGTAAACATATTTGCAATGACATTTAGAGATTATAGTTGCTTGTGCCATGCTTGATTAGCTATGAGTTATAACGGTTTACCTTGCGTGCCAACATGCTATTAAAATAATTGTGATGTGGTATGATGGGATGGTATCCTCCTTTGAATGAATTGGGTGACTCGACTTGGCACATGTTCACACATGTAGTTGAAACAAATCAACATAGCCTTCATGACATTTATGTTCATGGTAGATTATATCCTACTCCTGCTTGTACTCGGTGTGAATTAATTTTAATGCATGTCCATGATTGTCGCTTCCCAGTCTTTTGCTAGCCTTCACCCGTACTAAGCGGGAATACTGCTTGTGCATCCAAACTCCTTAAACCCCAAAGTTGTTCCATATGAGTCCACCATACCTTCCTATATATGGTATCTACCTGCCGTTCCAAGTAAATTTGTATGTGCCAAACTCCAAACCTTCAAATGAAATTCTGTTTTGTATGCTCGAGCAGCTCATGTTCCAACTAGGGCTGCCTATATCTTCCATGCTAGGTGGGTTATTCTCAAGAGGAGTGGACTTCTCTCCTCATTCACGAGAAAGGGTCGGTAACCGGGATGCCCAGTCCCATGGTCCAAAAAGAACAAAGCAAATCAACATAATTAAAAAAACTCCCCCAGGGCTGTTGTTAGTTGGAGGCACTCGTTGTTTTGAGCAAGCCATGGATTGATGCTTGTTGGTGGTGGGGGAGTATAACTTTTACCATTCTGTTTGGGAACTGCCTATAATGCATGTAGTATGGAAGATATCGCCATCTCATAGTTGTTGCGTTGACAGTGAAAGTATTGCCTCTCAAAATGTTATTCATCTCTATTTTAAAATCGAGCTCTGGCACCTCTACAAATCCCTGCTTCCCTCTTCGTAGGGCCTATCTATTTACTTTTATGTTGAGTCATCACCTTCTTATTAAAAAGCACCCGCTGGAGAGCACACTGTCATTTGCATTCATTACTATTGGTTTATATTGGGTATGACTTGACTGGATCTCTTTTACCATGAATTTCAATGTTTAGTTAGTCCTTGATCTTTAAAGGTGCTCTGCATTTATGTTTTGCGGTCTCAGAAAGGGCTAGCAAGATACCATCTTGTTATATCATATTATGATTGTTTTGAGGAAGTGTTGTCATCCGAGTTTTATTATTATTGCTCGCTAGCTGGTCATGCCATTGGTATGAGTAATTGTGAGACCTAAGTGTTATTGTGAGTATGGTTAGTTCATAATACTTGCTAAAAACTTGACTGCTGGCTTTACATATTTACAACAACAAGAGCAAATAGAGTTTGTAAAAGTTTTTCTTTATCACTTTCAGTTTATCAACTGAATTGCTTGAGGACAAGCAAAGGTTTAAGCTTGGGGGAGTTGATACGTCTCCAACGTATCTACTTTTCCAAACACTTTTGCCCTTGTTTTGGACTCTAACTTGCATGATTTGAATGAAACTAACCCAGACTGACGCTGTTTTCAGCAGAACTGCCATGATGTTGTTTATTGTGCAGAAAACAAAAGTTCTCGGAATGACCTGAAAATCCACAGAGATAAGTTTTGGAAAATATAAAAAATACTGGCAAAAGAATCAAGGCCAGGGGGCCCACACCCTATCCACGAGGGTGGGGGGCGCGCCCCCTGTCTCGTGCCCCCCTGATGCTCCACCGACCTCAACTCCAACTCCATATATTCCGTTTCACGGAGAGAAAAATCAGAGAGAAAGTTTCATCGCATTTTACGACACGGAGCCGCCGCCAAGCCCTAATCTCCCTCGGGAGAGCTGATCTGGAGTCTGTTCGGGGCTCCGGAGAGGGGGATTCGTCGCCGTCGTCATCATCAACCATCCTGCATCACCAATTTCATGATGATCACCGCCGTGTGTGAGTAATTCCATTGTATGCTTGCTGGACGGTGATGGGTTGGATGAGATTTACCATGTAATCAAGTTAGATTTGTTAGGGTTTGATCCCTAGTATCCACTATGTTCTGAGATTGATGTTGCTATGACTTTGCTATGCTTAATGCTTGTCACTAGGGCCTGAGTGCCATGATTTCAGATCTGAACCTATTATGTTTTCATGAATATATGTGAGTTCTTGATCCTATCTTGCAAGTCTATAGTCACCTATTATGTGTTATGATCCGACAACCCCGAAGTGACAATAATCGGGATACTTCTCGGTGATGACTGTAGTTTGAGGAGTTCATGTATTCACTATGTGCTAATGCTTTGTTCCGGTTCTATATTAAAAGGAGGCCTTAATATCCCTTAGTTTCCACTAGGACCCCGCTGCCACGGGAGGGTAGGACAAAAGATGTCATTCAAGTTCTTTTCCATAAGCACGTATGAGTGCCCTGAGGCTGTGTCGACTGGATATGCGTGAATGTTACAAGGGGTGCGAACCCTTGTGCCAGAGGAGGAGGGTGACTTATATAGTGCGCGCCAGGACCCTCTCTAACCTCCATTACACAGAGTTCAATGTGAGTTAAGATGGGGGGTTACTGGTAACGCCTGCCATAAATGATCATTAAGACTACAGAGTGAACGCCTGACCGTTTCCATCAAGGGATGACCATAAATCTTCAATACACCGAGTGGTTCTTCATATGGTCGAGTGGAATTGGGATGTCCGAGTGGAACCTTCTGTCGAGTGTATTGCACTTCGGGGTGATTCCAGTCGGTATTCTCACTTGGTCCTTGAGTGCCTTTGACTGAAGGTCAGTGTACATGGGTGGGGTGTCTAGGTTAGGCCGAAGACCCTACCCTAGGTACATGTCCCTGTCATGGGGTTCAACAACTATGGAAATCACTTCGGGACCCCAAAACGGTGAGTAATAGTCCACAAAACGGGTCAGAATTGGCCAAAACTGTGAGTTTTGATGACGGACACGTAAACGCACCCCGGGGATCCTCAATCGTGGAAATCGCTCTGTGACCCCAAAATGGTGAGTAATAGTGCACGAAACGGACCAGAATCGGCCAAAATTGTGAGTGTTGATGACCGACACATAAACGCACCCCGGGGTTCGTCAATCGTGGAAATTACACCGGGACTCCAAAACTGAGTAGTAGTCCAAGAAACGGGCTAGAATCGGCCCAAACTGCAATTGTTGATGACTGACACGTTAACACACCTTGGGGTTTGACTACCATGGAAATCGCTTCGGGGCCCCAAAACATTAAGTAATCGTCCACAAAATGGGTCAGAATCGACAAAAACCGTGAGTGTTGATGACCGACACGTAAACACACCCAGGGATTGGTTAGTCATGGAAATCACTTCGGGACCCAAAACAATGAGTAATAGTCCATGAAACGGGCCAAAATCGGCCAAAACTATTAGTGTTGATGGCCGACGCATAAACGCACCCCGAGGTTCATTAATCATGGACAGGACCCTAGAACAGTGAGTAATAGTCCATGAAACGGGTGAGAATTGACAAAAACCGCGAGTGTTGATGACCAACACATAAACACACCCCGAGGATCGTCCATGAAACGGGTCAGAATCATGGAAATCACTCTCGGACACCAAAATATTGAGTAATAGTCCATGAAACGAGCCAGAATCGGCCAAGACTATGAGTGTTGATGACCGACACGTAACCGCACCTTGGGGTTCAACAACTATGGAAATCGCTCCAGGACCCCAAAACGGTGAGTAATAGTCCACAAAACGGGTCAGAATTGGCCAAAACTGTGAGTTTTGACGACGGACACGTAAACGCACCCCGCGGATCGTCTATCGTGGAAATCTCTCCATGACCTCAAAACAATGAGTAATAGTCCAAGAAACGGGCCAGAATCGGCCAAAACTGTGAGTGTTGATGACCGACACGTAAGCGCACCTTGGGGTTCAACAACTAAGGAAATCGCTTCGGTACCCCAAAACGGTGAGTAATAGTCCACAAAACGGGTCAGAATTGGCCAAAACTGTGAGTTTTAGGGGTTGTTTGGTTTCCAGCCACATATTACCACACTTTACAACACCTCACCTTAGGCATGTTTAACCAAGTTAGGTGAGTGTTTGGTTCTAGCCACATGTAAGGCAAGAATTTTTTTATGAGCAGTGAACCCCACATGTCATAGACACAAAAAGTGTGGAAAGATTCCCTTAGGCGAGCCAAAGTGTGGCTAACAATTTAATAAACTCAAGTTAGGCAAGTGTAGCAAAAGTAATGTGGCAATATAAGGCAAATATAGTCACCATCCAAACAGCCCCTTAATGACGGACATGTAAAGGCGCCCCGGGGATTGTCAATCATGGAAATCGCTCTCTGACCCCAAAATATGTGTAATAGTTCATGAAACGGGCCAGACTCGGCCAAAATTGAGAGTGTTGATGACCGACACGTAAACGCACCCCAGGGTACATCAATTGTGGATATTACACCGAGACTCCAAAACTGAGTAATAGTCCAAGAAACGTTCCAGAATTGGCCCAAACTGCGATTGTTGATGACCGTCACATAAGCGCACCTTGGGGTTTGACTACCATGGAAATCGCTTCGGGGCCCCAAAACGGTGAGTAATAGTCTACGAAACGGGTCATAATAGACAAAAACCGTGTGTTGATGACCGACACGTAAACACACCGAGGTGTTCGTTAATCGTGGAAATCACTCCGGGAACCCAAAACATTGAGTAATAGACCATGAAACGGACCAGAATCGGCCAAAACTGTGAGTGTTGATGAACGACATGTAAACGCACACTGGGGTTCGTCAGTCGTGGAAATCACTCTGGGACCCCAAAAGAGTGAGTAATAGTCAATGAAACGGCCTAGAATTAGCCAAAATTGATAGTGTTGATGACGGACACGTAAACGCACCCCGGGGTTCGTTAATCGTGGAAAGTCACTCCGGGACCCCAAAGTAGTGAGTAATAGTCCATGAAACGGGCCAGAATCAGCCAAAACTGTGAGTGTTGATGACCGACACGTAAATGCACCCCGGGGTTCGTTAATCGTGGAAAACACTCCGGGACCCCAAAACAGTTAGTAATAGCTCATGAAACGAGCCAGAATTGGCCAAAACTATGAGTGTTAATGACCAACATGTAAGCGCACCTTGGGGTTCAACAACTATGGAAATCACTCCGGGACCCCAAAACGGTAAATAATAGTCCACGAATTGGGTCAGAATTGGCCAAACCTGTTAGTGTTGATGACCGACACGTACACCCCGAGGATCGTCTATCCTGGAAATCTCTCCGTGACCTCAAAACGGTGAGTAATAGTGCACTAAAAAGGATAGGATCGGCCAAAATTGTGAGTGTTGATGACCGACACGTAAACGCACCCAGGGGTTCGTCAATCGTGGAAATTACACCAGGACTCCAAAACTGAGTAATAGTCCAAGAAATAGGCCAGAATCCCCCAAACTGCGATTGTTGATGACCGACACGTAAGCGCACTTTGGGGTTTGACTACCATGGAAATCGCTTTGGGACCCCAAAACGGTAAGTAATAGTCCAGGAAACGGGCCAAAATCGACAAAAACGTGAGTGTTGATGACCGACACGTAAACGCACCCAGGGGTTCATTAATCGTGGAAATCACTCCGGGACCCCAAAACAATGAGTAATAGTCCATGAAATGGGCCAGAGTCGGCCAAAACTGTTAGTGTTGATGATCGACACGTAAACACACCCCGGGGTTCGTTAATCATGGAAATCACTCCAGGACCTCAAAACAGTGAGTAATAGTCAATGAGACGGACCAGAATCGGCCAAAACTGTGAGTGTTGATGGCCGACATGTCAAACGCACCCCGGGGTTCGTTAATCGTGGAAATCACTCCGGGACGCCAAAACAGTGAGTAATAGTCCACGGAACGGGCCTGAATCGGCCAAAACTGTGAGTGTCGACGAACGACACATAAACGCACCCCGGGGTTTTTAATCGTGAAAATCACTCCGGGACCCCAAAACAGTGAGTAATAGTCCATGAATCGGTCTAGAATCGGCCAAAACTATGAGTGTTGATGACCGACACGTAAGCGCACCTTGGGGTTTGACTACCATGGAAATCGCTTCGGGGCCCCAAAACGGTGTGTAATAGTCCGTGAAACGGGTCCTAATCGACAAAAACTGTGAGTGTTGATGACCGACACATAAACGCACCCATGTGTTCGTTAATCGTGGAAATCACTCCGGGAACCCAAAACAGTGAGTAATAGTCCTTGAAACGGAACAGAATCGGCCAAAACTATGAGTGTTGATGACCGACACGTAAACGCACACCGGGGTTCGTCAATCGTGGAAATCACCCCAGGACCCCAAAACAGTGAGTAATAGTCCATGAAATGGGCCAGAATCGGCCAAAATTGATAGTGTTGATGACCGACACGTAAATGCACCCCGGGGTTCGTTAATTGTGGAAGTCACTCCGGGACCCCAAACTAGTGTGTAATAGTCCACAAAACGGGCCAGAATCGGCCAAAACTATGAGTGTTGATGACCGATACGTAAACACACCTCGGGGTTCATTAATCTTTGAAATCACTCAGGGACCCAAAACAGTGAGTAACAGTCCATGCAACGGCCAGAATCGGGCAAAATTGTGAGTGTTGATGACCGACATGTAAACGCACACCGGGGTTCGTCAATCGTGGAAATCACTTTGGGACCCCAAAACAGTGAGTAATAGTCCACGAAATGGGTCAAAATTGGCCAAAACTGTGAGTTTTGACGACAGACACGTAAACGCACCCCGGGGATCGTTAATCGTGGAAATCGCCATGTGATCCCAAAACGGTGAGTAATAGTGCATGAAACTGACCAGAATCGGCCAAAATTGTGACTGTTGATGACTGACACGTAAACGCACCCCGGGATTTCTCAATTGTGGAAATCACCCCGGGACCAAAAACTGAGTAATATTCCAGAAAACGGGCCTGAATCGGCCCAATTTGCGAGTCTTGGCGACCAACACGTAAGCATAGCTTGGGGTTCGACAACCATGGAAATCGCTTTGGGACCACAAAACGACAAGTAATAGTCCATGAAACGGCCAAAATCGGCCAAAACTGTGAGTGTTGATGACCGACACGTAAACGCACCCCGGGGTTCGTTAATCATGGAAAACACTCCGGGACCCTAAAACAGTGAGTAATAGCTCATGAAACGAGCCAGAATTGGCCAAAACTGTGAGTGTTGATGACCGACATGTAAACGCACCACGGGGTTCCTTAATCGTGAAAATCACCCCGGAACCCCAAAACGGTGAGTAATAGTCCATGAAACGGACTAGAATCGGCCAAAACTGTGAGTGTTGATGACTGACACGTAAACGCACATCGGGGTTCGATGATCATGGAAAACACTCCAGGACCCCAAAACAGTGAGTAATAGTCGACGAAACGGGCCAGAATTGGCCAAAACTGTGTGTTGATGACCGACACGTAAGCGCACCCCGGGGTTCAACAACTACGGAAATCGCTCCCCAAAATGATGAGTAATAGTCCAGGAAACGGGCCAGAATCGGCCAAAATTGTGAGTGTTGATGACTGACACGTAAACGCACCCCGGGGTTCGTTAATAGTGGAAATCACTCCGGGACCCCAAAACAATGAGTAATAGTCCATCAAACGGGTCAGAATCAGGCAAAATTGTGAGTGTTGATGACCCACACGTAAATGCACCCCGGGGTTCGTTAATCGTGGAAAACACTCCGGGACCCCAAAACAATGAGTGTTGATAACTGACACGTAAGCACACCTTGGGGTTCAACAACTATGGAAATCGCTTCGGGACCCCAAAACAATGAGTAAGGGTCCACGAAACGGGTGAGAATTAGCCAAAACTATCTGTTTTGACGACGGACAGGTAAACGCACCTCGGGGATAGTTTATCATGGAAATTGCTCTGTGACCCCAAAACAGTGAGTAATAGTGCATGAAAAGGACCAGAATCGACCAAAATTGTGAGTGTTGATGACCGACATGTAAACGCACTCCGGGATTCGTCAATCATGGAAATCACTCTGGGACTCCAAAACTGAGTAATAGTCCAAGAAACGGGCCAGAATCGAACCAAACTGCGAGTCTTGACGACCACACGAAAGCACACCTTGGGTTCGACTACCATGGAAATCCCTTTGGGACCAGAAAACAGTGATTAATAGTCCACGAAACGGGTCCGAATTGACAAAAACCACGAGTGTTGATGACCGACACGTAACCGCACACCGGGGTTCATCAATGGTGGAAAACAATCCGGGACCCCAAAACAGTGAGTAATAATCCATGAAACGGGCCAGAATCGGCCATAACTGTGAGTGTTGATGACCGACACGTAAATGCACCCCGGGGTTCGTTAATCGTGGAAATCACTCCGGGACCCCAAAACAATGAGTAATAGTCCATGAAACAAGCCAGAATCGGCTAAAACTGTGAGTGTTGATGACCGATGTAAACGCGCACTCGGTTCGTTAATCGTGGAAATCACTCTCGGACACCAAAATATTGAGTAATAGTCCATGAAACGAGCCAGAATCGGCCAAGACTATGAGTGTTGATGACCGACACGTAACCGCACCTTGGGGTTCAACAACTATGGAAATCGCTCCGGGACCCCAAAACGGTGAGTAATAGTCCACAAAACGGGTCAGAATTGGCCAAAACTGTGAGTTTTGAGGACGGACACGTAAACGCACCCCAAGGATCGTCTATCGTGGATAGAGTCGGCCAATATTGTGCACGAAACGGGATAGAGTCGGCCAATATTGTGATTGTTGATGACCGACACGTAAGCGCACCTTGGGGTTCAACAACTATGGAAATCGCTCCGGACCCCAAAACGGTGAGTAATAGTCCACGAAACGGGTCAGAATTGGCCAAAACTATTAGTGTTGATGACCGACACGTGAACGCACCCCGGGGTTTGTTAATTGTGGAAATCACTCCAGGGACCCAAAACAGTGAGTAATAGTCCACGAAACGGGCCAGAATCGGCAAAACTGTGAGTGTTGATGAACGACATGTAAACGCACCGTGAGGTTCGTTAATCATGGAAATCACTCCGGGACCCCAAAGTAGTGAGTAATAGTCCACAAAACGGGCCAGAATCGGCCAAAACTGTGAGTGTTGATGACCGACACGTAAGCGCACCTTGGGGTTCAACAACTAAGGAAATCGCTTCGGGACCCCAAAATGGTGAGTAATAGTCCACAAAACGGGTCAGAATTGGCCAAAACTGTGAGTTTTAGGGGTTGTTTGGTTTCCAGCCACATATTACCACACTTTACAACTCCTCACCTTAGGCAAGTTTAACCAAGTTAGGTGTGTGTCTGGTTCTAGCCACATGTAAGGCAAGAATTTTTTTATGAGCAGTGAACCCCACATGTCATAGACACAAAAAGTGTGGCAAGATTCCCTTAGGCGAGCCAAAGTGTGGCTAACAATTTAAGCAACTCAAGTTAGGCAAGTGTAGCAAAAGTAATGTGGGAATATAAGGCAAATATAGTCACCATCAGAAAATCCCCTTAATGACGGACATGTAAAGGCGCCCCGGGGATTGTCAATCATGGAAATCGCTCTCTGACCCCAAAATGTGAGTAATAGTTCATGAAACGGGCCAGACTCGGCCAAAATTGAGAGTGTTGATGACCGACACGTAAACGCACCCCGGGGTACATCAATTGTGGAAATTACACTAAGACTCCAAAATTGAGTAATAGTCCAAGAAACGTTCCAGAATTGGCCCAAACTGCGATTGTTGATGACCGTCACATAAGCGCACCTTGGGGTTTGACTACCATGGAAATCGCTTCGGGGCCCCAAAACGGTGAGTAATAGTCCACGAAACGGGTCATAATAGACAAAAACCGTGTGTTGATGACCGACACGTAAACGCACCGAGGTGTTCGTTGATCGTGGAAATCAGTCCGGGAACCCAAAATAGTGAGTAATAGTCGACGAAACGGGTCAGAATTGGCCAAAACTGTGAGTGTTGACGATGGAAATAAACACACCCCGGGGATCGTCAATCATGAAAATCGCTCTGGGACCCCAAAAACGCTGAGTAATAGTGCACGAAACGGACCAGAATCGGCCAAAATTGAGAGTGTTGATGACCGACACGTAAACGCACCCCAGGGTTCATCAATCTTGGAAACTACACCGGGACTCCAAAACTGAGTAATAGTCCAAGAAACATTCCAGAATTGGCCCAAACTGCGATTGTTGATGACCGACACGTAAGCGCACCTTGGGGTTTGACTATCATGGAAATCGCTTCGGGGCCCCAAAACGGTGAGTATAGTCCATGAAATGGGTCACAATCGACAAAAACCGTGAGTGTTGATGACTGACACGTAAATGCACCCAGTTGTTCGTTAATCGTGGAAATAACTCCAAAAACACAAAACGGTGAGTAATAGTCCATGAAACGGAAAAGAATCGGCCAAAACTATGAGTGTTGATGACCGACACGTAAACGCACACTGGGGTTCGTCAATCATGGAAATCACTCAGGGACCCCAAAATAGTGAGTAATAGTCCATGAAACGGGCCAGAATCGGCCAATATTGATAGTGTTCATGACCGACACGTAAACACACCACGGTGTTCGTTAATCGTAGAAGTCACTCCGGGACCCCAAACTAGTGAGTAATAGTCCATGAAACGGGCCAGAATCAGCCAAAACTGTGAGTGTTGATGACCGACACGTAAATGCACCTCAGGGTTCGTTAATCGTGGAAATCACTCCGGGACCCCAAAACAGTGAGTAATAATCCATGAAGCGGGCCAGAATCGGCCAAAATTGATACTGTTGATGACTGACACGTAAACGCACCCCGGAGTTCGTTAATCGTGGAAGTCTCTCCGGGACCCCAAACTAGTGAGTAATAGTCCATGAAACGGGCCAGAATCGGCCAAAACTGTGAGTGTTGATGACCGACACATAAACGCACCACGGGGTTAGTTAATCATGGAAAACACTCCGGGATCCAAAAACAGTGAGTAATAGTCCACGAAACGGGCCAGAATCGGCCAAAACTGTGAGTGTTGATGACCTACACATAAACGCACCACGGGGTTAGTTAATCGTGGAAAACACTCCGGGATCCCAAAACAGTGAGTAATAGTCCACGAAACGGGGCAGAATTGGAAAAAACTGTGAGTTTTGACGACGGACACGTAAACGCACCCCGAGGATCGTCTATCGTGGAAATCTCTCTGTGACCTCAAAACGGTAAGTAATAGTGCATGAAACGGGCTAGAATCGGCAAAATTGTGAGTGTTGATGACCGACACATAAAGCACCCCGGGGTTCGTCAATCGTGGAAATTACACAGGGACTCCAAAACTGAGTAATAGTCCAAGAAACGGGTCAGAATCGTCCAAACTGCGATTGTTGATGACCGAGACGTAAGCGCACTTTAGGGTTTCACTACCATGAAAATCTCTTTGGTACCTCAAAACGGTAAGTAATAGTCCACGAAACGGGACAGAATCGACCAAAACCGTGAGTGTTGATTGCCGACACATAAACACATCTAGGGGTTCATTAATCGTGGAAATCACTCCGGGACCCCAAAACAATGAGTAATAGTCTATGAAACGGGCCAGAGTCGGTCAAAACTGTGAGTGTTGATGACCGACACGTAAACGCACCCTGGGGTTTGTTAGTCGTGAAAATCACTATAGGACACCAAAACAATGAGTAATAGTCCATGAAACGGGCCAGAATTAGCCAATACTGTGAGTGTTGATGAACGACACGTAAATGCACTCTGGGTTCGTTAATCTTGGAAATCACTCCACGGCCCCAAAACAGTGAGTAATAGTCCACGAATCGGGCCAGAATCAGCCAAAACTGTGAGTGTTGATGACCTACATGTAAGCGCACCTTGGGGTTCAACAACTATGAAAATCACTTTGAGGCCCCAAAACGGTGAGTAATAGTTCACGAAACGGGTCCGAATTGGCCAAAACTGTGAGTGTTGACGATGTGACGACGGACACGTAAACACACCCCGGGGATCGTCAATCGTGAAAATCGCTCTAGGACCCCAAAAACGCTGAGTAATAGTGCACGAATCGGACCAGAACCGGTCAAAATTGTGAGTGTTGATGACCGACACGTAAACGCACACCGGGGTTCGTCAAACGTGGAAATCACTTCGGGCCCCAAAAACTGAGTAATAGTCCAAGAAGCGGGCCAGAATCGGCCCAAACAGTGAGTCTTGACGACCAACATGTAAGCACAACTTGGGGTTTGAAAACCATGGAAATCGCTTTGGGACCCCAAATCGGTGTGTAATAGTCCACGAAACGGCTGAGAGTAAAAAAAACCGCGAGTGTAGATGACCGACACGTAAACGCACCTAGGGGTTCGTTAATCGTGGAAATCACTCCGGGACCCCAAAACAATGAGTGTTGATGACCGACACGTAAAAGCACCCTGGGTTCGTTAATCGTGGAAATCACTCCAGGACCCCAAAACAGTGAGTAATAGTCCATGAAACGGGCCAGAATCGGCCAAATCTGTGAGTGTTGATGACCGACACGTAAACGCCCCCGGGGTTCGTTAATCGTGGAAATCAATCCAGGACCCCAAACCGTGAGTGTTGATGACCGACACGTAAGCGCACCTTGGGGTGCAACAACTATGGAAATAGCTTCATGAACCCAAATCGGTGAGTAATAGTCCACGAAATGGGCCAGAAATTGCGAAAACCGTGAGTGTTGACGACAGACACAGAAACGCACCCCGGGGATCGTCAATCGTGAAAATCGCTCTGGGACACCAAAACGGTGAGTAATAGTCCACGAAACGGTCAGAATCGGCCAAAACTGTGAGTGCTGATGACCGACACGTAAACGCACACCAGGGTTCATCAATCGTGGAAAGCACTTCGGGCCCCCAAAACTGAGTAATAGTCCAAGAAACAGGCCAGAATCGGCCCAAACTACGAGTCTTAACGACCAACACGTAAGCACATTTCGGCAACCATGGAAATCGCATTGGGACCCAAAAACGTCGAGTAATTGTCCAAGAAACGGGTCAGAATCGACAAAACACATGAGTGTTGATGACCGACACAGAAACACAACCAGGGTTCGTTAATCGTGGAAATCACTCCGGGACCCCAAAACAATAAGTAATAGCCCACGAAACGGGCCAGAATCGGCCAAAACTGTGAGTGTTGATAATTGACACGTAAATGCACCCCGGGGTTTGTTAATCGTGGAAATCGGTTCATGACCCTAAAACGGTGAGTAATAGTCCACGAAATGGATCAGAATTGGCCAAAACTGTGAGTGTTGACGACAGACACATAAACGCACCCCAGGGGTCGTCAATCATGGAAATCATTTTTGGGACCCCGAAATGGTGAGTAATATAGTGCACGAAATGGACCAGAATCGACCAAAATTGTGAGTGTTGATGACCGAAAGGTAAACGCGCCCGGGGTTCATCAATCGTGGAAATCACTCCGGGACCCTAAAGCTGAGTAATAGTCCAGGAAACGGGCCAAAATCGGCCCAAACTGCGTTTGTTGATGACCAACACGTAATCGTACCTCGGGGTTTGACAACCATATAAAACGCTTCGGGACCCCAAAACGGTGAGTAATAGTCCACGAAACGGGCCAGAATAAAAAAAACCGCGAGTGTTGATGACCAACACGTAAACGCAGCTCGGGGTTCGTCAATCGTGGAAATGACTCCGGGACCCCAAAACAGTGAGAAACGGGCCATAATCGGCAAAAACAGTGAGTGTTGGTGACATACACGTAAGCACACCTTGGGGTGCAACAACTATGCAAATCGATTCATGACCCCAAAACAGTGAGAAATAGTCCACGAAACGGGTTCGAAATGGCCAAATTGTGAGTGTTGATGACGGACACGTAAACGCACCCCGGGGATCGTCAATCGGAAAATCGCTCAGGGACCCCAAAACGCTGAGTAATTGTGCACGAAACGGACCAGAATCGGCCAAAATTGTGAGTGTTGATGACCGACATGTAAACGCACACCAGGGTTCGTCAATCGTGGAAATCACTTCGGGCCCCCAAAATTGAGTAATAGTGCAAGAAACGGGCCAGAATCGGCCCAAACGCGAGTCTTGACGACCAACACATAAGCACAACTTGGGTTCGACAACCATGGAAATCGCTTTGGAACCCCAAAATGGTGAGTTGTCCACGAAACGGGTCAGAATCGACAAAAACCATGAGTGTTGATGGCCGACACGTAAACACACCCAGGGGTTCGTTAATCATGGAAATCACTCCAGGACCCAAACACAGTGAGTAATAGTCCACAAAACAGGTCAGAATTTGCCAAAACTGCGAGTGTTGACGACAGACACATAAATGCACCCCCGGGGATCGTCAATCATGGAAATCGCTTTGGGACCCCAAAACGGTGAGTAATAGTGCATGAAACGGACCAGAATCGGCCAAAATTGTGAGTGTTGATGACCGACACGTAAACGCACACCGGGTTAAAGAAACGGGCCCCCAAAATTAAGTAACAGTTCAAGAAACGGGCCAGAATTGGCCCAAACTGCGAGTCTTGACAACCATGGAAATCGCTTTCGGACCCAAAACGGTGAGTTGTTCAAGAAACGAGCCAGAAACGATGAGTAATAGTCCACGAAACGGGTCAGAACTGTCCAAAACTATGAGTGTTGACGACGAAGACGTAAACGCACCCCGGGGATCATCAATCATGAAAATCGCTCAGCGACCCTAAAACACTGAGTAATTGTGCATGAAACGGACCAGAATCGGCAAAAATTGTGAGTGTTGATGACTTTGGGCCCCCAAAATTGAGTAATAGTGCAAGAAACGGGCCAGAATCGGCCCAAACGCGAGTCTCGACGACCAACACATAAGCACAACTTGGGGTTCGACAACCATGGAAATCGCTTTGGGACCCCAAAACAGTGAGTTGTCCACGAAACGGGTCAGAATCGACAAAACCATGAGTGTTGATGGCAGACACGTAAACGCACCCAGGGGTTCGTTACTCGTGGAAATCACTCCGAGACCCATATACAATGAGTAATAGTCCACGAAACGGGCAAGAATCGGCCAAAACTGTGGGTGTTAATGACCGACACGTAAACGCACCCTGGAGTTTGTTAATCGTGGAAATCACTCCAGGACTCCACAATAGTGAGTCCTTGAAACGGGCCAGAATTGGTCAAAACTGTGAGTGTTGATGACCGACATGTAAACGCACGCAGGGTTCGTTAATCGTGGAAATCACTCGAGGACCCCAAAACAGTGAGTAACAGTCCATGAAACGGGCCAAAATTGGCCAAAACTGCAAATGTTGATGACCGACAAGTAAACGCACCCCGGGGTTCAATAATCATCGAAATAACTCTAGGACCCCAAAACGGTGAGTAATAGTCCATGGAACGGGCCAGAATCGGCCAAAACCGTGAGTGTTGTTGACCGACACGTAAGCGCACCTTGGGGTGCAACAACTATGGACATCGCTTCATGACCCCAAAACGGTGAGTAATAGTTCACGAAACGGGTCAGAAATGGCCAAAACTGTGAGTGTTGACAACGGACATGTAAACGCAACCCTGGGGATCGTCAATCGTGAAATTCGCTCTGGGATCCCAAAACGGTGAGTAATAGTGCACGAAACGGACCAGAATCGGCTAAAATTCTGAGTGTTGATGACCGACACGTAAACGCACACCGGGGTTTGTCAATCGTGAAAATCACTTTGGGCCACCAAAACTGAGTAATAATCCAAGAAGCGGGCTAGAATCGGCCCAAACTGCGAGTCTTGACGAGCAACACGTAAGCACAACTTGGGGTTCGACAGCCATGGAAATCGCTTTGGGACCCCAAAACGATGACTAATAGTCCATGAAACGGGTAAGAATCGAATAAAATCGTGAGTGTAGATGGTCGACACTTAAACGCACCCAGGGGTTTGTTAATCGTGGAAGTCACTCCGGCACCCCAAAACAACGAGTAATAGTCCACGAAACGGGTTATAATCAACCAAAACTGTGAGTGTTTATGACCGACACGTAAATGTACCCCGGGGTTCGTTGATCATGGAAATCACTCCAGGACCACAAAACAATGAGTAATTGTCCACGAAACGGGCCAGAATCGGCCAAAACTGTGAGTGTTGATGACAGACACGTAAACGCACCCCGGGGTTCGTTAATTCTGGAAATCACTCCAGGACCCCAAAACAGTGAGTAATAGTCCACAAAACGGGCCAGAATCGACAAAAACCGAGAGTGTTGGTGACCAACACGTATACGCACCCCGGGGTTCATCAATCATGGAAATGACTCCGAGACCCCAAAACAGTGAGTAATAGTCCAAGAAACGGGCTACAATCGGCAAAAACTGTGAGTGTTGATGACCGACACATAAGCGCACCTTGGGGTTCAACAACTATGGAAATCGCTTCGGGGCCCCAAAACGGTGAGTAATAGTCCACGAAACGGGTCAAAATTGGCCAAAACTATGAGTGTTGACGATGGACACGCAAACGCACCCCGGGGATCGTCAATCGTAAAAATCTCTCTGGGACCCCAAAGTGTTGAGTAATAGTTCATGAAACAAACCAGAATCAGCAAAATTGTGAGTGCTGATGGCCGACACGTAAACGCACACCAAGGTTCGTCATTCGTGGAAATCACTTTGGGCCCCCAAAACTGAGTAATAGTCCAAGAACCGGGCCAGAATCGGCCCAAACGGCGAGTCTTGATGACCAACACGTAAGCACACCTTGGGGTTCGGCAACCGTGGAAATTGCTTTGGAACCCTAAAACGGTGAGTAATAGTTGACGAAATGAGCCGCGAGTGTTGATGAGCGACACGTAAATGTACCCAGGGTTCGTTAATCGTGGAAATCACTCCGGGACCCCAAAACAATGAGTAATAGCCCACGAAACAGGCCAAAATCGGCCAAAACTATGAGTGTTGATGACCGACACATAAAAGCACCCCGGGGTTTGTTAATCGTGGAAATCACTCCAGGACCCGAAAACAGTGAGTAATAGTCCACAAAACAGGTCAGAATTGGCCAAAACTGCGAGTGTTGATGAGAGACACATAAACGCACCCCCGGCGATCGTCAATCATGGAAATCGCTTTGGGACCCCAAAACGGTGAGTAATAGTGCATGAAACGGACCCGAATCGGCCAAAATTGTGAGTGTTGATGACCGACACGTAAACGCACATCGGGGTTTGTCAATCGTGGAAATCACTCCGGGACCCCCAAACTGAGTAATAGTCCAGGAAACGGGCTAGAATCGGCCCAAACTGTGTTTGTCGATGACCAAGTTGTAAGCGTACCTCGGGGTTTGACGACTATAGAAAACGCTTCGGGACCCCAAAACGGCGAGTAATAGTCCACAAAATGAGCCAGAATCAACAAAAACCGCGAGTGTTGATGACCAACACGTAAACGCACCCCGGGGTTCGTCAATCGTGGAAATGACTCCGGGACCCCATAACAGTGAGTAATGCCCAAGAAACGGGCCAAAATCGGCTAAAACTGCGAGTGTTGATGACCGACACGTAATCGCACCTTGGGGTTCAACAACTATAGAAATCGCTTCGGGGCCCCAAAAAGGTGAGTAATAGTCCACGAAACGGGTCAGAATTGGCCAAAACTATGAGTGTTGATATGGACACGTAAACGCACCCCGGGGTTTTGTTAATCATGCAAATCACTCCGGGACCCCAAAACAGTGAGTAATAGTCCATCAACCGGGCCAGAATAAACCAAAACTGCCAGTGTTGATGACAGACACGTAAACATACCCCGGGGTTCGTTAATCATGGAAATCACTCTCGGACCCCAAAACAATGAGTAATAGTCCATGAAACGGGCCAGAATCGGCCAAAACTGTGAGTGTTGATGACCGACAAGTAAACACACCGCGGGGTTCGTTAATCATGGAAATCACTCAGGGACCACAAAACAGTGAGTAATAGTCCACGAAATGGGCCAGAATTGGCCAAAACTTTGAGTGTTGATGACCGACACGTAAGCACACATTGGGGTTCAACAACTAAGGAAATCGCTTCGGGACCCCAAAACGGTGAGTAATAGTCCATGAAACGGGTCAGAATTGGCCAAAACTGTGAGTTTTAGGGGTTGTTTGGTTTCCAGCCACATATTACCACACTTTACCACACCTCACCTTAGGCAAGTTTAACCAAGTTAGGTGACTGTTTGGTTCTAGCCACATCTAAGGCAAGAATTGTTTTTATGAGCAGTGAACCCCACATGTCATAGACACAATAAGTGTGGCAAGATTCCCTTAGGCAAGCCAAAGTGTGGCTAACAATATACGCAACTCAAGTTAGGCAAGTGTGGCAAAAGTAATGTGGCAATATAAGGCAAATATAGTCACCATCCAAACAGCCCCTTAATGACGAACACGTAAAGGCACCCCGGGGATCGTCAATCGCTCTGTGACCCCAAAATGTGAGTAATAGTTCACGAAACGGACCAGAATAGGCCAAAATTGAGTGTTGATGATCGGCACGTAAACGCACCCCGGGGTTCGTCAATCGTGGAAACTACACCGGGACTCCAAAACTGAGTAATAGTCCAAGAAACGTTCCAGAATTGGCCCAAACGGCGATTGTTGATGACCGACACGTCAGCGCACCTTGGGGTTCGACTACCATGGAAATCGCTTAGGGGCCCCAAAACGGTGAGTAATAGTCCACGAAATGGGTCATAATCGACAAAAACCGTGTGTTGATGACCGACACGTAAACGCACCGAGGTGTTCGTTTATCGTGGAAATCACTCCAGGAACCCAAAACAGTGAGTAATAGTCCATGAAACGGACCAGAATCGGCCAAAACTGTGAGTGTTGATGACCGACATGTAAACGTACACCGGGGTTCGTCAGTCGTGGAAATCACTCCGAGCCCCCAAAATAGTGAGTAATCGTCCATGAAACCGGCCAGAATCGGCCAAAATTGATAGTGTTGATGGCCGACACGTAAACGCTCCCCGGGGTTTGTTAATTGTGGAAGTCACTCCGGGACCTCAAACTAGTGAGTAATAGACCATGAAACGTGCCAGAATCAGCCATAACTGTGAGTGTTGATGACCGACACGTAAACGCACCCGGGGTTCGTTAATCGTGGAAAACACTCCGGGACCCCAAAACAGTGAGTAATAGTCCACGAAACAGGCCAAAATCGGCCAAAACTATAAGTGTTGATGACCGCCATGTAAACGCACCTCGGGGTTTGTTAAACGTGGAAATCACTCCGGGACCCTAGTCCATGAAACGGGCTAGAATCGGCCAAAATTGATAGCGTTAATGACCGACACGATTACGCACCCCGGAGTTCATTAATCATGGAAGTCACTCCAGGACCCCAAACTAGTGAGTAATAGTCCATGAAACGGGCCAGAATAGCCAAAACTGTGAGTGTTGATGACCGACATGTAAACGCACCACGGGGTTCGTTAATCGTGAAAATCACCCCGGAACCCCAAAACGGTGAGTAATAGTCCATGAAACGGACTAGAACCGGCCAAAACTGTGAGTGTTGATGACTGACACGTAAACACACATCGGGGTTCGATGATCATGGAAAACACTCCAGGACCCCAAAACAGTGAGTAATAGTCGACGAAACGGGCCAGAATTGGCCAAAACTGTGTGTTGATGACCGACACGTAAGCGCACCCCGGGGTTCAACAACTACGGAAATCGCTCCCCAAAATGATGAGTAATAGTCCAGGAAATGGGCCAGAATCGGCCAAAATTGTGAGTGTTGATGACCGACACGTAAACGCACCCCGGGGTTCGTTAATAGTGGAAATCACTCCGGGACCCCAAAACAATGAGTAATAGTCCATCAAACGGGTCAGAATCAGGCAAAATTGTGATTGTTGATGGCCCACACGTAAACGCACCCCGGGGTTCGTTAATCGTGGAAAACACTCCGGGACCTCAAAACAATGAGTGTTCATAACCGACACGTAAGCGCACCTTGGGGTTCAACAACTATGGAAATCGCTTCGGGACCCCAAAACAATGAGTAATGGTCCACCAAACGGGTGAGAATTATCCCAAACTATCTGTTTTGACGACGGACAGGTAAACGCACCTCGGGGATAGTTAACATGTAAACGCACTCCGGGATTCGTCAATCATGGAAATCACTCTGGGACCCCAAAACTGAGTAATAGTCCAAGAAACGGGCCAGAATCGAACCAAACTGCGAGTCTTGACGACCACACGAAAGCACACCTTGGGTTCGACTACCATGGAAATCCCTTTGGGACCAAAAAACGGTGATTAATAGTCCACGAAACGGGTCCGAATTGACAAAAACCGCGAGTGTTGATGACCGACACGTAACCGCACACCGGGGTTCATCAATGGTGGAAAACAATCCGGGACCCCAAAACAGTGAGTAATAATCCATGAAACGGGCCAGAATCGGCCATAACTGTGAGTGTTGATGACCGACACGTAAATGCACCCCGGGGTTCGTTAATCGTGGAAATCACTCCGGGACCCCAAAACAATGAGTAATAGTCCATGAAACAAGCCAGAATTGGCTAAAACTGTGAGTGTTGATGACCGACAGGTAAACGCACCCCGGGGTTCGTTAATCGTGGAAATCACTCTCGGACACCAAAATATTGAGTAATAGTCCATGAAACGAGCCAGAATCGGCCAAGACTATGAGTGTTGATGACCGACACGTAACCGCACCCTGGGGTTCAACAACTATGGAAATCGCTCCGGGACCCCAAAACGGTGAGTAATAGTCCACAAAACGGGTCAGAATTGGCCAAAACTGTGAGTTTTGACAACGGACACGTAAACGCACCCCGAGGATCGTCTATCGTGGAAATCTCTCCGTGACCTCAAAACGGTGAGTAATAGTGCACGAAACGGGATAGAGTCGGCCAAAATTGTGATTGTTGATGACCGACACGTAAGCGCACCATGGGGTTCAACAACTATGGAAATCGCTCCGGACCCCAAAACGGTGAGTAATAGTCCACGAAGGCCAAAACTATTAGTGTTGATGACCGACACGTGAACGCACCCCGGGGTTTGTTAATTGTGGAAATCACTCCGGGGACCCAAAACAGTGAGTAATAGTCCACGAAACGGGCCAGAATCGGCAAAACTGTGAGTGTTGATGAACGACATGTAAACGCACCGTGAGGTTCGTTAATCATGGAAATCACTCCAAGACCCCAAAGCAGTGAGTAATAGTCCACAAAACGGGTCAGAATCGGCCAAAACTGTGAGTGTTGATGACCGACACGTAAGCGCACCTTGGGGTTCAACAACTAAGGAAATCGCTTCGGGACCCCAAAATGGTGAGTAATAGTCCACAAAACGGGTCAGAATTGGCCAAAACTGTGAGTTTTAGGGGTTGTTTGGTTTCCGGCCACATATTACCACACTTTACAACACCTCACCTTAGGCAAGTTTAACCAAGTTAGGTGAGTGTTTGGTTCTAGCCACATGTAAGGCAAGAATTTTTTTATGAGCAGTGAACCCCACATGTCATAGACAAAAAATGTGTGGCAAGATTCCCTTAGGCGAGCCAAAGTGTGGCTAACAATTTAAGCAACTCAAGTTAGGCAAGTGTAGCAAAAGTAATGTGGCAATATAAGGCAAATATAGTCACCATCCAAACAGCCCCTTAATGACGGACATGTAAAGGCGCCCCGGGGATTGTCAATCATGGAAATCGCTCTCTGACCCCAAAATGTGAGTAATAGTTCATGAAACGGGCCAGACTCTGCCAAAATTGAGAGTGTTGATGACCGACACGTAAACGCACCCTGGGGTACATCAATTGTGGAAATTACACCGAGACTCCAAAATTGAGTAATAGTCCAAGAAACGTTCCAGAATTGGCCCAAACTGCGATTGTTGATGACCGTCACATAAGCGCACCTTGGGGTTTGACTACCATGGAAATCGCTTCGGGGCCCCAAAACTGTGAGTAATAGTCCACGAAACGGGTCATAATAGACAAAAACCGTGTGTTGATGACCGACACGTAAACGCACCGAGGTGTTCGTTGATCGTGGAAATCACTCCGGGAACCCAAAATAGTGAGTAATAGTCCATGAAACGGGCCAGAATCAGCCAAAACTGTGAGTGTTGATGACCGACACGTAAACGCACCCCGGGGTTCATTAATCATGGAAAACAGTCCGGGACCCCAAAACAGTGAGTAATAGCTCATGAAACGAGCCAGAATTGGCCAAAACTATGAGTGTTAATGACCGACATGTAAGCGCACCTTGGGGTTCAACAACTATGGAAATCACTCCGGGACGCCAAAACGGTAAATAATAGTCCACGAATTGGGTCAGAATTGGCCAAACCTGTTAGTGTTGATGACCGACACGTACACCCCCAGGATCGTCTATCCTGGAAATCTCTCCGTGACCTCAAAATGGTGAGTAATAGTGCACTAAAAAGGATAGGATCGGCCAAAATTGTGAGTATTGATGACCGACACGTAAACGCACCCAGGGGTTTGTCAATCGTGGAAATTACACCAGGACTCCAAAACTGAGTAATAGTCCAAGAAATAGGCCAGAATCCCCCAAACTGCGATTGTTGATGACCGACACGTAAGCGCACTTTGGGGTTTGACTACCATGGAAATTGCTTTGGGACCCCAAAACGGTAAGTAATAGTCCACGAAACGGGCCAAAATCGACAAAAACGTGAGTGTTGATGACCGACACGTAAACGCACCCAGGGGTTCATTAATCGTGGAAATCACTCCGGAACCCCAAAACAATGAGTAATAGTCCATGAAAGGGGCCAGAGTCGGCCAAAACTGTTAGTGTTGATGACCGACACGTAAACACACCCCGGGGTTCGTTAATCATGGAAATCACTCCAGGACCTGAAAACAGTGAGCAATAGTCAATGAGACGGGCCAGAATCGGCCAAAAAAGTGAGTGTTGATGACCGACATGTCAAACGCACCCCGGGGTTCGTTAATCGTGGAAATCACTCCGGGACCCCAAAACGGTGAGTAATAGTCCACGGAACGGGCCTGAATCGGCCAAAACTGTGAGTGTCGATGAACGACACATAAATGCACCCCGGGGTTTGTTAATCGTGAAAATCACTCCGGGACCCCAAAACAGTGAGTAATAGTCCATGAATCGGGCTAGAATCGGCCAAAACTATGAGTGTTGATGACCGACACGTAAGCGCACCTTGGGGTTTGACTACCATGAAAATCGCTTCGGGGCCCCAAAACGGTGTGTAATAGTCCGTGAAACGGGTCCTAATCGACAAAAACTGTGAGTGTTGATGACCGACACATAAACGCACCAAATCGTGGAAATCACTCCGGGAACCCAAAACAGTGAGTAATAGTGTTGGGGATATACATAACAGGTAGGCCCACGAAAGGTCGAAATATCATGAAGCATGGGGTCCACACAACATGTGGGTCCAGGTCAATTGCATACAGACACACTATCCACTCGGAGAAGCCGCATACTATCCACTCGACCAAGCAACATACCATCCACTCGGATGACGGTTCACCACTCGACCGTACGACTCACTCGGATATACGAAGACCAGCAGGCAGCAAGACAGTCGGCATCTTTCTAATAGTGAGGGCTTAATAGCGGGCTGGCATTATGACATTCATACCCCACTTTGTAACATAGGAGGTGAGGGGGTGGCGCACTCTATATAAGCCACCCCCCACCACTAGACTAGGGGGTCTTTTCTTCGACCTCTCTCTCTCATTTCACCATTAGTCTCAGGACTTAGCTCAGGCGTGGGGATCCGTTCCTCTCTCTCACACACACATGCATTGTAATCTCCGGATATATTCTCAGATAAAACAAAGCCTCTCCGGAGCACGAGACGTAGGGTTGTTATCTCCACCGTGAGAGGCCCGAACTCGCTAAAACCACCGTGTCACCCAAATACATCTCGATAGATCATGCTCCGTTATCCTACCCCTCTCTTACTGTTGGAGTCGTTCCCACGACAGTTGGCGCCCACCGTGGGGCATGGCGTCTATCGAACCATGATGCAGATGGTCATTTCTTCAACCACCGGCGGCGGATCAATTCCCGCTGGTGCCCTCTATTCGATTTCATTTTCACGTTTTAACACATTATTTGTACTGTTCATCTTCACGACGAGCAAAGCATCACGAACAGGAAGACAGAAGGAAAACAGGCATCCATACAAGAACATACAAGGAGAATCATCGACCTTCAGGTTAGCTGGCCTCGCGTCCGAGCGAGTTGACCACCTGAATCGGCGTTCCAGACATCGCCAATAGTTGCAGCGGCGGCGCGAAGGCAGGAAACCAACAGCGCCTTCACGCGTGGCCACCGGCATCATCCGCCTCATCGGCGTTTCCGACCTCGGCACAGTCGAGTGCATCTCGTCAGCGACGTCGTCGTTGAGTCCACCCGCGCGCGGCCGCCGGCACCGTCCGCCTCGCCGTCGTCACGTGCGACCGCCGACATCGTCGTCACGCACGGCCGCCGGTGCCGTTCGCCTCATCGTCGACTCCAGCCTCGTATTCTCGGTTGCTCGGCGACCACCTCCGCGGTGGAGGCGCAGGCGCGCAAGACTCCTTCCTCTAGCGCTGATCGCCGGCGACGGTCTCCGCGGCGGAGGGGCGCTGCGGCTGCGACCTAGGAAACCGCTTCGACCCGCAACCGATGGTCCCCCGTGACTGAAGGAATCAATACCAAGTAAGTACATGCATAATGTAGGCCACTTAATCGAGCAATAACTGCATGCAGGAAAAAAAAAAGAAACGGAAGGATAGCTCCCACCCGTACGCAATGCCTAACGTGGGTCTCCTAATTCCTTGAAGCATGGATTGACTGCTCGTTAAGGTAATCGCCTCATTAAACTGCCAATTGATGAGGATTACTAACGCCACCTATCTAATTGCTGCGGTTAGTACAAGCATGCATGCAATTCGTGCCAATTAATTCGTGCATGCATGCATGTGTAATCGTCCGCCTTCAACTTCCTAGCCGTACTTGCTAGTAACTTGCAGGGTCACCCGATGGATCTTTCACTCGGACAGCTGCCAGCCAGATTCGTTCAAAGTTCAGCCAGATGGAATCCACTCGGAAACAGACTCCGGTTCACTCAGCCAAGGACCCGAGTTCACT
The DNA here is from genome assembly GCA_021437245.1 of Aegilops speltoides. NCBI lineage: Eukaryota > Viridiplantae > Streptophyta > Magnoliopsida > Poales > Poaceae > Aegilops > Aegilops speltoides. Next base: position 5,419,947 of record CM038144.1, read on the forward strand.
CGGACGGGTTCCCCGTCCAGTATTAGCGCGCAAGTCGGAGGGGGAGGCACGGTCCTGGCTCGGTGTCAGCATTAACTGACTCCTCCCGCCGGTGTCAACCGCTCGGCGCGGGACGAAGGCCAGGGGCTGGCCGTGCTCCCACTGCGCTTCCTCCCCCCGGCGTCGACCGCCTGACCATGGGCGCCGCGGCGGAGGCACACACCCAGCTCGACGCAAGCGCGCGGCAGTCCCTTCTCCGGGTTAACCACACGACGATGACATCTGCAGGGAAGACGCAAACCTGGCGTGGTACGGGCGCTCAGCAGCGAGCCCCATCGATAACAGTGCTCGGCCGTGGGCTGGGCGTTCATCAAACTGGCCGGCGGTCGGCTTCCCTGAGCAACAAAACATGACAGCCGTCAACACTACTCCTCCCTCCGGTGCCAGATACTCGGCCAGCCGATGCCTCGGTTAGGCGCAAACCAAGCACGATGCAGATCCGGGACGTGAGCAATTCCCTCAATGCGTTGGTTGACACCGCTGGATCCTGTCCTCCTGCAAGCCGGATAGAGCTGCCGGCGCCAAACCTGACCAGTGCCTCCGAGCTCAGCACTCTGCGTCGTCCTGCCCAGCTGGCTCCACGCCAACCGAACCGCAGCTCAGCTGTGGTCCACTCGGACGGCGCCCACTCGGCCGGCTAACGTCCAGGTTCACTCGGTCGGATAACCCAGAGATGATTTTTGCACTCTGAACAACTAACGTGCAGATTATCCGGATGAATTTTGCATCCAGATGACTAACATGCAGGGACTCAGCCGCCCCGCGCCTCGCTGCTTCGTTGGACACGTCTTCGTCAACTGGCCTCCCGGCGCGGCGCGGGCGCACACTCCCTCCGGCATCACTAGCTCACTCGGACCAAACTGGATCACTGGCGTTTGGCCGCCCGTGGGATGCTGGACATGTCCTCATCACTTGGACGCGCTGCACGCGCCTACATCACTCGGCCGCCCCGCGCGTCACCACTCGGTTGGTCACCTCATAACCACCCGGCCGCCCCGCGCGTCACCACTCGGTTGGTCACCTCATCACCACTCGGCCGGCCCGCGCGTCGCCCCTTGGTTGGTCACCTCATAACCACTCGGCCGCCCCGCGCGTCGCCACTCGGTTAGTCACCTCATAACCACTCGGCCGCCCCGCGCGTCGCCACTCGGTTGGTCACCTCATCACCACTCGGCCGCCCTTGTCGCCCTCGGTTAGTCACCCATAACCACTCGGCCGCCGCCTTGCCGCCACTCGGTTGGTCACCTCATCACCACTCGGCCGCCCCTTGCCGCCACTCGGTTGGTCACCTCCATAACCACTCGGCCGCCTGCCGCCGCCACTCGGTTGGTCACCCATAACCACTCGGCGCGCCCCTTGCCGCCACTCGGTTGGTCACCTCATCACCACTCGGCCGCCCAGCTGTCGCCACTCGGTTGGTCACCCCATAACCACTCGGCCGCCCTGCTGTGCCACTCGGTTGGTCACCATAACCACTCGGCCGCCCGCTGCCGCCCTCGGTTGGTCACCTCATCACCACTCGGCCGCCCTTGCCGCCGCCACCGGTTGGTCACCCCATAACCACTCGGCCGCCCGCTGGTCGCCACTCGGTTGGTCACCTCATCACCACTCGGCCGCCTGTCGCCACTCGGTTGGTCACCTCATAACCACTCGGCCGCCCTGCCGCCACTCGGTTGGTCACCTCATAACCACTCGGCCGCCCGCTTGTCGCCACTCGGTTGGTCACCTCATCACCACTCGGCCGCCCCTTGTCGCCACTCGGTTGGTCACCTCATAACCACTCGGCCGCCCGCTGCCGCCACTCGGTTGGTCACCTCATAACCACTCGGCCGCCCCTGTGTCGCCACTCGGTTAGTCACCTCATCACCACTCGGCCGCCCTTGCCGCCACTCGGTTAGTCACCTCATAACCACTCGGCCGCCCTTGTCGCCCTCGGTTAGTCACCTCATAACCACTCGGCCGCCCCTTGCCGCCACTCGGTTAGTCACCTCATCATCACTCGGCCGCCCCGCGCGTCGCTACACGGTTGGTCACCTCATAACCACTCGGCCGCCCCGCGCGTCGCCACTCGGTTGGTCACCTCATCACCACTTGGCCGCCCCCGTGCGTCGCCACTCGGTTGGTCACCTCATAACCACTCGACCGCCCCGCGCGTCGCCATCGGTTGGTCACCTGGTCACTACTCAGCCGCCCCGCGCATCGCCATCGCCAAAATCCCCCAGTGGGTGACTTAGCTGCAGTCCAGTACTCGCCTAAGTTTGAAAAAAAAATCCTACCGAGTGGAGAGCAAACCTCCCACTCGGGGGCTTAGCTGCAGTCCAGTACTCGCCTAAGTTTGAAAAAATCCTACCGAGTGGAGAGCAAACCTCCCACTCGGGGGCTTAGCTGCAGTCCAGTACTCGCCTAAGTTTGAAAAAATCCTACCGAGTGGAGAGCAAACCTCCCACTCGGGGGCTTAGCTGCAGTCCAGTACTCGCCTAAGTTTGAAAAAAATCCTACCGAGTGGAGAGCAAACCTCCCACTCGGGGGCTTAGCTGCAGTCCAGTACTTGCCTAAGTGTTTGAAATCCTACCTTGTGGAGAGCAAGCCTCCCACTCGGAGGCTTAGCTGCAGTGCAAGGACTCGCCTAAGTAGCCAAAATCCGACTGAGACAAGAGCAAACCTCTGATTCAAGGAACTGCATCACAAGTATAATGTGCGCTCCATCCCTATCCGCAAGGACACCGAGACGAAGGTCGACTATCACCATCGCCTCATCACCACTCGGCCGCCCCGCGAGTCGAAGCTCGGTTGGTCGCCTCATCACCACTCGGCCACTCGCGCGCCTTCAGACAGCTAAGTCATTTTACATTCTGTTATTTCCGAGTATCCCGTAATTCACACATCACCTTCACTCGAAGGTCACACCACCGAGTGTACCTCTATGCTCGGCTGCTTATTTTCACATACTTGCTTAGTACTGGTTATGTGGCTCCCAAGTCCAACTTCCATTTTTTCGCATACATCATTCACGAACACCAGGTATCGTTCTTCATTTCGAGTTTGCATCGGTCCTCCAGGGCTGCAACTCAGTCGAAACACTACACTTCCGTTTTATTTTAGCCAGTATTCCAACGAGTTCAATAGGATCTCTCGCTTCAACAAGTGCGAACGAATCCTTCGCTCTTTTAGACTTTTGCTGGTCAGCCAGCAAGCCCCTTGCACTGTCAACGCGTGTCTATGGGTGTTATTCACACAAATCATTTCAGCACACATCAGATTTCCTCAAGAAATTATTGTGTTGACTTGTGCCATTTTTTACACAAGTTACGCGATCACTTGACGGCCCTACGCGCCAACTTCATCGATGCTTGGACTCGGTCACCATACTGGTCCTAGCGCACCACAACACTGACCTTGTCGCTCTGTTGACTTCAAACACGTCCGGCCAACCCCTCTATGGAATTCTCTTCATTGTATCAAGGATATATAGCTCGTCGGGCATGAGACAGATAAGTCCCTTTCATAATTAAACTTCACACTTCACTCTTTTGCGAGTTTGCCTCTTTCGAGCATCACTCGAAAGCTTCTCCTCATCTTTACCCAAATCTGACTCGATGAATTGCAAATCATCCATTCAAGACTATATTTCTCATATTCCGGCATGTCCGTTGTCGAAGCCTGTAGTATGCTCGGGGGCTATGCCGCACGAGGGGGCTGCACCTCATTTGAAATGACACTCGCCTGAGTGGTCGAGTACTTCATCACCAGTCAGATCCTTCACTTCAACAAGTGCATTCGATCCGCCACTTGGACAAGTTTTATAATCACCCAAATGCTCTGCACGCCATATTCTTTCCTACTCAGACTCAGTTGTCACGCCGGTCTTGTTGCGTCGCAACCACACTACACCAAACTCGTCACTACATAACCTTCGAAAGCATTTGACTAAGTCCTCCGAGGACCATTTTTCACCGTCCGGTGACACACGACTTCGCCTTAGCCGCTTCGCGCGCCGCCACTCGGTTGTGCACGTCTTCACCACTCGACCGCCCCGCGCGTCATGCATCCATCCGATTGATTCAATTCCAGACAAAGATATTTGCCGTGCCAACTGCATGGAGGTTTGCCGAGAGACTTAAACCCCCTGACAGACTCATCTAGTCCGACAGAGGCTCGGGGACTACACCCAGTGGGTGCACTCAGCGTGCCCCCACTGGAAGAGAACTCAGAAAGAAACATTTTGCTCGATGCAAACCCATCACCAGTATTACTCGACCTCCGAGTCAGAGAAGAACAATTCGATTAGTACCAGCTAAGAAGAGTTTTAGTTCTCTCATACCCCGCCGACCGCGCCGCGATCGGCGGCGATTCGAGGACTACACCGGTGGGTGCACTCAGCGTGCCCCCACTGGAGTAATCTCCACTCGATACGGCCTGACCAGTCCGAGTGATAAACACACCCCGGGGTTCGTTAATCATGGAAATCACTCCAGGACCTCAAAACAGCGAGTAATAGTCAATGAGACGGGCCAGAATCGGCCAAAACTGTGAGTGTTGATGACCGACATGTCAAACGCACCCCGGGGTTCGTTAATCGTGGAAATCACTCCGGGACCCCAAAACATTGAGTAATAGTCCACGGAACGGGCCTGAATCGGCCAAAACTGTGAGTGTCGATGAACGACACATAAACGCACCCGGGGGTTTGTTAATCGTGAAAATCACTCCGGGACCCCAAAACAGTGAGTAATAGTCCATGAATCGGGCTAGAATCGGCCAAAACTATGAGTGTTGATGACCGACACGTAAGCCCACCTTGGGGTTTGACTACCGTGGAAATCGCTTCGGGGCCCCAAAACGGTGTGTAATAGTCCGTGAAACGGGTCCTAATCGACAAAAACTGTGAGTGTTGATGACCGACACATAAACGCACCAAATCGTGGAAATCACTCCGGGAACCCAAAACAGTGAGTAATAGTCCTTGAAACGGAACAGAATCGGCCAAAACTATGAGTGTTGATGACCGACACGTAAACGCACACCGGGGTTCGTCAATCGTGGAAATCACCCCAGGACCCCAAAACAGTGAGTAATAGTCCATGAAACGGGCCAGAATCGGCCAAAATTGATAGTGTTGATGACCGACACGTAAATGCAACCCGGGGTTCGTTAATCGTGGAAGTCACTCCGGGACCCCAAACTAGTGAGTAATAGTCCATGAAATGGGCCAGAATCGGCCAAAACTGTGAGTGTTGATGACCGACACGTAGACGCACCCCGGGGTTCGTTAATCGTGGAAAACACTCCGGGACCCCAAAACAGTGAGTAATAGTGCACAAAACGGGCCAGAATCGGCCAAAACTATGAGTGTTGATGACCGATACGTAAACACACCTCGGGGTTCGTTAATCTTTGAAATCACTCCGGGACCCCAAAACAGTGAGTAACAGTCCATGCAACGGCCAGATTCGGGCAAAACTGTGAGTGTTGATAACCGACACGTAAATGCACCCCCGGGGTTTGTTAATCGAGGAAATCACTCCGGGACCCCAAAACAGTGAGTATTAGTCCATGATATGGGCCAGAATCGGCCAAAACTGTGAGTGTTGCTGACTAACACGTAAACGCACTCCGGGGTTCGTTAATCGTCGAAAACACTCCGGGACCCCAAAACAGTGAGTAATAGTCTACGAAACGGGCCAGAATCGGCCAAAACTGCGAGTGTTGATGACCGACACGTAAGTGCATCTTGGGGTTCAACAACTATGGAAATCGCTAAGGGACCCCAAAACGATGAGTAATAGTCCAGGAAACGGGTCAGAATTGACCAAAATTGTGAGTTTAGATGACGGACACGTAAACGCACCCCGGGGATCGTCAATCGTGGAAATCGCTCTCGGACCCCAACACACTAAGTAATAGTGCACGAAACAGACCAGAATCGGCCAAAATTTTGAGTGTTGATGACCGACACGTAAACACACATCGGGGTTCGTCAATCGTGGAAATCACTCCAGGACCCCAAAGCATTGAGTAATAGTCCATGAATCGGGCCAGAATCAGCCAAAACTGTGAGTGTTGATGACCGACACGTAAACGCACCTGGGGTTTGTTAATCGTGGAAATCTGTCCAGAACCCCAAAACAGTGAGTAATAGTCCAAAGCGGGCCAGAATCGGCCAAAACTGTGAGTGTTGATGACCGACACATAAACACACCCCGGGGTTCGTTAATCGTTAATATCACTCCGGAACCCCAAAACAGTGAGTAATAGTCCATGAAACGGACCAGAATCGACCAAAACTGTGAGTGTTGATGACTGACACGCAAACGCAGCTCGGGGTTCGCTAATCGTGGAAAACACTCCGGGACCCGAAAACAATGAGTATTAGTCCATGAAACGGGCCAGAATTGGCCAAAACTGCGAGTGTTGATGACTGACACATAAAAGCACACCGGGGTTCGTTAATAGTGGAAATCACTCCGGGAGCCCAAAATAGTGAGTAATAGTCCATGAAACGGGTCAGAATCAGGAAAAACTATGAGTGTTGATGACCGACACGTAAACGCACCCCGGGGTTCGTTAATCGTGGAACACACTCCGGGACCCCAAAACAGTGAGTGTTGATGACCGATAGGTAAGCGCACCTTGGGGTTCAACAACTATGGAAATCGCTTCGGGACGCCAAAACGATGAATAATGGTCCATGAAACGGGTGAGAATTGGCCAAAACTATGAGTTTTGACGACGGACGTGTAAACACACCTCGGGGATCGTTAATCGTGGAAATCGCTCTGTGACCCCAAAACAGTGAGTAATAGTGCACGAAACGGACCAGAATCGACCAAAATTGTTATTGTTGATGACCGACACGTAACCGCACCCCGGGATTCGTCATTTATGGAAATCACTCCGGGCCCCCAAAAGTGAGTAATAGTCCAAGTGTCTTGACGACCACACGAAAGCACACCTTGGGTTCGACAACAACGGAAATTGCTTTGGGACCAGAAAACGGTGATTATTAGTCCACGAAACGGGTCCGAATCGACAAAAACCGCGAGTGTTGATGACCGACACGTAACCGCACACCGGTATTCGTCAAAAGTGGAAATCAATCCGGGACCCCAAAACAGTGAGTAATAGTCCATGAAACGTGCCAGAATCAGCAAAACTGTGAGTGTTGATCACCGACACGCAAATGCACCCCGGGGTTCATTAATCATGGAAATCACTCCGGGACGCCAAAACAATGAGTAATAGTCCATGAAATGAGCCAGAATCGGCTAAAACTGTGAGTGTTGATGAACGACACGTAAACGCACCCTGGGGTTCGTTAATCCTGGAAATCACCCCGGGACACCTAAATAGTGAGTAATAGTCCATGAAACGAGCTAGAATCAGCCAAAACTATGACAGTTGATGACCGACGCGTAAGCGCACCTTGGGGTTCAACAACTATGGAAATCACTCCGGGACCCCAAAACGGTGAGTAATAGTCCATGAAACGGGTCAGAATATGGCCAAAACTGTGAGTTTTGACGACAGACACGTAAACGCACCCCGAGTATCGTCTATCGTGGAAATCTCTCCGTGACCTCAAAACGGTGAGTAATAGTGCACGAAACGGGACAGAACCGACCAAAATTGTGAGTGTTGATGACCGACACGTAAATGCACCCCGGGGTTCGTCAATCGTGGAAATTACATCAGGACTCCAAAACTGAGTAATAGTCCAAGAACGGGCCAGAATCACCCAAACTGCGATTGTTGGTGAGCAACACGTAAGCGCTGTTTGGGTTTGACTACCATGGAAATCGCTTTGGGACCCTAAAATGGTAAGTAATAGTCCACGAAACGGGCCAAAATGACAAAAATCATGAGTGTTGATGACCGACACGTAAACGCACCCAGGGGTTCGTTAATCGTGGAAATCACTCCGGGACCCCCAAACAATGAGTAATAGTCCATGAAATGGGCCAGAGTCGGCCAAAACTATTAGTGTTGATGACCGACACGTAAACGCACCCCGGGGTTCGTTAATCGTGGAAATCACTCCAGGACCCCAAAACATTGAGTAATAGTCCACGAAACGGGCTAGAATCGGTCAAAACTATGAGTGTTGATGAACGACACGTAAACGCACCCCGGGGTTCGTTAATCGTAGAAATCACTCCGGGAGCCCAAAACGGTGAGTAATAGTCCACGAGTCGGTCCAGAATCGGTCAAAACTATGAGTGTGGATGACCGACATGTAAGCGCAGCTTGGGGTTCAACAACTATGGAAATCGTTTCGAGGCCCCAAAACGGTGAGTAATAGTCGACGAAACGGGTCAGAATTGGCCAAAATTGTGAGTGTTGACGATGGAAATAAACACACCCCGGGGATCGTCAATCATGAAAATCGCTCTGGGACCCCAAAAACGCTGAGTAATAGTGCACGAAACGGACCAGAATCGGCCAAAATTGAGAGTGTTGATGACCGACACGTAAACGCACCCCAGGGTTCGTCAATGTTGGAAACTACACCGGGACTCCACAACTGAGTAATAGTCCAAGAAACGTTCCAGAATTGGCCCAAACTGTGATTGTTGATGACCGACACGTAAGCGCACCTTGGGGTTTGACTATCATGGAAATCGCTTCGGGGCCCCAAAACGGTGAGTATAGTCCATGAAATGGGTCACAATCGACAAAAACCGTGAGTGTTGATGACTGATACGTAAATGCACCCAGTTGTTCGTTAATCGTGGAAATAACTCCAAAAACACAAAATAGTGAGTAATAGTGCATGAAACGGAAAAGAATCGGCCAAAACTATGAGTGTTGATGACCGACACGTAAACTCACACTGGGGTTCGTCAATCATGGAAATCACTCCGGGACCCCAAAATAGTGAGTAATAGTCCATGAAACGGGCCAGAATCGGCCAATATTGATAGTGTTCATGACCGACACGTAAACACACCACGGTGTTCGTTAATCGTGGAAGTCACTCCGGGACCCCAAACTAGTGAGTAATAGTCCATGAAACGGGCCAGAATCAGCCAAAACTGTGAGTGTTGATGACCGACACGTAAATGCACCTCAGGGTTCGTTAATCGTGGAAATCACTCCGGGACCCCAAAACAGTGAGTAATAATCCATGAAGCGGGCCAGAATCGGCCAAAATTGATACTGTTGATGACTGACACGTAAACGCACCCCGGAGTTCGTTAATCGTGGAAGTCTCTCCGGGACCCCAAACTAGTGAGTAATAGTCCATGAAACGGGCCAGAATCGGCCAAAACTGTGAGTGTTGATGACCGACACATAAACGCACCACGGGGTTAGTTAATCGTGGAAAAAACTCCGGGATCCCAAAACAGTGAGTAATAGTCCACGAAACGGGCCAGAATCGGCCAAAATTGTGAGTGTTGATGACCGACACGTAAATGCACCTCGGGGTTCATTAATCATGGAAAACACTCCGGGAACCCAAAACAGTGAGTAATAGTCCATGAAACGGCCAGAATCGGGCAAAACTGTGAGTGTTGATGACCGACATGTAAACGCACCCCAGGGTTCGTTAATCGTGGAAATCACTCCGGGACCCCAAAACAGTGAGTAATAGTCCATGAAACAGGTTAGAATCGGCCAAAACTATGAGTGTTGATGACTAACACGTAAACGCACCCCGGGGTTCGTTAATCGTCGAAAATACTTCGGGACCCCAAAACAGTTAGTAATAGTCCGCGAAACGGGCCAGAATCGGCCAAAACTGTGAGTGTTGATGACCGACACGTAAGCACATTTTTGGTTCCACAACTATGGAAATTGCTAAGGGACCCCAAAACGATGAGTATCAGTCCACGAAACGGGTCAGAATTGACCGAAATTGTGAGTTTTGACGACGGACACGTAAAATCACCCTGGGGATCGTCAATCATGGAAATCGCTCTAGGACCCCAACACACTAGCTAAGTAACAGTGCACGAAACGGACCAGAATCGGTCAAAATTTTAAATGTTGATGACCGACACGTAAACACACATCAGGGTTCGTCAATCGTGGAAATCACACCGGGACCCCAAAACAGTGAGTAATAGTCCATGAAACGGGCCAGAATCTGCCAAAACTGTGAATGTTTATGACTGACACTTAAACGCACCCGGGGTTTGTTAATCGTGGAAATATCTCTGGGACCCCAAAACAGTGAGTAATAGTCCATGAAACGGGCCAGAATCGGCAAAAACTGTGAGTGTTGATGACCGACACAGAAACGCACGTCGGGGTTCGTTAATCGTGAAGATCACTTCGGGACCCCAAAACAGTGAGTAATAATCCATGAAACGAACTAGAATCGGCCAAAATTGTGAGTGTTGATGACTGACATGTAAACGCACCCCGGGGTTCGCTTATCCTGGAAAACACTCCTGGACCCCCAAACAGTGAGTAATAGTCCATGAAACGGGCCAGAATCGGCCAAAACTGTGAGTGTTGATGACCGAGACGTAAGCGCACCCCCGGGTTCAGCAACTATGGAAATCGCTTCGGGACCCCAAAACGATGAGTAATAGTCCAGGAATCGGACCAGAATCGGCCAAAACTGTGAGTGTTGATAACCGACACGTAAACGCACCCCGGGGTTCTTTAATAGTGGATATCACTCCGGGACCCCAAAACAGTGAGAAATAGTCCATGAAACAGGTTAGAATCAGGCAAAACTGTGAGTGTTGATGACCGACACGTAAACGCACCCCGGGATTCGTCAATCATGGAAATCACTCCGGGACCCCAAAACTGAGTAGTAGTCCAAGAAACGGGCCAGAATCGGACCAAAATGTGAGTCTTGACGACCACATGAAAGCACACCTTGGGTTCGACAACCATGGAAATCGCTTTGGGACCAGAAAACAGTGAGTAATAGTCCACGAAACGGGTCCGAATCGACAAAAACCGCGAGCGTTGATGACTCACACGTTACCGCACACCGGGGTTCGTTAATAGTGGAAATCAATCCGGGACCCCAAAACAGTGAGTAATACTCCATGAAATGGGCCAGAATCGGCCAAAACTATGAGTGTTGATTGCCGACATGTAAACGCACCCCGGGGTTCGTTAATCGTGGAAATCACTCCATGACCCCAAAACAGTGAGTAATAGTCCATGAAACGAGTCAGAATCGGCCAAAACTGTGAGTGTTGATGACCGACACGTAAACGCACCCTGGGGTTCGTTAATCATGGAAATCACTCTAGGACAGCAAAATAGTGAGTAATAGTCCATGAAACGAGCCAGAATCGGCCAAAACTATGAGCGTTGATGACCGACACGTAAGCGCACCTTGGGGTTCAACAACTATGGAAATCGCTACGGTACCACAAATCGGTGAGTAATAGTCCACGAAACGGGGCAGAATTCGAAAAAACTGTGAGTTTTGACGACGGACACGTAAACGCACCCCGAGGATCGTCTATCGTGGAAATCTCTCTGTGACCTCAAAACGGTAAGTAATAGTGCATGAAACGGGCTAGAATCGGCAAAATTGTGAGTGTTGATGACCGACACATAAAGCACCCCGGGGTTCGTCAATCGTGGAAATTACACAGGGACTCCAAAACTGAGTAATAGTCCAAGAAACGGGTCAGAATCGTCCAAACTGCGATTGTTGATGACCGACACGTAAGCGCACTTTAGGGTTTCACTACCATGAAAATCTCTTTGGTACCTCAAAACGGTAAGTAATAGTCCACGAAACGGGACAGAATCGACCAAAACCGTGAGTGTTGATTGCCGACACATAAACACATCCAGGGGTTCATTAATCGTGGAAATCACTCCGGGACCCCAAAACAATGAGTAATAGTCTATGAAACGGGCCAGAGTCGGTCAAAACTGTGAGTGTTGATGACTGACACGTAAACGCACCCCGGGGTTTGTTAGTCATGAAAATCACTCTAGGACACCAAAACAATGAGTAATAGTCCATGAAACGGGCCAGAATTAGCCAATACTGTGAGTGTTGATGAACGACACGTAAACGCACTCTGGGTTCATTAATCTTGGAAATCACTCCACGGCCCCAAAATAGTGAGTAATAGTCCACGAATCGGGCCAGAATCAGCCAAAATTGTGAGTGTTGATGACCGACATGTAAGCGCACCTTGGGGTTCAACAACTATGAAAATCGCTTTGAGGCCCCAAAACGTTGAGTAATAGTTCACGAAACGGGTCAAAATTGGCCAAAACTGTGAGTGTTGACGATGTGACGACGGACACGTAAACACACCCCGGGGATCGTCAATCGTGAAAATCGCTCTAGGACCCCAAAAACGCTGAGTAATAGTGCACGAATCGGACCAGAACCGGTCAAAATTGTGAGTGTTGATGACCGACACATAAACACACACCGGGGTTCGTCAATCGTGGAAATCACTTCGGGCCCCAAAAACTAAGTAATAGTCCAAGAAGCGGGCCAGAATCGGCCCAAACAGCGAGTCTTGACGACCAACATGTAAGCACAACTTGGGGTTTGAAAACCATGGAAATCGCTTTGGGACCCCAAATCGGTGTGTAATAGTCCACAAAACGGCTGAGAGTAAAAAACGCGAGTGTAGATGACCGACACGTAAACGCACCTAGGGGTTCGTTAATCGTGGAAATCACTCCGGGACCCCAAAACAGTGAGTAGTAATCCATGAAATGGGCCAGAATCGGCCAAAACTGTGAGTGTTGATGACCGACACATAAACGCACCCTGGGTTTGTTAATCGTGGAAATCACTCCAGGACCCCAAAACAGTGAGTAATAGTCCATGAAACGGGCCAGAATCGGCCAAATCTGTGAGTGTTGATGACCGACACGTAAACGCCCCCAGGGTTCGTTAATCGTGGAAATCAATCCAGGAACCCAAACCAGTGAGTAATAGTCCATCGAACGCGCCTTAATCGGGCAAAACAGTGAGTATTGGTGACCGACACGTAAGCGCACCTTGGGGTGCAACAACTATGGAAATAGCTTCATGAACCCAAATCGGTGAGTAATAGTCCACGAAATGGGCCAGAAATTGCGAAAACCGTGAGTGTTGACGACGGACACAGAAACGCACCCCGGGGATCGTCAATCGTGAAAATCGCTCTGGGACACCAAAACGGTGAGTAATAGTCCACGAAACGGTCAGAGTCGGCCAAAACTGTGAGTGCTGATGACCGACACGTAAACGCACACCAGGGTTCATCAATCGTGGAAAGCACTTCGGGTCCCCAAAACTGAGTAATAGCCCAAACTACGAGTCTTGACGACCAACACGTAAGCACATTTCGGCAACCATGGAAATCGCTTTGGGACCCAAAAACGGCGAGTAATTGTCCAAGAAACGGGTCAGAATCGACAAAACACATGAGTGTTGATGACCGACACAGAAACACAACCAGGGTTCGTTAATCGTGGAAATCACTCCGGGACCCCAAAACAATAAGTAATAGCCCACGAAACGGGCCAGAATCGGCCAAAACTGTGAGTGTTGATAATTGACACGTAAATGCACCCCGGGGTTTGTTAATCGTGGAAATCGCTTCATGACCCTAAAACGGTGAGTAATAGTCCACGAAATGGATCACAATTGGCCAAAACTGTGAGTGTTGACGACAGACACATAAACGCACCCCAGGGGTCGTCAATCATGGAAATCATTTTTGGGACCCCGAAATGGTGAGTAATATAGTGCACGAAATGGACCAGAATCGGCCATAATTGTGAGTGTTGATAACCGAAAGGTAAACGCGCCCGGGGTTCATCAATCGTGGAAATCACTCCGGGACCCTAAAGCTGAGTAATAGTCGAGGAAACGGGCCAAAATCGGCCCAAACTGCGTTTGTTGATGACCAACACGTAATCGTACCTCGGGGTTTGACAACCATATAAAACGCTTCGGGACCCCAAAACGGTGAGTAATAGTCCACGAAACGGGCCAGAATAAAAAAAACCGCAAGTGTTGATGACCAACACGTAAACACAGCTCGGGGTTCGTCAATCGTGGAAATGACTCCGGGACCCCAAAACAGTGAGTAATAGTCCAAGAAACGGGCCAGAATCGGCCAAAACAGAGAGTGTTGGTGACATACACGTAAGCACACCTTGGGGTGCAACAACTATGCAAATCGATTCATGACCCCAAAACAGTGAGAAATAGTCCACGAAACGGGTCCGAAATGGCCAAATTGTGAGTGTTGATGACGGACACGTAAACGCACCCCGGGGATCGTCAATCGTGAAAATCGCTCAGGGACCCCAAAACGCTGAGTAATTGTGCACGAAACGGACCAGAATCGGCCAAAATTGTGAGTGTTGATGACCGACATGTAAACGCACACTAGGGTTCGTCAATCGTGGAAATCACTTCGGGCCCCCAAAATTGAGTAATAGTGCAAGAAACGGGCCAGAATCGGCCCAAACGCGAGCCTTGACGACCAACACATAGGCACAACTTGGGTTCGACAACCATGGAAATCGCTTTGGGACCCCAAAATGGTGAGTTGTCCATGAAACGGGTCAGAATCGACAAAAACCATGAGTGTTGATGGCCGACACGTAAACGCACCCAGGGGTTCGTTAATCATGGAAATCACTCCAGGACCCAAACACAGTGAGTAATAGTCCACAAAACAGGTCAGAATTTGCCAAAACTGCAAGTGTTGATGACAGACACATAAATGCACCCCCGGGGATCGTCAATCATGGAAATCGCTTTGGGACCCCAAATCGGTGAGTAATAGTGCATGAAACGGACCAGAATCGGCCAAAATTGTGAGTGTTGATGACCGACACGTAAACGCACACCGGGTTCAAGAAACGGGCCCCCAAAATTAAGTAACAGTTCAAGAAACGGGCCAGAATTGGCCCAAACTACGAGTCTTGACAACCATGGAAATCGCTTTCGGACCCAAAACGGTGAGTTGTTCAAGAAACGGGCCAGAAACGATGAGTAATAGTCCACGAAACGGGTCAGAACTGTCCAAAACTATGAGTGTTGACGACGAAGACGTAAACGCACCCCGGGGATCATCAATCATGAAAATCGCTCAGGGACCCTAAAACACTGAGTAATTGTGCAGGAAACGGACCAGAATTGGCCAAAATTGTGAGTGTTGATGACTTTGGACCCCCAAAATTGAGTAATAGTGCAAGAAACGGGCCAGAATCGGCCCAAACGCGAGTCTCGACGACCAACACATAAGCACAACTTGGGGTTCGACAACCATGGAAATCGCTTTGGGACCCCAAAACAGTGAGTTGTCCACGAAACGGGTCAGAATCGACAAAACCATGAGTGTTGATGGCAGACACGTAAACGCACCCAGGGGTTCGTTAATCGTGGAAATCACTCCGAGACCCATATACAATTAGTAATAGTCCACGAAACGGGCAAGAATCGGCAAAACTATGGGTGTTAATGACCGACACGTAAACGCACCCTGGAGTTTGTTAATCGTGGAAATCACTCCAGGACTCCACAATAGTGAGTCCTTGAAACGAGCCAGAATTGGTCAAAACCGTGAGTGTTGATGACCGACACGTAAACGCATGCAGGGTTCATTAATCGTGGAAATCACTCGAGGACCCCAAAACAGTGAGTAACAGTCCATGAAACGGGCCAAAATTGGCCAAAACTGCAAGTGTTGATGACCGACAAGTAAACGCACCCCGGGGTTTATTAATCATCGAAATAACTCTAGGACCCCAAAACGGTGAGTAATAGTCCATGGAACGGGCCAGAATCGGCCAAAACCGTGAGTGTTGTTGACCGACACGTAAGCGCACCTTGGGGTGCAACAACTATGGACATCGCTTCATGACCCCAAAACGGTGAGTAATAGTCCACGAAACGGGGCAGAAATGGCCAAAACTGTGAGTGTTGACAATGGACATGTAAACGCAACCCTGGGGATCGTCAATCATGAAATTCGCTCTGGGACCCCAAAATGGTGAGTAATATTGCACAAAACGGACCAGAATCGGCCAAAATTCTAAGTGTTGATGACCGACACGTAAACGCACACTGGGGTTTGTCAATCGTGAAAATCACTTTGGGCCACCAAAACTGAGTAATAATCCAAGAAGCGGGCTAGAATCGGCCCAAACTGCGAGTCTTGACGACCAACACGTAAGCACAACTTGGGGTTCGACAGCCATGGAAATCGCTTTGGGACCCCAAAACGATGACTAATAGTCCATGAAACGGGTAAGAATCGAATAAAACCGTGAGTGTAGATGGTCGACACTTAAACGCACCCAGGGGTTTGTTAATCGTGGAAGTCATTCCGGCACCCCAAAACAACAAGTAATAGTCCACAAAACGAGTTATAATCGGCCAAAACTATGAGTGTTTATGACAGACACGTAAATGTACCCCGGGGTTCGTTAATCATGGAAATCACTCCAGGACCACAAAACAATGAGTAATAGTCCACGAAACGGGCCAGAATCGGCCAAAACTGTGAGTGTTGATGACTGACACGTAAACGCACCCCGGGGTTCGTTAATTCTGGAAATCACTCCAGGACCCCAAAACAGTGAGTAATAGTCCACAAAAACGGGCCAGAATCGACAAAAACCGAGAGTGTTGGTGACCAACACGTATACGCACCCCGGGGTTCGTCAATCATGGAAATGACTCCGAGACCCCAAAACAGTGAGTAATAGTCGAAGAAACGGGCTAGAATCGGCAAAAACTGTGAGTGTTGATGACCGACACATAAGCGCACCATGGGGTTCAACAACTATGGAAATCGCTTCGGGGCCCCAAGACGGTGAGTAATAGTCCACGAAACGGGTCAAAATTGGCCAAAACTATGAGTGTTGACGATGGACACGCAAACGCACCCCGGGGATCGTCAATCGTAAAAATCTCTCTCGGACCCCAATGTGTTGAGTAATAGTTCATGAAACAAACCAGAATCAGCAAAATTGTGAGTGCCGATGACCGACACGTAAACGCACACCAAGGTTCGTCATTCGTGGAAATCACTTTGGGCCCCAAAACTGAGTAATAGTCCAAGAACCGGGCCAGAATCGGCCCAAACGGCGAGTCTTGATGACCAACACGTAAGCACAACTTGGGGTTCGGCAACCATGGAAATCACTTTGGGACCCTAAAACGGTGAGTAATAGTCCACGAAACGGGTCAGAATCGACAAAAACCGCGAGTTTTGATGAGCGACACGTAAACGTACCCAGGGTTCGTTAATCGTGGAAATCACTCCGGGACCCCAAAACAATGAGTAATAGCCCACGAAACAGGCCAAAATCGGCCAAAACTGTGAGTGTTGATGACCGACACGTAACACACCCCGGGGTTTGTTAATCGTGGAAATCACTCCAGGACCTGAAAACAGTAAGTAATAGTCCACGAAACGCGCCAGGATCGGCCAAAACTGTGAGTGTTGATGACCGACACGCAAGCGCACCTTTGGGTTCAACTACTATGGAAATCGCTTCATGACCCCAAAACGGTGAGTAATAGTCCACGAAACGGGTCAGAATTGGCCAAAACTGTAAGTGTTGACGACAGACAAATAAATGCACCCCGGGGATCGTCAATCGTGGCAATCGCTTTGGGACCCCAAAACGGTGAGTAATAGTGCACGAAACGGACCAGAATCGGCTAAAATTGTGAGTGTTGATGACCAACACGTAAACGCACCCCGGGGTTCGTCAATCCTGGAAATAACTTCGGGACCCCAAAACTGAGTTTGTTGATGACCAACACGTAAGCGTACCTTGGGGTTTGACAACCATAGAAAACGTTTCAGGACCCCAAAACGGTGAGTAATAGTCCACGAAACGGGCCAGAATCAACAAAAACCGAGAGTGTTCATGACCAACACGTAAACGCACTCCGAGGTTCGTCAATCGTTGAAATGACTCCGGGACCCCAAAACAATGAGTAATAGAACAAGAAACGAGCCAGAATTGGCCAAAACAGTGAGTGTTGGTGATCAACACGTAAGCGCACCTTGGGGTGCAAAACCTATAGACATGACCCCAAAACGGGGAGTAATAGTCCACGAAACGGGTTAGAAATGGCCAAAAGTGTGAGTGTTGATGATGGACATGTAAACGCACCCCAGGGATCGTCAATCGTGAAAATCGCTATGGGACCCCAAAACGCAGAGTAATAGTGCCCGAAATGGACCAGAATCGGCCAAAATTGTGATTGTTGATGACCGACACGTAAACGCACACCGGGGTTTGTCAATCGTGGAAATCACCTCGGGCCCCAAAACCGAGTAATAGTCCAAGAAACGGGCCAGAATCGGTCCAAACTGAGTGTCTTGATGACCAACACGTAAGCACAGCTTAGGGTTCGACAACCATGGAAATCGCTTTGGGACCCTAAAATGGTGAGTAATAGTCCACGAAACGGGTCAGAATCGACAAAAACCACGAGTGTTGATGACTGACACGTAAACGTACCCAGGGTTCGTTAATCGTGGAAATCACTCCAGGACCCCAAAACAATGAGTAATAGTCCACGAAACGGGCCAAAATCGGCCAAAACTGTGAGTGTTGATGACCAACACATAAACGCACCCCGGGGTTTGTTAATCGTGGAAATCACTCCTGGACCCGAAAACAGTGAGTAGTAGTCCACGAAACGCGCCAGAATCGGCCAAAACTGTGAGTGTCGATGACCGACACGTAAGCGCACCTTTGGGTCAACAACTATGGAAATCGCTTGATGACCCCAAAACGGTGAGTAATAGTCCACGAAACGGGTCAGAATTGGCCAAAACTGTGAGTGTTGACGACAGACACATAAATGCACCCCGGGGATTGTCAATCATAGCAATCACTTTGGGACCCCAAAATGGTGAGTAATAGTGCACGAAACGGACCGGAATCGGCTAAAATTGTGAGTGTTGATGACCAACACGTAAACGCACCCCGAGGTTCGTCAATCGCGGAAATCACTTCGGGACCCCAAAATTGAGTAATAGTCTAGGAAACGGGCCAGAATCGGCCCGAACTGGGTTTGTTGATGACAAACACGTAAGCGTACCTTGGGATTTGACAACCATAGAAAACGTTTCGGGACCCCAAAACGGTGAGTAATAGTCCACGAAACATGCCAGAATCAACACATACCGCGAGTGTTCATGACCAACACGTAAACGCATCCCGAGGTTCGTCAATCATTGAAATGACTCCGGGACCCCAGAACAGTGAGTAATAGTACAAGAAACGGGCTAGAATCGTCCAAAACAGTGAGTGTTGGTGACCGACACGTAAGCGCACCTTGGGGTGCAACAACTATGGAAATCGCTTCATGACCCAAAAACGGTGAGTAATAGTCCACGAAACGGGTCAAAAATTGTGATCGCTCTGGGACCCGAAAACGCAGAGTAATAGTGCACGAAATGGAACAGAATCGGCCAAAATTGTGAGTGTTGATGACCGACATGTAAACGCACACCGGGGTTTGTTAATCGTGGAAATCACACCGGGCCCCCAAAACTGAGTAATAGTCCAAAAAGCGGGCCAGAATCGGCCCAAACCGCGAGTCTTGACGACCAACACGTAAGCATAACTTGGGGTTCGACAACCATGAAAATCGCTTTGGGACCCCAAAACGATGAGTAATAGTCCACTAAACGGGTCAAAATCGAAAAAACCCCGCAAATGTAGATGACCGACACGTAAACGCACCCAGGGGTTCGTTAATCTTGGAAGTCACTCTGGCACGCTAAAACAATGAGTAATAGTCCATGAAACTGGCCAGAATCGGCCAAAACTATGAGTGTTGATGACGGACACGTAAACGCACCCCGAGGTTTGTTAATCGTGGAAAAAACTCCAAGACCCAAAAACTGTGAGTAATAGTCCATGATACGGGTCAGAATTGGCCAAAACTGTGAGTGTAGACGACAGACACATAAACGCACCCTGAGGATCGTCAATCATGGAAATCGTTTTGGGACCCCAAAACGGTGAGTTATAGTGCACGAAACGGACCAGAATCGGCCAAAATTGTGAGTGTTGATGACCGACACGTAAACGCACACGGGGTTCGTCAATAGTGGAAAGCACTCCGGGACCCCCAAACTGAGTAATAGTCCAGGAAACAGGCTAGAATAGGCCCAAACTGCGTTTGTTGATGACCAACTTGTAAGCGTAACTCGGGGTTTGACGACCATATAAAACGCTTCGGGACCCCAAAACAGTGAGGAATAGTCCACGAAACGAGCCAGAATAAAAAAACCGCGAGTGTTGATGACCAACAAATAAATGTACCCCGGGGTTAGTCAATCGTGGAAATGACTCCGGGACCCCAAAACAGTGATTAATGTCCAAGAAATAGGCCAAAATCGGCTAAAACTGCGTGTGTTGATGATCGACACGTAAGCGCACCTTGGGGTTCAGCAACTATGGAAATCGCTTCGGGGCCCCAAAAAGGTGAGTAATAGTCCACGAAACGGGTCAGAATTGGCCAAAATTGTGAGTATTGACGACGGACACGTAAATGCTCCACGGGGATCGTCAATCGTGCAAATCGCTCTGGGACCCCAAAACGCTAAGGAATAGTGCATGAAATGGGCCAGAATCGTCCAAAATTGTGAGTGTTGATGACCGACACGGAAACGCACACCAGGGTTCGTCAATCATGGAAATCACTCCGGGACCCCCAAACTGAATAATAGTCCAGGAAACGGGCCAGAATCGGCCGAAACTGCGTTTGTTGATGACCAACTTGTAAGCGTACCTCGGGGTTTGACGACCATATAAAACGCTTCGGGACCCCAAAACTGTGAGTAATAGTCCATGAAACGAGCCAGAATCAACAAAAACCGCGAGTGTTGATGACCAGCACATAAACGCATCCCGGGGTTCGTCAATCATGGAAATGACTGCGGGACCCCAATACAGTGAGTAATGTCCAAGAAACGGGCCAAAATTGGCTAAAACTGCGAGTGTTGATGAGCGACACGTAAGCGCACCTTGGGGTTCCACAACTATGGAAAATGCTTTGAGGCCCCAAAAAGGTGAGTTATAGCCCACGAAACGGGTCAGAATTGGCCAAAACTGTGAGTGTTGACAACGGACACGTAAATGCTCCCCGGGGATCGTCAATCATGCAAATCGCTCTAGCACCCCAAAACACTAAGGTATAGTTTATGAAACGGACCAGAATCGGCCAAAATTGTGAGTGTTGATGACCGACACGTAAACGCACACCGGGGTTCATCAATCGTGGGAATCACTTCGGTCCTCCCAAATTGAGTAATAGTCCAAGAAACAGGCCAGAATCAGCCAAACTACGAGTCTTGACGACCAACATGTAAGCACAACTTGGGGTTCGACAACAATGGAAATCGCTTCGGGACCCCAAGACAATGAGTAATAGTCCACGAAACGGGTCAGAATAAAAAAAAACCATGAGTGTAGATGTCCGACACGTAAATGCACCTAGGGGTTCGTTAATCGTGGAAATCACTCCTCGACCCCAAATCAATGAGTAATAATCCACGAAATGGGCCAGAATCGGCCAAAACAGTGAGGGGTTCATTAATCGTGGAAATCACTCCTGGACCCCCAAAAACAGTGAGTCCTTGAAACGAGCCAGAATCGGTCAAAACTGTGAGTGTTGATGACCGACACGTAAACGCACCACGGGGTTTGTTAGTCGTGAAAATCACTCCAGGACACCAAAACAGTGAGTAATAGTCCACGAAACGGGCCAGAATTAGCCAAAACAGTAAGTGTTGATGAACGACACGTAAACACACCCAGGGTTCGTTAATCGTGGAAATCACTCCAGGGCCCCAAAACTGTGAGTAATAGTCCACGGAACGGGCCAGAATCGGCCAATGCAGTGAGTGTTGGTGACCGTCACGCAAGCGCACCTTGGGGTCCAACAACTACGAAAATCGTTTCATGACCCCAAAATGGTGAGTAATAGTCCACGAAACGGGTCAGAAATGGCCAAAACTATGAGTGTTGACGACCGACTTGTAAACGCACCCCGGGGATCGTCAATCATGAAAATCGCTCTGGGACCCCAAAATGCTGAGTAATAGCGCATGAAACGGACCAGAATCGGCCAAAATTGTGAGTGTTGATGACCGACACATAAACGCACACCGGGGTTTGTCAATCGTGGAAATCACTTCGGGCCCCCAAAACTGAGTAATAGTCCAAGAAGCGGGCCTGAATCGGCCCAAACAGCGAGTCTTGACGACCAACATGTAAGCACAACTTGGGGTTCGACAACCATGGAAATCGCTTTGGGACCCCAAAACGATGAGTAATAGTCCATGAAACGCGTGAGAAAAAAACCACGAGTGTAGATGACCGACACTTAAATGCACCTAGGGGTTCGTTAATCGTGCAAATCACTCCGGGACCCCAAAACAATGAGTAATAATCCATGAAATGGGCCGAAATCGGCCAAAACTGTGAGTGTTGATGACCGACACGTAAACGCACCCGGGGTTCGTTAATCGTGGAAATCACTCTAGGACCCCAAAACAGTGAGTAATAGTCCATGAAACGGGCCAGAATCGGCCAAAACTATGAGTGTTGATGACCGACACATAAACGCCCCCGGTGTCCGTTAATCGTGGAAATCAATCAAGGACCCCCAAACAGTGAGTAATAGTCCATCGAACGCGCCAGAATCGGCCAAAACAGTGAGTATTGGTGACCGACACGTAAGCGCATCTTGGGGTGCAACAACTATAGAAATCACTTCATGACCCCAAAACGGTGAGTAATATTCCACAAAACGGGCCAGAAATGGCCAAAACTGTGAGTGTTGACGACGGACACACAAACGCACCCCGGGGATCCTCATTCGTGAAAATTGCTCTGGGACACCAAAACGGTGAGTAATAGTCCACGAAACGGTCAGAATCGGCCAAAACTGTGAGTGTTGATGACCGACACGTAAACGCACACCAGGGTTTGTCAATCGTGGAAAGCACTTCGGGCCCCCAAAACTGAGTAATAGTCCAAGAAA
This sequence comes from Aegilops speltoides, assembly GCA_021437245.1. Lineage (NCBI taxonomy): Eukaryota > Viridiplantae > Streptophyta > Magnoliopsida > Poales > Poaceae > Aegilops > Aegilops speltoides. Next base: position 5,442,964 of record CM038144.1, read on the forward strand.
CGAGCCAGAATCGTCCCAAACTGCGAGTCTTGACGACCAACACGTAAGCACATCTTGTGGTTCAGCAACCATGGAAATCGCTTTGGGACCCCAAAACGGTGAGTAATAGTCCAAGAAACGGGTCAGAATCGACAAAACACACGAGTGTCGATGACCGACACAGAAATGCACCCAGGGTTCGTTAATCGTGGAAATCACTCCGGGACCCCAAAACAATAAGTAATAGTCCATGAAACGGGCCAGAATCGGCCAAAACTGTGAGTGTTGATGACCGACACATAAACGCACCCCGGGGTTTGTTAATCGTGGAAATCACTCCAGGACCCGAAAACAGTTAGTAATAATCCACGAAACGGGCCAGAATCGGCCGAAACTATGAGTGTTGATGACCGACACGTACTTGCACCTTGGGGTTCAACAACTATGGAAATCGCTTCATGACCCTAAAACGGTTAGTAATAGTGCATGAAATGGAACAGAATTGGCCAAAACTATGAGTGTTGACGACAGACACATAAACGCACCCCGGGGATCGTCAATCGTGGAAATCGCTTTGGGACCCCGAAACGGTGAGTAATATAGTGCACGAAACGGACCAGAATCGGCCAAACACTTGAGTGTTGATGACCGAAAGGTAAAGGCGCCCGGGGTTTGTCAATCGTGGAAATCACTCCGGGACCCCAAATCTAAGTAATAGTCCAGGAAACGGGCCAGAGTCAGCCCAAACTGCGGTTGTTGATGACCAACACATAAGCATACCTCGAGGGTTTGACAATTATATAAAATGCTTCGGGACCCCAAAACGGCGAGTAATAGTCCACGAATCGAGCCAGAATCAACAAAAACCGCGAGTGTCGATGACCAACACGTAAACGCACCCCAGGGTTCGTCAATCATGGAAATGATTCCGGGACCCCAAAACAGTGAGTAATAGTACAAGAAACGGGCCAGAATCGGCTAAAACAGTCAGTGTTGGTGACATACACGTAAGCACACCTTGGGGTGCAGCAACTATGCAAATCGATTCATGACCCCAAAACGGTGAGTAATAGTCCACGAAACGGGTCAGAAATGGCCAAACTGTGAGTCTTGATGACGGACACGTAAACGCACCCCGCAGAACGTCAATCGTGAAAATCGCTCTCGGCCCCAAAACATTGAGTAATAGTGCACGAAACAGACCAGAATCGGCCAAAATAGTGAGTGTTGATGACCGACACGTAAACGCACATCGGTGTTTGTCTATCAGGGAAATCACTTCGGGCCCCCAAAATTGAGTAATAGTCCAAGAAGCGGTCCAGAATCGGCCCAAACTGCGAGTCCTGATGACCAACGCGTAAGCACAACTTGGGTTCTACAACCATTGAAATCGCTTTGGGACCCCAAAACGGTGAGTAATAATGCACGAAACGGACCAGAACCAACCAAAATTGTGAGTGTTGATGACCGACACGAAAAACGCACCCTGGGGTTCGTTAATCCTGGAAATCACTCCACGACCCAAAAACAGTGAGTAATAGTCCATAAAACGGGTCAGAATTGGCCAAAACTGTGAATGTTGACGACAGACACATAAACGCACCCCCGGGGATTGTCAATCATGGAAATCGCTTTGGGATCCCAAAACAGTGAGTAATAGTGCATGAAACGGACCAGAATCGGCAAGAATTGTGAGTGTTGATGATCGACACGTAAACGCACACCGGGGTTTGTCAATCGTGGAAGTCACTCCGGGACCCCCAAACTGAGTAATAGTCCAGGAAACGGGCTAGAATCGGCAGAAATTGCGTTTGTTGATGACCAACTTGTAAGCGTACCTCGGGTTTGACGATTATAGAAAACGCTTCAGGACCCCAAAACGGTGAGCCAGAATCAACAAAAACCGCGAGTGTTAATGACCAACACGTAAACACAACCCGGTATTCGTCAATCGTGGAAATGACTCTGGGACCCCAAAACAGTGAGTAATGTCCAAGAAACGGGGCCAAAATCGGCTATAACTGCGAGTGTTGATGACCGACATGTAAGCGCACCTTGGGGTTCAACAACTATGGTAATCGCTTCGGGGCCCCAAAAAGGTGAGTAATAGTTCACGAAACTGGTCAGAATTGGCCAAAACTATGAGTGTTGACGACGGACACGTAAACGCACCCCGGGGATCATCAATCGTGAAAATCGCTCTAGGAGCCCAACAAGCTAAGGAGTAGTGCACGAAACGGACCAGAATCAGCCAAAATTGTGAGTGTTGATGACCGACACGTAATAGCACACCGGGGTTCATCAATCGTGGGAATCACTTCTGGCCCCCAAAATTAAGTAATAGTCCAAGAAATGGGCTGGAATCGGCCCAAACTGCGAGTCTTGACGACCAACAGATAAGCACAACTTGGGGTTTGACAACCATGGAAATCGCTTTCGGACCCAAAACAGTGAGTTGTCCATGAAACGGGTTAGAATCGACAAAAACCGCGAGTGTTGATGACCGACACGTAAACACACCCAGGGGTTCGTCAATCATGGATATCACTCCGGGACCCCTAAAAAATGAGTAATGGTCCACGAAACGGGCCAGAATTAGCCAAAACAGTGAGTGTTGATGACCGACATGTAAACGCACCCAGGGGTTCATTAATCGTGGAAATCACTCCAGGACCCGAAAACAGTGAGTCCTTAAAATGGGCCAAAATCGGTCAAAACTGTGAGTGTTGATGACCGACACGTAAACGCACCCAGGGGTTTGTTAATCGTGGAAATCACTCCAGGACCCCAAAACAGTGAGTAATAGTCCAGAAAATGGGCCAGAATCGGCCAAAATAGTGAGTGTTGGTGACCAACATGCAGGCGAACCTTGGGGTCCAACAACTATGGAAATCGTTTCATGACCGCAAAATGGGGAGTAATAGTCCACGAAACGGGTCAGAAATGGCTAAAACTATGAGTGTGGAAAGCGGACATGTAAACACACCCCGGGGATCGTCTATCGTGAAAATCGCTGTGGGACCCCAAAACACTGAGTAATAGTGCACGAAACGGACCAGAATCGGCAAAAATTGTGCGTACTGATGACCAACACGTAAACGCACACCGGGGTTTGTCAATTGTGGAAATCACTTCGGGCCCCCAAAACTGAGTAAGAGTCCAAGAAGCGGGCCAGAATCGGCCCAAACATTGAGTCTTGACGACCAACATGTAAGCACAACTTCGGGTTCGACAACAATGGAAATCACTTTGGGACCCCAATGACTAATAGTCCACGAAACGGGTCAGAATCGAAAAAACCGCGAGTGTAGATGACCGACATGTAAACGCCCCTAGGGGTTCGTTAATCGTGTAAATCACTTCGGGACCCCAAAACAATGAGTAATAATCCATGAAATGGGCTAGAATCGGCCAAAACTATGAGTGTCGATGACCAACACGTAAACGCACCCGGGGTTCGTTAATCGTGGAAATTACTCAGGACCCCAAAAAAGTGAGTAATAGTCCACGAAACGGGCAAGAATCGGCCAAAACTGTAAGTGTTGATGACCGACACGTAAACGCACCCCGGGGTTCGTTAATCGTGGAAATCACTCCAGGACCCCAAAACTGTGAGTAATAGTCCAGGGAACGGACCAGAATCGTCCAAAACGGTGAGTGTTGGTGACCGACACGCTAGCGCACCTTGGGGTCCAACAACTATGAAAATGGTTTCATGACCCAAAAACGGTGAGTAATAGTCCACGAAACGGGTCAGAAATGGCCAAAACTATGAGTGTTGACGACGGACATGTAAATGCACCACGGGGATCGTCAATCATGAAAATCGCTCTAGGACCCCAAAACGCTGATTAATAGTGCTTGAAACGGACCAGAATCGGCCAAAATTGTGAGTGTTGATGACCGACACGTAAACGCACACCGGGGTTTGTCAATCGTGGTAATCACTTTGGGCCCCCAAAAAAGAGTAATAGTCCAAGAAGCGGGCCAGAATCGGCCCAAATAGCGAGTCTTGACGACCGACATTTAAGCACAACTTGGGGTTCGACAACCATGGAAATCGCTTTGGGACGCCAAAACAATGAGTAATAGTCCACAAAACGGGTGAGAATAAAAAAAACATGAGTGTAGATGACCGACACGTAGACGCACCTAGGGGTTCGTTAATCGTGGAAATCGCTCCGGGACCCCAAAACAATGAGTAATAATCCATGAAATGGGCCAGAATCAGCCAAAACTATGAGTGTTGATGACCGACACGTAAATGCCCCTGGGGTTCGTTAATCATGGAAATCAATCCAGGACCCCAAAACAATGAGTAATAGTCCATCGAACGGGCCAGAATCGACCAAAACAGTGAGTATTGGTGACCGACACATAAGCGCACCTTCGGGTGCAACAACTATGAAAATCGCTTCATGACCGCAAAACGGTGAGTAATAGTCCATGAAACGGGCCAGAAATGGCCAAAACTTTGAGTGTTCACGATGAACACACAAACGCACCCCGGGGATCATCAATCATGAAAATCGATCTGGGACACCAAAACGGTGAGTAATAGTGCACGAAACGGGTCAGAATCGGCCAAAACTGTGAGTGTTGATGACCAACACGTAAACGCACACCAGGGTTTGTCAATCGTGGAAAGCACTTCGGTCCCCCAAAACTGAGTAATAGTCCAAGAAACGGGCAAGAATCGGCCCAAACTGCGAGTCTTGACGACCAACACGTAAGCACATCTTGGGGTTCGGCAACCATGGAAATCGCCTTGGGACCCCAAACCGGTGTGTAATAGTCCAAGAAACGGGTTAAAATCAACAAAACACACGAGTGTCGATGACCGACACATAAAAGCACTGAGGGTTCATTAATCGTGGAAATAACTCCGGGACCCCAAAACAATAAGTAATAGTCCATGAAACGGGCCAGAATCAGCCAAAACTGTGAGTGTTGATGACCGACACGTAAACGCACCCCTGGGTTTGTTAATCATGGAAATCATTCCAGGACCCGAAAACAATTAGTAATAGTCCATAAAACGGGCCAGAATCGGCCAAAACTATGAGTGTTGATGATCGACACGTACGCGCACCATGGGGTTCAACAACTATGGAAATCTCTTCATGACCCCAAAACGGTGAGTAATAGTCCACGAATTGGATCAGAATTGGCCAAAACTGTGAGTGTTGACGACAGACACATAATCGCACCCCGGGGATCGTCAATCGTGGAAATCGCTTTGTTACCCCGAAACGGTGAGTAATATAGTGCACGAAACGGACCAGAATCGGCCAAAATTGTAGATGTTGATGACCGAAACGTAAACGCGCCCGGGGTTCGTCAATCATGGAAATCACTCCGTGACCCCAAAGCTGAGTAATAGTCCAGGAAACCTGCTAGAATCGGCCGAAACTGCGTTTGTCGATGACCAACTTGTAAGCGTACCTCGGGGTTTGACGACCATAGAAAACGCTTCGGGACCCCAAAACGGTCAGTAATAGTCCACGAAACGAGCCAGAATCAACAAAAACCGCGAGTGTTGATGACCAACACGTAAACGTACCCCGGGGTTCGTCAATCGTGGAAATGACTCGGGGACCCCAAAACAGTAAGTAATGTCCAAGAAACGGGCCAAAATCGGCTAAAACTGCGAGTGTTAATGACCGACACGTAAGCGTACCTCGGGGTTTGACAACCATATAAAACGCTTCGGGACCCCAAAACAGTGAGTAATAGTCCATGAAATGGGCTAGAATCAACAAAAACCGCGAGTGTTGATGACCAACACGTAAACGCACCCCGGGGTTCGTCAATCGTGGAAATGACTCTGGGACCCCAAAATAGTGAGTAATAGTCCAAGAAACGGGCCAGAATCGGCCAAAACAGTGTGTGCTGGTGACATACATGTAAGCACACCTTGGGGTGCAACAACTATGCAAATGGATTCATGACCCCCAAACGGTGAGTAATAGTCCACGAAACGGGTCAGAAATGGCCAAAATTGTGAGTGCTGATGACGGACACGTAAACGCACCCCGGGGATCGTCAATCGTGAAAATCACTCTGGGACCCCAAAATAGTAATATTGCAGGAAACGGACCAGAATCGGCCAAAATTGTGAGTGTTGATGACTGACACGTATACACACATCGGGGTTCGTCAATCGTGGAAATCACTCCGGGACGCCCAAACTGAGTAATAGTCCCGGAAACGGGCTAGAATCGCCCGAAACTGCGTTTGTCGATGACCAACTTGTAAGCGTACCTCGTGGTTTGACGACGATTGAAAACGCTTCGGGACCCCAAAACGGTGAGTAATAGTCCACGAAACAAGCCAGAATCAACAAAAACCGCGAGTGTTGATGACCAACACGTAAACGCACCCCGGGGTTCATCAATCGTGGAAATGACTCGGGGACCCCAAAACAGTAAGTAATGTCCAAGAAATGGGCCAAAATCGGCTAAAACTGCGAGTGTTGATGACCGACACATAAGCGGACCTTGGGGTTCAACAACTATGGAAATCGCTTCGGGGCCCCAAAAAGGTGAGTAATAGTCCCTGAAACGGGTCAGAATTGGCCAAAACTATGAGTGTTGACGACGAACACGTAAACGCACCCCGGGGATCATCAATCGTGAAAATCGCTCTAGGACCCCAAAACGGTGAGTAATACTCCATGAAACGGGCCAGAATCAACAAAAACCGCGAGTGTTGATGACCAACACGTAACCGCTCACAGTGGTTCATCAATCGTGGGAATCACTTCGCCCCCCCAAAATTAAGTAATAGTCCAAGAAACGGGCCAGAATCGGCCCAAACTGCGAGTCTTGACGACCAGCACATAAGCACGACTTGGGGTTTGAGAACCATGGAAATCGCTTTCGGACCCAAACGGTGAGTTGTCCATGAAACGGGTTAGAATCGACAAAAACCGCGAGTGTGGATGACCGACCCGTAAACGCACCAAGGGGTTCGTCAATCATGGAAATCACTCCGGGAACCCAAAACAATGAGTAATGGTCCACGAAACGTGCCAGAATCAGCCAAAATAGTGCGTGTTGATGACTGACATGTAAACGCACCCCGGGGTTCATTAATCCTGGAAATCACTCCAGGACCCCAAAACTATGAGTAATAGTCCAGGGAACGGACCAGAATCTGCCAAAACGGTGAGTGTTGGTGACCGACATGCAAGCGCACCTTGGGGTCCAACAACTATGAAAATCGTTTCATGACCCCAAAACGTTGAGTAATAGTCCTCGAAACGGGTCAGAAATGGCCAAAACTATGAGTGTTGACAACGAACATGTAAACTCACCACGGGGATCGTCAGTCGTGAAATTCGCTCTGGGACCCCAAAACGTTGAGTAATAGTGCATGAAATGGACCAGAATCGGCCAAAATTGTGAGTGTTGATGAACGACACGTAAATGCACACCAGGGTTTGTCAATCGTGGAAATCACTTCGGGCCCACAAAACTGAGTAATAGTCCAAGAAGCGGGCCAGAATCGGCCCAAACAGCGAGTCTTGTCGACCAACATGTAAGCACAACTTGGGTTCGACAACCACGGAAATCGCTTTGGGACCCCAAAACGACGAGTAATAGTCCACGAAACGGGTAAGAATAAAAAAAACCGCGAGTGTAGATGACCGACACGTGAACGCACCTAGGGGTTTATTAATCGTGGAAATCACTCCAGGACCCCAAAACAATGAGTAATAATCTATGAAATGGGCCAGAGTCGGCCAAAACTGTGAGTGTTGATGACCGACACGTAAACGCACCTGGGGTTCGTTAATCGTGGAAATCACTCCAGGACCCCAAAACAGTGAGTAATAGTCCATGAAACGGGCCAGAATTGGCCAAAACTATGAGTGTTGATGACCAACACGTAAACGCCCCCGGGGTTCGTTAATCGTGCAAATCAATCCAGGACCCGAAAATAGTGAGAAATAGTCCATCGAACAGGCCAGAATAGGCCAAAACAGTGAGTATTGGTGACCGACACGTAAGCGCACCTTGGGGATCGTCAATCGTGAAAATCGCTCTAGGATACCAAAACGGTGAGTAATAGTCTACGAAACGGTCAGAATCGGCCAAAACAGTGAGTGTTGGTGACCGACACGTAAATGCACACCTGGGTTCGTCAATCATGGAAAGCACTTTGGGCACCCAAAACCGAGTAATAGTCCAAGAAACGGGCCAGAATAGGCCCAAACTGCGAGTCTCGACGACCAACACGTAAGCACATCTTGGGGTTTGGCAACCATGGAAATCGCTTTGGGACCCCAAAACGGTGTGTAATAGTCCAAGAAACGGGTCAGAATCGACAAAACACACGAGTGTCGATGACCGACACATAAAAGCACCCATGGTTCATTAATCGTGGAAATCACTCCGGGACCCCAAAACAATAAGTAATAGTCCACGAAACGGGCGAGAATCGGCCAAAACTGTGAGTGTTGATGACCGACACGTAAACGCACCCCGGGGTTCATTAATCGTGGAAATCACTCCAGGACCCGAAAACAATTAGTAATAGTCCACAAAACGGGCCAGAATCGAACAAAACTATGAGTGTTGATGACCGACACGTATGCGCACCTTCGGGTTCAACAACTATGGAAATCGCTTCATGACCCCAAAACGGTGAGCAATTGTCCACGAAATGGATCAGAATTGGCCAAAACTATGAGTGTTGACGACAGACACATAAACGCACCCCGGGGATCGTCAATCGTGGAAATCGCTTTGGGACCCCGAAACGGTGAGTAATATAGTGCACAGAACGGACCAGAATCGGCCAAAATTGTGAGTGTTGATGACCGACACGTAAACGCACCGGGGGTTCGTCAATCGTGGAAATCACTCCGGGACCCCAAAGCTGAGTAATAGTCCAGGAAACGGGCCAGAATCGGCCGAAACTGTGTTTCTTGATGACCAACACGTAAGCGTACCTCGAAGTTTGACAACCATATAAAACGCTTCGGGACCCCAAAACGGTGAGTAATAGTCCATGAAACGGGCCAGAATCAACAAAAACCGCTAGTGTTGATGACCAACACGTAAACGCACCCCGGGGTTCGTCAATCGTAGAAATGACTCCGGGACCCCAAAACAGTGAGTAATAGTCCAAGAAACGGGCCAGAATCGGCCAAAATAGTGAGTGTTGGTGACATACAGGTAAGCGCACCTTGGGGTGCAACAACTATGCAAATCGATTCATGACCCCAAAACGGTGAGTAATAGTCCACGAAACGAGTCAGAAATGGCCAAAATTGTGAGTGTTGATGATGGACACGTAAACGCACCCCGGGGATCGTCAATCGTGAAAATCGTTCTGGGACCCCAAAACATTGAGTAATAGTGCACGAAACGGACCAGAATCGGCCAAAATTGTGAGTGTTGGTGACCGTAGCATAAACACACATCGGGATTTGTCTATCGGGGAAATCACTTCGGGCCCCCCATCGGTGTCAAAACCGGCGGATCTCGGGTAGGGGGTCCCGATCTGTGCGTCTTAGGCTGATGATAACAGGAAGCAAGGGACACAATGTTTACCTAGGTTCGGGCCCTCTCAATGGAGGTAAACCCCTACTTCCTCCTTGATTAATATTGATGATATGAGTAGTACAAGAGTAGATCTACCACAAGATCGTAGAGGCTAAACCCTAGAAGCTAGCCTATGATGATTATGATTGTAATTGTGATCGGCCTTCTTAGGACCAACCTCTCCGGTTTATATGGACACCGGAGAGGGCTAGGGTTTACACGGAGTCGGTTACAAGGAAGGAAATACAATATCCGGATGGCCAAGCTTGTCTTCCACGCAAAGGAGAGTCCCATCCCGACATGGGATGGAGTCTTGAGTGTTCACGCTTCAATAGTCCAGACGACGTATATAGTCCGTCTGTCTGGATACCCCCTAATCCAGGACTCCCTCAGTAGCCCCTTAACCAGGCTTCAATGATGATGAGTCCGGCACGCAGTCTTGTCTTCTGCATTGCAAGGCGGGTTCCTTCTCCGAATACTCCAAAGTAATCATTGAACACGTAGACCGTGTCCGGATCTGCAAAATGATCTTCACATACCACCGTAGAGAGAATGATATTTCAGCTGAAAACTTTTTAGATGACGTGATATGTCATTACGGCCGGGCCATTATTCGAACCGTTTTCCCTCAACCAGCCTCAGCGCATATTGCGAGGCGGTTTCCTTGACGCGTCTTGTCAAAGCGGAGATCATGTCCCCTTATCACGGGATTCTCATCAATACGGGTATGGGTAATCCCACCGCGCCATCAGTCGTGACGCTTGGGATATAAGCAATTCTCAACGGGCAAGTGGGGAGGCGCTCCGCTTTCGCCACCTCTATAAAGGGATAAAGGGTCCCCATTTTCACCCACGCCCTCCTCCTTTGCTCATCCTTGCCTCCTCGAGCTCCAGCGCCCTAGTCCAAGTCTCCTCCGCACAGCTAAATATGTCCGGAGCAGGAGGCAAGTGGGTGGCTTCCACCATGAAGGAGAAGGATATCGCGAATCTTCGGGCGGCCGGATAGTTGGCCGCAGACATAGCGCACCGGCTACCGGACGACGGGCAGGTCATTCCATCCTCAGGACCCTACGAGAGAGTCGTGTTTCTCGCCCATTTCGTCCGTGGACTGGGGTTTCCACTTCACCCCTTCGTCCGCGGGCCCATGTTCTACTATGGGCTAGATTTTTATGATCTAGCCCCAAACTTCATCCTCAACAGCTCGGCGTTTATTGTCGTATGCGAGGCCTTCCTCCGCATCAAGCCTCACTTGGGCCTGTGGCTACAAATCTTCTGCGTGAAGCCGAAGATCGTGAGCGGTCAGCAAGCGGAGTGCGGAGGGGCCATGGTGGGCAAGATGCCTAATGTCACCTGGCTTGACGGCTCCTTTGCGGAGACTGTGAAAGGGTGGTAGTCGGGGTGGTTCTACATCACCGAGCCGCGCGGTGCCAACTGGGCAGCGGCCCCCAAGTTCCGATACGGAACCCCCATGCGGCTCACCTCCTGGGAAAAGAAGGACCTGGCCTGGGGAGAACCTACAGAGCTGACCGGACGCCAAAACTGCATGAAGAGCATGAAGGACAAGAACATCAAGCTTGTCAACGTGATCCAGGTCATGCTCGTTCGCCGGATTCTTCCATGCCAAAGGCGGGCATTTAATCTGTGGGAGTTCGTCCCGGTCGAACACCAGACGCTTCGGAGGCTCTACGGCATGACGCATAAAGACGCGTGGAAGGCGCTGTTAAAGGCCTCCGAAGTACCTCCTCCCACATCCGAGGACCGCGGACCTCATGCCGCGTGGCCTCCTAGTCCGGTAAGTTTTCTGACTACCATCGGATTCAACTCTTCCCAATATATTTGTGGGGGAGTCTTAACTAATTGTGCATATTTGATCAGGATTATGTGGAGATGGCGGAGCGGATTGACTATCCGGCTCCGCTGGCAGAAGGCCCGACTGATGCTGTTTTGACGGAGATGCTAGTCCCGGCACCCTATAGGGCACCAGAGAAGAAGGCCGCAAAGAAGGCCCCGGGGACCAGGAAGGGTCTCCGGCGTATGGTCATACCGGAATCCTCGTCCGAAGACGATGAGGCGCACTCCTCCCCTGAAGGGGAGGAAGAAGAAGAAGAAGGGGCTGCCCCATCCGGAGAGGATGGGGGGCCTGAGAAGGCAGACCAGGGGGCCGGGAAAGGCCCCCGACGCAAGGTCGTCATACCCTCGTCGTCCGATGATGACGAGACAGATTCCTCCCGCGGAGACGGGGGGAAACAAGAGGAAACTCTGCCTCCCCGCACTGAGGGGGAGAAGAAGAGGAAAGCCGCCCCGGAGGGGGAGGCTGGGACGTCCAAGAAGGGAAAGGTGTCCCTTCCAGACTACTCCGCCACGGCCGCCCATAGCGAGGAGGGGTGGCTGCCCAGGGGGAAGCCCCTAGTGCGATCGTAAGTATCCGCACTCTATCATGACTTTACTTCATAGTCTTTTTATAACGCAGAACATATATGCAGTCCGGCCAGGGTTCATCCCGTGGTATCGTGTTTGGATGGGTCCCTGAGCGATTCAGCGATGAACTCGCTCCCGACAGCCACTACTCCTCAACCCGCGGATGACACGGAGGTGTTGTCCCGGAGGCTACCAGAGCGGGGGGAGGTGACTCTGGAGACGCCCCAAGGCGGAATTCCAGATGTCGGACACACGGGATTCAAGATCCCCACGGATCGTGTCAATGAGAGCCGCAGTGGGCCGGGCTCTCAGCCGAATACTCTTCCAGAACCTGGAATGGTTCCGGACTCGGGCGGGCAGCCCCTCGTTAGGGAGGGTAAGGTATCCGTGCCGAGGACTTCCGTTACGCCTGAGGCGTCGGATTATCTGCTGGAAGCGCTTCACGCGCTTCCATGGATGAAGAGCACTGTACTCTTATGAGTGTGGTGATTCAGAAGGTTTTGTCCACCAAGAGTAGACTAAACAAAGCTTGCACCAGCCTCCTGACAGGCTTTGAGGTAAGTAATAAAAATGTGTGCAATTACCACCCGATAGGTAGCCCTGATACTCTGTTCGGTGTTCGGAAAGAAAAACCAAACGGAGGGTGAATTATAATCCGCAGGATTCTAATAATAAGTGTGAATGTGAATAAGCAGGCTATGCTGCTTGCCGCTGCTATCCGCATAGCCGAGATCGCCGGACTAAAACGGGATCTGGAGCAGGCGCAGGGAGAGCTCGACCTCACAAAGAGGCAGCTCGAAAAGAACAATGGTTAGTGATTCCCCGTTCTCATATAATGAAGGATAGATAAAATTGATTATTCTGACGATGAAGCGTCGTGATTTTGTAACAGGAGCCACCACCGAAGTGGCGTCTCTGAAGAAAGCGCTGTCCGAGGCTGAAGACAAGGCGGCCTTGGAATGCAAGGAGCGCGAAAAGCAAGATGCTAGAGTGGGCGAGGTACAACAAGAGCTCCAGGAGCTCGGCAAGAAGTTTGAGTCTGTGGAGCATGAGCTTAAGGTGAAAGAGGCCGAGCTTGCGAAGGCCCTTGCTGGTATAAAAGACGCCAAGGCCGAAGCCGAGAAGGCACAACAGGAAATCTAGGAGGCCAAAAATATTGCGGCGGGTAAGAAATTCTTAATGCAAAGCAAGCATGTGGAGGAGGCGTTTCTTTTACTTACCCGAATTCGGAGCTCTCCAGGGGCATTCGCAGATCTGCCACGCAGCATATCAGATGCCATGGAGTTCTACCGTGCCTAGGAGGGGAGCGCGACGGAGAAGCTGTTCTGGTCCCAGTATGCTGGGGCCGAACACCCAACGCCTCTAAGTGACCAACTGAAGCAATTGGTCGAACTCCACAGGGCGGCCGAAGTGGCTATGAAAGATTTCATAATCCGGATGTGGCCTGGTGAGCCCCTGCCCACTAGCTACTTTGGTCTAATCAAGCGGATGGTGAATGCCTGTCCGCGGCTTGAAGTTATCAAGCGATCCGTTTGCATTGAGGGTGCCCGCCGGGCCTTTGCCCGTGCGAAGGTGCATTGGGGCAAGCTGGATGCGGAGAAGCTGGTGAAGGATGGGCCACCGGAGGGGAAGGTGCATCGCTATCCCGAGAAGTATTACAATGGCGTTATGAAGGGCGCTCATCTCGTGGCCGATGAATGTACCAAGGACACGATCCTTGAGTAAATGTACCTCTGTCGTTGTTGTAATATTAAGACGAAGTTACTTGCACTATGTAGTGCTGTTTGATTTAAAATATTACCTTCTGTGCGGCTGTTTATAAAATTCTGAAAGTAGGCCAATCGTAAACACCTTTACGTAACTAATCTTTGGGGTGTTCCTGGAGAAACCCAGATACTCTTTACCCAAATTTTTGGTCCCTTAAGGAGGTATCCGGCGCATCGAACAAGGCAATCGGACTATGCGGCTTTATAACTTTCACTTAGCCATAGAAGTCTACAATTTTAAATTTCGGCGAAGCCCCTAGAATCTGGATGGCTGAATTGGGGCGCTATATACGCCTAGATCGGACGAAGCCAATTCCTCGCCTAAAGCGGAAAAATCTTTAAGGATTTTAAGACCTCTCGAACAGCGACCAGCTCTCGCCGCATCATGTCGGTCAGTTTTCGGCTTTCTCTACTGAGGTGCTCGTCCGGAAGAACCGGGACACAATCGCAGTAGTTCTCCGTGCGCTACCTTAGCCGATATAATGGAACGTAAGATACCAAAGCAAGGGGGCCAGGCTAACCCAACTATGGACCCAAGACATGATTCGGAGCTGATGCATATAGTGCTATAAGTTCGGGGTGCCGCACTATTGAAAGTGTTCGGACTTTACTTGCCGTACTACGGGGCGCCATAAGAAGCCCCTGGAAAAATAAACGTACCAAAGTCTATGGATGCAATAGTAAATAAACATTTATATAAAAAATGTGTGGATAGGAATAATAAGCTGACGCCGTATATAATATCCCATTGATGCATAATACGTCTAAGCATATGTTTACAATGAATGCATTAAGCAGAGATAAATAGGACTATTTGACATGTCCTATCCAGGGGCAGGCCGCGTACAGGTATATAAAACAGGTATAACGATCGTGAATAGATTCCACCTGGGTATTTCCTTTTGTGCGCAAAGCCTATTTCCTTCTTGGTTTTCTTCCATGTATAAGTCTGACAATCCGGCTCTTCCGAGGAGGCTGCCCTAAGGCAATGTCCTGAAAGATAAAAAGGGAGGGTTATGAAAGTATGTTGCGGTGATACCGCACTATTGACTGAGTCACCGCTGCGCCTCCGCCTGTGCCCATGGTATTTTGAGTGCGTAATTGTGTACGCGTGGCAGGAATGCTGCTTTGATGGGGCTTGAGCGGAGGCCGGACTGCTAGTCGCGCTCTTGGCGTGCCTGGTGATCCTGTTGCGGGGTGCTCCAGACTCGCTTGATGGTGCTTGAGGTTGTCGTCGCCAGATTGGTGGTTTGTCAGATGAGGCCGCATTGCACTTCTGTCGTGAGGGCTGCAGTATGCTCTTTTGTACGGAGAGAGCGGTCCATGTTTCCGTTGACTGTTATGACCCCGCGCGGGCCTGGCATCTTGAGCTTGAGGTATGCTAGTGTGGTACCGCATTGAATCTAGAGAATGCGGTTCATCCGAGCAGTGCGTGGTAGCCACTACGGAGAGGGACGATATCGAAGATTAACTCTTCGCTTCGGAAGTTATCCGGAGATCCGAAGACCACTTCAAATGTTATAGAGACCGTAAAATGGGCCTCTACTCCAGGAATTACACCTTTAAAGGTGGTTTTGGTGGGCTTGATCCTTGAAGGGTCGATGCCCATTTTGCACACTGTGTCCTGATAAAGCAAGTTCAGGCTGCTGCCGCCGTCCATAAGGACTCACGTGAGGTGGAATCCGTTGATGATGGGGTCTAGGACCAATGCGGGTGAGCCGCCGTGATGGTGCTAGTAGGGTGATCTCTACGATCAAAGGTGATCGGACAAGCTGACCATGGGTTGAATTTGGGGGCGACTGGATCCATCGCATAGACGTCCCATAGTGCTCGCTTCCGTTCCTGCTTGGGAATGTGAGTGGCATAGATCATGTTGACCGTTTTCACCTGGGGGGGGGGGTGGAATTTCTTCTGTCCCCCCGTGTTCAGACGCCAGGGCTCTTCGTCATCGTCGTTGTGCAGCCCCTTGTCCTTGTTTTCGGCATTTATTTTGCCGGCCTGTTTGAACACCCAGCAGTCCCTGTTGGTGTGGTTGGCTGGTTTGTCTGGGGTGCCATGAATTTGGCACGAGCGCTCCAGTATGCGGTCCAGACTGGACGGTCCCTGATTGTTTCTTTTGAATGGCTTCTTCCGCTGACCGGATTTGGATCCGCTGAATCCGGCGTTGACTGCCATGTCTTCGGTGTTGTCGCTGTTGTTCCTTCGCTTGTGTCTGTTGCGCCGTGGTTTGCCGTTATTGTCACGAACGTCCGAAGTTCCTGAATGTGGCATAGTGCTGCTGCGAGCCAACCAGCTGTCCTCGCCCGTGCAAAAGCGGGTCACTAGTGTCGTGAGGGCTGCCCTGGATTTGGTTTTTTCCTGGCCGAGGTGTCAGGAGAGCTACTCGTCATGGATATTATGCTTAAAAGCCGCCAGTGCTTTGGTGTCCGGACAGTCGACTATTTGGTTCTTTTTAGTTAGGAACCGAGTCCAGAATTTCCTGGCTGACTCTCCGGGCTGTTGAGTAATGTGGCTCAAATCATCGGCGTCCGGTGGTCGCATGCGATGTGCCACGGAAGTTGTCGAGGAACGCGTCTTCCAGGTTTTCCCAACTGCCAATGGAATTTGCGGGCAGGCTATTTAGCCAGTGCCGGGCGGGTCCTTTGAGCTTAAGGGGAAGATACTTGATGGCGTGTAGGTCGTCTCCACGGGCCATGTGAATATGGAGAAGGAAATCTTCAATCCATACTGCGGGGTCTGTTGTGCCATCATATGATTTGATGTTTACGGGTTTGAACCCTTCTGGGAATTCGTGATCCATCACTTCATCGATGAAGCAGAGGGGGTGTGCGGCGCCCCTGTGCCGGGCTATGTGGCTACGTAGTTCGAATTGGTCTGGGTGGCTGTGTTTGGCCTGGCCGGACTTGTTTATGGTGTAGCCGTCGTGACGGTCATCGTCGCGTGCTGGGGAACGCCCCCGCGATCCATAGATCGATCTTGACTGTCCTGCTTTGTTATCCAGTATATCTTGCACGTCCTGCCTGTTGCCCCGGGCTGTAGTGTTTTGGCGTGGGGGTGCGGGCTGGTATTCTGCTGATATGCCATTTTATCCTGGCCACGGGTTGGTCGGTCAGCCGTGTGGCGCTCGAGTCCATATTCCTCGGCTGCCAGGACTTCTGTCCATCTGTCTGTGAGCAGGTCTTGATCAGCTTGAAGCATTTGCTGCTTCTTCTTCAGGCTCCTCGCAGTGGCAATAAGCCGGCGCTTGAAGTGCTCTTGCTCCATGAGATCCTCAGGCACGCTGAACTCGTCGTCGCCAAGGCTAATCTCGTCTTCGGAGGGGGGGCATATAGTTGTCCTACTCCAGATATCCGTCGCTCGCTTGTTCGTCTGGGCTGACCTACCCATCTTCCTGCTCGGCCTGCTCGAAGGCGGGGTGATCAGGGTTGTATTCCTCTTCGGCACTATCGGTGTCAAAACCGGCGGATCTCGGGTAGGGGGTCCCGAACTATGCGTCTAGGCCGATGGTAACAGGAGACAAGGGACACGATGTTTTTACCCAGGTTCGGGCCCTCTCGATGGAGGTAAAACCCTACTCCTGCTTGATTGATATTTATGATATGGGTAGTACAAGAGTAGATCTACCACGAGATCAGAGAGGCTAAACCCTAGAAGCTAGCCTATGGTATGATTATTGTTCGTCCTATAGACTAAAACCCTCCGGTTTATATAGGCACCAAAGAGGGTTAGGGTTACACAGAGTAGGTTACAATGGTAGGAGATCTACATATCCGTATCGCCAAGCTTGCCTTCCACGCCAAGGAAAGTCCCATCCGGACACGAGACGAAGTCTTCAATCTTGTATCTTCATAGTCCAGGAGTCCGGCCAAAGGTGATAGTTCGCCTATCCGGACACCCCCTAATCCAGGACTCCCTCAGTAGCCCCTGAACCAGGCTTCAATGACGACGAGACCGGCGCGCATATTGTCTTCGGCATTGCAAGGCGGGTTCCTCCTCCGAATACTTCATAGAAGATTTTGAACACAAGGATAGTGTCTGGCTCTGCAAAATAAGTTCCACACACCACCGTAGAGAGAATAATATTTACACAAATTCAATCTGCTGACGTATTTCATGGCGTGGCATCACACCATGGCCAAGCCTTTATTCGAATTGTTTTTACTGTCCCACCTCAGCGCGTTTAGCGAGGCGGTTTGCTTGGCACGTCTTGTCAAAGCAGAGATCGTGTCCCCTTATTCCAGGATTCTCAATAATACGGGCGCGGGTAACCCAGTCGTGCCCGTTGGCACGTCTCCTCTATCAAAGGCGAGTCCCGAACGTTCATGGGGAAGGCTCTTGGTATTCAACCTCTTTATAAAGAGACCAAGGCTCTACTCCTTTCTTTCAATCTCAATAGAATCCGCCCCTCGAATCGAGTTCCAACACCCAAAGCTCCAGATTCAGGCGCTTCAGACCTTCGATGATCTCTGGCTCTGACCTGCAAGGCCGGTGGATGCCTTCCTCCGTTATGGAAGAAGACGTGCTAAAGCTAAGAGATGCCAGGTATCTAACCGGCAAAATTTCGCATAGGCTGCCTGCCCGAGGGCAGGCTATTCCCACTCTTAAGCCTGGCGAAAGCGTAGTGTTCGTGTCTCACTTTCTTCGGGGGTTAGGCTTCCCGACGGACCCCTTCGTGAGGGGGCTCATGTTTTACTATGGGCTGGAATTTCATGACTTGGATCCGGAGTCCATCCTCCACATCTCATCGCTCATTGTCGTGTCTGAAGCCTTCCTCCGCATTACCCCTCACTTGGATTGTGGCTCAAGACCTTCAAAGTGGAGCCAAGATGATCAAGGGGCAGCGGAGAAAGCGGAGGGGCTGTTATAAGCAAGAATGCTAATGCTCTGTGGCCCGAGGGCTCTTTTCAAGAGGATCTCAGCCTATGGCAACAAGAGTGGTTTTATATCACAGCTCCCAGGGGCACCACATGGGTGGCGCCACCTGCCTTTCGCTCGGGTCCTCCACTGCGGCTGGCGTCATGGGTCAATAAAGTACTTGACTCGGGGCCGCCCAAGGACGTGCCCTTGTTGCAGGGCCGCATTCGAGACCTCCTAGAGAGAGATCACTCTGGTCGTAGTAGCGCAGGTCATGCTGATTCGTCGTACCCTGCCCTGCAAACGTCGCCCCCTCCGCCTATGGGAATTTAACCCGTAGGGACCACGAGCTCTTCAACATTTTATGGGGGCGACGCTCGTGGAGATGTACAAGCTTTTCTTCGGATCACGAGGGATGTATCCGGACTTGACCGAGGACGCAGGTCTGAGCTGCAATCGCCGGGATACTCAAGTAAGTAGCCCTGTACGCTATCCCATATTTATCATGAATTTGCCCTCAAAAGAGCTGTCCCTTGAATAGGAGTGGATAGCGTAAGCAAAGTTAATCAGGTGTCCGGCCCCCCTCCCTGAGACCATGCCGGATCCCGTGTTAACCAGGATGCTGGAGGTTGCGCCTTTGGAAGAAGGTGAAGGGGGGAACAAGGAAGCTACCACCTCCGCGAAGGAGGCTGCCAGTAAAGGAGGGATCGAGAATCCCCCCATCCAAGGGAAGAAGAGGACCACCTCTGAAGACCCGGAGACCATGGTCTCAAAGCGGGGGAAGAAATCTTCGTCAGAGGGTCCTGCGCCGAGAGATACCTCGGTCGCATTGCGCCCCCAAGGAGATCAGCCCTCCACCGAGCCATAAGTAAAAAGGGGAGTTTTTTAAAATAAAAGATATCCCTGCCCTATTTCTGATGAAGATAACCAAAATTTTACCTTGTAGTTCGGATCTCCGCCCTTCTCAGCAGAGCTAATCTTCAGGGGATCTTCATTCAGAGATGATGGAGAGCGAAACGCCTCCCCCTGCCGTACCGTCTTGCGAGGCGGGCGACCCTGAGGTGTCGTCGCGGAGGGTTTCTTCGAGTCCGGCAGGGCCGGAAGGCACTCATGTGTCCCCCCAAAGCCCTCCGCGTCCGGCCTTCGAAAAAGGCCATCGGACAAGTCCGGCACCACCTGGTGTACGGTCGGAGGAGCTGAAGGATCTGCTCGAGCGAGCGTCTATCTCAAAAGATCACCGTGTGTTAATGGGTACGGTGATTGAAAGGATTTCATCCGCTGAGAGCGGATTGCACGAAGCCGTCGGAAGTTTACTGACAGGTTTTGAGGTACGCAAAATGATGTACCTTCTGACAGTTCCGCATATAAAATGCGCCCTGTGTAGATAGTAGCCCCTGAGGCTCGGTGCGTTGTCAAGAATGACAACGCGCTGAGGATCATAATCCCAGGTATAATATGTCGCTCGTCCTATGTAGGTGGCGAAGTGTCCGGTGGCTAGCCGGACTGATGAATTTGCCGAACTAAAGCGGCAACTTCACGTGGCGGATGCCGACATCGCGCTTGTCAACAAGCGACTTGACGAGTCACAAGGTATGCAATTTCTCCGCGGACACCTGGTAAGGGAGCTTGATGCCCGTGCCTTACCACATGTATGCTTGATGCAGATGGTGGCACTGCCATGGAGAACCTTCGGGCGGAGCTCACCCGAGCCAAGGAGCATGCCAGAAAGAGTGATGCGGCTGCCTTGAAGGCGGCCGAAGAGCTAAAAGCCGAACAGGCTGCTCACTGCCGAAGCAAGAAGGAAATGGCTGTGAAGTTGAAGGATGCTGCCAACCGCTGCAAGCTTCTTGAAAAAGAAGATCGAGCGGTGCAAGAGGACCCGAAGAAGGCCGCTACCGAGGCCAAGGATGCTCGCTCTGCGATGAGAGCTATGAAGGAGGAGCTGCGTCAGGCCGGAGATATCGCGGCTGGAAAGCCCTTTCTGCTGCGGAGAAAGTTCATGGATCCTAAATATGCTCAGTTGGACCGGCTGTGGAGTGCGGAGGATGCTTATCTGGACTTTGCGGCAAGTGCCGCTGACGCGGCCGAACACTTCCAAGATCAAAAGGATCACGAAATGGAAAAACTTTTTTTGGTCGCAGTTCCATAATCCAGAGCGCCCAGTTCCATTAACCGATCGCTTGGCCGAATGGGCGGAGCTGAATAGGTTATCCGGACTTGCCAGAAGGATGTCGTGAGTCTTTGGTGGCCGAAGAGTTATTTTGGCTTGGTGCAGCAGTTCCTTGGTGCGGTGCCGCATATCAATGCAATGAGGAGGTCAGCATGCATAGAGGGTGCGCGGATGGCTCTTTCCCGTGTCAAGACATACTGGGCGGAGATGAAGGCCACCGATGTTGCATCGCAAGATTCGGACGGAAGCCAAGTACCTGTCGAGCACTATTTTCAGGAAGTTCTACAGGGCACTCGTTTAATAGAGACGCAATGCTTGAAGGATATTATGTTCGAATAACATGTATTATTGTGAAAAAATGTTTTGATGGAATATATAAAAGCTTTTTATACTTGTGCCTTTCAAGAATTAAAATACCTCCTGTGCAGCCGTTAATGTATATGTGTATATAACCTGAAAGATGGCAGTCTTTGGCTTCAGCCCCCACGCGTATAATGCGGGGGTGTTTGCAAAAGGCGCATTTTCACACTTGATCCAACGTCTTGGTCCTATAAAGGAGGTGGTAGCGCAGCAAACTAGGCAACCGGACTATAATGCTTTATCACTTTCACTTAGCCATAGGAGTTTGACAGTGGGGCTACTATATAGCCCCTAGGGGCACCGCGCTCACCCGAATTCGGGGCGCGTATGTGCCTGACCAGGAAATGGCCCTTCGTCAATGCGGAGGAATCCTAAAGATTCCGACGGGTCATGGAGTGGTTGACCAGTCTCACGCTATATCATGACAGTCAGTTTTCGGCTTTCTCTACTGAGGTGCTCGCCTGGCTGAACCGGGGCACAATCGCAGTAGTTCTCCTGGTGCCGCCTTAGCCGATAGAGCGGAACGTAAGGCAGCAAAACACAGGAGCCAGGCAAACCCAACATTTGACCAAAGACATGATTTGGTGCTGATGCATATAAGGCCTAACTCGAGACGCCGACCACTCCCTAAGGTATTCGGTCTTTATGGAAACGGGCCGAACAACGCCCTTGGTGATAAGCCCCTGGTGTCCAGGTACACGCAAAATTCTGACTTGGCCCATGCCAAAACGCCAGCCTCCTCCTCGGTTATAGCAAGAAACCAGGGGATGTGCATCAACAAGAGACATTAAAAAAGGTTTACGCAAGGTCTTAGTCTGAAAAGAATCCTTGCAACGGGTCCCTACTGCACGTCTACGCCTATGTCTCCGTTGTGCCGTATCCTGGACGGGTGTAGCATGGTGTTCATCTGTAAAAGAGAGGAACTTAGTTGAAAAAGATCGTGCGAAAATGTACGTTATACTAAATAAACAAAGTACAATTCAAAAAATGAATAAAATTGAGCTTTATTGTCTCTTGTTGTACATGCGCAGAGCCCCTTGTGCGGGGGTATGCGGCTAGTAAGCCCTTGTATGTTTACGCCGGACTCGTCTAGCCGTGTCTGGGGTCTGGACGACCTGTTTAGATGCTTCGATTAGTGAAGCCGGTTTAGTGTGTGGTTGTCAAAGCAGTCACACAATCTTCCGCGCTCGAGGAATACTCGGTATTTCCCTTTAAGGAGATGATGCCTCGCGGACCGGGCATTTTAAGTGTAAGGGATGCATAGTGCGGTATTGCGTTAAAGCGGGCGAAAGCTTCGCGTCCCAGTAGTGCTTGGTATCTACTTGTAAATGGGGCGAGGTGAAAGGTTAACTTTTCACGGCGGAATTTGTCGGGTGATCCGAACACAACTTCTAGCAGTAGAGAGCCCGTACAATGGGCATATCGGCCTGGCATTACCCCTTGAAAGGAAGTGTTGCTATGGCGAAT
This sequence comes from Aegilops speltoides, assembly GCA_021437245.1. Classification (NCBI taxonomy): domain Eukaryota; kingdom Viridiplantae; phylum Streptophyta; class Magnoliopsida; order Poales; family Poaceae; genus Aegilops; species Aegilops speltoides. The sequence continues at coordinate 5,465,531 of CM038144.1, forward strand.
TTTGGTTGGGTGTATCCCCATTTTGCGGATTGTGTCCTGATATAGTAGGTTTAGATCACTGCCGCCGTCCATTAGGACTTTTGTAAATCAGAGTCCGTCGATTATCGGATCTAATATCAAGGCAGTCCATCCTGCATTCCGGATACTTCTAGAGTAATCCTGATGGTCGAAGGTGGTTGGTTTTGATAACCAGTGGCGGGACTCATCTGGGATAGGCCGTATGGCGCGTATCTATATGGGCGCCATTCTGTTTTTCCCTTTTATCACGTAAAGTGAGTTTACTGTTTTGACTTCTGGTGGGAAATTCTTTTGTTTTCTGGTGCTCTGCTTGTGGGGTTCGTCATCGTCCTCGCTGGTGTGTCGAGCCCTTGTGTTCGGGCGTTGAGTTTGCGGATCGCTGAAGACCCAACAATCTCTGTGGGTATGGTTTGCAGGCTTCTCGGGAGTACTGTGGATTTGGCATATCTTGTGCAAGATTTTGTTTAAGTTAGATAGCTCGTCCCTATTGTCCTGAAGGGGCAGCTTTTTAAGATTCTGCCGAGAGCTTTTGAATCCGGCGTTGACTGCCGTGCTCTTCGGGCTGTTTCCCTTGGTCCGGCACTGGTCCTTGCTGCGTCGTGGTTTCCGTTTCCATCCCTGACTTCGGATGTACTTGGGTTGCTGGTACTGCATCTTGCCAGCCAGCTATCCTCTCCCGCGCAAAAGCGGGTCATGAGGCTTGTTAATGCGGCCATTGTTCTTGGCTTTTCTTGGCCGAGGTGTCGGGCGAGCCATTCGTCTCGGACGTTGTGTTTGAAAGCTGCTAAGGCTTCGACGTTCGGACAGTCGACTATTTGGTTCTTTTTAGTAAGGAATCTATTCCAGAATTTTCGGGCTGACTCTCCGGGTTGTTGAGTTATGTGACTTAAATCGTCTGCATCCGGAGGTCGGACATAGGTCCCTTGAAAATTTGCCCGAAAAGCATCCTCGAGCTCTTCCCAACTTCCAATGGTTTTTTCGGGGAGGCTTTTGAGCCAATGCCGGGCTAGCCCTTTGAGCTTGAGGGGTAAGTATTTTATGGCGTGGAGGTCATCTCCTCTAGCCATGTGTATGTGGAGGATGTAATCCTCGATCCGCACTCGAGTGCATTGTTACGTCAGATGCCTCTATGTTTACGGGTTTGAATCCCGCTGGAAATTCATAATCCAGAACCTCATCAGTGAAACATAGGGGGTGTGCGGCACCCCTGTATTTAGGTGTACCGTAATATTCGGATACTTTATGTGTTGCATTGCTTACTAGAGCTTGCTTTCTTGGCCCGTAGTTAGATCTAACTAGGCCATCTTTTTGATGCATATCCGTGTGCGGATCGCGTGCCGGCTTGTGTGCGGTGCCGTTTGCTGCTCTGTGTTTGCCATGGGGTCGTCTATCCGACCGGGTGTTCTCCTTGTTCTTTGATTACAGGGGCTCTACGGCCTCCTCATCAAATTCGGGCAGTAGTTTTCGCTTCGGGTAGCTCTTTGTTCGACGACTATCACCGTATTTGTCTGCGGTGTTGAGTACTTTGCTCCATCTGATTCTGAGCGCATCTTCCGCTGTTTTGAGCTTTTGCTTCTGCTTTTTCAGGCTACATGCAGTGACAACGAGCCTATTGTGGAGGTTCTTCTGCTCCAGCAACTTGTCCGGCGTGAGATCGTCCGGACTGTTATCTTTGCCAGGGACGGATTGTTTATCCAGGTTGTCCTGTTCGGACGGTTGCTCGATAGCATGTTCGTCATCCATCTGTTCACCCTGCTCTATGGCTGGGTCTGTATGGCTGCTGTCTTTGTCGAGGCGGGATTTTGAGTGGTGCTTACGTCGCTGTTTTGACTGCTTTTAGAGGGAATGATCCCGCGTGGCGTCCCGTTGTTCCTCGTCGTCGCTTCCTTTAGGTGTGTCCACCATGTATACGTCGTGAGATGAGGTGGCTGTCCAGTGCCTTATAGGTGCTGGTTCATGTTTATCTCCTACATCGTCGTCCATATCGTCGATGTCTTCGGAGTCGAAGTCGAGCACGTCGTTTAAACTTTCGATAGTGGCTACGAAGTGGGTGGTGGGTGGGCTTTGAATTTCTTCGTCGTCCGCATCCCAACCTTCCTGACCGTAATCCGGCCAGGGCTCTCCTGATAAAGAGAGAGACTTTAGCGAATTCAGGATGTCGCCAAAGGGCGAGTACTGAAAGATGTCCGCGGCAGTGAACTCCATGATCGGCCATAAAGGGGAGTCCGGAGAGGAGTCCGGCACCTTGGGGTCACGAGCTTCGCAAAGGACAGGGTTGGTGTTCGGCTCAATCACCGTAGAGATAGCAGCCCCCGAGGCAGTGTCCAGCCACCCGTCCTCGATCGGCGCAGTCGGCTCCGAGCTAAGGGTCGAAGCGTACACTGGTGCGGCCTCCAGGGCAATGTCCGGCGGCAGAGCTAGATCATGCCCATCGTGACAGTGCGGCGCGCTTGGCTGTGGCTCGAACCCGTCGAAGATCAAGTCCCCGCGGACGTCGGCCGTATAGTTCAAACTTCCAAATCTGATCTGATGGCCAGGGGCGTGGCTTTCAATCTGCTCCAGATGGCCATGCGAATTGGCCCGCAGGCAAAGCCGCCGAATATGAAGACCTGTCCGGGGAGAAAAGTCTCACCCTGGACCGCATGGTTGTTTATGATTGGAGGAGCCATCGGGCCTAAAGATGACGACACAGAGGAACTCTCAATGAAAGCACCAATGTCGGTGTAAAAACCGACGGATCTCGGGTAGGGGGTCCCGAACTGTGCGTCTAGGCGGATGGTAACAGGAGACAAGGGACACGATGTTTTTACCTAGGTTCGGGCCCTCTCGATGGAGGTAAAACCCTACTCCTGCTTGATTGATATTGAAGATATGGGTAGTACAAGAGTAGATCTACCACGAGATCAGAGAGGCTAAACCCTAGAAGCTAGCCTATGGTATGATTATTGTTCGTCCTACGGACTAAAACCCTCCGGTTTATATGGGCACCAAAGAGGGTTAGGGTTACACAGAGTCGGTTACAATGGTAGGAGATCTACATATCCGTATCGCCAAGCTTGCCTTCCACGCCAAGGAAAGTCCCATCCGGACACGGGACGAAGTCTTCAATCTTGTATATTCATAGTCCAGGAGTCCGGCCAAAGGCTATAGTCCGGCCATCCGGAGACCCCCTAATCCAGGACTCCCTCAGTGAGGATGACAGTAGAGACCCAGCAGCGGCCAAAGGTGATAGTTCGGCTATACGGACACCCCCTAATCCAGGACTCCCTCAGGCACCATCTGGATTGTTTTCGTCTCCTGGGCCGGTATTGCTTTGGCGGGGCTTGGAGCGGTGCCGACGACCCCATGCTTTGTTTTTCTCCCTGAGGGGTTATCCTCCGTTGCCTCGTCGCCATTCGTTTCCTTTGGAGTGTCCACCATATATATATATCATATGAGGAGGTGGTTGTCCACCGCCCTGTGAGCGGTGGTTCCTGTACTTCTCCTGCATCGTCGTCCATACCGTCGATGGCTTCGGAGTTGAAGTCAAGCACGTCGGTTAGATCATCGACCATGGGAATGAAGTGGGTGGTGGGTGGGCAGCGAATTCCTTCGTCGCCTGCTTCCCACTCAAGCCAGACATAGTTCGGCCAAGAGCCTCCTAACAAAGAGAGAGACTTTAACGAGTTCAGCATGTCGCCAAAGGGCGAGTGCTGGAAGATATCCGTAGCGGTAGACTCCATTACTGGGGCCCAGCCAGGCTCGACGGGCTCGGGAGCGTGTGGACTGGAACCAACAACCGGATACGAGTCCGGGGATCCGGAGTCACAGGCTTCCTTAGAAGTGAGGCATGTGTTCGGCTCTACTGCCGATGAGTGTGGGGCCTACGGGGTGGGGTCCATCCACCCGTCCGTGGGCCACGCAGTCTGCTCCGGATAGGTCCGGGGCTACTGCAGGGGTGATATCCCGAGCATTATCCGACAGCAGGTCTAAGCCGTGCTCATCGTGACTGTTCGGTGCTCCTGGCACATGCCCTAATCCATCGAAGATCAAATCTCCATGAATGTCCGCCGTGTAGTTCAGGTTTCCGGACCTGATCTGGTGGCCAGGGGCGTAGCTGTCGATCTGCTCCAGATGGCCAAACGAATTAGCCCGCAGTGCGAAGCCGCCGAACACGAAGATCTGTCCGGGGAGAAAAGTCTCGCCCTGGACCACGTTGTTGACGATTGAAGGCGCCATCAAGCCTTGCAGCGACGACACAGAGGAACTCTCAATGAAAGCACCAATGTCGGTGTCAAAACCGGCGGATCTCGGGTAGGGGGTCCCGATCTGTGCGTCTTAGGCTGATGGTAACAGGAAGCAAGGGACACAATGTTTACCTAGGTTCGGGCCCTCTCGATGGAGGTAAAACCCTACTTCCTGCTTGATTAACATTGATGATATGAGTAGTACAAGAGTAGATCTACCATGAGATCGTAGAGGCTAAACCCTAGAAGCTAGCCTATGATGATTATGATTGTAATTGTGATCGGCCTTCTAAGGACCAACCTCTCTGGTTTATATAGACACCGGAGAGGGCTAGGGTTTACACGGAGTCGGTTACAAGGAAGGAAATACAATATCCGGATCGCCAAGCTTGTCTTCCACGCAAAGGAGAGTCCCATCCAGACACGGGACGGAGTCTTGAGTCTTCACGCTTCAATAGTCCGAACAACGTATATAGTCCGGCTGTCCGGATACCCCCTAATCCAAGACTCCCTGACCCCCAAAAATGAGTAATAGTCCAAGAAGCGTTCCAGAATCGGCCCAAATTGCAAGTCCTGACGACCAACACGTAAGCACAACTTGGGGTTCGACAACCCTTGAAATATATTTGGGACCCCAACACGGTGAGTAATAGTGCACAAAACGGACCAGAATCAACCAAAATTGTGAGTGTTGATGACCGACACGTAAACGCACCCCGGGGTTTGTTAATCGTGGAAATCACTCCAGGACCCAAAAACAGTGAGTAATAGTCCACAAAACGGGTCAGAATTGGCCAAAACTGTGAGTGTTAACGACAGACACATAAACGCAACCTCGGGGATCGTCAATCATGGAAATCGCTTTGGGACCCCAAAACGGTGAGTAATAGTGCATGAAACGGACCAGAATCGGCCAAAATTGTGAGTGTTGATGACCGACACGTAAACGCACACCAGGGTTCGTCAATCGTGGATATCACTCTGGGAACCCCAAAGCGAGTAATAGTCCAGGAAACGGGCTAGAATCGGCCCAAACTGCGTTTGTCGATGACCAACTTGTAAGCGTACCTCGGGGTTTGACGACCATAGAAAACGCTTCGGGACCCCAAAACGGTGAGTAATAGTCCATGAAATGAGCCAGAATCAACAAAAACCGCGAGTGATGATGAGCAAGACATAAACACACCCCGGGGTTCGTCAATCGTGGAAATGACTCTGGGACCCCAAAATAGTGAGTAATGTCTAAGAAACGGGCCAAAATCGGCTAAAACTGCGAGTGTTGATGATCGACGCGTAAGCGCACCTTGGGGGTTCAACAACTATGGACATCGCTTCGGGGCCCCAAAAAGGTGAGTAATAGTCCACGAAACGGGTCAGACTTGGCCAAAACTATGAGTGTTGACGACGGACACGTAAACGCACCCCGGGGATCATCAATCATGAAAATCGCTCTAGGACCCCAAAATGCTAAGGAATAGTGCACGAAACGGACCAGAATCGGCCAAAATTGTGAGTGTTGATGACCGACACGTAAATGCACACCGGGGTTCATCAATCGTGAGAATCACTTCGGGCCCCTAAAATTAAGTAATAGTCCAAGAAACGGACCAGAATCGGCCCAAACTGCGAGTCTTGACGACCAACAGATAAGCACAACTTGGGGTTTGACAACCATGGAAATCGCTTTCGGACCCAAAATGGTGAGTTGTCCATGAAACGGGTTAGAATCGACAAAAACCGCGAGTGTTGATGACCGACACATAAACGCACCCAGGGGTTCGTTAATCATGGAAATCACTCCAGGACCCCAAAACAATGAGTAATAGTCCAATAAACGGGCTAGAATCGCCAAAACAGTGAGTGTTGATGACCGACACGTAAACCCACCCCGGGGTTCGTTAATCGTGGAAATCACTGTAGGACCCCAAAACAGTGAGTCCTTGAAACGGGCCAAAATCGGACAAAACTGTGAGTGTTGATGACCGACACGTAAACGCACCCCGGGTTTCGTTAATCGTGGAAATCACTCCATGACACCAAAACAGTGAGTAATAGTCCACGTAACGGGCCAGAATCGGCCAAAACTGTAAGTGTTGATGACCGACACGTAAACGCAACCCGGGGTTTGTTAATCGTGGAAATCACTCCAGGACCCCAAAACAGTGAGTAATAGTCCAGGAAACGGGCCAGAATCGGCCAAAACAGTGAGTGTTGGTGACCGACATGCAAGCGCACCTTGGGGTCCAGCAAGTATGCAAATCATTTCATGTCCCCAAAACAGTGAGTAATAGTCCACGAAACGGGTCACAAATGGCCAAAACTATGAGTGTTGTCGACGGACATGTAAACGCACCCCGAGGATTGTCAATCGTGAAAATCGCTCTAGGACCCCAAAACGCTGAGTAATAGTGCACGAATCGGACCAGAATCGGCCAAAATTGTGAGTATTGATGACCAACACGTAATCGCACACCGGGGTTTGTCAATCGTGGAAATCACTTTGGGCCCCCAAAACTGAGTAATAGTCCAAGAAGCGGGCCAGAATCGGCCCAAACAGCGAGTCTTGATGACCAACATGTAAGCATAACTCTTGGTTTGACAACCATGGAAATCGCTCTGAGACCCCAAAACGATGAGTAATAGTCCATGAAATGGGCTAGAATCGGCCAAAACTATGAGTGTTGATGACCGACACGTAAACGCACCCCGGGGTTTGTTAATCATGGAAATCACTCCGGGACCCCCAAAAAATGAGTAACAGTCCATGAAACGGGCCAGAATCGGCCAAAACTGTGAGTGTTGATGACCGACACGTAAACGCACCCCGGGGTTTGTTAATCGTGGAAATCACTCCAGGACCCGAAAACAGTTAGTAATAGTCCACGAAACGGGCCAGAATCGGCCGAAACTATGAGTGTTGATGACTGGCACGTAAGCGCACCTTGGGGTGTCATAGGAGTAAGTCTGGCAGTAAGAATAGGGGTACGTATGAGGAGGCAAGGTCCTAGCTACGGTGAAGTTGTACATGCAATTTTACGAGTTCAGGCCCCTCTCGGAGGAGGTAAGAGCCCTACGTCTCGGTTCCCTGAGGCTGTGTCGACTGGATATGCGTGAATGTTACAAGGGGTGCAAACCCTTGTGACAGAGGAGGAGGGTGGATTATATCGAGTGCGCCAGGACCCTCTCTGACCTCCATTACACAGGATTAAATGTGAGTTAAGATGGGGCGTTACTGGTAACGCCTGCCTTAAATGATCATTAAGACTATAGAGTGAACGCCTGACCGTTGCCATCCAGGGATGACCTTAGATCTTCTATACATCGAGTGGTTCTTCATATGGTCAAGCGACTATGTTGTGGTCGAGTGGAACCTTCTATCGAGTGTATCGCACTTCAGGGTGATTCCAGTCGGTATTCTCTGTTGGTCCTTGAGTGCCTTTGACTGAAGGTCAGTGTCCTTGGGTGGGGTGTTTAGGTTAGGCCTAAGACCCTACCCTAGGTACATATCCTCATCATTAGCCCCCGAATGGACTGAGGTCCGAGTGAAGGAATGTTGAAGTTCATTCCAACTCAATTGAATGTTATGGAGGCATCTCATTTGAAGTCTGGGAAGTACATTGGTACCTTCAATCTTGTTCTAGTTGCCTCGATCGATTCTGATAGCTTGAAATCGTTAAGTGAATAAATGCAGTAATCCTTCGAGTGGATTACCATGTGAAATCTTAGACGCGATTGACAGCTCTACGGTTTCCGGATTTTACGGGATTTGAAATTTTCAGATAAGCGCGTCGGATGGGGCGTGGCACGATAAGAGGAACGAATCAGACCGGGATGCCTCGATTTCCATGCCGCCTTTTTTGCCACGTACCGCTCCTACGCCTGTGATGGGATATGATTTCATCGCCGGGGGCCACTGGTCAGCCACTCGAAACCAGCCTCATAAAAGGCGTCGGAACCGATGCGCGGCACAATGCCTTCAATCAATTTCTCACTTCTCTTCTTCTCCGCCTCCTCCATCCCTGCTCCCGACGCCCCTACTTGGCCCTCTCAAGCTCCACACAATGGTGAAGGAGAACTGCGGCTCTGGAGCATGCGAAGAAGGCGTCGGCGATGGCGAAGGGGATGAAGATGACGCGGGGCTCGTCGTCGCACTCTGCTCTGTCGCCAAGCTAGATCTTGGGGGATTGGACCCGCTCGACAGTCTCGCAGGAAGATTTGGAGAAACTTGCTCACCATGGCCTGATTGTTCCTGGATCTTGGAGGCTGCCTGGAGAGGAATTCGAGCCACAGCCGCGTGATGGGGCGTGTGTTCTCCTCACTACCCATGTCGTGCGTTGTTTCTCTTTGCCTCCGCACCCATTCTTTCAAGGGTTCTTGAACTTCTTCGAAGCCCCGATCCACGATTAACCTCCAAACACTGATGTCTACTACACAACCTTCTTCTTGCAGACGTTGTTGGGCCTCCAGGTGCAGAGGTTTGTAGGACAGTTGCAAATTTCCCTCAAGTGGATGACCTAAGGTTTATCAATCTGTGGGAGGCGTAGGATGAAGATGGTCTCTCTCAAACAACCCTGCAACCAAATAACAAAGAGTCTCTTGTGTCCCCAACACACCCAATACAATGGTAAATTGTATAGGTGCACTAGTTCGGCAAAGAGATGGTGATACAAGTGCAATATGGATGGTAGATATAGTTTTTTATAATCTGAAATTATAAAAACAGCAAGGTAACAAGTGGTAAAAGTGAGCATAAACAGTATTGCAATGAAAGGAAACAAGGCCTAAGGTTCATACTTTCACTAGTCAAGTTCTCTCAACAATAATAACATAATTGGATCATATAACTATCCCTCAACATGCAACAAAGAGTCACTCCAAAGTCACTAATAGCGGAGAACAGACGAAGAGATTATTGTAGGGTACGAAACCACCTCAAAGTTATCCTTTCTGATCGATCTATTCAAGAGTCCGTAGTAAAATAACACGAAGCTATTCTTTCCGTTCGATCTATCATAGAGTTCGTACTAGAATAACACCTTAAGACACAAAGCAAAACCCTAATGTCACCTAGATACTCCAATGTCACGTCAAGTATCCGTGGGTATGATTATACGATATGCATCACACAATCTAAGATTCATCTATTCAACCAACATAAAGAACTTCAAAGAGTGCCCCAAAGTTTCTACCGGAGAGTCAATACAAAAACGTGTGCCAACCCCTATGCATAAGTTCATTTAACCCTCAAGTTGATCACCAAAACATACATCAAGTAGATCACGTGAATATCCCATTGTCACCACAGATAAGCACGGCAAGACATACATCAAGTGTTCTCGAATCCTTAAAGACTCAATCCGACAAGACAACTTCAAGGTGAAAACTCAATTCATCACAAGAGAGTAGAGGGGGAGAAACATCATAAGATCCAACTACAATAGCAAAGCTCGCGATACATCAAGATCGTGCCAAATCAAGAGCATGAAAGAGAGAGAGAGAGAGAGAGAGAGAGAGAGAGATCAAACACATAGCTACTGGTACATACCCTCAGCCCCGAGGGTGAACTACTCCGTCCTCGTCATGGAGAGTGCCGGGATGATGAAGATGGCCACAGGTGAGGGATCCCCCCTCTAGCAGGGTGCCAGAACGGGCTCCCGAGAGGTTTTTGGTGGCTACAGAGGCTTGCGGCGGTGGAACTCCCGATCTATTCTACTCCTCGATGTTTTTAGGGTATATGGACATATATAGGCGAAAGAAGTCGGTCAGGGGAGCCACGAGGGGCCCACGAGGGTGGGGGCGTACCCAGGGGGTAGGGCGCACGCCTGACCCTCGTGGCCACCTCGAAGCTTCCCTGGCGTCTACTCCAAGTCTCCTGGACTGCTTCCGTTCCAGAAATAACTCTCCCGAAGGATTCATTCCGTTTGGATTCCGTTTGATATTCCTTTTCTTCAAAACACTGAAATAGGCAAAAAACAGCAATATGGGCTGGGCTCCGGTTAATAGGTTAGTCCCAAAAATAATATCAAAGTGTATAGTAAAGCCCATAAACATCCAAAACAGATAATATAATAGCATGAATACTTCATAAATTATACATACGTTGGAGACGTATCAGCATCCCCAAGCTTAGTTCCTGCTCGTCCTCGAGTAGGTAAATGATAAAAGAAAGAATTTATGAAGTGTGAATGCTAGCAGGTGCACAAGTTTGATCAATGATAATTTCAGTCACCTTTTCTAGCATTATTATATGTCATAATAGTAGCTCATCTCATAAAACTTTTCATGATCAAGTAACAAGCTATTCACATGTTAAAGCATAGACCATAAACTTTCTTGAAAACTAGCAAACTTCATTCTCAGTCATCAAACAATTGCAATTCATCTTATTTTTAGGAAGAGTCTATGTCAGAGCTTTGATTTAGCAAACTCCACATACTCAACTATCATTTAATCTTTCACAATTGCTAACACTCACGTGATATTTATGGGTTCAAAGTTTTAATCGAACACAGAGAAAGATAGGGGCTTATAGTTTTGCCTCCCAACCTTTTACCTCTAGGGTAATGTCAACAATGATAATTTATGAAAGCCTACATCCAAGTGGATATATATATATCCAGATCACCCCAGCACAAAGTTCTTGCCAAAGGAAAAAGTGTAAAAAGGAAAGGTGATGATCACCGTGACTCTTGTACAAGGGTAGAAGATAATAGTAAAAGATAGGCCCTTCGTAGAGGGAAGCAGAAGTTGTCATGCGCTTTTATGGTTGGATGCACAAAATCTTAATGCAAAAGAACTTCACTTTAGATTGCCACTTGTGATAAAGACCTTTATTATGCAGTCCGTCGCTTTTATTTCTTCCCTACCACAAGTTCGTATAAAGCTTATTTTCTTTGCACTAATAGATCATACATATTTAGAGAGCAATTTTTATTGCATGCACCGATGACAACTTACTTGAAGGATCTTACTCAATCCATATGTAGGTATGGTGGACTCTCATGGCAAAACTAGTTTAAAGGATGTCTGGAAGCACAAGTAGTATTTCTACTTGGTGCAAAGAATTTGGCTAGCATGAGAGGGAAAGGCAAGCTCAACATGTTGGATGATCCAAGACAATATAACTTTTCAGATATAGGAAAACATAACCCATTACATTGTTTTCCTTGTCCAACATCAACCTTTTAGCATGTCATATTTTAATGAGTGCTCACAATTACAAAAGATGTCCAAGATAGTATATTTATATGTGAAATCTCTCTTCCCTCAATATTCTTTCATGAATTGTTCAAGTGACCAATACAATGTTTGCTAACATTCAATAAATTTACCACCTCTACTTCTTATATGTGAAGTCATTACTCCCCATGTGGTAAGCATATGAAGCATATATAATTTCATATTTATGATATTCAACTCATTCAACCATTTACTCATAGGATATAAGTGAAGTACACGAGTAAATGACAAACTACTCCAAAAAGATATAAGTGAAGATCAATGAGTAGTCAAACAATTATTTAACTATGTGAGGACTTCCTCTCATTTAAGTATTTCAGATCTTAAGTACTTTATTCAAACAACAAACAGAATAAAACAAAATGGCATTGCAAGGATAGCACAACTCATGTGAGGAAGCAAAAACTTAGGTTCAACCTATACTAACCAATAATTGTTGAAGAAGAAAGGTGGGATGCCTACCGGGGCATCCCCAAGCTTGGATGCTTGAGACTTCTTGAAATATTATCTTGGGGTGCCTTGGGCATCCCCCACCTTGAGCTTTTGTGTCTCCTTAATTCCTTTTATATCTCGGTTTCCTAAATCTCGAAAGCTTCATCCACACCAAACTCAACAAGAACTCGTGAGATAAGTTCCATTTGGACTCCGTTTGATATTCCTTTTTTTCAAAACACTGAAATAGGCAAAAAAACATCAATGTGGGTTGGGCCTCCGGTTAATAGGTTAGCCCCAAAAATAATATAAAAGTGTATAGTAAATCCCATAAACATCCAAAACAGATAATATAATAGCATGAATACTTCATAAATTATAGATACGTTGGAGACGTATCAAACACTATCATGTATCTTGTCACGTTCATTTCCAAATGCAAAAAATTTCTGGGGTGTTACCCACACTGGGGTCTCTTTAAGCATATCTTCACTTGTCGATCTCAGACGGTAAAAAAAGCTAACCTAGTCGACAAAAAAACGCACGTGATCCAGATGTGTGGGGGGTTAGGGATTCAAATGAGGGGTAGGAGTTGCTTCCCCGTGACTTTTCCCGATTCGATTAGAGGGTGGCAGTCGACCTGGTTTTATTGCAAAGATATTCCGACTCCCGGTCAGTCGACTGGCCTTCCATCTTTCACTTTGGAGAGACTCCGCACCCCTCACTCGCTAGTGGTAGCTCCTGAGGAGAAGGACGAAGTGCAGATGCTGGTTGCAGCTATTGTTGAATTGATAAAGGGAGGAGTGATGGGGATGGATCTGTTGGAGGTGTATCTCAGTCAACGGATCCAGCCCCTGCAAGCTCGTGACCGCCCCATGTGGATGTACTCGTGCTCTGATGACACCGCTCGTACCCACACGGAGCAGGTTGACGAGGAGATGGTGGCCCAGTGGCTCCGAAGTGTAACTGGTAACAATGACAACCCAAGGGGGGCCAGGAGGATTCTGCCATTCGACGCCACCCGTGCTCCTGGAGAGGTCGGGCTTGCCCATCCGAGTGTTTTTTCATTTATATTTGTCGAGTGGTTGTTCTTGAATCCGACTCATATACACAACTTATATCTTGTAGGTTTTCCCCAAGCTGCACACGATGCTCAACGGAGAGGAGTATCAGGAGGGAATCGACAGCGACAGCGAAGACAGTGACGACGAATACATAGAAGACAGTAAAGATGAGAGCGAGGACTTGAGCAGTAGCAACGAGGAGGTGGACTAACCACCTCATTCCGAGCGTCAATCCAAGCAGCAGCAAGACCCCGTGGAAGGATAGGGCAAGGCTGCCGCGCCGAGTGCCAAAGTTCCCAAGCGCACTCGCACAACAACACCTGAGCGACTGAAAAGGTTCCAAAGCAAGCCAAAGTCACCTCGCCCAAGTCTCAGAAGGCCCTACCAAGGATCAAGGTGGTTGTGCCCGTGACATCAACGTAAGCATTTCTTTCGTGTATTCTTCTGTGTTCTTCTGTAGACTCTTTGGCTTGTTTGACCGAGTGAAATCTGGAATGTTCAGTGCTGCTAGTGTGTCTGCGACCTTCATGGATATTGACAGAGATCATGGCGATGTAGAAACAACAGATGTGGCCACCTCTCGAGCACGTAAGGTTTCAACTTATCTGTGTTCTATTAATAGATCTTTGGGGTTGACTGAAATTTCTCCGTCGAGAGTTTTGTAGTGCCAGCGAATATCATTTAGCTCCCTGATGATGATGATGGGGATGAGCCTTCAAAAAATACTGGGGGGACAAGTCGAACTCTAAGCAGGAAGGTGCCAGGGTCCAAGATGTCCCGCTCGTCTTCTGAACCTGTGATACAGCCGACCAATGATCCAGCACGGGCTTCTGTCTCCTTTGCAATTCCTCTACCGACCGACTGTCCCTCAGCATCGACTACTCAAGCTCTAGAGCCCGTTGCACAGGTCCAAGCTCCAACTCCACCAGTCCATTCGCCTGCCCGATATCCCGCATGTTTGCTGCCTATCCTGTCCCAGAGAATCAAGTAGGAGCTGCGAACGAGGCCATGATTCAGGCAGGTCTAATGATGGACCGACTGAAGGTGGTGTATGATAAAAGCAAGGCCGCCTATGACGCCAGCTCTGCTCTTCAAGCCAATGTCCAAGTAAGTGGAACTGTAAGTTAATTTCTGGTTGATTTCTCTGTCCAAGCCTTTGTTCTATTCAGACCTGCTCTTTGCAAACTGCTGCTTTATTATTCGTAAGATGTCCATACATCTATCTTGCATTTTGCAACCTGAGACTGCTCACCCACTGGGTGTTTCCTTTCCTTTCTGTAATTTCTTCTCTTGAGTCGACCAGGTCGTGTCGAGTGAAAAGACTTTGGTCTAGTGGGGGCACGCTAAGTGCACCCACTGTGTGTAGTCCCCGAGACCGTCGTCGAATGTTTAATTCAGCGGGGGTCTTTATTGAAAATATTTGCTTATATCACTTCCACTCGACCTAGACAGGTCTTGTCGAGTGGGAACTGAAACTAGTGGGGGCACGCTAAGTGCACCCACTGGGTGTAGTCCTCGAGACCACGGTCGACTGCGGGCAGTCGGTCGTGGTCTGAGAATCGAAGATATAGTTTTTTTACTCCTTCCACTCGAGCTGGGCTGACCATGCTGAGTGGGAAATGAAACCAGTGGGGGCACGCTAAGTGCACCCACTTGGTGTTGTCTCCGAGACTGTTGTTGGATGTTTTATTCAACAGTAGTCTTAGAACTCCTTTGTTATGTAACTCATTCGTGTATCTTTCTATTCGGAGATAACTGTCAACTGACTTGTCCAGTTCTTGATTGCAGAAGTCTCGTGAGCTTGGGGCCCAATATGCCACTTTGGAGCAGGAGAAGACCAATCTTAAGCTCGAACTGGAACTGGCCAAGGAGAATCTAAAGAAAGCCCAAGTGGAATTAGCAATCATGGGAGGTAACCACTCGTTGACTACATGCCTTATCATTTTCCCTGTCTATCCTTTGAACCGAGTGATTACACTCGAACAGATGTGCGTAGTGAAAATCGTCAACTCCAAGCACGTCTGAGGAATGTTATTTCTTTAGACAAAATGAAGCAGGCCCTGGAGCAAAAGGATCTTGACCTTGCTGTGGTACATAGGACGGCTCATGAGAATACCGAGCTTGCCGACCGGAAGTTGGCTTCAATCGGAAATTTGGAAGATGAGAACGCCAAGCTGAAGAGTGATGTTGATGAAGCAAAGAAGGAAACCGTGCAACTGAAGGATGAACAAGCGGCCCTGACCAAGAAGAGGGATGAACTAGAAGCTTATCTGAGTGATCTCGCCCAAAAGATGTTCCTGAAGCTTGAAGGTATTCCTCTTCCGTCGACTGAAAACTTTCATGCCATGTTGCTGTCGATACACTAAATTTCCATGCTTTGCATAATTCTGTCAGAACTTCGAGGATGAGACTGGACGGATTGAGACCGGACTGGACCCCATCAATTCCCCTGTCAAAGATGAAACTGCCATGAACATGCTGCGACTGGAAGCTCGACTTGCTAACGTCTCAGACTACATCGCGGGCCTGTAAACCGCAATGTCTCGGGTCAACAAGGAACTCTGGCAATAGGTTGTGCAACAGAATGACCTCGAGTCACTGATGACTCGACTCAACAACATCCCGGAAAGAGTGCAGGCATGGAAGAAGTCGGATGCGTGTTGTGGTGCTGATGTCGCCTTATCCCTCGTGTGCGTTCTACTGTTCTTTAGATTTTCTTGGTTCAAGTGAATCCGGGACCGTAACTGTTCTTCCGAGTGAGAGGGTTGCTCCCAACTTGGAGTCGATGTTGTACTTGTGGCGTAGCTCAGAGTACACTCCAACGTTGTACTTATGGCGCAGCTCAGAGTGCATTCCAACCTTGTACTTGTGGCGCAACTCAGAGTGCGTTCCAACGTTGTACTTGTGATGCAGCTCAGAGTGCGTCCAACATTGTACTTGTGGCGCAGCTCAGAGTGTGCCTTGAAGTGTTTTAACTTAGGCGAGCGCGGGGTCGCAGCTAAGCTTCCGAGTGAGAGGATCACTCTTCACTCAGAGTGTTTTTGAACCTTAGGTGAATCAGGTTCGCGGCTAAGCCTCGAGTGAGAGGATCGTTCTTCACTCGGAGTGTTTTTTAAGCTTAGGAGGGTACGGGATCGCAGCTAAGCCCCCGAGTGAGAGGATCGCTTCTTCACTGAAAGTGTTTTTGAAACTTAGGCGAGTAGGGATCGCATCTAAGCCCCTGAGTGAGAGGATCACTCTTCACGCAGAGTGTTTTTGAAACTTAGGCGAGTACGGGATCGCATCTAAGCCCCCGAGTGAGAGGATCGCTCTTCACTCGGAGTGTTTTCTAAACTTAGGTGAGTACATGATCGCATCTAAGCCCCCGAGTGAGAGGATCGCTCTTCACTCAGAGTGTTTTTGAAACTTAGGCGAGTACGGGAGCGCAGCTAAGCCCCCAAGTGAGAGGATCGCTCTTCACTCGAACTATTTTTGGAACTTGCGCGAATCAGTTTCACAGCTAAGCCACCCACTGGGGGATTTGAACACAAGTATGTGTGACAAACAATCAATTTGCGACTGCGGAAGTCATGTCTTTGATAAACAATCTGAAAAGTACTTCTTATTACATCCCGTGTATCTGAGTGTTCTTAGGTATAAAAACGTTGGAGCAGATCTACATTCCAAGTTCGCGGCTTGTCCTTCCTCTTGGTCACCTTGTAAAGGTGATACGCATCATTGTGAAGTACCTTGGTGACGATGAAGGGGCCTTCCCATGCAGGGGCTAGCTTGTGAGGGCGTTGCTGATCCACTCGGAGCACAAGACCTCCCTCCAGGAATGCTCGACCTCTGATATTTCACGCATGAAATCGACAAAGATCTTGCTGATAAATGGTCGATCGGGTCAAAGCCATCTCTCTTTCCTGTTCCAGAAGGTCAACAGTGTCTTGACGTGCTTGCTCGGCTTCGGCTTCTGAGAAGAGTTCCACTCGGGGCGCATTGTGGAGCAATTCACTCGAAAGCACTGCTTCAGCTCCATACACCATAAAGTAAGGAGTCCGACCAGTCGACCTGTTGGGGGTCGTCCTTAATCCCCACAAAACGGAGGGCAGCTCTGTCACCCAGGCGTCTGCTGCATGCTTGAGGTCGCGCATCAATCTGGGTTTCAACCCTTGTAAGATCAAACCATTGGCTCTTTCTGCTTGCCCAATTGATTGTGGATGTGCTATGGATGCATAATCGACCTCAGTGCCTTGGGAAGCATAGAATGCCGTGAATTCATCGGAATCAAAGTTCGACCCATTATCTATGTTGATGTTGTGCGGAACTCCATACCTGAATATCAACTCTCTGATGAAGGTGATGGTTGTGTTTGAGTCGAGGTTCTCGATGGGTTTAGCTTCAATCCACTTAGTGAACTTGTCGACTGCCACGAGCAGATGGGTGAAGCCGCTTCTGCCGGTCCTCAAGGGCCCAACCATGTCAAGTCCCCAAACGTCGAACGGCCAGATGAGTGGTATAGTCTTCAAGGCTGACGCAGGTTTGTGAGACATGTTTGAGTAAAAGTGAAAACCTTCGCACTTCTTGACTATCTCCTTAGACATTTGGTTTGCTCACGGCCAGTAGAATCCCACTCGGTATGCTTTGGCCACGATGGTCCGAGAGGACGCATGGTGACCACAGGTCCCCGAGTGAATCCCATTTAGAATCAGTCGACCCTCTTCTGGAGTAATGCACCACTAAGCAACGCCAGTCACACTTTCTCTGTAAAGTTGATCACCTATCACCGTGAAGGCTTTGGATCTATGAATGATCTGCCCAGATTCATCCTCATCCACTGGGAGCTCTCGCCTAACCGGATATGCAATGTACGACACTGTCTAGTCGGGGATAATCACCAAAACCTCCATGATTAGGTCGACAATTGCTGGCTTCAACTTCAGTCAGATTAGTTGAACTTATCGGTTGTGGAGGCTCCTTTGTAAAGGGATCTTCTTGAATCGATGGGGTGTGGAGATGCTCCAAGAACACATTACTGGAAATAGGCTTCCGTGTGGAACCTATTTTCGCTAGATCATTAGCGGCTTGATTCTTGAGTCGGGGTATGTGGTGGAGCTCTAACCCTTCAAACTTCTTTTCTAACTTCCTCACTGCATTGCAGTATCTTATCATGGCTGGGCTCCTGATATCCAATTCTTTCATTACTTGATTCACCACCAGATCTGAGTTGCAGTAGACCATTAGGCGACGGACGCCGAGTGAAATGGCCATACGCAACCCATACAAAAGCGCTTCGTACTCAGCTTCATTGTTGGAAGAACCAAATTGAATCTGCAACACATAACTAAGCTTGTCACCTCTCGGAGATTCTAGGTCTACTCCAGCACTAGAACCATTCAACATCTTGGATCCGTCAAAGAACATGGTCCAGTGTTCCGAGTGGACTTGAGACGGTTGCTTTTGCTCAATCCACTTGGCCAAGAAATCTGCAATTGCATGAGACTTAATAGCCTTCTTTGCTTCAAACTTGATATCAAGAGGAAGGAGTTCAATGGCCCACTTAGCCACTCGACCAGTTGCATCTCAATTGTTTAAAATTTCTGACAATGGGGCGTCACTGACAACTAAAACTGAGTGACCTGCGAAGTAGTGTGCAACTTTCTTTGTTGTCATATAGATTCCATAGACAAGCTTCTGGTAATGCGGATACCTTTGCTTGGACGGAGTCAAAACTTCGGAAATGTAATACACTGGGCATTGAACCTTATAGGATTTGCCTTCCTCCTCCCGCTCGATTGTGAGCACTGTACTAACATCCTGTCCAGTGGCTACAATATACAACAACAGAGGCTCCTTGCTGACTGGAGCAGCAAGCACCGGCTCGGTGGAAAGTGGGGCTTTGAGATCTCCAAACGCTGCTTCAGCTTCAGGAGTCCACTCGATTGTATAAGACTTTTTCATCAGTCGGTAAGGAGGCAATGCCTTTTCACCGAGGCGAGAAATGAACCGACTGAGTGCAGCCAAACAACCCGTAAGCTTTTGTACATCATGCACACGCACAGGGCTTTCAACCGGACGATTGCACCAATCTTCTACGGGTTTGCGTTGATTCCTCGTTCGAAAACAAGGAAACCGAGCAACTTCCCTCCTGGGACTCCGAATGTGCACTTGGATGGATTCAGCTTGATGTCATATCTTCTCAGGTTGGCAAAGGTTTCAGTGAGGTAAGTCAGCAGGTCGGAACTCTTGCCTGACTTGACCATGATATCATCCATCTATGCCTCCACATTCCAACTGATTTGAGCGAGCAAGCACTTCTGAATCATGCGCATGAACGTGGCTCCAACATTCTTCAGACGAAAAGGCAATGTAACATAGCAAAAACACCTGAATGGGGTGATGAAGGCTATTTTTATTTCGTCAGGTCCATACAGACGGATCTGATGGTACCCGGAATACGCATCCAGGAAGGACAAACGCTCGCACGCCGCTGTCGAGTCAACTAATTGATCGATGCGGGGGAGAGGAAAATGATCTTTTGGGCAGGCCCAATTGATATGTTTGAAATCAATACACATACGAAGTGAATCATCTTTCTTAGGGACCATGACGACGTTGGCGAGCCACTCGGAGTGGTAAATCTCAGGATGACAGCAGCCAAGAGCCGCGCCACCTCCTCGCCAATCACATTTCTCTTCTCACCGGCGGATCGTTGAAGATGCTCTTTGACTGGTTTTGCTTTTGGGTCGACATGCAAACGATGCACAGCCAGTCCCCTGGGTACACCCAGCATGTCAGAAGGTTTCCGTGCAAAGATGTCCCAGTTCTCATGGAGGAACCTGATGTCTACTACACAACCTTTTTCTTATAGACGTTGTTGGGCCTGCAAGTGCACAGGTTGGTAGGACAATAGCAAATTTCCCTCAAGTGGATGACCTAAGGTTTATCAATCCGTTGGAGGCGTAGGATGAAGATGGTCTCTCTCAAACAACCCTGCAACCAAACAACAAAGAGTCTCTTGTGTCCCCAACACACTCAATACAATGGTAAATTGTATAGGTGCACTAGTTCGGCAAAGAGATGGTGATACAAGTGGAATATGGATGGTAGATATAGGTTTTTGTAATCTAAAAATATAAAAACAACAAGGTAACAAGTGGTAGAAGTGAGCATAAACGGTATTGCAATGATAGGAAACAAGGCCTAGGGTTCATACTTTCACTAGTGCAAGTTCTCTCAACAATAATAACATAGATAGATCATATAACAAACCCTCAACATGCAACAAAGAGTGACTCCGAAGCCACTAATAGCGGAGAACAAACATAGAGATTATGGTAGGGTACGAAACCACCTCAAAGTTATTCTTTCAGATCAATCTATAAAAGAGTTCGTACTAGAATAACACCTTAAGACACAAATCAACCAAAAACCTAATGTCACCTAGATACTCCATTGTCACCTCAAGTATCCGTGGGCATGATTAAACGATATGCATCACACAATCTCAGATTCATCCAACCAACATAAAAGTACTTCAAAGAGTGCCCCAAAGTTTCTATCAGAGAGTCAAGAACGTGTGCCAACCCCTATGCATAGGTCCCTAATGTCACGAAACCCACAAGTTGATCACCAAAACATACATCAAGTGGCACATGATATCCCATTATCACCACAGATAATCACGGCAAGACATACATCAAGTGTTCTCATAAAAGACTCAATCCGATAAGATAACTTCAAAGGGGAAACTCAATTCATCACAAGAGAGTAGAGGGGGAGAAACATCATAAGATCCAACTACAATAGCAAAGCTCGGGATACATCAAGATCGTGCCATAGAGGGAACACGAGAGAGAACACAAGAGAGAAATAGAGATCAAACACATAGCTACTGGTACATACCCTTAGCCCCGAGGGTGAACTACTCCCTCCTCGTCATGGATAGTGCCGGTATGATGAAGATGGCCACCGGTGATGGGAACCCCCTCCGGCAGGGCACTGGAACAGGCTCCCGGGAGGTTTTTGGTGGCTACAGAGGCTTGCGGCGGCGGAACTCCCGATCTATCTTCTGTTATGGAAGTTTTAGGGCACGTAGGTATATATGGGTGCAGGGGGCACGTCGGAGGAGCTACGGGGGCCCCACGAGGCAGGGGGCGCACCTGGAGGGGGCGAGCCCCCCACCCTCGTGAGCACCTCCCGTATCTCCTGACGTGCACTCCAAGTCCATCGGGTGGCTTTCCTTCCAAAAATAACTTCTCCATTGATTTCGTTCCATTTTGACTTAAATCGATATTCCTTTTCCTCAAACACTGAAATAGGCATAAAACAGCAAATCTGGGCTGGGCTTCCGATTAATAGGTTAGTCCCAAAAATAATATAAAAGTGGATAATAAAGCCCAATATTGCCTATAACAGTAGATAAAGTAGCATGGAGCAATAAAAAATTATAGATACGTTGGAGATGTATCAAGCATCCCGAAGCTTAATTCCTGCTCGTCCTCGAGTAGGTAAATGATAAAAAGGAATTTTTGATGCGGATTGATACTTTGGCATAATTTCAATGTAAATCTTCTTAATTGTGGTATGAATATTCAAAACCGAAAGATTCAAAACAAAAGTTCATATTTACATAAAAATAATAATACTTCAAGCACACTAACTAAGCAATTATGTCTTCTCAAAATAACATGGCCAAAGAAAGTTATCCCTACAAAATGATATAGTCTGTCTATACTCCATCTTCCCTACACAAAATATTTAAATCATGCACAACCCCGATGACAAGCCAAGCAATTGTTTCATACTTATGACATTTTCAAAACTTTTTCAATTTTTCACGCAATACATGAGCGTGAGCCATGGATATAGCACTATATGTGGAATAGAATGGTGGTTGTGGAGGAGACAAAAAGAGGGAAGATAGTCTCACATTAACTAGGCGTATCAACGGGCTATGGATATGCCCATCAATAGATATCAATGTGAGTGAGTAGGGATTGCCATTCAACGAATGCACTAGAGCTATAATTATATGAAAGCTCTACAAAAGAAAACTAAGTGGGTGTGCATCCAGCTCGCTTGCTCACGAATACCTAGGGCATTTTGAGGAAGCCCATCATTGGAATATACAAGCCAAGTTCTGTAATGAAAAATTCCCACTAGTATATGAAAGTGACAAAATGAGAGACTCTCTATCATGAAGATCATAGTGCTGCTTTGGAGCACAAGTGTGGTAAAAGGATAGTAGCATTGTCCCTTCTCTCTTTTTCTCTCATTTTTTTATTTGGGCCTTTCTCTTCCTTTTTTTATGGCCTCTTTTTTTTCGTCCGGAGTCGCATCCCGACTTGTGGGGGAACCATAGTCTCCATCATCCTTTCCTCACTTGGGACAATGCTCTAATAATGATGATCATCACACTTTTATTTTTCTTACAACTTAACAATTACAACTCGATACTTAGAACAAAGTATGACTCTATATGAATGCCTCCGGCGGTGTACCGGGATATGCAATGAATCATGAGTGACATGTATGAAAGAATTATGAATGGTGGCTTTGCCACAAATACGATGTCAACTACATGATCATGCTAAGCAATATGACAATGATTGAGCGTGTCATAATAAACAGAACGGTGGAAAGTTGCATGGCAATATATCTCATAATGGTTATGGAAATGCCATGATGGGTAGGTATGGTGGCTGTTTTGAGGAAGATATATGGTGTGTGTATGATACCGGCGAAAAGTGCGCGGTATTAGAGAGGCTAGCAATGGTGGAAGGATGGGAAAAAGTGCGTATAATCCATGGATTCAACATTAGTCATAAAGAACTCATATACTTATTGCAAAAATCTAGAAGTTATCAAAGCAAAGTATTACGTGCATGATCCTAGGGGGATAGATTGGTAGGAAAAGACCATCGCTCGTCCCCGACCGCCACTCATAAGGAAGACAATCAATAAATAAATCATGCTCCGAGTTCGTCACATAATGGTTCACCATACGTGTATGCTACGGGAATCACAAACTTTAACACAAGTATTTGTCAAATTCACAACTACTCAACTAGCATGACTCTAATATCACCATCTTCATATCTCAAAACAATTATCAAGCATCAAACTTTTCTTAGTATTCAACAAACTCATAAGAAAGTTTCACATATCTTGAATACAAAGTATATTAACATTTTAAGAAAATTACCATGCTATTTAAGACTCTCAAAATAATCTAAGTGAAGCATGAGAGTTCATCTATTTCTTCAAAATAAAACTACCACCATGCTCTAAAGATATAAGTGAAGCACTAGAGCAAATGACAAACTACTCCGAAAGATATAAGTGAAGATCAATGAGTAGTCGAATAATTATGCAACTATGTGAAGACTCTCTCTCATTTAATAATTTCAGATCTTGATACTTTATTCAAACAGCAAGCAAAGCTAAAGAAAACTACATTGCAAGGATAGCACAACTCATGTGAAGAAGCAAAAACTTAGGGTCAACCGATACTAACCGATAGTTGTTGAAGAAGAAAGGTGGGATGCCTACCGGGGCATACCCAAGCTTAGATGCTTGAGACTTATTAAAATATTATCTTGGGGTGCCTTGGGCATCCCCAAGCTTGAGCTTTTGTGTCTCCTTAATTCCTCTCATATCATGGTTTCTCTTTTTATCAAAAGCTTCATTCACAACAAACTCAACAAGAACTCGTGAGATCGGTTAGTATAAACCAATGCAAAACCTTATCATTTTCTACTATAACAAATCACAAAAATTATTATTCAACATTGAATACTAAATGCCTCTGCATATTTAATACTCCTATCTTCAAATAGAATCATTAAACAAGCAAACGTATGCAAACAATGCAACCATAACAGCAATCTGCCAAAACAGTACAGTCTGTAAAGAATGCAAGAGTATCAATACTTAACTAACTCCAAAAATTATGAACTAAAATTCCCACTGTAATAAATTTATCAGAACTCAATATGCAAAAAGATTCAACATTATACCACTCTCTGACTTTTCTTGGGAATTTTTGCAACAGCGGTAAACTTTCTGTTTTCAAACAGCAACATGTATACTAGCAAAATAAGCATGGAAAAGGCTATCCTTGACTTTTTATTGAAACTAAAGATGCAAAACATTAATCTAATTAACAGCAAGCAAATACTAACAAAATAAAATGACGCTCCAAGCAAAACACATATCATGTGATGAATAAAAATATAGCTCCAAGTAAAGTTACCGATGAACGAAGACGAAAGAGGGGATGCCTTCCGGGGCATCCCCAAGATTAGGATCTTGGTTGTCCTTTAATATTACCTTGGGGTGCCTTGGGCATCCCCAAGATTAGGCTCTTGCCACTCCTTATTCCGTAGTCCATCGAATCTTTACCCAAAACTTGAAAACTTCACAACACAAAACTTAACAGAAAACTCGTAAGCTCCGTTAGTATAAGAAAATAAAACAACCACTTAGGTACTATAATGAACTCATTCTAAATTCATATTGGTGTAATATCTACTGTATTCTAACTTATGTATGGTTCATACCCTCCGATACTACTCATAGATTCATCAAAATAAGCAAACAACACATAGAAAACAGAATCTGTCAAAAACAGAACAGTCTGTAGTAATCTGTATCAATCGTATACTTATGGAACTCCAAAAGTCCTACCAAATTAGGAAGTACTAAGAAATTCATGTACCAACCCAGAGCAAAAAGAATCAGATTAGAATCACGTTTCTGTGAATTAAAAAAAACTAATTTACTGGGTGCAAAAGTTTCTGATTTTCAGCAGGATCAACACAACTATCACCGTAAGCTATCCTAAAGGTCTTACTTGGCAATTTATTGAAACAAAAAGATATAAAACATGATTAATACAGTAGCATAATCATGTGGACACACAAAAACAGTAAGGATAAATATTGGGTTGTCTCCCAACAAGCGCTTTTCTTTAATGCCTTTCTAGCTAGGCATGATGATGACAATGATGCTCACATAAAAGATAAGAATTGAAACATAACGGGAGCATCATGAAGCATATCACAAGCACTTTTAAGTCTAACCCACTTCCCATGCATAGGGATTTTGTGAGCAAACAACTTATGGGAACAATGATATACAAGCATAGGAAGGTAAAACAAGCATAGCTTCAAGATTTTAAGCACATAGAGAGGAAACTTGACATTATTGCAATTCCTACAAGCATATATTCCTCCCTCATAATAATTTTCAGTAGCATCATGAATGAATTCAACAATAT
This sequence comes from Aegilops speltoides, assembly GCA_021437245.1. NCBI lineage: Eukaryota > Viridiplantae > Streptophyta > Magnoliopsida > Poales > Poaceae > Aegilops > Aegilops speltoides. Next base: position 5,490,772 of record CM038144.1, read on the forward strand.
AACCAGCACCTAAAGCATTCTTTTCATGATCTACTAGCATAGAAAATCTACTACTCTCCACATAAGCAAAATTCTTCTCATGAATAGTAGTGGGAGCAAACTCAACAAAATAATTATCATGTGAGGCATAATCCAATTGAAAGCTAAAATCATGATGACAAGTTTCATGGTTATCATTATTCTTTAAAGCATACAAGTCATCACAATATTCATCATAGATAGCAACTTTGTTCTCATAATCAATTGGGACCTCTTCCGAAATAGTGGAATCATTACTAAATAAAGTTGACACTCTTCCAAATCCACTTTCATATTCATCACAATAATCATCATAAGTAGCAACTTTGTTCTCATCATAATCGATTGAAACCTCTCCCAAGATAGTGGAATCACTAAATAAAGTTGACACTCTTCCAAATCCACTTTCATATTCATCACAATAAGATTCAACATCCTCCAAAATAGTGGGATCATTACTTCCTAAAGTTGACACTCTTCCAAACCCACTTTCATCAATATAACCATCATAAATAGGAGGCATGCTATCATCATAACAACTTTGCATATCAAAACTTGGGATGCTAAAAATATCATCTTCATCAAACATAGCTTCCCCAAGCTTGTGGCTTTGCATATCATTAGCATCATGGATATTCAAGGAATTCATACTAACAACATTGCAATCATGATCATCATTCAAAGATTTAGTGCCAAACATTTTAATGCATTCTTCTTCTAACACTTGGGCACAATTTTCCCTTCCATCATACTCACGAAATATATTAAAGATATGAAGCGTATGAGACAAACTCCTTCCATTTTTTGTAATTTTCTTTTATAGACTAACTAGTGCTAAAACAAGAAACAAAAAGATTCGATTGCAAGATCTAAAGACCTAGCCTCACCGGTAACGGCGCCAGAAAAGAGCTTAGTTGATGGGGTGTGAGTGAGTGCGCTTTACCTTTGCCTCCCCAGCAACGGCGCCAGAAAAGAGCTTGATGTCTACTACACAACCTTCTTCTTGTAGACGTTGTTGGGCCTGCAAGTGCACAGGTTTGTAGGACAGTAGCAAATTTCCCTCAAGTGGATGACCTAAGGTTTATCAATCCGTAGGAGGCGTAAGATGAAGATGGTCTCTCTCAAACAACCCTGCAACCAAATAACAAAGAGTCTCTTGTGTCGCCAACACACCCAATACAATGGAAAATTGTATAGGTGCACTAGTTCGGCGAAGAGATGGTCATACAGGTGCAATATGGATGGTAGATATAGGTTTTTGTAATCTGAAAATATAAAAACAGCAAGGTAACAAGTGGTAAAAGTGAGCGCAAACGGTATTGCAATGATAGGAAACAAGGCCTAGGGTTCATACTTTCACTAGTGCAAGTTCTCTCAACAATAATAACATAGATAGATCATATAACAAGCCCTCAACATGCAACAAAGAGTCACTCCGAAGCAACTAATAGCGGAGAACAAACATAGAGATTATGGTAGGGTACGAAACCACCTCAAAGTTATTCTTTCGGATCAATCTATAAAAGAGTTCGTACTAGAATAACACCTTAAGACACAAATCAACCAAAACCCTAATGTCACCTAGATACTCCATTGTCACCTCAAGTATCCGTGGGCATGATTAAACGATATGCATCACACAATCTCAGATTCATCCAACCAACATAAAAGTACTTCAAAGAGTGCCCCAAAGTTTCTATCGGAGAGTCAAGAACGTGTGCCAACCCCTATGCATAGGTCTCCAATGTCACGAAACCCGCAAGTTGATCACCAAAACATACATCAAGTGGCACATGATATCCCATTGTCACCACAGATAATCACGGCAAGACATACATCAAGTGTTCTCATAAAAGACTCAATCCGATAAGATAACTTCAAAGGGGAAACTAATTTCATCACAAGAGAGTAGAGGGGGAGAAACATCATAAGATCCAACTACAATAGCAAAGCTCGGGATACATCAAGATCGTGCCATAGAGGGAACACGAGAGAGAACACAAGAGAGAAATAGAGATCAAACACATAGCTACTGGTACATACCCTCAACCCCGAGAGTGAACTACTCCCTCCTCGTCATGGATAGCGCCGGGATGATGAAGATGGCCACCGGTGATGGGATCCCCCTTTGCCAGGGCGCCGGAACGAGCTCCCGAGAGATTTTTGGTGGCTACAGAGGCTTGCTGTGGCAGAACTCCCGATCTATCTTCTGTTCTGGAAGTTTTAGGGTACGTAGGTATATATGGGTGCAAGAGGTACGTCGGAGGAGATACGGAGGCCCCACGAGGCAGGGGGGCTCGCCCGGGGGGGGGGGCGCCCCCCACCCTTGTGAGCACCTCCCGTATCTCCTGACGTGCACTCCAAGTCCATCGTGTGGCTTTCCTTCCAAAAATAACTTCTCCAGTTGATTTCGTTCCGTTTTGACTTCGTCTGATATTCCTTTTCCTCGAAACACTGAAATAGGCATAAAACAGCAAATCTGGGCTAGGCCTCGGGTTAATAGGTTAGTCCCAAAAATAATATAAAATTGGATAATAAAGCCCAATATTGCCTAAAATAGTAGATAAAGTAGCATGGAGCAATCAAAAATAATAGATACGTTAGAGACGTATCAGAACCGGATGAGCGCGGCTTCCTATTTGCTGTTGAGTGTCGTTGATATGTGAGTCGGAGCTGCATTGGGATCCTCCGGGTGGATATGAATTGGTTTGGTTTCTCCCGCCGACTAAAATGCAGACTCTGAGGTAGGCTTCTTGGACCGCAGCAAATCACTCGGATCTACAGTCTTCTGGAATTCGTGCATCTCTACGACTGCCATCTGTTCACATGCGATCTTGCAACCCTTCTGAAGGCACTCTTCTGCTTTTTTTCTATATCCTATGACTGTGATCACACCTCTGGGACCGGGCATCTTCAACTTGATCACACCTCTGGGACCGGGCATCTTCAACTTGACATATACGTAACATGGTCGAGCCATGAAGCGAGCATATGCAGGCCTGCCCAGAATGGCATGATAAGCATTGTGGAAATCCACCACCTCAGATGTCAACTTTTCTTTGCGGTAATTCTTGGACTCACCAAAAACCACATCAAGAGTAATCTGCCCGAGTGACTTTGCCTTTTTCCCAGGAATGACACCATGGAACTGCATGTTGCTCTCACTGAGTTTGGACATCGGAATGCCCATCCCTTCCAGGGTCTCAGCGTATAGAATGTTCAACCCACTTCCACCATCCATAAGGACCTTGGTCAGTCGGGTGCCCCCAACGACTGGGTCAACCACCAGCGCTTGCCGCCCAGGGGTGGCAACACGCGCTGGGTGATCTGACTGGTCAAATGTAATGGGAGTCTTCTACCACTTCAAATATGTTGGGGTTGCCGGAGCAACCATATTCACTTCTCTGTTTATGACTTTCAGTCGACTTTTGCTTTCAACATCAGCAAAAAATCATGAAGGTAGCATTGACCGGAGGGTAACCATCCTCTTCCTCTTTCTCATCTTCCTTATCAGACTCTTTCTCATTGGGATGATTCTCTCGGAAGCTCTGAATCAGAAGGTGGCACTGCCGAGTGGTATGCTTGGGTTGAATCAGGTTTCCCTCTTCATCTTTGTTCGTGTGTATGTAACACGGCAAATCCAGGACGTCCTGTCCTAACTGATCTTTCACCTTCTTTGGCTTCCACTGCGGCTTGGGTTTTCCTTTGAACTTTCCTCCTCCGGCATTCATGACTGCAGCTTCAGCAAAACCTATAGGTTCAACTTTATGCTTTTGCTTCTGACTGGAATTTCCAGCCCTGTTGTCCCGGACGACTGTTTTCACCTTGCCGTTGCAGAGTCAATCTTCCTCTTCACCATTTGTATATCGAGTGGCTATCTCCATCATTCGGGTCAGTCATGTCTCCAGACCGACCAAATTTTAGGTTAAGCTCTTTGTATCTGACGCCCTCTTTGAAGGCACAAACTGCTTGGTGATCTGACACATTTTCCACCGTATGATGGAGGGTGGTCCACCTCTGGATGAAGTCTCTCAATGTTTTGTTTGGCTTTTGAACACAATGATGCAGTTCAATCGGTACAGCAGGTCGCTTGCAAGTGCCCTCGAATGTTTTAATGAACACTCGAGCCAAGTCATCCCAACAAAAAATGCTCCCAGGGGCTAACTGAGTCAACCACGCTCTGTAGCTATGAACACTCGAGCCAAGTCATCCCAACAAAAAATGCTCCCAGGGGCTAACTGAGTCAACCACGCTCTAGCTGAACCGTCAAGCATCAGAGGGAGGTGCTTCATAGCTACATCATCATTGCCACCACCGTTCTGTACAGCGACTCGACAGTCTTCCAGCCAGGTATCTGGTTTTGATTCTCCAGTGAACTTACTTACTCCTGCAGCCAACTTGAAGTTGGGAGGTATCTCACCTGATCGGATGGCCATACTGAAACATTCGGGCCCAGAAATGAAAGCTCTCATTCCAGTCGGATGGTCTCTTCCCTACCCCTTCTCTATTTGCTCGGCCTCTGTCGACCAAACCTTGAACAAGAAGCGATCTTGTGACGAATCCCGGCTCTCTTGGGTCGACTGGGGCTCTCCGCTCGTCACCATACAGGTGCCGATCGTCGTAGCGCCGGGGCGTGTATGATCCGCCCCTCGGAGGGGGCGTAAGCACTCAACGGTGGTCATCACGGGATCCCTGTCGATCAAACTGGCTATGGCCTGCTCCAGGTACTGGTCCTAGTAGGGACCACGATCTTCCCAATGCCTGGGTGATCTTGGACTATGTGCCAACTGAACTTTGTCTGCAACCACTGATCTGCTATGAATTCTGTTGCGTGACTGGGAAACGGAAAAATTCTGTTCCCCATCGGCTTTAAGCAATGCACAGATCTGCTCTAAACCTCTATCAGCTTCTGAACATGACGACTGAATTGACTCTGCTATGTGAGTTGCTGCAGCCATATTTTGGATCGGAGTTCGATATACCTGAGTTTTAGTCGAAAACAGCCATCGTGCGTGTCGACTGGGTTTTGGGATCCGCTGACGAGCGAGCACATCGAGTGCTTTCTACAGATTCTCCACACGCGTACGCTCAGCCAATGTGGCCAAGCGCGCAGCCTTCAAAGCCCGAGCTTCAGGGGTCTCCCCAATGATGGTGGTCTGGAGCGCTTGAACATTGCAACGATGCAACTCTTCCCTTTGTTCGGTGGTGAGGGCCTCGGGGACGTACTCTTCATGCTCTTGTGACGGGCCAGTGCCGCCATAACCGCCACCATTGTGGCGAAATCCGGGTGGGCCATGCTAGGAGGTGACCACGAGAACTTATGCCGCTGGATCATTGCTCTCTCACTCGGAGAGGGAATCCGAGTGACCAATCGGTAGATCGAACAAATCATAAAGAGATTCGTTGGGCTCGATCACCGCGACTTAGAGGGTGGTCGATTGACGAGCCACCGTGTGTTTCACCCACCAGTGGAGCCGCTAACGGCCAGACCGCTTGCAACGGCGAACAGCGGGGAACAAAGATGTTGCCTGAGCCGACCGACGCTGGGTCTACAGCTGTCGGAGAAGAACGCCGCAAGCACTCGCATGGAAGTGTGTCGCTCCGTGGACGGGGAGAGCCTCGACGTTGAGGGAGGCTTCTTGAAGCCAGGAGGAATCATCGGCAACGAAAACGAGTGCGCCGAGACGGATCTCGCGACCCAACACCAAACTACCATCGGAAACCATGTTGACGGAAAACGGAATTCGCAACCTCACCGGAAGTCGCTTAGACGCCTGCCCCACGGTGGGCGCCAACTATCGTGGGATTAAGTCTGACTGTAAGAATAGGGGGTACGTATGAGGAGGCAAGGTCCTGGATATGGTGAAGTTGTACACGCAAGTTTTACGAGTTCAGGCCCCTCTCAGAGGTAAAAGCCCTACGTCTCGGTGCCCTGAGACTGTGTCGATTGGATATGCGTGAATGTTACAAGGGGTGCGAACCCTTGTGCTAGAGGAGGAGGGTGGCTTATATAGTGCACGCCAGAACCCTCTCTGACCTCCGTTACAAAGAGTTCAATGTGAGTTAAGATGGGGTGTTACTGGTAATGCCTGCCATAAATGATAATTAAGACTACAGAGTGAAGGCCTGACCGTTGCCATCCAAGGATGACCTTAGATCTTCAATACACCGCGTGGTTCTTCATATGGTCGAGTGGAATTGGGATGTCCGAGTGGAACCTTCTGTCATGTGTATTGAACTTCGGGGTGATTCCAGTCGGTATTCTCACTTGGTCCTTGAGCACCTTTGACTGAAGGTCAGTGTCCATGGGTGGGGTGTCTAGGTTAGGCCTAAGACCCTACCCTAGGTACATGTCCCCGTCATGGGGTTCAACAACTATAGAAATCGTTAAGGGACCCCAAAACAGGAGTAATTGTCCACGAAGCGGGTCAGAATTGGCTAAAACTATGAGTTTTGATGACGGACATGTAAACGCATCCCAGGGATCGTCAATCGTGGAAATCGCTCCGTGACCACAAAATGGTGAGTAATAGTGCATGAAACGGACCAGAATTGGCCAAAATTGTGAGTATTGATGACCGACACGTAAACGCAACCCGGGGTTCGTCAATCGTGGAAATTACCACGGACTCCAAAACTGAGTAATAGTCCAAGAAACGGGCTAGAATCGGCCCAAACTGCAATTGTTGATGACTGACACGTTAGCACACCTTGGGGTTTGACTACCATGGAAATCACTTCGGGTAAGTATAATAGCATGGAATCGACCCAAAACGGTAAGTAATCGTCCACGAAACGGATCCGAATAGACAAAAACCGTGAGTGTTGATGACCGACACGTAAACGCACCCAGGGATTGGTTAATCGTGGAAATCACTCCAGGACCCCAAAACAATGAGTAATAGTCCATGAAACGGGCCAGAATCGGCCAAAACTGTTAGTGTTGATGACCGACACATAAACGCACCCCGGGGTTCATTAATCGTGGACAGGACCCCAAAACAGTGAGTAATAGTCCATGAAACGGGTCAAAATCGACAAAAACCGCGAGTGTTGATGATCGACACGTAAACGCATCCAGGGGTTCATTAATCGTGGAAATAACTCCGAGACCCCAAAAGAATGAGTAATAGTCCACGAAATGGGTCAGAATTGGCCAAAACTGTGAGTGTTGACGACGGACACGTAAACGCACCCCGGGGTCGTCAATCATGAAAATCGCTCTAGGACCCCAAAACGCTGAGTAATAGTGCACGAAAACGGACCAGAATCGGCTAAAATTGTGAGTGTTGATGATTGACACGTAAACGCACACCGGGATTTGTCAACCGTGGAAATCACTTCGGGCCCCCAAAACTGAGTAATAGTCCAAGAAACGGGCCAGAATCAGCACAAAATGCGAGTCTTGGCCATCAACACGTAAGCACACCTTGGGGTTCGACAACCATGGAAATCGCTTTGGGACCAAAAAACGGTGAGTAATAGTCCATGAAACGGGTCAGAATCGACAAAAACCGTGAGTGTTGATGACCGACACATAAACGCACACCAAGGTTCGTCAATCGTGGAAATCACTCCGGGACCCCAAAACAGTGAGTAATAGTCCACAAAACGGGTCAGAATCGACCAAAACCGTAAGTGTTGATGACCGACACGTAAACACACCCGGGGGTTTGTTAATCGTGAAAATCACTCCGGGACCTCAAAACAGTGATTAATAGTCCATTAAACGGACCAGAATCGGCCAAAACTGTTAGTGTTGATGACCGACACGTAAACGCAGTCCAGGGTTCGTCAATCGTGGAAATCACTTCGGGAGCCCAAAACAGTGAGTAATAGTGCATGAAACAGGTCAAAATTGGCCAAAACTGTGAGTTTTGATGACAGACACGTAAACGCACCCCGGGGATCGTCAATCGTGGAAATCAATCTGTGACCCCAAAACAGTGAGTAAAAGTGCGTAAAACTGACCAGAATCAGCCAAAATTGTGACTGTTGATGACCGACACGTAAACGCACCCCGGGATTTCTCAATCGTGGAAATCACTCCGGGACCAAAATCTAAGTAATATTCCAAAAAGGGCCCGAATCGGCCCAAATTGCGAGTCTTGGCGACCAACACGTAAGCATAGCTTGGGGTTCGACACCCATGAAAATCGCTTTGGGACCACAAAACCATAAGTAATAGTCCATGAAATGGGCCAGCATCGGCCAAAACTATGAGTGTTGATGACCGACACGTAAACGCACGCCGGGGTTCGTTAATCATGGAAATCACTCTGGGACCCCAAAACAATGAGTAATAGTCCACGAAACGGGCCAGAATCGGCCAAAACTGTGAGTGTTGATGACCGACGCGTAAACGCACCTTGGGGTTCAACAACTAAGGAAATCGCTTCGGGACCCCAAAACGGTGAGTAATAGTCAACGAAACGGGACATAATCGGCCAAAACTGTGAGTGTTGATGACCGACACGTAAACGCACCTTGGGGCTTAAAACTTATGGAAATCGCTTCGGGACCCCAAAACGTTGAGTAATAGTCCACGAAACGGGTCAGAATTGGCCAAAACTGTAAGTGTTGACGACGGACACGTAAACGCACCCCGGGGATCGTCAATCGTGAAAATTACTCTGGGACCCCAAAACAGTGAGTAATAGTCCATGAAATAGGCCAGAATCGGCAAAAACTGTGAGTGTTGATGACCAACACGTAAATGCACCCGGGGTTCGTTAATCGTGGAAATCACTTCGGGCCTCAGAACAGTGAGTAATAGTCCATGAAACGGGCCCAAATCGGCCAAAACTGTGAGTGTTGATGACTGACACGTAAGTGCACCCCGGGGTTCGTTAATCATGGAAATCACTCCGGGACCCCAAAACAGTGAGTAATAGTCCACGAAACGGGCCAGAATCGGCCAAAACTGTGAGTGTCGATGACCGATACGTAAGCGCACCTTGGGGTTCAACAACTAAGGAAATCGTTTCGGAACCCAAAAACAGTGAGTAATAGTCCACGAAACGGGTCAGAATTGACCAAAGCTGTGAGTTTTAGGGGTTGTTTGGTTTCCAGCCACATATTACCACACTTTACCACACCTCACCTTAGGCAAGTTTAACCAGGTTAGGAGAGTCTTTGGTTCTAGACACATCTAAGGCAAGATTTTTTTTATGAGCAGTGAACCCCACATGTCATAGACACAAAAAGTTTGGCAGGATTCCCTTAGGCAAGCCAAAGTGTGGCTAACAATTTAAGCAACTCAAGTTAGGCAAGTGTGGCAAAAGTAGTGTGGCAATATAAGGCAAATATAGTCACCATCCAAACAACCCCTTAATGACGAACACGTTAAGGCACCTCGGGGATCGTTCATGAAACGGACCAGAATATGCCTAAATTGAGTGTTGATGATCGACACGTAAACGCACCCCGGGGTTTGTCAATCGTGCAAATTACACCGGGACTACAAAACTGAGTAATAGTCCAAGAAACGTTCCAGAATAGGCCCAATCTGCGATTGTTGATGACCGACATGTCAGCGCACCTTGGGGTTTGACTACCATGGAAATCGCTTCGGGGCCCCAAAACGGTGAGTAATAGTCCATGAAACGGCCAGAATCGGGCAAAACTGTGAGTGTTGATGACTGACACGTAAACACATCCCCGGGGGGTCATTAATCGTGGAAATCACTCCGGACCCGAAAACAGTGAGTAATAGTCCATGATACGGGCCAGACTCGACCAAAACTGTGAGCCTTGATGACTAACACGTAAGCGCACCCCGGGGTTCGTCAATTGCCCAAAACAATGAGTAATAGTCTACAAAACAGGCCAGAATCGGCCAAAACTATGAGTGTTGATGGCCGACACGTAAGCTCATCTTGGGGTTCAACAACTATGGAAATCGCTAAGGGACCCCAAAATGATGAGTAATAGTCCATGATTGTGAGTTTTGACGACGAACACGTAAACGCACCCCAGGGATCGTCAATCGTGGAAATCGCTCTCGGACCCCAACACACTAAGTAATAGTGCACGAAATGGACCAGAATCGGCCAAAATTTCGAGTGTTGATGACCGACACCTAAACACAGATCGGGGTTCGTCAATCGTGCAAATCACTCCAGGGCCCCAAAGAATTGAGTAATAGTCCATGAAACAGGCCAGAATCGGACAAAACTGTGAGTGTTGATGACCGACACGTAAACGCACCCGGGGTTTGTTAATCGTGGAAATCTCTCCGGGACCCCAAAAGAGTGAGTAATAGTCCATGAAACGGGCCAGAATCGGCCAAAACTATGAGTGTTGATGACTGACATGTAAACGCACCCCGGGGTTCGCTAATCATGGAAAACACTTTGGGACCCCAAAACAGTGAGTAATAGTCCACGAAACGGGCCAGAATCGGCCAAAACTGTGAGTGTTGATGACCGACACGTAAGTGCACCTTGGGGTTCAACAACTAAGGAAATCGCTTCGGGACCCCAATACGGTGAGTAACAGTCCACGAAACGGGTCAGAAATTGCCAAACTGTGAGTTTTAGCGGTTATTTGGTTTCAAGCCTCATATTATCACACCTTACCACACCTCACCTTAGGCAAGTTTAACCAAGTTAGGTGAGTGTTTGGTTCTAGCCACATCTAAGGCAAGAGTTGTTTTATGAGCAGTGAACCCCACATGCCATAGACACAAAAAGTGTGGGAAGATTCCCTTAGGCAACCCAAAGTGTGGCTAACAATTTAAGCAACTCAAGTCAGGCAAGTGTGGCAAAAGTAATGTGGCAATATAAGGCAAATATAGTCACCATCCAAAAAGCCCCTTAATGACGGACACGTAAAGGCACACCGGGGATCGTCAATCATGGAAATCGCTCTGTGACCCCAAAATGTGCGAAACGGACCAGAATCGGCCAAAATTGAAAGTGTTGATGACCGACACGTAAACGCACCCCGGGGTTCGCCAATTGTGGAAATTACACCGAGACTCCAAAACTGAGTAATAGTGCAAGAAACGTTCCTGAATTGGCCCCAACTGCGATTGTTGATGACCGTCACGTAAGCGCACCTTGGGGTTTGACTGCCATGGAAATCGCTTCGGGGCCCCAAAACGGTGAGTAATAGTCCACGAAACGGGTCATAATCGACAAAAACCGTGAGTGTTGATGACCGACACGTAAATGCTCCCAGGTGTTCGTTAATCGTGGAAATCACTCTGGGAACACAAAACAATGAGTGATAGTCCATGAAACGGACCAGAATCGGCAAAAACTGTGAGTGTTGGTGACCGACATGTAAACGCACACCGGGATTCGTCAGTCGTGGAAATCACTCTGGGACCCCAAAACAGTGAGTAGTAGTCCATGGAACGGGCCAGAATCGGCCAAAATTGATAGTTTTGAAGACAGACGCCTAAACACACCCCGGGGTTCGTTAATCGTGGAAGTCACTCCGGGACCCCAAACTAGTGAGTAATAGTCCATGAAATGGGCCAGAATCAGCAAAAATTGTGAGTGTTGATGACCGACACGTAAACGCAGCCCGGTGTTCCTTAATCGTGGAAACACTCCGGGACCCCAAAACAGTGAGTAATAGTCCACGAAACGGGCCAGAATCGGCCAAAACTGTGAGTGTTGATGACCGACACGTCAACCCACCTCGGGGTTCGTTAATCGTGGAAATCACTCCGGGACCCCAAAATAGTGAGTAATAGTCCATGAAATGGCCAGAATCGAGTAAAATTGTGAGTGTTCATGACCGACACGTAAACGCACCCCCGGTGTTCGTTAATCATGGAAATCACTCTGGGACCCCCAAACAGCGAGTAATAGTCCATGATACGGGCCAGAACCGGCCAAAACTGTGAGTGTTGATGACTAACACGTAAACGCACCCCGGGGTTTGTTAATTGTCGAAAACACTCCGGGACCCCCAAACAGTGAGTAATAGTCTACGAAACGGGCCAGAATCGGCCAAAACTATGAGTGTTTATGACCGACACGTTAGCGCATCTTGGGGTTCAACAACTATGGAAATCGCGAAGGGACCCCAAAACGATGAGTAATAGTCCACGAAACGGGTCAGAATTGACCAAAATTGTGAGTTTTGACGACGGACACGTAAACGCACCCCGGGGATCGTCAATCGTGGAAATCGCTCTCGGGGTAATAGTGCATGAAACGGACCAGAATCGGCCAAAATTTTGAGTGCTGATGACCGACATGTAAAAACACATCGGGGTTCGTCAATCATGGAAATCACTCCAGGACCCCAAAACAACGAGTAATAGTCCATGAAACGGGACAGAATCGGCCAAAACTTTGAGTGTTGATGACCGACACATAAACGCACCCAGGGTTTGTTAATCGTGGAAATCTCTCCGGGACCCCAAAACAGTGAGTAATAGTCCATGAAACGGACCAAAATCGGCCAAAACTGTGACTATTGATGACTGTCACGTAAACGCACTCTGGGGTTCGCTAATCGTGGAAAACACTTTGGGACCCCAAAACAGTCAGTAATAGTCCACGAAACGGGCCAGAATTGGCCAAAACTATGAGTGTTATTGACCGACAAGTAAGCGCACCCCGGGGTTCAACAACTACGGAAATCGATTCTGTACCTCAAAATGATTAGTAATAGTCCATGAAACGGGACAGAATCGGCCAAAACTATGAGTGTTGATGACCCACACATAAACGCACCCCGGGGTTCGTTAATAGTGGAAATCACTCCGGGACCCCGAAACAGTGAGTAGTAGTCCATGAAATGGGTCAGAATCAGGCAAAAATGTGAGTGTTGATGATAGACACGTAAACGCACCCCGGGGTTCATTAATCATGGAAAACACTCTGGGACCCCAAAACAGTGAGTGTTGATGACCGACATGTTAGCGCACCTTGGGGTTCAACAACTATGGAAATCGCTTCGGGACCCCAAAACGATGAGTAATGGTCCACGAAACGGGTGAGAATTGGCCAAAACTATGAGTTTTGACGACGGACAGGCAAACGCACCTCGGGGATCGTTAATTGTGGAAATCACTCTTTGACCCCAAAACAGTGAGTAATAGTGCATGAAACGGTCCAGAATCGACCAAAATTGTGAGTAATAGTGCACGACACGTAAATGCACCCCGGTTTTTGTCAATCATGGAAATCACTCCGGGAACCCAAAAGTGAGTAATAGTACATGAAACGGGGCAAGAATCGGACCAAACTGCGAGTCTTGACGACCACACGAAAGCACACCTTGGGTTCGACAACCATGGAAATCGCTTTGGGACGAGAAAACGGTGATTAATAATCCACGAAACGGGTCCGAACCGACAAAAACCGTGAGTTTTGATGACCAACACGTAACCGCACACCGGGGTTCGTCAATAGTGGAAATCAATCCGGGACCCCAAAACAGTGAGTTTGAAACGGGCCAGAATCAGCCAAAACTGTTAGTGTTGATGACCGACACATAAACGCACCCCGGGGTTCGTTAATCGTGGAAATCACTCCGGGACGCAAAAACAGTGAGTAATAGTCCATGAAACGAGCCAGAATCGGCTACAACTGTGAGTGTTGATGACCGACACGTAAATGCACACCGGGGTTCGTTAATCGTGGAAATCACTCCGGGACACCAAAATAGTGAGTAATAGTCCATGAAACGGTCAGAATCGGCCAAAACTATGTCTGTTGATGACCGACACTTAAGCACACCTGGGGGGTCAACAACTATGGAAATCACTCCGGGACCCCAAAACATTGAGTAATAGTCCACGGAACGGGTTAGAATTGGCCAAAACTGTGAGTTTTGACGACGGACACATAAACGCACCCCGAGAATTGTCTATTGTGGAAATCTCTCCGTAACCTCAAAACGGTGAGTAATAGTGCACGAAACGGGACAGAATCGGGCCAAAATTGTGAGTGTTGATGACCGACACGTAAACGCACCCCGGGGTTCGTCAATCATGGAAATTACACCGGGATTCCAAAACTGAGTAATAGTCCAAGAAACGGGCCAGAATCGCCTAAACTGCCATGGAAATCGCTTTGGGACCCCAAAACGGTAAGTAATAGTCCACAAAACGGGCTAAAATCGACAAAAACCGTGAGTGTTGATGATCGACACGTAAAAGAATTCGCATGACTTGAAACAATTTGATAGGATAACAACGAGCTAGCACCGCGAATCTCCGGGGAACGGACAAGATTTAGAGGAAAAACTCATCTTCGATCTTCAAATGATGACGAGAAACACCACTGAAATTACTGAGATACTCCGGGAGAATGAAAAGCGAAGAGGTTGAGCCAACTATGAAAAGAATTTGAAAGATCTTGGAGAAAAGCATTTGACTGATGATAACTCATTCTTACGTCAAACTTGGAGAAGAATTTAGGATAGCTCTGGGAAAATAGAAGAGTCAGGTAAGATCCTGGGAAAAGACCTGTGGATTAGGGCCCACTCAAAAGAACACTGTTGAAAAGATTTAAAAGAGATGTTGCACCGTTTGAATTAAATGACTTGAATGAGATAACAACCTCGAAATATCTTGAACGGATTGGGAATGGAAACACAAGTCTTGTGAGATATCTTCAGCACTCCAGAACAAATGAATAGGAAGAGGTGAATGATTAAGAGGTGCACCGGCATGAGAAAGCATTTGAAACGGGGAAAGGATATGATGAATATCGAAAGCTTGAATTGGATCCACCGGAGAAGAAATAACAATGAAGGATGATGAACTTTAAACTGTTGAGCATCTTCATGGGAAATCACCGGATAAGAACATTGATTGAAAAGAGTGAAGTGACTTCACATAAATAAATGGATACTTGATTAAGAAATCTGAGTCCTTGAAGAAAAAGGGTGGGAGGGCGGGAAAACAAAGACAACTTGGGACGGATGAAACAAACACCGTTGAGAAAACTTAGAATTGATCTTGCGGATGTTGAAATGATCGGATCCATTTGAAGAGAAGCACACCGGTTGGAAAGAATTGACATGACAATCTCGATGATCAAAAGGATTAGTACTCCCATAGAAATATGAGAACACCGGTATGACGGAAACTAGGGCGGCAAGAGTGGAACAAAACACCAGGCATAAGGCCGAGCCTTCCACCCTTTACCAAGTATATAGATGCATTAATAATATAAGAGATATTGTGATATCCCAACATAACCCTATCCACCATGGAGTAATCTTCAACTTCACCTGCAACTAGCAACGCTATAAGAGGGGCTGAGCAAAGCGGTAACATAGCCAATCAATGGTTTGCTAGGAATGGTGTCAAAGGTTAGAGGTTCATGGCAATTTGGGATGGCTTGATAAACAAGTAATAGGTAGCGCAGCATAGCGATAGAACGAAGCAACTAGCATAGCAATGATAGTAGTGAGATCCAGGGTAGCGGTCATCTTGCCTGAAATCCCGCAAGGAAGAAGAACGAGTCCATGAAGAAGATGAACGGATGAAGCCAAACCAACCATAGACGAACGAATCCTCACGATCGCAACGAAACAGGAACTAACAAGAAGAAGCACACAACATAGGTAAACACACCACACATGAACAAGGCATGATGCACAACAAGCATGATGCATGACAAAACTAGATGAAGCTACTCATGGCAAAAGATGATGCAAACAAGAGCACACATCAAGGCAAGTTTAAATGAGGCCGGGAACAACCTATAACAATTCCGGTAAGTCCTCATATGCAAATTTCGAAATTGGTCCAGATCTGAACAAACATTATGTTCAAGTTGTTAAACAGCAAGTTAAATTGCACCAAGATGATCTACACGAAATTCTAGTCAAGTTACATATAAAGTTCATTAGATTCAGAGCTACGGCCTAGAAGATATGAGCAAAACAAGATAGACATGGCATTGGTGCAAAAATGCATACAAACATCAAGCAAACATCTCAAAACAAGGATGCAACATGGTAATATGAAGCTAAATGCAAAAACAAGCAAGTTTCATATACAACACACTCAAAACGGAGCAACGGTGCAACACTCACACACTATACAAGTCATAGCAACAATCTGTCCATAACAGCAACTAGGCATATTACAAGCATCAAAACAATATACTACAGCACCCCAACATAAGAACAAAAGGCATGGGCATGAAGTACTGGTAAAGCATAACAAAACATGGACACTGAGCTATCTCCAGAAACAACTAGAACATGCTCAAAATGACATGGAGATATTGCAAATAATAACAGTTTCAGACTTTAGCAGAAATAACATCAGGTTGCAATGTTTAGAGCTATCAAACAACATGTTACAGGAACTTATCATGGCAAACAAAGGCATGGCATGAATCTACTAAAAGCATAGATCAAAAGTCCCTTACTGAACATGAGCCAAAAAGGCATAGAAAATATGATGGCACCCATGTAAACATGGCAAGTTATATTACAGATTCATAACATGGCAGGAACAACAATAAGTAGGCATGTTGGTGAGCTTGTACCACTCACCACAGAGCAATACATGGCATGGCAAGGCAACCAACAGTAAGAAGACATGTTTATGAAGCTAAGCATGGCAAGAGCAAGGTCATAGGGTGCATGGATCACTAGGAAAACACATGGGAACAAGTGAACTTAATGTTAACAGGCTGACAGCAACATTTTAAAGCAACTTTGGAGCAAGAAATGAACATGTTCCAGCAGGCTATAATTGCAATCAATGGCATGAATGGATAGAGCAAGACATGTAGATCAAAACATGTTTATAGAGCATCTCCAGATTATGCATAGAATGATTAGTAGAAGCATGTTAACATAGCAACAAAATATAACAGAATCTGTCAGGAAAACAGCAACAGCAACTACCCTACTTAAAAAGCTTGATACACTCAGCACACAACTCACAAAAATACATGGTTGGCACCCCTGGAAAGATGGCATGGCATAGATCAACATTCATGTAGAGGTCATACTCATAGGATGCACACATCAATCATGGCAAAAATGATAAATGAGCAAGTTATAACAGTTTCAGCAGATTAACATCAACATGCACTCTTCCAACAGCATTTCGGGAATCAAGATGAGCTCAAATGAAAATGATGCAATGGAATGAAATGATGTACTCGTTGAGGCGAACAATTTGACATATTACACGCACGAAACGGAGCTACGGATGCAGAGATGTGATGGCATGAACATGGCATGATAATGTCAAAATACTTCGGGGACTTAGCCGTTTTTCACCTCGCGAAAAAAAACTGGCCGGTCGGGGAAGATCCATTCCTCGCACAAAGCAGCGATGGCGGAAGTCAACGCCGACGGGGAGGGGGCGTGGGACTCCGGCGAGCGCCGGGAAGGCCCTGAATGGGTAGATCGGGCACGGGGCAACCCATTCCCGGCGTTGAGGCAGCTTGGGGCGGCACGAGCGTGGAGATCGGGGCGGCCATGATAGCTCCTGCGAGGTATCTGAGAGAGGAGAGATCGTGAGCGGAGAGAGAGAAGCACGGGAAGGAGAGAGAGAGGAGAAGGAGGAGCAGGGCGCAAGGGGCGGCCTGGTCGGAGGTGGTCGCCGGCTGCTGGATCGGGAGCTCCTCTCCCGATCTG
Source organism: Aegilops speltoides (assembly GCA_021437245.1). Classification (NCBI taxonomy): domain Eukaryota; kingdom Viridiplantae; phylum Streptophyta; class Magnoliopsida; order Poales; family Poaceae; genus Aegilops; species Aegilops speltoides. The sequence goes on from CM038144.1 coordinate 5,508,373, forward strand.
GAAGCAGCGGGCCTGAGGAGCCTTGGGGCATGGGATCCGGCCCAGATCGGCCAGGCGGGCTGGCATGGGCGAAAGGCCCAACAAGCGGGAGCTGCGGGGAGAGGCGCAGGCGACGTGGAGACTCCACATGGCGGCGCGGGAGTGGCTGGCGGGCGCGAGGAGGCGACGTGGCATCTCCGGATTGGCGCGGGGCACGGGCAGACGTGTCCGGCCGCCGGGCGGACATGTCCGGCGGCGCGGAGGGACTGCGGGATTTCGGAGGGGGAGACATTTATATAGGTAGAGTGAGCTAGGAGAGTCCAAATGAGGAGCGGTTTTCGGCCACGCGATCGTGATCGAACGACCGAGAGCATGGAGGGGAGTTAGATGGGTTTTGGGCCACTTTGGAAGGGGTGTTGGGCTGCACACAAAAAAGGCCTTTGCGGTTACCCGGTTAACCGTTGGAGTATCAAACGACCTCCAAATGGCACGAAACTTGACAGGCGGTCTACCGGTGCTATACCAAGGCCGCTTGGCAAACCTCGGTCCATTCCGAGAAAGTTTAACACCCACTCACGAAAAGAGAGAAGAGGGGGACGCCGGATGACATAGGAGCGCCGGATTGCAAAATGGACAACGGGGAAAATGCTCGGATGCATGAGACGAACACGTATGCAAAATGAAATGCACATGATGACATGATAAAATGCAACACGCAAGCAAATGACATGGCAACGACGGCGAATAACTGGCAGACACCTGGCGCATCGAATCCGGGGCGTTACAGCAAGGGACATGCAAAAGGAATACAAATGGTTGATCTGCCCAACTTAATTCACAGAGTTGATGGTCTAGAAGATCTATCTTTGCCGTTCACGGATTCTGAGGTTGATGCTGTAATTAAGAATATGCCGTGCGACCGTGTTCCAAGCCCCGATGGCTTTATAGGTCTTTTTTTAAAGAGGTGCTGGAATATTCTCAAGGAGGACTTCATGCAACTGGTCAATGAATTTTATGAGGGGAGGTGTAATTTGGAATGTCTTAATACTTCCTTAATCACCCTTGTCCCCAAGAAGCTAAGCCCTGAAGTGGTTGGTGATTTCAGGCCCATATCACTGACAAACACGTGTTTGAAGTTTTTGACTAAGCTGCTAGCCAATCGGCTACAAAAAGTGATCTTGAGATGTATACATCGCAACCAGTATGGGTTTCTTTTTTGCCGCTCTATCCAGGATTGTCTAGCCTAGTGTTTTGAATATATTCATCAATGCAAAGCTTCAAAACGGCCCATCATCCTCCTTAAGCTTGATTTCACGAAGGCCTTCGATACAATTGAGCATGAAGCCATCCTCAGAATCCTACACTGCAAGGGTTTTGATGCTTGTTGGACAAGCTGGATTAATAGCATTTTGTCCACTGGTTCTTCTTCGGTACTCTTAAATGGTGTTCCAGGTAATCATTTTGTCTGCAGATCTGGCGTACGACAAGGAGACCCTCTCTCTCCGTTATTATTTGTCATTGCGGTAGATTTGCTTCAGTCGGTAGTCAATGAGATGTGCTCAAGAAACATTCTCACCCTGCCAATTCCAACAAATTCCAATGGCTATCCGATCGTTCAATATGCGGATGACACACTAATTGTTTTGCATGTGATTGATGACCAGCTGATCGCCTTCAAGGACATGCTTACCACCTTTGCAGCATCCACTGGTTTACGTGTCAACTTCGGTAAGTCATCTCTTATTCCAATCAATATGAGTGATGAAGAGGGCGCTAGGGTTGCCAACCTCCTAGGTTGTGATGTGGGATCTATGCCTTTCACATATCTAGGGCTACCCATGGGTATGTCCAGACCCACGATCTATGATCTATTACCTCTTGTTGACCGTATTGAACGTCGGTTATCCGCTTCCTCATGTCTACTAAATCAAGGAAGTCGATTGCAACTTCTTTAGTCAGTTCTTTGCTCAATGCCAATTTATTTCCTATGCACTCTATCTCTCCCCAAGGGCATCTTGCAACAGTTTGAGAGAATCATGCGTCAATGCCTGTGGAGAGGCAGCACAGATAATCCTCGACAATCCCTAGCTGCATGGGATCGGGTCTGCCGACCAAAGAAATGTGGTGGTTTGGGTGTGCTTAATTTGGGACTCCAAAATGAAGCCTTGTTATTAAAGCATCTATTCAAGTTCACTAACAGAATGGACGTGCCTTGGGTCACATTAATTTGGGACACCTACTATGCTGCTTCACCACCACAGGTCACGCAGAGCTGTGGCTCATTTTCATGGAGAGATGTCATGACGTTATACACCAACTTCTGCACGTTAGCTGTCCCACAAGTGCACGCTGGCAACACGGTGGTTTTTTTGCTTGATCGATGGCAGTTGGGTAATAATGTGGTTCTTTTGTGTGTGAAGTTCTCTAGGCTTCATTCTTTTGTCATTGATGACACAGTCACAGTCAGAGAATTTATGGAGCTTCCAGAGATCTCAGAACATTTCCATCTGCCACTGTCTCAAGAGTCCTATTCTGAACTATCTCATCTTCAAGATTTGTTGTCTTTAGTCAGCTTGAATGGGGACTGCAAGGATATTTGGAAGTGGCCATCTAAAACTGGGAAGTTGTATTATGAGTCTTGCTTCTCCCATTTGGTGGTTGATCCCATCTTCAAATGGATTTGGAAGTCTGCTTGCACGCTCAAGTTTAAATTGTTTTGATGGCTTCTCCTAATGGACCGTTTGAATACTAGGGATATGATGCAACGCAGGAATTGGATCATCCAGGATGATACGTGTGTCCTTTGCCTCTGTGCCTCACATGAGGATCGTGCACATCTTTTCTTTGCTTGCAACTTCAGCCAAAGGGTTTGGAATTACCTTGGGATTTATTGGAATGCTCAACCAAACCAGAGTACATATGAGATGGCTCTTGCTGCTAGGAGGGATTTTGGTCATCCTTTCTTCACTGAGGTGATTTTTACTGCTACTTGGAATATCTGGACACAAAGGAATGGGAAAATCTTTAGGAATGAGAGACCTACCTTCATTTCTTGGAGGAGGAATTTCATACATGATATCTCCCTTTTAGCTCATAGAATCAAATGTAAATATAAGGATAGCTTAGTTCTCTGGATAGCCTCTCTCTCATAGGCTTCTTGTAAGTATTTTCTTTCTTTGCTTTCTGATTCCATGTAATTATGTAAACCTATTGTTAAAGTTTAATAAAGCACTGTGAGTCTATTGCCTTGCAGTACATAGTCAAAAAAACCGTCGAAAACACTTCGGGACCCCAAAACAGTGAGTAATAGTCTACGAAATGGCCCAGAATCGGCCAAACTGTGAGTGTTGATGACCGACACGCGCATCTTGGGGTTCAACAACTATGGAACTCGCTAAAGGACCCCAAAATGATGAGTAATAGTCCACAAAACGGGCCAGAATTGACCAAAATTGTGAGTTTTGACGACGGCCAAATAAACGCACCCCGGGGATCGTCAATCATGGAAATCGCTCTGGGACCCCAACACACTAAGTAATAGTGCACGAAATGGACTAGAATCGGCCAAAATTTGGAGTGTTGACGACCGACACATAAACACACATCGGGGTTCGTCAATCGTGGAAATAACTCCAGGACCCGAAAATAGTGAGTAATAATCCATGAAACGGGCCAGAATCGGCCAAAACCATGAGTGTTGATGACCGACACGTAAACACATCATGGGTTTGCTAATCATGGAAATCTCTCCACGACCCCAAAACAGTGAGTAATAGTCCATGAAACGGGCCAAAATCGGCCAAAACTGTGAGTGTTGATGACCGACACATAAACGCACCCCGGGGTTCGTTAATCGTGAAAATCACTCCGGAACCCCAAAACAGTGAGTAATAGTCCATGAAATGGACCAGAATCGGCCAAAACTGTGAGTGTTGATGACTGACACGTAAACACACCCCAGGGTTCACTAATCGTGGAAAACTCCGGAACCCCAAAATAGTGAGTAATAGTCCATGAAACGGGCCATAATTAGCCAAAACTATGAGTGTTTATGACCGACACGTAAGCGCACCCTGGGGTTCAACAACTATGGAAATCGCTTCGGGACCCCAAAACGATGAGTAATAGTCCATGAAACGGGTCAGAATAAGGCAAAACTGTGAGTGTTGATGACTGACACGTAAACGCACCCCGGGGTTCGTTCATAGTGGAAATCACTCCGGGACCCCAAAACTGTGAGTAATAGTCCATGAAACGGGTCAGAATCAGCCAAAACAGTGAGTGTTGATGACCGACACGTAAGCGCACCTTGGGGTTCAACAACAATGGAAATCGCTTCGGGACCCCAAAACGATGAGTAATGGTCCACAAAACGGGTGAGAATTGGCCAAAACTATGAGTTTTGACGACAGACACGTAAACGCACCTCGAGGATCGTTAATCATGGAAATCACTCCGGGACCCCAAAACTGAGTAATAGTCCAAGAAACGGGCGAGAATCGGACCAAACTGCGAGTCTTGACGACCACACGAAAGCACACTTTGGTTTTGACAACCAGGGAAATCGCTTTGGGACCAGAAAACGGTGATTAATAGTCCACGAAATGGGTCCGAATCGACAAAAACCGCGAGTGTTGATGACCGACGCCTGACCGCACACTGGGGTTCGTCAATAGTGGAAATCAATCCGGGACCCCAAAACAGTGAGTAATAGTCCATGAAACTGCCATGAATCGGCCAAAACTGTGTGTGTTGATGACCAAGACGTAAACGCACCCCGGGGTTCGTTAATCGTGGAAATCATTCTGGGACCCCAAAATAATGAGTAATAGTCCATGTAAGCAGCCAGAATCGGCTAAAACTATGAGTGTTGATGAACGACACGTAAACGCACCCAGGGGTTCGTTAATCATGCAAATCACTCCGGGACACCAAAACTAATGAGTAATAGTTCATGAAACGAGCCAGAATCGGCCAAAACTATGAGTGTTGATGACCAACATGCAAGCGCACCTTGGGGTTCAACAACTATGGAAATTGCTCCGAGACCCCAAAACGGTGAGTAATAGTCCACGAAACGGGTCAGAATTGGCCAAAACTGTGAGTTTTGACGACGGACACGTAAACGCACCCCGAGGATTTTCTATCGTGGAAATCTCTCCGTGACCTCAAAACGGTGAGTAATAGTGCACGAAACGGGACAGAATCGGCCAAAATTATGAGTGTTGCTAAACGACACGTAAACGCACCCGAGGTTCGTCAATCGTGGAAATTACACCGGGACTCCAAAGCTGAGTAATAGTCAAAGAAACGGGCCAGAATCACCCGAACTGCGATTGTTGATGACCGACACGTAAGCGCACTTTGGGGTTTGACTACCATGGAAATCGCTTTGGAACCCCAAAACGGTAAGTAATAGTCCACGAAACAGGCCAAAATCGAAAAAACCGTGAGTGTTGATGATCGACATGTAAAGGCACCCAGGGGTTCATTAACCGTGGATATCACTCCGGGAACCCAAAACAGTGAGTAATAGTCCATGAAACGGACCAGAATCGGCCAAAACTGTGAGTGTTGATGAACGACACGTAAACGCACCCCGGGGTTTGTTAATCGTGGAAATCACTCCGGGACACCAAAATAATGAGTAATAGTCCATGAAACGAGCCAGAATCGGCCAAAACTATGAGTGTTGATGACCGACATGTAAGCGCACCTTGGGGTTCAACAACTATGGAAATCGCTCCGGGACCCCAAAACGGTGGGTAATAGTCCATGAAACGAGCCAGAATCGGCTACAACTGTGAGTTTCGATGACCGACACGTAAACGCACCCCGGGGTTCGTTAATCGTAGAAATCACTCCGGGACACCAAAATAGTGAGTAATAGTCCATGAAACTAGTCAGAATCGGCCAAAACTATGACTTTTGATGACCGACACGTAAGCGCACATTGGGGGTCAACAACTATGGAAATCGCTCCGGGACCCCAAAACGATGAGTCCACGGAACGGGTCAAAATTGTGTGTTTTGACGACGGACACGTAAACGCACCCCGAGGATCGTCTATCGTGGAAATCTCTCCATGACCACAAAACGATGAGTAATAGTGCACGAAACGGGACAGAATCGGCCAAAATTGTGAGTGTTGATGACCGACACGTAAACGCACCCGGGGTTCATCAATCGGGGAAATTACACTTGGACCCCAAAACTGAGTAATAGTCAAACAAACGGGCCAGAATCACCTAAACTGCGATTGTTGATGACCGACACGTAAGCGCACTTTGGGGTTTGACTACCATGGAAATCGCTTTGGGACCCCAAAACGGGCCAAAATTGACAAAAACCGTGAGTGTTGATGACCGACACGTAAATGCACCCCGGGGTTCGTTAATTGTGGAAAACACTCCGGGACCCCCAAACCGTGACTGTTGATGACCAACACGTAATCGCACCTTGGGGTTCAATAACTATGGAAATCGCTTCGGGACCCCAAAACGATAAGTAATGGTCCACGAAACGGGTGAGAATTGGCCAGAACTGTGAGTGTTGATGACTGACTCGTAAACACACCCCGGGGATCGTCAATCTTGAAAATCGCTCTGGGACCCCACAAACGCTTAGTAATAGTGGACGAAACGGACCAGAATCGGCCAAAATTGAGAGTGTTCATGACCGACACGTAAGAGCACCCCGGGGTTCGTCAATCGTGGAAATTACACTGGGACTCCAAAACTGATTAATAGTCCAAGAAACGTTCCAGAATTGGTCCAAACTGGGATTGTTGATGACCGACACGTAAGCGCACCTTGGGGTTTGACTACCATGGAAATCGCTTCGGGGCCCCAAAACAGTGAGCAATAGACCATGAAACGGGTCATAATCGACAAAAACCGTGAGTGTTGATGACCGACATGTAAACGCGCCCAGGTGTTCGTTAATCATGGAAATCACTCCGGGAACCCAAAACAGTGAGTAATAGTCCATGAAACAGAACAGAATCGGCCAAAACTGTGAGTGTTGATGACCGACACGTAAACGCACACCGGGGTTCGTCAATCGTGGAAATCACTCCGGGTCCCCAAAACAGTGAGTAATAGTCCATGAAACGGGCCAGAATCGGCCAAAATTGATAGTGTTGATGACCGATACGTAAACGCACCCCGGGGTTCGTTAATCGTGGAAGTCACTCCGGGACACCAAACTAGTGAGTAATAGTCCATGAAACGGGCCAGAATCAGCCAAAACAGTGAGTGTTGATGACCGACACGTAAACAGACCCCGGGGTTCGTTAATCGTGGAAAACACTCCGGGACCCCAAAACAGTGAGCAATAGTCCACGAAACGGGCCAGAATTGGCCAAAACTATGAGTGTTGATGAACGACACGTAAACGCACCTCGGGGTTCGTTAATCGTGGAAATTACTCCGGGGCCCCAAAACTATGAATAATAGTCCATGAAACGGCCAGAAACGGGCAATACTGTGAGTGTTGATTTCCGACACGTAAACGCATCCCAGGGTTCCTTAATCGTGGAAAACACTCTAGGATCCCAAAACAATGAGTAATAGTCCATGAAACAGATAGAATCGGGCAAAACTGTGAGTGTTGATGACCGACACGTAAACGCACCCTCGGGGGTCGTTAATCGTGGAAAACACTCCGGGACCCCAAAACAGTGAGTCACGATACGGGCCAGAATCGGCCAAAATTGTGACTGTTGATGACCGACACGTAAACGCACCTCGGGATTTCGCAATCGTGGAAATCATTCCGGGACCAAAAAGTGAGTAATATTCCAGAAAACGGGCCCGAATCGGCCCAAATTGTGAGTCTTGGCGACCAACACGTAAGCATACCTTGGGGTTCGACAACCATCGAAATCGCTTTGGGACCACAAAACGGTATGTAATAGTCCATGAAATGGGCCAGAATCGGCCAAAACTATGAGTGTTGATGACCGACACGTAAACGCACCCCGGGGTTCACTAATCAGTGAAATCACTCTGGGAGCCCAAAACAGTAAGTAATAGTCCATCAAACGGGCCGGAATCGGCCAAAACTGTGAGTGTTGATGACCGACACGTAAACGCACCCCGGGGTTCGTTAATCATGGAAATCACTCTGGGACCCCAAAACAGTGAGTAATAGTCCACGAAACGGGCCAAGATCGGCAAAAACTATGAGTGTTGATGACCGACACGTAAATACACCTTGGGGTTCAACAACTAAGGAAATCGTTTCGGGACCCCAAAACGGTGAGTAATATTCAACGGAACGGGACAGAATCGGTCAAAACTATGAGTGTTGATGCCGACACGTAAACTCACTTAGGGGTTCACCAATTATGGAAATCGCTTCGGGACCCCAAAACGGTGAGTAATAGTCGACGAAACGGGTCAGAATTGGCCAAAACTGTTAGTGTTGACGACGGACATATAAACGCACCCCGGGGATCGTCAATCGTGAAAATCGCTCTGGGACCCCAGAACAGTGAGTAATAGTCCATGAAACGGGCCAGAATCGAAAAAACCAACAAGTGTGGATGACCGACATGTAAACGCACCCGGTGTTCGTTAATCGTGAAAATCACCCCGGGGCCCGAAAACGGTGAGTAATAGTCCGTGAAACGGGCCAGAATCGGCCAAAACTGTGACTATTGGTGACCGACACGTAAGCGCACCATGGGGTTCAACAACTATGCAAATCACTTCGGGACCCCAAAACGATGAGTAATAGTCCATGAAGCGGGTCAAAATTGGCCAAAACTGAGAATTTTGACGACAGACACGTAAACGCACCCAGGGAATCGCCAATCGTGGAAATCGCTCTGTGACCCCAAAATGGTGAGTAATAGTGCATGAAACTGACCAAACCGGCCAAACATGTGAGTGTTGATAACCGACATGTAAACGCACCCTAGGATTTCTCAATCGTGGAAATCACTCTGAGACCCCAAAACTGAGTAATAGTCGAAGAAACGGGCCAGAATCAGCCCAAACTGCGAGTCTTGATGACCAACACGTAATCACACCTTGGGGTTCGACAACCATGGAAATTGCATTGGGACCACAAAACGGTGAGTAATAGTCCATGAAACGGGTTAGAATCGACAAAAACCGCGAGTGTTGATGACTGACAACACGTAAACATGCACCGGGGTTCGTCTATCGTGGAAATCACTTCGGGACCCCAAAACAGTGAGTAATAGTCCATGAAACAGGCCAGAATCGGCCAAAACTGTGAGTGTTGATGACCGACACGTAAGCGCACCTTGGGATTCAGAAACTAAGGAAATCGCTTCGAGACCCCAAAACGGTGAGTAACAGTCCATGAAACAGGTTAGAATTGGCCAAAACTGTGAGTTTTAGGGGTTGTTCGGTTTCAACCACATATTACCACACTTTACCACACCTCACCTTAGGCAAGTTTAACCAAGTTAGGTGAGTGTTTGGTTCTAGCCACATCTAAGGCAAGAATTTTTTTATGAGCAGTGAACCCCACATGTCATAGACACAAAAAGTGTGGCAAGATTCCCTTAGGCAAGCAAAAGTGTGTCTAACAATTTAAGCAACTTAAGTTAGGCAAGTGTGGCAAAAGTAATGTGGCAATATAAGGCAAATATAGTCACCATCCAAAAAGCCCCTTAATGACGGACACGTAAAGGCACCCTGAGGATCGTCAATCGTGGAAATCGCTCTGTGACCCCAAAATGTGAGTAATAGTTCACGAAACGGACCAGAATTGGCCAAAATTGATAGTGTTGATGACCGACACGTAAATGCACCCCGAGGTCCACCAATGTTGGAAATTACACCGAGACTCCAAAACTGAGTAATAGTCCAAGAAACGTTCCAGAATTGGCCCAAACTACGATTGTTGATGACCGTCACATAAGCGCACCTTGGGGTTTGACTACCACGGAAATCGCTTCGGGGCCCCAAAACGGTGAGTAATAGTCCACAAAACGGGTCATAATCGACAAAAACCGTGAGTGTTGATGACCGACACGTAAACGCACCCAGGTGTTTGTTAATCGTGGAAATCACTCCGGGAACCCAAAACAGTGAGTGTTGATGACCGACATGTAAGCGCATCTTGGGGTTCAACAACTATGGAAATCGCTAAGGGCCCCAAAACGAGTTGTAATAGTCCACGAAACGGGTCAAAATTGACCAAAATTGTGAGTTTTGACGGCGGACACGTAAACGCACCCCGGGGATCATCAATCGTGGAAATCGCTCTGGGACCCCAACACACTAAGTAATAGTGCACGAAACGGACCAGTATCGGCCAAAATTTTGAGTGTTGATGACCGACACGTAAACACACATCGGGGTTCATCAATCGTGGAAATCACTGCAGGACTCCAAAACAGTGAGTAATAGTCCATGAAACGGGCCAGAATCGGCCAAAACTGTGAGTGTTGATGACCGACACGTAAACGCACCCCGGGGTTCGTTAATACTGGAAATCACTCCGGGGCCCCAAAACAGTGAGTAATAGTCCATGAAACGGGTCAGAATCAGGCAAAACTGTGAGTGGTGATGACCGACACGTAAACGCAATCCGGGGTTCGTTTATCGTGCAAAACACTCCGGGACCACCAAACAGTGACTGCTGATGACCAACACGTAATCGCACCTTGGGGTTCAACAACTATGGAAATCGCTTCGGGACACCAAAACGATAAGTAATGGTCCACGAAACAGGTGAGAATTGGCAAAAACTATGAGTTTTGACGACAGACACGTAAACGCACCTCGGGGATCGTTAATCGTGGAAGTCGCTCTGTGACCCCAAAACAATGAGTAATAGTGCATGAAACAGACCAGAATCGACCAAAATTGTGAGTGTTGATGACCGACACGTAAACGCATCCCTGGATTTGTCAATCATGGAAATCACTCCGGGACCCCAAAACTGAGTAATAGTCCAAGAAACGGGCCAGAATCGGACCAAACTGCGAGTCTTGACGACCACACGAAAGCACACCTTGGGTTCGACAACCATGAAAATCGCTTTGGGACCAGAAAACGGTGATTAATAGTCCATGAAACGGGTCCGAATCGACAAAAGCCGCGAGTGTTGATAACCGACACGTAACCGCACACCAGGGTTTGTCAATAGGGGAAATCAATTCGGGGCCCCAAAACAGTGAGTAATAGTCCATGAAACGGGCCAGAATCGGCCAAAACTGTGAGTGTTGATGACCGACACGTAAATGCACCCCAGGGTTAGTTAATCGTGGAAATCGCTCTCGGACCCCAAAACAATGAGTAATAGTCCATCAAACGATCCAGAATCAGCTAAAACTTTGAGTATTGATGACCGACACGTAAACGCACCCCGGGGTTCGTCAATCGTGGAAATCACTCCGGGACACCGAAATAGTGAGTAATAGTCCATGAAACGAGCCAGAATCGGCCAAAACTATGAGTCTCGATGACCGACATGTAAGCGCACCTTGGGGTTCAACAACTATGAAAATCGCTGCGGGACCCCAATACGGTGAGTAATAGTCCAAAACTATGAGTTTTGACGATGGACACGTAAATGCACCCCGAGGATCGTCTATCGTGGAAATCTCTCCGTGACTACAAAACGGTGAGTAATAGTGCACGAAACGGGACAGAATCGCCCAAAATTGTGAGTGTTGATGACCGACACGTTCATCAATCGTGGAAATTACACCGGGACTCCAAAGCTGAGGAATAGTCCAAGAAACGGGCCAGAATCGGCCAAAACTGTGAGTGTTGATGACGAACACGTAAGCGCACTTTGGGGTTTGACTACCATGGAAATCGCTTTAGGACCCCAAAACGGTAAGTAATAGTCCACGAAATGGGCCAAAATCGACAAAAACCGTGAGTGTTTATGACCCACACGTAAAAGCGCCCAGGGGTTCGTTAATCATGGAAATCACTCCGGGACCCCAAAACAGTGAGTAATAGTCCATGAAACGGGCCAGAATCGGCCAAAACTGTGAGTGTTGATGACCGACTCGTCAAACGCACCCTGGGGTTCGTAAATCGTGGAAATCACTCCGGGACCCCCAAACAGTGAGTAATAGTCCACGAAACGGGCCAGAATCAGCCAAAACTGTGTGTTGATGAACGACACGTAAACGCACCGCGGGGTTCGTCAATCATGGACATCACTTTGGGACCCCAAAACAATGAGTATTAGTCCACGAAACGGGCCAGAATTGGCTAAAACTGTGAGTGTTGATGACCGACACGTAAGCGCACCTTGGGGTTCAACAACTAAGGAAATCGCTTCGGGACCCCAAAACGGTGAGTAACAGTCCATGAAACAGGTCAGAATTGGCCAAAACTGTGAGTTTTAGGGGTTGTTTGGTTTCAACCACATATTACCACACTTTACCACACCTCACCTTAGGCAAGTTTAACCAAGTTAGGTGAGTGTTTGGTTCTAGCCACATCTAAGTCAAGAATTTTTTTATGAGCAGTGAACCCCACATGTCATAGACACAAAAAGTGTGGCAAGATTCCCTTAGGCAAGCAAAAGTGTGTCTAACAATTTAAGCAACTTAAGTTAGGCAAGTGTGGCAAAAGTAATGTGGCAATATAAGGCAAATATAGTCACCATCCAAAGAGCCCCTTAATGACGGACACGTAAAGGCACCCCGAGGATCGTCAATCGTGGAAATCGCTCTGTGACCCCCAAAATGTGAGTAATAGTTCACGAAACAGACCAGAATCGGCCAAAATTGAGAGTGTTGATGACCGACACGTAAACGCACCCCGAGGTTCGCCAATGTTGGAAATTACACCGAGACTCCAAAACTGAGTAATAGCCCAAGAAACGTTCCAGAATTGGACCAAACTACGATTGTTGATGACCGTCACATAAGCACACCTTGGGGTTTGACTACCATGGAAATCGCTTCGGGGCCCCAAAACGGTGAGTAATAGTCCACGAAACGGGTCATAATCGACAAAAACCGTGAGTGTTGATGACCGACACGTAAACGCACCCAGGTGTTTGTTAATCGTGGAAATCACTCCAGGAAGCCAAAACAGTGAGTAATAGTCCATTAAATGAACCAGAATCGGCCAAAACTGTGAGTGTTGATGACCGACATGTAAACAAACACCGGGGTTCGTGAGTCGTGGAAATCACTATGGGATCCCAAAACAGTGAGTAATAGTCCATGAAACGGGCCAGAATCAGCCAAAATTGATAGTGTTGATGACCGACACGTAAACGCACCCCGGGGTTCATTAATCGTGGAATTCACTCCGGGACCCCAAACTAGTGAGTAATAGTCCATGAAACGGGCCAGAATCAGCCAAAATTGTGAGTGTTGATGACCGACACGTAAACGCTCCCCGGGGTTCGTTACTTATGGAAAACACTCCAGGACCCCAAAACAATGAGTAATAGTCCATGAAATGGGCCAGAATCGGCCAAAACTGCGAGTGTTTATGACCGACATGTAAACGCACCTCGGGGTTCGTTAATCGTGGGAATCACTCCGGGACCCCAACACAGTGAGTAATAGTCCATGAAACGGCAGAATCGGGGAAAACTGTGAGTGGTTATGACCGACACGTAAATGCACCGCCAGTGTTTGTTAATCATGGAAATCATTCCAGGACCCCAAAACAGTGAGTAATAGTCCATGAACGGGCCAGAATCGGCCAAATGTGATACTGTTGATGACTGACACGTAAACGCACCCCGGGGTTTGTTAATCGTGGAAATCACTACGGGACCCCAAACTAGTGAGTAATAGTCCATGAAACGGGCCGGAATGAGCCAAAACTATGAGTGTTGATGACCGACACGTAAACGCACCCCGGGGTTCCTTAATCGTGGAAAACACTCCGGGGCCCCAAAACAGTGAGTAATAGTCTACGAAACGGGCCAGAATCGGCCAAATTGTGAGTATTGATGACCGACATGTCAACGCACCTCGGGGTTCGTTAATCGTAGAAATCACTCTGGGACACCAAAACTGTGAGTAATAGTCCATGAAACGGCCAGAATCGGGCAAAACTGTGAGTGTTGATGACCGACACATAAACGCACCCCCGGGGTTCGTTAATCAGGGAAATCACTCCGGGACCACCAAACAGTGAGTAATATTCCATGATACGGCCCAGAATCGGCCAAAACTGTGACTGTTGATGACTAACACGTAAACGCACCGCGGGGTTCGTTAATCGTCGAAATCACTCCGGGACCCCAAAACAGTGAGTAATAATCTATGAAACGGGCCAGAATCGGCCAAAACTGTGAGTGTTGATGACCGACACGTAAGCACATCTTGGGGTTCAACAACTATGGAAATTGCTAAGGGACCCCAAAACGATTTGTAATAGTCCACGAAACGGGTCAGAATTGACCAAAATTGTGAGTTTTGACGACGGACACGTAAACGCACCCCGAGGATCGTCGATCGTGGAAATCACTCTGGGACCCCAACAAACAAAGTAATAGTGCATGAAACGGACCAGAATCGACCACAATTTTGAGTGTTGATGACCGACACGTAAACACACATCGGGGTTCATCAATCGTGGAAATCACTGTAGGACTCCAAAACAGTGAGTAATAGTCCATGAAACGGGCCAGAATCGGCCAAAACTGTGAGTGTTGATGACCGACACGTAAACGCACTCCGGGGTCCGTTAATAGTGGAAATCACTCCGGGGCCCCAAAACAGTGAGTAATAGTCCATGAAACGGGTCAGAATCAGGCAAAACTTTGGGTGTTGATGACCGACACGTAAACGCACCCCGGGGTTCGTTAATCGTGGAAAACACTCCGGGACCCCAAAACAGTGACTGTTGATGACCAACACGTAAGCGCACCTTGAGGTTCAACAACTATGGAAATTGCTTCGGGACCCCAAAACGATGAGTAATTGTCCACGAAACGGGTGAGAATTGGCCAAAACTATAAGTTTTGACGACGGACACGTAAACGCACCTCGGGGATTGTTAATCATGGAAATCGCTTTGTGACCCCAAAACAGTGAGTAATAGTGCACGAAATAGACCAGAATCGACAAAAATTGTGAGTGTTGATGACCGACACGTAAACGCACCCCAGGATTCATCAATCATGGAAATCACTCCGGGACCCCAAAACTAAGTAATAGTCTAAGAAACGGGCCAGAATCGGACCAAACTGCGAGTCTTGACGACTGAGGGAGTCCTGGACTAGGGGGTGTCCGGACAGCCGGACTATCATTATCCGCCGGACTCCAAGACTACGAAGATAGAAGATTGAAGACTCCGGCTCGTGTCCGGATGGGACTTTCCTTGGTGTGGAAGGCAAGCTTGGCAATACGGATATGTAGATCTCCTACATCATCACATGACATATATATGGTGGACAACCCAAAGGAGAGCGACAACGAGGACAAACGGGCCGCGGCAGAAGATGACCCCGCCGATAAACGACCAAAACGGCGGCGCAGACGTCGCCCTAAATCCCGCCTCGACGACAACAACGCTCCCAAGGAGCCCGCAATACGACAGGGCTCACAAATGGACGGCGAACATGCAAATAAGCAACCGTCCGAACATGACGAGTCAGATAATCAGTCCAGGCCCGGTGAAAATAACAGTCCGGACGACCTCATGCCGGACACGCCGCCGGAGAGCAAGAACCTTCGGAAAACACTCGTCGATCTGCAAGAAGCTCAAGAAGAAAAACGGAGGCTCAAAACAGCGGAAGACACACTCGAGAATGAGATGGAGCAAAGTGCTCAAAACCCATGAGATAACGGCAATGGCCACCAATCAAAGAGCTACCCAAAGCGCAAACTGCTACCAGAATTCGACGAGGAGGCCATAGAGCCTCCACCGTCCAAAAATAAAGGGGCCGCCTGGTTTGATAGACGGCCAGATGACAGGCCAAATTATGACAGCGGCGCCAAACATAAATCCACCAACGAACTCGGAAGGATAGATGGCCCAGCCAGGTCCATTTACGGGCCAAAGGAGAAGGCCCCAAGAAGCAAGGCAACATGCCAAGTGTCCGACGATAGCGGCACACACAAATCTGGGCGCCAGACATCCACTATGTTTCACCGATGAGGTGCTAGACCATGAATTCCCATCAGATTTAAACCCATCAACATAGAGGCCACGATGGAACAATGACCACAGTGCGGATAGAAGATTATATACTACATATACACATGGCGAGGAGACGATCTCCACGCCATAAAATACCTACCCTCAAGCTCAAAGGGCCAGCCCGTCATTGGCTTAAAAGCCTCCCAGAAAACACTGTTGGAAGTTGGGAAGAGCTCGAGGACGCGTTTAGAGCAAATTTTCAAGGGACTTATGTCCGTCCTCCGGATGCATATGACCTAAGTCATATAACTCAACAGCCCGGAGAGTCAGCGCAGAAATTCTGGAACAGGTTCCTTACGAAAAAGAACCAAATAGTCGACTGTACGGACGCCGAAGCCTTAGCAGCTTTCAAGCACAATGTCCGAGACGAATGGCTCGCCAGGCACCTCGGTCAAGAGAAACCAAGGACAATGTCCGCACTAACAAGCCTCATGACCCGCTTCTGTGTGGGAGAGGATAGCTAGTTAGCAAGATGCAGCACCAGCGACCCAAGTACATCCGAGATAAGAGATGGAAACGGAAAATCACGGCGCAGAAAAGAGCAGCGCGAAATAAAGAGAAAATCCCAAAGAGCGCGGCGATCAGCGCCTTGATTCAAAAGCTCGCGCCCAATAATAAAACACAGCCTCTTAAGGATGACAAAGGACGAATTGTCCAACAAACAAGATTTTGGGTCGGATATGTCAAATCCACAGTACCGGAAGGCTCTGCAAATCACACCCACGAGGATTGTTGGGTTTTAAACAGTCCGCCGACTAAATGCGAACACAAAGGGCTCGACGCGTCAAGCTTAAGAAGTTAAACCCCACCAGTGAGCACGGAAAACAAAAGACTTTCCCACAAGGGGTTAAAGCAGTAAACTCACTTCATGTGATAATATGGAAAAATAGTGCGGCACTTTCTAAAAAGAGCCTCGCGCGGTGACCGTAGAGATTGGATGTCAAAACCAATCACTTTCGACCACCTGGACTATTCCAGAAGCGTTCGAAACGCGGGACGGACTCCCCTGATATTGAATCCCACAATAGACGGATTACAATTTACTAACGTCCTAATGGACGGAGGCAGTGACTTAAACCTGCTATATTCAAACACAATCCGTAGGATGGGGATAGACCCTACCAAAATCCGACACAGCCGCACTCCTTCAAAGGAGTGGCGCTTGAGCCCTTACGCCAAATGCAGGCTCTATATTACTAGAAGTCGTGTTGGATCGCGAACAATTTTCGATGTGAAAAATTAATTTTCACATCATCCCATTAAAAGTGAATATCAAGCACTCTTGGGACGAAAGGCTTTTGTCCGCTTCAACACCATACCGCATTCGCGTCTCTTCCACTCAAGATGCCGGTCCGCGTGGCGTCATTTTAGTCGAGGGTCACTCAAAGACCCGGACTCGGATAAACGAATCCGGCGTCGATGGGCTAGGGCTCCCTAGCCGCATACCCCTTCACTGGGGCTGCGGCGCTAAACAACAAACCGCGGGTTCATACAAACCCTGCTTTAATTATTTATATTTCTTTTTTACACATATTTTTTGCACGAATTGTTTCTAAAACTAAACATTCCTCTCTTTCTACAGATGAACAACGTGCATACCCGTCTAGGATAACGGTATAGCGGAGACACAGTAGAGGCGTGCAGCGAGGACCCGTTGTGAGATTCTTTTCAGATTAAGACCTGCGTAAACCTTTTTACTGTCTCTTGTTGTTATTCTCCTTGGTTTCTTCCTATAACCAAAGCGAGCTGGCGCTTTGGCATCGGCCGTGTCGAAGACCATGCTCGTGCACGGACACTAGGGGCTTAGGGCATCTCTGCCCATTATTATAAAGACCGAACACCTTAGGGAGTGTTGGCGTCTCGTGTTAGGCATTATATGCATCAGCTCGAATCATGTCTTTGGTCAAATGTTGGGTTTGCCGGCTCCGTGTTTTGCTGCCTTACGTTCCGTATCATCGGCTAACGCGGCACCGGAGAACTCTGCGATTGTGCCCCAGTTAATTTGGCGAGCACCTCGAGAGAAAGCCAAAAATTGATTGTCATGATACAGCGAGAGTCTGGTCAACCACTCGATCGACTATCGGAATGTTTAGAATTCCCCGCTTTGACGAAGGACCGTTTCCCGGTCAGGCACACACGCGCTCCGACTTTGGAGAAGGGCGATGCCACCAGGGGCTATATCGTAGCCCCACCCTCGAGCTCCACTGGCTAAGTGAAAGTGATAAAGCATTATAGTCCGGATTGTCTCGTTCGCTACGCTACCACCTCCTTATAACAGGACCGATACGTCGGATTAAAGTGTGAAAACGCGCTATTTTTTTGCGAACACCCCCGCACCTCGTGCGTGGGGGCTGAAGCCGAAGACTGCCATCTTTCAAGTTATACAAAAGTATAAGTAAACGGCCGCACAGGAGAAGTTTTACTACTTGGGACGCACAAGTATAAAAAGCAGTTGTAACATAATCATCGATTTACATCTAATACGTTCATTTGAACGTGATATTTTCGAGCAACTGCGACTCTATTACACGCGCCACGCATAACTTCCCAGTAGTGCTCGACGAGGAGCGGCTTTCATCCGAACCTGGCGGCAACAGCGGTGGCATCCATCTCGGGATAATGCGCCTTCACGGGCAAGAGCCATCCGCGCGCCCTCAATGCAAGCCGACCGCTTCATCTCCTTTATATGCGGCACCGCCCAAGGAATTGCTGCGATGGCGAAGTAGCTCGTCGCCTTGGACCTCTCTGGCGGACATGGGCCACGATGTCGATCATGGCAAGTCCGGACAATCTATTTAGCTCGCCCATTCGCCAACGGTCCGTCAGCGGAAGTGAGCGATCCGCATCGTGGAATTGAGACCAATATAGCTCTTCCGTCTCGTGATCCTCCCGGCTCGGAAGTGCTTAACGGCATCGCCGCACTTGCAGCTAAGTCCATATACGGATCCTCCGGACTCCTGACCGCTCAAATTGAGCATACTTTCCATCCATAAACGGCGACGCGCGAAAGGCTTGCCACCACGATCTCTCGGCTGGCGCAGTTCCTCCTTCATAGCCCGCAGCGAGCGGCCATCCTTAGCTCCGGCGGTGGCCTTCTTGAGTCTTCCCTCCGATAAGCGCTCCTTTTCAAGAGCCTCATTGCGGTCGATAGCATCCTTTAATTTCATGGCCAATTCGGCCACCTCCGCCCTGCTTAGGCAGTGTGCAGCCTTTTCGGCTTTCAACTCTTCGGCCGCCCTCGAGGCAGCCGCGTCACTCCTTCGGGCTTGCTCCTTAGCTCGAGCAAGTTCGGCCCGAAGGCTCTCTACAGCAGCAGCACCGTCTGTACAACAGCATAAAATTTATCAGAGGAGGGCTTCGACCCCCTTAAATAAAGCAACTGCGGAGGATTTATTTACCTTGCGACTCGTCAAGTCGCCGGTTGACAAGTGCGATATCAGCATCTGCCATGTCAAGTTGCCGACCTAATTCGGCAAACTCATTAGTCCGGCTGGCCCTCGGACTATCCGCCACCTGCATAGGGACGGCGGTATTCATTACTTGAGATTTCGATCCTCGGCACGCTGTCGTTTCCGACAACCTACCGAGTCGTGGGCTACTATCTATCTGGCGCATTTATGTGCAAAACTGTTAAAAGACAAAAGGATGCATCATTCTTGCATACCTCAAATCCCGCCAACAAACTCATGGCGGCATTACGCAATCCGCTCTCGGCGGACGAAATCCTTCCAACCACCATACGCATCAGCGCACGGTGATCTTCGAAATGGGCGCCCTCTCAAGCAGATTCTTTAGTTCTCCGGCGGATACTAGTGGGTGCGAACTCTGGCCCCTCGGACTCGGGATACCCTCGTGACGATACTTGAGGCTCGCCCACCTTATCGGCGACGGGCTGCAGAGCGGAGGCATATCACTCTCCATCATCTCCGGAAGAAGGTCTCCCGAAGACGAACTCATCTAAGAAGGCTGCAGACCCGAACTGCAATATAAATATTTCGGTCACAGAAGCACAAATGAAGGTATTTCCTTACTAATTAACTCCCTCTTTCATACTCACGGCTCATTGGAGGGCCGATCCTTTAGCGATGATTGTGCGTCCGGATTCTCTCCGGGACGCGGACCAGTGAAGATCTCTTCCCACGCTTAGGGCTTTGGCCTCCGCATCTTGAGGCGGTCCTCTTCTCCCCTGAAGGAGGGGTTCTTGGTTCCCCCTCTTGATCGCCCTTTGGGCAAAATATTAGCTCCTTTGTTTTCCCTTCGCCTTACGTGGGTGCGACCTCCAACATTCGACCAGCACGGGCTCCGGTCACGGTCTCTGGGGGGGGCGGACACCTTATCAGCCTTGATCGCGCCACCCATTCCTGTAAAGAACAAAGGGTCAGGAGGCGAACTCTAGAAAGGCATATAACAGAATGTCCGCTTTCTGAGCTATTTACCTGAGTGTCCGGGCGATCGCGGCTTAGGCCTGCGTCCTCGGCTAAATCCGGACACGCCACCTGCGGTCCGAAGAACAACTTGTACATCTCCACGGGTGTCGCGCCCATGAAGTGTTGGATAATCCGAGGTCCCTCCGGGTTGGATTCCCATAGACGGAGAGGACGGCGTTTGCAGGGCAGAAGATGCCTGATTAGCATAACCTGCATCACCTTGATCAGGTCGATCTCCCTCGCTTGGAGATCTCGAATCCGCCTGCGGTGAGGGCACGTCTTGACGGCCCCAATTGAGCCCTTGGTTGACCCACGACATTAGCCGGCGTGGAGGTCCCGGCGGAATGAAGGCGGCGGCTTTGCTTGCTGCCCTTGAGCGGTGATATAGAACCCTCCTGCTGCCACATCCGAAGTTCCTCTAGGAAGGAACCCTCGGGCCACGGGCATCGGCCTTTTGCTTATGGTCGCCCCGACTCCGCTTGCGCCCCGATCATCTTGGCTCCACCTTGAAGGTCTTCAACCACGGGGGACGAAGTGGGGAGGACGCGGAGGAAGGCTTCGCAGACGATAATGAATGCGGAGATGTGGAGGATGGACTTGAGCCAAATCGTGAAAATCCAGCCCATAGTAGAACAGAGCCCTCTCACGAAGGGATCCGTGGAAGCCTAAACCCGACGGAGGTGGGATCTGAGGCAGCGTATTCACCGGGCTCGGGGAGGGCACGGCCTGCCCTTGGGCAGGCAACCTGTCTGAAACCTCGTGGGCCGTGTGCTTGGCCTCACGCACTCAATATGTCCTCCTCCGTGACGGAGGAGGGCATCCACCGCCCCGGAGGTCGGAGCGGACATGGTTGAGGATCCAGGCGCTCGAATCTGAGGCTCTGGGTGTTGGGCTGGGGGCGAGGAAGAGATTCGATGCGAGATTGAAGAACAAGGACGAGCCTTGGTCCTCTTATAAAGGGACAAAATACCAAGGGCCGTCTCCGTGACCGTTTGGGATTCGCCGATAGAGAGGCGTGGCGACGGAACGGTTGGGTTACCCACGCGTATTGATGAGAATCCGGAATAAGGGAACACGATCTCTGCCTCGACAAGGCGTGCCAAAGAAACCGCCGCTAAACGTCTGAGCTGGTATAGTAAAAAGCGATTCAAACAAAGGCTTGGTAGCGGTGTGATGTCACGCCGCATAATACGTCGGCAGATTGAACTAAGTGTACATTTTATTCTCTCTATGGTGGAATGTGGAATTTATTTTGCGAGCGGACACTATCTGGTGTTCTGATCTTCTCTGGATTATTCAAGGAGGAACGGCCTTGCAATGCCGAACATTATCTTACCGGACTAATCGTCATTGAAGACTGGTTCAGGCTCTTGAGGAGTCTGGACTAGGGGGTGTCCGGACAGCCGGACTATCATTACCGCCGGACTCCAAGACTACGAAGATAGAAGATTGAAGACTCCGGCTCGTGTCCGGATGGGACTTTCCTTGGCGTGGAAGGCAAGCTTGGCAATACGGATATGTAGATCTTCTACCATTGTAACCGACTCTGTGTAACCCTAGCCTCCTCCGATGTCTATATAAACCGGAGGGCTTTAGTCCGTAGGACAACATACATTACAACAATTATACCATAGGCTAGCTTCTAGGGTTTAGCCTCCTCGATCTCGTGGTAGATCTACTCTTGTACTACCCATATCATCAATATTAATCAAGCAGGACGAGGGTTTTACCTCCATCGAGAGGGCCGAACACAGGTAAAAACACCGTGTCCCTCGTCTCCTGTTACCATCCGCCTAGACGCACAGTTCGGGACCCCCTACCCGAGATCCGCCGGTTTTGACACCGACAACGATCACACGAAAGCACACCTTGGGTTTGACAACCATGGAAATCTCTTTGGGACCAGAAAATGGTGATTAATAGTCCATGAAACGGGTCCGAAACGACAAAAGCCGCGAGTGCTGATGACCGACACGTAACCGCACATTGTGGTTGGTCAATAGTGGAAATCAATCCGGGACCCCAAAACAGTGGGTAATAGTCCATGAAACGGCCAGAATCGGCCAAAACTGTGAGTGTTGATGACCGACACGTAAATGCACCCCGGGGTTCGTTAATCGTGGAAATCACTCTCGGACCCCAAAACAAAGAGTAATAGTCCATGAAACGAGCCAGAATCGGCTAAAACTTTGAGTATTAATGACCGAGATGTAAACTTACCCCGGGGTTCGTTAATCGTGGAAATCACTCCAGGACACCAAAATAGTGAGTAATAGTCCATGAAACGAGCCAGAATCGGCCAAAACTATGAGTCTTGATGACCGACAAGTAAGCGCACCTTGGGGTTCAACAACTAAGGAAATCGCTTCGGGACCCCAAAACGGTGAGTAACAGTCCATGAAACAGGTCAGAATTGGCCAAAACTGTGAGTTTTAGGGGTTGTTTGGTTTCCAGCCACATATTACCACACTTTACCACACCTCACCTTAGGCAAGTTTAACCAAGTTAGGTGAGTGTTTGGTTCTAGCCACATCTAAGGCAAGAATTGTTTTACGAGCAGTGAACCCCACATGTCATAGAAACAAAAAGTGTGGCAAGATTCCCTTAGGCAAGCCAAAGTGTGGCTAACAATTTAAGCAACTCAAGTTAGGCAAGTGTGGCAAAAGTAATGCGGCAATATAAGGCAAATATAGTCACCATCCAAAGAGCCCCTTAATGACGGACACGTAAAGGCACCCCGGGGATCGTCAATCACGGAAATCGCTCTGTGACCCCAAAATGTGAGTAATAGTTCACGAAACGGACCAGAATCGGCCAAAATTGAGAGTGTTGATGACCGATACGTAGACGCACCCCGAGGTTCGCCAATTGTGGAAATTACACTGAGACTCCAAAACTAAGTAATAGTCCAAGAAACGTTCCAAAATTGGCCCAAACTGCGATTGTTGATGACCGTCACATAAGCGCACCTTGGGGTTTGACTACCATGGAAATCGCTTCGGGGCCCCAAAACGGTGAGTAATAGTCCATGAAACGGGTCATAATCGACAAAAACCGTGAGTGTTGATGACCGACACATGAACGCACCCAGGTGTTCGTTAATCGTGGAAATCACTCCGGGAACCCAAAACAGTGAGTAATAGTCCATGAAACGGGCAAGAATCGGCCAAAACTGCGAGTGTTTATGACCGACACGTAAACGCACCTCGGGGTTCGTTAATCGTGGAAATCACTCCGGGACCCCAACATAGTGAGTAATAGTCCATGAAACGGCAGAATCGGGGAAAACTGTGAGTGGTTATGACCGACACGTAAATGCATCGCCAGGGTTCGTTAATCATGGAAATCATTCCAGGACCCCAAAACAGTGAGTAATAGTCCATGAAACGGGCCAGAATCGGCCAAAATTGATACTGTTGATGACTGACACGTAAACGCACCCCGGGGTTCCTTAATCGTGGACATCACTACGGGACCCCAAACTAGTGAGTAATAGCCCATGAAACGGGCCAGAATGAGCCAAAACTGTGAGTGTTGATGACCGACACGTAAACGCACCCCGAGGTTCCTTAATCGTGGAAAACACTCCGGGACCCCAAAACAGTGAGTAATAGTCTACGAAACGGGCCAGAATCGGCCAAAATTGTGAGTATTGATGACCGACACGTCAACGCACCTCGGGGTTCGTTAATCGTAGAAATCACTCTCGGACCCCAAAACAGTGAGTATTAGTCAATGAAACGGCCTGAATCGGGCAAAACTGTGAGTGTTGATGACCGACACGTAAACGCACCCCCGGGGTTCGTTAATCAGGGAAATCACTCCGGGACCACCAAACAGTGAGTAATATTCCATGATACGGGCCAGAATCGGCCAAAACTGTGAGTCTTGATGACTAACACGTAAACGCACCGCGGGGTTCGTTAATCGTCAAAAACACTCCGGGACCCCAAAACAGTGAGTGTTGATGACTGACACGTAAGAACATCTTGGGGTTCAACAACTATGGAAATCACTAAGGGACCCCAAAAAGATTTGTAATAGTCCACGAAACGGGTCAGAATTGACCAAAATTGTGAGTTTTGACGACGGACACGTAAACGCACCCCGAGGATCGTCAATCGTGGAAATCGCTCTGGGACTCCAACACACTTAGTAATAGTGCACGAAACAGACCAGAATCGACCTCCATTTTGAGTGTTGATGACCGACACGTAAACACACATCGGGGTTCATCAATCGTGGAAATCACTGCAGGACTCCAAAACAGTGAGTAATAGTCCATGAACCGGGCTAGAATCGACCAAAACTGTGAGTGTTGATGACCGACACGTAAACGCACTCCGTGGTTCGTTAATAGTGCAAATCACTCCGGGACCCCAAAACAGTGAGTAATAGTCCATGAAACGGGTCAGAATTAGGCAAAACTTTGAGTGTTGATGACCGACACGTAAACGCACCCGGGGTTCGTTAATCCTGGAAAACACTTCGGGACCGCAAAACAGTGACTGTTGATGACCAACACGTAAGCGCACCTTGGGGTTTAATAACTATGGAAATTGTTTCGGGACACCAAAACGATGAGTAATGGTCCACGAAACGGGTGAGAATTGGCCAAAACTATAAGTTTTGATGACGGACACGTAAACGCACCTCGGGGATCGTTAATCGTGGAAATCGCTTTGTGACCCCAAAACAGTGAGTAATAGTGCACGAAACAGACCAGAATAGACAAAAATTGTGAGTGTTGATGACCGACACGTAAATGCACCCCGGGATTCGTCAATCATGGAAATCACTCCGGGACCCCAAAACTAAGTAATAGTCCAAGAAATGGGCCAGAATCGGACCAAACTGCGAGTCTTGATGACCACACGAAAGCACACCTTGGGTTTGACAACCATGGAAATCGCTTTGGGAGCAGAAAACGGTGATTAATAGTCCACGAAACGGGTCCGAAACGACAAAAGCCGCGAGTGTTGATGACCGAAACGTAACCGCACATCGTGGTTGGTCAATAGTGGAAATCAATCCGGGACCCCAAAACAGTGGGTCCATGAAACGGCCAGAATCGGCCAAAACTGTGAGTGTTGATGACCGACACGTAAATGCACCCCGGGGTTTGTTAATCGTGGAAATCACTCTGGGACCCCAAAACAAAGAGTAATAGTCCATGAAACGAGCCAGAATCGGCTACAACTTTGAGTATTAATGACCGACACGTAAACTTACCCCGGGGTTCGTTAATCGTGGAAATCACTCCGGGACACCAAAATAGTGAGTAATAGCCCATGAAACGAGCCAGAATCGGCCAAAACTATGAGTCTTGATGACCGACAAGTAAGCGCACCTTGGGGTTCAAAAACTAAGGAAATTGCTTCGGGACCCCAAAACGGTGAGTAACAGTCCATGAAACCGGTCAGAATTGGCCAAAACTGTGAGTTTTAGGGGTTGTTTGGTTTCCAGCCACATATTACCACACTTTACCACACCTCACCTTAGGCAAGTTTAACCAAGTTAGGTGAGTGTTTGGTTCTAGCCACATCTAAGGCAAGAATTTTTTTATGAGTAGTGAACCCCACATGTCATAGACACAAAAAGTGTGGCAAGATTCCCTTAGGCAAGCCAAAGTGTGGCTAACAATTTAAGCAACTCAAGTTAGGCAAGTGTGGCAAAAGTAATGTGGCAATATAAGGCAAATATAGTCACCATCCAAAGAGCCCCTTAATGACGGACACGTAAAGGCACCCCGGGGATCGTCAATCACGGAAATCGCTCTGTGACCCCAAAATGTGAGTAATAGTTCACGAAACGGACCGGAATCGGCCAAAATTGAGAGTGTTGATGACCTACACGTAAACGCACGCCGGGGTTCGTTAATAGTGGAAATCACTCCGGGACCCCAAAACAGTGAGTAATAGTCCATGAAACGGGTCAGAATCAGGCAAAACTTTGAGTGTTGAGGACCGACATGTAAACGCACCCCGGGGTTCGTTAATCGTGGAAAACACTCCGGGACCCCAAAACAATGACTGTTGATGACCAACACGTAAGCGCACCTTGGGGTTCAACAACTATGGAAATTGCTTCGGGACCCCAAAACGATGAGTAATGGTCCACGAAACGGGTGAGAATTTGCCAAAACTATAAGTTTTGACGACGGACACGTAAACGCACCTCGGGGATCGTTAATCGTGGAAATCGCTTTGTGACCCCAAAACAGTGAGTAATAGTGCACGAGTGCACGAACAGACCAGAATAGACAAAAATTGTGAGTGTTGATGACCGACACGTAAACGCACGCCGGGATTCGTCAATCATGGAAATCACTCCGGGACCCCAAAACTAAGTAATAGTCCAAGAAACGGGCCAGAATCGGACCAAGTTGCGAGTCTTGACGACCTCACGAAAGCACACCTTGGGTTTGACAACCATGGAAATCGCTTTGGGAGCAGAAAACGGTGAATAATAGTCCATGAAACGGGTCCGAAACGACAAAAGCCGCGAGTGTTGATGACCGACACGTAACCGCACACCGTGGTTGGTCAATAGTTGAAACCAATCCGGGACCCCAAAACAGTGGGTAATAGTCCATGAAACGGCCAGAATCGGCCAAAACTGTGAGTGTTGATGACCGACACGTAAATGCACCCCGGGGTTCGTTAATCGTGGAAATCACTCTGGGACCCCAAAACAAAGAGTAATAGTCCATGAAACGAGCCAGAATCGGCTAAAACTTTGAGTCTTAATGACCGACACGTAAACTTACCCCGTGGTTCGTTAATCGTGGAAATCACTCCGGGACACCAAAATAGTGAGTAATAGTCCATGAAACGAGCCAGAATCGGCCAAAACTATGAGTGTTGATGACCGACACGTAAGAGCACCTTGGGGTTCAACAACTAAGGAAACGGTGAGTAACAGTCCATGAAACAGGTCAGAATTAGCCAAAACTGTGAGTTTTAGGGGTTGTTTGGTTTCCAGCCACATATTACCACACTTTACCACACCTCACCTTAGGCAAGTTTAACCAAGTTAGGTGAGTGTTTGGTTCTAGCCACATCTAAGGTAAGAATTTTTTGATGAGCAGTGAACCCCACATGTCATAGACACAAAAAGTGTGGCAAGATTCCCATAGGCAAGCCAAAGTCTGGCTAACAATTTAAGCAACTCAAGTTAGGCAAGTGTGGCAAAAGTAATGTGGCAATATAAGGCAAATATAGTCACCATCCAAAGAGCCCCTTAATGAGGGACACGTAAAGGCACCCCGGGGATCGTCAATCACGGAAATCGCTTTGTGACCCCAAAATGTGAGTAATAGTTCACGAAACGGACCAGAATCGGCCAAAATTGAGAGTGTTGATGACCGACACGTAAACGCACCCCGAGGTTCGCCAATTGTGGAAATTACACCGAGAATCCAAAACTAAGTAATAGTCCAAGAAACATTCCAAAATTGGCCCAAACTGCGATTGTTGATGACCGTCACATAAGCGCACCTTGGGGTTTGACTACCATGGAAATCGCTTCGGTGCCCCAAAACGGTGAGTAATAGTCCACGAAACAGGTCATAATCGACAAAAACTGTGAGTGTTGATGACCGACACATGAACGCACCCAAGTGTTCGTTAATCGTGGAAATCACTCCGGGAACCCAAAACAGTGAGTAATAGTCCATGAAACGAACCATAATCGGCCAAATATGTGAGTGTTGATGACCGACATGTAAACACGCACCGGGGTTCGTGAGTCGTGGAAATCACTCTGGGACCCCAAAACAGTGAGTACTAGTCCATGAAACGGGCCAGAATCAGCCAAAATTGATAGTGTTGACGACCGACACGTAAACGCACCCCGGGGTTCGTTAATCGTGGAAGTCACTTCGGGACCCTAAACTAGTGAGTAATAGTCCATGAAACGGGCCAGAATCAGCCAAAACTATGACTGTTGATGACCGACACGTAAACACACCCCGGGGTTCGTTAATTGTGGAAAACACTCCTGGACCCCAAAACAGTGAGTAATAGTCCACAAAACGGGCCAGAATCGGCCAAAACTGTGAGTGTTGATGACCGACACGTAAACGCACCTCAGGGTTCGTTAATCGTGGAAATCACTCCGGGACCCCAAAACAGTGAGTATTAGTGCATGAAACGGCCAGAATCGTGCAAAACTGTGAGTGTTGATGACCGACATGTAAACGCACCCCCGGGGTTCGTTAATCATGGAAATAACTCCGGGACCCCCAAACAGTGAGTAATAGTCCATGATACGGGCCAGAATCGGCCAAAACTGTGAGTGTTGATGACTAACACGTAAACGTACCCCGGGGTTCGTTAATCATCGAAAACACTCCGGCACCCCAAAACAGTGAGTAATAGTCTACGAAAAGAGCCAGAATCGGCCAAAACTGTGAGTCTTGATGACCGACACATAAGCGCATCTTGCGGTTCAACAACTATGGAAATCGCTAAGGGACCCCAAAACGATGAGTAATAGTCCACAAAACGGGTAAGAATTGACCAAAATTGTGAGCTTTGACACGGACACGTAAACGCACCCCGGGGATCGTCAATCGTGGAAATCGCTCTAAGACCCCAACACACTAAGTAATAGTGCACGAAACGGACCAGAATCGGCCAAAATTTTGAGTGTTCATGACCAACACGTAAGCACACATCGGGGTTCGTCAATCATGGAAATCACTGCAGGACCCCAAAACAATGAGTAATAGTCCATGAAACTAGCCAGAATCAGCCAAAACTGTGAGTGTTGATGACCGACACGTAAACGCACCCAGGGTTTGTTAATCGTGGAAATCTCTCCGGGACCCCAAAACAGTGAGTAATAGTCCAAAACGGGCCAGAATCGGCCAAAACTGTGAGTGTTGATGACCGACATATAAACGCACCCCGGGGTTCGTTAATCATTAAAATCACTCCGGAACCCCAAAATAGTGAGTAATAGTCCATGAAACGGACCAGAATTGGCCAAAATTGTGAGTGTTGATGACTAACACGTAAACGGACTCCGTGGTTCGGTAATCGTGGAAAACACTCCGGGACCCCAAAACAGTGAGTAGTAGTCCATGAAACGGGACAGAATCGGCCAGAACTATGAGCGTTGGTGCCCGACACATAAACGCACCCCGGGGTTCCTTAATAGTGGAAATCACTCCGGGACCCAAAATAGTGAGTAATTGTCCATGAAACGGGTCAGAAACAGGCAAAACTGTGAGTGTTGATGACCGACATGTAAACGCACCCCGGGGTTCGTTAATCGTGGAAAACACTCCGGGACCCCAAAATAGTGAGTGTTGATGACCGACATGTAAGCGCACCTTGGAGTTCAACAACTATGGATATCACTTCGGGACCCCAAAACGATGAGTAATGGTCAACGAAACGGGTGAGAATTGGCCAAAACTGTGAGTTTTGACGACGGACACGCAAACGCACCTCGGGGGTCGTTAATCGTGGAAATCACTCTGTGACCCCAAAACAGTGAGTAATAGTGCACGAAACAGACCAGAATCGACCCAAATTGTGAGTGTTGATGACCGACACGTAAACGCACCCCGAGATTCCTCAATCATGGAAATCACTCCACGACCCCAAAACTGAGTTATAGTCTAAGGAACGGGCCAGAATCGGACCAAACTGCGAGTCTTGACGACCACACGAAAGCACACCTTGGGTTTGACAACCATGGAAATCGCTTTGGGACCAGAAAATGATGATTAATAGTCCACGAAACGGGTCCGAATCGACAAGAACCGCGAGTGTTGATGACCGACACGTAACCGCACACCGGGGTTCGTTAATAGTGGAAATCAATCCGGGACGCCAAAACAATGAGTAATAGTCCATGAATCGAGCCAGAATCGGCTAAACTGTGAGTGTTGATGACCAACACGTAAATGCACCCCGGGGTTCGATAATCATGGAAATCACTCCGGACACCAAAATAGTGAGTAATAGTCCATGAAACGAGCCAGAATCGGCCAAAATTATGAGTGTTGATGACCGACATATAAGCGCACCTTGGGGTTCAACAACTATGGAAATCGCTCCGGGACCCCAAAACGGTGAGTAATAGTCCACGAAACGGGTCAGAATTGGCCAAAACTGTGAGTTTTGATGACGGACACGTAAACGCACCCCTGGGTTCGTCAATCGTGGAAATTACACCGGGACTCCAAAACTGAGTAATAGTCAAAGAAACGGGCCAGAATCACCCGAACTCAATTGTTGATGACCGACATGCACTTTGGGGTTTGACTACCATGGAAATCGCTTTGGGACCCCAAAACAGTAAGTAATAGTCCACGAAACGGGCCTAAATCGACAAAACCTGTGAGGGTTGATGACCGACACGTAAACGCACCCAGGGGTTCATTAATCATGGAAATCACTCCGGGACCCCAAAACAATGAGTAATAGTCCATAAAATGGTCCAGAGTCGGCCAAAACTGTTAGTGTTGATGGCTGACACATAAACGCACCCCGGGGTTCGTTAATCATAAAAATCACTCCAGGACCGCAAAACCGGGAGTAATAGTCCATGAAACAGGCCAGAATTGGCCAAAACTATGAGTGTTGATGACCGATACGTCAAACGCACCCCGGGGTTCGTTAATCATGGAAATCACTCCTGGACCCCAAAACAGTGAGTAATAGTCCATGAAACGGGCCAGAATCGGCCAAAACTGTGAGTGTTGCTGAACGACACGTAAACGCACCCCAGGGTTCGTTAATCGTGGAAATCACTCCGGGACCCTAAAACAGTGAGTAATAGTCCATGAATCGGGCCAGAATCGGCCAAAACTGTGAGTCTTGATGGCCGACATGTAAGCGCATCTTGGAGTTCAACAACTATGGAAATCGCTTCGAGGCCCCAAAACGGTGAGTAATAGCCCACGAAACGGGTCAGAATTGGCCGAGACAATGAGTGTTGATGACGGACACGTAAACACACCCCGGGGATCGTCAATCTTGAAAATCGCTCTGGGACCGCAAAAACGCTGAGTAATAGTGCACGAAACGAACCAGAATTGGCAAAAATTGTGAGTGTTGATGACCGACACGTAAACGCACCCCAGGGTTTGTCTGTCGTGGAAATTACATCGGGACTCCAAAACTGAGTAATAGTCCAAGAAACGTTCCAGAATTGGCCCAACCTGCGATTGTTGATGACCGACACGTAAGCGCACCTTGGGGTTTGACTACCATGGAAATCGCTTCGGGGCTGCAAAACGGTGAGTAATAGTCCATGAAACGGGTCATAATCGACAAAAACCGTGAGTGTTGATGACCGACACGTAAACACACCCAGGTGTTTGTTAATCATGGAAATCAGTCCGAGAACCCAAAACAGTGAGTAATAGTCCAAGAAACAGAACAGATTGACCAAAACTGTGAGTGTTGATGACCGACACGTAAACGCACACCGGGGTTCATCAATCGTGGAAATCACTCCGGGACCCCAAAACAGTGAGTGATAGTGCATGAAACGGGCCAGAATCGGCCAAAATTGATAGTGTTGATGACCGACACGTAAACGCACCCCGGGGTTCGTTAATCGTGGAAATCACTCCAGGACCCCAAGACAATGAGTTCCATGAAACGGGCCAGAATTGGCCAAAATTGTGAGTGTTGATGACCGAAACGTCAAACGCGCCCCCGGGGTTCGTTAATCTTGGAAATCACTCCGGGACCCCTAAATAGTGAGTAATAGTCCATGATACGGGCCAGAATCGGCCAAAACTGTGAGTGTTGATGACTAACACGCAAACGCACCCCAGGGTTCGTTAATTGTCGAAAACACTTCGCGACCCCAAAAGAGTGAGTAATAGTCTAAGAAACGGGCCAGAATCAGCCAAAACTGTGAGTGTTGATGACCGACACGTAAGCGCATCATGGGGTTCAACAACTATGGAAATCACTAAGGGACACCAAAACGATGAGTAATAGTCCACGAAAAGGGTCAGAATTGACCAAAATTGTGAGTTTTGACGACGGACACGTAAACGCACCCCAGGGATCGTCAATCGTGGAAATCGCTCTGGGACCCCAACACACTAAGTAATAGTGCACGAAACAGACCAGAATCGGCCAAAATTTTAAGTGTTGATGACCGACACGTAAACACACATCGGGGTTCGTCAATCGTGGAAATCACTCCAGGACCCAAAACAGTGAGTAGTAGTCCAGGAAACGGGCCAGAATCGGCCAAAACTGTCAGTGTTGATGACCGACACGTAAACGCACCCGGGGTTTGATAATCGTGGAAATCTCTCCGGGACCCCAAAACAGTGAGTAATAGTCCAAAACGGGCAAGAATCGGCCAAAACTGTGAGTGTTGATGACCGACACATAAACGCACCCCGGGGTTCATTAATCATTAAAATCACTCCGGAACCCCAAAACAGTGAGTAATAGTCCATGAAACGGACCAGAATCGGCCAAAACTGTGAGTGTTGATGACTGACACGTAAACGCACTCCGGGGTTCGCTATTCGTGGAAAACACTCTGGGACCCCAAAACAGTGAGTAATAGTCCACGAAACAGGCCAGAATTGGCCAAAACTATGAGTGTTGATGACCGACACGTAAACGCACCCCGGGGTTCGTTAATAGTGGAAATCACTCCGGGACCCCAAAACAGTGAGTAATAGTCCATGAAACAGGTCAGAATCAGGCAAAACTATGAGTGTTCATGACCGACGCGTAAACGCACCCTGGGGGCGTTAATCGTGGAAAACACTCCGGGACTCCAAAACAGTGAGTGTTGATGACCGACATGTAAGCGCACCTCGGGGTTCAACAACTATGGAAATCTCTTTGGGACCCCAAAACGATGAGTAATGGTCCACGAAACGGGTGAGAATTGGCCAAAACTATGAGTTTTGACAACGGACACGCAAACGCACCTCGGGGATTGTTAGGGAATCGCTCTGTGACCCCAAAGCAGTGAGTAATAGTGCACGAAACGGACCAGAATCGACCAAAATTGTGAGTGTTGATGACCGACAAGTAAACGCACCCCAGGATTCGTCAATCATGGGAATCACTCTGGGGCCCCAAAACTGAGTAATAGTCCAAGAAACGGGCCAGAATCGGACCAAACTGCGAGTCTTGACGACCACACGAAAGCATACCTTGGGTTTGACAACCATGGAAATCGCTTTGGGACAAGAAAACGGTGATTAATAATCCACGAAACGGGTCTGAATTGACAAAAACCGCGAGTGTTGATGACCGACATGTAACCGTACACCGGGGTTCGTCAATAGTGGAAATCAATTCGGGACCCCAAAACAGTGAGTAATAGTCCACGAAGCTGGCCAGAAATGGCCAAAACTGTGAGTGTTGATGACCGACACGTAAACGCACCCCGGGGTTCCTTAAACGTGGAAATCACTCCGGGACGCCAAAACAATGAGTAATTGTCCATGAAACGAGCCAGAATCAGCTAAAACTATGAGTGTTGATGACTGACACGTAAACGCACCCCGGGGTTTGTTAATCGTGGTAATCACTTCGGGACACCAAAATAGTGATTAAAAGTCCATGAAACGAGCCAGAATCGGCCAAAACTATGAGTGTTGATGACCGACATGTAAGCGCACCATGGGGTTCAACAACTATGGAAATCGCTCCGGGACCCCAAAACGGTGAGTAATAGTCCACGAAACGGGTCAGAATTGGCCAAAACTGTGAGTTTTCACGAAGGACACGTAAACGCACCCCGAGGAAAGTCTATCGTGGAAATCTCTCCGTGACCTCAAAACAGTGAGTAATAGTGCACGTAACGGGATAGAATCGGCCAAAATTGTGAGTGTTGATTACCGACACTTAAACGCACCCTGGGGTTCGTCAATCATGGAAATTACACCGGGAGTCCAAAACTGAGTAATAGTCAAAGAAACGGGCTAGAATCACCCAAACTGCGATTGTTGATGACCGACACATAAGCGCACTTTGTGGTTTGACTACCATGGAAATCGCTTTGGTACCCCAAAACGGTAAGTAATAGTCCACGAAACGGGCAAAAATCGACAAAAACTGTTTGGGTTGATGACCGACACGTAAACGCACCCAGGGGTTCATTAATCATGGAAATCACTCCGGGACCCCAAAACAATGAGTAATAGTCCATGAAATGGGCCAGAGTCGGCCAAAACTGTTAGTGTTGATGGCCAACACATAAACGCACCCCGGGGTTCATTAATCGTTAAAATCACTCCAGGACCGCAAAACAATGAGTAATAGTCCATGAAACGGGCCAGAATCGGCCAAAACTGTGAGTGTTGATGACCGACACGTCAAACGCACCCCGGGGTTCGTTAATCCTGCAAATCACTCCGGGACCCCAAAACAGTGAGTAATAGTCCAGGAAACGGGCCAGAATCGGCCAAAACTGTGAGTGTTGCTGAACTACACGTAAACGCACCCCGGGGTTCGTTAATCGTGGAAATCACTCCGGGACCCCAAAACAGTGAGTAATAGTCCATGAATCGGGCCAGAATTGGCCAAAACTATGAGTGGTTATGACCGACATGTAAGCGCACCTTGGCGTTCAACAACTATGGAAATCGCTTCGAGGCCCCAAAACGGTGAGTAATAGTCCACGAAACAGGTCAGAATTGGCCAAGACTGTGAGTGTTGATGAGGGACACGTAAACATACCCCGGGGATCATCAATCTTGAAAATCGCTCTGGGACCCCAAAACGCTAAGTAATAGTGCACGAAACGGACCAGAATCGGCCAAAATTGAGAGTGTTGATGACCAACACGTAAACGCATCGCGGGGTTCATCAATCGTGGAAATTACATCGGGACTCCAAAACTGAGTAATAGTCCAAGAAACGTTCCAGAATTGGCCCAAACTGCGATTGTTGATGACCGACACGTAAGCGCACCTTGGGGTTTGACTACCATGCAAATCGCTTCGGGGCTCCAAAACGGTGAGTAATAGTCCATGAAACAGGTCATAATCGACAAAAACCGTGAGTGTTGATGACCGACACGTAAACGCACCCAGGTGTTCGTTAATCATGGAAATCACTCCAAGAACCCAAAACAGTGAGTAATAGTCCAAGAAACAGAACAGAATCTACCAAAACTGTGAGTGGTTATGACCGACACGTAAACGCACACCGGGGTTTGTCAATCGTGAAAATCACTCCGGGACCCCAAAACAGTGAGTGATAGTCCATGAAACGGGCCAGAATCGGCCAAAATTGATAGTGTTGATGACCGACACGTAAACGCACCCCGGGGTTCATTAATCATGGAAATCACTCCAGGACCCCAAAACAGTGAGTTCCATGAAATGGGCAAGAATTGGCCAAAATTGTGAGTGTTGATGACCGGCACGTCAAACGCACCCCCGGGGTTCGTTAATCTTGGAAATCACTCTGGGACCCCCACACAGTGAGTAATAGTCCATGATATGGGCCAGAATCGGCCAAAACTGTGAGTGTTGATGACTTACACGCAAACGCACCCCGGGGTTCGTTAAACGTCGAAAACACTCCGGCACCCCAAAACAGTGAGTAATAGTCTACGAAACAGGCCAGAATCAGCCAAAACTATGAGTGCTGATGACCGACACGTAAGCACATCTTGGGGTTCAACAACTATTGAAATCGCAAAGGGACCCCAAAATGATGAGTAATAGTCCATGAAACGGGTCAGAATTGACCAAAATTGTGAGTTTTGACGACGGACACGTAAACGCACCCCGGGGATCGTCAATCGTGGAAATCGCTCTGGGACCCCAACACGGTAAGTAATAGTGCACGAAACGGACCAGAATCAGCCAAAATCACTCCAGGACCCCAAAACAGTGAGTAATAGTCCAGGAAACGGGCCAGAATCGGCCAAAACTATGAGTTTTGATGACCGACATGTAAACGCACCCGGGGTTTGGTAATCGTGGAAATCTCTCCGGGACCCCAAAACAGTGTGTAATAGTCCAGAACGGGCCAGAATCGGCCAAAACTGTGAGTGTTGATGACCGACACATAAACGCACCCCGGGGTTCGTTAATCATTAAAATCACTCCGGAACCCCAAAAACAGTGAGTGTTGATGACTGACATGTAAACGCACTACGGGGTTCGCTAATCGTGGAAAACATTCTGGGACCCCATAACAGTGAGTAATAGTCCACGAAACGGGCCAGAATTGGCCAAAACTATGAGTGTTGATGAACTACACGTAAGTGCACCCCGGGGTTCAACAACTATGGAAATCGCTTCGGGACCCCAAAACGATGGGTAATAGTCCACGAAACGAGACAGAATCGGCCAAAACTGTGAGTGTTGATGACCGACACGTGAACGCACCCCGGGGTTCGTTAATAGTGGAAATCATTCCGGGACCCCAAAACAGTGAATAATGGTCCACGAAACGGGTGACAATTGGCCAAAACTATGAGTTTTGACAAAGGACACGCAAACGCACCTCGGGGATCGTTAATCGTGGGAATCGCTCTGTGACCCCAAAGCAGTGAGTAATAGTGCACGAAACGGACCAGAATCGACCAAAATTGTGAGTGTTGATGACCGACAAGTAAACGCACCCCGGAGTTTATCAATCATGGAAATCACTATCGGACCCCAAAACTGAGTAATAGTCCAAGAAACGGGCCAGAATCGGACCTGCGAGTCTTGACGACCACACGAAAGCACACCTTGGGTTTGACAACCATGGAAATTGCTTTGGGACCAGAAAACGGTGATTAATAGTCCATGAAACAGGTCTGAATCGACAAAAACCGCGAGTGTTGATGACTGACATGTAACCGCACACTGGGGTTCGTCAATGGTGGAATTCAATCCGGGACCTCAAAACAGTGAGTAATAGTCCATGAAGCTGTACAGAATCGGCCAAAACTGTGAGTGTTGATGACCGACACGTAAACGCACTCCGGGGTTCGTTAATCGTGGAAATCATTCCGGGATGCCAAAACAATGAGTAATAGTCCATGAAACAAGCCAGAATCAGCTATAATTGTGAGTGTTGATGACCGACACGTAAACGCACCCGGGAGTTCGTTAATCGTGGAAATCACTCCGGGACCCCAAAACAGTGAGTATTGTCCATGAAACAAGCCAGAATCGGCTAAAACTATGAGTGTTGATCACCGACACGTAAATGCACGCCGGGGTTTGTTAATCGTGGAAATCACTCCGGGACACCAAAATAGTGAGTAATAGTCCATGAAATGAGCCAGAATCAGCCAAAACTATGAGTGTTGATGACCGACATGTAAGCGCACCTTGGGGTTCAATAACTATGGAAATCGCTCCGGGACCCCAAAACGGTGAGTAATAGTCCACGAAACGGGTCAGAATGGGCCAAAACTGCAACTTTTGGCGAAGGACACGTAAACGCACCCCGAGGATCATCTATCGTGGAAATCTCTCCGTGACCTCAAAACGGTGACTAATAGTGACGGGACTGAATCGGCCAAAATTGTGAGTGTTGATGACCAACACATAAACGCACCCCGGGGTTCGTCAATCGTGGAAATTACACCGGGACTCCAAAACTGAGTAATAGTCAAAGAAACGGGCCAGAATCACCAAAACTGCGATTGTTGATGACCGACACGTAAGCGCACTTTGGGTTTGACTACCATGGAAATCGCTTTGGGACCCCAAAACGGTAAGTAATAGTCCACGAGCGGGCCAGAATGGACATAAACTGTGAATGTTGATAACCGATACGTAAACGCACCCAGGGGTTCATTAATCATGGAAATCACTCCGGACACCAAAACAATGAGTAATAGTCCATCAAATGGGCCAGAGTTGGCCAAAACTGTTAGTGTTGATGGCCGACACATAAACACCCCGGGGTTCGTTAATCGTAAAAAATCACTCCAGGACCGCAAAACAGTGAGTAATAGTCCATGAAACGGGCCAGAATCGGCCAAAACTGTGAGTGTTGATGACCGACACGTCAAACGCACCCCGGGGTTCGTTAATCATGGAAATCACTACGGGACACCATCACAGTGAGTAATAGTCCATGAAACGGGCCAGAATCGGCCAAAACTGTGAGTGTTGCTGAACGACACATAAACGCACCCGGGGTTCGTTAATCGTGGAAATCACTCCGGGACCCCAAAACAGTGAGTAATAGTCCATGAATCGGGCCAGAATCGGCCAAAACAGTGAGTGTTGATGACTGACATGTAAGCGCACCTTGGTGTTCAACAACTATAGAAATCGCTTCAAGGCCCCAAAATGGTGAGTAATAGTCCATGAAACGGGTCAGAATTGGCCAAGACTGTGAGTGTTGATGACGGACACGTAAACACACCCCGGGGATCGTCAATCTTGAAAATCGCTTTGGGACCGCAAAAACACTGAGTAATAGTGCACGAAACGGACCAGAATCTGCCAAAATTGAGAGTGTTGATGACCGACACGTAAACACACCCCGGGGTTCGTCAATCGTGGGAATTACACCGGGACTCCAAAACTGAGTAATAGTGCAAGAAACGTTCCAGAATTGGCCCAAACTTGGATTTTTCATGACCGACACGTAAGCGCACCTTGGGGTTTGACTACCATGGAAATCGCTTTGGGGCTCCAAAACGGTGAGTAGTAGTCCATGAAACGGGTCATAATCGACAAAAACCGTGAGTGTTGATGACCGACACGTAATCGCACCCAGGTGTTCGTTAATCATGGAAATCACTCCGAGAACCCAAAACAGTGAGTAATAGTCCAAGAAACGAAACAGAATCGGCCAAAACTGTGAGTGTTGATGACCGACACATAAACGCACACCGGGATTCGTCAATCGTGGAAATCACTCCGGGACCCCAAAACAGTGAGTGATAGTACATGAAATGGGCCAGAATCGGCCAAAATTGATAGTGTTGATGACCGACACTTAAACGCACCCCGGGATTCGTTAATCGTGGAAATCACTCCAGCACCCCAAAACAGTGAGTTCCATGAAACGAGCCAGAATTGGCCAAAATCGTGAGTGTTGATAACCGACACGTCAAACGCACCCCCTGGGTTCTTTAATCTTGGAAATCACTCCGGGACCCCCAAACTGTGAGTGTTGATGATCGACACGTAAACGCACCCCGGGGTTTGTTAATAATGGAAAACACTCCGGGACCCCAAAACAGTGAGTAATAGTCCATGAAACGGGCCAGAATCGACCAAAACTGTGAGTGTTGCCTCGGGGTTCGTTAATCGTGGAAATCACTCCCGGACCCCAAAACAGTGAGTAATAGTCTATGAAACGGGCCAGAATCGGCCAAAACCGTGAGTGTTGATGACCGACATGTAAGTGCACCTTGGGGTTCAACAACTATGGAAATCACTTCGAGGCCCCAAAACGGAGAGTAATAGTCCATGAAACGGGTCAGAATTGGCCAAGACTGTGAGTGTGGATGACAGACACGTAAACACACCCCGGGGATCGTCAATCTTGAAAATCGCTCTAGGACCCCAAAAACGCTAAGTAATAGTGCACGAAATGGACCAGAATCGGCCAAAATTGAGAGTGCTGATGACCGACACGTAAACGCACCCCGAGGTTCGTCAATTGTGGAAATTACATCGGGACTCCAAAACTGAGTAATACTCCAAGAAACGTTCCAGAATTGGCCCAAACTGCGATTGTTGATGACCGACATGTAAGCGCACCTTGGGGTTTGACTACCATGGAAATCGCTTCAGAAACGGGTCACAATCGACAAAAACCGGGAGTGTTGATGACCGACACGTAAACGCACACACGTGTTCGTTAATCTAGGAAATCACTCCGAGAACCCAAAATAGTGAGTAATAGTCCAAGAAACGGAACAGAATCGGCCAAAACTATGAGTGTTGATGACCGACACGTAAACGCACACCGGGGTTCGTCAATCGTGGAAATCACTCCAGGACCCCAAAACAGTGAGTGATAGTCCATGAAACGGGCCAGAATTGGCAAAAACAGATAGTGTTGATGACCGACACGTAAACGCACCTCGGGGATCATTAATCGTGGAAATCACACCAGGACCCCAAAATAGTGAGTTCCATGAAACAGGCCAGAGTTGGCCAAAATTGTGAGTGTTGATGACCGACACGTCAGACGCACCCCCGGGGTTCTTTAATCTTGGAAATCACTACGGGACCCCCTAACAGTGAGTAATAGTCCATGATACGGGCTTGAATCGGCCAAAACTGTGAGTGTTGATGACTAACACGCAAATGCACCCCAGGGTTCGGTAATCGTCGAAAATACTCCGGGACCCCAAAACAGTGAGTAATAGTCTACGAAACGGGCCAGAATCGGCCAAAACTGTGACTGTCGATGACCAACATGTAAGCGCATCTTGGGGTTCAACAACTATGAAAATCGCTAAGGGACCCCAAAACGATGAGTAATAGTCCACGAAACAGGTCAGAATTGACCAAAATTGTGAGTTTTGACGACGGACACGTAAACGCACCCCGGGGATCGTCAATCGTGGAAATCGCTCTGGGACCCCAACATACTAAGTAATAGTGCACGAAATGGACCAGAATCGGCCAAAATTTTAAGTGTTGATCACCGACACGTAAACACACATCGGGGTTCGTCAATCGTGGAAATCACTCCAGGACCCCAAAACTGTGAGTAATAGTCCAGGAAATGGGCCAGTGTCGGTGTCAAAACCGGCGGATCTCGGGTAGGGGGTCCCGAACTGTGCGTCTAGGCGGATGGTAAAAGGAGACAAGGGACACGATGTTTTTACCCAGGTTCGGGCCCTCTCGATGGAGGTAAAACCCTGCTCCTGCTTGATTGATATTGATGATATGGGTAGTACAAGAGTGGATCTACCACGAGATCAAGGAGGCTAAACCCTAGAAGCTAGCCTATGGTATGATTGTTGTAATGGTTGTTCCTCCTATGGACTAAAATCCTCCGGTTTATATAGACACAGGAGAAGGCTAGGGTTACACAGAGTCGGTTAAAATGGTAGGAGATCTACATATCCGTATTGCCA
This sequence comes from Aegilops speltoides, assembly GCA_021437245.1. NCBI lineage: Eukaryota > Viridiplantae > Streptophyta > Magnoliopsida > Poales > Poaceae > Aegilops > Aegilops speltoides. The sequence goes on from CM038144.1 coordinate 5,549,918, forward strand.
AGCTTCCCTACCACGCCAAGGAAAGTCCCATCCGGACACGGGACGAAGTCTTCAATCTTGTATCTTCATAGTCTTGGAGTCCGGCCGACGATGATAGTCCGGCTATCCGGACACCCCCTAGTCCAGGACTCCCTCAGCCATAATCGGCAAAAACTGTGAGTGTTGATGACCGACACGTAAACGCACCCGGGGTTTGTTAATCGAGGTAATCTCTCCGGGACCCAAAAATAGTGAGTAATAGTCCAAAACGGGCCAGAATCGGCCAAACTGTGAGTGTTGATGACCGACACATAAACGCAACCCGGGGTTTGTTAATCATTAAAATCACTCCGGCACCCCAAAACAGTGAGTAATAGTCCATGAAACGGACCAGAATCGGCCAAAACTGTGAGTGTTTATAACTGACACGTAAACGCACTCCGGGGTTCGCTAATCGTGGAAAACACTCCAGGACCCCAAAACGGTGAGTAATAGTCCACGAAACGGGCCAGGACTGGCCAAAACTGTGAGTGTTGATGACCGACACGTAAGCACACCCCGGGGTTCAACAACTATGGAAATCGCTTCGGGGCCCCAAAATGATGAGTAATAGTCCATGAAACGGGACAGAATCGGCCAAAATTGTGAGTGTTGATGACCGACACGTAAACGCACCCCGGGGTTCGTTATAGTGGAAATCACTCCGGGACCCCAACACCGTGAGTAATAGTCCATGAAACGGGTCAGAATCAGGCTAAACTGTGAGTGTTGATGACCGGCACGTAAACGCACCCCGGGGTTCGTTAATCGTGGAAAACACTCCGGGACCCCAAAACAGTGAGTGTTGATGACCGACATGTAAGCGCACCTTGGGGTTCAACAACTATGGAAATCGCTTCGGGGCCCCAAAACGATGAGTAATGGTCCATGAAACAGGTGAGAATTGGCCAAAACTATGAGTTTTGATGAAGGACACGTAAACGCACCTCGGGGATCGTTAATCGTGGGAATCGCTCTGTGACCCCAAAGTAGTGAGTAATACTGCACGAAACGGACCAGAATCGATCAAAATTGTGAGTGTTGATGACCGACACGTAAACGCACCCCGGGATTCGTCAATCATGGAAATCACTCCGGGACCCCAAAACTGAGTAATAGTCCAAGAAACGGGCCAGAATCGGACCAAACTGCGAGTCTTGACGACCACACGAAAGCACACCTTGGGTTCGACAACCATGGAAATCGCTTTGGGACCAGAAAACGGTGATTAATAATCCACGAAACGGGTCTGAATCGACAAAAACCGTGAGTGTTGATGACCGACATGTAACCGCACACCGGGGTTCGTCAATAGTGGAAATCAATCCGGGACCCCAAAACAGTGAGTAATAGTCCATGAAGCTGGCCAGAATCAGCCAAAATTGTGAGTGTTGATGACCGACACGTAAACGCACCCCGGGGTTCGTTAATCGCGGAAATCACTCTGGGACGCCAAAACAATGAGTAATAGTCCATGAAACAAGCCAGATTCGGCTAGAACTGTGAGTGTTGATGACCGATACTTAAGCGCACCCCGGGGTTTGTTAATCATGGAAATCACTCCGGGACACCAAAATAGTGAGTAATAGTCCATGAAATGAGCCAGAATCGACCAAAACTATGAGTGTTGATGACTGACATGTAAGCGCACCTTGGGGTTCAACAACTATGGAAATCGCTCCGGGACCCCAAAACGGTGAGTAATAGTCCACGAAACGGGTCAAAATTGGCCAAAACTGTGAGTTTTGACGACGGACACGTAAACGCACCCCGAGGGTCGTCTATCGTGGAAATCTCTTCGTGACCTCAAAACGGTGAATAATAGTGCACGAAGCGGGACAGAATCAGCCAAAATTGTGAGTGTTGATGACCGACACGTAAACGCACCCCGGGGTTCGTCAATCGTGGAAATTACACCGGGACTCCAAAACTGAGTAATATCAAAGAAAATGGCGAGAATCACCCAAATTGCGATTGTTGATGACCGACACGTAAGCGCACTTTGGGGTTTGACTACCATGGAAATCGCTTTGGGACCCCAAAACGGTAAGTAATAGTCCACGAAACGGGCCAAAATCGACAAAAACCATGAGTGTTGATGAACGACACGTAAATGCACCCAGGAGTTCATTAATCGTGGAAATCACTCCGGGACCCCAAAACAATGAGTAATAGTCCATGAAATGGGCCAGAGTCGGCCAAAACTGTTAGTGTTGATGACCGACACGTAAACGCACCCCAGGGTTCGTTAATCGTGGAAATCACTCAAGGACCGCAAAACAGTGAGTAATAGTCCATGAAACGGGCCAGAATCGGCCAAACCTGTGAGTGTTGATGATCGACATGTCAAACGCACCCCGGGGTTCGTTAATCGTGGAAATCACTCTAGGACCCCAAAACGGTGTGTAATAGTCCATGATCGGGCCAGAATCGGCCAAAACTGAGAGTGTTGCTGAATGACACGTAAACGTACCCCGGGGTTTGTTAATCAAGGAAATCACTCCGGGACCCCAAAACAGTGAGTAATAGTCCATGAATCGGGCTAGAATCGGCCAAAACTGTGAGTGTTGATGACCGACATGTAAGCGCACCTAATAGCGCACGAAACGGACCAGAAACGGCCGAAATTGAGAGTGTTGATGACCGACACGTAAACGCACCATGGGATTCGTCAATCGTGGAAATTACACCGGGACTCCAAAACTGAGTAATATTCCAAGAAACTTTCCAGACTTGGCCCAAACTGCGATTGTTGATGACCGAAACGTAAGCGCACCTTGGGGTTTGACTACCATGGAAATCGCTTCGGAGCTCCAAAACTGTGACTAATAGTCCATCAAACGGTTCATAATCGACAAAAACCGTGAGTGTTGATGACCGACACGTAAACGCACCTAGGTGTTTGTTAATCGTGGAAATCACTCCGAGAACCCAAAACAGTGAGTAATAGTCCAAGAAACGGATCAGAATAGGCCAAAACTGTGAGTGTTGCTGACCGACACGTAAACGCACACCGGGGTTTGTCAATCGTGGAAATCACTCCGGGACCCCAAAACAGTGAGTAATAGTCCATGAAACGGGCCAGAATCGGCCAAAATTGATAGTGTTGATGACCGACATGTAAACGCACCCTGGGGTTTGTTAATCGTGGAAATCACTCCAGGACACCAAAACAGTGAGTAATAGACAGGCCAGAATCGGCCAAAATTGTGAGTGTTGATGACCGACACGTAAACGCACCCCGGGGTTCGTCAATCGTGGAAATTACACCGGGACTCCAAAACTGAGTAATATCAAAGAAACGGGCCAGAATCACCCAAACTGCGATTGTTGATGACCAACACGTAAGCGCACTTTGGGGTTTGACTACCACGGAAATCGCTTTGGGACCCCAAAACGGTAAGTAATAGTCCACGAAACGGGCCAAAATCGACAAAAACCATGAGTGTTGATGACCGACACGTAAACGCACCCAGGGGTTCATTAATCGTGGAAATCACTCCGGGACCCCAAAAGAATGAGTAATAGTCCATGAAATGGGCCAGAGTCGGCCAAAACTGTTAGTGTTGATGACTGACATGTAAACGCACCCCGGTGTTCGTTAATCGTGGAAACACTCCAGGACCGCAAAATAGTGAGTAATAGTCCGTGAAACGGGTCAGAATCGGCCAAAACTGTGAGTGTTGATGATCGACACGTCAAATGCACCCCGGGGTTCGTTAATCGTGGAAATCACTCCGGGGCCCCAAAACAGTGAGTAATAGTCCATGATCGGGCCAGACTCGGCCAAAACTGTGAGGGTTGCTGAACGACACGTAAACGCACCCCGGGTTTCGTTAATCGTGGAAATCACTCCGGGACCCCAAAACAGTGAGTAGTAGTCCATGAATCGGGCCAGAATCGGCCAAAACTGTGAGTGTTGATGACCGACATGTAAGCGCACCTTGGGGTTCAACAACTATAGAAATCGCTTCGAGGCCCCAAAACAGTGAGTAATAGTCCACGAAACGGGTCAGAATTTTCCAAAACTGCGAGTGTTGATGACGGACACGTAAACACACACCGGGGATTGTCAATCTTGAAAATCGCTCCAGGACCCCAAAAACGCGGAGTAATAGCGCACGAAACGGACCAGAAACGGCCGAAATTGAGAGTGTTGATGACCGACACGTAAACGCACCCCGGGGTTCGTCAATCGTGGAAATTACACCGGAACTCCAAAACTGAGTAATAGTCCAAGATACGTTCCAAAATTGGCCCAAACTGTGATTGTTGATGACCGAAACGTAAGCGCACCTTGGGGTTTGACTACCATGGAAATCGCTTCGGAGCTCCAAAACGGTGACTAATAGTCCATGAAATGGTTCATAATCGACAAAACCGTGAGTGTTGATGACCGACACGTAAACGCACCTAGTTGTTTGTTAATCGTGGAAATCACTCCGAGAACCCAAACAGTGAGTAATAGTCGAAGAAACGGAACAGAATCGGCCAAAACTGTGAGTGTTGGTGACCGACACGTAAACGCACACTGGGGTTCGTCAATCGTGGAAATCACACCAGGACACCAAAACAGTGAGTAATAGACGGGCCAGAATCGGCCAAAACTGTGAGTGTTGATTACCGACACGTCAAACGCACCCCGGGGTTCGTAAATCGTGGAAATCACTCTGGGACCCCAAAACAGTGAGTAATAGTCCACGAAACAGGCTAGAATCGGCCAAAACTATGAGTGTTGATGAACGACACGTAAACGCACCGCGGGGTTCTTTAAGCATGGAAATCAGTCCGGGACCCCAAAACAGTGAGTAATAGTCCATGAAACGGGCCAGAATCAGCCAAAATTGTGAGTGTTGATGACCGACACGTTAACACACCACGGGGTTCCTTAATCGTGGAAAACACTCCGGGACCCCAAAACAGTGAGTAATAGTCCACGAAACAGGCCAAAATCGGCCAAAACTGTTAGTGTTGATGACCGACACATCAACGCACCCCGGGGTTCGTTAGTCGTGGAAGTCACTCCGGACCCCAAAACAGTGAGTAATAGTCCATGAAACGGCCAGAATCGGGCAAAACTATGAGTGTTGATGACCGACACGTAAACGCACCCCCAGGATTTGTTAATCGTGGAAATCACTCCGGGACCCCCAAACGGTGAGTAATAGTCGATGATACGAGCCAGAATCGGCCAAAACTGTGAGTGTTGATGACTAACACGTAAACGCACCCCAGGGTTCGTTAATCGGCGAAAACACTCCGGGACCACAAAACTGTGAGTAATAGTCTACGAAACGGGCCAGAATCGGCCAAAACTGTGAGTGTTGATGACCGACACATAAGCGCATCTTGGGTTCAACAACTATGGAAATCGCTAAGGGGCCCCAAAACGATGAGTAACAGTCCATGAAATGGGTCAGAATTGACCAAAATTGTGCGTTTTGACGACAGACACATAAACGCACCCCGGGGATCGTCAATCGTGGTAATCGCTCTGGGACCCCAACACACTAAGTAATAGTGCACGTAACGGACCAGAATCTGCCAAAATTTTGAGTGTTGATGACCGACATGTAAACACACATCGGGGTTCGTCAATCGTGGAAATCACTCCAGGACCCCAAAACAGTGAGTAATAGTCCATGGAACGGGCCAAAATCGGCCGAAACTGTGAGTGTTGATGACCGACACGTAAAGGCAACCGGGGTTTGTTAATCGTGAAAATCTCTCCGGGACCCCAAAACAGTGAGTAATAGTCCAAAACGGGCCAGAATCGGCCAAAACTGTGAGTGTTGATGACCGACACATAAACGCACCCTGAGGTTCGTTAATAGTTAAAGTCACTCCGGAAACCCAAAACAGTGAGTAATAGTCCAGGAAACGGGCCAGATTCGGCCAAAACTGTGAGTGTTGATGACCGACACGTAAACGCACCCGGGGTTTGGTAATCGTGGAAATCTCTCCGGGACCCAAAAAACAGTGAGTAATAGTCCAAAACGGGCCCGAATCGGCCAAAAACTATGAGTGTTGATGACCGACACATAAACGCACCCCGAGGTTCGTTAATCATTAAAATCACTCCGTCACCCCAAAACAGTAAGTAATAGTCCATGAAACGGACCAGAATCGGCCAAAATTCTGAGTGTTGATGACTAACCCGGAAACGCACTCCGGGGTTCGCTAATCGTGGAAAACACTCCGGGACCCCAAAACAGTGACCAATAGTCCACAAAACGGGCCAGAATTGGCCAAAACTGTGAGTGTTCATGACCGACACGTAAGCGCACCCCGGGGTTCAACAACTGTGAAAATTGCTTCGGGACCCGAAAACGATGAGTAATAGTCCATGAAACGGGATAGAATCGGCCAAAAACTGTGAATGTTGATGACCGACACGTAAACGCACCCCGGGGTTCGTTATACTAGAAATCACTCCGGGACCCCAAAACAGTGAGTAATAGTCCATGAAACGGGTCAGAATCAGGCAAAACTGTGAGTGTTGATGACCGACACGTAAACGCACCCCGGGGTTTGTTAATCATGGAAAACACTCTGGGACCCCAAAACAGTGAGTGTTGATGACCGACATGTAAGCGCACCTTGGGTTTCAACAACTGTGGAAATCGCTTCGGGACCCCAAAACAATGAGTAATGGTCCACGAAACGGGTGAGAATTGGCCAAAACTATGAGTTTTGACGACGGACACATAAACGCAACTCGGGGATCGTTAATCGTGGGAATCGCTCTATGAACCCAAAGCAGTGGGTAATAGTGCACGAAACGGACCAGAATCGACCATCATTGTGAGTGTTGATGACCGACACGTAAACGCACCCCGGGATTCGTCAATCATGGAAATCACTCTGGGACCCCAAAACTAAGTAATAGTCCAAGAAACGGGCCAGAATCGGACCAAACTGCGAGTCTTGACGACCACACGAAAGCACACCTTGCGTTTGACAACCATGGAAATTGCTTTGGGCCTAGAAAACGGTGATTAATAGTCCACAAAACGGATCCGAATCGACAAAAACCGCGTGTGTTGATGACCGACATGTAACCGCACACCGGGGTTCGTCAATAGTGGAAATAAATCCGGGACCCCAAAACAGTGAGTAATAGTCCAAGAAACGGGCCAGAATTGGCCCAAACTGCGAGTCTCGACGACCAACTTGTAAGCACATCTTGGGGTCCATGAAGCTGGCCAAAATCGGCCAAAACTGTGAGTGTTGATGACCGACACGTAAACGCATGCCGGGGTTCGTTAATCGTGGAAATCACTCCGGGACGCCAAAACAATGAGTAATAGTCCATGAAATGTGCCAGATTCGGCTAAAACTGTGAGTGTTGATGACCGATCCGTAAACGCACCCCGGGGGACACCAAAATAGTGAGTAATATTCCATGAAACGAGCCAGAATCGACCAAAACTATGAGTGTTGATGACCGACATGTAAGCACACCTTGGGGTTCAACAACTATGGTAATCACTCCGGGACCCCAAAACGGTGAGTAATAGTCCACGAAACGGGTCAGAATTGGCCAAAACTGTGAGTTTTGACGACGGACACGTAAACGCACCCTGAGGATCGTCTATCGTGGAAATATCTCCGTGACCTCAAAACGGTGAATAATAGTGCACGAAACGGGATAGAATCAGCCAAAATTGTGAGTGTTGATGACCGACACGTAAACGCACCCCGGGGTTCGTCAATCGTGGAAATTACACCGGGACTCCAAAACTGAGTAATATCAAAGTAACGGGCCAAAATCACCCAAACTATGATTGTTGATGACCGACACGTAAGCGCACTTTGGGGTTTGACTACCATGGAAATCGCTTTGGGACCACAAAACGGTAAGTAATAGTCCACGAAACGGGCCAAAATCGACAAAAACCGTGAGTGTTGATGACCGACACGTAAACGCACCCAGGGGTTCATTAATCGTGGAAATCACTCCGGGACCCCAAAACAATGAGTAATAGTCCATGAAATGGGCCAGAGTAGGCCAAAACTGTTAGTGTTGATGACCGACACGTAAACGCACCCCGGGGTTCGTTAATCGTGGAAATCATTCCAGGACCGCAAAACAGTGAGTAATAGTCCATGAAACGGGCCAGAATCGGCCAAAACTGTGAGTGTTGATGATCGACACGTCAAACGCACCCCGGGGTTCGTCAATCGTGGAAATCACTCCCGGACCCCAAAACAGTGAGTAATAGTCCATGATCGGGCCAAATCGGCCAAAACTGTGAGTGTTGCTGAACGACACGTAAACGCACCCTGGGTTTCGTTAATCATGGAAATCACTCCGGGACCCCAAAACAGTGAGTAATAGTCCATGAATCGGGCCAGAATTAGCCAAAGCTGTGAGTGTTGATGACCGACATGTAAGCGCACCTTGGGGTTCAACAACTATGGAAATCGCTCCGAGGCCCCAAAACAGTGAGTAATAGCCCACGAAACGGGTCAGAATTTTCCAAAACTGTGAGTGTTGATGACGGACACGTAAACACACCCCGGGTATTATCAATCTTGAAAATCGCTCTAGGACCCCTAAAACGCGGAGTAATAGCGCACGAAACGGACCAGAAATGGCCGAAATTGAGAGTGTTGATGATCGACACGTAAACGCACCCCGGGGTTCGTCAATCGTGGAAATTACACCTGGACTCCAAAACTGAGTAATAGTCCAAGAAACCTTCCAGAATTGGCCCAAACTGCGATTGTTGATGACCAAAACGTAAGCGCACCTTGGGGTTTGACTACCATGGAAATCGCTTCGGGGCTCCAAAAGGTGAGTAATAGTCCATAAAACGGTTCATAATCGACAAAAACCGTGAGTGTTGATGACCGACACGTAAACGCACCTATGTGTTCGTTAATCGTGGAAATCACTTCGAGAACCCAAAACAGTGAGTAATAGTCCAAGAAACGGAACAGATTCGGCCAAAACTGTGAGTGTTGTTGACCGACATGTAAATGCACACCGGGGTTCGTCAATCGTGGAAATCACTCCGGGACCCCAAAACAGTGAGTAATAGTCCATGAAATGGGCCAGAATCGGCCAAAATTCATAGTGTTGATGACCGACACGTAAACGCACCCCGGGGTTTGTTAATCGTGGAAATCACTCCAGGACCCCAAAACAGTGAGTAATAGATGGGCCAGAATCGGTCAAAACTGTGAGTGTTGATGACCGACACGTCAAACGCACCCCGGGGTTCGTAAATCGTGGAAATCACTCCGGGACCCCAAAACAGTGAGTAATAGTCCATGAAACGGGCTAGAATCGGCCAAAACTGTGAGTGTTGATGAACGACACGTAAACGCACCGCGGGGTTCTTTAATCATGGAAATCACTCCGGGACCCCAAAACAGTGAGTAATAGTCCATGAAACGGGCCAGAATCAGCCAAAACTGTGAGTGTTGATGACCGACACGTAAACGCATCACGGGGTTCCTTAATCGTGGAAAACACTCCGGGACCCCAAAACAGTGAGTAATAGTCCACGAAAACGGGCAAAAATCGGCCAAAACTGTTAGTGTTGATGACCGACACATCAACGCACCCCGGGGTTCATTAGTCGTGGAAGTCACTCCGTGACCCCAAAACAGTGAGTAATAGTCCATGAAACGGCCAGAATCGGGCAAAACTGGGACTGTTGATGACCGACACGTAAACGCACCCCCAGGGTTCGTTAATCGTGGAAATCACTCTGGGACCCCCAAACGGTGAGTAGTAGTCCATGATATGGGCCAGAATCGGCCAAAACTTTGAGTGTTGATGACTAACACGTAAACGCACCCCAGGGTTCGTTAATCGTCGAAAACACTCCGGGACCACAAAACTGTGAGTAATAGTCTACGAAACGGGCCAGAATCGGCCAAAACTGTGAGTGTTGGTGACCGACACGTAAGCGCATCTTGGGTTCGACAACTATGAAAATCGCTAAGGGGCCCCAAAATGATGAGTAATAGTCCATGAAACAGGTCAGAATTGACCAAAATTGTGAGTTTTGACGACAGACACGTAAACGCACCCCGGGGAACGTCAATCGTGGTAATCGCTCTGGGACCCCAACACACTAACTAATAGTGCACGAAACAGACCAGAATCGGCCAAAATTTGGAGTGTTGATGACCGACACGTAAACACACATCGGGGTTCGTCAATCATGGAAATCACTCCAGGACCCCAAAACAGTGAGTAATAGTCCATGAAACAGGCCAAAATCGGCCGAAACCGTGAGTGTTGATGACCGACACGTAAACTCACCCGGGGTTTGTTTTTTTTTTATAGAAAGACTGTAAGGGAACCCCCTACAGTATAATTGGTGCAACAAACCCAAATTGCAAGTACCATGCCTTGAACCTGGGTGGGTGGGAAGGCATCAGCCCCTTCCCACCACTAGGCTATGCCTTAGTCTGCTACACCCGGGGTTTGTTAATCGTGAAAATCTCTCCCGGACCCCAAAACAGTGAGTAATAGTCCAAAACGGGCCAGAATCGGCCAAAACTGTGAGTGTTGATGACCGACACATAAACGCACCCCGGGGTTTGTTAATAGTTAAAATCACTCCGAAAACCCAAAACAGTGAGTAATAGTCCATGAAACGGACCAGAATCGGCCAAAACTGTGAGTGTTGATGACTGACACGTAAACGCACTCTGGGGTTCGCTAATCGTGGAAAACACTCCGGGAGCCCAAAACAGTGAGTAATAGTCCATGAAACGTGCCAGAATTGGCCAAAACTGTGAGTGTTGATGACCGACACGTAAGCGTACCCCGGGGTTCAACAACTATGGAAATCGCTTCGGGACCCCAAAGTTGAGTAATAGTCCATGAAATGGGACACTATCGGCCAAAACTGTGAGTGTTGATGACCGACACGTAAACGCACCCTGGGGTTCGTTAATAGTGGAAATCACTCCGGGACCCCAAAAAAGTGAGTAATAGTCCCTGGAACGGGTCAGAATCAGGCAAAGATGTGAGTGTTGATGACCGATACGTAAACACACCCCGGGGTTCGTTAATCGTGGAAAACACTCCGGGACCCCAAAACAGTGAGTGTTGATGACCGAGACGTAAGCGCACCTTGGGGTTAAACAACTATGGAAATCGCTTCGGGACCCCGAAACGATGAGTAATGGTCCACGAAACGGGTGAGAATTGGCCAAAACTATGAGTTTTGACGACGGACACGCAAACGCACCTCGGGGATCGTTAATCATGTAAATCGCTCTGTGACCCCAAATTAGTGAGTAATAGTGCACAAAACGGACAAGAATCGACCAAAATTTTGAGTGTTGATGACCGACACATAGACGCACCCCGGGATTCATCAATCATGGAAATCACTCCAGGACCCCAAAACTGAGTAACAGCCCAAGAAACGGGCTAGAATCGGACCAAACTGCGAGTCTTGAAGACCACACGAAAGCACACCTTGCGTTCGACAACCATGGAAATCGCTTTGGGACGAGAAAACGGTGATTAATAGTCCACGAAACGGGTCCGAATCGACAAAAACCGCGAGTGTTGATGACCGACATGTAACCGCACACCGGGGTTTGTCAATAGTGGATATCAATCCGGGGCCCCAAAACAGTGAGTAATAGTCCATGAAACGGGCCAGAATCGGCCAAAACTGTGAGTGTTGATGACCGGCACGTAAACGCACCCTGGGGTTTGTTAATCGTGGAATCACTCCGGGACGCCAAAACAATGAGTAATAGTCCATGAAACGAGCCAGAATCGGCTAAAACTGTGAGTGTTGATGACCGACACGTAAACACACCTCGGGGTTCGTTAATCGTGGAAATCACTCCGGGACACCAAAATAGTGAGTAATAGTCCGTGAAACGAGCCAGAATCGGCCAAAACTATGAGTGTTGATGACCGACACGTAAGCGCATCTTGGGTTCAACAACTATGGAAATCGCTAAGGGACCCCAAAACGATGAGTAATAGTCCACGAAACGGGTCAGAATTGACCAAAATTGTGAGTTTTGACGATAGACACGTAAACGCACCCCGGGGTTCGTCAATCGTGGTAATTGCTCTGGGACCCCAACAGACTAAGTAATAGTGCACGAAACGGACCAGAATCGGCCAAAAGTTTTTGTGTTGATGACCGACACGTAAACACACATCGGGGTTCGTCAATCGTGGAAATCACTCCGGGACCCCAAAACAGTGAGTAATAGTCCATGAAATGGGCCAAAATCGGCCGAAACTGTGAGTCTTGATGACCGACACGTAAACGCACCCGGGGTTTGTAAATCGTGAAAATCTCTCCGGGACCCCAAAACAGCGAGTAATAGTCCAAAATGGGCCAGAATCGGCCAAAACTGTGAGTGTTGATGACCGACACAGAAACGCACCCCGGGGTTCGTTAATAGTTAAAATCATTCCGGAAACCCAAAACAGTGAGTAATAGTCCATGAAACGGGCCAGAATCGGCCAAAACTGTGAGTGTTGATGACCGACACGTAAGCGTACCTCGGGGTTCAACAACTATGGAAATCGCTTCGGGACCCCAAAGTTGAGTAATAGTCCATGAAACGGGACACAATCGGCCAAAACTGTGAGTGTTGATGACCAACACGTAAACGCACCCCAGGGTTCGTTAATAGTGGAAATCACTCCGGGACCCCAAAACAGTGAGTAATAGTCCATGAAACGGCTCAGAATCAGGCAATACTGTGAGTGTTGATGACCGACACGTAAACACACCCCGGGGTTCGTTAATCGTGGAAAACACTCCAGAACCCCAAAACAGTGAGAATTGATGACCAAGACGTAAGCGCACCTTGGGGTTCAACAACTATGGAAATCGCTTCGGGACCCCGAAACGATGAGTAATGGCCCACGAAACGGGTGAGAATTGGCCAAAACTATGAGTTTTGACGACGGACACGCAAACGCACCTCGGGGATCGTTAATTGTGGAAATCGCTCTATGACCCCAAATTAGTGAGTAATAGTGCACAAAACGGACCAGAATCGACCAAAATTGTGAGTGTTGATGACCGACACGTAGACGCACCCCGGGATTCGTCAATCATGGAAATCACTCCAGGACCCCAAAACTGAGTAACAGTCCAAGAAACGGGCCGGAATCGGACCAAACTGCAGGTCTTGACGACCACACGAAAGCACACCTTGGGTTCGACAACCATGGAAATCGCTTTGGGACCAAAAACGGTGATTAATAGTGCACGAACCAGGTCCGAATCGACAAAAACCGCGAGTGTTGATGACCGACACGTAACCGCACGTCGGGTTTCGTCAATAGTGGATATCAATCCGGGGCCCCAAAACAGTGAGTAATAGTCCATGAAACGGGTCAGAATCGGCCAAAACTGTGAGTATTGATGACCGACACGTAAACGCACTCCAGGGTTCGTTAATCGTGGAAATCACTCCGGGACGCCAAAACAATGAGTAATAGTCCATGAAACAAGCCAGAATCGGCCAAAACTATGACTATTGATCACCGACACGTAAGCGCACCTTGGGGTTCAACAACTACGGAAGTCGCTCCGGGACCACAAAACGGTGAGTAATAGTCCACGGAACGGGTCAGAATTGGCCAAAATTGTGAGTTTTGACGACAGACACGTAAACGCACCCCGAGGATCGTCTATCGTGGAAATCTCTTCGTGACCTCAAAACTGTGAGTAATAGTGCATGAAACGGGACAGAATCGGCGAAAATTGTGAGTGTTGATAACCGAGACGTAAACGCTCCCCGGGGTTCGTCAATCGTGGAAATTACACCGGGACTCCAAAACTGACTAAAAGTCCAAGAAACGGGCCAGAATCGCCCAAACTGCGATTGTTGATGACCGACACGTAAGCGCAATTTGGGTTTGACTACCATGGAAATTGTTTTGGGACCCCAAAACGGTAAGTAATAGTCCACGAAACGAACCAAAATCGACAAAAACTGTGAGTGTTGATGACCGACACGTAAACGCACCCACGGGTTCGTTAATCGTGGAAATCACTCTGCGACCCGAAAACAATGAATAATAGTCCATGAAATGGGCCAGAGTCGGCCAAAACTGTTAGTGTTGATGACCGACACATAAACGCACCCCGGGGTTTGTTAATCGTGGAAATCACTCCGGGACCCCAAAACAGTGAGTATTGACCATGAAATAGGCCAGAATCGGCCAAATCTGTGACTGTTGATGACCGACACATCAAACGCACCCCAGGGTTCGTTAATCGTGGAAATCACTTCGGGACCCTAAAACAGTGAGTGATAGTCCATGAAACGGGCCAGAATCAGCCAAAACTGTGAGTGTTGATGAACAACGCGTAAACGCACCCCGGGGTTCGTTAATCGTGGAAATCACTCCGGGGCCCCAAAACGGTGAGTTATAGTCCAAGAAACGGCCAGAATCGGGCAAAACTGTGAGTATTGATGACCGACACGTAAATGCACCCCGGGGTTTGTTAATCGTGGAAATCACTCCAGGACCCCAAAACAGTGAGTAATAGTCCATGAAACGGGCCAGAATCGGCCAAATAAATCGTGGAAATCACTCCACGACCCCAAGACAGTGAGTAATAGTCCATGAAACGGGCCAGAATCGGCCAAAACTGTGAGTGTTGATGACCGACACGTAACAGCACGCCGGGGTTCGTCAATAGTGGATATCAATCCGGGGCCCCAACACAGTGAGTAATAGTCCACGAAACGGGTCAGAATCGGCCAAAACTGTGAGTGTTGATGACTGACACGTAAACGCACCCTGGGGTTCGTTAACCGTGGAAATCACTCCGGGACGCCAAAACAATGAGTAATAGTCCATGAAACAAGCCAGAATCGGCTAAAACTGTGAGTGTTGATGACCGACACGTAAACGCACCCCGGGGTTCGTTAATCGTGGAAATCACTCCGGGACACCAAAATAGTGAGTAATAGTCCATGAAACGAGCCAGAATCGGCCAAAACTATGACTGTTTATGACCGACACGTAAGCGCACCTTGGGGTTCAACAACTATGGAAGTCGCTCCGGGACCCCAGAATGGTGAGTAATAGTCCACGGAACGGGTCAGAATTGGCCAAAATTGTGAGTTTCGACGACAGACACGTAAACGCACCCCGAGGATCGTCTATCATGGAAATCTCTTCGTGACCTCAAAACTGTGAGTAATAGTGCACAAAACAGGACAGAATCGGTGAAAATTGTGAGTGTTGATGACCGACGCGTAAACGCTCCCCGGGGTTCGTCAATCGTTGAAATTACACAGGGACACCAAAACTGAGTAATAGTCCAAGAAACAGGCCAGAATCGCCCAAACTGCGATTGTTAATGACCGACACGTAAGCGCACTTTGGGTTTGACTACCTTGGAAATCGTTTTGGGACCCCAAAACGGTAAGTAATAGTCCACGAAACGGACCAAAATCGACAAAAACTGTGAGTGTTGATGACCGACACGTAAACGCACCCACGGGTTCGTTAATCATGGAAATCACTCCACGGCCCCAAAACAATGAATAATAGTCCACGAAATGGGCCAGAGTCGGCCAAAACTGTTAGTGTTCATGACCGACACATAAACGCACCCCGGGATTTGTTAATCGTGGAAATCACTCCGGGACCCCAAAACAATGAGTATTGTCCATGAAATAGGCTAGAATCGGCCAAAACTGTGAGTATCGATGACCGACACGTCAAACGCACCCCGGGGTTCGTTAATCGTGGAAATCACTCCGGGACCAAAAAACAGTGAGTGATAGTCCATGAAACGGGCCAGAATCAGCCGAAACTGTGAGTGTTGATGAACAACACGTAAACGCACCCCGGGGTTCGTTAATCGTGGAAATCACTCCGGGGCCCCAAAACAGTGAGTAATAGTCCATGAAACGGGCCAGAATCGGCCAAAACTATGAGTATTGATGACCGACACGTAAACGCACCCCGGGGTTTGTTAATCGTGGAAATCACTCCACGACCGCAAGACAGTGAGTCATAGTCCATGAAACGGGCAGAATCGGCAAAAACTGTGAGTGTTGATGACCGACACGTCAAACGCACCCCGGGGTTCGTTAATCGTGGAAATCACTCCGGGACACCAAAACCGTGAGTGTTGATGACCCACACGTAAGTGCACCTTGGGGTTCAACAACTATGGAAATCGCTTTGGGACCCCGAAATGATGAGTAATGGTCCACGTAACGGGTGAGGATTGGCCAAAACTGTGAGTTTTGACGACGGACACGCAAACGCACCTCGGGGATCGTTAGTCGTGGAAATCGCTCTGTGACCCCAAATTAGTGAGTAATAGTGCACGAAACGGACCAGAATCAACCAAAATTGTGAGTGTTGATGACCGACACGTAGATGCACCCCGGGATTCGTCAATCAAGGAAATCACTCCAGGACCCCCAAAACTGAGTAATAGTCCAAGAAACGGGCCAGAATCGGACCAAACTACGAGTCTTGACGACCACTCGAAAGCACACCTTGGGTTCGGCAACCATGGAAATCGCTTTGGGACCAGAAAACGGTGATTAATAGTCCACGAAACGGGTCCAAATTGACAAAAACCGCTAGTGTTGATGACCGACACGTAACCGCAAACCGGGGTTCGTCAATAGTGGAAATCAATACGGGACCCAGAACAGTGAGTAATAGTCCATGAAACGGGCCCGAATCGGCCAAAACTGTGAGTGTTGATGACCGACACGTAAACGCACCCAAGGGTTCGTTAATCGTGGAAATCACTTCAGGACGCCAAAACAAAGAGTAATAGTCCATGAAGCGAGCCAGAATCGACTAAAACTGTGAGTGTTGATGACCGACACGTAAACGCACCCCGGGGTTCGTTAATCGTGGAAATCACTCCGGGACACCAAAATAGTGAGTAATAGTCCATGAAACGAGCCAGAATCAGCCAAAACTATGACTGTTGATGACCAACACGTAAGCGCACCTTGGGGTTCAACAACTATGGAAATCGCTCCGGGACCCCAAAACAGTGAGTATAGTCCACGGAACGGGTCAGAATTGGCTAAAACTTTGAGATTTGACGACGGACACGTAAACGCACCCCGAGGATCGTCTTACGTGGAAATCTCTTCGTGACCTCAGAACGGTGAGTAATAGTACACGAAACGGGATAGAATCGGCCAAAATTGTGAGTGTTGATGACCGACACGTAAATGCTCCCCGGGGTTCGTCAATCGTGGAAATTACACCGGGACTCCAAAACTGAGTAATAGTCCAAGAAACGGGCCGGAATCGCCCAAACTACGATTGTTGATGACCGACACGTAAGCGCACTTTGGGTTTGACTACTATGGAAATCATTTTGGGACCCCAAAACGGTTAGTAATGGTCCACGAAACGGGCCAAAATTGACAAAAACTATGAGTGTTGATGACCGACACGTAAACGCACCCAGGGGTTCGTTAATCGTGGAAATCACTCCGGGACCCCAAAACAATGAGTAATAGTCCATGAAATGGGCCAGAGTCGGCCAAAACTGTTAGTGTTGATGACCGACACATAAACACACCCTGGGGTTTGTTAATCGTGGAAATCACTCCGGGACCCCAAAATAGTTAGTATTGTCCATGAAACAGGCCAGAATCGGCCAAAACTGTGAGTGTTGATGACCGACACGTCAAACGCACCCCGGGGTTCGTTATTCGTGGAAATCACTCCGGGACCCCAAAACAGTGAGTAATAGTCCACGAAACAGGCCAGAATCAGCCAAAACTGTGAGTGTTGATGAACAACACTTAAACGCACACCGGGGTTCGTTAATCGTGGAAATCAATCCGGGACCCCAAAATAGTAAGTAATAGTCCAAGAAACAGCCAGAATCCGCCAAAACTGTGAGTGTTGATGACCGACATGTAAGCGCACCTTGGGGTTCAGCAACTATGGAAATCGCTTCGAGGCGCCAAAACGGTGAGTAATAGTCCACGAAAAGGGTCAGAATTCCGAAAATTGTGAGTGTTGACGACGGACACGTAAACACACCCCGGGGATCGTCAATCATGAAAATCGCTATGGGACCCCAAAAGCGTTGAGTAATAGTGCACAAAACGGACCAGAATCGGCGAAAATTGAGAGTGTTGATGACCGACACGTAAACACACCCCTAAGATCGTCTATCGTGGAAATCTCTCCGTGACCTCAAACGGTGAGTAATAGTGCATGAAACGGGACAAAATCGACCAAAATTGTGAGTGTTGATGACCGACACGTAAACGCACCCCAAGGTTCGTCAATCGAGGAAATTACACCGGGACTCCAAAACTGAGTAATAGTCCAAGAAACGTTCCAGAATTGGCCCAAACTGCGATTGTTGATGACCGACACGTAAGTGCACCTTGGGGTTTGACTACCATGGTAATCACTTAGGGGCCCCAAAACAGTGAGTATAGTCCATGAAACGGGTCAAAATCGACAAAACCAGTGAGTGTTGATGACCGACACGTAAACGCACCCACGTGTTCGTTAATCGTGGAAATCTCTCCGGGACCCCAAATCAGTGAGTAATAGTCCATCAAACGGAACAGAATCGGCCAAAACTATGAGTGTTGATGACCGACACGTAAACGCACCCCGGGGTTCATTAATCGTGGAAATCACTCCGGGACACCAAAATAGTGAGTAATAGTCCATGAAACGAGCCAGAGTCAGCCAAAACTATGACTGTTGATGACCGACACGTAAGCGCACCTTGGGATTCAACAACTACGGAAATCGCTCCGGGACCCCAAAACGGTGAGTATAGTCCACGGAACGGGTCAGAATTGGCCAAAACTGTGAGTTTTGACGACGGACACGTAAACGCACCCCGTAGATCGTCTATCGTGGAAATCTCTTCGTGACCTCAGAAAGGTGAGTAATAGTGCACGAAACGGGACAGAATCGGCCAAAATTGTGAGTGTTGATGACCGACACGTAAATGCTCTTCGGGGTTCGTCAATCGTGGAAATTTCACCGGGACTCCAAAACTGAGTAATAGTCCAAGAAACGGGCCAGAATCGCCCAAACTGCAATTGTTGATGACCGACACGTAAGCGCACTTTGGGTTTGACTACCATGGAAATTGTTTTGGGAGCCCAAAACGGTTAGTAATAGTCCAGGAAACGGGCCAAAATCGACAATAACTGTTATTGTTGATGACCGACACGTAAAGGCACCCAAGGGTTCGTTAATCGTGGAAATCGCTCTGGGACCCCAAAACCATGAGTAATAGTCCATGAAATGGGCCAGAGTTGGCCAAAACTGTTAGTGTTGATGACCGACACATAAACCCACCCCGGGGTTTGTTAATCGTGGAAATCACTCCGGGACCCCAAAACAGTTATGATTGTCCATGAAACAGGACAGAATCGGCCAAAGCTGTGAGTGTTGATGACCGACATGTCAAACGCACCCCGGGGTTCGTTATTCGTGGAAATCACTCTGGGACCCCAAAACAGTGAGTAGTAGTCCACGAAACAGGCCAGAATCAGCCAAAACTGTGAGTGTTGATGAACAACACGTAAACGCACCCCGGGGTTCGTTAATCGTGGAAATCACTCGGGGACCCCAAAACAGTGAGTAATAGTCCAAGAAATGGCCAGAATCGGGCAAAACTGTGAGTGTTGATGACCGACACGTAAATGCACCCTGGGGTTTGTTAATCGTGGACATCACTCGAGAACCCTAAAACAGTGAGTAATAGTCCATGAAACGGGCCAGAATCGGCCAAAACTGTTAGTTTTGATGACCGACACGTAAACACACCCCGGGGTTCGTTAATCGTGGAAATCACTCCGGGACCCCAAAACAGTGAGTAATAGTCCACGAATCGGGCCAGAATCGGCCAAAACTGTGAGTGTTGATGAACGACACGTAAACGCACCTAGGGGTTCGTCAATCGTGGAAATCACTCCGGGACCCGAAAACCGTGAGTAATAGTCAATGGAACGGGTCAGAACCGGCCAAAACTGTGAGTTTTGACGACGGACATGTAGACGCAACCCGAGGATCGTCTATCGTGGAAATCTCTCCGTGACCTCAAAACGGTGAGTAATAGTGCATGAAACAGGACAGAATCGGCAAAATTGTGAGTGTTGATGACCGATACGTAAACGCACCCCGGGGTTCGTCAATCGTGGAAATTACGCCGGGACTCCAAAACTGAGTAATAGTCCAAGAAACTGCGATTGTTGACGACCGACACGTAAGCGCAATTTGGGTTTGACTACCAAGGAAATCGCTTTCGGACCCCAAACGGTAAGTAATAGTCCACGAAACGGGCCAAAATCGACAAAAATTGCGAGTGTTGATGACCGACACGTAAACGCACCCAGGGGTTCGTTAATCCTTGAAATCACTCCGGGACTCCAAAACAGTGAGTAATAGTCCATGAAACAGGCAGAATCGGCCAAAACTGTGAGTGTTGATGACCGACACGTCAAACGCACCCCGGGGATCGTTAATCGTGGAAATCACTCCGGGACTCCAAAACAGTGAGTAATAGTGCATGAACGGGCCAGAATCGGCCAAATCTGTGAGTGTTGATGGACGACACGTAAAGGCACCCCGGGGTTCGTTAATCGTGGAAATCACTCCGGGACCCCAAAACAGTAAGTAATAGTCCACGAATCGGGCCAGAATCCGCCAAATCCGTGAGTGTTGATGACCGACATGGAAATCGCTTCGAGGCGCAAAACGGTGAGTAATAGTTCACTAAAAGGGTTAGAATTGGCCAAAATTGTGAGTGTTGACGACGGACACGTAAACACACCCCGGGGATCGTCAATCATGAAAATCGCTCTGGGACCCCAAAAGCGCTGAGTAATAGTGCACAAAACGGACCAAAATCGGCCAAAATTGAGAGTGTTGATGACTGACACGTAAACGCACCCCGAAGATTGTCTATCGTGGAAATCTCTCCGTGACCTCAAAACGGTGAGTAATGGTGCACGAAACGGGACAGAATCAACCAAAATTGTGAGTTTTGATGACCGACACGTAAACAGTGAGTAATAGTCCATGAATCAGGCCAGAATCCGCAAAAACTATGAGTGTTGACGACCGACACGTAAACGCACCTCGGGGTTCGTTAATCGTGGAAATCACTCCGGGACCCCAAAACAATGAGTAATAGTCCATGAAACGGCCATAATCGGGCAAAACTGTGAGTGTTGATGACCGACATGTAACCGCACCTCGGGGTTCGTTAATCGTGGAAATTATACCGGGACTCCAAAACTGAGAAATAGTCCAAGAAACGGGCCAGAATCGCCCAAACTGCGATTGTTGATGACCGACACGTAAGCGCACTTTGGGTTTGACTACCATGGAAATCGATTTGGGACCCCTAAACAGTAAGTAATAGTCCACGAAACGGGGCAAAAACGACAAAAACCATGAGTGTTGATGACCAACACGTAAACGCACCCAGGGGTTCGTTAATCGTAGAAATCACTCCGGGACCCCCAAACAGTGAGTAATAGTCCATGATAGGGCCAGAATCGGCCAAAACTGTGAGTGTTGATGACTAACACATAAACGCACCCCGGGGTTCATTAATCGTCGAAAACACTCCGGAACCACAAAACAGTGAGTAATAGTCTATGAAACGGGCCAGAATCGGCCAAAACTGTGAGTGTTGATGACCGACACGTAAGCGCATCTTGGGTTCAACAACTATGGAAATCGCTAAGGGACCCCAAAACGATGAGTAATAGTCCACAAAATGGGTCGGAATTGACCAAAATTGTGAGTTTTGACGACAGACACGTAAACGCACCCCGAGGATCGTCAATTGTGGAAATCGCTCTGGGACCCCAACATACTAAGTAATAGTGCACGAAACGGACCAGAATCGGCCAAAATTTTGAGTGTTGATGACCGACACGTAAACACACATCGGGGTTCGTCAATCGTGGAAATCACTCCAGGACCCCAAAACAGTGAGTAATAGTCCATGAAACAGGCCAAAATCGGCCAAAACTGTGAGTGTTGATGACCGACACGTAAACGCACCCGGGGTTTGTTAATCATGGAAATCTCTCCAGGACCCCAAAACAGTGAGTAATAGTCCAAAACGGGCCTGAATCAGCCAAAACTGTGAGTGTTATGACCGACACATAAACGCACCCCGGGGTTCGTTAATCGTTAAAATCACTCCGGAAACCGAAAACAGTGAGTAATAGTCAATGAAACGGACCAGAATCGGCCAAAGCTGTGAGTGTTGATGACTGACACGTAAACGCACTCTGGGTTCGCTAATCGTGGAAAACACTCCGGGACCCCAAAACAGTGAGTAATAGTCCACGATACGGACCAGAATTGGTCAAAACTGTGAGTGTTGATGACCGACACGTAAGCGTACCCCGGGGTTCAACAACTATGGAAATCGCTTCGGGACCCCAAAGATGAGTAATAGTCCATGAAACGGGACACAATCAGCCAAAACTGTGAGTGTTGATGACCGACACGTAAACGCACCTAGTGGTTCGTTAATAGTGGAAATCACTTCGGGACCCCAAAACAGTGAGTAATAGTCCATGAAACGGGTCAGAATCAGGCAAAACTGTGAGTGTTGATGACCGACACGTAAACACACCCAGGGGTTCGTTAATCGTGGAAAACACTCCGTGACCCCAAAACAGTGAGTGTTGATGACCGACACGTAAGTGCACCTTGGGGTTCAACAACTATGGAAATCGCTTTGGGACCCCGAAATGATGAGTAATGGTCCATGAAACGGGTGAGAATTGGCCAAAACTGTGAGTTTTGACGACGGACACGCAAACGCACCTCGGGGATCGTTAGTCGTGGAAATCGCTCTGTGACCCCAAATTAGTGAGTAATAGTGCACGAAACGGACCAGAATCAACCAAAATTGTGAGTGTTGATGACCGACACGTAGACGCACCCGGGATTCGTCAATCAAGGAAATCACTCCAGGACCCCCAAAACTGAGTAATAGTCCAAGAAACAGGCCAGAATCGGACCAAACTACGAGTCTTGACGACCACACGAAAGCACACCTTGGGTTCGACAACCATGGAAATCGCTTTGGGACCAGAAAACGGTGATTAATAGTCCATGAAACGGGTCCAAATTGAGAAAAACCGCGAGTGTTGATGACCGACACGTAACCGCAAACCGGGGTTCGTCAATAGTGGAAATCAATCCGGGACCCAAAACAGTGAGTAATAGTCCATGAAACGGGCCCGAATCGGCCAAAACTGTGAGTGTTGATGACCGACACGTAAACGCACCCCGGGGTTCGTTAATCGTGGAAATCACTTCAGGACGCCAAAACAAAGAGTAATAGTCCATGAAGCGAGCCAGAATCGGCTAAAACTGTGAGTGTTGATGACCGACACGTAAACGCACCCCGAGGTTCGTTAATCTTGGAAATCACTCCGGGACACCAAAATAGTGAGTAATAGTCCATGAAACGAGCCAGAATCGGCCAAAACTATGACTGTTGATGACCGACACGTAAGCGCACCTTGGGGTTCAACAACTATGGAAATCGCTCCGGGACCCCAAAACAGTGAGTATAGTCCACGGAACGGGTCAGAATTGGCTAAAACTTTGAGATTTGACGACGGACACGTAAACGCACCCCGAGGATCGTCTATCGTGGAAATCTCTTCGTGACCTCAGAACGGTGAGTAATAGTACACGAAACGGGATAGAATCGGCCAAAATTGTGAGTGTTGATGACCGACACGTAAATGCTCCCCGGGGTTCGTCAATCGTGGAAATTACACCGGGACTCCAAAACTGAGTAATAGTCCAAGAAACGGGCCGGAATCGCCCAAACTACGATTGTTGATGACCGACACGTAAGCGCACTTTGGGTTTGACTACTATGGAAATCATTTTGGGACCCCAAAACGGTTAGTAATGTTCCACGAAACGGGCAAAAATTGACAAAAACTATGAGTGTTGATGACCGACACGTAAACGCACCCAGGGGTTCGTTAATCGTGGAAATCACTCCGGGACCCCAAAACAATGAGTAATAGTCCATGAAATGGGCCAGAGTCGGCCAAAACTGTTAGTGTTGATGACCGACGCATAAACGCACCCTGGGGTTTGTTAATCGTGGAAATCACTCAGGGACCCCAAAACAGTTAGTATTGTCCATGAAACAGGCCAGAATCGGCCAAAACTGTGAGTGTTGATGACCGACACGTCCAACGCACCCCGGGGTTCGTTATTCATGGAAATCACTCCGGGACCCCAAAACAGTGAGTAATAGTCCACGAAACAGGCCAGAATCAGCCAAAACTGTGAGTGTTGATGAATAACACATAAACGCACCCCGGGGTTCGTTAATCGTGGAAATCAATCCGGGACCCCAAAACAGTGAGTAATAGTACAAGAAACGGCCAGAATCCGCCAAAACTGTGAGTGTTGATGACCGACATGTAAGCGCACCTTGGGGTTCAGCAACTATGGAAATCGCTTCGAGGCGCCAAAACGGTGAGTAATAGTCCACGAATAGGGTCAGAATTGGCGAAAATTGTGGGTGTTGACGACGGACATGTAAACACACCCCGGGGATCGTCAATCATGAAAATCGCTATGGGACCCCAAAAGCGTTGAGTAATAGTGCACAAAACGGACCAGAATCGGCGAAAATTGAGAGTGTTGATGACCGACACGTAAACACACCCCGAAGATCGTCTATCGTGGAAATCTCTCCGTGACCTCAAACGGTGAGTAATAGTGCACGAAACGGGACAAAATCGACCAAAATTGTGAGTGTTGATGACCGACACGTAAACGCACCCCAGGGTTCGTCAATCGAGGAAATTACACCGGGACTCCAAAACTGAGTAATAGTCCAAGAAACGTTCCAGAATTGGCCCAAACTGCGATTGTTGATGACCGACATGTAAGTGCACCTTGGGGTTTGACTACCATGGTAATCGCTTAGGGGCCCCAAAACAGTGAGTATAGTCCATGAAACGGGTCAAAAACGACAAAACCCATGAGTGTTGATGACCGACATGTAAACGCACCCAGGTGTTCGTTAATCGTGGAAATCTCTCCGGCACCCCAAAACAGTGAGTAATAGTCCATGAAACGGAACAGAATCGGCCAAAACTATGAGTGTTGATGACCGACACGTAAACGCACCCCGGGGTTCATTAATCGTGGAAATCACTCCGGGACACCAAAATAGTGAGTAATAGTCCATGAAACGAGCCAGAGTCGGCCAAAACTATGACTGTTGATGACCGACACGTAAGCGCACCTTGGGGTTCAATAACTATGGAAATCGCTCCGGGACCCCAAAACGGTGAGTATAGTCCACGGAACGGGTCAGAATTGGCCAAAACTGTGAGTTTTGACGACGGACACGTAAACGCACCCCGTGGATCGTCTATCGTGGAAATCTCTTCGTGACCTCAGAACGGTGAGTAATAGTGCACGAAACGGGACAGAATCGGCCAAAATTGTGAGTGTTGATGACCGACACGTAAATGCTCTTCGGGGTTCGTCAATCGTGGAAATTTCACCGGGACTCCAAAACTGAGTAATAGTCCAAGAAACGGGCCAGAATCGCCCAAACTGCGATTGTTGATGACCGACACGTAAGCGCACTTTGGGTTTGACTACCATGGAAATCGTATTGGGAGCCCAAAACGGTTAGTAATAGTCCAGGAAACGGGCCAAAATCGACAAAAACTGTTATTGTTGATGACCGACACGTAAAGGCACCCAGGGGTTCGTTAATCGTGGAAATCGCTCCGGGACCCCAAAACAATGAGTAATAGTCCATGAAATGGGCCAGAGTTGGCCAAAACTATTAGTGTTGATGACCGACACATAAACGCACCCCGGGGTTTGTTAATCGTGGAAATCACTCCGGGACCCCAAAACAGTTATGATTGTCCATGAAACAGGACAGAATCGGCCAAAACTGTGAGTGTTGATGACCGACACGTCAAACGCACCCCGGGGTTCGTTATTCGTGGAAATCACTCCGGGACCCCAAAACAGTGAGTAATAGTCCACGAAACAGGCCAGAATCAGCCAAAACTGTGAGTGTTGATGAACAACACGTAAACGCACCCCGGGGTTCGTTAATCGTGGAAATCACTCCGGGACCCCAAAACAGTGAGTAATAGTCCGAGAAATGGCCAGAATCGGGCAAACCTGTGAGTGTTGATGACCGACACGTAAATGCACCCTGGGGTTTGTTAATCGTGGACATCACTCTAGGACCCTAAAACAGTGAGTAATAGTCCATGAAACGGGCCAGAATCGGCCAAAACTGTTAGTGTTGATGACCGACACGTAAATGCACCCCGGGGTTTGTTAATCGTGGATTTCACTCCACGACCCCAAAACAGTGAGTAATAGTCCATGAAACGGGCCAGAATCGGCCAAAACTGTGAGTGTTGATGACCGACACGTAAACACACCCCGGGGTTCGTTAATCGTGGAAATCACTCCGGGACCCCAAAACAGTGAGTAATAGTCCACGAATCGGGCCAGAATCGGCCGAAACTATGAGTGTTGATGAACGACACGTAAATGCACCTAGGGGTTCGTAAATCGTGGAAATCACTCCGGGACCCGAAAACCGTGAGTAATAGTCAATGGAACGGGTCAGAACCGGCCAAAACTGTGAGTTTTGACGACGGACACGTAGACGCAACCCGAGGATCGTCTATCGTGGAAATCTCTCCGTGACCTCAAAACGGTGAGTAATAGTGCATGAAACAGGACAGAATCGGCAAAATTGTGAGTGTTGATGACCGACACGTAAACGCACCCCGGGGTTCGTCAATCGTGGAAATTACGTCGGGACTCCAAAACTGAGTAATAGTCCAAGAAACTGCGATTGTTGACGACCGACACGTAAGCGCACTTTGGGTTTGACTACCATGGAAATCGCTTTGGGACCCCAAACGGTAAGTAATAGTCCACGAAACGGGCCAAAATCGACAAAATTTGTGAGTGTTGATGACCGACACGTAAACGCACCCAGGGGTTCGTTAATCCTTGAAATCACTCCGGGACCCCAAAACAGTGAGTAATAGTCCATGAAACAGGCAGAATCGGCCAAAACTGTGAGTGTTGATGACTGACACGTCAAACGCACCCCGGGGATCGTTAATCGTGGAAATCACTCCGGGACCCCAAAACAGTGAGTAATAGTGCACGAACGGGCCAGAATCGGCCAAATCTGTGAGTGTTGATGAACGACACGTAAAGGCACCCCGGGGTTCGTTAATCGTGGAAATCACTCCGGGACCCCAAAACAGTAAGTAATAGTCCACGAATCGGGCCAGAATCCGCCAAATCCGTGAGTGTTGATGACCGACATGGAAATCGCTTCGAGGCGCCAAAACGATGAGTAATAGTCCACTAAAAGGGTTAGAATTGGCCAAAATTGTGAGTGTTGACGACGGACACGTAAACACACCCCGGGGATCGTCAATCATGAAAATCGCTCTGGGACCCCAAAAGCGCTGAGTAATAGTGCACAAAACAGACCAGAATCGGCCAAAATTGAGAGTGTTGATGACTGACACGTAAACGCACCCCAAAGATCGTCTATCGTGGAAATCTCTCCGTGACCTCAAAACGGTGAGTAATGGTGCACGAAACGGGACAAAATCAACCAAAATTGTGAGTGTTGATGACCGACACGTAAACGCACCCCAGGGTTCGTCAATAGAGGAAATTACACAGGGACTCCAAAACTGAGTAATAGTCCAAGAAACGTTCCAGAATTGGCCCAACTGCGATTGTTGATGACCGGCACGTAAGTGCACCTTGGGGTTTGACTACCATGGAAAGCGCTTAGGGGCCCCAAAAAAGTGAGTATAGTCCATGAAACGGGTC
The DNA here is from genome assembly GCA_021437245.1 of Aegilops speltoides. Lineage (NCBI taxonomy): Eukaryota > Viridiplantae > Streptophyta > Magnoliopsida > Poales > Poaceae > Aegilops > Aegilops speltoides. The sequence continues at coordinate 5,577,807 of CM038144.1, forward strand.
ATAATCGACAAAACCCATGAGTGTTGATGACCGACACGTAAACGCACCCAGGTGTTTGTTAATCGTGGAAATCACTCCGGGACCCCAAAACTGTGAGTAATAGTCCTTGAAACGGAACAGAATCGGCCAAAACTATGAGTGTTGATAACCGACACGTAAACGTACCCCGGGGTTCGTTAATCGTGGAAATCACTCCAGGACCCCAAAACAGTGAGTAATAGATGGGCCAAAATCGGCCAAAACTTTGAGTGTTGATGACTGACACGTCAAACGCACCCAGGGGTTCGTAAATCATGGAAATCACTCCGGGACCCCAAAACAGTGAGTAATAGTCCAGGAAACGGGCTAGAATCGGCCAAAACTATGAGTGTTGATGAACGACACGTAAATGCACCGCGGGGTTCTTTAATCATGGAAATCACTCCGGGACCCAAAAACAATGAGTAATAGTCCATGAAACGGGCCAGAATCAGCGAAAACTGTGAGTGTTGATGACCGACATGTAAACGCACCACGGGGTTCCTTAATCGTGGAAAACACTCCGGGACCCCAAAACAGTGAGTAATAGTCCACGAAACGGGCCAAAATCGGCCAAAACTGTTACTGTTGATGACCGACACATCAACGCACCCCGGGGTTCGTTAGTCGTGGAAGTCACTCCGGGACCCCAAAAAAGTGAGTAATAGTCCATGAAACGGCCAGAATCGGGCAAAACTGTGAGTGTTGATGACCGACACATAAACGCACCCCCAGGGTTCGTTAATCGTGGAAATCACTCCGGGACCCCCAAACGATGAGCAATAGTCCATGATACGGGCCAAAATCGGCCAAAACTGTGAGTGTTGGTGACTAAAACGTAAACACACCCCAGGGTTCGTTAATCGTCGAAAACACTCCGGGACCAAAAAACTGTGAGTAATAGTCTACGAAACGGGCCAGAATCGGCCAAAACTGTGAGTGTTGATGACCGACACGTAAGCGCATCTTGGGTTCAACAACTATGGAAATCGCTAAGGGACCCCAAAACGATGAGTAATAGTCCACGAAACGGGTCAGAATTGACCAAAATTGTGAGTTTTGACGACAGACACGTAAACGCACCCCGGGGATCGTCAATCGTGGTAATCGCTGTGGGACCCCAACATACTAAGTAATAGTGCACGAAACGGACCAGAATCGGCCAAAATTTTGAGTGTTGATGACCGACACGTAAACACACATCGGGGTTCGTCAATCATGGAAATCACTCCAGGACCCCAAAACAGTGAGTAATAGTCCATGAAACGGGCCAAAATCGGCCGAAACTGTGAGTGTTAATGACCGACACGTAAACGCACCCGGGGTTTGTTAATCGTGAAAATCTCTCCGGGACCCCAAAACAGTGAGTAGTAGTCCAAAATGGGCCAGAATCGGCCAAAACTGTGAGTATTGATGACCGACACATAAACGCACCCCGGGGTTCGTTAATAGTTAAACTCACTCCGGAAACCCAAAACAGTAAACGCACCCCGGGGTTCGTTAATAGTTAAATTCACTCCGGAAACCCAAAATAGTGAGTAAAAGTCCATGAAACGGACCAGAATCGGCCAAAACTGTGAGTGTTGATGACTGACACGTAAACGCACTCCGGGGTTCGCTAATCGTGGAAAACACTCCAGGACCCCAAAATAGTGAGTAATAGTCCATGAAACGGGAAGAATCTGCCAAAACTGTGAGTGTTGATGACCGACACGTAAGTGTACCCCGGGGTTCAACAACTATGGAAATCGCTTCGGGACCCCAAAGTTGAGTAATAGTCCATGAAACGGGACACAATCGGCCAAAACTGTGAGTGTTGATGACCGACACGTAAACGCACCCCGGGGTTCGTTAATAGTGGAAATCACTCCGGGACCCCAAAACTGTGAGTAATAGTCCATGAAACGGGTCAGAATCAAGCAAAACTGTGAGTACTGATGACTGACACGTAAACACACCCCGGGGTTCGTTAATCGTGGAAAACACTCCGGGACCCCAAAACAGTGAGTGTTGATGGCCGAGACGTCAGCGCACCTTGGGGTTCAACAACTATGGAAATCGCTTTGGGACCCCGAAATGATGAGTAATGGTCCGCGAAACGGGTGAGAATTGGCCAAAACTATGAGTTTTGACGACGGACACGCAAACGCATCTCGGGGATTGTTAATCGTGGAAATCGCTCTGTGGCCCCAAATTAGTGAGTAATAGTGCACAAAACGGACCAGAATCGACCAAATTGTGAGTGTTGATGACCGACACGTAGACGCACCCCGGGATTCGTCAATCATGGAAATCACTCCAGGACCCCAAAACTGAGTAACAGTCCTAGAAATGGGCCAGAATCGGACCAAACTGCGAGTCTTGACGACCACACGAAAGCACACCTTGGGTTTGACAACCATGGAAATCGCTTTGGGACCAGAAAACGGTGATTAATAGTCCACGAAACGGATCTGAATCGACAAAAAACGCGAGTGTTGATGACTGACACGTAACCGCAAGCCGGGGTTCGGCAATAGTGGATATCAACCCGGGGCCCCAAAATAGTGAGTAATAGTCCATGAAACAGGCCAGAATCGGCCAAAACTGTGAGTGTTGATGACCGACACGTAAACGCACCCCGGGGTTCGTTAATCGTGGAAATCACTCCGGGACGCCAAAACAATGAGTAATAGTCCATGAAACGAGCCAGAATCGGCTAAAACAGTGAGTGTTGATGACTGACACGTAAACGCACCCCGGGGTTCGTTAATCGTGGAAATCACTCCGGGACACCAAAATAGTGAGTAATAGTCCATGAAACGAGCCAGAATTGGCAAGCCTATTACTGTTGATGACCGACACGTAAGCGCACCTTGGGGTTCAACAACTACGGAAATCGCTCCGGGACCCCAAAACGGTGAGTAATAGTCCACAGAACGGGTCAGAATAAGCCAAAACTGTGAGTTTTGACGACAGACACGTAAACGCACCCCGAGGATCGTCTATCGTGGAAATCTCTTCGTGACCTCAAAACTGTGAGTAATAGTGCACAAAACGGGACAGAATCGGCGAAAATTGTGAGTGTTGATGACCAACACGTAAACGCTCCCCGGGGTTCGTCAATCGTGGAAATTACACTGGGACTCCAAAACTGAGTAATAGTCCAAGAAACGGGCCAGAATCGCCTAAACTGCAATTGTTGATGACCGACACGTAAGCACACTTTGGGTTTGACTACCATGGAAATCGTTTTGGGACCCCAAAACGGTAAGTAATAATCCACGAAACAGACCAAAATCGACAAAAACAGTGAGTGTTGATGACCGACACGTAAACGCACCCACGGGTTTGTTAATCGTGGAAATCACTCCGCGACCCCAAAACAATTAATAATAGTCCATGAAATGGGCCAGAGTCAGCCAAAACTGTTAGTGTTGATGACCGACACATAAACGCACCCCGGGGTTTGTTAATCGTGGAAATCACTTCGGGACCCCAAAACAGTGAGTATTGTCCATGAAACAGGCCAGAATCGGCCAAAACTATGAGTGTTGAAGACCGACACATCAAACGCACCCCGGGGTTCGTTAATCGTGGAAATCACTCCTGGACCCAAAAACAGTGAGTAATAGTCCACGAAACGGGCCAGAATCAGCCAAAAGAGTGAGTGTTGATGAACGACACGTAAACGCACCCCGGGGTTAGTTAATCGTGGAAATCACTCCGGGGCCCCAAAACAGTGAATAATAGTCCAAGAAACGGCCAGAATCGGGCAAAACTGTGAGTATTGATGACTGACACGTAAATGCACCCCGGGGTTTGTTAATCGTGGAAATCACTCCAGGACCCCAGAACAGTGAGTAATAGTCCATGAAAGGGGCTAGAATTGGCCAAAACTGTTATTGTTGATGACCGACACGTAAACGCACCCCGGGGTTTGTGAATCGTGGAAAACACTCCACGACCCCAAGACAGTGAGTAATAGTCCATGAAACGGGCCAGAATCGGCCAAAACTGTGAGTGTTGATGACTGACACGTCAAACGCACCCCGGGGTTCGTTAATCGTTGAAATCACTTCGGGACCCCAAAACAGTGAGTAATAGTCCACGAAACGGGCCAGAATCGGCCAAAACTGTGAGTGTTGATGAACAACACGTAAACGCACCCTGGGGTTCGTTAATCGTGAAAATCACTCGGGGACCCCAAAACAGTGAGTAATAGTCCATGAATCGGGCCAAAATCCACAAAAACTGTGAGTGTTGACGACCGACACGTAAACGCACCTCGGGGTTCGTTAATCGTGGAAATCACTCCGGGACCCCAAAACAGTGAGTAATAGTCCATGAAACGGCCAGAATCGGGCAAAACTGTGAGTGTTGATGACCGACACGTAACCGCACCTCGGGGTTCGTTAATCGTGGAAATTACACCAGGACTCTAAAACTAAGTAATAGTCCAAGAAACGGGCCAGAATCGCCCAAACTGCGATTGTTGATGACCGACATGTAAGCGCACTTTGGGTTTGACTACCATGGAAATCGATTTGGGACCCCTAAACGGTAAGTAATAGTCCACGAAACGGGGCAAAATCGACAAAAACCATGAGTGTTGATGACCGACACGTAAACGCACCCAGGGGTTCGTTAATTGTGGAAATCACTCCGGGACCCCAAAATAGTGAGTAATACTCCACGAAACGGGCCAGAATCGGCCAAAACTGTTAGTTTTGATGACCGACACATCAACGCACCCCGGGGTACGTTAGTCATGGAAGTCACTCCGGGACCCCAAAACAGTGAGTAATAGTCCAAGAAACGGCCAGAATCGGGCAAAAGTGTGAGTGTTGATGACCGACACGTAAACGCACCCCCAGGGTTCGTTAATTGTGGAAATCACTCCGGGACCCCCAAACAGTGAGTAATTGTCCATGATAGGGCCAGAATCGGCCAAAACTGTGAGTGTTGATGACTAACACGTAAACGCACCCCAGGGTTCATTAATCGTCGAAAACACTCTGGGACCACAAAACAGTGAGTAATAGTCTACAACATGGGCCAGAATCGGCCAAAACTGTTAGTGTTGATGACCGACACGTAAGCGCATCTTGGGTTCAACAACTATGGAAATCGCTAAGGGACCCCAAAACGATGAGTAATAGTCCACGAAATTGGTCAGAATTGACCAAAATTGTGAGTTTTGACGACAGACACGTAAATGCACCCCGGGGATCGTCAATCGTGGAAATCGCTCTGGGACCCCAACACACTTAGTAATCGTGCACGAAACAAACCAAAATCGGCCAAAATTTTGAGTGTTGATGACCGACACGTAAACACACATCGGGGTTCGTCAATCGTGGAAATCACTCCAGGACCCCAAAACAGTGAGTAGTAGTCCATGAAACGGGCCAAAATCGGCCAAAATTGTGAGTGTTGATGACCGACACGTAAACACACCCGGGGTTTGTTAATCGTGGAAATCTCTCCAGGACCCCAAAACAGTGAGTAATAGTCCAAAACGGGCCAGAATCGGTCAAAACTGTGAGTGTTGATGACCGACACATAAACGCACCCCGAGGTTCGTTAATCGTTAAAATCTCTCCAGAAACCCAAAACAGTGAGTAATAGTCAATGAACGGACCAGAATCGGCCAAAACATTGAGTGTTGATGACTGACACGTAAACGCACTCTGGGGTTCGCTAATCGTGGAAAACACTCCGGGACCCCAAAACAGTGAGTAATAGTCCATGATACGGGCCAGAATTGGCCAAAACTGTGAGTGTTGATGACCGACACGTAAGCATACCCCGGGGTTCAACAACTATGGAAATCGCTTCGGGGCCCCAAAGTTGAGTAATAGTCCATGAATCGGGACACAATCAGCCAAAACTGCGAGTGTTGATGACCGACACGTAAACGCACCCCGGGGTTCGTTAATAGTGGAAATCACTCCGGGACCCCAAAACAGTGAGTAATAGTCCATGAAATGGGTCAGAATCAGGCAAAACTGTGAGTGTTGATGACCGACACGTAAACACACCCTAGGGTTCGTTAATCGTGGAAAACACTCCGGGACCCCAAAACAGTGACTGTTGATGACCGACATGTAAGCGCACCTTGGGGTTCAACAACTATGGAAATCGCTTCGGGACCCCAAAATGATGAGTAATGGTCCACGAAACGAGTGAGAATTGGCCAAAACTATGAGTTTTGACGACGGACACGCAAACGCACCTCGGGGATCGTTAATCGTGGAAATCGCTCTGTGACCCCAAATTAGTGAGTAATAGCACACCTTGGGTTCCACAACCATGGAAATCGCTTTGGGACCAGAAAACGATGATTAATAGTCCACGAAACGGGTCCGAATCGACAAAACCCGCGAGTGTTGATGACCGACACGTAACCGCACACCAGGGTTCGTCAATAGTGGAAATCAATTCGGGACGCAAAATAGTGAGTAATAGTCCATGAAACGGGCCCGAATTGGCCAAAATTGTGAGTGTTGATGACCGACACGTAAACGCACCCCGAGGTTCGTTAATCGTGGAAATCACTCCGGGACGCCAAAACAATTAGTCCATGAAACGAGCCAGAATCGGCTAAAACTGTGAGTGTTGATGACCGACACGTAAACGCACCCCAGGGTTCGTTAATCGTGGAAATCACTCCGAGACACCAAAATAGTGAGTAATAGTCCATGAAACGAGCCAGAATTGGCCAAAACTATGACTGTTGATGACCGACACGTAAGCGCACCTTGGGGTTCAACAACTATGGAAATCGCTCTGGGACCCCAAAACAGTGAGTATAGTCCACGAAACGGGTCAGAATTGGCCAAAACTGTGAGTTTTGACGACGGACACGTAAACGCACCCCGGGGATCGTCTATCATGGAAATCTCTTCGTGACCTCAGAACGGTGAGTAATAGTGCATGAAACGGGATAGAATCGGCCAAAATTGTGAGTGTTGATGACCGACACGTAAATGCTCCCCGGGGTTCGTCAATTGTGGAAATTACACCGGGACTCCAAAACTGTGTAATAGTCCAAGAAACGGGCCAGAATCGCCCAAACTGCGATTGTTGATTACCGACACGTAAGCGCACTTTGGGTTTGACTACCATGGAAATCATTTTGGGACCCCAAAACGGTTAGTAATGGTCCACGAAACGGGCCAAAATCGACAAAAACTGTGAGTGTTGATGACCGACACGTAAACGCACCCAGGGGTTCGTTAATCGTGGAAATCACTCCGGGACCCCAAAACAATGAGTAATAGTCCATGAAATGGGCCAGAGTCGGCCAAAACTGTTAGTGTTGATGACCGACACATAATCGCACCCCGGGGTTTGTTAATCGTGGAAATCACTCCGGGACCCCAAAACAGTTAGTATTGTCCATGAAACAGGCCAGAATCAGCCAAAACTGTGAGTGTTGATGACCAACACCTCAAACGCACCCCGGGGTTCGTTATTCATGGAAATCACTCCGGGACCCCAAAACAGTGAGTAATAGTCCATGAAACAGGCCAGAATCAGCCAAAACTGTGATTGTTGATGAACAACACGTAAACTCTCCCCGGGGTTCGTTAATCGTGGAAATCACTCCGGGACCCCAAAACAGTGAGTAATAGTCCAAGAAACGGCCAGAATTGGGCAAAACTAAGAGTGTTGATGACCGACACGTAAATGCACCCCGGGGTTTTTTAATCATGGAAATCACTCCAGGACCCCAAAACAGTGAGTAATAGTCCTTGAAACGGGCCAGAATCGGCCAAAACTGTTAGTGTTGATGACCGACACGTAAACGCACCCCAGGGTTTGTTAATCGTGGATATCACTCCACGACCCCAAAACAGTGAGTAATAGTCCATGAAACAGGCCAAAATCGGCCAAAACTGTGAGTGTTGATGACCGACACGTAAACGCACCCTGGGGTTCGTTAATCGTGGAAATCACTCCAGGACCCCAAAACAGTGAATAATAGTCCACGAATCGGGCCAGAATCGGCCAAAACTGTGAGTGTTGATGACCGACACGTAAACCCACCTAGGGGTTCGTCAATCGTGGAAATCACTCCGGGACCCGAAAACCGTGAGTAATAGTCCACGGAACGGGTCACAATCGGCCAAAACTATGAGTTTTGACGACGGACACGTAGACGCAACTCGAGGATCGTCTATCGTGGAAATCTCTCTGTGACCTCAAAACGGTGAGTAATAGTGCACGAAACGGGACAGAATCGGCCAAAATTGTGAGTGTTGATGACCAACACGTAAGCGCACCCCGGGGTTCGTCAATCGTGGAAATTACACCAGGACTCCAAAACTGAGTAATAGTCCAAGAAACGGGCTAGAATCGCAAAAACTGCGATTGTTGATGACCGACACGTAAGCGCACTTTGGGTTTGACTACCATGGAAATCGCTTTGGGACCCCAAAACGGTAAGTAATAGTCCACGAAACGGGCCAAAATCGACAAAAATCGTGAGTGTTGATGACCGACACGTAAACGCACCCAGGGGTTCGTTAATCCTGGAAATCACTCCGGGACCCCAAAACAATGAGTAATAGTCCATGAAACGGGCAGAATCGGCCAAAACTGTTAGTGTTGATGACCGACACGTCAAACGCACCCCGGGGTTCGTTAATCGTGGAAATCACTCCGGGACCCCAAAACAGTGAGTAATAGTCCACGAATCGGGCCAGAATCCGCCAAAACTGTGAGTGTTGATTTCCGACATGTAAGCGCACCTTGGGGTTCAGCAACTATGGAAATCGCTTCGAGGCGCCAAAATGGTGAGTAATAGTCCACGAAAAGGGTCAGAATTGGCCAAAATTGTGAGTGTTGACGACGGACACGTAAACACACCCCGGGGATCGTCAATCATGAAAATCGCTCTGGGACCCCAAAAGCGCTGAGTAATAGTGCACAAAACGGACTAGAATCGGCCAAAATTGAGAATGATGATGACCGACACGTAAATGCACCCCGAAGATCGTCTATCATGGAAATCTCTTTATGACCTCAAAACAGTGAGTAATAGTGCACGAAACGGGACAGAATCGACCAAAATTGTGAGTGTTGATGACCGACACGTAAACGCACCCCAAGGTTTGTCAATCGAGGAAATTACACCGGGACTCCAAAACTAAGTAATAGTTCAAGAAACGTTCCAGAATTGGCCCAAACTGCGATTGTTGATGACCGACACGTAAGTGCACCTTGGGGTTTGACTACCATGGAAATCGCTTAGGGGCCCCATAACAGTGAGTACAGTCCATGAAACGGGTCATAATCGACAAAACCCATGAGTGTTGATGACCGACACGTAAACGCACCCAGGTGTTCGTTAATCGTGGAAATCACTCCGGGACCCCAAAACAGTGAGTAATAGTCCATGAAACAGAACAGAATCGGCTAAAACTGTGAGTGTTGATGACTAACACGTAAACGCACCCCGAGGATTGTCTATCGTGGAAATCTCTCTGTGACCTCAAAACAGTGAGTAATAGTGCACGAAACGGGCCAGAATCGGCAAAATTGTGAGTGTTGATAACCGACACGTAAACGCACCCCGGGGTTCGTCGATCGTGGAAATTACACCGGGACTCAAAAACTGAGTAATAGCCCAAGAAACGGGCCAGAATCGCCCAAACTGGGATTGTTGATGACCGACACGTAAGTGCACTTTGGGGTTTGACTACCATGAAAATCGCTTTGGTACCCCAAAACGGTAAGTAATAGTCCACAAAACGGGACAGAATCAACAAAAACCGTGAGTTTTGATGACCGGCACGTAAACACACCCAAGGGTTCGTTAATCGTGGAAATCACTCTCGGACCCCAAAACAATGAGTAATAGTCCATGAAACGGGGCAGAATCTGCCAAAACTGTTAGTGTTGATGACCAACACGTAAGTGCACCCCGAGGTTCGTTAATCATGGAGAACACTCCAGGACCCCAAAACAGTGAGCCCACGAAACGGGTCAGAATCAGCCAAAACTGTGTGTGTTGATGAACGACACGTAAACGCACCCCGGGGTTCGCTAATCGTGGAAATCACTCCGAGACCCCAAAACTATGAGTAATAGTCAATGAATCAGGCCAGAATCGGCCAAAACTGTGAGTGTTGATGACCGACATTTAAGCGCACCTTGGGGTTCAACAACTATGGAAATCGCTTCGAGGCCCCAAAACAGTGAGTAATAGTCCACGAAATGGGTCAGAATTGGCCAAACTATGATTGTTGACTACGGACACGTCCGGGGATCGTCACTCGTGAAAATCGCTCTGGGACCCCAAAAACGCTGAGTAAAAGTGCACGAAACGGACCAGAATTGGTCAAAATTGTGAGTGTTGATGACCAACACGTAAACGCACACCGGGGTTCGTCAATCGTGGAAATCACTTCGGGCCCCCAAAACTGAGTAATAGTCCAAGAAACGGGCCTGAATCGGCCCAAGCTGCGAGTCTTGACGACCAACACATTAGCACACCTTGGGGTTCGACAACCATGGAAATCGCTTTGGGACCACAAAACGGTGTGTAATAGTCCACGAAACGGGTCAGAATCGACAAAAACCGCGAGTGTTGATGACCGACACGTAAACGCACATCGGGGTTCGTCAATCACTGAAATCACTCCGAGACCCCAAAACAGTGACTAATAGCGGGCCAGAATCAGCCAAAACTGTGAGTGTTGATGACCGACACATAAACGCACACCTGGTTCATTAATCGTGGAAATCACTCCGGAACCCCAAAACGGTGAGTAATTGTCGATGAAACGGGCCAGAATCGGCCAAAACTGTGAGTGTTGATGACCGACACGTAAACGCACACCGGGGTTCGTCAATCGTGGAAATCACTCTGGGACCCCAAAACAATGAGTAATAGTCTATGAAACGGGCCAGAATCGGCCAAAATTGATAGTGTTGATGACCGACACGTAAACGCACCCCGGTGTTCGTTAATTGTGGAAGTCACTCCCGGACCCCAAACTAGTAAGTAATAGTCCATGAAAAGGGCCAGAATCAGCCAAAACTGTGAGTGTTGATGACCGACACGTAAATGCACCCCGGGGTTCGTTAATCGTGGAAAACACTCCGGGACCCCAAAACAGTGAGTAATAGTCCACGAAATGGGCCAGAATCGGCCAAAACTAGGAGTGTTGATGACCGACACGTAGATGCACCTCGGGGTTCGTTAATCGTGGAAATCACTTTGGGACCTCAAAACAGTGAGTAATAGTCCATTAAAACGGCCAGAATCGGGCAAAACTGTGAGTGTTGATGACCGACACGTAAATGCACCCCCGGGGTTCGTTAATCGTGGAAATCACTCCGGGACCCCAAAACAATGAGTAATAATCCATGAAACGGGCCAGAATCGGCCAAAATTGATACTGTTGATGACTGACACGTAAATGCACACCAGAGTTCGTTAATCGTGGAAGTCACTCCGGGACCCCGAACTAGTGAGTAATAGTCCATGAAACGGGCCAGAATTAGCCAAAACTATGAGTGTTGATGACCGACACGTAAACGCACCCCGGGGTCCGTTAATCGTGGAAAACACTCTGGGACCCCAAAACAGTGAGTAATAATCCATGAAACGGGCCAGAACCGGCCAAAACTGGGAGTGTTGACGACCGACACGTAAATGCACTCGGGGTTCGTTAATCATGGAAATCACTTCGGGAACCCAAAACAGTGAGTAATAGTCCATGAAACGGCCAGAATTGGGCAAAACTGTGAGTGTTAAAGACTGCTACGTCTTGGGCTTGCGTTGGTTTTCCTTGAAGAGGAAAGGGTGATCCAGCCATAGTAGCGTAAGTATTTCCCCCAATTTTTGAGAACCAAGGTATCAATACAGTAGGAGGCTCCTCAAAAGTCACACGCACCTACACAAACAAACAAAGAAATCGCAACCAACGCAATAAAGGGGTTGTCAATCCCTTCACGGCCACTTGCGAAGGTGAGATCTGATAGAGATAGTATGATAAGATAAATATGTTTTTGGTATTTTATAATATAGATGCAAATAAAAGTAGATTGAAAGCAAATATGATAAAAGATAGACTTGATCATAAAAGAATTCAGAGGAGATTCAAATATTTCTCATAGATCAACATATCATAAACCCACAATTCATCGGATCTCGACAAACACACCGCAAAAAGACTTTACATCGAATAGATCTCCACAAGAGAGGGGGAGAACATTGTATTGAGATCTAAAAAGAGAGAAGAAGCCATCTAGCTAATAACTATGGACCCGTAGGTCTGTGGTAAACTACTCACAACTCATCGGTGGGGCTATGGTGTTGATGTAGAAGCCCTCCGTGGTCGATTCCCCCTCCGGTGGAGCGCCGGCGAAGGCTCCAAGATGGGATCTCGCGGATAGAGAAGGTTACGGCGGTGGAAATTATGTTTCGTTGGCTCCCTAGATGTTTTCGGGGTACGTAGGCTTATATAGGAGGAAGAAGTACGTCGGTGGCCGCCCGAGGGGCCCACGAGACAGGGGGCGCGCCCTACCCTCTCGTGGCCGCCTCGGCTGCTTCTTGACTTGCACTACAAGTCCTCTGGATCACGTTCGTTCCAAAAATCACGCTCCCGAAGGTTTCATTCCGTTTGGACTCAGTTTGATATTCCTTTTCTTTGAAATACTGAAATAGGCCAAAAAAACAGCAATACGGGCTGGGCCTCCGGTTAGTAGGTTAGTCCCAAAAATGATATAAATGTGTAAAATAAACCCCATAAACATCCAAAACAGGTAATATAATAGCATGGAGCAATCAAAAATTATAGATACGTTGGAGATGTATCAAGCATCCCCAAGCTTAGTTCCTGCTCGTCCTCGAGTAGGTAAATGATAAAAACTGAATTTTTGATGTGGAATGCTACCTAGCATAATTCTCAATGTAATTTTCTTTATTGTGGCATGAATGTTCAGATCCAAATGATTCAAAATAAAAGTTCATATTGATAAAACAAATAGTAACACTTCAAGCATACTAATCAAAGTAATCATGTCTTCTCAAAATAACATGGCAAAAGAAAGTTCATCCCTACAAAATCATATAGTTAGGCTATGCTTCATTTTCGTCACACAAAGATGTTCCCAACTTCTATACCCCCGATGACAAGCCAAGCAATTGTTTCATACTTAAATAATCTCAAACTTTTTCAACCTTCACACAATACATGAGCGTGAGCCATGGATATAGCACTATAGGTGGAATAGAATATGATGATGGGGATTGTGTGGAGAAGACAAAAAAGGAGAAAGTCTCACATTGACGAGGATAATCAACGGGCTATGGAGATGCCCATCAATTGATGTCAACATGAGGAGTAGGGATTGCCATGCAACGGAGTACTAGAGCTAAGAATGAATGCTCAACAAAAAGAAACTAGTGGGCGTGCATCCAACTTGCTTGCTCACGAAGACCTAGGGCATTTGAGGAAGCCCATCGTAGGAATATACAAGCCAAGTTCTATAATGAAAAATTCCCACTAGTATGAAAAAGACAACTTATGAGACTCACTATATGAAAAAACATGGTGCTACTTTGAAGCACAATATATGAGACTCACTACATAAAGAACAAGGTGCTACTTTGAAGCACAAGTGTGGAAAAAGAGATAGTAACATTGCCCTTTTTATTTATTTTCTTTTTTTCTTTTTCTTTTTTTTTTCTTTGGCCTCCCTTTTTTGGCCTTTCCTTTTTTTGGCCTTTCTTTTTTTTCTTTTTGGGCAATGCTCTAATAATGATGATCATCACACTTTCATTGATTACAACATATGAATTACAACTCGAAACTAGAACAATATATGACTCTATATGAATGCCTCCGGCGGTGTACCGGGATGGTGCAATGAATCAAGAGTGACATGTATGAAAAAATAATGCATGGTGGCTTTGCCACAAATACGATGTCAACTACATGATCATGCAATGGCAATATGACAAAAGTAAAGTATGTCATGATGATGATGAACGGAACGATGGAAAGTTCCATGGCAATATATCTCGGAATGGTTGTGGAAATGCCATGATAGGTAGGTATGGTGGCTATTTTGAGGAAGATATAAGGAGGTTTATGTGTGATAGAGCGTATCGTATCACGGGGTTTGGATGCACCGGTGAAGTTTGCACCAACTCTCAAGGTGAGAAAGGGCAATGCACGGTACCGAAGAGGCTAGCAATGGCAGAAAGGTAAAAGTGTGTATGATCCATGGACTCAACATTAGTCAAAAGAACCCATATACTTATTGCAAAAATTTATATGTCATCAAAAATCAAGCACTACGCGCATGCTCCTAGGGGGTAGATTGGTAGGAAAAGACCATCGCTCGTCCCCGACCGCCACTCATAAGGATGCACAAGCCAGGTACACTTCATGTTTCAAATTTGTTACACAACTTTAACCATACATGCATGCTATGGGACTTGCTAACTTCAACACAAGCATTCTTTAAATTCATAATCACCAAACTAGCATGACTTTAATATCACTACCTCCATATCTCAAAACAATTATCAAGTATCAAATTGATCATAGCATCCAATTCACTTCCTATGATAGTTTTTATTATACCCAACTTGGATGCCTGCCATTCTAGGACCAATTTTATAACCATAGCAAATACCATTCTGTTCTAAAAGACTCTCAAAATAATATAAGTGAAGCATGAGAGACTAGCAATTTCTACAAAAATAAGTCACCACCGTGCTCTAAAAGATATTAGTGAAGCACTAGAGCAAAAACTATCAAGCTCAAAAGATATAACTGAAGCACATAGAGTATTCTAGCAAATTTCTAATCAAGTAGGCTTCTCCCAAAAGGTGTGTACAGAAAGGATGATTGTGGTAAACTAAAAAGCAAAGACTAATATAATACACGACGCTCCAAGCAAAACACATATCATGTGGCGAATAAAAATATATAGCTCCAAGTAAAGTTACCAATGAACGAAGACGAAAGAGGGGACGCCTTCCCGGGGCATCCCCAAGCTTAGGCTTTTGGATATCCTTGAATATCTTGGGGTGCCATGGGCATCCCCAAGCTTAGGCTCTTGCCACTCCTTATTCCATAGTCCATAAAAGCTTTACCCAAAACTTGAAAACTTCACAACACAAAACTCAACAGGAAATCTTATAAGCCCCGTTAGTGAAAGAAAACAAAACCACCACATAAGGTACTGTAATGAACTCATTCTTTATTTATTTTGGTGTTAAACCTACTGTATTCCAACTTCTCTACGGTTTATAAACTATTTTACTAGCCATAGATGCATCAAAATAAGCAAACAACACACGAAAAACAGAATCTGTCAAAAACAGAACAGTCTGTAGCAATCTGTAACTAACGCAAACTTATGGAACTCTAAAAATCCTACAGAAATAGGAAGTCCTGGAAAATTTGTCTATTGATCAGCATCAAAAAGAATCAACGCAAAAACACGTTTCTGTGATTTAACACAACTAAATTCGTGCGCGCAAAGTTTCTGTTTTTCAGCAGAATCAAATTAACTATCATCGTAGGTTATCCTATAGGTTCTACTTGGCACAAACACTAACTAAAAGATAAAAACACATCTAAACAGAAGGTAGATGCAAAATTTATTACTAAACAGGAACAAAAACAAAAAACACAAAGAAAATTGGGTTGCCTCCCAACTAGCGCTATCGTTTAACGCCCCTAGCCAGGCATAAAAGCGAAGATAGATCTAAGTAGTGCCATCTTTGGCACTAAATTCATAAGTAGCCCGCATGATAGATTCATAAGGTAATTTGAATTTATTTCTTGGAAAGTGCTCCATGCCTTTCTTTAATGGAAATTGGAATCTAATATTCCCTTCCTTCATATCAATAATCGCACCAATCGTTCTAAGGAAAAGTCTACCAAGAATAATAGGACAAGAAAGATTGCAATCTATATCAAGAACGATAAAATCTACTGGCACCAAATTTCTATTTGCAACAATGAGAACATTATTGATCCTTCCCATTGGCTTTTTAATGGTGGAATCCGCAAGGTGCAAATTTAAAGAGCAATCATCAAGATCATGGAAACCTAGAATATCACATAAAGTTTTCGGAATCGTGGAAACACTAGCACCCAAATCACACAAAGCAAAAAACTCATGATCTTTAATTCTAATCTTTATAGTAGGTTCCCACTCATCATTAAGTTTTCTAGGTATAGAAACTTCCAAATTAATTTTTTCATCATAAGATTGCATCAAGGCATCAACAATATGTTTGGTAAAAGCTTTATTTTGACTATAAGCATGAGGAGAATTAACAACGGATTGCAACAAGGAAATACAACCTTCTAAAGAACAATTATCATAATCAAATTCCTTGAAATCCGAGATAGTGGGTTCAATACTATTTAAAGTCGTGACCTCTCCAATCCCACTTTTACCAAATTTAGCATCAAGATCTAAAAACTCCGAATTCTTGGGACGCCTTCTAAGTAAAGTTGACTCATCATCAGTCCCATAATTATGAAGATTCATATTGCAAAACAAAGATCTAATAGGAGACGTGTCAATAACTTTAAGATCTTCATCATTATTTTCATGGAAACTAGAAGAACACGCCTTTATAAAGCAATCTTTCTTAGCACGCAATCTAGCGGTTCTTTCCTTGCACTCATCAATGGAAATTCTCATTGCCTTGAGAGACTCATTGATACCATGCTTAGGAGGAGAAGATCTATGTTTAAGAGAGTCAACATCAAGCGAAAGTCTATCAATGTTCCTAGCCAAATCATCAATTTTGAGCAATTTTTCTTCAAGCAAAGCATTAAAATTCTTTTGAGAGATCATAAATTCTTTCACACTATTCTCAAAATCAGAGGGCATCTTATTAAAATGACCATAAGAATTATTGTAGGAATTTCCATAATTATTAGAGGAATTACTAGGGAACGGTCTAGCATTAAAGTTTCCTCTATAAGCATTGTTTCCAAAACTATTCCTACCAACAAAATTCTCATCCATAGATTCATTATTATCCTCAATCAAAGTAGACAAAGGCATATCATTGGGATCAAGAGGAGTATTTTTAGTAGCAAACAATTTCATAAGTTCATCCATCTTTCCACTCAAAACATTGATTTCTTCTATAGCATGCACTTTTTTACTAGAAGATCTTTCGGTGTGCCATTGAGAATAATTAGCCATAATATTATCAAGAAGTTTTGTAGCATCTCCTAATGTGATTTCCATAAACATCCCTCCCGCGGCCGAATCTAAGAGACTTCTAGAAGCAAAGTTCAAACCGGCATAAAATTTTTGTATGATCATCCACAAATTCAAACCATGAGTAGGGCAATTGCGAATTATCAGTTTCATTCTTACCCAAGATTGGGCAACATGCTCATGATCAAGTTGTTTAAAATTCATAATATCATTCCTAAGAGTGATAATCTTAGCGGGAGGAAAATACTTAGAGATAAAAGCATCTTTGCACTTGTTCCAAGAATCAATACTATTTTTATGCAAAGACGAAAACCAAACTTTAGCACGATCTCTAAGTGAAAACGGAAATAACTTCATTTTAACAATATCATTATCCGTATCTTTCTTCTTTTGCATATCACACAAATCAACAAAGTTGTTTAGATGAGTAGCGGCATCTTCACTAGGAAGGTCGGCGAATTGATCTTTCATAACAAGATTCAGCAAAGCAGTATTGATTTCACAAGACTCAACATCATTAAGAGGAGCAATCGGAGTACTAAGGAAATCATTATTATTGGTATTCAAGAAATCACACAATTCGGTATTATCTTGCGCCATGGCAACAAGTAATCCAACACACAAGCAAACAGAAAAAGGCAATCGAAAGAGAGAGGAGGAGATTGGGAAAGAGAGGGCGAATAAAACGGCAAGGGTGAAGTGGCGGAGAGGAAAACGAGAGGAAAATGGCAAATAATATAAATGCGAGGGAGATGAGTTTGTGATGGGTACTTGGTATGTCTTGACTTGAGCGAAGACCTCCCCGGCAACGGCGCCAGAAATCCTTCTTGCTACATCTTGAGCTTGCGTTGGTTTTCCTTGAAGAGGAAAGGGTGATGCAGCAATAGTAGCGTAAGTATTTCCCTTAGTTTTTGAGAACCAAGGTATCAATCCAGTAGGAGGCTCCTCAAAAGTCCCACGCACCTACACAAACAAACAAAGAACTCGCAACCAAGCATAATAATGGGGTTGTCAATCCCTTCACGACCACTTCTTAAAGTGAGATCGATAGAGATAGTATGATAAGATAAATATGTTTTGGTATTTTATAATATAGATGCAAAAAGTAAAGATGCAAATAAAAGTAGATTGGAAGCAAATATGATAAAAGATAGACCCGGGGGCCATAGGTTTCACTAGAGGCTTCTCTCAAGATAGCATAAGTATTACGGTGGGTGAACAAATTACTGTCGAGCAATTGATAGAAAAGCAAATAATTATGAGATTATCTAGGCATGATCATGTATATAGGCATCACGTCCATAACAAGTAGACCGACTCCTGCCAGCATCTACTACTATTACTCCACACATCGACCGGCTCCTGCCTGCATCTAGAGTATTAAGTCAATAAAGAATAGAGTAACGCATTAAGCAAGATGACATGGTGTAGAGGGATAAACTCATGCAATATGATATAAACCCCATCTTTTTATCCTCGATGGCAACAATATAATACGTGCCTTGCAACCCTTTACATCCTCGGGTAAGGACACCGCAAGATTGAACCCAAAGCTAAGCACTTCTCCCATGGCAAGAAAGATCAATCTAGTAGGCCAAACCAAACTGATAATTCTAAGAGACTTGCAAAGATAACTCAATCATACATAAAAGAATTCAGAGGAGATTCAAATATTTCTCATAGATAAACTTGATCATAAACCCACAATTCATCGGATCTCGACAAACACAACGCAAAAAGAGATTACATCGAATAGATCTCCACAAGAGAGGGGGAGAACATTGTATTGGGATCCAAAAAGAGAGAAGAAGCCATCTATCTAATAACTATGGACTCGTAGGTCTGTGGTAAACTACTCACAACTCATCGGAGGGGCTATGGTGTTGATGTAGAAGCCCTCCATGGTCGATTCCCCCTCCGGCGGAGCACCGGCGAAGGCTCCAAGATGGGATCTCGCGGATAGAGAAGGTTAGGGTGGTGGAAATTATGTTTCGTTGGCTCCCTGGATGTTTTCGGGGTACGTAGGCTTATATAGGAGGAAGAAGTACCTTGGTGGCCGCCCGAGGGGCCCACGAGATAGGGGCGCGCCCTACCCTCTCGTGGCCGCCTCGGCTGCTTCTTGACTTGCACTCCAAGTCCTCTGGATCACGTTCGTTCCAAAAATCACGCTCCTGAAGGTTTCATTCCGTTTGGACTCCGTTTGATATTCCTTTTCTTCGAAATACTGAAATAGGCAAAAAAACAGCAATACGGGCTGGGCCTCCGGTTAGTAGGTTAGTCCCAAAAAATGATATAAATCTGTAAAATAAAGCCCATAAACATCCAAAAGGGGTAATATAATAGCATGGAGCAATCAAAAATTATAGGTACGTTGGAGACGTATCAAAGACCGACACGTAAACGCACCCCCGGGGTTCGTTAATCATGGAAATCACTCCGGGACCCCAAAACAGTGAGTAATAATCCATGAAACGGGTCAGAATCGGCCAAAACTGTGATTGTTGATGACTAACACAGAAACGCACCCCGGGGTTTGTTAATCGTCGAAAACACTTCGGGGCCCCAAAACAGTGAGTAATAGTCCACGAAACGGGCCAGAATCAGCCAAAACTGTGAGTGTTGATGACGGACACGTAAGTGCATCTTGGGTTCAATAGTTATGAAAATCGCTAAGGGACCCCAAAACAATAAGTAATAGTCCACGAAACGGGTCAGAATTGACCAAAATTGTGAGTTTTGACGACGGACAGGTAAACACACCCCGGGGATCGTCAATCACGGAAATCGCTCTGGGACCCCAACACACTAGCTAAGTAATAGTGCACGAAACGAACCAGAATCGGACAAAATTTTGAGTGTTGATGACCGACACGTAAACACACATCGGGGTTCGTCAATCGTGGAATCACTCCGGGACCCCAAAACAGTGAGTAATAGTCCATGAAACGGACCAGAATCGGCCAAAACTGTGAGTGTTTATGACCGACACGTAAACGCACCCAGGGTTTGTTAATCGTGGAAATCTCTCCGGGACCCCAAAACAATGAGTAATAGTCCATGAAACGGGCCAGAATCGGCAAAAACTATGAGTGTTGATGACCGACACATAAACGCACCTCGGGGTTCGTTAATCGTGAAAATCACTTCGGGACCCCAAAACAGTGAGTAATAGTCCATGAAACGAACCAGAATCGGCCAAAACTATGAGTGTTGATGACTGAGGGAGTCCTGGACTAGGGGGTGTCCGGATAGCCGAACTATCATCATTGGCCGGACTCCAAGACTATGAAGATACAAGATTGAAGACTTCGTCCCGTGTCCGGATGGGACCTTCCTTGGCATGGAAGGCAAGCTTGCAACATCTGGATATGTAGATCTCCTACCATTGTAACCGACTCTGTGTAACCCTAGCCCTCTCCGGTGTCTATATAAACCGGAGGGTTTTAGTCCATAGGAAAAACAACAATCATACCATAGGCTAGCTTCTAGGGTTTAGCCTCCTTGATCTCGTGGTAGATCTACTCTTGTACTACCCATATCATCAATATCAATCAAGCAGGAGTAGGGTTTTACCTCCACCGAGAGGGCCCGAACTTGGGTAAAAACATCGTGTCCCTTTTCTCCTGTTACCATCCGCCTAGAAGCACAGTTCGGGACCCCCTACCCGAGATCCGCCGGATTTGACACCGACATTGGTGCTTTCATTGAGAGTTCCTCTGTGCCGTCGCCATCAGGAAGGATGCCCTGTCCCGTCTTCGAAGACGGCACCGTAGCTGAAGGAGCTTTGGCCGTCGGCCAAACTCTCCGGCTAGGCGGTTTTCTCATGACCGCATGTTCGGCCGCCGCGCCGACGATGACTTCTCGGGTCATCAATAGCAATCTTCACGTCAACTCGGAACTCGCCGAGCAGCTAGATCCAATGGAGCTCTCCTCCTTAAACGAGCTCTTGGATCGCATCGCCGCCCTGGGAGTCGTTATTGACTATGATCAGATCGGGTCTAAAACCGATCTAAGAGAGATCAACTCTCCCCAGGCTACCCACCACGTCGCTGGATTCATTGGACAATACCCAAAAACCCAAGCTCCAAGGTTTGGAAACCTTTCGGCCCTTAAGCCTTAGTTTGGGCGGGGCTTCGAATCCAAAACCACCCGCCCACCCAAAAATAAGCGATCTATCCCGAATCCGGCAAGAGCCCATTGAAACAGTACACCATTACTGGGTCAGATTCCTCCTGGTCATAGATAGGATAAAGGACTGCCATGAAGAAAGCGCAATTGCAATCTTCTGCAATAATTGCACGGACAAGGGAATCATGAATGCCATAAGTCGTCGCGAAATTACATGCTTCGCCGACTTGGCATCCATAGTACGAAAGTACTGTGCGATGGAGAGTGCCTGGAAAATCGAAACCAAATTTTGGGACAATCTGGCTCCGAATGCAACCCTATTCCAAAATAAAAGGATGCATCATATTTAGGCACCTAGGTTAAAAACCAAAAAGCAAAAAACCCCTAAAGGGCACGGAACCGTACTGGAGGGATGGCTCAGCGGACCCTGCAAAATTCATAGTACACAGGGCGCCACTCCAACACATAGCCTTCGAGCATGTTGGATACTACGGCAGGTGGCCAAAAGTGGCAAAGAGCTTCTAGCTCCAGAGAACCAGCCCAGCAATACTAGTATGGTATTAACAGTCTTCGAGACTTCCGCATCAAATAATATGCGGAAACGAACACTCCACGGCCTTGCCGAAGTCTACCAAGTAGCAACAATAAATCCATGGAGTGACACGGCTATTACCTTTAACGCCAAAGGATTGAACCTAAATTCGAACAGCCCACCAGCCGCATTGGTCCTCAGTCCAATAGTGGACGGCTTTCACCTTACTAAGGTACTCATGGATGGTGGCAGCGGATTAAACCTCATTTACGAGGAAACCCTTCAAAAAATGGAAGTAGACTGGAGCCGCATTGAGCAAAGCAGCACAACCTTCAGAGGAATAATCCCTGGTCGGGAAGCATGCTGCACAGGAAAAATCACACTGGATGTGGTGTTCGGCTCGCCGGACAACTACAGGTCCGAGGAGGTCACGTTCCATGTGGCCCCGTTCAGCAGCGGATATCACGCTTTATTAGAGGCATTCACAATTTTTCAAGCTATACCCCATTACGGGTACATGAAGCTCAAAATGCCCGGGCCCAACGGAATCATCACCCTTGCTAGTGATCCAGACGTAGCGCTCCGAGCCAAAAATAAGACGGCTGCACTAGCCCTAGAGGCGCTATCTGAAGCCCTAGCGGCCGAGGAACTCACAGCACTGCGCTCCATGGTGAACAGGGACGACGTGATACTTGACAAAAGATCCAAGTCCACCTATTTTAAGCCAGCGGACGAAATAGTCAAATTCCAGGTCCATCCAACGGACCCCACAAAGACGGCCTCCATTGGGGCACAATTAAACCCTGATGTAGATGTCGCATTACGAGAATTCCTACGGGAAAATTGGGACATTTTTTCCTGGCACCCTTCAGACATGCCAGGAATCCCACAGCGGCTAGCCGAGCACAGCCTAAATATCCTAAAAGCATTCAAGCCAGTCAAGCAGACTCTTCGGTGATTTTCCGAACCCAAAAGACAGGCAATGGGAGAGGAGCTAGCCAAACTATTGGAAACCGGATTCATCAGAGACATAAAACATCCGGACTGGCTAGCAAACCTGGTGATGGTACCCTAAAAGGACAAATCCTGGCGCCTATGTGTCGACTTCAAAGACTTTAATAAGGCTTGCCCAAAGGATCCATTCCCCCTCCCGCGCATCGATCAAATCATCGACGCTATCGCAGGACATGATTCATTGTGCTTCCTCGACGCATACTCCGGCTACCACCAAATCAAGATGGCGGAGCCAGACCAAGCCGCAACGGCATTCATCACTCCATACGGACCATTCTGCTTCAACACAATGCCCTTCGGGCTCAAAAATGCCGGCGCAACATATCAGCGCATGATTCAGACATGTCTGGCAAACCAGATCGGCAAAACAGTGGAGGCATACGTAGACGACGTGGTCATCAAATCCAAGCATGTCAAAACCCTAGTAGATGACTTGAGGCTCACATTCGACAATCTCCGAACATACGACATTAAGCTCAACCCAAAAAAATGCGTTTTCGGCGTACCAGCCGGAAAGCTCTTGGGCTTCATTGTATCCGGTAGAGGAATAGAAGCAAACCCAGCCAAGATCCGAGCTCTGTCACAATTGGATATCCCAAAAGACCTCAAGAAAATACAAAAATTGACTGGATGCGTGGCGGCTCTAAGCCGTTTTATCTCCCGCTTAGGAGAAAAGGCATTACCCTTTATCGCCTCCTCCGGCAAGCACGAACACCAGTGGACAGATGCGCCACGGCGGACTCGAAGAAATCAAAGCCATATTGGCAACAAATCTGGTCCTGGCCGCGCCCAACTTGGGCGAACCAATGTTATTATATATCACGGCAACACATCAAGTTGTAAGCGCGGTGCTCGTCGTCGAACGAGAAATGGACGGACACAAGTTCCCCTTCAAAACCTGTTTACTACGTGTCCCTTGTCCTAACTCCATGCAAGTCCGGTATCCACATTACGGAAGATAGCGTCGCGGTGTTCATAGCATCCGGAAGCTGCGACACTACTTCCAAGAGTGTTCGATAACTGTAGCCTCTGAAGTACCCCTTAATGACATTATAAACAACCGCGACGCGACTGGCCGGATTGCAAAATGGGCCATCAAGCTCGTCCCATTCGACATAACCTATAAGCCACGGCGAGCTATCAAGTCGCAGGTTTTGGCTGACTTCATCGCCGAATGGATGAAGCGAACTCCTAAAGAGTACAGCGCATATTCAATTGGATCATGCACTTCGACGGCTCCAAAATGTTGGCGGCACGGGGCTGGTGTCGTCTTAGCGCCCCCTATCGGAGACACAGTCCAATCGTACTCCAGATAATGTACATGGACTCCAACAATGCAGCCGAATACGAGGCCCTCCTACATGGTCTCCGGATGGCAATCTCCATGGGCATTCAACGCCTAGAGGTCCGCGGGGATTCAAACCTCGCAATATCCCAAATAAATGGAGACTTTGACGCCAAGGATTCGAAAATGGCAGCCTATCGTAACATCGTCTTAAAAATGTCAGCTCGGTTCGAAGGACTCGAATTCCACCATATAGCCCAGGATAATAACCAGGCGGCCGACGTGTTGGTACGCACCGAAGCAAAGCACGACGCCGTCCCTCCCAACATCTTCCTGGAGCGGCTTTTCAAGCCATCCGTACTATGGGAAGGGGAGTCCGGAAACAACACCCGGAACCAACCGCACCGCCCAACACCGGACACTCTGACACAATCGGTGGCCCTGCCAATGAAATAACACCTTCAGCCCACGAAATAATGGCAGTCATTGCCCCGTGGACGGAACCATTCCTAGCCTACCTAACCAGGCAGGAACTTCCCAAAGACCAAAACGAGGCCCGCTGCATAGTACGGCGATCTAAAGCCTATAAGGTCCATGAGGGACAGCTTTATAAGAAAAGCACAATCGGAGTCCTTCAAAGGTGCATCTCCGAAGAGGAAGGGCGAAATCTTCTGGCTGAAATTCACGCTGGAATCGGTGGGCACCACGCCGCAGCCCGGGCCCTGGTAGGCAAGGCCTTCCGTACAGGATTTTATTGGCCGACTGCCCGGCAGATGCTCAGGACTTAGTCCAACGATGCGTTGGTTGCCAGCTCTTTGCTAATCAAAGCCACATGCCACCCACCGCCCTCAAAACTATACCCATCACCTGGCCATTCGCGGTCTGGGGGCTTGACATGGTTGGACCCCTTAAAGGAGGAACCCACAAGCAAAAATACCTATTGGTCATGGTGGACAAATTCACCAAATGGATAGAGGCCAAGCCAGTTAAGACGGCCGAATCCGGGCCTGTGATAGACTTCATATCTAGGGTAGTACACCGCTACGGCATCCCCCATAGCATCATCACTGATAATGGCACGAACTTCACGGCCGATGAGGTTAAACTCTGGTGCAAAAACATGGGCATCAAGCTCGACTACGCTTCAGTCTATCACCCTCAAACGAACGGTCAAGTCGAACAGGCAAACGGTCTAATCATGAGCGGCATCAAACCCAGACTAGTGCGGTCCCTTAAGGAATCTAACACACACTGGGTAGAGGAGCTCGACTCCGTACTCTGGGGGCTGCGGACCACGCCAAATCGTACTACCGGATTCACACCATTTTTTATGGTATACGGCGCAGAGGCAGTTTTGCCCTGCGACATAATTCATGACTCACCTCGCGTGCGCATGTACGAAGAAAGAGAAGCCAAGCTAGATCGGCAGGACAGTTTGGATGCCTTAGAGAAGGAGCGCGATGTGGCAAAAGCTCGTTCCGCATTCTATCAACAGCAAGCTCGAAGATATCAAAGCAGAGAAGTACGGGCCAAAACTTACAATGTTGGCGAACTAGTTCTACGCCTGCCGGACAAGAAAAAGGACAAACTAAAGCCCAAATGGGAAGGTCCCTTCATCATCGACCAAGTCCTGACCAGCGGAGCATACCGTCTTCGAAACGCATCGGATAACCGACTAGAGCTGAACCCATGGAACGCAGCCCGTCTTCGAAGATTTTACGCCTAGCGCCGGACTTCGAGTTCGTCTCCTTTCTCCCACTACATTTTATACTTTAGCTGTCCTTTATTTCTCTCCTTCTCCCTCCCCCTTTCTCATAGACTTTGAAGGCTCGCCTGCGCATTGATCGCACACACTTGACGTGCTACTCGCACTCATTATACCTGGGGGCTTCTTTAACAGAAGCTTATACGGGCCTTATGCCCAACACATGTGTCACACTTCCGCATGTACCTTTTATTCACCATTATATGCATCGATATGACTTAAGTTTTGGCCAAACTGGGTTGCCTGGCTCCTGTGCTTACCCCTACGTTCCCGATTGTTCGGCTAGGAGGTAAAGGGAGCACCTCTGCGATTGTTACTGCCAGCCGGATGTGTACCTCAGATTGGGTGAAGCCGAAAGCTAGTGTTCTTAAGGGAATATTCGGTCGGTGAATTGAAAGATGATTTCTTACCTATTTATTTATCTGCCCCCAGATGCTTTCCTGCTTTTTTCGCAGTCCGGACATGCACTTTAGGGCATGCCTCCCAGGGAAAGGAACCCCTAACGGAACTATTCTCCCTGGAAGATGTTTCTTACTAACCATGTAATATAACATAACTAGTTGGGCACTTGTCTGATAAAGCACTAATGACCGCTACGCCTGGTCTCCACGCATGCCCCGGTTTTCTACATAACCATGAGGGTATTCGGACACACTCCGGACTGTCGGGTCCCGAGGTTGAAGCGAAAAGTTCCGCAACGACAAACGATCTACAATCCGGCTAGAAGGCATTTTTCATGTCATTTTCAATTACATAGTCAAGCTGAATGATGGTATTCCTCTTCGATACCATCTAATAAACTGTCTAGTTTACAGTCCCGCTGTGAATACTTTGCGGCCAACTCTACTTGATCGTACACTAAGCTCACAGGGATCTCCTTCCCATCGAGCCCCACAGGTCCGACCTCGGCCATGTGGTTTGGGTCACCAACCATACCGTGTCTTCACCATGGCCCGAGCCTCCTGGCGCCTTGACGGCAGCTGATATCTTCCACTGGCGGAAGCGCCGCCGTGCTCCTCAAGCTTCTCCATAAGCTCTCCAAGACCTTGAGGCAGGGACATGGAAGGCCACAAGGCTGGGTGACTCCGCTCATCACTGCCGAACTTCGTTAAATGCGATTCAGCAGCTTCGGGAAGTAGGTCACCCGTTGAACCGGGCATTTCCTCCGCAGGACGACCTGTGAGCACGCCTATAGACATATTTTTGTCAATCGACTTCCTCGCCGAACTCCTCTTTTCAAAAAGTTTGCTCAAGCACTTACTATAAATGCCGCGACGAAGCCGCCGATTCTCCTTCACGGAGTCGGGCATATTGGGCCCGAACATCTTTTAGTTCCTCGCCCGGTGGGTGTTCAACATCTTGAGTTTGTTCCTCTCTTGTTGCACCCTCATAAGCACCTTCTCCCCGCCTTCAGTTGGCGTAGTAGCTGTTGCTTGTCCGGGTCTAGTCCGGCGCCATCTGCAATATTATTGTCAGACTTATACATACGCCACACTTCACAAACTATTTATCTTTCGAAGTATGTATTACCAGAGGGGGTCTCTGTGGCTCCCCCTGTGGCGGCTAGTGCGGCCTCAAGTTGGGCCTTGCACTCTTGAAGCTCCTGGGACAGGTGGGTATTCTTCTCCATAAGATCCTGCATAACAGATGATCCTTAAATCAGTTATTCTAACTATTTTAAGTCTCGGGGGCTACTGGCATATATAACTGCCAAAATTCCTTACCCGTATGTCTTTCACATACTGCTCCATGGCTCTGGCTAGACCATCCTGAGCAGCACGGAGGTGCGCATCACCCGAATTAAAGGCATTTAACGCCTCGGGGGAGAAGCATGCGTCATGAAGAACTGTCCGGCGGCGCCTGTGATTCATGGCGCTCTCCACCTCAGATCTGGTGGCGGATAACCTGTCGGCATCCTCCGTTGGAGGAGCACCCGACGCGCGTTCGCCTCCCCCTCCGGACCTGGTGTTGGAGCCTGGCCGGTGGAGACTGGATTGGCAACCTCTCCGGGCACAGTCCGGCAAGCGTTCTTTCTCCTGAAAAAACCACGAGCGTTAATATGCCTTCCAGGAATCTTTTCCGCAAACATGGGGGCGCGCCATACTGTTGCGGCGACATCTCGATTCGTGCCGCACTTCTTTTCCGCCTGTTGGGCCGAGCTGCCCCTTGTTGGTCAGCCACCGCGGGTTCGGCTTCCCGCCTCAAAGGCACCTCCTGCGGAGCACCATTGGTATACGGTGGTCACAAATAAGCATGAATGAGTAGTGGTATCAGGACTCCGATCACAGTTACCTGGGAAACCAGAGATATTCCGGGGTAGTCGGCCGTAATGGCGACCAGAGCATTGTCAATGCTAAGTTGGTGGAACACCCCATCGATCAGCTCCACCTTTATGTCCGGATCCTCTTCGGAGGCTGGATCAAGGGATCGTTCCGAATCCTCTGGTTGTGGAGCCAGGTTGTGTATATCCTCTACGGCCCGACGCAGTTCCTGCGTCGAAACCACAAAGTGAGACACTTAACTTTGGGAATATGGATCGGATAGACAAACGTCCGCTTACCTAGCTCCGAGGGTTTTTCGTGGAAAATCCATTCAATGGACTAGCACGGAGGAAGTCCTCCTTCTCCCCCTTGTACAAGCCGGACAGGATCTTCACCAGATCGGCAACAGATCCCGGCCCCTTGCGGCCATGACGGGTGGCATCATCCTCCCCGTTGAAATCCCACATGGGGTGGCCCCTATATTGGAGCGGTTGCACCCCTCACATGATGCATGTGGCCATGACTCCAATCATGGTTAATCCGGAATGAGCCAATAACCTTATTCGGCCCATCAGATATTGAACGTCCCTATAATTCTCCCGTTGAGGGCTCATGGCGCCAACTCGAGCGTTTCTTGAGAGAGGCGTTGCTGAACTCCGGAGGCTGATCCGGCTCGGGTCCGTGGCGGGCGTCTTCCATATAAAACCATTCGAAGGCCAGTCTTGGACGCCTTCTTTGGGGTTCGGATAGATATCCGGTCCCGGCGATGCGCCATAGTTCGCTCCGCCCACTTGATATATCGACCCTTCATGAGAAGCGAAGTGCGAGGCGAATAATCTCTTCCACAGCGCAAAATGGGCCTCGATGCCCAAGAACAGCTCATAAAGGGCCATGAAGCCCGCGATATGCGAGATAGAGGCGGTAAGATGATGAAGCTGGAGCCCATAGAACTCCAGGAGCCCCCGGAGAAACGGATGTATGGGAAATCCGAGTCCTCTTATTAGATAAGGGACGAAGCATACCCGCTCTCCTTTGGAGGGATTGGGGACGCTCTCTGCCTGCTTCCTGCCCTTGTAGGTGGCAAATCCGGCTCGAACCGGAACCATGAAGGCTGGGGGAAGAAATCCCTCGGTTTGGAGCATCGCCAGCTCACTATGCGGGACCGAGCATCTCCCCCAATCTCCTGGCTGAGGGCTGGGAGCGCGAGAGGAGGAGCCGCGCCGACTTTCCATGATGGAATGGATTTTTGGTCAGAGGCGCTCCGACGAATGCTCACGAAAGGAGGGTGGTGTGATTCGGATCTAGATCCTCGCCTCTCTTTATAGGCAGCTCATTCGCGCAGCTAGGGGGTGGGATGTAAAAATCCCTGGCTTTTCGCATTCGTACGACACGTGGAAGATGGCCATTATTGGACGTGGAAGCCAAGGAGCGCAGCATTTATAAAGAGCCGGACACCGTTCGGTGATTACATGGAATTTGGAGGAGAACCCGCCTTGCAATGCCGAAGACAATATGCGCGCCGGACTTGTCGCCATTGAAGCCTAGTTCGGGGTCTACTGAGGGAGTCCTGGACTAGGGGGTGTCCGGATAGCCGAACTATCATCATTGGCCGGACTCCAAGACTATGAAGATACAAGATTGAAGACTTCATCCCGTGTCTGGATGGGACCTTCCGCCTAGATATGTAGATCTCCTACCATTGTAACCGACTCTGTGTAACCCTAGCCCTCTCCGGTGTCTATATAAACCGGAGGGTTTTAGTCCATAGGAAAAACAACAATCATACCATAGGCTAGCTTCTAGGGTTTAGCCTCCTTGATCTCGTGGTAGATCTACTCTTGTACTACCCATATCATCAATATCAATCAAGCAGGAGTAGGGTTTTACCTCCACCGAGAGGGCCCGAACACAGGTAAAAACATCGTGTCCCTTGTCTCCTGTTACCATCCGCCTAGATGCACAGTTCGGGACCCCCTACCCGAGATCCGCCGGTTTTGACACCGACAATGACTGACACGTAAACGCACCCCAGGGTTCGCTTATCGTGGAAAACACTCCACGACCCCAAAACAGTGAGTAATAGTCCATGAAACGGGCCAGAATCAGCCAAAACTGTGAGTGTTGATGACCAACACGTAAGCGCACCCCAGGGTTCAACAACTATGGAAATCGCTTCGGGACCCCAAAACGATGAGTAATAGTCCATGAAACGGGCCAGAATCGGCCAAAACTGTGAGTGTTGATGACCGACACGTAAACGCACCCCGGGGTTCGTTGATAGTGGAAATAACTCTGGGACCCCAAAACAGTGAGTAACAGTCCATGAAACGGGTCAGAATCAGGCAAAACTGTGAGTGTTGATGACCGACACGTAAACGCACCCCGGGATTCGTCAATCATGGAAATCACTCCGGACCCCAAAACTGAGAAATAGTCCAAGAAACGGGCCAAAATCGGACCAAACTGTGTGTCTTGACGACCACACGAAAGTACACCTTGGGTTCGACAACCATGGAAATCGATTTGGGACCAGAAAACAGTGAGTAATAGTCCACGAAACGGGTCCGAATCGACAAAAACCACGAGTGTTGATGACCGACACGTAACCGCACACCGGGGTTCGTCAATAGTGGAAATCAATCCAGGACCCCAAAACAGTGACTAATAGTCCATGAAAAGGGCCAGAATCGGCCAAACTGTAGAGTGTTGATGGCCGACACGTAAACGCACCCCGGGTTCGTTAATCGCGGAAATCACTCCGGGACCTCCAAACAGTGAGTAATAGTCCATGAAACGAGTCAGAATCGGCCAAAACTGTGAGTGTTGATGACCGACACATAAATGCACCCCGGGGTTCGTTAATCATGGAAATCACTCCGAGACTCTAAAATAGTGAGTAATAGTCCATGAAACGAGCCAGAATCGGCCAAAACTATGAGCGTTGATGACCGACACGTAAGCGCACCTTGGGGTTCAACAACTATGGAAATCGCTTCGGGACCCTAAAACGGTGAGTAATAGTCCACGAAATAGGTCAGAATTGGCCAAAACTGTGAGTTTTGACGACGGACACGTAAACGCATCCTGAGGATCGTCTATCGTGGAATCTCTCTGTGACCTCAAAACGGTGAGTAATAGTGCACGAAACGGGCCAGAATTGGCAAAATTGTGGCTGTTGATGACCGACACGTAAACGCACCCCGGGGTTCGTCAATCGTGGAAATTACACCGGGACTCAAAAACTGAGTAATAGTCCAAGAAACGGGCCAGAATCGCCCAAATTGCGATTGTTGTTGACCGACACGTAAGCGCACTTTGGGGTTTGAATACCATGAAAATTGCTTTGGTAACCCAAAACGGTAAGTAATAGTCCACAAAACAGGATAGAATCGACAAAAACCGTGAGTGTTGATGACCGACACATAAACACACCCAGGGGTTCGTTAATCGTGGAAATCACTCCGGGACCCCAAAACAATGGGTAATAGTCCATGAAACGGGCCACAATCAGCCAAAACTGTTAGTGTTGATGACCGACACGTAAGCGCACCCGGGGTTCGTTAATCATGGAAAACACTCCAGGATCCCAAAACAGTGAGTAATAGTCCACGAAACGGGCCAGAATCAGCCAAAACTGTGAGTGTTGATGAACGACACGTAAACGCACCCCGGAGTTTGTTAATCGTGGAAATCACTCCGGAACCCCAAAACAGTGAGCAATAGTCAACGAACCAGGCCAGAATCAGCCAAAACTGTGAGTGTTGATGACCGACATGTAAGCGCACCTTGGGGTTCAACAACTATGGAAATCGCGTCGAGGCCCCAAAACGGTGAGTAATAGTCCACGAAACGGGTCAGAATTGGCCAAAACTGTGAGTATTGACGACGGACACGTAAACACACACCGGGGATCGCCAATCATGAAAATCGCTCTGGGACCCCAAAAACGATGAGTAAACGGTCAAAATTGTGAGTGTTGATAACCAACACGTAAACGCACATCGGGGTTCATCAATCGTGGAAATCACTTCGGGCCCCAAAACTAAGTAATAGTCCAAGAAACGGGCCTGAATCGGCCCAAGCTGCGAGTCTTGACGACCAACACGTTATCACACATTGGGGTTCGACAACCATGGAAATCGCTTTGGGACCACAAAATGGTGTGTAATAGTCCACGAAACGGGTCAGAATCGACAAAAACCACGAGTGTTGATGACCGACACGTAAACGCACATCGGGGTTCGTCAATCGTGGAAATCACTCCGAGACCCCAAGACAGTGAGTAATAGCGGGCCAGAATCAGCCAAAACTGTGAGTGTTGATGACCGACACGTAAACGCACACCGGGGTTCGTTAATCATGAAAATCACTCCGGAACCCCAAAACGGTGAGTAATTGTCCATGAAACGGGCCAGAATCGGCCAAAACTGTGAGTGTTGATGTCCGGCACGTAAACACACACCGGGGTTCGTTAATCGTGGAAAACACTTCGGGACCCCAATACAGTGAGTAATAGTCCATGAAACGGGCCAGAATCGGCCAAAATTGTGAGTGTTGATTACCATCACGTAAACGCACCCAGGGTTTGTTAATTGTGGATATCTCTCCGGGACCCCAGAACAGTGAGTAATAGTCCATGAAACGGGCCAGAATCGGCAAAAGCTGTGAGTGTTGATGACCGACACATGAACGCACCTCGGGGTTTGTTAATCGTGAAAATCACTCCGGGACCCCAAAAAATGAGTAATACTCCATTAAACGGGCCAGAATCGGCCAAAACTGTGAGTGTTGATGAACGACACGAAAACGCACCCCGGGGTTCGTTAATCGTGAAAATCACTCCAGGCCCCAAAATAGTGAGTAATGGTCCACGAACCGGGCCAGAATCGGCAAAATCTGTGAGTGTTGATAACCGACACGTAAGCGCACCTTTGGGTTCAACAAACTATGAAAATCGCTTCGAGACCCCAAAACGGTGAGTAATAGTCCATGAAACGGTTCAGAATTGGCCAAAACTGTGAGTGTTGACGACGGACACGTAAACGCACCCCGGGGTTCGTCAATCGTGAAAATCGCTATGGGACCCCAAAATGCTGAGTAATAGTGCACGAAACAGAGCAGAATCGGCCAAAATTATGAGTGTTGATGACCAACACGTAAACGCACACCGAGGTTCGTCAATTGTGGAACTCACTTCGGGCCCCAAAACTGAGTAATAGTCGAAGAAACGGCCAGAAACGCCTAAACTACGAGTCTTGACGACCAACACGTAAGCACGTCTTGGGGTTCCACAATCATGAAAATCGCTTTGGGACCACAAAACAGTGAGTAATAGTCCATAAAACGGGTCAGAATCGACAAAAACCGCGAGTGTTGATGACCGACATGTAAACGCATCCCGGGGTTCGTTAATCGTGAAAATCATTCCGGGACCCAAAACAATGAGTAAGAGTCTTTGTAGAGTAAGGGGCGACAATGGCCTCTTTGGCCCTCAAGAAGCTCCGCCATTGCGCACAACCAACTCCATTGCTTCACTTAACCAAATTTTCAGTTACCTATTTTTAGCTTTCATGTTTGGTTTCTATTTTTAAAAATGATAGAAACCGAATTTTTGATTTATACTGAACGCCCGTGACTATAGTTTACGCCCGTTGCGTGAACCATTTTTAGCATAGCAGTACACGCACCAGGACCCCGACCCGAGGCGGTCAGCCAGACAAGGTTCCAGCTTTGTTTACAAGGGAAAAAAGGGCATTCTTTGGGTAGAGCTCAAGTAACAGAGACACGATCCAGCCAACATCATGACGCGCGACCTGTTAAATCACCAGCAGTGAGAGAGATGGATGTATGTTATGGCTGGCGCATCAACTGTGCAGGTTACTACCTCCTTCCAGCGTTGGATATCCTCATATCCATCCACTCGCTTCCTTCCTGGCCGACTTGACTTGTTGCTTGGTCGCGCCTTTTATAGCTCGATCATTTATGGGATTAGCTCTTTTCTCTAACGCTGCATTTGGATGTCTGTATTGGAGGCCTCCGTATTGAATTGGTTTCAATTCAGTAAGGAAACTGTAATGGTCACGAATACGAATTCACTTGTTTGGATGCTCATGGAATTGGCTCATGGAATCTCAAGGAGGTTTCAATACCAAATCATGTTTGGATGGCAAATTGTGGAATTGCATCTTCTTGATGCATCAAATCAAAATTTATACAATGTGTGATTATAATTGAATGATTATGTAGCAGTAAAATTAACAAGTACTTTTAGAAATGTGTGATGACACCCGTTTGGATGGCAAACTATGAAATATTTTAGAAATTCCTAACAATAACAAGTACTACTACAACAACAACTTTTCAAAATAAAGTGCTCTGATGTACCGTGCTTCAAAAATCCACACTTGGGCCTTTTTGTGTAATTACATATCCAACTGGTAAGCCTCTCTGACAGCAAAATCTACTTATCTAAGTGCTCTAGCATTCCTCATAGGGCCTCGGGCTTCATCGATTTTGTGTAACACGGTTACATAAGGCTAGGAATTCATGAGCAGAATGACTGCACATACATGAAATTTTCGGCCAGGGCAGATTGCAAGTAAGTAACTAGTGTACTTATCAGATAAATTTACAAGAGTTACACTACAGCAACAGCAGAATTTACAAGATTCAGGAAGTGTAAAGCAAAGTCAGGGAGGGAAGAACAAACGGTAGACGAGGGGGATCTGGCGCCTGACCACGAAGAGGAGATGGGGAACTGGCGGCATAGGAGGAGGGGTCCAGTGGTAGGCACGCCGGAGCACGGGAAGAGGAGGAGGAGCGGCGGCGGACGGGGAGGGACAGGCCATGGCGGCCATGGGCAGATGAGATGCGGCGGCCAGGACCTCATCGAGGGAGGAGAGGAAGGGGCTTGCCGGTTTGGGTGCAGTGCGAGCTCGTTGGCGTCAGAAATGATGGGAGTGGGGGTTGTGATAGAGGATGATCAGGGACGTCGGTGGCCCAACAGTTGTGGCATTAGGAGGGGGTAAAGGGATGGTCGGGGAAGACAGTGACACAACAGTTGTGGCGACACAACTTTTGTATCACAATTTTTATGTAAAAACATTTTCTATCTAAAATTTGTAAGTTTATTTTTTTTTGTTATAAAAACTCAAATCTATTATAAAAATTCACCAGAAGTACAGAACACCTTAAATATAATAAAAGTGACATTGAAATCTCTAGACCACCAAATGACCACTGTCATCGTCAGAGTAGGGCTGACCTTATTGATGACAACCAGAAAGTCTTCGTGCACATGTCCTTAAGGACCAGTGCCTCAAAGCCGCAGTTGTCGTCGTTGAACGCTTAAATCGACCGGAAGAACCAGACATCAAATCTCGTAGTCGCACACCCACAATGAGAAGCCCTAACCTTACCACCCCAAGGAGCTGAACGGAATCTACGGAGCTCCGTCTAATCTGTCCTAACGGACAAACTTGACGAAGATCGAATACCGAAAAACTAGCTCGAAGAAGAAGCGCCACCATTTGTTCGAGCGTCGTCCCTGCGCGGACTAAAACCCTAATGTATCTGCTAGCCGTAGCCGAGGCACCAAAATTCCCCTCCTCGTCATTGGTCCCCGTAGCGACATGCAGAGGAAAGACCAATCCACTAGCTCGTCGACGGAGATCGACGGAGATCAAGGGAAGAAAGGCTTTGCCCTGGTCATCTTGCGAGAGGGGAAAGATAGAGACGCGGAGTTTCCACTCGTACGTTCATAGCTAGACACTTCTGGCAGGGAGATAGTATAAAATTTTACACCAGTATATGATGCGGGAATGATATGCACCACTACATCATTCCAGAACGCACCAGCATTACGAGAGACCCGAGACCGCCCTTGAACGCACCAGACAGCGTGTGAAGCATCCATGATTGGTTTCCTCCGGGCGCCAACCGAAAGATGATGCCCTAATCCTGTTGTCAAGCAGTGCAAAGCGTTGTAGCCCATCAATGCCCATGTCTCCTACACAGCGGCCACACCTAGGACCAAAATTTTCATGAACTAGTGAGCCTAGCACGTAGCATAGCATACTAGCAGAAAAAAAGGCAGCGAGCGAGCAAGCCGTGCCTTCCTTTCCCAGTTTCCATAATAATCCGGATGCCCCCGGCGTGATGATTGGCCCCCATAATTCGGTCAGCACCGTGGGGTTCTTTCTCATGAGCGGCTAGTAGTGTAGTGAAAAATGTTTGTCTTGAGGCCTTTTTGCTTTGGACAAGAGGCTTCTTTCACCTTATTTAGTAGTAGTAATAAAAAGGAAAAGAAAAGAAAAGGGAAGCGGCTGGTAGGTAGCTGCTGTGACAAATGTGAGTTGAGGTTGAGGAGATAGCTTGTTGGCAAGGAACAAAAGTTTGTAGAAAAGCATTCAATCCCAAGTTCCTAACAGTACTTGTCAATCCCCAAAGAGGTACTGCTAGCTCCTGCTAGCTCGGCTTGGCTTCAACAAAGTAATTCCACCAGCAAGCTTAATATAACTACCAATCTCTATCTAAACTAGGAGTAATAAATAAACAAGTGTTAGGGCAACTTCAACGCAAGGACCCAAACGGACACGGATTTTGTCCTTTTGGATCGCCGGTTTGGCCTTTGTCCGCCTATGTCCGCACTAATCTGGGCAGTGCGCCCAATCGGCCGACTCATTTGATCCGTTTGGACAGTGCGCCACCCATTTGGCACTCGGTCGTTTATTTTTAATTCTCATATTTTCATAATCAAACATAGCAAGTAGATAGCAAAATAAAAAGCTAGCATTTTTTGCATTGTACCATATGCCACGCCGGCATACAACATTGCACCAAAAGAACCGCCACGGCTATATTTCATTCATCTCGGCCCTAGTTCTTGAAAAACAAACAGATAAAAGATGATCACACATAATCTCGGTCTTGGATGTACTCTCAAACCAAGCTTTCTTTTTTGGGGGGTCATCTTGCTCGTGTCAGCCGCCGCGATCTCCACGTCCTTAGAGATTAGCGCGAGCTCCACCTCCTTGACTCTTGTCCGGGCATTGCTCTCATTGATCTAGAGCTTCTTCTTCTGTATGTCAAAGTAGGTTTTCATTTTCTCCTCTTTCTATTGACCCTTCCTCTCTTCCCTCTCTTCCTTTTGGGCAATGAACCCCTTAAAAGTTTCTTGCAAGGCGATTCTCGAAGTATAACACTTCGTATCCACCTTGGAATTGGTCTTCCCCCCTTGGTCTCTTCTCACTTTCACTTGGGTCGGCGACCGATGAAGACCCACACCTCTTTTTTGGACGGCATATTGGTCCTTGAACTTTGGGCAACCCTTAATTTTCCTCCAACAATGGCTCAAAGTGAATGGCTTGCCCGCATTTTGGACTTTGAAAGTATCCAAGTCTTGAAACGCCTACACATAGAGATGAAAGCAACAAGTATACCATGCCGTTAATATGCATAGGAGGACGATATATGCTCTTATTATGAACAAGGGAAGGAAATGTATACCATGCCGTTGATTCCAAGGCCAGTCACGGGACGACATTCGATATTCTCACGAGCACCACAAATAATTTTCCACTCTAATTGGATGA
This sequence comes from Aegilops speltoides, assembly GCA_021437245.1. Classification (NCBI taxonomy): domain Eukaryota; kingdom Viridiplantae; phylum Streptophyta; class Magnoliopsida; order Poales; family Poaceae; genus Aegilops; species Aegilops speltoides. Next base: position 5,615,608 of record CM038144.1, read on the forward strand.
AGCCCTACCTCTTTTGAATTGACACATCGACCTGGTCACTCTCAAATTTGCAGGGTTCAAACTTCCTACGTTCATGAAAGTAATCACCAACCCTCTTCCAAAATGCAGTTCCTTTTTGCTTGCCGTTGGTGTTGGGATCTTGTCCAATTGCCATTCAAGCTTCGCAAATCAACTTGTCCTCCACATCTGTGCATGCTCCTATCCTCACGCTTTTCCTCCTCTTTTGTGGCTGGCGTTGCTCCTCTAGCTCTTCTCAAACTCCAATGGCTCTCGTCGATGTCAACACCCTCGCCGCCTTCAGAGTCATGGCCATCATTGTAGTGCCCATCGTTGTACTGGTCGTGGGCGTCTTGGCTTTGGGTGTCTTGCCTGTCTTGAATCCCGTCATCATCATACCCTTGGCCACTCTCATTCATCATCTCCTCCAAGACTTCGTCATGAAACCTCGGATCAGCAGGTGTCAGGGTGGGCATCAAACAGGTTGCTGGCATCGGGTAAGTTGGCCGGGGAGACCACCCGCGAGTGCTTCCTTTGCGTCCCAGTAGACTGGCTGGCCACAGGTGTGACGTTGAGATCAATGGGGGACACCACGAGGAAGACCAGCACGTAGTGCCCCATTTTTGGTGAGCCGTCCCGAGGCGACGTGGAGAAGCGGGACGCGGCCGGGTCGTGTCCAGGAAGGTACCCGTACGTCATACGGAGTTGTTGACACGCGCAGGGACTCCGGAAGCGGCAGGCGGGCCGCAGCCGAGCTCGTGATGGCCACCATGAAAAGGGTCGGCTCGCCGCGTTACCCTAGAAGGAGAAGGGCTTGTTGCCGGCCTTAGCGACGGGGTTGGGCACGTCTGCCATGGCGTGAGTGCGAGAGGATTTCAAGAAAGAGCGGAGGGAATGGCGTGGGCGTGTCACGGACGGGCGGGCCGGGGAAGGACAAGGGGCGTCCGCGTGAACGCAAACCCGGCTCAAATTTAAACCGAAAATGGATCATGGTCGACCAAAAAGCGTACACCCATCTGCTTACGTCGGCGCGTTGCACCGTGTTTTTTGTCCGCGTTAATCCAAACCAAACGTGAAGGAACGAAAAACGCGTCGTGCGTTGCAGTTAGCCTTAATGCGCCAAAGCGGGCCGTCCTTGTTTCTACTAATCAGTAGGGTAGTGGTACTATGAAGCTTTGACAATCGGCGTCTGGTTCGTATACAAGACAGTAGTGTGCACTGTGCGGTGCGTGCTGGGGAAGATCGTGTGGATCGCCCGGGGCCGGAGCGGCGGAGCCACGGAGGAAGGAGACAAGGCGGCGAGGGAGAGGCCGTCGTGTGGCCGCGCCGCGCCCCACTGTTGTGGCTCGCGCACGGCGGTTTTGACCAACTGCTCCCGCTCAGCTTCATGCACCCCCGACCGACAGACACGGCGACGTGTGGGGCTCCGCCCGGCGTCTGCCGCAGACACGATTCTTCCTCTCTCGTCGCGTCCTTTCTTCTCTCACTGGACTGCCATGCCCTGCATGCACTGTTGTCTCGTGCGCCCCCAGCTGCTGATCCGGTCATCCTCTGCCCGGGCTGCTCCTCCTCCTCCTCCTCTTCTCGGCGTACTGTACGTTGCTGCGAGCAGCGGGGCCATGGCAATGGCAGCTCGAGTTTTTCAGCGCCAAACAGGTGTCTGTTCGCTCATTTACGACGACGACGACGACGACGGTGACCATGATGATGATGGTAAAGCTCGTGATGGCGAGACCGACATTGATGGATGGATGGATGGCTTCCTTTACCAGCAAGCAAGCAAGGCGAATGTACCATGTGTACTACTATGGGATGTGTGTGTGTGTGTGTGTGCAGGAGAGGGTAAAAGGAGGCGCGGGTGCGGTGCGAAAGGGGTCGGAGAGGGGCCAAGGCTGGGTCAGTGGTGTCTCCCAAAGGGCGGAGCAAGAAGGCACGGGCAAATCAAGTGGGCATGAGCACGGTCCGCCCCTGCGAGTCGGAGCGGGCCGGGGCGCGGTACAGACAAAAAGGCCTCTGTTTTTTGTTGACGCATCTTGTCCGTCCGTCCATCACCCATTGACCAACCGATACACACAGGTGGAGTACGTCCATGGATGAGCCGACAAAACCACGCTATCGGCATCACAGTGCACGGGCTGTGCCACGACACGACTGGGGCAGCAGTAGCACCGCAGGCAGCAGAGGTACCTGGCCGACTCTTCATCAGCATGCATTTCCCAGTGTTACCGCTGGTAAGTAACCCATCCGGTGGTCACTCCGGTCATGCATGATCGTAGCATAATTCATTCATGCAGCCGCCAAGACAAACAGACACGATCGATCGATTAGCATGCTATAATTCTTGCCGGACCCTCAGTTCAGTGTGACAGTGTCTCTGCACTGAAACAATGGGGCGAGGGGGCGGGTCAAAGGTGATCAATCAATTAATTAATGGACGGAGCAGACAAGAGGAGAGGAACAGAATCAACAAGAGGGGGCGGCCGATGCATCATGCTGGTACTACTACTGGTACAGCCGCGGCACGATCTCTGTCTCCCCAACTTTTCCTTCCTCACAGTCAGCCTCTGTGCTCCTTGATCTTCTCAAAAAGGCTTCCCCTTCCCTTCCCTTGCCTTCCACGACGCGACGCAAGCCCGACCTGCCCCCGTACCCTATAACCAAGGCGGCATTGCACTCCATTCCACCTACGTGCCGGTGCACTTGCTCTCGTCTCTCCTCTCCTCTCCTCTCCTCTCATCGCTCCGAATTTGGCGATCGCGGCGGGGAGGCGCACGCGCAAGGAATGAAGGAGGTGGTGGCGGCGGGCGGCGCGGGGGTGTCCCCGTGCGCGGCGTGCAAGCTGCTGCGGCGGCGGTGCTCGCCGGGGTGCGTGTTCGCGCCCTACTTCCCCTCCGGCGAGCCGCACCGTTTCGCCAGCGTGCACAAGGTCTTCGGCGCCAGCAACATCAGCAAGCTCCTCCAGGTCCGTCCCCGCACCGCCCCTACCGCGCTCGCTCTCTCGCTCGCCGCACCCACGCACGACGTTGCATGCGCCGCCATGAATGCCACTCTGCTCCGCTCGTGTGCTCCTCCGCGTCTCATCCCCCCAACATGGATCTGCTCCCTCGCGTGCTGCCGCCATCATGTCTGCCCTCCTCCGCGCAGCCTTCTCGGCGCATGCGCAAGCCAATTCCGCTAATAGCAGCAGCTTTTACGAAGATTTTTAGCATTGCCAGGGAAACAAAGATAGTAGAACCATTTCTCAGGGACAAGTTTGCTACTAGTTCTAGGACCAAACAGCTTCGTCTCCTACTCCTTCCTTGTTCCGCTGACGATGCTTCAGTTTGACACGGCGTTTTTCTTCTTTTTTTTCTTCAGCAGCATACAGTTTGCCGGCGTGTCCAGAACAAGCCCATGAGCGTGTTCATTACGCGACATTATTATGCCAAAAATAGCACGCTTCTTTCCTTTGCATGTACTCCCTCCGTCCTAAAATAAATGCCTTGAGCTTAATGCAAATTTATACTAGAGCTAGCATAAAGTTGAGACACTTATTTTGGGACGGAGGGAGTATATAATTAGCAAGTTTCTCCAAGCGGTAGCGCCCACGCTACTGCTACAAGACAGACAGAGAGAGAGGAGACATGTCATCTTTCTGTAGTTAGATTAGATTAGATTAGAGAGAGAGATTCTCAGCATGTGTTGTGCTGTGTGATCACAACAAGATCACGCACCTTCCTCTCTCCAGTTAGATTAGGGAGGAAATTATCACCATGTGCTATCTAAACTCTAATATAATCATACCGACATTTGACTGACCGACACGCCTCATATCTCTCTCTCTTTGTCTAGAGTTTGACATGTGCACTTTCTTATCTATTCTATGGTCGAGGACAACATTGCATATGTATCAACATTAACCAACAAGCATGCGCAGCGTCCCACCGCTTTCACTGCTCACTGGGGTCATCGCTGTGAACCTGTATATGCATCGATTGATGCAGAGGCCGGAGGTAAACCTCCTTTTCTAACAAAAAAATCTATGCGAACCTGTCCCTGAAGGCTGAAGCAATCCATCCAACATGCGCCGTGCAGTGTTGTCAATTTGAATCAGATTCATTGCCAAAAGGCATGCCTAGTTACTTCGCTACTCCAACATTTCCCGCGCTTTCATCAGTAATGTTCCCATAGACATGCTCCCTAGGATCTTACTAAATCGAAAAAAAAGGCTTTGGATATATCTCCAAATGAAATTTTCTCCCTCCCATGTGGTGATAATCCACCCCAACAGTAAGTCAGTCAATCAGAGGCGTACCGCCTAGCTCTCTCTGCGGCAGTCAGCCATCTTCACACGGCCACTGCACATGCCTCCCACCTGAACAGAAAATTCAGAAACTTTCGGACGCACCAAAAATACATACATATGGTTCTACACGACATGATTATGCCAAAATTAGCATATGCTTCTTTGCATGCATAATTTTAGCAAGTTTCTCATAGTGGCAGTGGCCATGCCCCATGCCACAGGAGACAAGGAGAAGGAGAGAGAGATCGTCTTTGTTTCTTTATTAGTTACTCCCTCCGTCCGAAAATATTTGTCATCAAAATGAACAAAAAAAGATGTATCTTGAACTAAAATACGTCTAGATACATCCCCTTTTATCCATTTTGATGACAAGTATTTCCGGACGGAGGGAGTACTAATTAGAGAAAGATTATGTGCTGTGCTGTGTGATCACAAACAAGAAGATCATGCAGCTTCCTTCCTCTCTCTTTAGTTAGAAAAAATAAATAGAGACCATCACCATGTGCTGTCTAACTCTAATCTAATCTAATCGCAACAAGAGGTCTGGAACGTGGCATACGCCTCATACCGATATTTGACAAAAAAAAAAAAGCTTGCTTAGCTGCAGTCCATGTGGTGTACAGTTTTCACATTTGCACTTTCTTTTGCTATGCTATGCTATGGTTGACGACACCATCCATATTTATCAGCATTCATCAAGCTTCCCTTTTTCAAAAAAAGAAGACGACATTCATCAAGCTTCCCTTTTTTTTAAAAAAAGACATTCATCAAGCTTCCCTTTTTCAAAAAAAAAAGACATTCATCAAGCTTCCCTTTTTTTTTTAAAAAAAAAGACATTCATCAAGCATGGGCAGCAACATCCTACTCCCTCCGTCTGATAATGTAAGATGTTTATTGACACCACTACTAATAGTGGTGTCAAAAAACGTCTTACATTATGGGAGGAGTGCTTTCACTGTTCACAGGGGTCATCCCTGCGACTGTGAACCTGTCCCTGAAGCAACCCTACATGTGCAGTGCAGTCAATTTAAACTTTTTTTTTGGATAAAGGTGGTCAAATTAAACTAGATTGATTGCCCAAAGGCATGCCTAGTTACTATTATAAGATTTTTCCATACTTCCCATCACTGATGCTCCCATAGACATGCTTACTTACTACTAGGATCTTACTAAATCTACAAAGTTTTGGCTATGTCTCCAAATGAAAGCTTCTCCCTCCCATGTGATAATCCATCCCAGCAGTCAGTAAATCAATGGCGTACGGCCTAGCTCTCTCGGCAGTCAGCCAACTTCAGACGACCACTGCACATGCCTCCCACCTCAACAGAAAATTCAGAAACTTTCGGCCGCACCAAACATGTTGCAAGCATCATCTTTCTCAACTTATTAGAGTCATATCGATCATGTATACTAACTATTACTCCATCCTCAAAATAAGTGTCTCAACTCTAGTACAACTTTGTACTAAAGTTAGTACAAAGTTAAGACACTTATTTTAAGACAGAGGGAGTATTAGGTAGGAAACCACTTTTTTTTTCTTCCGTCTGAAACTAAGCATGATGTGTGTGTGTGTGTGTGCAACCTGCAGGAGATTCCGGCGGAGCACCGGGGCGACGCGGTGAGCAGCCTGGTGTACGAGGCGAACGCGCGCGTGCGCGACCCCATCTACGGCTGCGTCGGCGCCATCACGTCGCTGCAGCGGCAGGTGGAGTCCCTGCAGACGCAGCTCGCGCTGGCGCAGGCCGAGATGGTCAGGCTCAGGATGGCCAACGCCTACGGGGCGGCGCGCCGCGCCGGAAGCACCGCCAGCGGCTCGCCGTCCTCCATGTCGTCGCCGACCAAGGCCACGCCGGACCATCATCATCACATGGCGGTCGACCAGCCCGGCGTGATGGAGCTGGAGCTGGAGTGCTCCAGGTTCTGGTCCTTCTGAAGCCTGGACGACAGGCTACACTATTTACTTAGGCTGCTGATTTAGTCAGTGCGATGATCAGGTGATGGCTTGGTATATATAGAAGCATTAGTATTTAAAAGTAGACTACGGTGACACCGGGAGGAAGGTGAAAGCCCTTCTTCTCTCCTCTCCTATATACGCCTCCAGCATGCCCGCGGATTTTTGGCTGTGCTTTTGTTGACAAGGGTGGAAGAAACAACTCCTACAGGCTACAGACAATTTGGTGTGTGCTTTCCTTTCTGCTACCCATTGCAAGAACCTTGTTGCCCCTTTCAATTCTACTTAGTTGGACAACTGAGCCCTGCTGTGGAAGTGCAGATTACCATGTTTATGTCTGTCAGATGATGAGCATTGAGGCCGCGATTAAAATATCCAATAGTTTTCTGCAATTTTACGGTGTTATGTTTGCTTCATGCAGAGCAGAACAAGAGAAACATCTCTACCAAGGGATTAAAGTAGATATCAGATAACCATATATTGCATGCAGCTCAAGTTATCACAAGGCATGAAACAGCTTCAAGTTGTTTTTTGTTACAATGCCTGGCTCCCGAGATCGAACGATCTGAAGAAACAAAGTTGAGAACCAAATTTTACCAGATTACAACTTGTAAACCGCTTTAGTTCGGGCAGATCCAACCGTTTCATGATCTAACGGTCCAAAATTGCAATTGAGCATTGCATACCACTCTAGGTGACATATGTTATCCGGCGCGGTATCTTCCTACTGTCTGCAACCCCAACAGACTAAAATACTTGTTACCACACAGCTCTCTCAGCGCATAGGTCATGGAACTGTTCAATTTGCTAGGAGGCCTTACCAGAGCAGAGCACTTCATGAATCCTACGCCCTACGGCAAGCTGCGGTTTAGTAAGCCTTGGAAAGAGAGGTACAGATCTTTGCTGTCTGGACCAAATATCTCTTCAGCCTTCTTGAGGGTTTCCTGGTTCACATGTAAATATGGCAAGTTATTTATCGAGGTTCAGGTCACAACATAGACTCAATTCATTAATTAGCAAAAAGAGGCAGACGACCAACCTCTCGTGACTGCTTATGAGCATTGAGCTCTTTGATGTTCGCTAAGAACGCTCCAAACTGTTCGTATGATAGACGACTCCTGGAATAATAATGGTGTGCTTTAGGGATTTTGATACACCCATCTTAGCTGCTGTGCCAGATGTAAAGAGTAGGGAGATCAACTGACCTGGCCTGGCGGAAAAATTCTTTTCCATCAATACGAGGAGTGCGACCTGAAAACCCAAGCATCAACCATATTAACGATATCATGTTGCACACAATCATTTAAAAAGGCACAACATATCTTCAAAGTTCAGAATAAATGAAACCTGGGTTGGGACGTCCCCTTGGAGGTGAGTTAGCTGCAGACGACTGCTTGCTTGAATACCATGGTGTCATTGACATGTGTCCTTCAATTCGAGTTCTTGAAGGCGAGGTAGCTCCAGATACCAACTTTGGTGTTGCTGTGGTAGACATTACTCTTGGAGAAGCAGAGGTGGACATTATGTTTGGGGTCGCTTCTGGCGTAAGGCGTTGGTTGATGTGTGGGGAGAGGGCATACTTTTGGACTGGAGGCCTTGCCACTGTACCAAACAGATTAGCCAAAATGCAGAGGATTAAATCATGGATAGCTTGAGAACATCAAAATAGACGATCAACAGGAAGCTAAGAAGACCTTCTCTTGTCGTGCTTCCAAGATCCCCAGACCCATTCAACAAATTTGCTGCAGTGTGGCTGATAGATCCATCTTCAATATTCAAAAGATAATAGCAGTCAGGGATTCATGTCGGGTATTTCCAGTGATACATATAACACATCAGGTTTCATGTCGGGTATTTCCAGTGATACATATAACACATCAGGTTTTTCGGGATAAACCTCCACAGGACGATGTTTTGGATGATACTGACTGATCACATGTTGTAATGTCAACTGTTTCTTGAGGCTGCTTGGAAAGATTCAGCAGAGAATCAAGGGAAAACTGTCAAACATTGCCATAGACTAGCAGGAAATAACACATATGGACAGAGATCATATAATAATGTGATTACACACCGATGTACTATCATCGCGGAGTGACTGCATCAGATGCCTCTTGAATGACTCCAGCTGATAATGGAGCAAAAAGTTCAGAATGTTGTCAAATAAAAGAAGTTAAAGGAGAAAAGAAACAATAGAACCAGGAAGCAATAATCTGATTTAGTCCTTAAATAGCTTAGCAAAGAGTGCCTTTCTTTTCATCTGTCATAGGAATCATAAGAATGCACACATTTGTTCAGTCAGTCCCTGCATCTATTTTTGCATCAAGGCCACCCTTGATTTGCTAGCATTGCACATGGCATTAAATATGTGAAAGTTTTTCATTTTTCTGTCAAACCTCACTCTCATTTGTAGCCTGCCGAAGTTAAAAATTCACTCTTCCCTGGCACTACCAAAATTAGTGTACTAAATAGCCCAGATTGGTGAACGAGTTTCAAGCATACAATCCCAGTGAGTGAGCTACTCCCTCGGTCCTAAAATAAGTGTCTTTGATTTATTTAGTAAGTACAACTTCGTACTAAAGTTGTACTAAATCAAATCAAAGACACTTATTTTGGGACGGAGGGAGTGCTGCATTACTGCAAATCATCATCCACCACCTAAGCCAATCACACGACAAGATATTTCAGTTGCACAGCACTACATACACTGGTCAACATCTGCTGCAAGGATGGGAATTACAGTAGTAAAAAGATGCGAGGAGGGGGCAACCTTGTGCAGGTCGCGCGCCTGCTTCTTGGAGGTCTGCGCCAGCGAGTCCCGCTCCTTGCTCAGCTGAATCTGCACCCACGCCCACACCACACGCGAAGGCAAGCAGCAAAGCCTCGTCAGCCAACGGAAGCAGAACCAACCAAACGAGAGAGCGGAGGAGAACGGGAATCAAAAGCCCACTGACATTGTCCTCGAGCGCGGCGCGGAGCCTGGCGTTGGTCTCCTGGAGCGCGCGGTCGAGCAGCGCGACGCGGTCCCGCAGCTCGGCGTTCTCCCGGTCCCGCTCGGCGGCGCCCTCCCTGAGGCGCGCGGCCTCCCGCTCGAGGCCCGTCACCCGGCCGGCGACGGCCAGCGCGGTGATGCGGCGCGCCAGATCCAGCTGCTCGTAGGGGTCCCGCGGCAGCACCGCCAGCACGCCGTCCGGCAGCGCGAACTCCGACGTTCCCAGCCCCGCCGCCGCGCCCTCCGCCGGTGGCATCGCCCGCGGCGCGACGAGGTGAGATCTCGGCCTGGGATGGGAGGGAGAGCTGGCTGAAAGGGACCACTGCCGTCTCGCCGCTGCGCGTGGAAAAGTTTCGATTTTGAAATTGGGGGGGCTCGGCTCGGCGGCGGAAGCGAGGTTTCGAATTGTTTTGGGGTGGGCACGGGGCGGGGAGGGACCTCGCCTCGCCTCGGTCCTCTGTTTGTTTGTGTTTTGGGTGGACGGACGCCCAGCCCCAGGGACCAGGCTAGCAAAGTTTCAAGTTTTTCTTAAATAAAAAATTACAAGAGTTGAGACACTTATTTTGGGGACGGAGGGAGCATCGATATCTAGTACATCAAATTATTTCGTTGTAAACTTATAAAAAATGTACCTTCATATGTACTATGTATACTGCATTTCGTAGATCTTACCATGTTTTTTTATAAATTTATTCAAATTTAAACAAGTTTGACTTTAGGGTTTTTTGTTCAAAAGGACCACCTGCCCAACGAAATTGCCATAAAAGACCCCCTTCGGATGAAATTGACAAAAAAGACCCCCTAGGCCGTGGCGGCAGGCGCGGCAGCCAACACGTGACACCTGCCGCCACGCCCGGAGGCGGCAACACTGTTCGTTGCACTGTTCACGCAAAAGACGGGAAAAACAACGACGAGACGAGCAAACAGTACCTGCCGCCTCACATAGTGGCGGCAGAACTGTTCACGTGTGAGTGAACAGTAATTTCGAAAAAAAATAAAAATTAGCAGAAAAATTCAAAAAAAACTGTATGAACAGTGTTGCCGTCGCTGCATGAGGCGGCAGGTACTGTTCGCTCGCCTTGTCATTGTTTTTTCGTCTCCTGCGTGAACAGTACAACAAACAGTGTTGCCGCCTCCGGGCGTGGCGGCAGGCGCCACGTGTCGGCTGCCGCGCCTGCCACCATGGTTCAGGGTTTTTTTTTTTTTTGCCAATTTCATCCGTAGGAAGTCTTTTCTGGCAATTTCATTGGGCAGGTGGTCCTTTTAGACAAAAAATCTAGAGCTTCGATCGTTTTGGAACGGAGGGAGTACGGTGGAACAAAAAAAAAGGAACGGTACTCGTGATAGTGTCCTCCATGTCCCCCTCGCCTCTAAACTGGTTTAAACTCCATTTATTTTGGGGAAGGGTTTAGTTTCCAAAATGCTCCTGATCACAGATATGCCCAGATGAGATGGCCTACCCAATGGTATGCCTTTTTCACCAGACCATCTATTCGATCATTCAATTTGTATAGCGAATGCTTGGTTACGCAACTGTCCTGGGATGCACCACTTTTAAAACCCCGATGAACCATAGCAGCACAAGCCTCTTTCAGTTTCCACGAGGCAGCATCGATCCAAGGAAACGTCATACCGAGTCAGTCAAACAGCGTTACTCATGATGTACTAGCAGAGTGTAATTCTGTTTATGAGGAAATAAACCCACATTATCCCCCCAAAAAAAAAAGGTGAACAAAGACAACATGTGCAACAAGTCATTCCATTCGTCTGCAGCATTCCGCGCTACTACTACATGTTACACCTCACCCACTAGGGTAAAAAAAGAATCGCACAACACTCACTATCAAGAGCGTTTTTGTACAAGGCTCGAACGGTCACCAGGAATTTACATATACTACCAGACACAATTCGGCATGCAGCCTTACCCAGCAACCATAAAGAGAGACATATATGGGACAACATGGCGGCATTTCCAGCCCACGACCGGTCCGCAAGCTGCTATGCATTCATATTCGTCATTATCCTTTGATGATGAAGGGGGGGCGGGCGGGCGAGCGGGTTAGTATCATCAGCTTAAGAAACACAGGACCATCGTCCAGTCGCCCTCCGCGCTCAGCATTTCATCTTTTATATGGTCCGCCTCCAAATTTTCATCTCTTTTCTATGTCACCTGCTCGTTCTCGTTTTGGGGCGGCTCGGCGTAGTCCTGACCGTGGTGGTGGTCGCGGACGTCCCTGAACATGGAGAAGAAAGAAACTATGCCGTCAGAAGCGCCGCCTCCTAACAACCACAGCAAGAGGGAGCCGAACGGGTTCAACGAGCCCGAGGCTGCGGGGGCATTGCCGGCTTGCTCGAGATTCTGATCCTCGTACTGGAGAGGGTTGGTTGCTGCCGCCTCGGCGTTTTCATTGAGTTGCTGGCCCCCCTCTTGCTGGTTCCTCGTGGGCTCAGCCTGGGCCAGTAGGGGATCTGCTTCATGAGCTGCGCCAGCGTCGTCGTTCATCGTGCCGGGGTCCCTCACGTTTACCCTCGCGATATGTAATGTTGAAGTGTAGATGGTAGAGGATGTGATCTGAACACCAGTCTGTTGGTGAATGTGAGCTCGGCTCCTGATGAATCGCTGGAGGGCTGGCACCTGAAACACAGCAAGCCAATCTCAAGTAAATATCATGGGTGACAAGGAGACGTCTGTCCGGGCTTTTGAACCCATTAGCCATTATACAATCTTCCCACCATCCTACGTGCACACTATCTAGCTCGGTAGCTATATGAGATCAAAGAAATCTTTGCGACTTATAATGCATGAAAAGTGTGACAAGAGATGCGTCTTAAGCAGTTTTCAGAATCTACAAATGGAACAGTTCGTCATGCCGAAGGGAACATAGTGTCAACTGGTATTTACTCCCTCCGTCCGAAAAAGCTTGTCCCAAGCTTGTCCTTCAAATGGATGTATCTAGCACTAACTTGGTACTAGATACATCCATTTGAGGGGCAAGCTTTTCCGGACGGAGGGAGTACATGCTCAAATATAAAACAAGACAGTAACAAGCCCTGAACAAAGAAGAGTGAAGAAAGTACAAAGCTACAGAGACAGTAGGATCAACTCACCTCAAAACGGTTCCAAAAGTACAGGATTAGATGTTGCATGAATGCTGCCGTAGCAGAGAAAGCCAGGTACGAGAAGCCTGATAAAAAAAACATAAATATGCATGTCATGTAGCTATATAGGATACCTAAATTAGTTGTCAATAGTATGTTCCAGAAAGACATATCCAACTACATACCGTAGGTGTATGAGAAGAAGTAGATGTGGAAAACCAGGAAATACAACAAGAAGAAGCGCGGAAAGAACTGCATTGATATAGATGTGCGCACACTGCAAAAAAATAGAAGAATTAAAGTAGTTCAGTCTAAAGCAACTTTGTATGCACACTGTAATGCTTTCTCTATCTCGAAGTAAATCTAATTGCTCTTGCAGTAGTTCAGTGAACAATCCTAGTTATTACTTGCACAAATTTACATGTGCAATACTATAGTAAGATCCCAATTTTGCGAAAGTAAACATAAAGCATTCCAGCACTATGGTCACCTGATCATCGTGAACAGCTCACATAACCACACAAGAGTCAGAACAAGAAATGCGAGCAACTGGTCATCGTAGAACTCAAACAGAAAAAAGAGGATCCCAATCATGATCTACAGAGACAAGAGTACAAGAATTCATGTTAAGTATACAGTTATACATTTTCAACAAGAATTTAAGTTAGTTAAATACATTGGAGTGTTTTGCCATACCGGAACAAAAACCAGTGATTCAATCACATGCACAAATATCAGTTGAAATGTGGGCAGCTGGTGGCGTGCATGGTGTTGAAGCTGCACTGAAAATTTCAGGGAAACATGCATTATTTATTTTCCATTCATGAAAGTAGTTTCTGCAACCTACAGCAAGAGAAACACAAACCTGTGAACCTGAGCATGCGGGACTGTGTTTCCCTCAGGGTAAATGAAACAGACATGGTGGTTGTGAAGAATACAAAGAGTGACATTAGAAGCACACCACATTTCGTCACAAAGTAATCTGCAAACAGCAAATGTACAGGACATCGGAACTCAATAGACATAAATGAGAAAGGAACCTTGCGAGACATGTAAAGCAATAAAAGGGCTGTTGCAAAAATTGAAAATATTGTGGTTCCTCATTTTCTAATCACATTATGTTGCAAGATTAGCAGTCCAAATCTCATCAGGTACAAAAACATTCATGCCACTAATACACCGTAAAGACAGACACAACATGTAGTCAGGTCAATTTTGAGAGAATAAGTTAAGAAAACAATATACAGACCTCCGAATCTTGTAGGACCTGTTGGCGGTTCATGCCCATAACTAAGATCATAAAGCTCCTTTGTCTGGAAGTTATAGAGATACCCTGCATATTATACCAAGGGGGAAACCCATCTATCAAAATGGGTCGTCTTAAAGAACAAATAAAGATAGACTCCTAACATGTGACATTTGACATGCTTCCAAGCAAGTCCTGTGCGTTTATCAAGGACTAAGTTAGCAAACATTACATAGAGGAACTATGACAGTTTTAAGACCAGCATAAGCACAGTCATATCAGAAGCGTACCCTGGCCAGGAGAATTCACTAAGCTGTTTGTAAGTATAGTATCATAGCCAACAATGCTGTTTATCAAAAGCTGCTGCCACCTGAAAAGAAAAAGGGGGAAAGGAGACATAAATATCCACTCACAGTTCACTTCATCTTAAATAAATGTGTTACCCAAAATTTGTCTCCTACCAAAAAAATTGTCAAGGTAATATTGTTGTCATACATGCAAGTTGTGTACTATGCATAAAAAAATACTAACCCTGCATACGCGGGGTGAAATGCTTAATAATTACCTGTTCCCAAAGCAAGGATTTCGAGCAGAAATCGTGATGTTTATAGTTCGGACACCATGACTATTTTTGGCAACTTCAGAAAGCAAGAAATATCCCTGCAGGAAACAAAGTAAGACATAAGAAAGCTCTTACATTGAATAATACAGAACTACAAAGCCAGCACATGTATACAATCATTGATTTTTTTTTCCTGAAAGTACAATCAATCAATCAATGAAGTTAATGGTAATGGGCCTCCAACCCATGAATGCCCTCATGGAATTATACTAAGAAGAGAAAACTGCACTGGAGCTCTCTAAACTGTTGTGATCCTCTCACTTTCCTTCCCGAATACTTGTTTACATTCTGCGCACCTAAGCTTGCTTTGTTTTGCTCCATAACTGCCATCTGCAGTTAACTAACAGATCTCATTGGCATGGCTTCCAATGAGCCTAGTTTGTGGCATCGCATGGTATGATGTGGCTACACACAGGGGTCTATGCAGACAAGTCATGACACTAAATTTACAACTGTAGTAATTTAAGATTTCTAATTGACTACAGCTGAGCCATACTCCCAAGTATAGTACGCCAAGCAAGCGACCAGTCAGCACAGCAACACGAAACTCTACCTCGCCGCACAGCATGGGGGCCTAAACACCGTGTACCAGATCATCGCTGAAATGAACATGCAGATGAACAGCACCGGGCAGGAGTTCGACAGCGAGGTCGCGGAGAGCCGTGTCAGTGTGGCACCATGATCAACTAGCCCAATGAAGTGGAGGAGACTCTATTGGCCCATCACCGCCAGGAGTTTACATGTGAGCATTCTTTTTGCTATCCCCATGTATTCCACGCAATTACTTCTCTTAATAAACTACAGTAGTGTCTTATCCACAACAGAACAATCTTTGCCATTGTGATGCCTGTCTCAAGAAAGAAGGCATATCCCTCCTGTCGTTCCATGCCAGCACCCAGATCACATAGACCGTTAGCAAATCATATTGGCGTGTGTGAGTTAGTTTTAGGAAAGACATTTTGGACCTATCAAAACGAACGCAATGTATGAAGCACAGAATATCAATTGAAAGTTTTGAGAGGTAGGTGGAAAACCACACAACTTTAAGGAGATGCGATGCCTTTTTCTCTATTGAGAACGAACTACAAACCCAGTCATTCTCAGTAAAAGTTGCAGCTAGGAAGTTCAATAAGTCGTCAGGCACCATAGTGCACTGATAAAATGACTAGATGATACCAATAGGCCAAGAATCTTACCTTCTCCACACCATATAAATAGGTAGGCTCAAACGATTTGCTTCTTTTCTCAAACCACTTCACTGTAACAAACAACATAACCTAGTGAGAAGTCCGAGAAAATAAATACTCGAAGTTTAGCAACCAGCAGAGAGTTATTAAAATTTCTACAGGCACCATTGCAGGAGGAAGAACCAGAGAATATGGCCATTTTACAGCAAAGTGAAAACATTACCAATGTTCGAAAGAAGATGATCCATGCTTGGTAACTGAAGATCCTTAATGAGGTGCAGAAAGTCATCCCAGTTCGATCTGACCTGTCATTCATATATGGGAAGAAAAGATCAACCCCTAGTTAGAATATATGCATGACTGATAAACGAGACACAAATATCAGCACAGCACCAGTCATGAAAGAGAAACTCCAAAACAGAAAATCATGATCTCGCTTTATGGGATTCAGCATGGAGAATTATCTTAATAAGTATCCCTTTTATTAATCAAATGATACTGCTAGCTTGCATGTCCAGACGTGCTCCTCATACAACAAACTGAATCACCTAACAGTTTTTTTAATAGCACCTAACAGTTCTGTTACTTGCAAAACATGATCCTTCAAAGACCAGCTGTAGAAGAAAATTTTGGAAAGGAGCTACAAATGCAAAGAGTTCATGACACTGATCAAACTTCTTACCATTAGTTGGAGGGCATTATCTGAAACCTGCTTTATGTTCCTCCAAAATAAGGCAGCACGAGAGTACCACTTTCTGGATAAGTATGTAACTGCTGCTTTAATGGATTCTTTAGCAGATAAAGGATGATGTACAGAACCCTCTCCGGTTGTCTTCACTTCCGGTACCCCTGGAATGATTGCAGTAACAATTGCGTCAGCTGCATTCTCTGACTGGTTAAAATTCTTTGTCTCCATTCCAAGTTCGAAACATAATCTTACTCCTTCTAGCTCCGGGACCAACCCAAGTTGACAAAAACTTAGATGCCAAAACATTGAACTTATCACCATTAACCTCTAGAATTTTCTCAGCTGAACGTCCCAGGTTCTGGAGATCCATAATATAAGACGCACCTTTGCTGGCCCATAGTCCACCACTGATTATCTACAACTCAAAAGCAGAGTAGCACTTTACAGACGATACAATAATACCAATAGGAAACATGAACATGTATTGCAAATAGGAACAACAATCACGGGGAACATTATTATACTGGAAATCCAAGTATGCAAGGAGGAAAAGCATAAACACATACCTTGATTTGGACAAGTTGTGCTTCACCGAATTCAATCCCAGTGAACTCACTTGAGCAGCCCGGCTTCGCATGGAAAAGACAACTCAAAGATTAGGGGCTACACATACACACTGGACAACTATGGACTAAAAATAAAACAGAAGGAACAAATATAAGCTACTGAGCACCAAATAGAATGGCTTGGTATTCTTGTCGTTTTCTTACTAATCTAGGGTAGGCCATCTCGCCCCTCACACACGCCAAGCCGCAGGCACAGCAGCAATTAACGCTCACGCTCCAGTGCATACAGCAGCATGGCCAATCGGGCCGTGATGAGCTCTCCACATGCGGACGGGCAACGTACTGGCTGATTGATTTCACATTTGAGTTGCAGCTAGTTGGGCTATATAGCGGCCGATTGATTTCGTATTTGAGTTGCAGCTGGTTGGGCTATATACTGGCCGACTGATTCCGCATTTGAGTTGCAGCTGGTTGAGCTATATAGTGGCCGATTGATTTCGATGCAACGGCTCGAACAATTAATGCGGCTGGCAGGCCAAGCGTCGCAAGCCCTGCTATGCGCTGGCAAACAAGGTATGATAGTGACGCGGGAGGAAGGCGCCTTGTAAATTCTAAATTGGAACAAAACAAAAAATTGAGCGCCCTCTATTTAGGAACAGAGGAAGTAGGCAACAGTACTTAAAAGTTTCTCGTTTAGGTGCAGACTGTGTCATAGTAAGGCCTAAGCAGTTGGTAGAAAACTGTGAAGAAACATTCGCCATGAAGAATGCAAAACAGGGAATGTAAGTAAAGGATGGCATAAATATTGATTTAACGCGCTAATTATTTGATGAAAGGCGAAAATAAAAGCACATCCGAGACTTTTCTGCTGGACTGCTAGGGCAGAATGCTTGGTGTTCAGGGAAAGCGCTTGACCAAAACACATGAAAAACAGCGTGTGGGGTGAATAAAAGAGGCCTAATCAGCAACCAACACTGGAGTGGTCTAGCAACAACCGTCCATACACCCTCTCGTAGGAAATGAAATAGCTGGTTCATAAGCTACCTATCACGAAATCGTCAAAATGCTACGCCGATTTTACCAATTTTGTACTAACCGAATTTTTAACACAACAGCACTGTCAAGTTGAATCAACCGAGGCGGTGGGCAGGAATTTAATGCGGCCGGCAGGCCAAGCGTCGCAAGCGCTGCTGCGTGCTGGCAAACAAGGTATAAATAAACGGGGAAATAGCGCCGCGGGAGGGAAGGCGCCTTCTAAATTGGAACAAAACAGAAAATTAAGCGCCCTCTAATTAGGAACAGAGGGAGTAGGCAACAGTACTCAAAACTTTCTCGTCATCATAGTAAAACCTAAGCGGTTGGTAGAAAATTGTGAAGAAACATTCGCCATGAAGAATGCAAAAGAGGGAACGAAAGCAAAGGACATTATAGATATGGAATTAACGCGCTAGCGATTTGACGAAAGGCGAAAACAATAGTGCATCTGAGACTTTTCTGCTGGGCTACACTAGGGCAGAATGCATGGTGTTCACTATTCAGGGGAATCAATTGACCAAAACACATCAAAAACAGGACATGAGATGAAGTTCCAAGTTATTAAAGCAGCCTAATCAGCAACCAACACTGGACTGGTCTAGCAACAACCATCCATAGACCCTCTCGCAGGAAATGAAGCTGGTTCATAAGTTCCCTGTCACGAAATCGTCAGAATGCTACGCCGATTTGACCAATTTTGTACTAATCGAATTGGCAGCGCAACAGCACTGTCGAGTTGAATTCAACAGAAGCCCTGTCCTAATTAATCGCGTGTGTAAGATGCTCCTAGTAAAGAGGGCTAGCTAGGGCACCGAATTAAATTCTTCTTCCTTGGGCGAGACAGAGGGGCGGGGCAGGGGGGAAGAAGGCTCACCTGCTGCACGAAGTTGGTGTGCATGACGACGAGCAGGCAGAAGAGCGCGACGGCGCCGGCGAGGTAGAGGTACTCGAGCGCGAGGCGGATCCGCGGGGTGAGCAGCTGCGAGAGCATCCCGGAGAGCCGCGCGTGCACCCGCAGGAACGTCTGCTCCGGATCCATCCCCCCCTCCCCCGCCCCCTCCCCCTCCCCGCCCGCGCCCGCGGCGGCGCCGAGGAAGCTTCGATTCGGCCGGGGGAGCGCTCCGGGGAGGCAGATCGGGAATGGATTCCGAGAGCTCGCTCGCTCGCTCTCCCGTCTCCTGATCCTCCGGCCCTCCTCGGGAAATTGGTTGGGGATTTGAATTTTGCGGGGCAGTTCGCGTGCGATGCTTCGATATTATCTTGCTGGATATTTTTTGGTTTGTTTGTGTGTTGGTTGTGTTTCCTGTGCCGATGATAATGATAGATTGATAATCCAGGGAGGGAGGGAGGGGCTTTCTTGGGGAACGGGCCAGTGGCATGTGTCAGCCAGCGTGTGTAAAAGCGGCGGCACGCACACGGCAAGTCGTCGTACCGGCGGCGGCGCACATCGCTTCTTCTGTGAGGAGTACTACAAGTTACCTTTTCTTTCTATAAAAACAAGTATTTTTCTCTTCGTAAAATGTTGGTCTTGTTATAGGGCAGCAAGAACTTTGGCAGAAAAAATTAGCTAGTCAAGTGGAGTGGTACTTCTTCCGTCCGGGTTTATCGGTCCCATTGGGTTTTGTGTCAAATTTTCACCTTAGAATTGACAAGCGAAATAGAAGTTGCACGTCACAAACATAGCACTGTTGGGTTCGTATTCGAAAGAAGTTTCTGTCGACACTCTCTCGGGCTAAAATCGAGTGTCTTGTCCCCTCTTGATGTATATAAACCAATCTTGCCTCGATGATGCTCTTTGCGAACAAGTAAGAAGTTTCTTTTCCCAAGGAGCTTGGGGGTGTGAGTGTTCTCATCCAGCGGTGGTGCCGGCAACAAAAGGTTGTGGGTTCAAGTGCACTAATCTCTCTAAAATGTCCTATTCTTTTGTAGAAATATGAATAAAATTAAGCTTGCAATAAAAGCTGTGGGGTCGCTCTGTTCTCGCCAATTCAGTTATTTGCTAAAAGTTGATCGGGGCAGATCCAAGGTGTTTGTTTACATGATGGTACAACCATGCTGATCTCCGTTGGTTGATTGGGCAGGTCCAAGGTGTTTGTTTACATGGTGGTATAGGAGAAATATCTAGGGCATCGGTGCTTGTGGTACAAGCATTCAGATCTCTACTCATTGATCATGAAGTATTTCAAGCCGTGCAATGGAGCTTTTGCTTGATTTTCTTTCCCGTCCAACAACGGTTGACGTTGTGGCATAGACAATAATGATAAATAGGAAATCCAACACATGCCCCTTTTACTGTGATTCTTATAAATATTAACTTGCAACTCGATGCTCGTAATTTAAGCTTACCAATATTAACTTAGAGCATCTACAACCGCGAGTAGCTAATACGGTCCCTCAAACGTTCCACGGACCATGGATCGGTCACTCTGGATTTTGTTGCCTCAGCAGCCATCTCTCTCGTATCTCAACCCTCATATCCATGCAATTCATGCAACATAAAATATAAAATTGTGCAGATCAACACAATAGCAACAAATGAACATAATTCAGACATAAATTCAACATAATTCAAAAGAAGAAGTATTCATCGGCGGATAGTACTAGTTTTAAACATAAAAAGGTAGATAAAGCAAACAAACAAAGCAGGGAAAAGGAAATCACCATTTCCTCGTCAGGGCCTTCCCCTTGCGGTCGTCGGTGCGGATATAATTGGACCCTTCACCACTTCGGGTCTTTGATTGGTGCCATTATAATTGGACCCGAGCTGCACATAGGATGTGTTCTCATGCAACTGATCCACGACGGAGTATTCCCGCGCTTCCAACATGATAATTATGCGGCCTGGTTCTGACAACATAGACCTGTCTTGTCCACGGTCCCACCTAATCACGTGCTTGTTCTTGACCTAAATGTCAATATGACGTGCAAACATGGTGTGGGGCCCACGAGGCCATGTCCCATCAAGAGAGATCGTGTGTATCGAAATGCCTGGCGATTAAACAGTTGCCTCCACGATCCCTGGGCGTAATTAACCTGCAAACATAGGTAAAGAGGACGATTTATTGCCATGCGGTGGATTTAACCCGTTGTCGTTTCATTTTTACCCTACATACAAAAAGGAGGCGTCAAGGGAAAAGCTTTACGCTCTCATTCCTCTATTATTCATTCTCACACATAGACCCCTCGTGCCCTCCCACATTCCTCACCCAGGAGTAACGTTTTAGCTTGTCTCCACCCCCGATGGCACCGGAGCAGGGAAGCATGGCAAGGGAGGGAAGGCGACAACCGTCGAGATGAAACCGGCAGCAGGGCCCGATGATTCTTCTTTGACAAATGGGAAATGGATGCCATCCACCATGGACCAGGCCTAGCTAAACCGACTGGACGAAGCGTATCTTCCGTCCCCAGAATGCGCATGTGCACGCTCCTCGCTGGTCACCAGGGACAGTGGTTCTTGGTCTGTCACGATCCCCAGGTCGCGCAGCTAAGAACGAGTGGGTATGTTTCATTCCCCACCTTTTGCACGGCTACAACTTTTCAATCCCTCCCTTCCCCTCAGGGCCTCCTTCATTTATACGGCCTTCAGCTTCACCATCTTGCCCCAAATTCTGTATTGCACATCGCGTGTTTGGTCATGCTGTGTGATGCATTTTTATACTGCACGCCCCACCTCGGCCTCTGGCGCCAATATTTTTGCGTCAAGCTCCTGGCTAATGCTCCGAGCCATGCGAGTGCGGCGCCGCATCAATTAGCAAGGTTCCTGGTTTCGGCTATTTAAGTGGAACCTTCATAGAGACCAATAAGAAGTGGCAAGAGGAATGGTTCTACATTCCTAACATGCCACTGGGACCCTACCTCAGGCGGGGATGCTTTCGATGTATACCAAAAATGTATAGTGTGTATGAAAGAAAAGCATACATCAAAAACATATATTCGAAAATGTTAATAACAAATTTCAAAACTCAAAGAAAACCGATAAAGAAAAGCAAATAAAACCCTATAAAACCGAAAACCAAATAAAACCCATCAAAAGAAAAGGAAAAAGTGAAACACGAGAACGAAATGAAAAAACCGAAAGGAAACCAAGAGAGGAAACAACGAGAAACCAAGAAAGAAAAAATGAAAAGCAAAAAAACAGTGAAACAGAGAAAGTAAACAAAGAAAAAACAAGGAAAAAGGGAAGAAAAGAGGAAACAAGTAAAAACCATGAAAGAAACAAGGAAAACCGCCGGGGGGGGGGGGACAAAGAAAAAAGACAGCCAAAGAAAAACCACTGAAGAAACGAAAGAAATACAAAAAGCGGCTATCTCTTTTCTTAATCTTTTTTTGGTTCTTCTGTCAAACATATACGTACTTAAATCTTTCATTTTTTTGCAAGTTTTACAAAAAAAAATGATCATGTATCAAGAAAAATGTTCAACATATATTTGAAAAATGTATCACAAAATGTTCATGACATATACAAAAAATGTACAATGTGGTTGAAAAAAAAGTAGCGATTAAACACAAAAATAAAAATTTATTTAGGAAATGTTGAACTTGTATAAAACAATGTTACCTATATATATAAAAAGCGTAAAACGTGTATATAAAAAACTGAACAACAAAAATATTTAAAAAAATTACTGATAGTGTATCAGAACTTTTAAACATATAATTTTATTAAACTTGTATAAATAATGTTATCTGTATATACAGAAAAGTACAATGTATATGAAAAAAGGAAGTCATCAAGCATATTTTTGTTTAAATGTTAATAACATATTTGAAAAATGTCAAGCATGTACAAAAAGTTACAATATGAATGAAAGGAAGTAGTCAACAAACATATATATCGAGGAAATGTTAAACATATATAGAACAATGTTGTTGATGTGTACGAAAAATGTATAGTGTGCATGAAAGAAAAGTAGACATCAAAGACATCTATTTGAAAATGTTAATAATATATTTGAAGAAATGAAGAGACAGGGAAACAAAGACAACTGGAACCAAAACAGAAAATGAAAACAAAGGAAAACCCATGCAATGGAATGGAACAAGCGAAACTGGAGAACAAACAAAGAAAACCGGGAGAAGAAACAAAGAAGCACGAAGAAAGAAAATGAGGAAGAGAAATCAATGAAACGAAGAAACAAAGCAAAAAGAAAAAGAAAGAAAAGAGAAACCAGTCAAAAATGTAAAAGAAATGAAGAAACCCGGTGGAAGACCAAAGGAAAGCAGAAGAAAAATCGATGAAGAAACGAAAAAAGAAGTCACAAAAAGGCGGCTATCCTTTTTGGTTCTTCTGTTAAGCATATATGTACGTACAAATTTTATTATTTTGCTAGTTCTAAAAAAATGATCGTGTATGAAAAAATGTTCAACATATATTTAGAAAATTCTTGAAAAAATGTTCCTATGTAAACAAAAAATGTACAGTGTGTATGAAATAAAGTAGTCATCAAACACACACAAAATCAGCTCCTAAAACAATGTTGAACTTGTATAAAAAATATATTATGATGTGCATGAAAAATGTTGAATGTGTATTTAAATAAAAAAAATGTGAATTGTGTATAAAAGAATCTCTACTCCTAATGGAGCAGTTGGTAGTCTCCGCCGGTCAATTTTCGTCCCACCTCCACTGGTTTTTTTTGTCCTAAAAAAATCTACGAAATTTCATAGGTTAACCAGGGAAAATCTAAAAAAAACACTTTGACCGGCGAGCTCCTTTTTCTCCCCTCGCACCAATCGCTCCTGTCCGAGTTAATTGCACAGAAGTACCACAATTCAGGCATCACATGCAGATTGGTACCACGATTGCTAATTTTTGCGTGTCAGTACCAACATTGGTCTAAATTTTTGCAAATTGGACTAAAACGCGTATTTATACGTATTGACGCCCGATCCGAGCGGTCGGGCCCACCGTCAGTGCCACGCGCCAATCGGCGTGTGCCCTGCGTGCCCGCGTCTTGACTAGGACGAGCCGTGCGGCGCAACTGGTGCGGTCGCCAGCTCGGCCGGCCGCACCATTCCCTCCTCCTCCTCGTCGCTCGAACCCTACTCCATGGCGTCGGCGATTCCGCCAGCGGCGGCGAGGGCGCCCACGGCGGCGGCGAGGGCGCCCACGGCGGCGAGGGCGCCAGCGGTGTGAGGGCGTCCACGGCGGCGGTGAGATGCCGTTCGCCTCCTAGCGGAGCAGTGGCGTCGACGGGATGGCGGCGACGAGTCGACTCAGCGTACTCGGACGAGCGGCGAGTCGATGTTACTCACCATGGAGCAGCGGTTGCGGTTGGCGCATCAGTGGGTGGTGAACCCTAGCAGCAGCCATGAGTTGACGCATGGACTTGGCGGCGTGTTGTAAGTACCCTTGTCCTACTCCTCTGATTCATCCAATTGGGCATTTTTAGGGTTTGTTCATCTTCTGCTTTATCTAGTTGGGGATTACGTTTTATCCAATTGAAGTGACTAGACTAACCTAGTAACATAGTGTATTGCACTCTCAAATTAATTCAATGACACTGACAGTAAAAATTTGGGATTATTGTGGCTCTCCAAATTGTTCTGTACTGTCTGGTACTGTAATTTAAACTGTTTTGTACTTTAATGTTGCTCTCCAAAATTTGCTATTGTGCTAAATTAGTAAATAATAGACTTACAAGTTACTTAAATTGTACTGTACTATACTGTTGCTCTCCAAATTAAGAGTAATTATAATGAATACATGAAATTTAATTTTTTCTGTAGTTTGGATGAAGACATTTGGCAAGTAAGGATCCATTTTGATGCAAGAGAACCATTGGAGATGAAGCTGTGTGGTTCAGATATTACTTATCTAAATTTGGTTGCAGTGATGGAAACCCAAGGATTTAATGCATATGATTGTTTGTTTCACATTGAAAATCCATCTTTAGGAGAGAAAGGGCTGGATTTGGTAGACAGTCATGCAGAATTACAGATGATAAAGAGGAAGATCCAGGACAAATTGGTGCTTAATTTGCTAGTCAGGGCTTGTCCACCCCCTGATACTGATTTTGAGAGGCATCATTTTGAAAAGCCAGACTTGTCCACTGTGGTGTACCAAGAGCCTGTTGTTTATGATCTGAGTGAGCCTCCTATCTTAGCTGTTGATAAGGAAGGAGTAGTCTTTGAGAGTTAATGTAGCACACATCACCCTGTTGCTCCTGCTGGTGTTTGCACACAAGAAAGTAAAAATGCAACAAACAAGTTGAAAGTAGTTTTGGAAGAAGAAGAAGAGGGATATCAAGGATTTGAGGCTTATGAGGACAGTGATGCCTCTGATGAGGATGGTCAAATTGGAAGTGACCCTAATTACATGGTTGATGAAGAAGATGTAGAGGTGGAAGAGGGAAAGAGGCAGAGAGAGCTAGAAGTACAAGAGGAAGAATCAGATGATGATCAATCAGAAGAGGAAGAAATGCTGCATTATGAGGGTGACACTGAAGTTGAGGACCCATTTGAGGTAGAGGAAGATAGGACTTATGAACAAGAAGAAGAAACTATAGTTGAACCTGTAAAGAAGGTGCAGAAGCTGCCAGTTAGAAGAGGCCCAACCACTAGGTCACATTGTAGTGAGCTACCAGAGGTTGAACCTGATTTCAGACCATCATCAGATGAAGAAGAGAAGGGGTTGTTGAGGGAGAGTGATGATGATGGTTTTCAGCCACTCTCTTTTGTCCTACAAAAGAAAAGGAAGAGTAGGGCAAAGAAAAGGCCTCCTAGGAAGTGGTACAATGAGAAAATGGAGCAACCACATGAGCAACTGTGTATGAAGTTGTGTGTTAGGGATCAACATCAATTCAGAGAAGCTTTGTTGAATTTGCACATCACCCAGGCCAGGAATTTCAGGTATCACAGGAATTCAGATCAGAGGATAATTGTTGAATGTACAGATAAAAAATGCCAGTTCTTAATGGTGGCAGCAGTTATAAAAGGGGAGAAAACCTTTGTAATTAAGAAGATGAGACTAGAGCACACTTGCCCTAGTACCACTGAGACCACCAGGGTTAGTGCTAAGTGGCTAGCACAGAAATATGAGCATCTCTTTAGATCTAATATAGCTACTGGTATTTAGACTATAATTGATGCATGCAATGAAAAATATGGTGTAGATGTGCCCAAGTGCATGGCATATAGGGCAAAGAACATAGCTATTGATGTTGTGTTAGGAGATCACAGGAAGCAATATCCTAGGCTTAAAGACTATGCTCAGACTGTCATGGACACAAACCCTGGGAGTAGAGTAATAGTCACTACTGTTACTCCAGTACCTAATGCAAAAATACCCCACCCAGGCCCAAGATTCCATGCCATGTTTTTTTGCCTTAATGGAGCAAGGGAGGGGTTTCTCAATGGGTGTAGGCCTTTCATTGGTTAGTTCTTGAACCTTGTGTGAACCATTTACATATTGTAGAGTACTCCATATTGTATCTCACTTGGAAATGTTGATTATGGAGGTGTTGATGGATGCTTCATTAAGCTCACTATAGGTGCTCAACTACTTGCTGCCACTGGTAGAGATGGCAACAACAACATATATCCACTGGCATTTGGCATAGTTGGTCAAGAGGACACACCTAGTTGGTGTTGGTTTCTACACCAACTGAAAATTTGCCTAGGGGGAGAAGTGGGCAAGTTTGGAGCTTATACTATAATGTCAGATAGACAAAAGGTATGTGTTTGCATATTTCATTCTGTTTTGAACAAGTGTTTACAGTAGCTTAGATTTTCATTGGTGCATATTTCTTTAGCTTGTAGCTTAGACTTGTTAAATTGTTTGTGTCAGGGGTTATTGAATGCAGTGAATGTTGTGTTTCCAAATTGCAACCAAAGATTCTGCCTTAGACATTTATATGCAAATTTCCAAAATGCTGGGTTTAGGGGTGAAGATCTTAAGAAGTGCATGGATAATGCTAGCTATGCCTACAATGAACACAAATTTAATATTGCAATGAATGATCTTAGAGCTGAAAGTGAGGAAGCTTGGGAGTGGCTTACTGCAATACCAAAAAAAATATGGGCAAGGCATGCATTTGACACAAACTGCAAGACTGACTTGGTAGTGAACAACTTGTTAGAGGTGTTCAACAAGTACATTCTAGATGTTAGGAGAAAACCTATAAGGACAATGTGTGATGGGATAAAAGATAAGCAGATGGTGAGGTGGCACATGAAGAGAGAGAGAGAGTGTAAAGGAAGCAAGATGGGAGATAACACCTCATTACAGTGAGAAGCTAGAGATTGAGAAGGAGAGGGCGAGATCTGCAAGCCAATACAGCGAGGGGTCAACTTATGGCAAGTTACAAGTGGGCGACAAACACATGTTGTCAACACGGAACTTGAGACTTGTGGATGCAGGAAGTGGGACCTTAGTGGCATACCTTGCAACCATGCCATCTCTGCAATAAACAAGGCTAAAAGGAAACCAAAGGATTATGTCAACAAATTCTTCAAGAAAGATTTTTATCTTGCAGACTTATGAACCAATGATCTTTCCCATGCTCGGTGAGCATGATTGGACAAGGACCCTGGTCCGGACATAGAACCACTTGCATTCAAAATCAAGAGAGGAAGAAGGAAAGAAAAGAGGATCAAGGGCAAATTTGAAGTACCAAAGCCAAAAGAAACTTCAAGAATGGGGACCATAACATGTGGCAATTGTGGTCTCCAAGGGCATAGGTACACAAACTATCTTAAACAGTTGAAGCCTGAGCTAGCTTTGAGGAAGAATAAGCATGTGGTGATAATTTTCACCTTGAAATATACTAATGTTTTCTTTCTTGTACATTTCTTTCTAGCATTATTAACTGTTTCCTTTTCTTTGCAAGGCTACTCCAAGTACCTCACAGCCAAGAGCTGCTGGTCCTTCTCTCGCACCAACAAGAAGACAACCAAGACCTGCTATACGCTCCTACACCACCATCATCTGGAAGAAGAGGAGCTGGTGCTACTTCTACTACAACACCACCATCTGGAAGAGGAAGAGGAGCTGGCAGAGGAAGAGGAGTTGCTACTTCTACTACAACACCACCATCTGGAAGAGGAAGAGGAGCTGGCAGAGGAAGAGGAGCTGCTACTTCTACTACACCACCACCATCTGGAAGAGGAGCTGGCAGAGGTAGAGGAAGAGCTGGAAGAGGTGCTCCAATGCCATTCATTGCCCCAAGGCAATATGCTGACATTCCTACTGATGGCACACACACTGGATGGATGTCCTACTTCACTGCTAGCATGGGAGGTGGAGGAGCCATGTAATGTGAAATATTGTGGTGTTATTTTGGTTAAACTTGATGCTTGAGGTGGAGTACTGGTGGAGTACTCTAGTAATGTTGAACTTGATGCTTGTAATGTAGAACTTTGTACTGGATATGTGGTTGAACTTTAGGTGATTATCTGAATGTTGAACTTTAGTTGGTTATCTGAACTTGCTACTGGATGCTTGTAATGTGAGTTGATTGTGACAAATCAGTACCACATTTGCAGTTAATTGTGACAAATCAGTACCAATACTGTTGCTAGCTGTTGCATGTCAGTACCAATATTGGGGCATCACATAACATGCAGTACCACATTTGGGGATTCTGACATGTGGGCCAGATACCTTTCCTACTATTAAAGTGTGACAACACAAGATCTCAGAGTGGGGAAGGGTTCATCCACGCAGTGGCCATTTGGAGCGCAGCCAAGGAGAAATCTCAGAGGCGTTGACTGGGGCCGGCGGCGGAGATGTCGTGGTCGTCCAGTGCCGGGTCCACTCCCGGATTTCGTCGAGCTGCAGGAAGGAGGGGGGAGGAGTCGCGCTCGCCGGTGCGCTACCGCGAGAACCCAATGGCATACAAGCCTCCAGTGATGTGCCACTGCTCAACTCCGAGGAAGGCGCCAAGATGGATCTCCTGGAGCAGGCAGAACCCTGGTAGGAGGTACTACAGCTGCGTGGATGCTATGGTGAGTGCTATTTTTTGCCCTAATTTTCTTCCTCTTTCTTCTGTGCAAAAGTTTTTGGCAGCATGGTGAAATTTGCTTGTGTATCTTAATAGCACGGTGGCTGTGGATTTGTGAAATGGCATGATGATCCATTGCCCACATTCTGGAGTGAGCTCATTGGGGATCTGCATGATGAAGTATGGAGGCTTAAAGGTGCAACTGTTGCTAGATCTGAAGATCAATTTCCAATCCTGACTCCAAGTGAAGATGATGGCACAAGGGAGGCCATGTTTCTGTCTCTGCAAACTCAACTCAGAGAGAAGAATGCAGAGATTGCAGGGATTAGGGCCAAATTTCACAATGTGTTGTTTCTTTTCACTATATTTGTGCTTGGCTTAGTTGCAGGCAAGATATTAAGTTAGTTAGTTGCTTCAGTTGCATCCAAGTTGTAATGGATCAAGTTGTAATGGATCAGTGAAGTTATGTTCTGATGCAATGAGATTTAGTGAGTCTTGTTCCTCTTTTATTGCAATGTACTGTCTGGTTTGCTGCAACATTATCATAATGTACAATCTAAATAATCAGCATAACCATACATAATAAGAAACTGATCCATACATAGCAATACATAACCATTGTTCACAATACATAGAGGAGTTCCACTTCAAATGCATAGTTCATCCTTTTCTCACAAAAGGATGAATAGCATAACTACTACATACATACACAGCCATAGTTCACCATTAGTACAAGCATACAATACACAACATTAGTTCCTAGATGCTAGGTCATTACACAACCATCATTCCCAAAAGGTCAGCAATGCCACTAATCTCATTTCATCTTCTTCACTTCTCCAAGATGGCTTGAATCCCCCTGAACTTCTCCTTCAACTTTTCATTCTAAAACTCTAATTGCCACTTCTCTTCAATATGCTTTTTATTTCCCTTAAGCAGATCAGCAACCTGAAGCTTTAACTCTAGCTTCTCTTGGGTGAGCTTCTCGACATAGTTAGCTCTGCATTCTTGACTCCAAATTCATACTAGCTTCAGTAAGCACTTGCTTCTCTTTCATTTTGTTCAAGTTCAAGTTCTGAATGACTATTGCTTAAGCTCTTGTCAGGTTGAGCAGCACCTCATACTTCTGAGTAAGTTGCTGGGTCTCTGCATCTTTCTTTGCCATCTCGGTTGCCATCTTTGCCTTCATATCATCAATCAGTTCTTTTCTTACCTCCTGGCGATATGTAATGGCGACTGCAGATGTCTGAAATCCACCACCTTATCTTCTGGAAGTTCATCACTCATGCACATCTTGGACTAGCTTGTCATAGTTGGCCTCGACTTGTTCTTCTCTTCATCCGGATGGTGGATAGTGAAAGAATTTTCAAGATTGTCATTCACCCTAGCACTTTTGGCATCTTCAACCATTGCCCATAGCTTCAACAATGCATTACGCATTGTTGGGGAATATGATGATCAACCCATTCAACAAAGCCACAATTGCTACCTTCCATAAAAACAACAACAACAACAAAACAGTTCATACAGACAAGTAATTACACAAAATCACTGCAGTTGCCAAAAGAATGTCGAAATTTAGCATCGAGACCACTACATTTAACAAGAGGAGCAGCCACTTGAGTAGTCGGTGACTAGGTTAGTTACTCGGTGTTCATATCAAGGAGTGTTCAACCATTTGTAAGCTACTCTACTACCACTATTAACAAAAATTACTATGCCATTGTACTCCAGCAAAATATACTCATGCTTGACCTCAATAAGCTACTCTAACCACTATGAATCAAAATGTTGACACCAAGCAGAGTACTCCAGCAAACAGAGTTCAATATGGCACTGACCAAGTAAGAAAAAAAATCAGTATGCCTACAATCGTACAATCCATATCGGCTGTGCACATGCTAAAAACCTCCTGCCTGTGTTTGTTCCTTCAAAGGCAACAAGCCTCTCAGATGCCATGCCGTGCTTCTCACATGGAGACATCACATCCAGCTCAAGCCCCTTGTAATCTGGATCTTCAATGGTGAAAGGAACCTGCAGAAGCTCGCACAAAGACAATGGCCAAATCAAAACCTAGCGAAATCAACCAAATCAAGAAATCCCAAATATGAAACCCTAACCCTAACCTGTCTTGACCTCGTTGAGACCGTCATGGAGGAAGAATGCATGTCTGAGGGGCTAGAATGGTCGTCGCTGCTTTCGTCCTCCAAAACCATGGCGTCGGCGGGGGGCGGGCGGCGGTGGCAGCGATCGGACGCTGTTGATCGGCGATGGAGAAAGCAGCGACGAGGAGGAGGGGAGGGGAATGGTGTGGCCGGGCTGGAGCTGGTGCGACCGGACCAGGTTGCAGCGCACCGGCTCGTCCTAGTCAGCACGCGGGCACGCGCCGATTGGCCAGCGTGGCACCTGACGGGTGGGCCCGACCTATCGGATCGGGCGTCAATACATATAAATATGCGTTTTAGTCCAATTTGCAAAAATTTGGACCAATTTTGGTACTGACACGCAAAAAATAGCAATCGTGGTACCAATCTGCATGTGATGCCTGAATTGTGGTACTTCTATGTAATTAACTCCTCCTGTCCCCGAGCCCCTCGCACGCGCTAGGGTTCCCCCACCCCCATCTTCTGCAATGACCACGCCGCCGCCGCCCCCATCTTCTGCGACCACCACGCCGTCGCCGCCCCCATCTTGTGCAACCACCACGTCGTCGACGCCGTCCTGAAGCATGCTGCTCCTCTCCCTAGCCAAGTCGCCCTGGATCTCACGATGGAGGTGGCCGCCTCGTGGCCATGGAGGGCTCGCCAGCCGCCTCCGGAGTCCCACATCCCCAAGATCGACTGGATTGCAGCCGCCTGGCCGAGGTCGTCGGCCCTCGACGGGCTGGCACTACCTCGCCTGTGCTTGCTCCCGTCCACGCCGCCCTCCTGCTCGGTCCGCGGCATAACCTGCTCGCCGCGGCCGCCCAAACCCCAGGCCACACTTCCTCTTCCACTCCGCGTACTCCTGGTTGCAGCCCCAGCTCGCCACAGGCAGGGATCAGCGGCTCGCCGGCGTGGCGCGTGGCAGCGGAGAGAAGGGGGGCAAGATCGGCGAGGCAGAGTTCTTCCGGAAGGACGGCGTGGTGGGCGACATGGACAGATACCTCAACTACCTGTCCCTCGAGTATGACTTCGTCTCGGACACCAATCCTGCTTGGTAAGACTTCTTGGCTCTTTCCTCACTTCTCTCCGTTTAGAAACTGAAAAGGTTGTGATGCAAAAATTCGATTTGTTGCTACCTGTATTCAGACTGATCTGCTATGGGTGTGGTTCCTTGTTGCAGAGTTCTCTATATTCCCTGCAGGCGCCTTCCCCTCAGATTCTGGTTGCAATGACATTTTTTTTGTTTAGTTGTTCGCATGTTCCATAACACATTGAGATTTGGTTCCATTGAGCCCGTTTCCGCGCCTCCGAGGTTATGGAGCGAGCGGGTCGAGTCTCTGGAGGTTTTTGAGCACTCTTTACCTGAGTTGGACATTGAGGATCCGAGAGTGGAGGGTTTTGGTAAGGTTGCGAGGCTGGAGATCATGGTCTCGCCTCCCTCGGTTTGCGGTGAGGCAGCTGAGTTGCAGGAGGATGGTCCGATCATGTCTGGGGGTTCGGGGCAGGGTGCCTCGGAGACCCCTTCTCCTCTTGTTCCGGTTGATGTTACCGAGAGAGACGATGGGCCTATGGTAGGGGGGCCGGGACAGGGTGCCTCGGAGACCCCTCCTCCTCTTGTTCCGGTTGATGTTACCGGGAGAGACGACGGGCCTACGGTAGGGGGGCCGGGGCAGGTGGCCTCCGCACCCTCTTCGCCTTCTGCTGGGACGACACTGCAGGCGGCTGGATCGGTTCCTGGAGAGGGCTTGGGGAAGGTGGCCTCAAGGCCTTCTTCACCTTCGGCGCCCGAGGGGAGTGCCCCGTTCGCGACATCGACGTGCACTCCTGACATGCGGTCTGGAGTGGATGGGGGGCGGAGGCAGGTGGCCTTTGCCTCCCCATTAGCAGACTCGGTGCCCTCACCTGGTCATGGGGACTGGGTGGATATTCGGGGAGTGACAGGCGGTCGCTCCCCGGATAAATTCTCGAGAGAGGAAGTTATTCTGTTGGAGGATCCGGACCCGAGGCGTCGAGGGCCGCGCGCATGAGTTGTCGGCCGGGGCCATCCGGAGGTGGACGACATCAGCAGGCGCTGTCGCCGTGAGGGCGGCAAAGCCGTGGCGTTCGGTCACTCTTGGTATGTCCGTCAATACTTCCAATATTATTTTGCATTTTTCGGATGATCAAATTGTGGATAAGGCAAACCAATTAGGAATTTCACTTGGTAGTAATGAGGGTGAAGTATCTAATTCTGTTAATGATTTGCTTGATCTAGAAGCCGAGAGGGCTTTAGAGATGATTCGTAACTTAGCCGCTCTCAAACCGATGAACGATTCTGAGATTGATGCTTTGAGAGTTCGAATGCTCGATAACTTTTGTGATGATCTCGCACCTCCCCTCCAGGAGCCGGAGGAGGACGAGAATGTCGGTTTGGAAGTAGTTAGATCCCCAGTTACGGGGAGTTTGGACCGGGTGGGCCCGACCAGCCCTAAGCGCAAGTGGAAGCGCAAGATATACCCAATGTTCGCGGTTCGTAGGAGTGCTAGGATCCGCACGACCAAAAAAATTCATGATGAGATATGAGAGGAATCTTCTGGAATAGCGAGGTCTTAAGGACTTGGCTAAAAGGAGGTTCCTTGCAGAGGCATCCATTGAGCATAAATTGGACTTTATTGCCTTGTCGGAAACGGGCAGAGCAAATTTCTCACCTCAATTTCTCAATACGTTATCGGGGGGTATTGAGTTTGACTGGCATTGTCTTCCACCGAGAGGAAGGTCGGGTGGAATCTTACTTGGTGTTAGATGTGACTCTCTCGAAGTTCGCGGTGTGGTCATGGGAGATTTTCTTTGTTAAGTTCAGGTGCGGTCCAAAGATGATGGTTTCGATTGGGCTTTGGTGGCGGTGTATGGGGCTTGAGCAGCGAATTCAAACCGGATTTTTTGGCGATCTTGTTAGAGTCTCATGGTGCGAGCAACTTTCAATTCTGGTTGGGGGAGATTTTAATATTATTAGAAGACGTGATGAAAAGAATAATGACAATTTTGATGGGAGATGGTCATTTATGTTTAGTACTATTATTGAAAGCTTAGATTTGAGAGAGATTGAGCTTTCAGGTAGGAAGTTCACCTGGGCTAACACATTGCCAAATCCAACTTTTGAGAAGTTGGATCGGGTTCTGGCTAGTGTTGTTTGGGAACAGAAGTTTCCCTTTGTAACTGTTCAGGCTCTCTCTCGCGGGATTTCCGATCACACACCTCTGTTGCTCGACTCTGGTGGGGCTACCTATTCGGGCAACAAGAATTTATTCTCTTTTGAGCTTGCGTGGTTTGAAAGAGAAGGATTCTTGAATCTTGTAGCCAGAGAATGGGCTAAAGATGCAGGAGGTAGGAATGCGCTTGAGCGCTGGCAGAACAAGATTAGGCATCTCAGAAGTTTCCTTCGTGGGTGGGCTAAGCATCTAGGTGGAGTGTATAAGGTGGAGAAGGAGCGGCTCCTTTCCTTATTCAAACCTTAGATATAAAAGCGAAACTACGATTACATTAGCCACCGAGCTTCATATCAAGCATGAAATTTGAGATGAGGCTGAAAACAGATTACTCCGTGAAGAAGAATTAAAGTGGGCACTGCGGGCAAAGGTGCGAAAAGTTGTCCAGGGGGACGCGAACACTCAGTTCTTCCACATGATAGCTAATGGCAAGCAACGGAAGAAGAGAATCTTCCAGCTAGAACAAGATGAGGGTACAATTATCGGTCAGGACAACCTGAAGCTATATATTACTGAGTACTACAAATGTTTGTTCGGACCACCAGAGGAGAACTGTGTGTCCCTGGATGAGTCTAGGGTTCACGATATCCCTCAACTTACTGCTGTGGAGAACGATGTCTTAACTGCCCCCTTCTCGGAAAAGGAGGTTTTCGAGGCTATTTCCAAGATTAAATGTAAGAAGGCACCGGGGCCGGATGGTTTCCCGGCTGAGTTTTACAAGAAGTGCTGGCATATTATCAAAGGGGACCTGATGCCGATGTTCCATGATTTGTTCTCGGGACATTTGCAGCTTTTCCAACTTAATTTTGGAATGATAACCTTGTTGCCTAAGAAATCGAGGCCGTGAGAATCGAGCAATTTCGCCTATCCGCCTTTGAATGTCGGGTTTCAAATTTTTACCAAGGTTGGGACGATCGGGCTCACACAGTTAGCGACTGTGATAGTGCAACCTTCTCAAAGCGGCTTTCATGCCGGATAGGAACATCCTCGAAGGGTTGTGGTCCTTCATGAAACGCTTCATGAAATTCATACGAAAAAACTAGATGGTGTTATTTTCAAAGTGGATTTCGAGAAGGCTTATGATAAAGTCAAATGGCCGTTCCTCCAACAGGCTCTACGGATGAAGGGCTTTGATGAAACCTGGCGAAGTCAGGTCGAAACATTTTCGCAAAAAGGAAGTGTTGACATTAAAGTTAATGACGACATAGGTCATTACTTCCAAACTCACAAGGGCTTGAGACAGGGTGACCCTATGTCGCCTATTCTGTTCAATTTTGTGGTTGATATGTTAGCGATCCTGATTGGGAGGGCCAAGGAGGCCGGTCAGGTGGAGGGATTGGTGCCTCATCGGTTGATGGTGGTCATCCATCCCCGCAATCTACTGATGATACAATCATTTTCATGGAACACGATTTGGCAAAAGCGAGGAACATGAAGTTAGTGTTATGCCTTTTTGAACAATTGTCGGGGCTGAAAATTAATTTCCATAAAAGCGAGTTGTTCTGCTTTGGGAGAGCCAAAGACGAACAAGAAGCATATACACAATTGTTTGGTTGTGAAGTGGGGACTTTACCTTTCACGTATCTTGGTATTCCCATTCACCATCGTAAACTAACAAATGGTGAGTGGAAGTGCATCGAGGATCGGTTTGAGAAGAAACTGAGTTGCTGGAAAGGAAAACTCATGTCTTATGGAGGCCGGTTGATTCTTATTAACTCGGTGCTCACGACTTTACCTATGTTTCTCTTATCTTTCTTCGAGGTCCCAGTCGGGGTTAGGAAAAGGATGGACTTCTATCGTTCTCGCTTCTTTTGGCAGAGTGATGAGTTTAAGAGGAAGTACATATTGGCCAAATGGGATATTATTTGTCGACCAAAGGACCAAGGGGACTTGGTATTGAAAATCTTGAAGTCAAGAACAGATGCCTTTCGATGAAGTGGCTGTTTAAGTTGTCCTCGAGGCGAGAGGCAACTTGGGCGCAGATTTTACGTAGTAAATATCTGCACTCAAAGACTTTATCCCGAGTTCTGTTGAGACCTCTGATTCGCTGTTCGGAAAGGGCTTATGAGGGTCAAAGCCGCTTTCTTTAACAGAACGAGATGTATTGTCGGTAATGGTGATAATACGCGATTCTGGGAGGATACGTGGCTTGGTGATGCGCCTTTGGCTTCACAATATCCCACCCTATATCGTATTGTTCAGCGTTGGGAGGCTCTCGTTGCCACGGTTATGCAGTCTATTCCTCTCACCATTCAGTTTAGGAGGGTGCTTGTGGGGACTCGATGGGAAGCTTGGCTTCACTTGGTCCGTAGGCTGATGGAAGTTCAGCTAACTCCTCAGCCCGACCAGATAAGTTGGAAACTAACTAGATCTGGGGTGTTCACGGTTAAATCGATGTACATTGATATCATTAATTCTACTGTGATCCCTAGTTCCAAAGAGGTTTGGAAGGTTAAGGTACCTTTGAAGATTAAAGTGTTTACGTGGTTTGTGCATAAACAAGTTATTCTTACAAAGGACAATCTAGTTAAGCGCAACTGGACAGGTTCTACTAGGTGTAGTTTCTGTGATCGGGATGAGACTATCAAGCATTTATTTTTTGACTGTCCGTTGGCACGAGGGTTGTGGCGCTCCGTGCAAATTGCCTTTAATATTACTCCTTCGAGATCGGTCAACACGTTATTTGGGGCGTGGCTTGTTGGGATTGAGTCCGAATTAGCTAGACACATTCGTGTAGGAGTATGCGCGTTGTTATGGGCAATTTGGAATTGCAGAAATGATTTGGTTTTTAATAGAACAACAAATACTCATTTTTTGCGGTGTGTTATTCGAGCTACAAAGATCGATCCGTATGTGGTCCTTACTCACTCCGACGGAGGCCAGGGAGCGTTTGGTTACTGGATCTGTCCGGTGGGAGACGGTAGCGCGGGATATCTTCAACCGGTTTGGATGACGATCATGTAAAAGGATAGGCATTTAGTTTACCTATCTGTTTTTATGCCAGCCGATTGTGGCTTTTGGGGCTTATGTTTTGCAGTTGATGCTCTAGGTGAGCTAGTGTTGTGGAACGTTGCAGAAAATTAAAAATTTTCCTACGGTTTCACCAAGATCCATCTATGAGTTCATCTAAGCAACGAGTCATGGGAGAGAGTTTGCATCTACATACCACTTGTAGATCACGTGCAAAAGCTTGCAAGGTGATGATGGAGTCGTACTCGACGTGATTCAGATCACCGATGTCCAAGTGCTGAACGGACAGCACCTCCGCGTTCAACACACGACGGGACAGAGGCGTCTCCTCCTTCTTGATCCAGCAAGGGAAGGAGAGGTTGAGGAAGCTCGCTCAACGGCAAAGACGACGGCGTGGTGATGTTGGTGCAAGCGATATTCGGCGACAGGGCTTCGCCAAGCGCTTAACGGAGGAGGAGAGGTGTTGGGGAGGGGAGGGGCTGCGCCTTGGAGGTGTGTCGAGCAGCCCTCCCCTCACCCCTCTATTTATAGGGGAAGGGGCAAGGGGGGCCGACCCCTCTAGATGAGATCTAGAGGGGGCGGCGGCAGGAGGGAGGCTTGCCCCCCCCAAGCAAGGCGCCCCTTTAGGTTTCCCCCAA
Source organism: Aegilops speltoides (assembly GCA_021437245.1). Classification (NCBI taxonomy): domain Eukaryota; kingdom Viridiplantae; phylum Streptophyta; class Magnoliopsida; order Poales; family Poaceae; genus Aegilops; species Aegilops speltoides. Next base: position 5,653,216 of record CM038144.1, read on the forward strand.
CCCTAGGCGCATGGGCCCAAGGTGGGGGGCGCGCCCAGCCCTCCAGGGGCTGGCTCCCTCCCCTTTGCGGCCCATGTGGCCCTCCGGGAGGGGTGGCCCCTCCCGGTGGACCCCCGGAACCCCTCCGGTGGTCCCGATACATTACCGATAGACCCCCAAAACTTTCCGGTGTCTGTATGACAACTTCCCATATATAAAACTTCACCTCTGGACCATTCCGGAACTCCTCGTGACGTCCGGGATCTCATCCGGGACTCCGAACAACATTCGGTAGTCACATACTAGTCTTCCTAATAACCCTAGCATCACCGAACCTTAAGTGTGAAGACCCTACGGGTTGGGGACATCATGCGAACATGACCGAGACCACTCTCGGTCAATAACCAACAGCGGGTCGGATACCCATGTTGGCTCCCACATGCTCCTCGATGATTTCATCGGTTGAACCATGATGTCGAGGATTGATCAAACCTCATATACAATTCCCTTTGTCAATCGATGCGTTACTTGCCCGAGACTTCGATCGTCGGTATCCCAATACCTTGTTCGGTCTCGTTACGGCAAGTCACTTTACTCATCATCGTAATGCATGATCCGTGGCCAACACTTTGGTCACCTTCAGCTCATTATGATGATGCATTACCGAGTGGGCCCAGAGATACCTCTCCGTCATACGGAGTGACAAATCCCAGTCTCGATCCGTGTCAACCCAACAGACACTTTTGGAGATACCTGTAGTGCACCTTTATAGTCACCCAGTTACGTTGTGACGTTTGATACACCCAAAGCACTCCTACGGTATCCGAGAGTTACACGATCTCTTGGTCGAAGGAAGAGATACTTGACATTGGCAAAGCTCTAGCAAACGAACTACACGATCTTTATGCTATGCTTAGGATTGGGTCTTGTCCATCACATCATTCTCCTAATGATGTGATCCCGTTATCAATGACATCCAATGTCCATAGCCAGGAAACCATGACTATCTGTTGATCACAACGGGCTAGTCAACTAGAGGCTCACTAGGGACATATTGTGGTCTATGTATTCATACGTGTATTACGATTTCCGGATAATCTGATTATAGCATGAATAAAGACAATTATCATGAACAATGAAATATAATAATACTTTTATTATTGCCTCTAGGGCATATTTCCAATGATCTCCCACTTGCACTAGAGTCACCAATCTAGTTACATTGTGATGAATCGAACACCCATAGAGTTACGGTGTTGATCATGTTTTGCTCATGAGAGAGGTTTAGTCAGCGGATCTGCAACATTCAGATCCGTATGTACTTTGCAAATTTCTATGTCTCCATCTTGAACATTTTCACGGATGGAGTTGAAGCGACGCTTGATGTGCTGGTCTTCTTGTGAAACACAGGCTCCTTGGCAAGGGCAATAGCTCGGTGTTGTCACAGAAGAGTTTGATCGCCCCGACGCATTGGGTATGACTCCTAGGTCGGTGATGAACTCCTTCACCCAAATCGCTTCATCGCTGCCTCCGAGGCTGCCATGTACTCCGCTTCACACATAGATCCCGCCACGACGCTCGCTTGCAAATTGCACCAGCCATCTTGCTCCACCATTCAACATATACACGTATCCGGTTTGTGACTTAGAGTCATCGGATCTGAGTCGAAGCTAGCATCGGCGTAACCCTTCTGACGAGCTTTTCGTCTCCTCCATAAACGAAACATGTCCTTTGTCCTTTTCGGTGCTTCGGGATATTCTTGACCATTGTCCGGTGTTCCTTGCGGGATTACTTTGGTATCTTGCTACCAAACTTACGGCAAGGTTTACATTAGTGCAGTACATAGCATGGCATACATAATAGATCCTATGGCTGAAGCATAGGGATGACACTCATCTCTTCTTTATCTTTTGCCGTGGTGGGTGGTCGAGCCGAGCTCAATCTCACACCTTGTAACATAGGCAAGAACCCTTCTTGGACTGATCCATTTTGAACCTCTTCAAAATCTTATCAAGGTATGTGCTTTGTGAAAGACCTATGAGGCGTCTCGATCTATCTCTATAGATCTTGATGCCTAATATATAAGCAACTTCTCCAAGGTCCTTCATTGACAAACACTTATTCAAGTAGGCCTTAATGCTGTCCGGAAGTTCTATATTATTTCCCATCAAGAGTATGTCATCTACATATAATATGAGAAATGCTCTGAGCTCCCACTCACTTTCTTGTAAACGCAGGCTTCTCCATAAGTGCGCATAAACCCAAACGCTTTGATCATCTCATCAAAGCGAATATTCCAACTCGAGATGCTTGGACCAGTCCATAAATGGATCATTGGAGCTTGCATACTTTGTTAGCGTTCTTAGGATCGACAAAACCTTCGGCTGCATCATATACAACTCTTCCTTAAGATGTCCGTTAAGGAATGCCGTTTTGGCGTCCATCGCCATATCTCATAATCATAGTATGCGGCAATTGCTAACATGATTCGGACGGACTTCACTTTGCTATGGGAGAGAATGTCTCGTCGTAGTCAATCCCTTGAACTTGTCGATAACCCTTAGCGACAAGTCGAGCTTTATAGATGGTAACATTACCATCGCGTCCGTCTTCTTCTTGAAAATCCATTTGTTTTCTATCGCTCGCCGATCATCGGCAAGTCTGTCAAAGTCCATACTTTGTTTTCATACATGGATTCTATCTCGGATTTCATGGCTTCAAGCCATTTGTTGGAATCTGGGCCCGCCATCGCTTCTTCATAGTTGAAGGTTCACCGTTGTCTAACAACATGATTTCCGGGACAGGGTTGCGTACCACTCAGTGCGGGCGTGTCCTTGTAGACCTACGAAGTTCGGTAGCAACTTGATCCGAAGTACCTTGATCATCATCATTGTTTTCCTCTTCGGTTGGTGTGGGCATCACAGGAACATTTTCCTGCGCTGCACCACTTTCCCGTTCGAGAGGTAGTACTTCATCAAGTTCTACTTTCCTCCCACTTACTTCTTTCGAGAGAAACTCTTTTCGTAAAGCATCCGTTCTTGGCAACAAAGATCTTGCCCTCGGATCTTAAGTAGAAGGTATACCCAGCGGTTTCCTTAGGGTATCCTATGAAGACGCATTTTTCGACTTGGGTTCGAGCTTTTCAGTTGAAGTTTCTTGACATAAGCATCGCATCCCCAAACTTTTAGAAGCGATACTTAGGTTTCTTCCCAAACCATAATTCATACGGTGTCGTCTCAGCGGATTTAGGCGGTGCCCTATTTAAAGTGAATGTAGCTGTCTCTAGGCGTATCCCCAAAATGATAGCGGTAAATTGGTAAGAGACATCATAGACCGCACCATATCCAATAAAGTGCGATTCGATGTTCGACACACCGTTTATTTGAGGTGTTCCAGCGGCGTGAGTTGTGAAACGATTCCACATTTCTTTAAGTGTGTACCAAATTCGTGACTTAAGTATTCTCCTCCACGATCGATCGAAGGAACTTTATCTTTCGGTCACGTTGATTCTCTACCTCATTCTGAAATTCCTTGAACTTTTGAAGGTTTCGGACTTGTGTTTCATTAAGTAAACATACCCATATCTACTCAAGTCATCGGTGAGAGTGAGAACATAACGATATCCTCCATGAGCCTCAACGCTCATTGGACCGCATACATCGGTATGTATGATTTCCAACAAGTTGGTTGCTCGCTCCATTGTTCGGAGAAGCGGAATCTTGGTCATTTGCCCATGAGGCATGGTTAGCATGTGTCAAGCGATTCATAATCAAGAGACTCTAAAGTCCATCAACATGGAGCTTCTTCATGCGCTTGATACCAATGTGACCAAGGCGGCGATGCCACAAGTATGTGGGACTATCGTTATCAACTTTACATCTTTTGGCATCCACACTATGAACATGTGTAATATTACGCTCGAGATTCATCAAGAATAAACCATTGACCATCGAAGCATGACCATAAAACATATCTCTCATATAAATCGAACAACCATTATTCTCAGACTTAAATGAGTAGCCATCTCGTATTAAACGAGATCCAGATACAATGTTCATGCTCAAACTTGGCACTAAATAACAATTATTAAGGTTCAAAACTAATCCCGTAGGTAAATGTAAAGGCAGCGTGCCGACGGCGATCACATCGACTCTAGAACCATTCCCGACGCGCATCGTCACCTCGTCCTTCGCCAGTCTCCGTTTATTCCGCAGCTCCTGCTATGAGTTACAAATATGAGCAACGTCACCGGTATCAAATACCTAGGAGTTACTACGAGTACTGGTAAGGTACACATCAATTACATGTATATCAAATATACCTTTGGTGTTGCCGGCCTTCTTATCCGCTAAGTATTTGGGGCAGTTCCGCTTCGATGACCCTTCCCTTGCAATAAAAGCACTCGATCTCGGGCTTGGGTCCATTCTTTGACTTCTTCCCGATGGCGGCTTACGGGTGTAAATGGATTTGTCACGGCAGATGTCCTAAGCGTAAGGACTTAGTCGTGGAGCCATCGCTACGGGTTTACTTGCAGGGGTTAAAGCGGACACAAAGACACAAGGGTTTTATACTAGTTCGGCCCCTTCGATGAAGGTAAAAGCCTACGTCTAGTTGTGATGGAATTGATGTAGTCTCGATGGCTAGGGAGCAAACAAGCTTCGCCTAGGCTCGAGTTGTGGGTTGTCTCTCTTTTGAACCGTCGCCGGGTCGTCCCCTTATATACACGAGTGACGCCCGTCGGTTCATAGAGTCCCAACCGGTTCATACTCGTATCCCGGTTGGTATCTCTCTATTCCTAACTTACAATACAAGTTATACATCTGGCCGGTTTACGGCTACAAGCTCTAAACCGACTATAGGCCTTGGGCCTTTCTCTACTTATGCCACTAACAGGGTTAACCCGGCCCAAGCTGGCCGGTTTACACCTAGTGGTAATATCCCCAACATTAGGCCCCAGATTGATTTGAAATGGTTCATGTCAATCCTTCACAGAGCTTGTATCTTGGACATCTTCTGTTGTTTGGTAAACCGCCGTGTCATCGTTGCTTCTGGTCACTGTAAACCGGCATGACGTCATCCTGAGATTTTATCCTTTATTTAATGGCAGTTCCTGGATCCACGCACTTGACCTAGCCTGGCTGTATTATAAATAGGACCGAAGGGTCATTTCTTTCCTTCCTTCGCCTCCTCTTCTTTGTCTTCCTCGCGCCGCTGCTCTTGGAGCTCCGCCATCGTCTTCAACCTCTGCTTCATCCCAGGCCGTTGCATCAACCTGAACGTACCAGAGTACTGCGGCTTGCTTCCGCGTCTTCTCCGTTCCCGGTGAGCTTCTTTTCCTTCTCGACTTAGATCTATTTTCTAGGGTTCCAGCTTCGTACTGTGTTCTTCGCGCACCTTCATCTACCCTTTTAGCTTTTGAACCATCTTTGTGGATGCATCTTTGCGTTAATGGCGACAGCGTCCGCTGCACTTTCTCATCTTAGTCCCATGGATCTTCTGCACATATATCTATCACGTATTCCTCTTCCGTTTCTTCGTTACCTCCGCGAAATATTTCCTGTTTTCTGAAAGCTCGCATTTGATCCGTAGTAATCATGTGATCTTGTGAAACTTGTTTCATCCATAGCTTCAATTATTTCCAAGGCCTAGATTAGGCGGTTTAACTCACCATAAGAAAAAGCTACTAAAAGCAGTGCAGGTACACATTAGTCCCCTTGTTGAACCGCCAGAGCTCATCGACATTATATCACAATGAACCGATTTGTAGACACCGCCTCCGGTTTATCATAATTTAGATCGATCACTTGGTAACAAGCACGCTCTTGAACGGATCTGTTACCTTTGTAGATCATGGCCAAACAAGTATATGAATGCAAGCTGGGTTCCTTCCCGAGTCACCGAAGTTCTGACTGAATGAAGCTGGTATCAATTGGCGCTTTGGATGACAAAGATCTGATCCTTTGGAGGGTTCTGAGAGGAATGTCCTCCACTCCTCGGGAAGGGAAGTTGTAGTTTTTGCGGATCACTTGGCGGGGCTTCAAACCGCCGGTTCAAAATTTTACGGGACGTGTTGGCCAATTTTCAACCGTCCCCAAGACATTGGCCCCAACTCCGTCACCAACCTGTGCCACTTTCAAGTGTTATCCGAAGCATATCGCAAGAGGAACCTTCATTGAACTGTTTAGAGATCTCTTCCATCTAAACCATCGTCTTGAATTCACCGACGGCCCCAATACGTAATTAGGCGGTATGGCTATCCGTAAAAGGAAGGAGATCACCTATCCCCACGTCAAACTCCATACTCACCCCAAAGAGTGGAATGCAACTTGGTTCTCTGCAAAGATACTTCTCTGAAGGTGAAAATCCTTTACGGCTTTTCGTCCGGGCGGCTAAGCAATACTCATCCCTTTCCTCAAAGATTGTTGCCAAAGAGAGAAGCAAATATGCCCCACAACTGTCCAAGCTCCGAGCCTTTATGGCCAACGGTTTGGTGGAATTGATCTTGCTGCGCTGCTGGTTATCTTGGGGCATACTTGCCTTTGAGCGGCGTTCGGTTTGATGTGCGATATACCGGCAGCGTCGATGACCCACTCCGACACACCAAACTTGAACTTTCGAGGATGAAATTCTGATTGATCGAAGAATGCTGAATGAACCGAACATCTCGTGCTCAAACCGCTTGGCTCCTTCTTGCACCACCAACACACCACTGCGGTAAGTCTCGATCGTGTGTCATCATTAAAACCTGTTATTACTTTCATATATCCAACTTTTAATTATTTCCGATCCAGGTGATAACCCGTTTTGGAGTAAAACTTTCCCAAGACAAAGCGGACAAAAGCTGGGCGGCCAAACCGGCCCAAAACAAAGGTTGTCAAGAAATCAGCCCACAAGAGAAAGACGATCGCTTCATCGACCCGCCATTGGCGATGATGTGGGTAATCCGAACTTGACTCTCTTGGCTTGCTTTTTACACGCCTTATTGATGATGATGCTTGTCGGGATGGCGTTTGAAGCCCGACAATGCAGGATTTCTTGAGGTAACCATTCTTTCTTCCGATTCAACAAATTTGCCTTCACCAAAATTTCGCCGGCGACCGGAAAGTTAACTTTTCTCACCCCTTGCTTACTTGGATCCCAAACTTCTTATGAAGACACAGCAACATGAAGCTTCGCCGCACAACCCCAAGACAGCCGGACGGTAGTTACCTCTGCGGTTTACCAAACAGCCCGGTTCGAAAGCGCCCGCACCGAGGTTTCCGACCCTTTATTGTTTTAAATTCCAAAGCGGGTTTCTTCCGTCAACCTCTTAATCCGTCCGACTCCGATTATCGGGTTACTTCTCATTCATCCTCTGGCGAATCCTCGACCACTCATTGCCGCCATTGAAAATAGCCATTGGGTAAGTCAATCTGACCACATGCCTTCGATACCTTACGTAATGGATATACTTTTTCCTGACTTTTATCTCTTGAGAACCAAAGCGAAACCCAGCAAGAAGGCCCGTTTGGACAAAACAATTGAAGAGGCTGCCGCTTCAGATCATGAGCGGCGCCGGATCTCAACGTTGCTACGAAGACATTCCCAATGACCCTCCGGTTCAAGAGGAGGTTATTCTGAAGAGGCTGTCAACACTTCAATCTCTGCTGATCCACCTGCCCGGCCTTGTCCGGTTTGAAAAGCCTCGCAGCCCTCTTTGAAACAACCGTGCCACCCAATCCATCGAGTCGAAAAGCGATGGCGTTGTGATTCTTGGTATGGGCCGTTACGAACCGGGAATCCTGCAACCTTAACCCGGCATCTTTGTGAAAGAGGATTCTTCCACTTTGAATAAAGGAAAGTGGGCTGTCGAGCTGAAACATATGCGCTTTAAGCGCCCAAGATCTTCATTCGGATATCTCGAACCGGCTTTACAAACAGCCATGACTATGAAGCTGGCTGGTCAAATTAATGAGGACAAGTTTGAGGTAACTCACTCCTTTCCTTATCACCGATATATTAGTCCTTGTAGCCCCCAAGGGCGGTTTGCAATCTTGATCAAACCGGGACTTGATTATTTTCTTGATCCATTTTGACATCTACCGCATAACCACAAGGGCGGTTTAACTCATACTTAAACCGGTACTTCAATATCTCTTCACTACTGCCGAAACATTGGTAGAATCAAATAGCCATTAGCCCCAAGTGCCAAGTTGAATACTTGTATTAAGCTTGGGACTTTGCCATGTAGTAGTGATAGAAAAATTGAAGGTACATTAGCCCCCAAGTGTCAAGCATATAAGCTGCGTTGTGTGGTTGGGACTTTGACTTGAATTGCTAGCTGAACATCTTGTCAATGCAGCTGAGGTGAAAATCAAAAGGCGATCGGATTGCCGATTCTGATGACTTTGCAAACCCAAAGAGGCGAAACAGAGAAGGCCAAGAAAGAGTTAACCAGTGCCTTGACCGCTGCTTTGAGCAGTGAAGGAAAATATGAAGAAAAAACGGTGATCTGGGCCCTTTGAAAAGGCCAATTTTCTCAAGCAGGCGAGAAAATCTTTGAAGCTGCCCTTAAACCGGTGGTGGATAATCGGACGGCCGTGAAGCGGCAAGTACATTCTATGATTGCAGCCATCTTGATAAGCTCCACGTGAATAAGCGTGATATGTTGTACCTGCTGCATCATTAGTCGGTTTAAAACTATCCCTTTATTGTATGTAGGCACACGCGTTGGGCACTTGGGAAATGATGTGCGGAAGAAGCGAAGGCTGTCTACACTTTAGTTGAGCGATTATATACGGAGCCCAGCGTGTTATCACCACAATGTCACATAACAATCCAGCGCCTTCCACGATTCAAGATACTCTGAACGGCTATCAATCCTTCCTTCCCGGATCGAAGAGGTGAAGAAATCTGCTGCCTGAACCGGAGCCATCAGCGCCTTGATCCGAGCCAAGGCATGGGTACAGATTTTGATCCGTGGAAGCAGCTCAAGGCTATCCAGCGTGAAAGAGGATGGCTCGATTTGATGAAGAGGACTTGCGGGCGATAAACCGTGCGGTACGCCCGCTGGCTTGTCAATTGGCCGAAGAAGCCGACTTGGAGCATTACCAAGCACAATATAATGATCAGAACAAGCGAGTGTCTGCCCCAACCTTTGAACCGGAAAACCTGATCCCTCCAATCCGTAAGCATACTTACGCACCCGACATTGAACCGTCGTCTTTGATTCACGAAGAGGCTGTTTTCCAAGCGCTAATGGGAATCGACTGGACTACTATGGATTTCCAGCCAATGGGTAGGGATGAAGATCTTTGAAGCGGCGGAGGGCGAAGAACGATCTTGAACCGGTGGCGGGTTAAATATACGTCGTGGGCGGTTTGCCCAAGAACAATGATCTCATTTGGGCCTTGTGTTGCCTTGTAATATTTAGTTAAAACTTTACTGCTGGATATGCCTTCGTGCATAGGTGAAACTTTTGTTTGATTCATACTCCCCGCGACCAGAAAAATTGAACCTCGGTGGCGGTGACACCGCCAGCCGGTTTATGGTATTCCATATATATATATATATATATATATATCGAAAATCAACAAGTATGTGATACAAATACCTGCCGTATCTGGTCATGAAGCTGGCGTAGCCAAACTTTGAAGCGGAGGTCTTTAACAAACCATGACCGTCTGGGGAGATAATAACTCCCATATAACCGTGCTGAAGCAGCACAAGCCCCCGTGTTATTCTAAGAGGATGAACCGGAAGAAAGGTAAACCGGACAGATAAAAACTTCGGTGCAATACCAAACCGTGTCCTGTCAGCTTGTAACTGATAGTTAAACCGGATAAAAATATTCGTCGGGTTTAAAAAACGCAACAAAAAAATCGAATACCAATTATGTGAAAATATGGCAACAAAGGCAATAACTCTTTGCAAAAGTAAAGCTTCATGGAGCTGGTCAGATGGCATTACCATGGTCAGACGCAACCAAGCCCCCCGAAGGCGTAGCGATGGTGCTAGTCGGCCAGGTCCCCAAAAGACTCTTGGCGAGTCGCCCGGCCAAGTGGCATGACATTGGTTGGGTTCGACCAAGCCCCAAATGACTCTGGCCCTATTGGCCGACCAAGAGGCGTGACGGTTCGAGCGTGACCGTGTCCCCAAATGATCTGGTGGCTTTCGCCTATCAAGAGGTGTTGCATTGGTTCGGACACGACCAAGCCCCAAGTGATAAATATAAGCTGTCAAGGGGTAAACCGGAGGCGCTTTAAGCAGAAACACTCCATGTAACCACACATGAGAAGAAAAGCAGAGACCCGCTTTAGCTGAGGCTCCGATTTTTATTATATCGAAGATAATATATACATTGTCATGCTATGTACATAAAGCGAGCCGATGACTCAAGTGTAGTAAGGTCGAAGATGAGCTATATTCCACGGCCTATTGGTCTCCTCCTCGATGTACGTGAGTCTTTACGCTCTCGAATATCAATCGAGATAGTAGGAACCGTTGTGTAGATTCTTCTTGACCACAAAGGTCCTTCCCAAAGCGGGGATAACTTGTGCATATCTATGCGGTCTTGGATGAGATGAAGCACCAAATCTCCTTCTGAAAGGCTCTGGTCTTAACCGGCGGCTGTGATAACGACGCAGATCTTCTTGGTAAATCGCCCGAGCAGCGGCTGCCATATCACGCTCCTCATCCAATAGGTCCAAAGCGTCCTGTCGCGCCATCTCGTTGTCCGCTTCAACATAAGCCGCTACACGGGGCGAGTCGTGCCGGATATCGCTGGGGAGAACTGCCTCCGCTCCGTAGACCATGAAGAACGGCGTATATCCAGTGGACCGGTTTGGCGTAGTATTAATACTCCATAACACCGATGGTAACTCTTCTACCCAGCACCCTGGCGTTCTCTGTAATGGAACCATAAGCCGAGGTTTGATACCTCGTAAGATCTCTTGATTGGCTCGTTCTGCCTGCCCGTTGGACTGGGGATGCGCCACTGACGACACGTCAAGCCGGATGTGTTCGCGTTCACAGAACTCTTTCATAGCCCCCTTGGATAGATTAGTGCCATTATCAGTAATTATACTGTGTGGAAAGCCAAACCGGAAAATCACCTTTTGATGAAGCTGCATCATTGTTGCGCATCACACTTCTCGGCGAGTTCGCTTCAACCCACTTGGTGAACTTGTCCCTTTGCCACCAACAAGTGGGTCTTCTTATCCTTGGATCGTTTAAAGGGTCCAACCATATCCAGCCCCAAGTGCAAGCGGCCACGTTATTGGGATCATCCTTAATTCTTGTGCGGTACATGAGCATGCCTTGAAAATTTCGACATCCATCACACCGTTTAACCAAATCCTCCGCATCGGCATGAGCGATCAACCAGTAAAATCCGTGGCGGGCATACGCCGCCACGGGGACTTTGAACGGCGTGATGTCCACAATCCTTCATGGATTTCCTTAAAATTTCACAGCCTTCCTCGGAAACACAGCGTTGAAGCATACGACACACTACAATGATGTAGCTCACCATTAAGGATCGTCATAGATTTGGGCGCGAATTATCTGTCGGCGAACCTCGTCTTCGGCAACTCCTCGAGTCATATCGCAAGGAAAGGAAGCGTCCAATCCGGAATAGCATGTAATGCTGCCACCAACTGAGCCTCCGGATCAGGAATAGCCAAATCCGCTTCACCGGGGAGCTGGGTGATGGGTTGTGTAAGGCGTCCAAAAAGACATTAGGCGGGACGGTTTCTGGCGAGAACCCAACGGCTTAAAGCGTCGGCCGCCGTTCTTCGGCGATCCACATGATCCACTTGATAGCCCTTGAAGCAACCTGCGATATTATCCACTTCTCGACGATATGCGGCCATGGTGGGTCCTTAGAATCCCAAGTGCGGATACTTGCGAGCCACGGTCCAAGTCACCAAAGCACTTAACCGGCTTAAGTTCATCTCCTTAGCCATCCGGAGACCATGGAGCAAGGCTTCGTACTCAGCTGCATTATTAGTACAAGGGAACATTAAGCGGAGAAGCGTAACAAAACTTATCACCTCGTGGGGAAGTTAAAATGACTCGACCCCGAGCCTTCAAGCTGCTGGATCCGTCGAAATGAATAGTCCAGTACGTGTGATCCGGCTTCTCCTCTGGCGCTTGTAACTCCGTCCAGTCATTAATGAAATCAACAAGTGCTTGTGACTTCACTGCTGTGCGTGGTATATACTTTAGTCCATGCGGCCCAAGCTCGATGGCCCATTTTGCAATCCGGCCAGTCGCCTCCCGGTTTTGTATGATATCACCCAAAGGAGTTGAACTAACCACTATGATAGGGTGCCCTTGGAAATATTGCTTCAGCTTCCGACTGGCCATAAAAACACCATAGACGAGCTTCTGCCAATGCGGATATCTCTGCTTGGACTCAATAAGCACCTCACTGATATAATAAACCGGCCGTTGAACCGGATACTCCTTGCCTGCCTCCTTGCGCTCTACCACAATGGCCACGCTTACTGGTCGAGCATTGGCTGCTACATATAACAACAACGGTTCCTTGTCAACCGGAGCCGCAAGAACATGCGGTTTAGCTAATTGCCGCTTTAGATCCTCAAATGCTTCGTCAGCAGCCGGACTCCAGACGAAATTATCTGTCTTCCTCAGCATCTGGTATAAGGGGATGGCCTTCTCTCGGCGGTGATAAACCGGCTCAACGCCGCAATCTGCCGCCGCGACGCTGAACATCATTGATACACGCCGGTTTAGCCAAGGAAGTGATAGCTTTAATTTTCTCGGATTAGCCTCAATTCCTCTGTTAGACACGGGAACCCCAATAACTTGCGGCCGGAACACCAAAAACACACTTGGCGGATTAAGCATCATCTTATAAATGCACAAGTTGTCGAAGGTTTCCTTCAAATCTTCCACCAGTGTCTCCTTTTGTCTTGATTTCACCACAATATCATCTACATAAGCATGCACATTGCGGCCGATCTGCGTATGCAAGCAATTCTGTACACACCGCTGATAAGTAGCCTGGGCACTCTTGAGCCCAAAAGGCATAGATACATAGTAGAAGGCTCCAAAGGGAGTTATAAACGCTGTCTTCTCCTGGTCCTTAACCGCCATTTTGATCTGATGATATCCAGAGTATGCGTCCAAAAAACTTAAACGCTCACATCCTGCCGTGGCATCAATAATCTGATCAATGCGGGGGAGGGCAAAAGGATCTAGTTGGACAAGCCTTGTTAAGATCTGTGTAATCCACACACATACGCCAGGTGCCATTTTTCTTAAGGACTAGCACGGATTAGCAAGCCACTCTGGATGAAACACCTCAGCGATAAAGCCAGCCGCGAAGCTTTGGCTACTTCTTCTCAATGGCCTTGCGCCTCTCTTCATTAAACCGGCGGAGGAGCTGTTTCACCGTTTTATACTTAGGATCCACATTAAGTGTGTGCTCGGCGAGTTCCTCGGTACACGGCATGTCGGATGGCTTCCATGCAAAGATATCCGGTTCTCACGGATGAACTTCGATGGCGCGCTTTCCTATTTGGGATCGAGTTAGCATGACGATAAATTGCTTGGACGAATCGCCTGGCACGAAGTCAACAAGCTTGGTCTCAGCTGCCGATTTAAACTTCAGATCCGATTCATGCTCTGTAGTGGGTTTCTTCAAAGGGGTCATATCTGCCGGATCAACATTGTCCTTATAGAACTTCAACTCCTCCGTGGCACAGACCGCCTCTGCATAAGCTGCATCGCCTTCCTCACATTCCAAAGCAACCCGGCGGCTTCCATGCACCGTTATCGTTCCTTTGTAACCCGACATCTTTAGCTGTAAGTAGATATAACAAGGTCGTGCCATGAACTTAGCATAAGCTGGCCGCCCAAACAAGGCATGATATGGACTCCGGATTTTCACCACTTCAAAGGTTAGCTTTTCAGACCGGGAATCGTGCTCGTCTCCAAAAGCCACATCCAGGGCTATCTTACCAACAGGATAAGCAGATTTGCCTGGTACTACACCATGGAACACCGTATTGGACGGCACGAGGTCCTTATGCAGTGAGACCCATGCGACGGAAAGTTTCATAGTATAATATATTATCTGCTTCCTCCGTCCATAAGCACCTTAGTGAACTTATAGCCCCCACACGAGGGTCTACCACCAATGCCGGTGACCGGATTATCAACCGGGGATGGTCCTCTCTGCTCCACACGATAGGCTGCTCGGACCAGCGTAAATCTTGTGGTAAGGCGGTTCAACGAGTTCTTGCCCGTTTGTGAAGCTTCGATCCGCTTGTCCAAGCTGGTTGTGAAAACATGAATCGCCCACTATTCAACGCTTTGGTTGGCTCGATAGCTTTGACTCTGCTGCTGCTTTGGCCACCACGATTATTACGATTATTGTGATTGCCTTGACTAGGCCCTGAACGAAGCTCCGTCTGACCGGCCCATGGAAACCGGATCATGAACCGCCACGACCCTGGTCATACGGAAAGCATTGGGTTTTGAACTCCTACATAATATAATGATCTTTCGAGAGATGGTTTGATGGGGACTCCTTCGTCCGTGCTTTGGACAAGGCTGATTCAACAAGTAATTCAAGCGGCTTGTATTAGGGTTTGGACCCGATTCGCCTTGCCTCTGCGCGCGAACCTCATCCTGCGCATTAGTGTTGGCTACGAAATCCGGGTTGCCATCGGCCTTGCGCTTGCCCCCGTTTCCATGACCCGCCGGTTTGTACTGCTGCCCCTTGGAGTTGCCGTTCTTCTTTCCCTTCCCTGCTTCATCATCATCGACCGGGATCCTTGGTACTGTCGAATCGGCATACTTTACCAAAGCGGCCATGAGGGTTCCCATATCATTGCAGAACCGCTTCATGCGTCCCAATTTTAACTTCAAAGGCTCAAACCGGCAGTTGCCTTCTAATGTTAAGATCGCCGAGTCAGCGTTGATCCGGTCAGAAGAGTGCAGAATCTCAAATACACGGCGTACCCAACGGGTTGTTGACTCCCTTCTTCACGGGCGCAAGCCGCCCGGTCTCGATGGATTTGGGCTGCTTACATATCCTTGAAGTTACGGATAAACCGGGCTTATGGCGGGCCCATGGTGATAGAATTGGGCGGTAAGCTCTTCAACCAAATGCGGGCTGTGCCTTCGGCATCATGGTGAAGTACTTTGCACATGCGGTCTCATCCACATCTAGCATCTCCATGGCCATCTCATAACTTTCAACCCACGCTTGAGGGACAGATCCGCGGTGTAATTTGGCACCTTCGTGGGCCCTTAAATCCTTAGGCGAGCGCACATTGCGTAAAGCGGGGATTAAGCAGGCACCCCAAAGCGGATCGACTCTGGCCGGCGAAGGTGGTAGGCGAACGGTGTGTGTTGATCCGCATCATCGTGTGCGCTAACTTCGGCCTCCCTCGTGCGGCCCGATCCACTACATCACGAGCATCACGAATACCACCCATCGGTGATTGCCTCGGGCGCTTCACGGTCCGCGCGTTGCTTGATATGGCGGTTCATCCATGCGCTTTCTTTGTAACTCCGGCTTGGGCCAGGCGTAAGTGAATCCGATCACGGCTGTATGAATATGCCTCCTGCTTTGTGTCGGCGCGATCCGAGAACTCCTTAACCGGCGTGTCTCAAGCGCTTGTGGGGAATCTCCTTCAGCTGGGATCGCCTCCAATCGTGCGGCGGCTGCAACAAGGTTGTCCATGGGATTAGAATAATGACACAGGGGGTATGCATGCGGCGGAGGAACCACCATGTTACGCGCGGAGGCTCCATCGGTAGCGGCTGGACCGTCGCTCCGCTCTGGTGCCTCAATCCGGTTTACCTCCTGTCTTTGGGGGGCGGGTTCTTGGGTCCGGCTCCGAGTCGAAAGAGATTTCTAGGATCAAATCTGACGGCGGCGCGATCTATACTTCGCTTCAACACCTCCTGCGGCCTTTCTGGTCGGCATGAGTTTGTAAGCTTGTGCATCTAAAGCGGCCCGCTCTGCGGCCATACGCTCCTTCTCCGCCGCTAGATCCGCTTTGGCTTGCGTGATATGCTCTTTTACCTTTGCAATTTCTGCATTATGAGCCTCCTGATCTGCTGGATTGTCCTCCGCCATAAGCGCTGCTAGTGCGTCAAACAGATCTGTGAGAACTTGAACCGGCGGGCGCACGGGCCTCCTGCCCCCTGCGCGCTGCTGAACCGGAAAAGCATTTCTTGCGCGGTTGTGAGTGGTTCGCTGCACGCATACCGGCCATGAATACTCCAACCGGTTTAAGCGGCAGGGGTCGGAATCTTGTCACCGTCGGAACAGCCCTGAGCATATCATCCTGCAACTAGTACAATGACTCGGTCTCTCTGTTGAAGATTCATCGCCGGAATAAGCAGCGGTCTCACTACCGTGTTACGAACGGCGTCGTACTCCCTCCATGGGTGACTCCAGCGAAGACATGCTTCACGGCGGTTTAACTTTGGGCGATTCGCGCCGCGCCTGAGCCGTCTCGATGGGGTCGGTGCGAGATGTCGGCTCGGGCCGGGCTCCCGATCTTGCCAATGAAAGCGTGTATGCCGCCGAAGGGACCCGGTATCCGTACTCGATTGAATCGGCCTCGGGACCCCATCCGGCGTCGTCGATGTAGATCGGCATGACGACTCTTGGTCATCCGCCCACGGCGTAGCCTTGAGTCCTTTGAGCTTGCCCTCCAAGATCGTCAAACCATCGTCGCGATAGCCCCACGGTGGCGCCAAGCGTCGATGGATTTGTCACGGCGGATGTCCTAAGCGTAAGGACTTAGTCGTGGAGCCATCGCTCTGAGTTTACTTGCGGGGGTTAAGCGGACACAAAGACACAAGGGTTTTATACTAGTTGGCCCCCGCCGATGAAGGTAAAGCCTCGTCTGGTTACGATGGAATTGATGTAGTCTCGATGGCTAGGGAGCAAACAAGCCGCCTAGGCTCGAGTTGTGGGTTGTCTCTCTTTTGAACCGTCGCGGGTCGTCCCTTATATACAGTGGCGCCCGTCGGTTCATAGAGTCCCAACGGTTCATACTCGTATCCCGGTTGGTATCTCTCTATTCCTAACTTACAATACAAGTTATACATCTGGCCGGTTTACGGCTACAAGCTCTAAACCGACTATAGGCCTTGGGCCTTTCTCTACTTATACCACTAACAGGGTTAACCCGGCCCAAGCTGGCCGGTTTACACCTAGTGGTAATATCCCCAACACCGGGCGCGGCAACATCCTTGCCGTCCTTCTTGAAGTTCTTCTTGCCCTTGCCCTTCTTGAACTTAGTGGTCTTATTGACCATCAACACTTGATGTTCTTTCTTGATTTCAGCCTCTGCTGACTTCAGCATCGAGAACACTTCAAGAATGGTCTTCACCATCCCCTGCATGTTGTAGTTCATCACAAAGCTCTTGTAGCTTGGTGGGAGCGGCGGAGGATTCTGTCGATGACCGCCTCATCTGGGAGGTTAATGTTAATTTGGGTCATACGGTTGTGCAACCCGGACATCTTGAGGATGTGCTCAGCAGCAGATCTGTTTTCCTCCATCTTACAACTATAGAACTTGTCGGAGACATCATATCTCTCGACCGGGCATGAGCTTGGAAAACTAGTTTCAGCTCTTGAACATCTCATATGCTCCGTGATGCTCAAAAGCGCTTTTGGAGCCCGGTTCTAAGCTGTAAAGCATGCCGCCTTGAGCGAGGGAGTAATCATCGGACGAGTTTGCCAAGCATTCATAATGTCTTGGTTCTGCAGGGACGGGGCGTCACCTAGCGGTCCTTCTAGGACATATTGCTTCTGGCAGCTATGAGGATGATCCTCGGGTTCGGACCCGATCCATATAGTTCTGCCATCATCTTTCGACTTGGTTTTCTCTAGGAGCAGCGTTGAAGTTCATGTTGACATTAGCGTTGGCCATTTGATCTACAAGACATATTTGCAAAGGTTTTAGACTAAGTTCATGATAATAAAGTTCTAATCAAATTACGAACTCCTACTCAGATTAGACATCCCTCTAGTCATCTAAGTGTTACACGATCCGAGTCGACTAGCCCGTGTCCGATCATCACGTGAGACGGACTAGTCATCGTCGGTGAACATCTCCATGTTGATCGTATCTTCCATCGACTCGTGTTCGACCTTTCGGTCTCCGTGTTCGAGGCCATGTGCGTACATGCTAGGCTCGTCAAGTTAACCCTAAGTGTTTTTCTGTGTAAAATGTCTTACACCCGTTGTATGTGAGCGTAGAATCCATCACACCGATCATCACGTGGTGCTTAGAAGCGACGAACTGTAGCAGCGGTGCACAGTTAGGGAGAACACTTCTTGAAATTTTGTAAGGATCATCTTATTTACTACCGTCGTCCTAAGTAAACAAGATGCATAAACATAATAAACATCACATGCAATTATATAGTTGTGACATGATATGACCAATATCATATAGCTCCATTGATCTCCATCTTCGGGGCTCCATGATCATCTTGTCACCGGCTTGACACCATGATCTCCATCATCATGATCTCCATCATCGTGTCTTCATGAAGTTGTCACGCCAGCGACTACTTCTACTTCTATGGCTAGCGCGTTTAGCAATAAAGTAAAGTAGTTTACATGGCGTTCTTCAATGACACATGGTCATACAAAAATAAAGACAACTCCTATGGCTCTGCGGTTGTCATACTCATCGACATGCAAGTCATGAATCCTATTACAAGAACATGATTTCATACATCACAATTCATCATTCATCACAACTTCTGGCCATATCACATCACATATGATCAATCGCTGCAAAAACAAGTTAGACGTCCTCTAATTGTTGTTGCATCTTTTACGTGGCTGCAATTGGGTTCTAGCAAGAACGTTTTCTTACCTACGAATAACCACAACGTGATTTTGTCAACTTCTATTTACCCTTCATAAGGGCCCTTTTCATCGAATCCACTCCAACTAAAGTGGGAGAGCAGGACACCCTTGACCACCTTATGCAACTAGTGCATGTCAATCGGTGGAACCGGTCTCACGTAAGCGTCACGTGTAAGGTTGGTCGGGCGCTTCATCCCACAATACCGCTGAAGCAAGAAAAGACTAGTAGAGGCAAGCAAGTTGACAAGATCACGCCCACAACAAAATTGTGTTCTACTCGTGCATTAGAGAACTACGCATAGACCTAGCTCATGATGCCCTTTGTTGGGGAGCGTTGCGAGAAAATTAAAAATTTCCTACGGTTTCACCAAGATCCATCTATGAGTTCATCTAAGCAACGAGTCATGGGAGAGAGTTTGCATCTACATACCACTTGTAGATCACGTGCGGAAGCTTGCAAGGTGATGATGGAGTCGTACTCGGCGTGATTCAGATCACCGATGTCCAAGTGCTGAGCGGACATCACCTCGCGTTCAACACACGTGCGGGACGGGAGGCGTCTCCTCCTTCTTGATCCAGCAAGGGAAGGAGAGGTTGAGAAGCTTCGCTCAGCGGCAGCCTGACGGCGTGGTGATGTTGGTGCAGCGATACTCGGCGAGGCTTCGGCGCTTAACGGAGGAGGAGAGGTGTTGGGGAGGGGAAGGGCTGCGCCTTGGAGGTGTGTCGAGCAGCCCTCCCCTCACCCCTCTATTTATAGGGGAAGGGGCAAGGGGGGCCGACCCCTCTAGATGAGATCTAGGGGCGGCCGGGGAGGAAGGCTTGCCCCCAAGCAGGCGCCCCTTAGGGTTTCCCCCCAACCCTAGGCGCATGGGCCCAAGGTGGGGGGCGCGCCCAGCCCTCCAGGGGCTGGCTCCATCCACTTTGCGGCCCATGTGGCCCTCCGGGAGGGGTGGCCCTTCCCGATGGACCCCCGGAACCCCTCCGGTGGTCCCGATACATTACCGATAGACCCCCGAAACTTTCCGGTGTCCGTATGACAACTTCCCATATATAAAACTTCACCTCCGGACCATTCCGGAACTCCTCGTGACGTCCGGGATCTCATCCGGGACTCTGAACAACATTCAGTAGTCACATACTAGTCTTCCTAATAACCTAAGCGTCACCGAACCTTAAGTGTGAAGACCCTCACGGGTTCGGAGACATCTGAGACATGACCGAGACCACTCTCGGTCAATAACCAATAAGCGAGTCTGGATACCCATGTTGGCTCCCACATGCTCCTCGATGATTTCATTGGTTGAACCATGATGTCGAGATTCGATCAAACCACATATACAATTCCCTTTGTCAATCGATGCGTTACTTGCGAGACTTCGATCGTCGGTATCCCAATACCTTGTTCGGTCTCGTTACCGGCAAGTCACTTTACTAAATCACGTAATGCATGATCCGTGGCCAACACTTTGGTCACCTTGAGCTCATTATGATGATACATTACGAGTGGGCCAGAGATACCTCTCCGTCATACGGATGACAAATCCAGTCTCGATCCGTGTCAACCCAGACACTTTCGGAGATACATAGTGCACCTTTATAGTCCCCGATTCGTTGTGACGTTTGATACACCAAAGCACTCCTACGGTATCCGGAGTTACGATCTCATGGTCGAAGGAAGAGATACTTGACATTGGCAAAGCTCTAGCAAGCGAACTACGATCTTTATGCTATGCTTAGGATTGGATCTTGTCCATCACATCATTCTCCTAATGATGTGATCACATTATCAATGACATCCAATGTCCATAGCAGAAACCATGACTATCTGTTGATCACAACGGGCTAGTCAACTAGAGGCTCACTAGGTACATATTGTGGTCTATGTATTCACACGTGTATTACGATTTCCGGATAATACAGTTATAGCATGAATAAAAGACAATTATCATGAACAATGAAATATAATAATACTTTTATTATTGCCTCTAGGGCATATTTCCAACAGCTAGCTGCTACTTTTGTTTGAATACTGTAAGACCTTGTGAGACCTTGTTTACATTTTAATAAAAGAGGCCGTATGCATCGATCTGATGCAGAGGCCGGGGAGTCCCCCTTTTCGAAAAAAAATGTTCCATAAGACATGGGAAGGTGGGAGAGGGCGCCATCGGCATCTCTGTCCTCCTCTACTTGGTGGCCGCCATGTACGCGGAAGACCACGAGGTCGCCGGGTCCGTCGCTGGCTGACCGAAGCAGGGTACCCAGACCCTGTCGTCGATCGCGAGCCTCGCCGTCTACCTTCACCAGCCACCCCGAACGCCATTTGTCCGGCTGGGCGGGGATGGAGCGACGATTCGGAGATGTAGCAGAGCGCTTGGCCGCAGCTGCTCCCGGCACGCGACGGCGTGCCCCGCGTCCAGAGGCTCGCCTCGGCGCCCACATCATCCTCCTACTACTTCTCGGTGCCGCTGACCCGGCGGGAGCCGAGGGAGGTGACGTACATCGAGAGCGTCTGCGTGCAGATGAACCGGCTCTGGTGCTCCATCCCCGCTAGGCGCAGCGCGAAATCTAGAAGAGGTGAGGATGCTCTTCTTAATTTGCTCGGTTATACGTTTCTGTATGCCGCGTGAGTTTCTGATGAGCGTGAGGCAGAGAGAGATATCTAAGTACTGATGAGTTCCTTGTGCGGGCAGGCGGGCGCAGATCACAGCTTTACTGTATGCTATTTTCATCATGTTGATTCCTTTGATAATAGCTACAATGCTAACAATTTTCGTTAGTTATTTGAACAAAATAGCCAGGGATGCTGTCCAGCTAATGCTTGGTATCGACTCGAAGTTCATCATCCATTGTATTGAGGTTATCTACCTGGACTCTGTAGTGACTTTATATTTTATATAAAAATATGAATTTCATGCTAGGCACTGAATAACTGTACATTCCTACCCTTTCCTCACCCATGTCGTATGCTCGCCGTCAGCAAACATCATAAAACAGAACATGTTTATGTCATCAAAGTCACACAACCCACTAACTACAATCAAACAGAAGACTTCATTTTCCTTTTACTTTGTTGCACATTTGCATCCAGGTCAAATTTCCCATTTGTATCTGAGAGTACACTAGTGCAGAACCGGGCATTAGCACCGGTTCGTAAGGCCCTATAGTGCCGGTTACATAACCGGCACTAATTAATGGTCACTAAAGGCCCCCCCTTTAGCACCGATTCAATACGAACCGGTGCTAAAAAGCATTTCACATGGCACTAGCCAGGCTTGCGTGACACTGGAGGCCTTTAGTACGGTTGGTAACACCAACCGGTACTATAAAATTTAGTGGGTTTTAGTTTTATGATTTCTTTTCATTTAATTTTGTGTTTCCATTTTAATTCTTTTTAGTTTCTTTGGTATTTTACGATACTACACATTGTACACGTTATGCATATATATATATATATATATATATATATATATATATATATATATAAAATTTCTAGTAGAACCAATCATGCATATATATATATCACATCAATGTCTCACAAATTAAACCACCATATTAATTAATTCACACATACACACATGTACTGAGATATATACAATTTCTCCTACATATGAATGTTGCCTTGAGCCAGTCTAATTGGTGCCTTGAACACGATGACAATTGAAAGTGGTTTTCATTGGGGCGGTAGCGGGTAATAGAATTCTCCATTGGTTTATGACCTCGTCGAGCAAAAATCCCGCTATTTCCTCTTGAAGTGCTTCTCGCGCTCCGTTTCTATGAGCTTCTCCGCACCTCTTTGAACTGTTAAGAAGGAGATCAATATGCATGTGTATTAGTTGTGTGACTAGCTAGATATCGATAATGGTGTAAAAAATGTGAATAGTGTTACGACAAGCGTACCCATTCTGTCTTTGAGATCTGCTCCTTTGGACGCCATCATGCGAATATTCTCGCATAAGCGAGAATGCACACAGATCGAGTACCACATGCTGCTTGAGGGCCTTTACGAGAATGGAATTTGATTAGATAAAAATTAATCAAGCATGATAATTAAAGAGATGGCAGCTAGCTAGCTAGCTAGCTAGTACTATAATTACTTACCTTGGGTGAAACCATTCAAGCTTTTGTTTCCATTAGCGGGCGTGTGCGCTGATGAATCTTGCCCAAGCCCTACCGCCAACAAAGAAAATGAATAAAGGGGTTATTAAATAGTTCATATCTTGAAATGACGAACTAAATAGGCGAGATATATAGTTAATAATGATTGAAATTACCATTGACTATCCCATACAAGATGTTAAAGTCAGTTTTTTGAGACTAGTGAGTCTAGTACTTCAACTGTTCGGCGTCAACTTTAATGATACACAAGACCAGTGAAATCTGCATATGCACACACATTTACATGTCTTAATTAAGCGGGCATATGTTAGCAAAAACATGTAGCTATAGCTAGTAGGCAAAAACAGAGAATTTGTAGTACAAGGCAGTGTGACTCACCCAAAGTGGTAAGGAAGTAGTATATCTTCATTGTATTTGAGGCGCTTCAAGAACTCTAGCATGCTGCTTTCTACTTCCTTTGCATGGTGTTCATTTATGTTCCATGTGAATTCATTAACGGTGTTTGGGTCAATGAACCCAATGCCATAGCGTCCACCTTTTTCATTTCATATATCTTCATCCTGCATAATACCACGAAAAGAATATAGTGAGGATAATTACAGGTAATGATTGATCTCAAAAGGATCACTACAGCTAGCTTGAGACTTAAATTATAGAAAGAAATCACTTCTGACAACAATATGGCGGCGATAGATTTGTCGAGTGCTTCCTTATTGTATAACTGAAACAGTTCTACATACTCAGCGGACCCAGCTTTCGATGGTAGTAATGGTCCTCCTTGACATTCACCATGAGGGACACTCGATCTGAAATCTTGGTCATGTTCATGTACCATTGATGCAATTCATACATTCTCATTGGGAGGTTCTTGACCTTATGCAGCGCGACCAAAGGTTGGCCCGGACATATTGCCGTTTTACTTCATCCTCTCTAAGCAAAGGCATGGGCTCGATCTCGAGGAGTTGTCCAATGATGATGTTGAGAACTTCAGCCTGCATTATATGCTCCTCCGTTATTACCACATTGCCCACCTCGGGAACATGCCTTGTTTGCCCACAATAATATTGAGGCGTCTTTATCTTTTGTTGTTGGCACAACAAGCGAGGGATCGATTGCGCCACTGTTCTCCCAGTGGGAATGGTTTTCCGCATTTTTGGCAGCTGCTTCTTGTTTGCTCGATCGATGTAGGCGTGCTCGCCTCCCTTTGTAGGCGTGCTCGATTTAACTTCGATGTGACACTCATAGTGCGTGTCAACAGGCTTGGAAGCTAGTGGTTGAGCCATACGAATGAAGTGGTCAATCGTTTCCTCGAGCACTTTCTCCCTTGGCGGCGGTGGCGGTTTGGTGCAAAATGGGCTTCCACCTCGGCCTTGATATGGCTGTGATTTCCTCCTCGGACTTGTCATAAGACCTCTGCGGAAGAGGCTTGAGGCTTGGACCATATTTATACCGCTTGCCTCCTTTGTACTTCCAGCTGTACTACCTCGACTTCGTCTGATTCGCACTGAGCTGCGGGGTGTCTCTGCGATTCTTGGCGGCGGAGATGGTAGCAGGACTGAGTTGGACGAGGAGGAGGAGTGGCTGAGGTTGTGCGGACTTGGAGGAGGAGTGGACGCGACGGCTGTGGCGGACTTGGAGGATTGTCGACACTTTGCGGACTTGGAGGAGGAGGATTGTCTGACACTTTGCGGACTTGGAGGCGGAGTCTGGCGACTCGGTGGCGGACTTCGACGAGGACTCGGGTGACCCGGTGTGGGTGGCCTTGGAAAGATGATGCAATCCTTTTCCATAGGATGATCGATGTTTGGCCTCTCAGAAAGCGCTCGCCGTCACCTCCGGCAATGTCAAGCTGTAGCCCGAATATGGGTCCAGCACATCATCAACCACGACACGAGCATAGCCCGCTGTAATCGGGTTGCCATGGAAGGTTGCCTCGGGGATTTGTGAAAGCGAGCCGTCCGCCACCTTCATGGATATGTTCTTCATTTTGTAGTGTAGCTCGCGATTAGTGTTCTCCGTGATGTCATCCACGGGTATCTACCAACATTGGGTCGTCGGGGACGGAACCCGCTGCTTCTCGGCATGGATGGGCGGTGCTATCAATCTGGATCATCCGCTAGCTGCTGCGCTGTTGAGACCCCTTTGATGGGTAAGTGAGTCGATCTGCTCCTGCTGCCGCTGGAATTTGTTGCCAATTCCGCTTGACTTGCTTCTAGGCCTTGAAGGCGTTCATAGTCCCGCTTCCTTTGCTCCTCCTCCATCTTCCTCTTCTTCTCCTCCGCAATCTTCTTTCTCGCACGGGTTACGTAGTCGGTGTTCGATCTGAAAACCCTCATACCACGGAATAGCGCCCTTGCCTCGTGTTCTTCCGGGTGTTCAGATTTCCCGAGGCACGCGTAAGCTCGTCGTTCTCTCTGTTGGGCTGGAACACCCCGTTCGTGCCTCTTCTATTGCAACAAGTATCGCATCGTCGGCTCCATTCAGACTTGCCCTCGTCGAAACTTTTCTGTCTCCGGTCCAACTCCCCCATGCGCATAGAACCAAGTCCCGACCTGGCGGGAATCAGCTCTTAGTAACCGGAGTGACACTGCATCCTCCATCTCTTTCTCGGACTTATCCCACTTAGGCATTGCCACCGATAGCCACCGCCCCAACTTATGGAACTTATCCTTCTTTTGGCATTCTTCTTGTTTATTCTCGACCGTTCCTTAGCTAATTCGAATCCTTGAATTTCACGAAATCGGCCCAATGATCACGTTGGTTCTCCGGTGTTCCTTGAATCTGGAGTCTTCCTTCCTCCGCCGACGTACTTGTTCCATTCACCATTCTTGTAGTTCTTGAATGCATTCGCCATCATCTTAAGAGCAGCCTCTTTGACTTTACGCACATCCGCTTACGTGAAATGATCGGTAGGGTGAAATGTTCCATGAGAGTATCCCAAAGCAGATATTTTTGATTCTTGTCGACATAAGTAACATCTGGGCGTGGCTTTCTTTGGCGCCCTCCATTCTTGAAGTTTGATCGGAGTTGGTCCTTCACAAGAACTCCGACCGACGAACGAACTTGTTCGCAATCTTCTTAGGCGCTATTGGTTTGCCGATGCGGTCGCATGCCTCGATATTGTACTTTCGCCCGGCTTCAACTTTTTGTTCGGGCCTCGTTTAAATCATTTTTACGAAGATTTGCTCGATCCGGATGGCTGAAAGAACAAAGATCGATTCATTAATATATCTTCATGACATTTAAAACATGTGATGATCACGGATGCTGCTTATATAAATATATATATACCTCGTCGGTGTTTGTTGTTTCAGGATCATGTTCTTCGTCATCGTCATAATCATTCATGACTTCGTCGTGATCGAATATCATATCACCCTCTCCGGTGTTGTTTAGAAATTGAGCCATCATAATCTTCTTCATTTTGATTATCATCGCCCGCGTATCATATCGAACATGGTGCATTCTCCCTCTCTGTCGGTATTATGCGCCATAGCTTTTGTTTAACTAATCCAAAAGAAATATAAAACAATTTAGTATTCAAATCTCGAATAATAGATATAATCTCGAATACATCGTCCAGAATAATAGATATAATCTTGAATACATCGTCCAGAATAATAGATATAATCTCGAATACATCGTCCAGAATAATAGATATAATCTCGAATACATAGTCTCGAATAATATATAATATAGAAAATTACATCACTGGCTATTAGCTAATAAAGATCGAATACTACAGAAGAATCCAGGACACTCGCGGTTCCTCCGGCGCGGGCAGTGGACACCCAAAGAGAAGGAACCCTCACAGGATCATAGCTGAAGTGAGATCCCCGAAGATACTGCCACGTATTGGAGAACCTGCCGCCCTCTAACGCAACCATGTAGCGATGGACGTGCTCGTCCTCCTCCCTGACACGGCGACGTACCACCTCCGGCGGTGTCGGGTCCCTCCGCACCAAATCGCCCACGCGAACGCC
The DNA here is from genome assembly GCA_021437245.1 of Aegilops speltoides. Lineage (NCBI taxonomy): Eukaryota > Viridiplantae > Streptophyta > Magnoliopsida > Poales > Poaceae > Aegilops > Aegilops speltoides. Next base: position 5,680,153 of record CM038144.1, read on the forward strand.
ACCAAAGCGAGATCGTGGTCGACGATGGACCATGTCGGGTTCCTCGTCAGCGGCGCGCCCTCAAGCAGCACCTCCGGTGCCAGCCGTGAGCCAGTCCGGACATGGGTCGGCTGGGCGTCGTCATGACGGGTCGACGGCGAGGATGCGGGCGGGCATCGTCGAGAACAAATACTAGCTATATGCCCATAAAAAGTAACATTTTTTAATGATTGGATTTTGATAACTAAAATTTCTAACATTTCTATATATATAACTAACATTTCTATAACATTTCTAACAATGCTATATATAACTAACATTTCTATAACATTTCCAATATTTTAGAACTAAAAACAGAAAAAAATTATAACATTTCTATATATATAACTAACATTTTTATAACTATTTCTATAACTAAAAACAGAAAAATTTCTAACAATTCTAACTTTTTTATAACTATATATTTCTATAACTAAAAAATAGAAAAAATTTCTACAATTTCAAACATTTCTAACAAATCTAACAATTCTAACATTTCTAACTATTTCTAAAAACAGAAAAATTTCTACAATTTCAAACATTTCTAACAAATCTAACAATCTCAAATCTAACAATTTTTTTAATGTATGTGTGTGTGTGCGCGCTCACCACCGGCTAAGCGCGAGGCGACGAGGCATGTGCAAGCAGAGACAGCGGCGGCGCAGCGGCGGCGACCAGGCGGCGACGACGAGGGACGAGGACGTCTGGGCGAGGCGGCAGGCGGCGGCAGCAGGGATGAAGCGGCGGCAGAGGGGACGAGGTGGCGGCGACGGGGCGGGCGGCGGCAGCGGGGCGGCGGCGGCGAGGCGGCGGCGACGAAGCGGCGGCGACGACGGTCGAAGCGGCGGCGACGGCGGCGGCAGTGCGAGAGGAGAAGAAGCAGAGGAGATGAGAAGCGGCGAAATTTTAAAGTGTTTACTTATATAGAAGGCACCTTTAGTACGGTTGGTGCCACCAACCGTACTAAAGGTCTGTTTGGCCGAGCCAGCGGCGAAGCGACCCCTTTAGTACCGGGTCGTGGAACAAACCGGTACTAAAGGCCCCCTTTAGTACCGGTTTGTGCCACGACCGGTACTAAAAATGTCTTATTAGCGCAGCAGTCTTGATCTTGAAGTTTAGTCCCACCTCGCTAGTCGAGGGCTACCTGACTTGGTTTATAAGCCCAGGCGGTAGCTCTCGAGCTCCTCTCCTAGTCGGCCCTCTGGGCCTACTGTCCTCCTCGCCTTGTGGGCCCTCTTGGGCCTTGGCAGGCCTGCATCTTGGCCCAATGAAAAGTTGTGTCGCTGGTCGTATGCAGCCGCTTTGGCCCGATGGCGGGCTTTTTTGCTTTATTTTTTTGCTTTATTTTTTTCTTTATTTATTTTTGAGTTGTTTTTGTTGTATTTAGAGTTTCTTTGTGAATATTTTTGCTTTAGGTACAAAAATTACAAACTTTCTCTTAGTGCGGTAGATTTCAAATTTGAATAGTTTAAATTTTGAATTATTTGAAATTTGTGTGAATCACTAGTTTTTGAATAACTTAACTTTGAAAAAGTTTTTCCAAGTGATTCTTTTTCTTATGTTCAATATTAGTGTGTTTTATCATTATATTCAATTTAGTAATGCTTAGGTTATTTAAAAATGAAATGCCTTTGTAACAGTTCAGTTTTAAATGGAAACCACGATACTTGAAAGAGATTGTCCATTTTGTACGAAATGCATCCAGCTTTTTGTCGTAACCCTCTCTACTTTCTTGCACATGCTATTTATATGAAATTATGATACCGTGCCAACTTTCAACCTTTTACGAGTTCATTTGAATTGCTTTTCAATTTCAGGGTCATTTAGCTGGAAAAAATCAGTAAATGCATGAAAAGAATTTGTTTGCACATAAAATTTCTTCGCGTTTCAAATGCCAAAACACATAACAACCCTAACTATTACAGACATTCCCTCTGGGGTGTGAAACACGAAGAAAGTGATGATAGTGAAGCCGATCACATCCAGATCTTTGGGTGTGAAACTTTTTCTTCGCGTGTGTCCCTTTGCGCCGTAACCATGGAAAATCTTCATCATTTAACGGGATGCTTGGGTCAATATTCACTTTGTGAATGGAGCAATTTCATCAAACTTTTCATAATCTTGACTTGTCTGTCTTGTCATCCACTCCCACGATGTTTCTCTTCCCGTAAAGAACTATGTGCGCTTTGGCTCATCGTGCGATGCATTCGCTTCCTTATCTTTTCTTTTCTTGGCTTGGTAGACATGTCCTTCACATAGAAAACCTGTGCCACATCATTGGCTAGGACGAATGGTTAAATGCTGCACACGCAAGATTGTTGAGATCCTTGTTGTCATTCCGTCTGCGGGTCTTCCGTTACCCGCCTCGTGTCATATTGACCCATTTGCACGAAACAAAGGGACCTTTAAACCACGTCGATAGTCAAGTTCCCATATGTCCTGTATATAACCATAATATGTTTCCTTTCCGTCTGGTTTCGCATCAAAGCGGACACCACTGTTTTGGTTGGTGCTCTTCTTATCTTGGGCAATCGTGTAAAATGTATTACCATTTATCTCGTACCCTTTGAAAGTCATTATATTGAAGATGGTAGCTGGGACAACAAGTACAGGTCATCTTCAATAGAGGTGGCATGCATGGTGCGTGTGCGCAACCAGTTGGCGAAACTCTGGTTTGTTCACGTGTAATCCACTCATCGAGACCGCTCCGGTGTTTGGGCGTAGCAAATTCTTGTGTTCATCCATATACGGAGCCACCAAGGTGGAATTCTGTAGAACTGTGTAGTGTGCTTCAGTGAGAGAATGTCCGTCCATACATATTAAGGTCAGGAATAAAGTCAATACAAAACTCAATGACCTCCTCATTTTGATGGCCCTTGGAGATGCTTCCTTCTGGCCTAGCACGGTTATGAACATATTTCTTTAAGACTCCATGAACCTTTCAAAGGGAACATATTGTGTAGAAATACAGGACCCAAAAGCGTTAATCTCTTCGCATAGGTGAACTAGGGCGTGCGTCATGATGTTGAAGAAGGATGGTGGGAACACCAACTCGGCCCGACAAGACATTGCACCAAATCATTACGTAACCTTGGTATGATTTCGGATCGATTACCTTCGAGAGATTGCATTGAGAAATGCACATAGCTTCACAATGGCTAATCGAGCGTTTTCGGTAGAAGCCCCATCAATGCAACGGAAGCGATTGCGTCATAATCACGTGGCGATCATGAGACTTTAGGTTACGGAACTTTTTCTCGCCATGTTTATTATTCCCTTTATATTGACGAAAGCGACGGTACCTTATCTTGGCGGGCATTCAAAGAAGATTTCCTTCTCTTCTTTGGTAAGGCGTAGCTTGCATGACCACGATGTATGCCATCTTCTCCGTGCATCGTTGCTGGTCCTCCGTGCCTCGGTGTATCTTTTGTCTTCCCATACACGCCCAAGAAGCCAAGCAGGTCACGCAAAGATTCTTCATGGCGTGCATCACGTCGATTGCGGAGCGGACCTCTAGGTCTTTCAATATGGTAGGTCCCAAAATATAGATTTCTTCTTCCACATGGGTGCGCGTCGTCATCGCGTCCTTCGAACAGGTTGTCCGCGGGACCTTTCCAAATATCACCTTCAAATCCTTGACCATATCATGTACATCAGCACCGAGACGATGGCGAGGCTTCGTCCGGTGATCCGCCTCACCTTTGAAATGCTTGCCTTTCTTTCTTACGGGATGCTGCTCGGAAGAAATCGGCGATGTCGGTACACATTCTTCTTACAACTATTCAAATATATCTGTTGGTATCATCCAAGCAGTGCGTGCATCCGCGGTATCCCTTGTTTATGCGTCACGAAAGGTTCTTGAGAGCAGGCCAATCATTGATGGTCACGAACAACAACGCCTTGAGGTCAAATTCTTCCCCCATGTGCTCATCCCATGCACGTACACCTGTTCCATTCCACAGCTGTAAGAGTTCTTCAACTAATGGCCTTAGGTACACATCAATGTCGTTGCCGGGTTGCTTAGGGCCTTGGATGAGCACTGGCATCATAATAAACTTCCGCTTCATGCACAACCAAGGAGGAAGGTTATACAAACATAGAGTCACAGGCCAGGTGCTATGGTTGCTGCTCTGCTCCCCAAAAGGATTAATGCCATCTGCGCTTAGACCAAACCATACGCTCCTTGCGTCATCTCGCAAACTCCTTCTGTACTTTCTTTCGATTTTTCTCCACTGCGACCCGTCGTGGTACTCTCAACTTTCCGTCTTTCTTACGGTCTTCTCTGTGCCATCTCATCGCCTTGGCATGCTCTTTGTTTTGGAACAAGCGTTTCAACCGTGGTATTATAGGAGAATACCACATCACCTTGGCAGGAATCTTCTTCTGGGCGCTCGCCTCGACATCACCGAGCTCATCGCGGCTGATCTTATAGCGCAATGCACCACATACCGGACAAGCGTTCAAATCCTCGTACTCACATGATGCAGGATGCAATCATTAGGGCATGCATGTATCTTTTGCACCTCTAACCCTAGAGGCGGACAGCCTTCTTTGCTTCAGACGTACTCTCGGGCAATTCGTTGTCCTTTGGAAGCATATCCTTTATCATTACCAGCAACTTTCCAAATCCCTTGTCGGATACACCATTCTCGCCTTCCATTGCAGCAATTCGATGTGGTGCCCAGCTTTTTCTTGTCACCTCACGCATTCGGGTACAACAATTTTTGTGATCCTCTAACATGCCTTGCAACTTCTTCTTCTCCAAATCACTTGCTAGTTTCTCTTTGCATCGGCAATGGCCCGACCTAGATCATCAACGGGCTCATCGATGCCTCTTCTTCAACTTCTTCCCGCATTGCGGCTCAGCTTCTTCTGCATTACCGGCTCAGCTTCTTCCCCCATTGTTGTATCATCGTATTCGGGGAACCCATGGCGGGATAGTTTGTCGTCGTCCTCTTCTTCTTCATTGTCTTCCATCATAACCCCTCTTTCTCCGTGCTTGGTCCAAACATTATAGTGGGGCATGAAACCGGACTTAAGCAGTGGGCGTGAATGGTTCTTGGCGTAGAGTAATTGTGACTATTCTTACAGACACCACATGGACAAGGCATAAAACCATCCGCCCGCTTGTTTGCCTCACATAGCGAGAAAAGTATGCACGCCCTCAACGAACTGGGGTGAGCATCGGTCATCGTACATCCATTGCGGCTCATCTTCATTACACAACACCGAATAGACCAAATTAATACAAGTTCATACATAAAGTTCATACAACACTTAAATGCAACAAACAAATAACTCTCTAGCTAAAGCATTTAAATGCAACAACAAATGCGATCAAGATCGCAACTAAGGTAACAATTGATCCAACAGCATAATGATACCAAGCCTCACTATCGATGGCATATTTTCTAATCTTTCTATTCTTCAAGCGCATTTTCTCCATCTTGATCTTGTGATCATCGGCGACATCGGCAACATGCAACTCAATTCCATCTTCTCCCCTGAATTCTTTTCAATTTTTCTTTCAAGTACTCGTTTTCTCTTTCAACTAAATTTAACCTCTCGACAATAGGGTCGGTTGGAATTTCGGTTCACATACCTCCTAGATAAAAATATCTATGTCAACTTGATGGGCATAATTTGTCATAAACACGAAATGCAACTAATAGTTTTAAAGAGAATATACCACATCCGAATCATAACAAGGGCGAGGGCCGACGGGACGGATATCAAAACCATGGCACTATGTATAACAAACAACGTCGGGTAAGATAATTATTACATGATTAACTATATATCCAAATCACACAAACATCAATTTTTATATAAAATTACATGAACAAGAGGCTCACCACAAGGTGGTGCCGGTGACAGAGACAGTCTTGAGGCGATCGGCGGTGGTTCTGACGGAGATTTAGAAGGCACTAAGTAAACCACACCTACATATGCAAACTAAGTGTTATTTTGACCTCAAATTGCATATAAATCAAATACTAGCACATATATATATTTCCTCCCAAATTACTAAACTCACAAATTAGTAACTATATAAAGCATTGCAAGAGCTAATCTAGCAATGAGAGATGAAAGGACAAAGTTGCTAACCTTTGTGATCATTTGAATGGATGGGGCCTTCAAATCTTGACAAATTTTGGGCAAAATTTGTGAGGAGCTCGAGGAAAAGGGAAGAACAGAGGAGAAGTGAGGGAAAGGGGAAGAACAGAGTGGCTCGGGTGGGACGAAGGGTTTATGTCGTCGACCTATAGTACCGGTTCGTGGCACGAACCGGTACTAAAATGCTGGAGGGGCCCAGGCCGACAACATCCTGCCACCACCCTCATTAGTACCGGTTCGTGGCACGAACCGGTGCTAAAGGTTAGCCACGAACCGGTACTAATGAGAGCGGCCCGGCTAGCCGTTGGAACCGGCACTAATGTATACATTAGTGCCGGCTTTAATACAAACCGGCACTAATGTGCTTCACATTTGACCCTTTTTCTACTAGTGGTAAACCATGCTAGTATACATGAAAAAATGAGCACGCTTTCGACAGTCCTTGGTAGAAAAGATACATACTGATGATTGCCATCTCACTCTTCTTATTGATATTGTTCTCCCGTGTCGCTCCCCGCAGCGGCCCGGGAGAACCCTGGATCGCCGCCACCGGCCACCTACCCACCCCTCCCTACCTCCCTTGCCGCCGCCGGAGTGCGTCGCCGGGCAAAGCCCGTGCGGCGTCGGCGGCGGCGGGGTCTTCTCCGTCTCGCGAGTGCACGAGCTGCGCGAAGCGGCTCGCCACGGGATGTGGATCTCGGCGAGGCGCCGTCGAGTTCTGGCTGGCGGCGACGCGATGATCGTCGGCGTCTTGGCGTAAGGGAGGCGCGTCCTTGCTGCGCCTTAAGCGCTGGGCGCAGATCTGGCCGCCGCCGCCCACGAGGTGGAGGAGTGCAGCGGGTGGCGCGGATTCGGCTTGACGCCGGTATGCGAGGTGGAGGAGGGGCTGCAGCGGCGGCGCGAATCTGGCGCGGCCGCCGGAGCGCGAGGTGGAGAGGGGTGTGCAGCGAGTTGGCGCAAATCTGGCGCGGCCGTGCTGAGCCCGTGTGGGGAAGGCAATTGTGCTCGTCAGTTCGCTAGTCGTCCGCAACTACTGGCTGCGTTTCGCGCCATGATGTGGTTGCGGTTCGCGCTCGGCGGCGGTTGACGGTGTAGTTGGGTGGCTGCAGCCTGTTCCGGGGTGGCGAGTGCGCTTGTTGTTCTCTGCGTGGGAGAAGTTGTGGGAGATGAATGGCATCCTTGCTCGGTGTTGCATCCTCTCGATGGTGGTTTGGTAAGCTCGACGCTGCTTCGGGTGGGAGGACGAGATGGTGGTGGCTGGAGGGAGAGGAATGGCCTCGCTGCAGTTGTTGCATCCTTCGTTGGGAGAGGAATGGCTGGCAGGCGTTGCATCCTCGAGGAGACGAATGGCGTCGTGTTTGGTTGCATCCTTCTGATGGGAGACGAATGGCGCTGTTGGGGGTTGCATCCTCCGTCTAGTGGGGGCCGTGGATGCTAGGTTGGAAGCACGTCGAGCATACCGGGGAGGTGCGGTTGGCCGTGGAGGCAGGTATAGTGGCTAGGTGTGTAGGCTGACCGGATCCTAGGCTCGGGCTATGCAGGTGAGACTGCCGGTGAAAGTCGTACTCCGGTTGCGGCCGGAGTCGTCGATGGCGGCGCTTTCAGGCGTCGCTCCCTCGTTGGAGGCATCGATGTAGCGGCTCTCACCTTGCCTTTCCTGACGTGCTCCGGGGGAAACCCTTGATCTAGTTTAGATCGAACGATGGCAGCGCTATTTGGCGTCGCGTTCTCTCTTGGGAGCATCGTTTTGGAGGTGGATCCGGGCAGAGGGACCCTTGGCTCGTGTGGATGTGTGTGTTATTTGACGAAAGGCCCCAGTTGTATGGTTTTTGGGTCCGGTTTTCCTTATAAACTGGACCAACTCTTTTTCTCCTGATCAATGAATTTGGTAGATCTACTACCAACATTCAAAAAATGATTGCCATCTCAAGTTTAGTGTTGTCAACTTCAAGTCCCTGGTCCCTGCTGCTCTGAACTGAGACATATTTGACCCACAGTTGGCTGCACACTAACTGTTGGACAGAATGTTGACATGTTGTGCTTACTTTATATCATGATGTATGATTACTTTACAACATGTTATATGTCTTCGTAAACGGTCCCAAAAAGGCAAAGATAACTTCAGTTTTGTTTGGTGATTGCCAATGCGGCCATAGCACAGCACCACTCCAAGCTCGAGAAGGATTGCATTTTTTGTGTTTTGTGTCATCACATATTGTTCCATCGTCACGTATGTATAACAGTATGAGTGAAGAATTACTAGACCTCTCCTAGGCACATGCTGATCCATTTCATATTCTTCTAAATTTAAGAGTCACCATTTAAATTGCCCTGGATTAAAGCTACGTGCACTGATATTTATTAATTGTTGAAGCTCTATTTTTTTGTTCAATTTTGGCTAGGATCTCTGGATGATGATCAGCAGTATTGCAAGTTCGGCAGAAATAAGTGAATACTGGTCAGTATAATTATATGACGATAATATTGGGGTACAAGATCATTTCCTATTTTTCATGGAGTTAGAGAACAAGATGGTGCGTTGCGTGTTGCACATTCAGTATTGCTACATAATTAGCAGGTGATCTTTAGACAAGTTAATGTCTAACTGCCATTGTCAAGTGACAGTGAGAAGAACAACGTTTACAGCCTGCGGAGTATCTTCCAAGTTAGATATACCATCCCGCAAGGTCAAGATTTACTGAAATGGATTATACTTAGAGTTGGGACGTCGCCTTACTTTTAACATTTCAAACAGTTTCCCTTCTCTAGGTATGGGTGTTTCTCAAGCTGTCGCTCGAGTTTCTCATCATGCTCTGCAATTAGATTTTCTACCTCTTCATGATCATTGTCTTGACAAGCGAAGTCCAAGATGGGTAGATTGTCGTACACTCGCTTGGTATCTGGTACTTAATTACTTGCTTACTCTTATTACTCCCTCCGTAAACTAATATAAGAGCGTTTAGATCACTACTTTAGTAATCTAAACGCTCTTATATTAATTTAAAGAGGGAGTACTTGACTGCTGAGCTCACAATCAGAAGTTCAGACTTCAGAACCACAACTTGATGAGGACATTCTGAGCTAACTAAATATAGTGTGCTTCTCTTTTTATTCTACATTCTATGGAATACTAATTATAGCATGGGAAGGTATGATCTTGATGGCCTCTATGCTGCTATCAGGTCAGGTTAGTTACAACTACATGTATAAACTGTTACTCTTTGCTCTGATTCTCATCTTGCTGAGGATTAAATTCTTGTCAAGTAGTTTCATCAGATAGTTCTTAGTAGTGCATTTTCCCAGTCACAAAATTTTCCTTTATCCCCAAGGATAAGTTAGAGCATAAAAATGAATTCAGGAACTGGGGTGGATATTGTTAGGAAGGGCATATTGTTGTACATCTATGCCTGCCTGCACTATGCACCATTTCATTCACGCGGGAAGGTATTGTAACATCCAGAAATAACAAGCTAGCTGAAAAGTTATGCATACTATTGACTTAATGGTTGTGAAACTCAAATATTTGGAGTTGCCCAAAAGGGAAATAGAGGTTCAGAGTTACAGTGGAAGCCACCACCCACTGAAACTGCAACGAGTTGACTGGGAAAAACCACCTTCAATATATAAGAGTTCCTTCTTACACCACCCCAAAGGGAAATAGAGGTTCAGAGTTACAGTGGAAGCCACCACCCACTAAAACTGCAACGAGTTGACTGGGAAAAACCACCTTCAATATATAAGAGTTCCTTCTTACACCTATACTATAAAAAAATAAGGAGTATGAAAAAGTCACCTTGGATCATAATTCAAGGAATGTATTACTCTTTGCTCCATTCTATTTAAAATACATATTGTAACAATTAACATGTTAATGTGTGTCTGGTTATGTCTTGCCTTGCTACTTGGGTGCCACCGATGTCTGTTTATTGTCTTCCATGCAAATAAAAGAATCCAAATACATCAGGTCTCTTAATATTTGTACCTACTACTGATATTTGTTTCTTTTTTGGCTGAAGCTCTCAAAGGTGTAGCCTTCAAACTTTACAATATGGGTTGGGATTTCAGAGATGATTTGTGCATTATAATTGTAATTTGGGTAATTTCTTGGTTTGAGGAACATAACTGCAACTCGAGTGACTGAGCACATGCAACACTGCAGGCGTACACCTTGAAACAGACACCTGATGGCCTGGCAAGTTCTACTCCTGAAATCAACGTCTATGGCTTGAGTAAGTGTCAGCGGCATCCCTAGGTCCGACAACAATCATGCGAGAGCAATCTGTGGTGGTAGATTTCTGCATGATGTATCTTGAATAAGGATGTCACTGTCGGTGTACAAAAAGGGGGTACACTTTTTGTACCCCTATGACTGTGCACGGGCAGTCTGAGCCACGGGCGCCGCCACACCGAGCACGGCAAGGGAGGTAAACCAAGGTAAAGCCGAAGCTGAAGAGAAAAGCAGAACGACGCCAAGACCAAGACCACAAAGAGCAAAGGGGACAGAGCAGACCCCCCCCGGCAAGGTCCTTGCCGGGGGGCAGCATTAGCTAGCCCGGCAAGATCCTTGCTGTGGCAGCTCGCCCCACACCTACGGAGCAAGGTCACCCTTGAGTCCACTGCCCCCATGGGGCAAGAATTCGGGAGACATCCCCGTGGTGGCATGCAGACCTTTGTGAAGACATTCAAGACCAGATGCCCACTTAAGAAGGTAATGACCCTTGGCGGGATCCCATCCAAGGAGGACCACAAGGCCCCCGGTAAGAGCCTTGCCGGGGATGACAGCAAGCGCCACGGCAAGACCCTTGCCGGGGTCCTGGCAAGGCCCTTGCCAAGGACACCCGTGGGGCCACCATCAGGCCTGCACCAGTCGCACCTCCACCGCCGTTCGCATACAACTGCCGACCCAACCAGTTGGGCAGGCGCCTGCGTGGCGGCGTGCGGATCTTCGTGGAGACCCACCACTGCGCCACCTCAGCTGCTTGCCTGCCTACATGGCACCACAAGCACCGATGGCCAGGGCGCGTGTCAATGCAAGAGGGAGCGGCGACGGACGGGACAGGGCTCTCCCCCGTCCCCGATAAAGCAAGGACACCTAAGCAAGGCGCATTAAATGCGCCTTGTCATGTAATGCGAGGGATAACCTCGCGTTACTGTACCCTTTCCACCTCCTGTGTGCCGCTGTGGCAACCCCTTTCCTATAAAAGGAGGCCCGAGGCGACCAGGAGGGGGATTCGGCTTTTTGGAGCTCTTCATGCCCCATAGCTAGCTCAAGAACACTGCTATACAATCCACCAAAGCAGGAGTAGGGTTTTACGCGTCCTCGCGGCCCGAACCTGGATAAGCGAACCGTGTGCTACCTGTTTGATCCGCTCTTCTCACGACCCCCGTGCCCCGCAATCGTAGTAGGGATTCTTGTGATCCCATAGGTGTCGTTTCCCACCGACAGTCACAGTTGTATTAATGTATGTATCCTGCTAATTTTGCAAGACAGTTTTTGAAATGTAACTTCAAAATTCAAATGACTTCCTTTCATCACCTTATGAATAAGGAAATTGGTGCATCTCTGATTGATATTTCATCTTGAACATTACTACATTTAATAGAATTATGAGTGAATTGTATTTTTGAAAGAACTTGTAACCTGAAGTAGAGAAACTTATTGTATACAGTAGGGCAATAAAGAGCAATTGCCTCTAATGACTTGGTTTTATCTGTACCTCACATCACACAGGGTGATAGGGTCAAGCTTTCCACTTTTCCAGTATGAGCTAGATGTTTGTTTCGTAGTCCTGTTATGTAAGTTCTTATTTAGGTCGCTCAAATTATGTTAATAAGGTAGACGAGGGTAGCAGGAAGGAATGGTGACTCTCTCTCTCTCTCACACACACAGACATAATCATGAGCCGCGACATCCAACCAACAGACCCACGTGTGCCGACCAAACTAAGGAGACGCCGGCGCCACTTCCCCAAAGTTAATTTCCCCATCCGAGTGTCATATTTGTCAGACGTGCGTTGCACGTGCACGCTTACTAGAGCCATAACTTTGATGATTTCTTATCAGCTTCACAAGTCTGTATATTTGTTGGTTCGTACTTGATATGTGATAAACATAGCCAAAACAAATTTGGTCATGTTATTGAGGGGTTTGTCTGAACTCCAGCGCAAGGACTTTCTGGTTTTTTTAAAAAAAGAACTTTTGGTCTCTTTAATTACAAATTGATTGCAACATCGTGTTAGTCATCCATGGTCTCTAAAAGGATTTGCTAATAACAACAAATAATCAGTACCACCACTAACCCTTTACATGATGCAATGTCAGTATATGTTTCACATCACGTCGCATCCATTCTCTTAGTGTAGTCAGAGTGTTCGTCATTTTTTGCAATTGGCCTGAAAGATATCAAACCTCTAATATGTGGTTGTAAGATGTGCTTTGGTTAAACATTCTATTTACCCACCTTCAGGAGAATTGTAAATGGCATTTGGTTATTCATGTATACCACCAGTAGGACTCATGGGATTTATGGATTGTCAATAGCCCTCATCTGATTCCTTGTGATGTACTTATATCGCTTTCTTTTCAGTCTCTTTTTCATTCGAGCGGGGTGATGAGGGAAAGAACTGGTTGTGGTGACAGTCAGTTTAGTGCATCAAGGATTGGAGGTTCTGAGATTTGCAAGAGGTGATGGAGGATGTTTAGTTACTTTGGCTCATGATATAGTACTGGAAGATGAGTACAAGCATAAGCTTATTCAAAATCTGAAGTTCCTGACTGCACGAGACATGCACTCCCTCTATTCCTAAATATAAGTCCTTTTAGAGATTCCACTATAGAGATTACATTCGGATGTATATAGACGTCTTTTAGAGTATATGTTCGCTCATTTTGCTCTGTATGTAGTCTATAGTGAAATCTCCAAAAAGACTTATATTTAGGAACGGAGGGAGTATTTTGTAATCTTTTTCTTTTTCTTCTTTTTCATTTTCTTCTTCTTATTTTCAATTTGAACGAACGGAGGGAACAACATGAAGATTCTTAAATTTGGTACTATGAATAGTTGATTTATTCGTGTTGATTTATAGCCTTGTAGATGTTCACCTCTCTACCAGATTTCCATAATGGAATGTCTTCCGATGTATTCGATGGGCAGCTCAGCTTGCACGTGAACTGGACGTGGCAAAGCTTATCTTGGACCAAACTCAAAAACAGTGGCGGCTAAATTAAGAAGCTCGGAAATTGATAGATCAATCTATGGCCTATTGCTGAGGAGGTAAAGGAGTGCATGCGATCAAGAGAGGAGTTTCAGGGTGGCATGGGTGAGATGCTTGACTAATGGAGATTCTCTTTGGCTAACTAAAGAGGATTGTGCGAATAAGTTATGTGAAACTTGGGCCAGGTACATATCAGATCGTATTCGTGATGTTTTTGGTCTCGGATCATGCTGAAATGAATGAATAAAACAAAACCCATTCCATCTAAAAAAACATGACTGTTTGAGTTGTCAATAGGAGCATCTATAGCCGGATTTAGCAAATCAGCGCACCCTAAAAGTCCACAGAAGCGCCGAGTCAGTGTCCATTTTGAGCCTCTATTTGTCCGTTCATGCAACCATACTCCTCATTTTGTCCCTTATATATCCGGTGACGTGCATGTGCTTGGTGGAGATGAAGAGAGAGAAAGAAAAGAAAGAAAAGGTAGTCCATGGTGGGCCACATCCTATGTGGCGGATCGACCATGCGCGTCTATGAGCCTCATATACTCCCCATATTTGGTGTCAATATGAGAGTTTATGGATAGCCTGGACCGGGGATGATATAAGGGGTCGGTTGGGTTGCCATTTTCCTTCTCTCTCCTATTTGGTCAATGATCGGGCGTGTTCGCAGATTTGAGGGGACCGACTGTATGTGCTCTAAGATTATTGTGTTTGATAATATGATGTGTGTTAGCCGACTGTCGAAAAAAAGATGTGAGTTAGCTTACACGACATTGTTCTCAGTAATATTAGCACAGTGCGTAGTACCTTATCTCTTTTTCCAAAAGCCCGTGGTAACGCACAGACGTTTTGCTAGTGTTAACAATATACTACCTCCGACGGGAAACACTTGACGTGGTTTTAGTTCAAAATTAAACTAATACCTTCAGGTTTATTCATTCTCAGCTGTCAGTTATCATTCTCCTATCTTGCCGGTGCATCAATCGAATATCCTCTAATCAGTTCTCGATCTCTTTGTTCTCATGTATCTAGTTTGTCTCAAGCACCTTCGTTCATTTCCTAATTCTTACCGGTGTTGCACCCCTACTTCGATCATTTTCAATCCTTACGGTGGTTCGTTCAAGATCTCTCTTCATTGTTCATCATATCAATTCATTTGTTGTTCCAATCCTACCGGTGGTTCGTTGAAGACCTTCTCAAGTTTTAATATATGTCTTTTAATCCTTTCTACGAGAATAAGTAGTATGCCAAATCCGTTGATTGTCATCAATTTAATTGGTGAAGGATAAGCATAACATAATTCTTATTCGTGTTCATCCAAGTGATTAATTCTTTATTCCAGAGGCCCTTAAAATTCTCGGTTTCATTTGTTTCATCTTCTCTTTTTCCCGGAGTTCCAAGCTCTATTTATCACGGAGATCCATCTAAATCATTGCAAGGGTTCACCTTGTGTTTTCAATTTCTCTTTCTTTTCATTCCTTTTGTTACCGGAGTTCTTCATGGAGGTTCTACATGGTGGTTCGTCAAGGATTCTTTTCATTCTTCAATTGTTCATCAAGATTTCTCTCAAAGTTATGACCCGCCAAGCCATACTTCAAAATAAACATGGTGCTCAACACATGTTTTGTTTTGAGGAGCTCAAGTATTCTCCGTCTTGCATTCCAAAGTGCAATTCTTTCTACCTTATCTTTTGAGGTGGTGTTATATCACTCTTGACAATTTCCTTCATGTTTCATGATTCCTTTGTTGTCAAAAGTGAGGTATTTTAAATCCATCAATCTCTTCCTTGGAGTTATCTTGGTATAGATTTCACCTAAAGCCTTTCCTAAGGAATATTGCTATTTGTGGTGCTTATCAATGACCCAAGTTATTTCTTTTCCATCTTGATGGAACAAGCTTTCATCCCTTCGTTAATCTCAAGCAAGCAATTGATTTTGATAGTGGCAGAAGCTCACCTCATAATTTTGAGATGTTTTCATAAGCCCATATCAAGCTTATTCTTTTCGTTGTTGGTTTTTCCAACAACTCCGTTCAATTCTTCGTTGCAAGGGTGCTTTCCAAGCTCATTTGTGGCAGAAGTTGGCATTTTCTTCTCCATTCTTTTATTCCTATGACCTATCTTGTATTCTTTCTTCCGGAGGCATTACGTTCTGCTCTTTTCACTCATCATGTCGTATGGTGAGGTCGTGTTCTTTTCTTGCTTATACATTTAACCGGAGTGTTGTATCATCTCTTCAATATCTTTTAATCTTATCAAGTTTTCTTCTCTTTTCAACCGGAGTGCTGTCTGAAATCCCTCTTACCCATTGTAGTGTGTTGTTGATTTCATCAAGTATCCTCTCATCTTGTCAAGTTCATGTTCAATTCCTTCAATTTATAGTCGGAGTGCTGTCCAAATTATATCAATCTTATTCCTTCTCTATCTAGTTTTAACCGGAGTGGTTTCAATATCTATCTTATCACTAAACCTCTTGGTTTTCATCATACTCCTTGTTCCTCTTTTCTAACGGGTTGTTTTGCAATCTTGTTCATCTCTGTTATACTTTTTCTTCTAAATTGCTCAACCTCTCAAGGTTCGTGGTTTCACTCGTTCGTCAAAGAAGCAACTTAGTTTTACTTCTTCTTTTTCTCTTCCGTTTTCCCTCCGGTGCCATCCTAGATCTCGGGACGAGATCCTCTCATAGTGGTGGAGTGTTGTAACACCCCGGATCCGATGCGCCAGGTGTCCGCCAGTTATTCGCCTTTGTTGCCATGCCATTTGCTTGAGTGTTGCACTTTGCCATGTCATCATCTGCATTTTATCATGTCATCATGTGCATTTCATTTTGCATACATGTTCGTCTCATGCATCCGAGCATTTTCCCCGTTGTCCGTTTTGCAATCCGGCACTCCTATGCCCTCCGGCGTTCCCCTTTTGCCTCTTCTCTTGTGCGGGTGTTAAACTTTCTCGGAATGGCCCGAGGTTTGCCAAGCGGCCTTGGTATAGCACCGGTAGACCGCCTGTCAAGTTTCGTGTCATTTGGAGCTCGTTTGATACTCCAACAGTTAGCAAGATGGTAAGTAAAGCCTTCTTTGTTTTCAGCCCAACACCCTTCCAAAGTGGCCCAAAACCCACCAAACTCCCTCCATGCTATCGGTCGTTCGATCACGATCGCGTGGCCGAAAACCGCACCTCATTTGGACTCTCCTAGCTCCCTCTACCTATATATATGCCTTCCTCCCCGAAATCCCGGTCTAAACCCTAGCAAATCGCCCTCCGCCGCCACCGGACGCGTCCGACCGCGCCGGACACGTCCGCGCCCGCGCCCGCAGCCAATCGTGGCTTGCCACGTGGCGCCGCCGCCGTCCCTCCGCCGCCGCGGCCATGGAACCCATCCGGCCCATGAGCCCGATCCGCCGTCTTACGCCGCCATGGCCCGTTCGCCGCCGCCCGGCTGCCTGGCACGCCGCCGCGCCTCGCTCGTCGCCGGCGACGCGACCGCCGCGCTGCTCCCCCGCCCGCCGGTGCCCGCCGCTGCCGCCGCCGCGCCAGGCCAAAAGGCCAGCCGCCGCACCTCGCCTCCGCCGCGCCTCACGCCCATTGCGCTTGCGCGCTCACTGCTGCCTGACCCGCCGCCTGCGCCCGCGCCTCCTCCGTGCGCTCCTCCGCGCCCAGCGCGCCTCTGCCGCCCGCCGCAAACCACGCTGGCCTCGGCGCCACCGGGCCGAGCTCCTCTGCCGGCCATGCCAAACCTCGGCGGCGCGCCCGGCCGCCATGCCAGATCCGCCGCCCCTCCGCTGGATCCGCCCCTCCGGCCACTTCCCCGACCTCCGGCTACCTCTCCCTCTCTTCTCCGGCGAGATCCAAGCAAACCCCGGCGAACTTCGTAAAGCGTGCAGACCCGAGGTTGCCCCAATTTTCTTCTAAGTCCCCGATTCTGCAATAATTTCATGCCATTTTCATCGCATCGCATCTCCGCAACCGTGGCTCCGTTTTGGGCGTATAATATGTCAAATTGTTCGTCTCGAAGAGTACATCATTTCATTACATTGCATCATTTTCATTTGAGCTCATCTTGATGCCCGAAATGCTGTTGGAATATGGCTTCAGATCGTTAGTTTCAGGATCTTATCAGCTCGAGCTCTTTTGTCATTTTTGCCATGAATTATGTGTGCACCTTATGAACTTGAGTCCTACATGTGAGTTGAACATTGCCATGCCATCTTTCCAGGGGTGTTTGCCATGTATTTTTGTGAGTTATGTGTTGACTAGAACAAGCATGCAAAGTAGGGATGATGATGTTGCTGATTTCAGGAACTTAGTGATTTCACCAAGTCTTATCCTGCTGTTATTTTTATGCCATATGTTCATGTTGTTACAGAGAGATCCATGCCCTTTTTGAGCATGATCAGTAAGGGTGTTTTGAACATATGGATGTGCTCTATCCATCCATGCCTTTTTTGGTATTTATGGAGTAGTCTAGCATGTCATTTTCGTGCTCTACTTTTGCTTGAAAATGTTTCCTGGCAGATTGTTTGCATGAGATTCAATTTTCACGAGGTCGTTGTAGTTGATCCGTGTGTGCTATGATGTTGTTCTTGCCATGTATAGCTCCTATGCCATGTCTTCTTGATGGGTGTATGCTTATTTTATCATGAGATGCTCTGTAGTGAGTGCATCGAGCTCACGAACATGCCTACTCGTTATCTGTTTTTGCCATGCCCAGTTTTTCTGCTAAGTCTTAAATCTGTAATAAAACTTGCTATGTTTACATGGGTGCCATCATTTCTTAGAGTCCTTTTTGGCTTATGGTCAGTAGGGGACTATTGATATATGCTTTGAGTAGAATCATGTCATGCCTTGTTTTGCTATTATAAGTTCCTGTAGCATGTTGTTTGCTTGCTCTAAACATGTCTTCCTGATGTTAATTCCTGGCATGTTAGTATTTTCACTAAGTCTGTGAACCTGATATTTTGAGCACTTTCACCATGCTTGTTTGAACATGTTATGATGTGATTTAGCCGTAGCTCAGTGTTCCTCTTTTGTTAAGCATCTCCTGTAGATCGCTGCCATATGCTTTCTTTTTATGTTGGGGTGCTGTAGCATAGTTTCTTGTTGCTTGCTAAGTAGCATCGGGCTGTTAAACGCAGATTTGCATCATTCTTGTTTTGCTTGTCATTTGCAAACCGTGCATCCGATTCCGGTGATCTTTATATCGATTTCAACCGAAATCATCCCATCTTTCCAGCGGCATACTTGGTTTGCCAAGTTGATGCCCGGTTCATCATTTTTCCTTCCGGAGCATACATATGCATTGCATATCACATCTCGCATCGCATGTCATGTTTTGCATCATATTGCTTGTGCATTGTTCCTTGTTTGATTGTGGTTCCGTTGCTTGTGTTCTTGCTTTGGGTAGAGCCGGGAGATGAGTACGTGAACGAGGAACCTGTTGAGAATGCCTACGAGGATCAAGCCTTCGACAACTCTGAGAACCTTGCAGGCAAGATGATCATACCCTCGAAATCACTACTATCTTTTCTATGCTAGTTTGCTCGCTCTTTTGCTATGCCAATGCTGCGATGCCTACCATTTGCTTGTCAGCCTCCCAAAATGCCATGAACCTCTAACCTTTGACACCTTTCCTAGCAAACTGTTGTTTGGCTATGTTACCGCTTTGCTTAGCCCCTCTTATAGCGTTGTTAGTTGCAGGTGAAGATGAAGTTTGTTACTTGTTGGAACATGGAGATGTTGTTCCTTGTTGGAACATGTTTACTTGTTGGGATATCACAATATCTCTTATATTATTAATGCATCTATATATTTGGTAAAGGGTGGAAGGCTCGGCCTTATGCAGTGTTTTGTTCCACTCTTGCCGCCCTAGTTTCCGTCATACCGGTGTTATGTTCCCGGATTTTGCGTTCCTTACGCGATCGGGTGATTTATAGGACCCCCGACAGTTCGCTTTGAATAAAACTTGTCCAAAGAAGGCCCAACATTGCCTTTTACCATTTGCCTCACCTAGTTTTTTTTCCCTTGGGCTTCCTGAGCCCAAGGGTCATCTTTATTTACCCCCGGGCGGTGCTCGTTGTGAGTGTTGGTCCAAACCGTCGACAGCACGGGGCCACCAGGGCAACTACGGGCTGGCCTACCGAAGTTTGGACAATCCGGTGTGCCCCGAGAGCGAGATATGTGCAGCTCCTATCAGGATTTGTCGGCACATTCGGCGGCTTTGCTGGTCTTGTTTTACCATTGTCGAAATGTCTTGATGTCTGGGATACCGAGTCCGATCGGAGTGTCTTGGGTGAAGGTCTATTCTTCGATGATCGCGAGAGCTTGTCATGGGCTAAGTTGGGACACCCTGCAGGTATAAACTTTCGAGAGCCGTGCCTACGGTTATGTGGCGATGGTAATTTGTTAATGTCGGTTGTAGAAAACCCAAAGTTGACCTTAATTAAAATACATCAACCGTGTGTGTTACCGTGATGGTCTCTTTCCGTGAGTCCGGAAGTGAACACTGATGTTGGAGTTATGCTTGACGAGGTTGCTATAGGATCACTTCTTGATCATACTTTTATCGACCGTGCTTTGCCTTCTCTTCTCGCTCTCATTTGCGTATGTTAGCCGCCATTTATGCTAGTAAACTGCAGCTCCACCTCATGCCTTTACCTTACCCATATGCTTAAATAGTCTTGATCTCGCGGGTGTGAGATTCTTTGAGTCCTCGTGACTCACCGGATACTTCAAAACCAGTTTGCGGTGCCTATGTTACCGAAAGCAAGTTAGCGCAACCAAGCTCAAGGAGGAGCTCGATGAAGATCTTGCCCTTTGTGTTGTTTCGTTCTAGTTGTTGAGAGTGGAGCCCAGTTGGGGTCGATCGGGGACCTTTGTCGCATTTGGGGTTCTTCTTTTATTTTGGTTCCGTAGTCGGACCTTGATTGTATCTGGTTGATGTAATGCTTTATTCATGTAATTGTGTGAAGTGGCGATTGTAAGCCAACTATGTATCTTTTTCCCTTATGTATTACATGGGTTGTGTGAAGATTACCTCATTTGCGACATTGCTTTCAATGCGGTTATGCCTCTAAGTCGTGCTTCGACACGTGGGAGATATAGCCGCATCGAGGGCGTTACACGTTTTACTAGTGTTAACAATATACTACCTCCGACGGGAAACACTTGACGTGGTTTTAGTTCAAAATTAAACTAATACCATGCAAGTATTTCCAAACATAGGTAGTATATAAAAAATGTTAAACTTCTATGAATGAAAGAATGTAGTCATCAAACATATATTTTCAAATAACTGTTCATCATGTATTTGAAAATTGTTAAACGTGTGTAGAAAATGTTCCCTATTAATACAAAAAATGTACAATATGTATGAAAGAATGTAGTCATCAAACACATCTATCTTAGAAAAACGCTAATCATGTTTTTGAAAATGCAAAACACATATAAAAATATGGTTGATGTATACGAAAATGATTTAGTATGTATGAAAGAAAAGTGGTCAGTGAAAAATGTTAATAACATACTTTCAAAACCAAATAAAACCGAGAAAAAACAAATTAAACCATGAAAAGAAAATGGAAACTGAAGAAAACCTATGCAAGGGGATGGAAAAAGTGAATGTTGGGAACAAAACAAAGAAAACCGAGAGAAGAAATGGATGAAAACAAAAATAGCCAAAAAAAAGAAAACCAAAAAATCCAGTGAAACAAGAAAGAAAACACAGGAAAGAGAAACCAATAAAAAACATAAAAGAAACAAAGAAAATTGGTGTAAAAAACAAAGGAAAAAGAAAATCAAATAAAAACAGATGAAGAAACAAAAGGAAATCAAAAGGAAAATAAAAATAAAAGAAAAAAGGGACCAAAAACCAGTATGTGGACCAATGAGTGAGCGAGCGAGCTGAGCTACTCGGACAACTCTATGTGCGCGTGCTTTAGGGGGGGCGAGATTTAAACTCGTATAAGCGAGGTATAGCTCTCATGCCTTGAATGGTCTCGTTGGCAGAAAAATGAAAAGCAGGTTAAGTTTATAGGCTTGGTATCTCCGTACCCATGGTTGGCCTCGATCAGTCTGACTGGGCCAGTGTGCTTAGGTGCCTATATGCCATGATCTAGGGGAGCTCCTAAGTAGGGGAGTTCCTATTGGACGCTCTTTGCGTCCAACAGCACCCAGACGCACAGAGGACTAGCGACTGGAACACACAGAGGATCAGCGACTGGGCCGGCCCACTAGCAGCGAAGAAATGAAAGTCTTGGCGTCAAAATGGCAGAAAAAGGACGATGCCAGAATCGAACACGTGACTTACCGGTCAAGAACCTATGCCACTAGCCACTCCAGCCGTAGACAACTTCTGCCTTATTGGAAAGGTTACTCCTTTTACTTCATTACCTAAGCGCTTACATTTTAAAATAATCTGCACACATTATCGAACGTTTCTTACAACTTTTACATAAAAAATTTAAATGCCGAATATTGTTTCAGAAATGAAAATAAAATTTGGACTTTCAAACCTTTTTTAATCCGCATTTTTATGAAATTTGAATAAATTTCGAAATCATGAACATTTCTTTTATATGTGAACAATTTTTGAAAATGGAAACATCTTTCAAAATTCCAACCGAACAATTTTTGAACTCCAAACTTTTGAAAACATGAACAACATGAGAAAAAGAGAACAAAAATTAACATTCCAAACAAATTTTCAGAACAAAAAATAAGATTCTAAACAAAATTTGAAAACACAGACAAAATTTATAAATTAGAATTTTTTGAAACTCCCAAACATAATTTGATATGTGAACAAAAAGAAGACAAAAAGAGAAGAAAAAGGAATTGAAAAATGAAATAAAGAAACAGAAAAACGAAGAAAGAAAAAGAAAAAAACAGGAAAAAGAACAAAGAAAAAGCAAACAGAAAAAATTTGAAACGAACATTTTTTGAATCTTGAGAAGAAATTTTGAAACGAAGAACAATTTTCAAAATTCCCAATCAAATTTGGAAGCAAGAACAGTTTTGCAAAAGCACGAAATTTTTTTGAATCTTGAGAACAAAATTTGAAACAGAGAACAATTTTGAAAAATCCAAACAAATCATTTGCGCTTTTCTAAAAATCCAAACAAATTTTGAAACGGAGAACAATTTTTAAAATAACAAACAAATTGTAAAATGGAGAACAATTTTGAAAATCCCAAACAAATTTGAAATGTGAACTTTTTTAATACATGAACAAAAATTTGAAAAAGAAGAACATTTTTTGAAATTTGTGAACAATTTTTGACAATAGGCATTTTTTGAAATCCATGCCATTACTTTCAAATTTCACAAATAATGAACAAAAATAATTCGAACAAATTTTGAAAAAACAGGAACATTTTCGAAAAATACGGAACAAAAATTTGAAAGCAGAAACATTTTTTAAATTTGTGAACAAATTTTGTAAAATGGGAACATTTTTTGAATTTGTGAACAAATTTTGTAAAATTGGAACATATTTTGAATTTGTGAACATATTTTTTTAAAAGAAGATAAGAACACATATGAAAATAAAAACTAACGAAAGAAAATGTGTTGAAAAGAGAAATTAACTTGAAAAGGAAAACAGAAAGAAAACAAAAAAGAAAAGAAAAGAAAAGAAAATGTTCTGAATATGAAAATATTCAAAAAACATTCGAAAAATTAAAAATTCAAAAAAAACATTTTTTATAAGCAAGAACATTTTTCGAAAATGAAGAACAAATCTGAATATGTACTTAGTTTAAAAAGATAAAATAACGTTGAATAAATAACAAGAAAACTAAAACGAAAAAAATGGAAAGAAGAAATTAGAAAAATAAACAGAAAAAAAACCGGTTTAGGAAACCATCTAGAAGGTTCCCAAAACCAGGAAAACCGGCTGGGAAACTCTAGAAGGTTCCCAAAACCGAAAACACTGGAACACGTTAAATGGGCCGGCCCAAGGGTAGAGGTCGATCGTTGGCTCTGTGCGTTTGGTCGACTGTTTGACGCAACGAGCGTCAATAGGAAATTCGCCTAAGTAGTGCCTTAAGCGCCACTGCGAGCAACTAGCACCTCCGGGCGCCTCCTTCGTGGGCCGGCCCATTAAACCATCGCTCCCTCGCTTTGGTCCCGCTTCGCTTCTTTTGCTCGACAACATTGCTCAAATTTTATTTTTTTCCCGGTTGTATTGTGTTGTTGGTTCACGAAAAAAACTGGCCTCCAGTTTTTGAATTCAGAAAAGTACACAAGTTTGTAAAAGTTCATTGATTTTGAAAAGCAATTCATCAATTTCCAAAAAAGTTCATGAATTTGAAAAAAGTTCATCAGATCTGGAAAAAGTTCACAGAATTTGAATAAAGTTCATCGAAGTTGAAAAAAAAATTCATCTAACCTGAAAAAGTTCAAAAATTTGAAAAAAGTTCATCGACTTAAAAAAAGATCATCAGATCTGGAAAAAATACACCGAATTTGAAAAAGTTCATCGAACCTGAAAAAGTTCAAAAATTTGAAAAAAGTTCATCGACTTATAAAACTTCATCGAATTTGAAAAAACTTCATCAAAGTTGAAAAAAGTTCATCGAATTTAAAATAAAAGTTCATCAAACTTGAAAAAAGTCATCGAATTTGGGAAAAAGTTCATCAAACTTAAAAAATAGTTCATCAATTTTTTTAAAAGTTCATGGAAGTTGGACAAAAGTTCATAAAATCCGGTCAACTTTTTTCATCGAATTTGAAAAAGGGTAAAAGGAAAAAAAGAAAAATAAAGGAAGGAAAGAAGAAAAGAGGGAAGAACATGTACATGATCACAAAAGATGAAGTGGCGGGGTGGTTACCGCGTGGTGCATTGAACTGCTGTGGTGTGGTTTTGAATCTGCCTCAGTCTGTGTTCTTTCGCATCAGTTTAGAAAAAGAAAAAAAGGAATGTGGGCTGGCCCGTCATGGGGGCGCCTGCACCATTAACCCTATAACGAACGCTATAGTCGCCCTTTCGGATTTGCCATGATCTAGACCAGCCCGACGATGGTATAGGAGACCACTAGTAATGGACTATTGGTGCATGGCTTCGCATTTTCTCATAAAAGAAATTGCACGAGTTGGAGTCAGGCTGCGAAAGTAGTCTTCTAGTCCCGAGCTAAAATGAGTTGCGTGAACAATAAAATTAAAAAATATTGGAAAAAGTTCAAAAAAATTTGAATGCCATTTTTGAAACATCGATTTTGTTTCTTTGAGAAACTCTAATTTTTTTTTTGAAAATTTTGCAAGCGTTGAAAGTTTTCTTCTATTTTACTGTTCATCCGGGCTCATGTGGGCTCGGGCTGAGAAACTCCGCGTCCGGCTATTATGTGATTTGGTCATACGTAACGAATGCGAAATAGTAGCGGAGTACAGGAGCAGTCCGTGTTTAGAAGGCGTAGAGCAGCAGCAGACAGATTGCTGTAGGAGGTAGTGGGAGTAGCATGCGTGGACCAGTACTCCACGTACAGCCCGGAGGAAATCAGGTGCAGGACACATGTGATGTGAAGTACTAGTAGCAGCCCAGCACTCAACCCAAGCGTGCACATGCATGCATGCAGCCGCGCGAGAACGGAGCAGGACACGCGACCCACCGCCAGCGGCCCCGACCAAGCAGCGGGAGAGAGGGAGAGACCACCAGCCCAGCCGGCCCCGGACAAGACGAGCCATGCTCCCGCAGAATCTCGCCGGGATTCGTCCCGTGCGCCACGAACGCGTCCAGCGCAACAGCCAGCCAAAAAACGGCCCGAGACCCGCGGTGCCCGGCGACTCCGGCCAGTGCAACAAGCCAGACAACGAGCCCCAGCGTGCACAGCGGCCAAGAACGATCGCTCACGGGCACCTACGTGCTATAGGCCTGGCCGGCAGAGGGAAGCCGACGAGGGGCGACGACCGAGCGAGCAGCATCGCGACGACGCCACCGATTTCACCGTCCCGTCGACGACAGGATCGATGCGATGTGACGTGACCCTGTAAGTAAACCTGCTGCCACTAGCCACGGGCGCACGGACGGACGACGCCGGGCGGAGGGAGGAGATAAAGATGTTGCGAAACGACAAGCCCTTCCCGATAGACCGCACAAGTAGTGAGCGAGACGGCCGGGGCGGGTGGTAATTTCCGAGCAGTCGCTTTCGTCTTCCTCCATTCCGGCGAGAGTGAGAGTGAGGTCGTAAATTCGTAACGGTGATGGTGCATCTCATCTTGTGCACGATGGAAAGAAGGGAGCGCATTGGGTGCATGGTGGTAATATCTTACTACTTTAAGCTGCACCATTAGGGTTAGACAGACAAGAGGAAAGGCGGCCCTGATCATAAACAGTTCGTGGAAAGGGACGGATCATCAAAAATAAAAAATCTGGCCACCCAAACTGTAATACTGTATGCTTTGCTGCCTCGGACGTCGTGTCGTGGTTACTTTCCGCGCTCGCTAGCGACGGTCGCAAGCAAAGTGACACGACCCGTCGGTGACCGGAGCCACCGGCCAAGATCACTTGTTGCCTCCTCCCAAAGCTAGCGCCTCTCACCGCTCGAGGAGTCGCTTTGGTCTTGGGATGGACCGGACTAGCTAGCTAGGCCTAGGGCCAACGACCCTGCCTGCCTGCCTGCAGTAATTTCCCAAACACACCATGCCAGATGCCACTCACAGTGAACAGTGTTATCAAAAAAAGATCGTTTCTGTACCGAAATTTGTCGTTATGCTTCATGCTGCACCCCAAAATGCTCGTAAGTTGAGCAGAAGCCAAGTGCCATTGCAAGAACAGAGCGAGATAGCCATGCATAGACACACTGTCATTTCTTCATGCCACAGAGTGCATCATCATAAACCAGTAGCCTTCCAATTCTGTAGAGAGTAGAGTACAACTACTGGTGGTACTCTAGGACACTACCCGTCGTTTCAGGTGGTACAGCACACAGTACACCGAACGATAATACTAAGAAAAACAATAAAACAAGGCCGAACCCAAAGCCAATTAATCATCTTCCAGGCGGCCCGTGCAACGGTGCAAGAACCAAATCGGGCCGCGCCTGGGCTGGGCTCAGGCCGAGCTCTCCCGGGTGGCTGGATGGCTAGCAGCAGCAGTCGGCGGCGACGTCGGCGAGCGCGCGGCGGAAGGCGGCGGGGGAGCAGCAGGGGATGCGGAGCGGGCCCTGGTGGTCGTACCCGTACTCCTGCGCCGCGCGGCCCAGGAGCTCCGCCAGCGCCGGCCGCCCCAGCAGCTCCGCCCGCACCAGGAACCGCTCCGCCTCGCTCCCGTCCCCGACGTGCACCGGCACGTGCCCCTCCGGCACCACCGCCCTCCCGCCCCTGCCCCGCCGCTTCGACGACGGCGACGCGGGCGGCGAGGAGTCGTCGCCCACGCGGGACAGCCGCCGGATCAGCTGCCTCATCCCGACCTGGCCAAGCTATGATCCGAGCGTCGGACGGGCGTGCTCTGCCGCTGCCGCTGCGTGTGCCCGGGGCGCGCACGAGTGGAGCTGAACACACGCACGGAGACGGAGACGCCGCGGCTGGCTCGCTTATTTATAGCGCCGGGGAGGTGTGACTGTGAGCCTCAGGTCGCAGTGGGGGTTGTCTGGTCGGGGCCGGGGGCGGGTGGAGGGCACAAGCTCAGGCGTCCGGTACAGTATTCATTTCAATTTTTCTACGTGCATTTCGCACGATCACGGGAGCATCATGGCCGGTACGCGAGCACTGTGCGCAGGCACATGTGGAGAACTGCGGCCACTCCGGCTCCGGCCGGCGGGACCCGTCATCGCCATTGATCTCCCGATCTGGAACAGGCGTACCCGGCGGACGTGTCGAGCGGCAGGCGCAGGAGCTGACGATGTGGCGACGACGTGACCGGCCGGTACAGTACGTCCATGCCTCCTCGGCCAGTGATTGTGGGTTCGGTGTCTACCCCCTGTAGCGGCCGTCACCTCCGGTGTTTCCGGCCGTCTGGTCTCAACCCGTGGTTACCGGTTACAGTTACTGATTAACCGTGAGCTTTCCGTTGGAACTGACATGGACCGTCCACTCTTGTACTGGTAAATTAAACAAGTCTCTCATGTCAGAGCATACGTCCTAGCCACAGGATACTTTATACTACTCCCTCCGTTTCAAAATATATGACTCAACTTTGTACTAACTTTTATACAAGGTTAGTATAAAATTGGGTCATCTATTTTGAAACGGAGGGAGTACTTCTCGTAGATATACGCGGCAGGTTACCCGCAAATTTCATTCCGCATCAGTCCACGGACATGGGACCATTCTGCAGACACAGATGTGGAAGACGACCATCCAACGCCGTCCGCATGCATTTCAAGTAGGATTTTGACTTAGCGGATGAAATTTACGCAAACGGACTGATATTCATCAAAATTCAAAAGGAAAATAGCACAAATCATCCATACATAACATGCAAATCAGTCTAGTACAACAATGTCTCAAATTCTATGTCCACAAAGTTTTTTAACTAATCATATCGGCCTACACATACTGCCCCTTCAGCTTCATCCAACACTATATGTACTTTCTCAGTCCTAAATTACTTGTCGGAGAAATTGATGTACATTCACGGTCCGAACCACGCAGTCCGGATCGTATTCAGAAGATTTGAGAGTCGGCGTTGGAGATACCCTCATGTATGTGAAATATAAACTCTATGGCACTTAGGCCAACCACTGAACAGTAATCCTGTGAACCTAGGATCTGCTTTGGCCTGAGAGTACAATTCACACCCTACCTCGAACAAGGTCCCCATAGACCTTTTTGCATCTGTACCTGGGCCACGAACATGTGACTAACAAAATGGTTTCGTGGCAATAATCATCTTTTGATTCAACGAAGTCATTCCTTTTATGCATGAACTAGTATGAAACATTTTTAACTAGTCGCATGAGTATTTTTCGGCAATAGATGAACCACGTTTCATCGATAGTCCGACATATTTACAAAATTTCAAATGAGAACCATTTTTATGTGAATAGACAACTCTTAAACGTTATGAAAATATTGACATGCATTGTTTCATAAATTGTAGAACTTGTTTCAACTGACTAAAAAACATAGTATTTCAAGAAAAATGATTTTCATATAAAATGATTTACATGTACTCTCTTTGATCCATAATAAGTGTTGTGTTTTTAGTTCAAGTTTGAACTAAAATCACGACCCATATTATGGGTCGGAGGAATTAATAGATATGGTATTGGGTGCACTGAGGTGGAACACGGCGTTTTGAACTAAAACTACGACACTTATCATGGATCGGCGAGAGCAATAGATATAGTGTGCTAAGGTGGAGCGCGATACTACAATGTCATAGGCAAGCGACATGATAACATAGTTGTTGGCTTAATCGGCGGCCACGACATCGACGAGGCTGACGGTGAAGGGTGCAAAGATGTGGGACATCTAGCGATGGTTCACTACCTAATTGGACAATAAGAGGCTCGAACAAAACCGGAACATGATGAACCGTGCGAGGGAGGTGAGCGCACGACGGCCAGTGTTAGCGTGGCGTCAAGGGACGCTTAGTTCGCAACATCTAGTTTAACCCGACCCGATATGTCTTGCGGCAATAACGCCCGAGAGAAATGCGCCTCCGAGGTGAAGTAGATTTGGCTCACCATGAGGAACCGATGGCATGACCAACCTTACAATATTAGTGCAAAACATTAAAAGGGGTGAAAATTCAAACACGGCTGCTTCAATTGTTTCTCTACTATCTACTAGTAAATATGCACGTGCAACGCACGTATTATCATGGTTATGTTTTTATCAACTGTCCTAGAAAGAAAATATATCAATAAAATGAACAAAAATGTAAGTGGGGTAATAAAGACAGTGAATAATTGTGGGAATAATCACAACTTCATCCAAAAAATTAGATCTCAACTTACAAAAAGTAAATGTGGACCATAAATAACCTTTACTTGCCAAAATAATAAAGAATGTACATAGTATCTTCTGGATACTATAGTTGTTTCAAGAATGTACATATGTACATATTATCTTCCAGAAACTGAAGTTGTTTCTTTCTTTTAGGACCGACGCTTGACATGTGCAACACTGAACAAAAGAGCCTCAAGGCTTGACATCTTCAAAAATTGTAAAGCTAGAGCAAATTAGAACATAACTTCTCATTATAAATTCATTTTCTAAGACATTTTCATGACCACGCCGTGTTTCACAAAGTTCCCCTGCCCAAAGGTGTGTAAGATGCATTTCAGTTGTCATGCTCTCTGGAAGACACTATTTTTCTCTATGGTGTGTTAGATGGATTGGCAAGCCCCTTTATAGAAATATAAAAGTGAATAAACCTGAATGTGAGAGTGGTCTTACCACACTTAACGAACTTTCAAGCCTCATCAGGAGCATTTGAAGCCAAATTAATGGTCAGGCAATATAAAATCTCCAGAAAATAATACGGTCGTATAAAATATTGCAAGGCAGCCTTGTCGCAAAACTCTTATTACAACTCGAAGAGATAAATGGTGAAGCGACCGTGATAATTTTTCTGACCTGGGAGTTTTTCTAGCACCATGAGGGAGCATCAGAGGGAGTGGCACATTTTTTGATGAATTTGTGACACATTACCGTCACAGGAGAGAAGAGTTAATACATAATGAGAATGAATGTGACAAATAAGCATTACATATCCTATTGCATTTGACTGGAACCTAGGATTGCCAGAAACAAGTGGGGCCTGACCAGAAGCTGCACTTAGATACACATGATGTTAGATAGGAAAACTGTTGTAGAGATGAACCATAGCACAGTCTAACGGAGAAACACATGTTTGTGATAATTGGTCCTGGTTAAGACAGTCTAGAGCTGCAAATCTCGTTTGCTGTCAGGATATATGACACTTCGCGTTGTATTCTGCTTTCTTCTCATCCGACATTGGCATACCATGATTGAACACTTTTCCTTTTAGGATCGTCCGTTTGATTATGTGGGATATTAGCACTACCATCCATAGTTGTGTTTGTTAGGTCCTTAAATGGGGTACATTCTCTTGATGTAAACAGGGGCACATTCATTTTGCTTCTCTTACTCATCTGCAGATAGAAAAGTACAAATGTCAAACAATATATAAAAGGGTATAGAGAGAGTGGTGAAGATCATTTATGCAGGGCAACATAGTCATGTGAACCAGATCCTGACTATTATGTACAAAGCATCACCAATTAGTTTCTTAAAAATAAAATAAAGATTGAGCATTAACCTCTGTATGACTTGGGAGCAATGTACGTGTATATCTCACAGAATTCAAGGTGCATAGTATAAAGAAAAGAGCCCGTGTATGCATGCTATACGTTGAGCCTGCCTGGGTGTCGGCGACCACACTTGCATATAGCCACGACCAGTCATCGCCTATGATAACGTGTGTGATTCTTTGCCCAGGGCCGATAGGGTTGTAGAACATGAACATATTGATGACCGGATCACCAAATATAGTGGCAAATACTGTGACTGCCAAACACATCGTGGTTTTCACAATATTGTAAAAAACTGTAGTCACACACTCACGCACTTACAGGTGTGATCCATGCACACCATTGCTTCCTCCTCATCGATGTCATCCTGATCTGCAGGGCCAGCTTCTTTCGCGGGTCGACTTGTCGATGGCGTGTGGACCTGCAACTCGATCGATGCCCGGTGTCGCGTTAGTGAGAGGTGAGAGCGTAACACAAACAAAGCCTAAGTCCTGTCCTCAAACAAGTCAATGAAAAATAATCCAATCCTTCTACTGCACAATCAGGTAAATCCCACATAAAGCATGCGCGTTGAGATGTATGACACATTACTGAATTTTGCATATATAGGGCATACGTAAGTCAGCCTACCTCGGTAACTTGCTGCACACAAAGTATACTTTGCTGAATTTTGCATTTACCAAATATAATGAGCCTCACTAAATTAAGCAAACACATGTCAGTTCAAGAGACAGGCACGCTGCTAACTGACCAAATCAATTTGAATATAGCAAAATTCAGTACAACTCATATATCAAAGCAAGCGTACAACTGATGTGGCCGTTCCCATGTGGGCGCAAGTGCGGCCTCGTTTGCCAGCGGCCGCCCTCGTGCGTTCACATCCTCGCGGGGGCGGCAACTCCCGTACGTGTGCGGCGTTGAGGCAATGAGTGTGAGTTTTAGTGGCAACCGTAATATGCAGATGTCTAAATAAACGGTGACATAATGGTACCATGAGTCAGTTGATTCCAAGACATGTCTTCAACACGAAAGGCTTGCAAGTGTATGCTCTCTAATCTCTACCTCTACACGCAGCCATGTGAGGGCAGAAAAGATGTATGGATTAAGAGGGAGATGGGGTGGTTGGCCGTACCTGCACATCAATTGAGTGATGGTGATCGTGGAGCTGGGTCTCGCCTGGTGAACGGCCACTACACGCATCACACGACGGTGGAGGAGCAGCCGCATGCTCGCCTGGATCCTGTTGGTGGTGCTGCTTGAGGCCAACAAGATCTAGCCTGCATAAGAGGAGAACCAAGGCCATCATATCGCGAGGCCTCTTCTTCGCTCGGATCCCATGGGCCGCCGCTTCGGGACGGCCGGGAGACGTCAGATCCATGCTGCCGTGTCGGGGTAGCAGCAGGCGAAGCTTGGGAGGGGTGTCGGCACGCCGGTTAAGCACGGAGAGAGACGACGACGGGGAACTCATGGTCGTGCTCGTCCTCCTCTGGACACGGTTCTCGCCATGGAGGAGGCAGCCGGATGGGAGCCAGTCGCCATGGAGGAGGCAGCCGGATGGGGCAGGGACGCCCCGGTGGATTTCCTGAGACCAAGATCTGGGAGGGTTAAATTTTGGGTTAGCGCTAATTTCGAGGTGGGATTGGGTGGGCAGTTAGCGGTAATTAAGGGTGCGATTACGTGGTTGCCGATTGAACCTTTCTATTTTTTTTCGCTCGCTCGCTCGCAGAGTTTTCGTCCGCCACACTAAATTGCTAAACGTACTTTTTGGGATATTTAGTTGTTGTTTGACGGTTAGATTGGAATAAGTTAGCCTAATCGTGAGGCTGTGATTACTTGGTGTTGTTGTGTGTACGTTAGACGGGGTGCATGATGGATTCATGTACCTAGGGTAGGGTTATAGGCCTGACCTAAACATCCTACCCAAGGGCACTCGTAGAATAGATCATCTTCCAGTCGACCAAAGAGGAATCCACTCGACTAGACTGGAAGGACTCGACCATGGAAGACTCACTCGACCATGAAGACTCACTCGACCACCGAAGGTCGAAGGCACTCAAAGGCAACGACTTGTTATTAAATAGACTTAATGATAGTTAAAGCGTTT
Source organism: Aegilops speltoides (assembly GCA_021437245.1). Lineage (NCBI taxonomy): Eukaryota > Viridiplantae > Streptophyta > Magnoliopsida > Poales > Poaceae > Aegilops > Aegilops speltoides. The sequence continues at coordinate 5,712,819 of CM038144.1, forward strand.
TATGAGGCGTTACAAGAACCCCCGGCTTAATGTACTTTACTCCCTCCATTATGTGGGCTGGTGGGGTCTGGCGACTCTATATAAGCCACCCTCCACAGATAGAAGGGTTCAGATTCTTGTAATACTCATACTCATAATCCACTCGACCGCCTCGGGGCTCCGAGACGTAGGGTGTTACTTCCTCCGAGAAGGGCTGAACTCAGACATCCCTTGTCTCCACAACTACTCCATAACTAGAACATCGCCTCTCCTTAATCTACCCCTACTTCTACCGCCGACTTAGAACCACGACAGGTTGGCGCCCACCTTGGGGCGGTGTTTTAGTGATTTGTGGAGGAGTTGTTGATTTCAGCACGCTCATCACGATATTCTTTGGAGTTTTTGGTGAAGGACACGAGATCCGTCTTGGTGCTCTCACTTTTGTCGCCGATGACTCGCGTGGCTCCGTGGAGGCCCTCTTGACATCGAGGCGCCGTCCGTCTGCGGGCGACGACTTTTCGCGCATGTGTTCGCGGGCGTTTTCTTTCTGCAACCGCCGACCAGTCGGTCGACTCCTCTATCGGCCACTCCGCCTGTCTCCCACCAGTATAAGCGCCTGGTCGGTCGAGGCGAGGCGGTGGGTGAAGCACGCGATGGCTCGCCAGACACCACCGCCAGTCGCGCTATCGAGCCCGACGAATCCCTCTACTACTGCTCGATCCGTCGACCGGCTCAGAGAGATCGCATCCGAGTGTGATAGCGGTGATCCAATGGCGGAGATCCTCATGGTCGACGGCCCTCGCAGATCCTTCGGTTTACCACGGTGGCGGGGCGGGCTGGAGGAGGTGACCCCGTGCAGGAACACGAGGAGTACCAGCCCAAGACACTCGACTCTCTGCAGAGAGAAGAGCTTCGTCGCAGGAACATGGATGCACTACATACTCCTATCACCGGAGAGACCCCTGAGGCTCTTGCCTTGGAGGAAGCACGTTTGGCCAATGTGGCTGAACGCGCTCGCCTGGAGAATCTTCAGCGAGCACTCGACGAGCGCGCGCGGCAACGACTCCCTGAATCCAGTCGACGTCGGCTCTTCCGCCGACTCGGTATACCGACGCCAATTCAGAATTTAGCAACCGCAACTCGATAGCAGTAGTCTATCCGGCCGTCTCGATCGAGTGGAAGAGGCTTACAGCAGATCGAGATTTGCTCGAGCGGCGGTGACGAACTCAGCCGTGTCACATCGCGCAGCAACAGATTCATATCGATCCGTCGCTGCGAACACCGCGATCCACTCCTGACCCAGATCGCCTCCGCGGCGGGAAGGGCGCGACAACCGGCGAGAGCAGCTCGGAGACCGATTCGACCGAGATGACAGGCCGAATGCCCCTTTCCTCCGAGGAAGGGTCACACGCCTCGGCGGCAAGATGACGACGACGATTCAAGACGGGGCGAAGGATTCCATCGACCCTGTGGAACCGAGCTTTGATGCGCGATCCATTATCGTTCAAGGCTTGGTCGACCGAACAGAGCCCATCGAGGAGGGCCGAGAGGATGCACCCACCAGCGATCGAGTGCATGTCTCGGTCGGAGTGTTTTAGCAGGCTATTAGAGCCGCAGTGATCCCCCAATTTCAGATTAGCAGGAGTCCGCAAGTTCACTGGGAATCTAAGCCTGAAACTTGGCTCGAGGATTACCGAGTGGCTGTTCAGATTGGTGGTGGGAATGACGAGGTGGCCATGAAACATTTGCCCCTCATGTTGGAAGGTTCGCCAGAGCATGGCTGAGTCAATTACCTCACAAAGAAAGATATATACTTGGGAAGATTTGTCCCGAGTGTTCGTCAGACTTTTGAAGGGACTTGCAAGTTTAATCGGCTGGTTTGACAGAGCTGCAAGTTTGTGTGCGAAGACCAATGAAACTCTCCGAGAGTATATTCAGAGATGGATTACCTTGCACAATACTGTGGAAAATGTGTCTGACCATCAGGCGGTTTGCGCCTTCAAGGACGGCGTCAAAAACAGAGAATTGAGTTTGAAGTTCGGTCGAACCGGGGACATGACCCTGAGTCGAATGATGGAGATTGCTAGCAAGTACGCCAATGGCGAGGAAGAAGACCGACTCCGAAGCGGCAAGTACAAGCCAAGCCAGTCGGAGAAGGGAAATTCCAATCGGAAGCAGAAACGGAAAGCCGAGCCAGCAGCTCCTGGAGAGGCCCTGGCCGTGACTCAGGGGAAGTTCAAGGGAAAGCCCAAAGGATCCTGGAATCCGAAAAAAGTGAAAGACAAAGAAGGAAATGACGTGATGGATATGCCATGCCATATTCACACGAAGAAGGATGAAGAGGGCAACATTATTTACCCGAAGCACACCACTCGCCAGTGTCGACTCCTGATCCAGCAGTTTCAGGGCAAACAGTCTAAGGACAAGGAGAAGGAGCCAGACAAAGCCGGAGACAAAGAGGACAGTGAGGAAGAATACCCGCATGTCAACTCCACTCTGATGATCTTCGCGGATGTGGAAAGCAAAAGTCGACTGAAAGTTATCAACCGGAAGGTGAATATGGTTGCCCCAGTTAAGCCAAGTTATGTGAAGTGGTCCCAGACACCCATCACGTTCGACCAATCGATCACCGACTCACATTGCCACCTGGCGGCAAGCGTTAGTGGTCGATCCATTGTCGAAGGCACTCGATCGACAAAAGTGCTTGATGGATGGTGGTAGTGGGCTGAATTTGTTATATGCGGATACTTTGAAAGGGATGGGCATTCCGATGTCCCGATTAAGCGCCAAAGAATATGAGTTTCACAGTGTCATACCGGGGAAGAAGGCCAATTCACTCGCCAAATAGCCCCGGACGTGGTTTTGGTGATTCCAAGCACTTCCGCAAAGAAAAGTTGACCTTTGAGGTGGTGGATTTTGAGTGCATACCACGCCATTTTGGGAGGCTCGCCACGCACGATTCATGGCTCGACCATGCTACGTGTACCTCAAACTGAAAATGCCAGACCCAAAGGAGTGATCATCATCATCTGGCGATCGGAAGAAGGCGTAAGAGTGCTTCGAAGGGCTCAAGATTGCCGACTCGCAAGTGTCGCGGTTGAATTCGACGAATACATGCAAAACGCAGATCCGAGTGATTTGCTACGGTCTAAGAGGCCAGCCACGTAGTCAGATTCAAATCGTCGGCGAGACAAAGCCCGCCCATATTCATCCGACCGACCCGCGCGGCTCCGACCCACATATCCACAACACTCGACTCAAATAGGAAGAAGCGCCATCCGGTTCCTCCGTGAGAGCGGGACATTTTTGCATGGAAGCCACCGACATGCGTGTGTTCCTGTGGAACTGGCCGAGCATCGCCTCCGAGTCGACAAGTTAGCGAAACCAGTCAAAGAGCATCTTCGGCGGTCCGCCGTCCAGAAGAGAAAAGCTATTGGTGAAGAAGTGGCTCGACTGTTGACAGCAGGATTTATCCGTGAGATTTACCACCCGAGTGGCTCGCTAATGTTGTCATGGTCCCCAAGAAGGATAACTCCTCCGCATGTGCATTGATTTTAAGCACATTAATCGGGCCTGCCCGAAGGATCATTTTCCTCTTCCCCGCATCGATCAAATTGTTGACTCGACCGCGGGGTGCGAGAGGTTGTCTTTTCTAGATGCATATTCGGGTATCATCGATCCGTCAGATGGACCCGATGAAATAAAACAGCTTTCATCACTCCATTCGGTGCTTCGCTATATCACCATGCCATTCGCCTCAAGAATGCCGGAGCCACATTTATGCGAATGATTGAAGTGTCTTCTCACCAAATCACGGAATGTGGAAGCGATATGGATGATATCGTCGTTAAGTCGCGAAAAGGTTCCGACCTGCTTGCCGACCTCGCCAAACATTTGCCAACCTCGGAAGGTACGATATCAAGCTCAATCCGTCAAAGTGCACATTCGAGTTCCCGTGGAAAATTACTCGGTTTTCGTTTCAACGAGGAATCGACGCTAACCTGAGAAGATCGGCACTATTCTCCGAATGAAACGCCTACGGCGAGTGCACGACGCCCGAAGCTTCATGGATGCTTGGCCGCTTTAAGTCGATTCATCTCACGACTCGGTGAAAAGGCATTACCTCTTTACCGATCGATGAAGAAGGTCGACAAGTTCGAGTGGACTCGGAAGTCGATGCAGCGCTTGCCGAGCTAAAAGCTCGCTCTCCACCCAGCCGGTGCTTGCTGCTCCAATCAGCAAAGAGCCTCTGTTGCTTTACATTGCAGCCATCGGACAAGTTGTCGATTCAGGCTTACGGTCGAGCGGGAAGAGGAAGGAAAGGCCTTCAAAGTTCAGCGCCGGTGTATTATTTGTTCAAGTCTTGACTCCGCCCAGCAGAGATATCCTCATTATCGAAGCTTGTGTATGGTATATACATGACCACAAAAAGGTTGCTCATTATTTCTCGATCATTCTATCACGATCGTCACGACGCCCTTTATCGAGATCTTGCATAACAGAGACGAACCGCCGAGTGGCTTAAATGGGCGATTGAACTTCTTCCCTTGATATCAAATTCGAGGCAAAGAAAGCCATTAAGTCCTGTGCTATAGCTGATTTCCTTGCCGAGTGGATTGAACAACAAAGAACCGGTGAAGTTCACTCGGAGCATTGGACCATGTTCTTTGACGGCTCCAAGATGCTGAATGGTTCTCGTGCTGGGGTTGTTTTGGTTTCCCCCAGAGGAGATAAGCTTAGGTATGTGCTCCAGATTCACTTTGATTCCTCCAACAATGAGGCAGAGTATGAGGCCCTTTTATATGGATTGCGCATGGCCATCTCACTCGGCGTCCGTCGCCTGATGGTTTATGGCGACTCAGATCTAGTGGTCAATCAAGTAATGAAGGAGTGGGACGTGAGAAGCCCGGCTATGATCGGATCTTGCAATGCAAAGGAGGAAGCTGGAAAAGAAGTTTGAGGGTTGAACTCCATCACATCCCCGACCGAAAAATCAAGCAGCAGATGATCCGCGAAGATAGGGTCCAAGAGAGAAGCCATTCCGAGTGGCGTGTTTTTGGAACATATACACACTCCGTCGTCACCAAAGAAGATCCCTTCACAGAGGAAACTCCGCAACCCAAGAGTGCCACGGACTCGACTGAGGTTGAGGTCCCGGCAGTGGTCGACTTGGTCATGGAAGTTTTAGTTGTCACTCCCGATTGGACGATTCCATACATTGCATATATTCTGAGAAAGGAACTCCCAGAGGATGAGGAAGAGGCTCGGCAGATCGTCCGTCGATCCAAAGCTTTTACCGTTATCAATGGACAGTTATATAGAGAAAGCTGAACGGGAGTCGGACAAAAATGCATAACGCCAGAAGAAGGTCGAGTCATACTCAATGATATCCACTCGGGGACCTGTGGTCACCATGCGTCCTCTCGGACCATTGTAGCCAAAGCATACCGAGCTGGATTTTACTGGCCAAAAGCAAATGAGATGGCGAAAGAAATAGTGGACAAGTGCGAAGGGTGCCAGTTCTATTCCAATATGTCACACAAGCTGCGTCGACCTTTGAAGACCATTCCACTCGTCGGCCTTTCGCAGATGGGGTTGGACATGATCGGTCCCTTGCGAACGGGTCGGAGCGGTTTCACGATGTCTTGGTAGCAATCGACAAGTTCACCAAGTGGATTGAGGCTAAGCCAATCAAAAACTTGATGTCGGTATCGCTGTTTCCTTTGTCGAGGGTTGACGCTCGGTATGGAGTCCCGCACAAGATTATCACGGACAATGGGTGAATTTCGACTCGGAAGAATTCAAGGATTTCGCAACTCCCAAGGCACACGAGTCGACTACGCTTCAGCCGCCATCCACAATCGAATGGACAGCGAACGAGCCAATGGATTGATCCTCAAGGGTCCAAGCCCCGTTTGATGCGAGATCTCAAGCACGCGGCTGGAGCCTCGGTCGACGAACTTCCTTCGGTGCTCGGGGTTTGCGGACCACGCCTAATCGGTCGATCGGGAGAACTCCTTTTTCCTGGTCTATGGGGCGAAGCAGTTTTACCGAGTGATCTCCTTCACAATGCTCCACGAATTGAACTTTATAATGAAGCGAAGTTGAGCAAGCGCGTCAGATGCAATCGACCTCTGGAAGAAGAAAGGAAATGGCTCGATCCGCCGACCATTTACCAGCAAGACTTGCGCCACCAGACGCCGTAAACGTGAGAGGTCGAGCCTTCCAGGAAGGAGATCTGGTCCTTCGGGTGGATCAGCAGAAGCAACATAAGCTTGCTCCCTCATGGGAAGGTCCCTTCATCGTCACAAAGGTTCTCCACAATGGGGCATATCGTCTCTACAATGTCGAACACGATATCGATGAGCCCCGAGCTTGGAATGCGGATCTGCTCCGCCCGTTTTACACTTAGAGTTTTTCACTCGGAAGAGTTGTAATAAAGTACTCCTGTAGCTCACGAGCTTTGAAGTAATAGTGTCATAATTCCTTCATAATTTTTGTCACTCTTTATTTTTCGTCGGGTAAAATTTTCACCTCCCGATGGGTGGCGCGAACCGTTCGCCTAAGTTTTTAAAATCCTACCGAGTGGTAAGCCGACTTCCACTCGGAGGCTTAGCTGCAGCTCAATGCTCGCCTAAGATATTAAAATCCTACCGAGTGGTAAGCCAGACTTCCACTCGGAGGCTTAGCTGCAACTCAGTGCTCGCCTAAGATATTGAAATCCTACCGAGTGGTAAGCCGACTTCCACTCGGAGGCTTAGCTGCACTGCTCGCCTAAGATATTAAAATCCCACCGAGTGGTAAGCCGACTTCCACTCGGAGGCTTAGCTGCAGCTGAGTGCTCGCCTAAGATATTAAAATCCTACCGAGTGGTAAGCCAGACTTCCACTCGGAGGCTTAGCTGCAGCTCAGTGCTCGCCTAAGTTATTAAAATCCCACCGAGTGATAAGCCGACTACCACCGGAGGCTTAGCTGCAGCTCAAGAACTCGCCTAAGTATAAAAGTATATTAGCAAGGAAAACGGGCGCAGGTCGATCGTGACCTCCCTCCGAGCTACTCCATAAGTATGATGTGTGATTGCAAGGAAAACGCGCTTGGCCGATCATGCGACCCTCTTCTCCGAGCTTGACACAAATACAACGGAAATCCTACCGAGTGGAGAGCAAGCCTCCTACTGGGGCTTAGCTGCAGCCAGTGCTCGCCTAAGATAAAAGAAATCCTACCGAGTGGAGAGCAAACCTCCCACTCGGGGCTTAGCTGCAGCCAGTGCTCGCCTAAGATAAAAGAAATCCCACCGAGTGGAGAGCAAACCTCCCACTCGGGGCTTAGCTGCAGCCAGTGCTCGCCTAAGATAAAAGAAATCCTACCGAGTGGAGAGCAAACCTCCCACTCGGAGGCTTAGCTGCAGCCCAGTGCTCGCCTAAGATAAAGAAATCCCACCGAGTGGAGAGCTAACCTCCCACTGGGGCTTAGCTGCAGCCCAGTGCTCGCCTAAGATAAAAGAAATCCACCGAGTGGAGAGCAAACCTCCCACTGGGGCTTAGCTGCAGCCCAGTGCTCGCCTAAGATAAAAGAAATCCCACCGAGTGGAGAGCAAACCTCTCACTGGGGCTTAGCTGCAGCCCAAAGTGCTCGCCTAAGATAAAAGAAATCCTACCGAGTGAAGAGCAAACCTCCCACTGGGGCTTAGTTGCAGCCAGTGCTCGCCTAAGAAAAAGAAATCCTACCGAGTGGAGAGCAAACCTCCCACTCGGGGCTTAGCTGCAGCCTCGGTGCTCGCCTAAGGAATAAGTCGATTGCAGAGGCATCTCACGTTAACCCGCAAAGAGCAATTCAAGCCAAGAGCAATTATTTCCAAACATCCAATCCAAATTTAGGTCGATACCTAAAATAACCGAGAGTGCTCAGCGCTAAGCCCGTTAAGGTTTTATCGATTCTGAGCCCACTCGGCATTCCGAGGCAAATTTAAGGTCAAGCAAAGTTTTTACCCTCCCGTGGAGGGCTGGGACGAGCAACGAACTCGTCAAGATCAATCCCGCCGGCGATCCGCGTGGCAGCTGCAATGAAAGTCTCCATGAAGGTCCCGAAGTCATGCTTTTTAGTGTTGGCCACTCGGAGAGCCGCCACTTGTCTTCTCGGGCTTCCTTGCAATGGACTCGCGCTGCATTATTGTGGCAACGTCCGCACCGCACCGAGTCAAGATTTCTTCCACTCTTGCACTCGGTCGGGGACGGCGTCGGCCGAGCCATCAATGACTCGAGGTCATTTTGGAGTGTCTCACCGGCCGAAAGCGCCGAGTCGATGCGGGACGTAGCAGCCTTGGCCTTGCGAGATAGTCCACGACAGAAGAACACGGGATTCCGGTCGGAAGATGTTCATGGCGTTTCATCGCTCACCGGGAATTGGCAGGTCAAGGTTCGCTCTCGGTGGCTAGTTTCTTCTTCAAAGTTGCGGCGAGAACTCGCAAAGACAAAACCCGAATCAGAAAAACAATGAATGGAAACATAACGGTTGGAAGAATTGGTCGAGTGAAGAAGGTTACCTTCAAGCTTAAGGAACAATTTCTTAGCAAGATCGCCCAAGAAGCTTTCGGCTCGCTCTTCTTTCCAGCCATTAGGAGGATCTTCTCACGATTCTTCTTGTCACCTTCATTCGCTCAACATCCTTCTTCGGCAGCGCCGAGCAACCTTCAGATTGGCGTTATCCTGTTCGAGCTTGGCGATCGAGGCCGATTTGTCGTCAAGAAGCTTGATCTTCTCACAGCTCAAGCTCTTTCTTCCTTTGGGCCTCCTTCACCTTGTCTCGTGAATCGCAGCAAAGTCAAACGTGAAGCAAATGAGGGAGAAAAGAGTCGTCGAAATCTCACCAAACATACCTTTGGTCTCCTCCTTCGCCTTCGTCGATTCTCTTGCACTAGCTTCAAGTCCAACTCGAGCTGAATATGCTTCGCCTCGATTCAAGATAGCGGTCGCAAGATCACAAGATTTCTACGAAGGGTCATTGCAAAAGTATCGAGATAATCCACTTCGAGTGAATAAAAAGAATGGTGCGTTTTAAGACTACGGTGGGTGCACTCAGCGCGTTTCACCGGGCGTTACTCAAGACATAGTCGACCGATCGACCAAAAAAATATATATATATATATAGAGAGCGAAGTCGACCAATGATCGAACTTCTTCAGATCGTAATCAATCGCCAGTGATCGACCACGCCTCGGGATTACACCAGTGGGTGCACTCGGCGCCCCCACCGGCCTCGTAAACATTGTCGCTCCATTCGGATAATGATCAACATCTACTTAGTAAGTTTAAGACCGATCGCCAGAATGACCTTAGCCTTGGGGATTACACCCAGCGGGTGCACTCAGCGTGCCCCGCCAACACGGAGTTTTTACCAACACACCTAGTGGGTGATCGCTATGAATTCCGTAAAGAAAAGTTTTGATAGCATATCCTAATGTAATGTGGTGGTCGATCGACCAACATTGCTCAAGGGCGAGCTGGCATTGTAAGCGGCTTGGCTCAAGATCCCGGACGATCTTCACTTGCTCCATCATGATCCCCGCTGACGGATTGCTTCCTTAGCAAGATCGGCTGGTCCTCCGGACGTGGTGCGTGGTGAAGATCGAAGGTTGTCCAAAGACTCGACGAAGTGTGCGAACACCGGTCGGTGGCACGCGAAGGACACGTGTGTCGAAAGTGCCGACCTCTCCTTCCGTCATGACGGTCTCGGCGTCGTTGCACCTTGGGCTTTCTCGCAGAGATGCTTTCCTGCTCCTCCTAGCCCTCGGTGGCTCCTCATCCTCATCATCGCCGCCGGGAAGAGTGATGATGTTATTGGTTGAGCTTGTAAAAGAGTTAAAGTCGAAATCTTGAGTCATCGAATAAGAACAAGAATTAAGGATATAGTACCAGATTTGAGGTGGCGGCGTCTTCCATCTCACGGTCGTCCACCTTAGCTGAAGTTTCGTAAGTCGCAGCTGAAAATCCAAAGAATCACCGACCGATTCAAGTATCAACCAGAGACAAAATCTATATAGAGCAAGAAGATTTAAGCAATATGCTTACCCTGAGATGGTGGGGATGGACACCTTCATTTTCGGCAGAGGCTTGGTTGTCCTCGGCGGAACTACCTTCGGTTGCTTCGGCGCCTTCTCAGTCGGCACCGGAGAAGCGGTCCGAGGCGTTTGGTCGATCATGGGCGCCGCAACTCCTTACCGCGTTCAACCGAAGGATCGTGCACAAGCTTTGACCGCCTTTCCAAGCGCGGTGGTGCGACTTCCTCCTCTTCATCCTCGTCATCATCGTCCTCGTCATCGTCATGCTCGCCGCCGCTGCTTCCTCGCAGATCTGAATCCCACTCCTCCGGCTCTCACCTCCACCGCTTCCTCCTCGCCGAATCTGGGCGCCGTTGGGCATTGAGTATAGCTCGTGAGGGCCTGGAAGTATCAAGCGAGTTCATCGACCAAGCTACTGAAGCACACTCGGCGAGACATACAACGGAAAATGAACAAGCGCACCTTATCCGAACGCTGTCACGATCAGCGGAGAAATCCTCCGGATCCGCGAGGATTGTCCTTGTTTCCAGTGATTGAAGCCATCCATCTTTCCACTACGGCATCGCCGACCGCCTCCGGGTGGACGCGAGTCTCGTCTTCGTGCCGCAATACAACCACATACTGATGACTCCGAATGAAGGGGCTGGATTCGCCTCAAGAAAAACCTCCGGAGGTCCATGCCGACCACTCCGTCCCTAACCAGCTGCACCACGCGTCCATCAGCATCTTCACTTCAGCCCCTCTTCAGAACAACCTTTAGGAGGAGGGTTTATTCACTCGACTCATGGTAAATTCGGGAGGCGACCGATCGCCCGGCGTCGTCTCATTCCGCAATAGAACCAGGTCGACCGCCAACCCCCGACCGACTCGGGAAAATGCATAGCTGGGAAAGTGCTTTTGCTCCTCAACTGGACTCCTAAACCACCACACATCTGGACTACTTGGGTCTTCTCGTCTTGGGGCTTGCCTTCTTCACATCCGAGAGCGACATGTGAAGATGTACTTGAACAAACCCAGGCGGTCGACAACCCGTGAAGTTTTCGCACATAGACACAAACGCGGCAAGGTATGCGATGGAGTTTGAGTAAAGTGGTGGAGCTGGGCTCAAGAAATTCAGAAAACCTCGAAGAAGACACTCGGTGGCAACGAGAAACCTCGGTCGACATGGGTGGCCAAAAGCACGACTCACCCTCTTCGGTTGAGGCTGCCACTCGCCAGAAGTCTCGCGGCGCCGTGGGGAATCAATCCGTCGTCGACCATGTCGAGGAGATCCTTCTCCTCGATCGCCGATTGGATCCAATCTCCTCGACCCAGCCTTTCGCAGCTTAGATCTCGACGAAGAACCACCGCGACCGGTGGATCTCCCTTCGCCTTCTCGCCGCCGACGCTTTCTCCGCCACCGACGCTTCTTGGCGCTCCAACATCGTCGTCTTCTCCTTGCCCATGGCGCGCGGCGGAATGCGCAAGGGAGAGATGGCGAGGGAGCGGCAGCGGGTGGAGAGCGGAGACAGAGAGAGCTAAGGAGGAAGAACAAGGTATCGGCACGAGCCTCCGGAGTTGCATTTATAAGCGCCCTTCCGAGTGGATGACAGGTGGACCCAAGCAATCCAATCATATCCCGAGCAGCCGACCGCGTGATACGTGGCGGAAAAAGCGGCGCGGAGATCGAGGCGCCCTCGTAACGCCCCATCCTAGCGCCGATCCGCTCCGTTTAGCGCTACCCCAAATTTCAGATCCCGTGAGATCGCGAGCGACAGATCATCCGTCAAGCGCGAGATCTCCGCGATCCGCCGCCGAATAGCGAAGGAAGTCACTCGACTAAAGAATAAGAATGGATCAAGTCGATCAAGAGAAGTTTCTTGTTATCAACAGAGAAGATCTTGGTCCAAGACAACACGTAGCTGAATACAAAAGGCGTTGGAAACAACGCCAACTCCTCCTTCACTCAAGCCTCAATCCATTCGGGGCTAATGGTGGATTCATGTACCTAGGGTAGGGTTATAGGCCTGACCTAAACATCCTACCCAAGGGCACTCGTAGAAGAGATCATCTTCCAATCGACCAAAGAGGAATCCACTCGACTAGATCGAAGGACTCGACCATGGAAGACTCACTCGACCATGAAGACTCACTCGACCACCGAAGGTCAAGGCACTCTGCAAAGGCAACGACTTGTTATTAAATAGACTTAATGATAGTTAAAGCGCTTTATGAGGGCGTTACAAGAACCCCCGGCTTAATGTACTTTTACTCCCTCCATTATGTGGGCTGGTGGGGTCTGGCGACTCTATATAAGCCACCCTCCACGATAGAAGGGTTCAGATTCTTGTAATACTCATACTCATAATCCACTCGACCGCCTCAGGGCTCCGAGACGTAGGGCTGTTACTTCCTCCGAGAAGGGTCTGAACTCGTACATACCTTGTCTCCACAACTACTCCATAACTAGAACATCGCCTCTCCTTAATCTACCCCTACTTCTACTGTCAGACTTAGAACCACGACAGTGCACTTAGAGAAGATAATGTTTGCTTGTTTTATAGTAGTAGAGAAAAGAACCGTAAGGTTCCGTTTCCCCTCTTACGTCCCTTCGTCAGCCTCGGTTTCGTCCGCCTTCGTCCATCGTCGATTCAAGTTTTTTTTTTCACGCGCAGTCCATGCCGAAAACATCGGAACGCAATCCCACCTACTACTCCGTAGCACCGATCCACCCCGCCTCACCTCCGTCCTGGGCGGCTCGGCGCTGCATCCTCCCCTCCCAAGCACGGCCGCCGCCACACATCCCCATCAGCCCATCAGAGTACACCTCCCATACTCCTCTCTCTCTCTCTCTCTCTCTCTCTCTCGGAGCCGCCGTCGCTCCCCATCCAACCTGCGTGCATCGGATCGACCTTGTTCCCTCTCCTTGCAACGTGGGAGATGGAAGGGGCCGCCCGTCGGCCACCAATCTAATGGCGGCGTGGCCATCTACCTCCTCCTCTCCCCCCACGTTGGTCCAGCCTGGCGGCCGCCTCGGCGAAACTGCGGGCAGTGACATGGTTCGCGGGTGTGGCGATAGGAAACATCGGCCGGTCGTCTTCGAGGCCGCCTACCACGGCGATCCCGCAGTCAAGCCTCCCCGCCTCCAAGATGTGGCCTGGACGAGGCCGTCTTCTCCTTTCCTCCATGGCGTCCAATGAAGATCTACACCGCCGTGGCACCACATGACTTGTGTTGTACCTTCACCCCGCGGCCCTTTTGTGCTGGGAGGAGGCAACGTTTGTCCGTAGCACTCCATGTCCCACAATCACTATTCCTTTCTTACTTAGTGTCGTACAAGTGATGCAATCAGGATTTGCTGGCCTTTTAACATATCCCTGGTGGAGTGAAGGGGACGGAAGAATTGGAAATACAATGAGGTAATATTTCTGTACAGGATAATTGCTTGAGTTTTTTCCCTTCTCTAATCAATTCGATTGATGTGTTAGAAGGTATGTAGATGGTTACAGGTGCAGCTACATCTGAAGATTTCATTCTTAAACGTCAATTAAAGCAACCAAATATTTTATTTGTTCCCTATGTTCATATTTGGTGTTATTTCTTTAGGATGGTGCATGGAGAACATGCTCTGTTGCCATCTTCATCCTCGAATTGGCTCCCAAATCTAAAAGGCGCGGCTGCCGAAATAGGAGTCTAACAAGGTGCGGCTGCTGAACCAGGAGAACCACAAATGAGTTTTTGTTCGTCAGTGAATCTATCTAGCACAGGATTACACCATACATCATTCTTCCCATCATTTATGTTCTGTTAATGAGATATGCAATTTTTTCTCGGTATCTTGGATAATGACAGTCTGGTTCTTGAAGTGCGAAAATTAAACTGATCTAAGTTATTTACTTTTTCAGGACCTGGTCACAAAGAATGAGTTTGAGACAAACCTTGTGCCATCTGTTATCGCACTCAGATATTGGAGCCTTGGAGAATGTAAAAGAAATGTTTAACGGACATATGTGGCCCCTCTAAACTTACTTGAATTGTTCAGCAAAGGTCTGCGATTAATGGTACCCATGTACATTCAGTAGGGCGAGTTGGTCTTGCTATATTGCATTCCGGCATAGTGTTGAAATTTCATCAAAAATAAGTTCAAGCATGATATTTAAGATCAATTCTGGAAGGATGACCTGACACACCTGAACATAAGAAAAACATAAGGTGACTAAAAAAATACATTGAACCAATAATGTGCCTGACTGAATTTTATTTGGAAGTACTGAATTTTATTTGGAATCGTATGTGTTAATTAACTTATTATTCTTTGGATGTGGCTGGCCATTGCTAGCATGCATACATGTAGCCACGTCTAAGTGATATGGTCAGTATATATCCATCATGAGAATAGTGTCTCATGCAATCAAGTCGCAATTGTTTATCCTCTTCAATTATCTTGCACTGCAGAATTGTTGTACGGAACAAATTTATAGGTGGTATTTGTTATTTCTCGGTAATGTATATGGAACAATGATCACACATATTCCTGTAAGCTATAGTCTCTTCACAATTATGTACTCCCTCCGTTATAAATTACTTGTCTTGGATTTGTCTAGATACAGATGTATCTAGACTCATTTTCGTGCTAAATATATCCATATCTAGACAAATCTAAGACAAGTAATTCAGAACGGAGGGAGTATATTCTTGCTGAGGCAGAAAAGAAAAGTAGTTATAGTAAGTAGATATATTTCTTCTCATTTGTGTATTCTTGCCAGGAGAGAAAAACATTAGCGACAAATAAGCAGTTATGTACAAACTTCTGCCATGCAAACTGGAAACGAAAACTGATTATCATTTTCTGCTTTCTGACTTGCAATGCAGAATGTGAGAGCTTATACCCCCATAAAACAAGTAAGTGTTACAAAGTCTTTCAACGGTGGTCTTGTATACCCTCATAATTATTGTTGTTGTCGTCATATGTATAAAGAGCCAGATTCTTTTTCAGTTTTTCCTTGGGCGTCGATGAGCACAGGAGCTCGGAGGAGGCCACCATGGAGCTGATGCCACCTCGGCAAACAAAACCTGTGCATACCTAGAATGACGAGGCGAGCCAATACTACAGAGGAGCTGGACCATAGTGAGGTCTTAATTTTAAGTAGCAATCTTGGTTGCTAGCATAGGTAAGGTTTGAAGTATCTGTCCACCTTTTAAAATATAAGTGTCTAAATACTAAATAATGATTATAGTGATTTATGACAATCAGGTGCCGTTTGGTTTAGCATATAAGTGTCTAAATACTAAATATAGGTATCTATCCACACTTTGGTTTAACAATCAGACACCGTTTTCTTCATCTTGCTAGCTCCAGTTTGTTGCAAATGAATTATTGACTATAGTGATTTATGACCGGACTTCCTGTTGATTTAGTGATTTATGATTCCTACAAGTATATAGGAATATTTCAGCTCCATCATAGGAAAAATAATCTGAAATAGAGTTTTGGTGAACTTGACTATCATGACGTGAACTTGCTTCATTTAGTTTGAACTTGGCAATCATGGTGTTTACAGTCCATTATTCATGCTTGCTTTGACACTTGTGTGTTAAATCAATGCTTATGTATCTTATTAATGTTGCTCAAAATATCATGTTTGTAAGATCGGGTAGATGTTCTGGTGATCTCAGAACACCATTTCATAATACTCTTGTGATGAATTTTTTTGCTCCCGTAGCAACGCACGGGCAATTACCTAGTTTTTTTTAATAAATGTCTGCTAAATTGGGTAAGAGGTGTCACAAAAATCACCGTAGGGGCTAAAATATGGACGGGGCTTGCCTGCTCCCTAGTAATGCTCCCATCCGTGCTCCCGTTTCTTCTTTTTCCATCTGACGGCTACGCCAAATCTCCTCCCCAACGTCTCTTCTTTCTGATAAAAAATAAAGAACTAAGACTAGTATTTTCGCCTGCTCCCGTATAATACTCAAACCGTCTTATTATCCAGATAAGAACGACACAACTACAGTTTAACAAAACAAACTTTTCAAGACAAACCCTGCTATACACACGACATAACACACACGATTTTTGCATGACGCTGAAGATGGCGCCATCTAATGCACGGCAACAACACTGCTCTACCGTTTGATATGAGTGTCGGCTGCATCCTGCATGTCGTGTGTGCAGTTTCGTGTGCACAATAATTTCGTTTCAAGACAGAAAAATAATAACCCTTAATATTGACGAGTTGCCGGTGAAGAGAACCGAGAAAAGCATCGCTGCAGCAAGGAACATTTTTAACTTTTTTAATAGATTGGGGTGGTGGTTTGTGTTTGGTCAAATATTTCTGCTTGATGCGTGGTAGCTTAGCCTTAATCTCTGACCCTTATTGCGTCGTCTTATATGTGAGCATGTCCCACTGGTAGTCCATATGCTGTTTTTTTTTTTTTGAAAGCAAGCAATGCTTTATTACTTAACGGTGGTTGGGCATATCGCCCGATACACAAGCGCCCACCTGGGCCGGTACATCAGAATCCCACTGAATATAGTGGTTAAACTCACACATTCTACCAAGGTTGGCAAGTTCATGTGCCACCGAGTTTGCACTCCTTCTACAAACAGAAATTGTAAATTTGGAGAACCATAGCTTGAGTTGAAGTTTCATGTCCTCAATCACAGCAGAGTACGCGGAGTTGTCCACCTTGCGCAGGTCCAGCGCATCAGCAAGGAGCTGGGAGTCCGTTTCAAAGACGACTCGGACCATTCCCAGATCAGCTGCAGCAGTAATCGCTTGGGCCATAGATCGAACTTCCGCAGCGAAGGCATCGGCCACATGTTCATCCGAGCCCGCCCGCGCGCACAGGAGGAGCCCTTCGCGTCTCGGACGGCGACGCCCCAGCCCGCCATCTGCTGTCCAGGGACGAAGGAGCCGTCGGCGTTTATCTTGTACTCCCCGTCGACAGGAGGCCGCCATCTCTCCGGCGTCTTCTCAGGAACAGTGGGAGAGAAAGTGTGCATGAATTCCAGAACGCTGCTCGACTCTCCGCCACCACCTCGGCGATTAGCGGCAATTCTCTCGATCGAAGCTTGTTGCGATTGGACCACCACAGCCACCAAGAAGTGAGAGCAAACAGCGCTTTTTACATCCAACCCCACAAGAAATCTAACATCGCATGCATGGACGGGATCCGCTCCAAGGCTTGGCGTTCGTTCCATACCTAGCTCCCTCCAAACACCTTTGACATTTTGCACTTGATGAAAAGGTGTGCCCGCCCTCGTCAGCTCTGCCCAGAACAAGCATTTCGTGTCCGCTATAGGGATGCCTTTCGCGCCACATTCATCCGCAGGCAAGGGACTCATGCTTGATTCTCCAAGTGAACATCTGGATTGTTTTCGGGCAAGGTAGTTTCCATATCCTCTTCCACGAGTCATCCTCCGAACTGTGCAGGATCCCGGGTTCATATTGCTTGCACCCACATCTCCGCTCGACCTTGTATTCTCCGGTGACGAAGAGTTTATAGGCTGATTTGATGAGTGAGTGCCCTTCATCGTCGTAGTGCCACGCAATAAAGTCCTGGGCTCCCTCTCTCAAAGGGATTTGTAGTATATACTTGGCATCATCCTCCCAAAAAGTATCACGAACCAGTTGTACATCCCAATGGCCAGTAACAGGATCAATCAACTCGCACACCTTGTCCAGAAGGTTCTGCCCTCGAGCCGTTAAGACACGCCGTGACCATGGCCGCGGTATCCACGGGTCGCTCCAGATATTGACTTGGGTGCCATCCCCTATCCTCCAGATATATCCTTCCTGAAATAGTCGCAAGCCATGCAACAAGCTGCGCCAGGAGTAAGAGATGCCATCGCGCGGTACACTCTCCAGCAACTGATCGCTAGGATAGTAACGAGCTCGTAACACTTGTGCACAAAGGGAGTCCGGGTTCTGGAGCAGTCTCCAAATCTGCCTTGACAGCATAGCAATGTTGAATCCGTGCATGTCCCGAAAACCAAGCCCTCCCTTCGCCTTCGGAAGAGTGAGAGTTTTCCATCCAATCCAGTGAATAGGGTTTTCCTTGTCTTGCTGGCTCCACCAGTAGTTTCCGACTAGTGAACTGAGCTCTTCACAGAAAGTTTTTGTTAGGTAAAAGCATGACATGGCGAAGGTAGGAATCGCCTGTGCAACCGTAGTGACAAGGGTCTCCTTTCCGGCTTTTGCAATGAGGCGTTCCTTCCACCCGTACACCCGACCTGCCATGGCTCCCTTGACAAAACCGAAAGCTTTTTTCCTCGACTTGCCAACATGAACCGGCAGTCCCAGATACTTCTCATTCCATTGTTCACTGTGAATTTGCAGGGCGTTCTTCACAATGGCTTTAAGGCCCCCCTCCGTGTTCGGGCTGAACATGACGGCCGATTTGTCAAGGTTTATGCATTGTCCATATGCTGTTTTGCACGGTACAAAAGCGGGCTGTCTTCGGCCCGAAAGCTCAAAGTGTTACCCGTCTCCCACCAGTTGCATTTAGTTTTCAACACAAAAAAGATATGCGGACTGTCATGGTGTCTTTGGAAGTTCGCTCAAGATACGCAGACTTAATTATCAAGTGCGTTGCTCAAAAGCTGCTCAAAAGCTGAGTGTCGTTAGTCAACGTGGAGGAATTTTCCAACTTTGCAAGCAACCAGTGCACGCATGCACTGCGCTTTGTTCGTTGCGGATGTACGTGCATGTACTACGGTAGACGCCCTGTAAGCTCGTTACCTTTGTTCGTTGGTGTCTACCGTGTTTCCCTATCCTAGCCGCCGCCACGGGCGAGGCGATCCTTTTCCATCGATCTTCATCGGAGAGGGCGCTGTCCCCTCTCTCTCCGGCTGCTGCTCCGGCAGCAGGAGGGAGGGGGGACCCCGTTCCTCCGCTCTGTAGTTAGGGTTTAGATTTATAGGTCGTGGTGCGCCGTGGGGTGGTGAGAGCGGCGCCCGGACGAATAAATCTGCCTCAACTTCGCTTCCACACCGGCGGTGTTCTTCATGGTGGCGTCTCGGAGTTGGTGGCATCGTGATCCTTTAGGTCAGCGATGTTAGGGTTCATGGATGGTGTCGGCGAGGCGGCGACGGTGACTCCATCAGGTGTGTCTCTCCTTCTGCTCTGTCCCCATTGCTGCGACGTTATCTCCGACGTCATGGTGGAGCAGGGAGGTTTTGTTGTCCAGGAGTACGCGCAGACGCTTGTCTACGCAAGTGACAGCTGAAAGATGGCGCATCTTGTGCTGGGTTTGTGGTTGAAGGTTGACAGTTCTGGTTTCCACCTCCGACCTCGTAGTCGTGCGGGGGTGTCAGTTCTGGAGTTCGATAGCGTTCCGGGGACACGTTGCCCCAGTTTGATTCTTTCAATGGTAATGGTTTTGCTTCAGGCAAACTACTTTGGAGGTCCGTAAAGCTGCTGATCAGCGATGGAGCCGCGTCGAGCTTGGGTGAAGAGGTGATCTGTCTCCTTTTCCTTAGTGAAGAGGGTCAGGCGCTGGTTTTGCATAGGATTATCCTATCTTTTCAGTCCTGTTATATCGATGTTTACGTTGCTTGTAACTGAATCTTTATGTTATTAATGAGACACGTGTTACTATGCAAAAAAAAGACTATTCATATGTAAAATACCAAATGCTCCCGTCCGGAAATAATTGCCGGAGGAATTGATGTATCTAAACGTATTTTAGCTCTAGATACATCCATATTTATGCATTTTTTTGACAAGTATTTCCGGACGGAGGCAGTATATAAAATATGAAACTATATTTTATGATGAATCTAAAGATATATACTTGGCATTCAAGATGGATCCTGCAAACTTGGCAAAATTTATGAGGTTTGACTTTAAAAAGAAATTACGAAATAGTACATTTTAGAACCGAGGAGCACCGTTTAACCGGCAAGTTGGTGTACGGTATATACCTTTCCCTCCGACTCCATCATTTTTCCGAGAAACTGTGGGCATTGCCTTTGAATTACTTATATTAGAAGAAAAGAGTGTGTTACAACAGAAGCCATGTGCCATTGCGAAAACTATGCATAGACTGTCATTGCTTTGGACATATTTTTTCATGCAACACAGGAAGCATTTACACTCTACGGAAGGGAGAGAAGCAGCGCTGAATTTGAAGAGAAACTACAGACACTACACCACGACACTAAAATCGGCGTCAAACAATCTGTCGGCATAGGTCATCTAAGGCGACACATTTAGTGTCGGGGAAGACATTCGCCGACGGAAAGGAGCTGTCGCCTATAGTGCTGCCAGGATAGATCTTCGCCGACAGATAAATGTACGCCGACAAACAGTATGACATTGTTAGTGAGAGCTTTGCCGACAGACATTTCTACACCGACAGACAGCGTTACGCCGACAGTTCATCCGACATTGTGCTATGCCGACAGATTGTGCAACGTCCATAGATATGCCGACACTTTATCCGACAGTAGGCTACGCCAACAGATAATGCAACACTAATGCTTCTACCGACACACTTGCTGCCTGGGTCTACATTTTAGCACAAATGCAATGCACCATATATTAATACGGCATTAAATTCATAATATTCAATTCACATATACAAACAATTACACTCTTTTATTCATCACAATTACACTTCTATTCATCACAATATACCATTGATCAATGCACAAGATACCATTTAACATATATAGAAGATTCATTAGTCTTCTTTACTCAAGTTAGCTACAATGGATTAAGGACATGCATAAGTTGGCATTCAAGCTGTGGTCTGTTACAAAATGTGATGGCCAAGTTCACTTGACTACTACAGAATATTATGAGAGAGCCCAAGTCTTTGATCACCAAGCTGACATGAACTTCCATATGAACAGAATGTGTCAACCATGTTCTGAACAAAGCAATCACCAGAACATCTTACATCAACTTTTGGCCTTGCTGCGTTTCGCCATTTGTCCCTGCAAAAGAACTCATGTTTGAGCAATCTTAGAAAATCAAAATATCTTCAAATTTGTAAGTAGCCCTTGATCCCAAAGATCTAAAAGTAGATGCGCTGCAAACAGGTTACACAAGATACCCTTATCATAACATCAACCAAAGTCAGGCTAGCACATATAGCATATCACATGGCTTACTCTGAAAATTTATGCACTCAGTGATAAGCAATCAAATTTGTTAAGGCATCAGGAATAAGGTTCTTATTCTAATTTTGGAGATTTGCATTTGAAGCTCCTCAATAAGGTTCTTATTGCAATTTATGCAGATACCTCCTTTCTAAAAAAAATGTACCAGCAATCATATATGGAAGGGCACTTTGATGAAAACAAAGCGATCTCAAAAACCATATGTCTACTATTCAAAAATCAATGAAGACATAAACTAGCAATTTGTGTTAATTCCTATGCCTTTATTCATACTTTTAAAATTTATCATACGCGGTTGTGGAAGTAGTACTGTGAGCTTACTGGAATTATTACTCAAGTCTCAGTGCCTTTATTGGCTTATTACGTTGACTGAAGAAAAAATAGAAATAACCCTGTGATATGCAGTACACTCATATATCTTCCAAAACAATAAGCAAGTAATTATTTATGTTTGTAGATACCTTTTCATGCTGCTCTTCGGCTGTTTTGCTTGCAGTTCTCAATGTCTCAATTGTCACAACATGTGCCTCGAGTTGTTCCCTGAGCTCCTGCATGGATTGTAGCTTATAATAAGATCATGGAGATACAAGGGTGATTAACTATTGCCATCTTGAAGGAGCCAACTTACTGCATTAGATTTTTCTAGTCTTACCTGATTTTCTTTTAAGTATGGTAGTACCATTCCCTACGCAGCTGACTGCATTAACTTCCCAATAGACAAATGCATAGGAGGCATCTGTAAAATCAATATGCAAGTTAAATGGGCATCAACAGGAAATCACTTCTATAAAATTAAAAGAGTTAGCATTCA
This sequence comes from Aegilops speltoides, assembly GCA_021437245.1. Classification (NCBI taxonomy): domain Eukaryota; kingdom Viridiplantae; phylum Streptophyta; class Magnoliopsida; order Poales; family Poaceae; genus Aegilops; species Aegilops speltoides. The sequence continues at coordinate 5,734,776 of CM038144.1, forward strand.
TGCAAGCAAGAAGCATCACAGTGGCAACATAATAACGTGCACATAAGTAAATAAGGAGGGAATGGGCACAAAATGTGAGGAAACACTAAACTGTTTATAGAAAACAGCAAGCCAGGTAGCACAGACCAGGTACAAACCAATGGATACCATACCATATCCAAAAAACCAACGAGGATCGGACTAGTAAAGGTGGGATAAGCAGAGCATCTTACCGTGATGAGGAGGTGACGTAAATGATATGATGTCCCCATGATTAAGCTTGGTCGTAGGTGAACGTTCCATAAACTTATTCCAGTTGACGTATATACCATTCGTGCTGCACAGCTACAACAAGTTAATTTAAGAAAAGGAAATTATTATTGTTAGATAGAGCAAGATCCAGAAGGAAAAGAAACCTCGAGTCCTTGAGGTAAACAGGCACAGGCTCATCACGCTGCAGCTCCCCTATCACAGTGTCCTTATATATCTTGCAATGATTCCCGCTGACTGACACAACAGAAATCCTGAAGCGAGGATTCTCGACCGTATGGCCTAGAATGTGCTCGTGTGCACTCAAAAGAATGTTCATCCCCTTCAGTATGGAGAAAAAGAAGAGATTCCAATCAGCAAATTTATGCCTCCTTATTACAATGTTGGTATATGCATAACACAAGTAAAGGCCACCATGTCTCAACTCTCAACCATTGAATAATCAACAACATATATCTGCGATTATGCCAAGAAAGTTCCTTGAAGGTTACATCTTTATCTAATACTATATGTAAAGAAGGGTGGAAACTTATATGCCAATGCTGTAGAAGATTTGGAGGGGCCTAACTTCCTCTGGTAAGAAAATAATAATGATGATTCTTAAATAAATCAGGACATGAATAGATAACTCCAAATTTAGTACTCCATCCATCCCAAAATAAGTGTCATTGGTTTAGTACAATTTTCTACTAAACGAGCGACACTTATTTTAAGACTGAGGGAGTACATACTATATAACTGGAGGAATAAGTTTAACTCCTGATTTCAGAAAAGGAAAATTTTAATCCTAAATTCGTAATCAGGTAAGTTATCACTACAAATGCCCGTGCGTTGCACCGGGCAATCTTTTTTGTAAAACCTGCTCCGGCTCCGAGTGCCACTACGTGCCACTCCTTATATCCAAGACAAATGTCAAAAAAAAAGTTACCCTCATTCGCATGGACTACAAATGTACATGAGTAACATGACTGCAAGCCAGTTTTGGCAGTAACACTGAGTGGACACAACCTTCTGTTATCCTTCATGAAACAAATGGAAGTAACTACGAATGGCTATAAAATTCATATGTACTAATCGAACCAGGGGAAGTAGTGCCTCGGAAAAATCACATGAGATATCTAATAAAGTTTTTTTCACATGATGCAGTGACCTAGAAGTGAACGCGCACACTAATAAAGTCATGGCTGCAATGCAAATATATGCTGTACTAACTAATGGGCACCTTCAACTTATTTTTCAGAATGCCTGCAGTATTGTATATACGGCGATACAAGTACGGCAGAAAAGCACATGTATGTGAAGCCACTCAAAAAGAAAATTCAAAAACCTGACAAAGACAAGCAAACACTATCAGGTATATCCTTTACTTTTTTACGTACATGTACTGATGTACCCCACACTAACTGCAGCCTAATGATTTTGCATATTATGTCAACACTCCTTTTTTAGGGGGTCAATACTACTTTCTGAGGTGACTTACAGTAGCAATTCCCATCCATCGAGCGACTGCTATTCATTGAGAAAACAGCAACAGCGCCGCACCAGCAATGCCGTGACCTAGACCTGGAACCACCCGACTATAATCACACATCAGATTATAAACCATTCACAATAAAATGTGAACTCCATATAGCAAAGTACGAGAAGATAGGTAAGGAGACAAACTGCATCTTACTTGTTGAGATGAGATTTGGAGGCAGGGCCGGGACATGGGTCGCCTGTGGAGGAAGAAAAAGGGCGGGCTGCCCCTCAACAGCAGTCGGCGCGACGGATCCTCCGGCGTATGGTGCTGCTATTCCCGGCGCGCGGAGGATCCTTGGTGGCGGACGGCGCTGCTGTTCCTCGGCGTCGGACAGTGCTCCTTCGTCGCAGACGGCGCTGCTCCTACTGCGGACTAAGGAAAGGGAGGCCGGGGTCGAAGATGCGGTGGCGCGATGGGACCGGCGAGTGGGTTGTGGCGGCGGCGGCGGGGGCGGCGCGCTCGGGTTAGGTTTAGGGTGTGTGGGTGGCGAGAGAGGGAGAGGGAGAGAGAAGGGGAGATGAGATTGGGGATCGAACAGGTCAGGGTCGGGGCCCGGGTGTGTGTTTCTTTTTTTTCGACGTTCAGGTGGGAATCCGGTGTTTCGTGTGGCACGCGCACGCCTGTCTTTGCGCGCGATATTTTTGGACGGGGGCTGAAGCAAACAACGCCGACACTTTTTGTGTCGTGAGGAAACGGCGACACACAAACAATCGTTAATGCCTCTATCTGCCGACAGAAATTTCATCGGTGTTTTTGTGGGATTAGGCGACAGATAATATGTCATAAGCTTATATAACACTAATACACTTTGTGTCGGTATAGTTTGGAACAAAAAAAGTGTCGGCGATGCTCACTTATACCAACAGATGCATGTCGTCTTTGTAGTGTCGTGGTGTAGTGAGAGTGCTCCATAAACCAGTTGCCTTCCAATTCGGTAGAGTTACAGCCACTGGGAGTGAGTACTCTAGTACACTACCCGTCGTTGCAGGTGGTACATTACACCGAACGGTAATAACAACATAGTAAAAGAGAACAGGGCCAAACCCAAAGCTAGTTAATCATCTTCCAGCCGGCCCGTGCGCGGCGCCTGGGCTGGAGACCGAGCTCCCCCGTTGGCTGCTGGATGGCTAGCAGCAGTCGGCGAGCGCGCGGCGGAAGGCGGCGGGGGAGCAGCAGGGGATGCGGAGCGGGCCCTGGTGGTCGTACCCGTACTCCTGCGCGGCGCGGCCGAGGAGCTCCGCCAGCGCCGGCCGCCCCAGCAGCTCCGCCCGCACCAGGAACCGCTCCGCCTCGCTCCCGTCCCCGACGTGCACCGGCACGTGGCCCTCCGGCACCGCCCTCCCGCCCCCGCTCCCGCCCCGCCGCTTCGACGACGGCGACGCGGGCGGCGAGGAGTCGTCGCCCACGCGGGACAGCCGCCGGATCAGCTGCCTCATCCCGATGATCCGAGCGTCGGCCGTCGTGCTCTGCTGCCTCCGCTCGGGACCTGGCTGCTGCTGCGCGCTGTCCTGTGCGCGCGTGAGTGAGTCGAGCTGACCAGCGAGCGAGCGGAGTTGAATACACGGACGGAGACGCCGCGCTTATTTATAGTGCCGGGGAGGTCTGCCTGGGCCCCGTCTCGCAGTGGGGTTTGTCTGGTCGGGTCGGGTGGAGGGCGCAAGCTCAAGTGGGGCTGCTGCCATGCCATGCCATGCCATGGCCATGCCAGTATCTCTCTCTTTTGTGTCTCTCGACAGGAGCTCGGGCGTGCGGAATTCACGGTGTCTCCCATTGTCTTTGCTGCATCTTTAATTGTAAACGTGGGAGACCGCACGTTGAAATGCTCTGCTCTGCGCCAAAGAGCCCAGCAGCGTCGGCGTGCCGCCGCCGCCGCTCCGGTGCTTGGGCTACGTGCGTTCCGTTCCGCGCAACCCGTCGAACAAGTTCATCGTGGCCGGCCGGCCGGCCATCTACCTCTGCCGGCACGCGAGCACTGTGCGCGCATGTGGGGTGCCACTGTCGCCCCAGGTACAACAACGGCCACTCCGGCAGGAGAGGAGAGGGCCCATCACCATTCCCCAATCTGGAGGAGGCGGACGTGTCGAGCGCCGGGAGCACGACGCCGCACCAGCATGGCCCCGATCGACGGAGATATTGGCCTCTTTTTCCAACCTCGACCCGCGCAGGAACATGCGCATGCAGGAGCTACGATCGAGGTGGGCGGCGACGTGACCGGCGGAACAACCACTCCTGCTGCTGCCACTGTTGCCGGGTGTACGCCCATGGCTCCTCGGCCAGTGGTCGTGGGTTCGGTCGGCGTCCACCCGCTGTACCGGCCGTCACCTCCGTTGTTTCCGGGCGTCCGGTGAAAATGGATAATCAGCTGACCCATACGTCGTAGCGACATGATCTTTGATACTCTTCATCGAGATATGCACCATGTTTATGATGTTAAGCAAACACTATGGCAATTAGGGCAACCATTGAACAGTGATCCTGAGAGGACAATTCACACCCTAGCTCCAACAAGGTCTCCTAAGTCACAACAAAACTATTACTCTACCTTTTTGCATCTGTACTTGAGCCACGAACAGGCACCTAACAATCCATGGCAACAGTTACTTTTCTATACAACCAATTCAATCCTTTTATGTGAAAATTTTAATCAGCCACGTGAGTATTTTTCTGTAATATATGAACCATGTTTCATCGGTTGTCACGACATATAATTCATACAAGAAACATTTTTTTATTTGGACACAGAAATCTTAAAAGTTATGAAAATATTGGCATGCATTGTTTCATATATGGTAGAATATGTTTCAACCGACTAAAAAACGTGTTTCAAGTTTTTTTTCCGTATAATATGAACTTACATGTAATTGATATGGTGATGGGTGCGCTGAGGTGGTGCACGACGCTTCAATGTCATATGCAAGCGGCATGACAACATGGTGGTAGATCTAACCTTTCAAAATTGGGGGGAAACATTAAAAGGGATAAAAAAGTGTAACCCAAGAGCTTCAACTGGGTAAATTTTAAGAAATACTCCCTCCGTCCTAAAATATAAGAACGTTTTTCACACTAGCATAATGTCAAAAACGTTCTTATATTTTGGGACGGAGGGAGTACCTGCTAAATTGGGTAGAGGTGTCACAAAAATCAACACAGGTGTGGTAAAATGTGTTTTTTTTCTAGATGTATGATGTCAACATAGGGATCGATGATGAATGAAGCATATACTTCAGTGACATGTATGATCGACTTGTAGTTTGTGTTTGGTCAAAGGGTGTATCTAGCTTTCATCTAAGAGCATGGTTAATAGTATAGTCAGCTGCTGGCTATAAGCCAGTGCCATGTCATCTATAGCCCGTCTTATAGCCAACATGTACAATAGTAGATTAAAAGAGTGTACTATTTTTTTATTAAGTGACCCACCTTTCATTCTCGCAAAATGCCTAGGAGCACGTGCTAGAGCTGGCTCTTCACAAAGAGCCCGCTTACCTTCTCTCTCCTCTTCTCTTTTCTCCAACTAAGCAGAAATATACTAGTTTATTCCTTATAGTCCGCTGACTCAGCTCTATTGTACTTGCTCTAAGTGAGAAATAATCATGCCTCATCTAACTCCTACATTGTTGAACTTTACGCGGAGTTCCGTGTGGATTTTTTTTCTTTTATATTCTAATAGTGTATGAGTTAGATGAGACTTGTTAATTATCATTTGGATGAGAGAAAACTCGTTGGTCAAATATTTCTGCTTGGTGCGTGATGGCTGAGCTTAACCTTATACTAACAAAGTCTGAACCTTATTGTGTCGTCTTATATGTGTCCATCATGTGGCCATGTTTCTCCACTAACAAAGTCCGAAAGCTCAAAGTGCCGCCCGTTTCGCACCAGTGGCGTGTGGTTTTCCAACTTAATCTCCTCCTTTTGCACAAAGGTGTACGTGTAAATAATCAACGGAAAAATTAACGCCCACATGTGTGGGCGTTTGCAGATCGCCCACACGCCTCCATCACCACTCATTTTGCCACGTATGAATAGATGACATCAGCAGAAATCTTTTTGGTTTTCGGCTTAAAAGTGTTTTATCTCCTAAATAAAAAGCGCTCTAAAATCCGTTTTCACCATTAAATCTGTCTCGACGAGATCTTCAAAACTAGACCCCATGTTGATATGTTTCGACAATTTTTTTTTGTGCCTAAAAGTTGCCAAGATGTTTACACTATAGTTGCCATAGTGCTTAAACTAAAGTTGCCATGTAGCAATTTTAGTTTATAGATCATGGCAATTTTAGTTTTCTGAGGATGGCAATTTCAGTTATTTGACCATGAAAATATTTTTTATTGAACCATGGCAATTTTAAGTGCATGTATCATGGCAATTTTAGTTTTTTTTTGCGAGAAAATTTCCGATCTATTCATCTTCAATCATGGCAGTACAACGAATACCAGAAATAATAAAAATTACATCCAGATCCATAGACCACCTAGCGACGACTACCAACACTGAAGCGAGCCGAAGGCGCGCCGCCGTCATCGCCCCTCCATCGCCGGAGTCGGGCACAACTTGTTGTAGTAGACGGTCGGAAGTCGTCGTGCTAAGGCCCCAGAGGACCAGCGCACCGTAACAAAGAACCGCCGCAGATGAAGAATAACGAGATCGAAATATCCAATCCAAGACACGCGAACGTGAGACGAACAACGACGAGATCCGAGCAAATCCACCAAAGATAGATCCACCGGAGACACACCTCCACATCGCCACCAACGGTGCTAGACGCACCGCCAAACGGGACTATCCGGGAGACCTTTATTCCATCTTCGAGGAGCCGCCGCCGTCTCGTCTTCCCGAAAGGTGACACAAACCCTAGCAAACTGAAACAAACGACTAAAAACGGAGCCCTCCCGCTGCCCTTGCCGAGATCCCATACGCCCCATGGCCCTAGGGCCACTGGAGAGGAGGCGGACCTGCGACGGCGACGGCGGGAGGCAGAAACCCTAACTTTTTTGTGGAGGAAGGAGGCGGCGGCGGCTAGCCTTTATGGCAATTTTAGTTTATGGTGCATGACAAGTCTAGTTTCTTAATTCTCCGTTTTACAAGTCTAGTTTCTTAATTCTCCGTTTTATAAGATGTTAAAATTTACTTTTAAATGTAAAAGAAAATAGTTGAAACATATCGTGGGAACTTCAATGTAAATATCATGACAATTCATGTGCAATAGACATGACAACTTTTAACCAATTTTTTTTTTTGCCGAAATATATCGATATGAGATCTTGTTTTGAAGATCTCGTCGCGAGGGATTTAATGGTGAAAACGGATATTCAATCGAATTTTTCATTTAAGAGATAAAACATTTTAAAAACTGAAAATCCGAAAAGATTCTCGCAGGCATGCATGCAATGACGTGGCAATCTATTTGTATTAGAGACGTGTGATGCGTCTTCTTTTCTGCCACACGTGTGGCAGTCATCGACGTCCATAATCAATCAACGACCCTCAAAAAGAAAATCAATCAACGACGGCCGTCTATGCTCATGCATGCTGTCACATTGTCATTGGAAGGTTCGGTCAGAGATATGCACACCCGATTATCAAGTGCGTCGCTCAAAAGCTGAGTGACGTCTAGTCAACGTGCAAGAATGTTCCAACTATACCAACTAGTAGGAGTAAAAAAAAGAAAAGGAAAACGTTCCAAGTATGATTTCTTGATAGCAGCCAGTGCAAAGGATGTTTGTTCAAGGAACCAGACGGTCGCAACGGCTAGTGCACCCCACGCACGTCCGTCCGTACTCACCCTTGTTTAATTCTCCGGGTGGGTGTGGGTGGGATCGCCTGCGATGGCCACCACTGCCATGCCAGCATGATCGAGCTAGCCACCGGCCGTCCGTACTCTACGCAGTACGCACGTCCTCGAAGTGGTACGTCCGGCCGGATTCTAGCATGGCCTAGTCTCTCGGTGGCATTGCTTTCTGCCGGGTGGGTAGCCCGTCGAGGCGTCGATGGAGCACGGAGCTAGCATGGCCCCGATGGCCCGATCTTGGAAGAGCCGCACACTGTTTGCGTACTATCAACTGGCAGCAACTTTTATTCCTTCGCGTGAAGAAACAGTTGCAAGAATGAACTGTCTTATTGATCCTCTGATGGTTACAATTACATATCCAACACACATAATGATTCGGAGGGTAAGGAGAGAAGAGACGCGTCCACATAATTATTATTATTTTTAGAAAAGAAGGATGACCTCCGGCCTCTGCATCTGGGAGATGTATGCGGCCATTTTATTGATTATTCTCGAGGACCTTACAAAGTAGAACAACAATACGTCTGAATCCGCCATCTTTGCAACATCTGCCGCTACTCTTATCCATATGATGAAGGGCTGCAAGCTGGACCACATACACAGACCTCTCACCTAAGCCTAACACCTAAAGCCGGAGGCCCCGACCGAGCCATCTACCGGGTCTGAGGCACAAACCCGTCCGACACACTTACATGTGTCGTCGCCGCCATCTTCCACTAGTCCATATTCAGAGCAGATTGAGGCGTCCACATAGTTAATACAATGTGGAGATTATCTACATAATTAATTCGTAACACCCCCTTAATTTTCACTTTGTCTATGTAGACACCATCTTGAAAAATGCTCCTCTAAAAGTCATGTGGAAAAAATATGAGGAGATATACATAATATGCCGAGAAAAACTTCGTCCAAAAATCCTTCGGGCAAATAAGAGAAAATGCGGCATGAAATTTACGGGTCGCCGTTGAAGATGACCTAAAAAAATCAGCGATAGCATGCTGTCATAGTGTCGCTCAAGATATGCAGACTAAATTATCAAGTGCGTTGCTCGGAAGCTGAGTGGCGTCCAGACAACGTGCAAGAATGTTCCAATTGTTGCATTCTTAGGCCTTGTACAATGATAGGTGTTTAGGGAGGTGCTTAGAAAAATAAATTGGATTTTCTGAAGCGCCGGTGCCTATTTCTATAGAAGAGTCGCCTAATTAAGCATCTGCCCTATACAAATAAGCATTGGTGCTTGAGGAAAGCCTGGTTTATTTCTTCAAGCACCTCTCTTAAGCACCTTTTGCATTGTACAAGGCCTTAAGGGCAACTTCAGCGTCAGCGTGTGTCCGTTTGCGTTCGAACGACGAAAACAACGGACTAACGTGCCGACCAAACCTATATTCAGTCCACTCTTATATGTGTGGACGTATTTCTGGTCCATATTTGCACCCGATTTGCATCCACACACGAATACGAGACGAACGCGTCGCGTGTCCGCTTCGGACCTGCATGTCGGTCGCACAATTACCCCTCACAGTCGCAATAAATACGCCCACTTAATTCGGACCTGCACGACAGCGTGTGGAAGCATCTGGATCATCGTCCTTTTTTAACGCAAGCGTGTGGAAGCATCCAGATCATCGTCCTTTTTTAACGCAAGTGTGTGGGGAAAGCGGACTCAACCACTTCTCCTCCCCATCTACATCTCGCCACACTTGCTCCCCTTGTCGGTGACAACAAAACCTTAGCCGTGGATTTCCTCGGCAAGGGGAAGGGCAAGGGCAAGGGCAAGCTCGACGCCCACCAATACAGAGTGGTTCATCATAGTAAACAAGTAGCCTTCCAGTTCTGTATAATACAACTACCAGTACTCTACTAGTACACTACCCGTCGTTTTAGGTGGTACATTAGGGCATCTTCAATGGTAACCCGCAAATTTCCTCCCACATTCGTCCGCCGACAGGAAGGACCAGTCTGCAGACATGGACGCGGGATGCCGACAGCCAACACTAGCCGCATACATCCGTCCAACAATTCGAACAAACCTCACGAATTTCGATCAAACCAGAGGTTCATTCAAGTTCGGATATAATTTACATAAAAAGGTCGATATTTCGATTGTATAACTAAAAAAAAAACCTAAACCCTATACCTGACGATCACCTCGTACGTGTGGCCGCCCTGCGCTGCCGCACCGCCGTCTCTGTCGGTCCCGCCGTCGTCGTCGTGGTCCCTCCAGCGTTGGTACGACTCCGGAGGGCTGCACTAGCCTTGCTCGGCGGCTGCCGGCCACTTGCGGAAGAGCCGTTCCGCCTCCTACTCCGCTGTGCGGAGTGCCGCCCCCGCCACTGCCGACGTAGCCTTCGGAGCCCTGGCGGCGGCCTTGCTGCGACCGACGTTGGCGGAGCAGTCGCTAAGCGACCACTCCTCGCCGATTTTGGCAAGCTCGCCATCAAGGCGGCGGCGATGCCTGGCGGCCGTCTCGACTGTGGTCACGAGTTGAGCGCCTACGCGACAGCGAGGTCTGGGTCGTTGCGGATCCAATCTGGCGTCACGTCGCTCTTGGTAACGCAGAGCGGCGACTGGCATTGCGTTGGTCATACCGCTCTTGCCTCGAGCCGCATGCTCCGCCTCATACACGTCGGCCCTCGAGTCCGAGGAACCGCCTAGGTAGTGGAGGAGGCGCCCCCGCGCCTTCTTGATCGAGGGTGGCAGCTCCTCCTTGACTCTGAGGTGGTGGCGGCGCGACGGCGCGGATGGCACGTCGATGCGGCCGTACCGGTGGCATGGCAGGGATTCGAACTCTTCCTTCACACGTCGTCCTATCTGGACACCACAGTGGTGCGGGGGCAAGGTCGGGTTCTCCTTCATGCGGCATCCGATTTGGACGCCGCGGTTGGGCCGGGGCGAGGCCGCTCCTCCTTCATCAGCATGAGCGTGGATGCCGGCTTGGGCCTGACACGTTGGCCCGGCCCGGACCATGGCTCCTCCTTCACGCACGTCGGTGATGGCCGCGATGTCCGCATGTAATGGAGCGACCGGTCTGTCATTATCAAGATCTGATGAGCAAAATCTTCGTCCGTCAGAGCTGCCTCCTAGAGGAGTCGGGCGGTGGCAGTGGTGGCTCCCGGCTACTGCTGCGGCGCCTGGTCCTGCTCGTCACCGGAGGAGATGACGATCTCCTCCTTGGCGGAGGAACCGACCGCCATGGACGCTGACAGGCCCGGAGAGTGTCTGCGGCGGCGCCAAGAACCGCCGGAGGAGGAGCTTCCACCTACTCCGCCTGTCGGCGCGGAGCAAGGACTTCAGCATCGCCGAAGCTTGGGTCGAAGATGGGTGAAGGGGCTCGGGCACGGAGATGGGGGGGGGAGGGGTCGTTGCTCAGGAAGGGGTGGTGCATCTTTGTGCATCTTCAGCGCCCGGTTTAAATAGTCGCGGCTTGGCCTAGGCGAATTGCCGGTGTTGACGCTCAAAAATGGCATGATCGCAAAGAGTGACTTGAGTCTATAATGGAATGAGGTTAAAATTATGAGTTCATGTCACCATTTGATGGCCCTCGTCAAGCTGATCAAAATAAATATGAAGATGGACCAAAACGGAGCTCAAGTGCAAAAGATATGACAATTTCGAAACGGACGATTTTGGTATAAAAAATCATCTTAATTCGAGGTCGTATGCAACCTTTGGAGGCAAAACAAGGTCAGAAACAGAAGCTGCAGAGTCATTTCGGACCGACCGACTTGATTTGATCGGTGAGACCGAGTTCGTCCAAAAATTTACCTGAGAGTTGGCAATGTTGACTCAGTAGGACCGAAGCAAACCAATCGATGAGACCGAGTTGATCCGAAAAATTACAGAAGGATGCAGAGAGTTGGCAACATTCACTCGGTGGGACCGAAATGAACTAATCAGTGAGACCGAGTTGGTCCGAGAAATTACCAAAGATTCCTGTCCGAGTTAGTTCAGGGTTTTTGATGTTTTAGACGAAATTTTTAGTCCTTTTCTTGTACGGGAAGTCCAGCCGCCTCATAAATAGATGAGAGGTGACGACCGATTGAATAACAACACACAATCGAACAAATCTATATACATCTTTTACCTTTACTTTTCCTTCTCCCTTGTTCTTCTTCTCCTCGTTCTTCGTTCGTTCTTTTTCATTGCAGGGCGGCGAACCTCGAGGCCCTAGGGGCGATCAGGTCGACCTAGGGCATCCCATAGCCGCCGCGCGCCCTGACGGGGTCCCTCCGAGGCGTGTGGGGTTTCAGGTCCTCAAAAGCGCCCGCCGGATTGTCTTGCGTACCGCGCTTCCGGCGGGTCTCCTTCGACGTGAGCTGCGGTGCATCACCCCCGGCATCGAGGGTACACGGTGACGTGTTTGTGTGTGAACACACTTTTTGGCGACTCCGCTGGGGACGAAGCTTTGAACGGTCTCTGGCCCGTTCTTGCTACGAAGAGATCGTCATCAAGTTGCTGCAATCTACAAAGGTAATATGAATACCCAATCCCCCTTGGTAGATGCAAATAATCCATATGTTGTTGCTAGATCATCTAATGAGCATAATGTATCGGCTAGCCCTAGTTTTATCAATCATGCATCTAATTATGCGCAAGGGCCGATGCAAAACAATTTTCATGCTTCAAATTCTCATGATTTTAGCAACATACGACATATATATCCAAACTCTTATGCAGCGGCAACCCCACAAATCCATATGCCGATGAACAACATGATGGGTTTGGTTAATCAATTTGAAACACCTCATGTTAAAATTTCCAATAGCATACAAGAAAATGTTTCACCTTTTTATTCATCGGCAACTAATTTGCAATATGTGAATCCAACCATGCCGATGAATGAGAGAATTGGCCATGCTACTACTAGCTATTCGGCCAGTTATTCTCAACCATCATATGCTACACCTCATGTTAGTAATTTTTCGGCACCATACACAACTGTACATGTTCATAATTCGGCTTCACACCTTCCTGGTCATAGCCGAATAAATTTAAATTTTACAGGAGCGGTCGTGCCCAATATTGTAGAAGATGAGGTAGTGGTGGCTGCATTGAAGAGTTTAGCCCAAAATAAGAGAATCAGTGCTCTTTGCCTTGAACAACATGAAAAGGGGCTATTTCCTTATTATGCCGCAATAAAAGCTAGAGTTTCGCAGGAGGATGAATCTTTGCCAATTGATAAAATTGGCGAGCAAAAGTATGGTCTTACAACAATGCATATGCCTTCACCTAGTACTACATCATATTATACACCCCCTAGACAATTGCAAAATTTCGGCAACACCCGTGTATCATTGCCAAGGAAAAAAATAGCGCGCTATAGCGGCGCTAATAGCGCGCTATAGCGTTTCTGGAAACTAAACGCTACGCTATGCAGATTTCACTCGCTACGGCGCTTATTCGCTTAAAACACGGCGATTGGCGCTATAGCGCCAGACGACGCTATTTTTTTGACGGTGTTTTTTTTTTCAGACGAATTTTTCATCAGCCCACTATACTTTTGGGCTTTCTGGCCCAGTAACCAAGCATATCTTCTCCTCCAGCCGAGCGAACCCTAACCAAACTACCGAGTGAGCCCTTCCCAAATCGAACGAGGCGACAGTGGCAGCGGCGGCCGCCGGTGCTTCGCCTGTCTCCTCCAGCCACGGCTGGCCGCCTCCTCGGGTCGCGGGTGATGAACCTGAAGAAGAACCAATACCACAACCGAGAGCAAGAGCTGCTGCATCAAAAAGAAATAAAGCTCGTCAGCCTAGGAAGAAGTTGCTCCCAGTTTTTCGTGATGATGAGCTGCAATCTGTGGGTTCTTCTTCTGATTCGGATGATGATGCCATGGCAGCAAGTTCATCTGATTCTGATTGAGCTTTTGCATCGTTGTTGGCTGGCTCCTAAAGTCCTAAGTCCTTATTTCTGCTATTCTGGACCTTGCTTGTTGGCTGTTTATTTATCTGTCTACTTTGTTTGTCTGAAATCTGAATGTATGAACTCTGAACAGTGCTATATGCCTATATCTGGACCATGCTTTATTATCTGAACAATGTTTTAGCCTTGGTTTTAGCTGCTGAAATCTGTCATCTGTGTTGATATATCTGTCATTTGTATGCTATATGCTGAAATCTGAATAATGTTTTGTGAAACGCTATTTTGCAAAATAGCGCGCTATTAGCACGCTATTTCGTTTATAGCATTTTTTTTGAAGGCTGCGCTATTTCAAATAGCGCGCTATTTTTTTCCTTGATCATTGCCGAAAGAATCTAAAAGCATAGGGGGGCAATCATATCCGGAGTGGGCTGAAATTGAGAAAAAGCTTAAAGCTAATTTTTCCGCTCGCTGTCAGAAACAAATAGAAAAAGAATTGGCTCAGATAAAAGAAGCATTGCCAATTGGTAGTATCAATGAAAAGAAGGATGATTCGGAACATGAAAGTGCTTCGGTTAAAAAAGCCGAATCAAGTAGTATATATTCTGAATCAATCAAATCCAACAAGGCAAGCATTATTGAGAAAGGGCATGGCAAGCATAGCAAAACAACCATGCTTGATTTTTCTGAAGTTAATGGAACCTACTTCCTGCCCTATGAGTTTCGTGCCATTGACAAGCCTCAAGGACAAGAACAAGTAGCCGAACAAAGTTCGGCTGACATGGATCTTCAAAGCAAAGATGCACGGAATCAAGAAAAATATGATGACAAGGTGTTGGGGAGCCATCCAAAGACGGAGCAAGATGTTCTTCAAGTGGCACCACCATCATGCTCTCCCAACAAATTTGAAGAGGTATGCATAGCGAGTAATTTACCTATTTTCAGATTTGGTCGCAACTTCATTATTAAAGCATCTATAAGAAATATTCTCATAAGTAATTTTGAACCAATGAAGAAGGGTAATTTCCTTGATAGCAATAAAATTGTTATGGAACATATCGGTCAACCCATTGCACCATTTATAAAGACCGATATTGACTTATTGTTACAGCCAAAGCTTTCCCGTTTGCTTTATCTAAAGTTCATATCTTGTTGGGTAGCTTTGCTTATTTCGTACTTGGCTTGCACTTGGTCTCAACTGAGACATGTATATTCTAAATATCTTCGTTTCAGAAATTTAAAGCCAAGATTAAATTCTATTGAGAAAACCAATGCTAATATAATATCTTATCCAAAGACATCAGAGATAGAGTGGATAACACAATGCATAGCCGAATGGGGAGATTACAAATCTGAACCATTCATTTGCTTATCTCTAAAGCCGTTCAAACAGCAAGATCGGCTAGAAAACAAGAAGTATACCTTCAATTCAAGCATGTGTGATCAAATATTTGATTTGTTGCTGAAAAATAATTACATTACAATTCTTGATCACCATGTTAAGCCATCAATCCAAGGACGAATGTATTGTAAGTTGCATGATTCGTCCAAGCATAATTTTGAGAATTGCAACATGTTTCGTCAAATAGTTAAATCGGCCATTGAAAAAGGACGATTGAAGTTTGTTGAAACACCAAGAGATGACCAGTCTATTCTGATTGGTCCCGATGGCAAAAAGCTTTTGCATTGGCTGCTTCAAGCCGATCCATTTAAAGCGAATGTATAAGCTGCAGGTGATGGGATCAAGCTTTCAAGCAAAGAACTTGTTGAAGAGCATAACGAACATAATCTTGAGGGTGAGAATTCCATCGAAGCTACAATGGAAATGCCAAGGACTGGGGGGCAGCAAGAAAATCCATTGATCGATGACAGCAAACAAAAAGAAAACAAAGGCCGAAATAAGCGCAAGTATAACAGATCAAAAATCACATTCGCCGAATTATTGGATAAATATCAAAAGAAGAGTGAAGAGAAGAATGCTTATCGGCCAAATCATGCAAAGAAACCAAGATCACCCCCAAGGCGCAAATATGAGGATCGGCATTGGCAAAGTGAGAATTTTAATGCAACATATTCATATCCTTATTTTGGGCCACCAATGCCAATGTCGTAGGTGCTTCCCATGCTCATATGGATACATATTCATCATGGGACATGTATGATACAAGGGCACATTCTCCATCTTATTCTAGACCATCTCACCAATACTATGCAGCTCCAAGGAGATCAACATTTGAACACTCACGCGTCAAAGACCGTTTCAATCATAAGGAATCGGTCCAGAGCTCAAGGAAGAAGAAAGAGGTGGTAAAGCAAGTTTACCGCGTGAAAAGAGATGGTCGTAAGTGTGCTGCTTCAGATTTGATCTCAAATAACAAAGAGCCAATTAAAGTGTTGACATTAGCTACAAAAGGCAAAGAAGTGAAGCAATCAATTGATAAAAATCAAAGTGCCAAATCTGAAGAAAAGAAGTTGAGGATGCACAAGGCCCAAAAAGAGTTGCCATTGGTTGAAACAAAATCACAATCGAGGTGCCCACTCGGCTTATCGTATTGGCAAAAGAAGGAAATACGAAAACTTAGTGCACAAGAACTTGAAGAAAGGAACATAGCATGGGTTCCCAAAGGAAGTACTCAAAATAAGAATTATGTGCAAGTTTCCATTACAAGGAGTGCGGCAAAGGTGAAGAAGGAAAATAGTGAAAACTATGAAGGACCAAGCCGAAGGTTTCAGCATCTTCGGTCTACACATTATCCATATTCTTCAACTATGCCATTAACGCCTATGCCATGGAATTTGTCGTCAGGTATGATTGGTAACCCTCAATGGGTTTATTTTAATCCATGGATGCAATATAATTTCTTACATCATGAAAGGGTATTACCAAATCACTATACGCTTGATTAGCTACAAGTTTGTTGCTGATCCAAAGGGCCGAAATACTTGATTTGTCATTTCATTTGTTTATTTAGGCTATATGTGCTTTGAATGAAGTTTACATGGTAATGGCCTATATTTATCTATCATCCTAAGATTATGTCAATGCCTGGCCGGTGTAGTATCCTAACATCGTCCTTATTTCAATTGGAGATCAAAACAAGCCTTATGTCGCTTAAAATATTTTTTCACAATGATCAAAGCCGATTATAAAATTTTATTCGGTTTGGAGCTTTTGGTTGCCATAGGTGCTATACATATTGAGGCTTTGGGGTGATTTGTTGTGAGTAGTACAACAAATATCCAAGAGTTATCAATGTTCTGACGAATCACTTATAGTTTATCTTGAGGCGAAAGTAAGGATTGGAGAAAGCTTATTGTTGATTATCTGCAAAATCCTAGCAAAAGGGTGAACAATATGATTCAGAGGATCACCTTGAGATACATATCTGTGGAGCTTTATCATCGGATTGTTAAGGAAGTTGAGAAGGTTTCACACAATTTTGCATCAAGGATTCAAAGAAATAATGACCGATATATATTTATCGCCCAAGCACATGCAAAGTGGCTGATGAAGTGTTGACATCGTCCTTAGAACCAACACGGTACAAGTTATTTTTCAGCATACTACATTTGCCAAAAAACAGGGGGGCATGGGTTGACGCTCAAAAATGGCATGATCGCAAAGAGTGACTTGAGTCTATAATGGAATGAGGTTAAAATTATGAGTTCATGTCACCATTTGATGGCCCTCGTCAAGCTGATCGAAATAAATATGAAGATGGACCAAAACGGAGCTCAAGTGCAAAAGATATGACAATTTTGGAGATACCCGTGTTGACATCTGATTAACGAATGGCACGAAACCTAATTAAGAAGGCCTCGGATGGAAAAAGTTACAACTGCAAAGTTCTTCGCCTCGTCGAAACGGACGATTTTGGTATAAAAAATTATCTTAATTCGAGGTCGTATGCAACCTTTGGAGGCAAAACAAGGTCAGAAACAGAAGCTGCAGAGTCATTTCGGACCGACCGACTTGATTTGATCGGTGAGACCGAGTTCGTCCAAAAATTTACCTGAGAGTTGGCAATGTTGACTCAGTAGGACCGAAGCAAACCAATCGGTGAGACCGAGTTGATCCGAAAAATTACAGAAGTATGCAGAGAGTTGGCAACGTTCACTCGGTGGGACCGAAATGAACCAATCGGTGAGACCGAGTTGGTCCGAGAAATTACCAAAGATTCCTGTCCGAGTTAGTTTAGGGTTTTTGATGTTTTGGACGGAATTTTTAGTCCTTTTCTTGTACGGGAAGTCCAGCCGCCTAATAAATAGATGAGAGGTGACGGCCGATTGAACAACAACACACAATCGAACAAATCTATATACATCTTTTACTTTTACTTTTCCTTCTCCCTTGTTCTTCTTCTCCTCGTTCTTCGTTCGTTCTTCTTCATTACAGGGCGGCGAACCTCGAGGCCCTAGGGGCGATCAGGTCGACCTAGGGCAGCCCATAGCCGCCGCGCGCCCTGACGGGGTCCCTCCGGGCGTGTGGGGTTTCAGGTCCTCAAAAGCGCCCGACGGATTGTCTTGCGTATCGCGCTTTCGGCGGGTCTCCTTCGACATGAGCTGCGGTGCATCACCCCCGGCGTCGAGGGTACACGATGACGTGTTCGTGTGCGAATAGCCGGTCAACCGCTTCAATGCGGCGCAGCGACCGTAGTTGGTTCCTCATCAACCTGCGTCCACATTGAAGCGGCGGCTGCCGAGAGGTTGCATCGGTCAGTGCGCCCTCCATCCCTCCTCGGTCACATCGCGACATCAATGCCAGCCATCGCGTGCTCTGGGCCGACTTGAATGCGCGGCGGTAAGCGCGCGTGCATTGGAAGAAAAGCGCAAGAAAGGCGGGTGACAGGTTTTTGATGGACCAGGGCGGTGAGATGCGTGTGTGGGATCGGTCCGGACTCCCGCAAACCTGCCTCATGTTTGTCTCCGGTTTACGGAAGAGCTTTCGTCTCCACGGACCGATACATGACCGTGTTAGATGGCATCGACAGTTCGGACAACACGGTCCAGACAGTTGTGGGAGGTTTGCAGGTCCGCCTTAGAGATGCTTACATACACGCAAAAAGAAGAAAAAGAACAAGAAGAAAAGGGCGAACCCAAATCTAATTAATCATCTTTCAGGCGGGCCGTGCCTGGGTTGTAGCTCTCCGTCCGCTGGATGTTTGATGAATGCGTGGTTTAACCCTAAGCAGCCGCCGGTGACGGAGGCGAGCACGCGGCGGAATGCGGCGGGGGAGCAGCAGGGGATGCGAAGCGGGCCCTGGTAGTCGTAGCCGTACTCCTGCGCGGCGCGGCCGACAGTGGCGGAGGCCGGGGGGGAGCCAGTTCCCGGGCCCACCCCAACATCCTAATTTCCTTGGTAATATGCACATGAACGGTGACATTTTTTTACTGTTACCTGCAACCGGCCCTCCCAACGTCCAATTATATGCATTCCTGCCTCCGCCCCTGGCGGCCGAGGAGCTCCGCCAGCGCCGACCGGCCCAGCACCAGGAGTCGAGAGACGGCTGCGCGACGCCACACCAGCATGGCCCCGATCGACGGAGATGTTGAACGACAGACAGAGAGAGTACGGTGGGTCGGTGGCGCTGGCGGCCTGGGCCTTTTTTCTGAATCTTGACCCGCGCAGGCAGGGACAGGAACATGCGCATGCAGGAGCTATGACCGAGGTGGACGGCGACGTGACCGGCGGAACAACTACTCCTGCTGCTACCACTGTTGCCGGGTGTACGCCCATGGCTCCACGGCCAGTGGTCGTGGGTTCGGTCGGCGTCCACCCGCTGTACCGGCCGTCACCTCCGCTGCTTTTCAGCCGTCTGGTGAAAATGGATACTCGGGCAACAGTTAGGGCTATGAGACAGACATGCCTTCTGAACCGTGCATCAGCGGACCCATACGTCGTGGCCGCATGATCTTTGCTACTGTTCATCCAGATATGCACCATGTTTATGATGTTAAGCAAACCCTATGGCAATTAGGCCAACCACTGAACAGTAATCCTGAGAGGACCATTCGCACCCTAGCTCGAACGACGGAACGAGGTCTCCAAAGTCACACCAAAACTATTGCTCCACCTTTTTGCATCTGTACTTGAGCCTCGAACAGCCACCTAACAAAATAGTTTCATGGCAATAGTTATTTTTCTATACAACAAATTCAAACAAAATTACTAAGTTGCCGCCGGTGATACGTGAGTCTAGCAGATTCGTTGGCCTCCTCCCACAAGAAAAGAAAAAGGCTAGGTTTCCTCTGTTTCCCGCCGGCTCCGCCGCCGGTCTTCCTTGTCTCTAGTGGCCTTAGTGCCATGGTGCTGCGGTCGACCCCAACCCTTGCCAGCGATAGGGCTCCGTCTTTAGATGTTTCTTTAAATTTTGTTAGGGTTTAGGTCCTGCTTAGAAAGATGAGACGCGGCGGCTTTTAAAAGATGGAATAAGGTTCTCCTCACCTAGTCCCCTTTTCGGTGATGCGTCTAGCATCGTCGGGGCGCGTGTGGAGGTGTGTCTCTGATGGATATGTCATTGATGGATTTGCTCGGATCTTGTCGTGGTTCGTCTACATTCGTGCGTCTTCAGGTTGGATCCTTCCGATCTATGCTACTTTTCAACGGCGGCGGTTGCTGTTCTGGTGCGCTGGTCTTATGGGGGCTTAGCACGACGACTTCCCGACTGTCTTCTACAACAAGGTTTGCGCGGCTCTAGCGAGGGAGAGGCGATGACGGCGGCGGCTCTAGCGAGGGAGAGGCGATGACGGCGGCGGTGCGTGATGGCTTAGCTTAGCCTTGTACTAACAAAGTCTGAACCTTGTTGTGTCGTCTCATATGTGTCCACCATGTGGCTATATAGTTCTCTCCACTAGTCCGTCCGTATGCATGCTTTGCGCAGCATATAAGTGGGCTGTCTTCAGCCCGAAAGTTCAGTGTCGCCCGTTTCGCACCAGTGGCGTGTAGTTTTCCAACTTATTCTCCTCCTTTTGCACAAAAGTGTACGTGTAAATAATCAGTCGACGACGGCCGTGCATGCATGTTGTCATATTGTCCTTCGAAAGCTAGGCCGAGATATGCATACCTGATTATCTAGTGCGTTGCTCAAAAGGTTTTTTCCCCCCTCAAAAGCTGAGTGGCGTCTAGTCAACGTGCAAGAATGTTCCAACTTCCAACTATACCAACAAGGAGTAAAAGAAGAAAAGAAAAACGTTCCAACTATGCCATGCCAACATGATCGAGCTAGCCACCGGCCATCCGTACTCTACGCACGTCCTCGGAGTGGTACGTCCGGCCGGCCTAGTCTCGATAGCATCGCTTTTCTGCCTGGTGGGTAACCCGTCGTGGCGTCGATCCAGCACGAGCTAGCATGGCCCCGATGGCCCGATCTCGAAAGAGTCGCACACTGTTTTGCGTACTATCAACTGGCAACAATTTTTATTTCTTTTTAAGAAACAGGCAAAAAGTTGGTGTACCTTCGCGTCAGACACCATCATGGATTCACTAGTGCAGCAGCAACTAGCTGGGCGTGATCACTTTTTAAAACTATATATATACACCATCATGGATTCAACTATATATATATATATATATAGGAAAATCCATCCTACATATATATATATATATATATATATATATATATATATATATATATATATATATATATATATATATATATATATACAGTTTCTCATAAGTCGTGAACATTTAAAAACACGTTAAAAACAAATGAACAGTTTTATCAATCCAATATTTTTCTAAAATAAAATATGAGAAGTGTTTCTAAATTATATTAACATTTAATAAAGGCATGCGCAATTTTATAAAACTAGAAGTAAAAATAAAAAGTAGGTGAAGACTTTTAAAATTATACACACACTTTATAAATAGATTAACACCTTTTCTAATCACACAAATAATTTTTACAGATGCATAGACACCTTTTAAAAATTACATGAATAATTTTCACAATACATTAATGCTTCTTTAAAAGCAACATTCTTTCTTGCCATTACACATCTCTACTATCTAAAAGAAACGTAAGGTTCCTCTCCCCTCTTACGTTTCGTCCAACCTCTTGCTCCCCACCCCCGACGTACGCTCCCCCCCTCGTCATCTGGTTTTTCAACCCCGCCCATGTTAAAACCGGAAGGTATCTCTCGCGCTGCATAGTTTCCTTTGAATCAACGTAAATCACGTCAAAACCCAATCCCGCAACATAATTTCCTCCGAATCAAACTTAGAAAACATCAAAATCCAAGCATGCACGACTCCCATGGGATCCGCCCCTCTCTTTTCCCTCCCAAACCCTAGACTTCGAGTTCCGGTGAGCCACGGCCTCACGCGCCTGCCACGGTTCAGAGGGCCTCACAGCACTGGTCGACGAGCCCCCGGAGACATTGAGGCAATCTTGTTTGCACGGATCAGGGCAACCCTTCGCCTACTGGCCATTGTCGTCAGGGTGATGACTTTGTTGTTTTCTGTCACCGTGGTTTGGTCCAGGTTTTCCCTCTTCTTTCCCATCTTAATTTGATCCAAGGCCCTCGCAATCCCGTTCATCGCTGGCTGCTACGAAGAGACCATCTGCTGTTTCGATCTCGGCCCTCTTCATGGTGAGTGGCGGCAGAAGCAGGACTGGGCTACGATATTGCTGAGGGAAGCCGGCCGCTCCTTGACTATAGGTACAACAACATACAGGTTCGCTCCCCCAATCGACCTTTTTCTCTTGCCTCTTATTTCGCGAACTGATGGATCCGTGTAGCTCTCTTCTGCTCTTGTTTTTTGGGACGTTGTGCAGGTTTTGGTGGATGGTGCCGCTGCAGGAGCACATTGGTTCTAGCCCAACATTCAACTCTGAATGGACGTGAATCAATGACAGATGATCACCATCCAGATTTGACATGGTATTTATCTTCTCTGATCTGCTATAACAATTAGTAGCAGCCGCATATGGAAAATTTTGGCATAAATTGCCGCTCCCGCTTTGACCATCCCTTGGCTGCGGCTGAGGTCCGAGATCGGCTGGAATGGCTGACACCTGCGCACAGACGAAACATCAATCGTCGTTGCCGCCATATTTCCATGAACTGCTCGATTGTCCTTCTGTGCGTTATTCCCACCACAACGCCAGTCACATCCGCGTCACAGGTTCGTTCCCTTCCCCCGATTACTTCTCAAATCGAGCAAAACAGAGAGCCTTGTCTGGGGAGAGAGATGGCACGACGGGCAGGGCGACGACGGCAGCGTGGGGTTGCTGGCCGCTGCTGCTCACGTATGAGAGAGAGAGAGAGAGAAAGAGAGAGTCTAATGCTGTTGCTGCTAATGCACATACACAGTTAGACAAAGGTGTACTGCCCACTATTATAGTTGCTCTGCTATTGCTTCTCATTTGTTCGTATGTGTGTTATTTATGCACATTGTTGTGATGAAAAAAATAAACAATATTAATTATGATCTTTTTGCATACAGGTGTTGGATTGAATGATTTATAGTTTACTCAGGCTATTACAATTCACGCACTACGGGCATCCAAGCATTCAGTTAGACAAATGTAATACTCCCTTCGTTTCTAAATATTTGTCATTTTAGAGATTCCAAATGAACTATCACATACGGATGTATATAGACATATTTTAGAATCTAGATTCACTCATTTTGCTTCAGTATGTAGCCACTTGTTGAAATCTCTAGAAAGACAAATATTTAGGAACGAGGAGAAAAAAAAGATAGACAAAGACTGAAAGAGGGCAGAGAACAGCCCGTTGGTTTGGACACCAGCGATAGCCGCCAGGGCAAGGGCCTTGGCGCCGAGGCTTGCATCTTCGCTTTTGGCGGACGTCGGCTATGTTAGCTTGGGGTGGGGGCCTTGGTGGTGAGGCGACATCCCTCGCTTGGTGATGGGTTGCCACGACCTTATATTGGTGATGGGCATTGGATTTGGTGGCATGTACTCCCTCCGTCCTAGAATTCTTGTCTTAAATTTGTCTAAATACGGATGTATCAAGTCACGTTTTAGTATTTGATACATCCATATCTAGACTAATCTAAGACAAGAATTTTGGGACGGAGGGAGTACTCTATAGTGACACACTACGGTGGTCACTGCCCGAGCGGCGCGTCGGAGGGGGGGAGAGAGATCGGTGGGTGGGTGGTGGGTACTGCCTTACTGCTGGAGTACAATGTCTTTTTTGGTTTTTTCTTTTATGTGCCTTGGTTCGTCTTTGAGAATTATTGGTATGAGTGTGTGTTTTAGTATATTTTTTACTTATATATTTGTGATTATATGAGAATGACTTAAGTGCTCAGGAACTACATACAAGATTGAAAATGTTTAACTCTTCTATAAACTCATTTTAGCTGGAAGCTGTTTTTTATACTTGAGATGCATGTGGTTACTGGTGAGTGACGGAGGAAAGGAAGAGTGACGGAGGAAAGGAAATTCAGTTCAAAGTGCGTGTGTGCATGGTGGAAAGGAGTTTGTCGCATGCATAGTTGAAGAGGTGGTGAGCTAGGAGTAGGAGGCAAAATGCGAGGAGGGTAGGTGAAGAAGAAGTGTGCTTTAATGGGAAGATAAGCAATGGTCCTAATGTCCATCAGGATTCTAAAGAAATATACTGACACAATTGTTGTTCAATGACCAGAATATATATCTCCCGTTGCAACGCATGGGCAATTAACTAGTATTATACAAAGAATGTAAATCTACATATCACTTGGAAATTAATGAGTTAAGAATAACATTTACTAGCACGGCTAGGTTCAGCCCATCCATGGATGCGTTCCCACGGTATCCTGGCTGCAACATTGCACTGCTAGCCACTGGGCCACCATCTAGTTCGTGTTTAATTAGTAGGCCATGACCTTGTTAAAGAAAAAGAATCAGTTTCTACTGGTTTTCTGAATTTTTTTCTTGGTTTCACCATTTTCCACTAGCATTTTTCTTTTCTTTCATTTTTCTTTGCTCTCTCTCTCTCTCTCTCTCTCGTGTTTCCATTGTTTTTCTATACACATTTTTGGTGTACATATAATACATATTTAATATTTCCCAAATACAAGATTAACGCGAATCAACCTATGATTGGATGGTTAGCGGGACTATAGTATCCACAACCCACCAGTGTTCAAGTCCTGGTGCTTGTATTAATTCTTGGATTTATTTCAGAATTTTCGGCGATGCGCATTCAGTGGGAGGAGGCGTTCCCGTTGACGTATGAGCGCTTAAACAAATACAAGATTAACATTTATTGAATATATGGTCAATATTTTTTAATATACATTTAAAAATTCCAAGTGCTTGATTAACATTTTTTAAAATACTTGTTATACATGGTCAACATATTTTCTATACACATTTTTTTACAAATCCTTGATTAAATTTTTTCAAATAAAATTTTAGTTACAAATAGAATTTTTATATTTTTTCAATACGTGATCAACATTTTTCCTATACATATTTAACATTGTTTAAATACTAGATTTACAATTTTTGGATACAAGGCCAAAATATTTTCTACACATATTTTACATTTTTTTTCAAACGCTTGATTAACATTTTCCAAATACAAGTTTAAGCTTTTTAATACATGGTCAACATTTTTGATACACATTTTTTTTTCAAATACTTGATTAACATTTTAAAATACAAGTTTATCTTTTTTTAATACATGGTCAACATTTTTGATACACATTTTAATTTTATTTTCAAATACTTGATTAACATTTTAAAATACAAGTTTATCTTTTTTTCAATACATGATCAACAGTATTTCTATACATTTAAAAAATTCAAACACAAGTTTTTGATACATGGTTAACATTTTTTAAATTAAAGTTTTTCTGAATACATGGTCAAAAAAAATTCTATACACATTTAATTTTTTTTCAAATGTGGAATAATATTTTCGGAATATGCAGTCACCTTTTTTTCTATACACATTAAAAAAGTTAAAAAATTCAAGTGCAATATTTTTCTTATATATTTATTTAGAATATTTGTAAGTAGTAGAACAATGCCCGGAAGTTGCAACTGGATATAAATATGGTAGTACGTTAGCTTGTGATTTAACTGTCCATAATAATGCGGTTGTGTGAATAAATGTTCATCAAATTCTGCCCGTGAATTACCTTTTATTTTGATCAAAAGTTTTGGTTAGTAAATTAAAGTGAATCGTTTCAGAAAGTAAGTAAATTAAGTTAATTGATTATCATATAGGAAGGTTGGACGAAAGGGTGGTGGGAAGAAAGGTAAAACGGGAATCTTACTTTCTTTTTAAGTAGTATAAATATAGATAAACGAAACTAAAAACCAAAAAAAAACAAGGCAGTGGCCACCCATGCGCTTTCTAGCGAGGTATAGCCGCAACATCAGGTGTCCAAACACACTTGGCGTGATAGTTGGGCCAGCCCGTTTATACCGGTAAGTATACTTGCTTAAGTGTTTTTTTGTTTGGTGTAAAGTAAAGTTCTTTATTCATTGCTAAAGAATAAAGGGATAAAAGTGTAAGTGCATCTAGTGCCCCTTAGTGATTTTGGTGTATTGAAGACTTATATGTTAAGGGACTAATGTGTTTATGAGTGTACACAGGTCTATAAGTCAATGAGGAGTTTGATATTTACAGAGAAAGTCGACCCCTAAAAATGAATATCTTCGACTGAAGATTTTGGTATTCCTGAAGACTTTCATGAAGACTTTGAAAGTGAAGAATTGGTGTGTCCGTGAAGACTTGATATTCATGCGAGGAATATGAAGCTTGAAGAATTTCGTTTTCATAGTTTTGTTTTTCTCTTTCTTGAGTCATAGAAAACACCGTACTGTTAAAGGGGGTCGAGGAAATACTAAGGAAAAATTTCCATGTGATGCTCAACTCAAAATCCTACACCTACCAATCCATTCGAGTGAAGCCATTGAAATCTCATACAGCTTCATCAATTTCTTCAAAGGATGTGAGACGAAGTTCTTCCGTCACGAGGAATTTGTTCTGACTGAGGAGTTAGGAATTCGCCAGTGCGGATTGCCTACATAGTGAGGAACATGATAGCCCTGAGGAATTTGAGAGTCAAATTTCCGACCGTTGCTGTGCTGCGCGCCAGCTGTCCCAAATATCTTATCCACCTAACGGTCATATCATTGAAGGGCATTTATGTATTATCATGTTAGGCTGCTCCCAAGGCTATAAATAGCCGCCCCCTACAACCACTAGCTGGTTGGCTGCTTCCAGAGAAACTGACACTTGTCATTTGAGAGCAACCCATCCTCCAAGGACTTTGAGTGAAAATCATCGAGTGAGGAAAATCCAAACCCAAACACCCACAAACCCAAAGTGATTGGGCATCACTGAAGAGATTGATTCTGCGTGGATCCGACGCTTGTTACCTTTGAAGACTATGCTTCTTCCAGATGGTTAGGCGTCATGGTCTAGAGCATCCAAGAGGAATTATGGATCGCCGAGTGACCAAAGTCTGTGAAGGTTTGGAAGTCGCCTGAAGACTTACCACGAGTGATTGGACGAGGTCTGTGTGACCTTAGTTCAAGGAGAATACGGTGAGGACTTGGTGTCCTGAGCTGCGTGCTCAGTGACTGGGTGTCCGGGACTGTGTGTCCTCGAGTTTAAATACTCAGCCGCTCCAACCAGACGTACAACTGAGACAATAGTTGGAACTGGTCTACCAAATCATTGTCTTCACCAACCCTACTGGTTCTATTTCCTCAACTCATTCATTTCCTCGTTACTGTGTTGAGTAGTTGTTCATATCTGTGTTTGAAGACTTTGACTGAAGACTTTCTCAATTTCCTCGGTTCAATTTCTTCAGTCTGTTTGTCTTCATCTTGTGTTATCCTGTGTTTACGCTTTCTGTACTCTGCGATTGTCTTCATTTCATCATGATGACTATGTGTGTATTCTGTTATGCTTACTTCTGAGTACTTATTCCGCTTCTAGTAGTTCTTCGCTAAGGAATTTCCTTAGTGGCAAATTCCTCAGTGAAGAATTCATAAAAATCGCCTATTCACCCCCCTCTAGTCGATATAACGCACTTTCAATTGGTATCAGAGCAAGGTACTCCCTTGTTCTGTGTGATTTTGGTTTAACCGCCTGGAGTTTTAGTTATGTCGACCGCATGTATGATCAAGGTCTCTGCTGGGTGTCCTACCTTCGATGGCACGGACTACCCCTACTGGAAGAATAAGATGCGAATGCATCTTGAAGCAATTGACAACGATCTCTAGTACGCTGTGGAAAATGGTGTTCCTCACCACACCTTCCCGAATCTGCTGATGTGAAGAGATTCAAGCAACTCGATTCTCAAGCAAAGAATATCATATGTGGTCATCGAGTAAAGGGCGGTATGGTAGAGTGAGTGCTTTGGAAACTGCTAAGCTTATCGGGATAGGCTCTCCAAAGTAAACGAAGGAGTCTCAACTCAACGCGACTCGTGTTGGACGTTCTTCGCAATCTCTTCAACCGCTTTAAAAGACTCGACAATGAAAATGTTCAAGAAACCTTCGATCGCCTCACCGATATCTCAAATGAGCTTCAAGCGCCGGTACACCGACATCACCGATCATGAGGTGGTGAAGAAATTGCTGAGATCACTCGATTCGTCATTTGACACTCTGGCACTGATGATTTAAGAGCGTGCTGATTACAAGTCACTAGATCCCGCTGATATCCTCGAGAGGCTAAATACTCATGACTTCCAGCTTGCTAAAAAGAGAGATCTCTATGGTTCAAGCTATGATAAACCACGTGCCCTGAAGGCCAAGGCAGTGTCTGAATCTGAGTGTGAAGATTCTGGTAGTAGCCTTGGTGACCCTGAAGAATTGAGCAGGAGCTAGCGCCGCTCGTGAAGAAGTTCCGAAATTCTCAAGACGTGGTCGCTGGAAAATCTTCAAGGAGCAGTGATTCCTCATCAAGTGAATATAAGAGAAGGCTATGCCACAAATGCAAGAAGCCTGGTCACTACATTCAAGATTGTCCTCAGTGGGACAAGGAACTAAAGAAGAAGAAATACAAGGATTACAGTTCTGATGATGCCAAGAAGAAGAAGAAATCTTCAAAGTCCTCATCATCAAAATCCTCGAAGTCTTCATCCCACAAGAAGAGCAGCTCCAAGAAGGCTCGGGCATTCATTGGCAAGGAAATGGATTCTGAGGCTAAATCCGAGGATAATGAGGAAGAAGAGGAATCCGAGGAGTTTGAGTCAGGTGTGGCGAGTCTAGCACTTGCTACTGCATTTGTCAGCAGGTCTATCTTCAACTCTGAAGAAAATGGCAACACCAACAACGCTGATGAAGGCAATGGTGACTATCCCCCACCTACTGCTTCATGGCAAAGGCTGCTAAGGTAACTAAATACCCCTCCTCTGAATCAAGTGAGGATGAATCTGATGAAAATCTTAAGCCTAGCTACTCTAAACTCGCTAAGATTGCTGTGAAATAACAAAAGGCCGTTGAAAAACTTCAAACATGCTAGACAAAAGTGATGATATGTTGGGTGAAGAAATGGACCGCACTAAAGACTTAACTGAAAATCTTCAGAGACTTCAGTCTAAGTTTGACAACCTTCAGAGTCATCATAAAACACTCTTAACTGATCATGAGAAGCTTTCTTATGAATTTCTTCAAAGAAAACAAGATCTTGAGAAGCTAAGAGTGAGTTATGAAGATCTTCAGAAGGAGCGCGATTCATTACTTGCTCAACAAATCAGCACCACTCAGGAATAATTTGATCCTCCATGTTTAAAGTGCATTGAACGTGAATCTGCTAATTCTTCACCTGAATGTTCAAATGCTTCAAATGTTACAAATTCTTCACCTGTCTCTGCTATCACTAATTCCTCATCTGAGGACATTGCTAGTATCACCGACAATGCAGTGGTTGAAGGAATTGTACATGACAGCATGTACAAAAGCCTCAAAGGGCATCGACTCTTTGTGATGTGCTTAAAAGCATATCCTCAACAGAAACCCTAGGAAAGAGGGTATTGCCTTTGAGAGAAAACTCAATCTTGATGGAACATATTGAAGCCCGAGCGGTACCCCAAAACCTCATGGGTTTGTCGCAAAGGACCTCCGATTGATCCATCTAACTTATCCGCTTTACATGTGAATCTCCTCATTCTTCCGATGAGTCATTTGACTCCAACTATAAACTATTCAAAAATCAGAATGGTGAAGTATTTGCTAGATATGTTGGCACTAACTGCAGGAACGGTTCCCCTATGAAGAAAATCTGGGTTCCTAAAAGCTATGTTGAAAGTCTTCAGGTGAATGTCCTCATGACACCACCAGTGAAGAACAGGAACCCCAGATCAAACTCTTCATATGGACCAAATTCTTCATATTGATCCAAGTCCTCATACGGACCAAATTCCTTACGTGGATCAAATTCCTCAAAAGGATCAAAATCCTCATATAAACATCATCGTGCTAACAACTCTGTTTCACATGGTAGAGCGAAGGGCTAAGAATATGAGCATTATTCTTCAAATCATTATGTTCATAAGTCCTCGAAGAATTTCTCTGCTTATTCATATGCTTACCCTAACCCCTCTTATGTGAAACGAAATGGTTTGGCATCTTTTCCACCTTTCTCATATGGCGATCGCAGAGTGATGAACCCTTTGCCACCCCTCCAGATGTGTGTGGTGAAGAAAAAGAACTAATCTCTTATGCAGGGTCAGGCCTCCAGACGTGCTTTAACGTCTGAAGAATTTGCTGGGGGCCTGACAAAATGCCTGAAAGGACGCAGGCTAATCATGATGAAATGAACCTTCATTTCACACGCTTATCTGTGCTATTGCTTGATGAAATTGAACTGATGATACTGATGTCATATTCTTCACTGATGAAGTGTATGAGTTTGTAAGCTGCACTAATTCATCTGAGGATGATCAACCCAAAGCAAACGAGTGGGTCCTCGACAGTGGTTGTACAAATCACATGACTGGTGACAAGAATCTATTGATGGATGCTCCATTAACACCATCACATCTGAAGCATATCATCTTCGCTGACAAAGGCAAAAGTCAGGTATTGGGTCTAGGTAAGGTTGCGATCTCTAAGGATCAACACATGGACAAAGTCATGCTTGTCGACTCCTTAGGATACAACCTCATGTCTGTCTCAATGCTTCGTGATCTTGATATGTTTGTTGTCTTTGGCAAGTATCGTTGTGATGTGATCATGGAAGCTGACAATTCCAAAGTCTTCGAAGGCTTTAGGAGAGGAGACTTGTACATTGTTGATTTCTCTACAGGACCACAACCTGCCGTGTGCTTACTTGCAAAAGCTTCAGAAGGCTGGCTATGGCATCGACGACTTGGTCATGCTGGCATGAGGAATCTGCACACGCTCGCGAAGAAGAAGCATGTCATTGGCATTGAGAATGTAAAATTCCTCAAGGGTCACTTGTGTGGTGCCTGTGAAGCTGGAAAAATGACCAAGGCCAAGCATCCAGCGAAGACTATCATGACCACCACTCGACCATTTGAATTGCTTCACATGGATCTCTTCGGTCCTAATCATTATTCTGCTGTGACTAATGATGCATCTCTATATGGCTTTGTTATTGTTGATGATTACTCTCGTTACACATGGGTACACATTGTTACTTACAAACATGAAGTGCAGGAAGTCTTCAAACGATTTTCCTCGAGGGCTTCAACCAAATTTGGTGTGAAGATCAAGCACATCAGGAGTGACAATGGAACTGAGTTCAAGAATTCCGGTCTTGATGGCTATCTTGATGAACTTGGTATTACTCATGAATTATCTGCTCCTTATACTCCTCAGCAAAATGGCGTCGTGGAGCGCAAGAACAGGACTCTTGTTGAGATGGCTTGCACTGTGCTTGATGAATACAAAACACCCCATCGATTTTGGATTGATGCAATTGATACCGCGTGCCACATCATCAACAGAGTATATCTTCACAAATTCTTCAAGAAGACCGCCTATGAACTCCTCACTGACAAGAAACCAAATGTGAGTTATTTCAAAGTCTTCGGTGCCACATGTTGGATTAGAGATCCTCATCACAATGCTAAATTTGCACTGAGAGCACATGAAGGTTTTATGCTTGGTTACGGAAAGGACTCGCACACCTACAGAGTCTTCAACATCGCTCTTCACAAGATTGTTGAAACTGTAGATGTGCGGTTCGATGAAACTAATGGCTCGCAAAGAGAGCACCTACCTTCTGTGATAGATGAACCAACACCTGAAGATTCTATCAAGTTCAGAGCTACTGAGGATGTTATTCCTACCGAAGAATCTACTGAAGAATTCATTCCCGAACGCGAAGACCATCCAACTGATGTACCCGAGGAAAATGCTGAAGAAAATGGTGCTGAAGAAAATGCTGATCAAATTCCTCGACGTCAACCAGCTCATCCACGCGTTGCAAAAGAAGTGCAAGTTGAAAAGATCATCGATGACATTGAAGCACCAGGTCCTCTCACACGCTCAAAAACTTCACATTTATCTAACTTTTGTGGGCACTATGCTTTTGTCTCTATCACAGAGCCCACTAAGGTAGATGAAGCATTTCTGGAGCCTGAGTGGATTCAGGCTATGCAAGAAGAATTACATCAGTTCGAGCTCAATAACGTCTGGGAACTAGTCAAACGTCCAGATCCTCGCAAGCATAATATCATCGGCACAAAGTGGATCTACCGCAACAAGCAAGACGAAAATGGCCTTGTGGTGAGGAATAAGGCACGACTTGTAGTTCAAGGCTACACACAGGTTGAAGGAATTGATTTCGATGAAACTTTTGCACCTGTTGCTAGACTTGAGGCTATTCACATATTACTTGCTTATGCTAATCATCATAATATCACTTTATATCAAATGGATGTGAAAAGTGCATTCCTCAATGGTAAGCTTGAGGAAGAAGTATATGTTGCTCAACCCCCAGGTTTTGAAGATCCTAAGAATCCTGACAAAGTCTTCAGACTCAACAAGGCCCTCTATGGTCTCAAGCAGGCCCCTCGGGCGTGGTATGATACTTTGAAGGAATTCTTCATGAAGAATGGCTTCACACCCGGTTCACTCGACCCTACTCTCTTTACTAAATCTTATGATGGTAAACTATTTGTGTGCCAAATATACGTTGATGATATTATCTTTGGCTGTACTGACCAACGTTATAGTGATGAATTTGCCTATATGACGAGTGAAGAATATCAAATGTCTATGATGGGAGAGTTGAAATTCTTCTTGGGTCTTCAAATTCATCAACAGCACAATGGGATATTCATATCTCAGGAGAAATACCTCAAGGATGGTCTAAGGAAATTCGGCATGCAAGATTGCAAAGGAGTCAAAATTCCTATGCCCACAAATGGCCATCTATGCACTGATGAAAATGGTATTGACTTCGATCACAAGGTATACCGCTCCATGATTGGTTCTTTATTGTACTTATGTGCATCTAGGCCAGATATAATGCTTAGTGTTTGCATGTGTGCCCGATTTCAAGCAACACCGAAGGAATCACACCATAAGGCTGTGAAGCATATTCTTCGATATCTAGCTCACACACCAACACTAGGACTATGGTACCCCAAGGGCTCTACCTTTGATCTCATTGGATATTCTGACTCTGACTATGCTGGTGATCGTGTGAACCGCAAGTCAAAATCTGGTACTTGTCATTTCCTCGGACGATCTCTGGTCTGTTGGTCCTCGAAGAAACAGAACTGCGTATCACTGTCTACTGCTGAAGCTGAGTATATTGCTGCTGGTTCTTGCTGTGATCAATTGCTGTGGAAGAAGCAAACTCTCAAGGACTACGGCATCAACATGAAGAACGTGCCTCTCTACTGTGACAATAAGAGCGCCATCAAGATTGCTCATAGCCAAGTTCAGCACTCGAAGACAAAGCACATTCAGATCCATCATCATTTTCTTCGTGATCATGTGTTGAAGGGCGACATTGCTATTGAACATGTGAAGACTGAAGAACAGCTAGCCGATATCTTCACAAAGCCCTTGGATGAGAAAAAATTTAGCAAGTTGCGGTGTGAGCTAAATATCTTAGAGTCTTCGAATGTTCTTTGAAAAGGACACACATCCTAACACTTATGCAAAATTGATGACTTAGATGTGCAACACATGAAGAAACATTTTTCTTCAATCAATGAAGAATAACACTCTAAGTGTGAAGAAATTAATGAAGAATTCTCAGAACCCTACAACAATTGTATGCGGTGTCTGAAATCATCATTCTTATACGGTGGGTCACGCCACCACCAAAGTTGAAATTTGAGTTTTTCCTCAGTTTTGAAATTCTTCAGTTTTTCAAATTCTTCAACTTTGCAAAATCTTCACTGCTTCCGTCGTCTTTCTTCTTTGGCTATATATATATATGGGTTTATATCCTCTACAGCATTCACTTATGGCTATTTCTTCAAGTTGCATTTTCTGCTAAGTGAATGTGATCGGACCCTTCACCCTCTATGCTATACTCAACCCAATCTATTCACAAATTCTTCATGTGCGTTCCATTTGAAACTCGTTCAAAATCTTCACTGTGTCTTGTCAGCTGAAGAAATTGCGAACGAAACTTTAAAACTAATCTTATCCAAAATTTTCGGTTTTGCCGGTCAAACCGTCCCGTTTGCCACGATAGACTTATCTATTCACCCACGATCTAACATGATCTCCACTATTCAGTACGTGGGTGACACATGTCAGGCGAATGAGAAGGGCCAGGGGCACGTTCGTCCTAAATCTTCGGGCGAACAGTTATTCACTGCGACTATAAATACCCCCTCACCCTTCCTCACTTCCTTTACTCCGCTCGACCGCTCTCTCTCTCGCTCGAGCTTCTCAAACCCTAGCGCCGCCGCTACTCCATCATCGCCGGTGAGGAAGAGCTTCACTACCTCGACCTCGTCGCCGTCGTACTCGCGCGGACCGCAGAAATCTTCACTCCGCCACCGCCGTAGCTGTCTTCCTTCTCCAAGTTAGGGCGTGGAAGATCTGAACTGACGAGCTTCAAATCT
This sequence comes from Aegilops speltoides, assembly GCA_021437245.1. Lineage (NCBI taxonomy): Eukaryota > Viridiplantae > Streptophyta > Magnoliopsida > Poales > Poaceae > Aegilops > Aegilops speltoides. The sequence goes on from CM038144.1 coordinate 5,769,177, forward strand.
ACTCTTCTCAGTTCGTCGTGTTCTTCAATCAGGGTAATTAGAAGTTACTTTTACTGCCCTCTTTGATTCATATTTTCTCCACAAAATCTTCAAAGGTGTTTTTGTTCTTTAAATCCTCACACACAAAACACCTCACTAGTCATCTGTTCTTGATTCGTTTCCCTAAGCATCATTTTCTTCAAGATTCCTCAATTGTGTGGATCGTCGATCTATACAACTCTGGAACCTAAGACAAAGTACGCTTAGTGAAATTCTTCAAGACTCATCTGGTTAAATTCCTCAAACTTGTTCATTTTGAAAACCTTCTGAGAACGCATATGACCTCTTCAAATTCCTCGCAACTATACTCTGTTCACATGTACTCATGTCCGCTGCTGAATCACTAGGTTCTCATCAGCTTAACTCATTTGCAGAGTTCCTTGAAGAAAAGTTGCATACTTCTTCAGAGTGTTCAATTGTTCAAATTCCTCATCTGAAGAATATGGCTGAAGGTAAGAAACCACAGAAAGGAGGAAAGAAGCCTGAGGTCATGACTGCTTTTGAGATCCCTGATGACATTTATAAGGACTATTGCACACCTGATGAGGCCAAGTTCGGCAAAGAGAACAAAAATCAGCGCAAGGTGCACATACAGAGGATTGAAAGGAGATGGGCAAGAGAATGGAGGGAGTACAGATATGTGTAAGTGCATCTAGTGCCACCCCTAGTTGGTTTTGGAGTATTGATGACAAAGTTGGTTGAGGGACTAATGTGTTTGTGAGAATTGCAGGATAACGCAGGTAGTGTCCCTCATTGATTTGGTTTACCTACCGGAGATGACCCCTAAAAATGTATGAAGACATTGAAGACAATGGTGGTATGAGAAGATATTCATATTGAAGACTATGACATGAGAAGACATTAAGTGAAGACTATGGTGCGCGAAGACTGTGTGGTTTCGTTGTTTCCTTTTCTTCTTTGTTGAGTCATAGGAACCACCATACTGTTAAGTGGGGTCCAAGTGAACTAAGTCAGAGTGACTGAAGTGATGCTCAACTCAAATCCTATGTCTTCGAGCGAAGACAATGAGAGCAAATCTTATCCAGAGCTGGATGAGTCAGCTTTGCTTGTAGCCCAAGTAAAGCTGCCGCATGTGTTTGAAATCTGACCGTTGGAACACGTGTCAGTTCCTTAGTGACCCAGGGTCATTTTGGACAAATCAGGTCGGGTTGCCTAGTGGCTATAAATATCCCACCCCCTACACCATAAATTGGTGGCTGCTCAGAGTTTGTGCACGACTTTTGTCGTTTGAGAGCAACCCACCTCGAAGCATTTGAGAGAGAGAGAAATCCTTGCGAGGACAAAGCCCAAACACCCAGAGCCAAAGAGTGTTAGGCATCATCAAGTCTTTCGTCTGTGTGACTCAAGGCTTATTACACTTGAGGACTATGAATCCTGCGGCCGGTTAGGCGTCGCGCTCGAGCATCCAAGAGTCATTGTGGATTGCCGGTGAACGAAGTCTGTGAAGGTTTGGAAGTCTCCCTTGAAGACTTACCAGATGATTGGGCGAGGACTGGGTGTCCTTAGCTCAAGGGGAATAAGGTGAAGACACGGTCTTCGAGTTAAATCTCAGCCTCCCTAACAGACGTCATATTGTCACAACAAGCTCGAACTGGTCTAACAAATCCGGTGTCTTCAACAAGCGACTGGTTCTATCCCTTCCCAACCTTACTTAAGTTTGTCTTCGTGAAGTCATTGCCTATCTGTATATATGTTTGACTTCATTGCTTGACTACTACTGTTGATTGGCTTCATACTATCTTCCCTTCTGATCCTTACTACTTAGCTGCTATTAGTTCTGTACTTTCACATCAATGTATACTTGACTATGGCTTGCTTATGGTAGTTTATCTTCCGCTGCATATTAATTAGGTCATTTCTGTTGTTTGTCTTCGAAACTACCAAGTTTAGAAGACTTTCATAAAAATCGCCTATTCACCCCCCTCTAGTCGATACTAGCACTTTCAATTGGTATCAGAGCAAGGTACTCCCTTGTTCGCGGTGATTCGTTTAACCACCAAGTTTCAGCTATGTCGATCGCAGGATAATCAAGGTCTCCGTTGCTTGCCCCGTGTTTGATGGAACTGAATATCCCTACTGGAAGAATAAGATGCGTATGCATCTTGAAGCCATTGATGTCGACCTCTGGTATGTCGTCAAGAATGGCGTTCCTAAAACTGGTGAAGGTGTCACCCCATCGATGTCAAGAATTTTATTCAACTGGACTCTCTCGCAAAGAACATCATCTGTGGTCATCTAACCAAAGGACAAGATGGCCGTGTGAGTGCTCGAAACGCCGGCTAGTCCGGGATGGCTATCCAAGGTCAACGAGGCGCCTCAACCCGAGAGATCAAAGAATCGGTGTTCTTCGCAACCTCTTCAACCGCTTCAAGAGAAACGACAATGAAAATGTCCAGCTCACGTTTGATCGCCTCATCGACATCACAAATGAACTTCAAGCTCTTGGCGAACCGAGATTACCAAGCATGAAATCGTCAAGACATTGCTGAGATCACTTGACAGCTCCTTTGACACCCTTGCCCTCATGATACAAGAACGCCCCGACTTCAAGTCACTCGATCCATCGATATACTTGAGAGTCTCACACACATGAGTTCCAAACTATCCGAGAAAAGAGATATCTACAGCCCAAACTATGGCGAACTCGCGCCTTGAAGGCAAAAGTTGTTTCCTCATCTAAAGAAGAATCTGATTGCAGTCTCAAGATCCTCAAGACATTGGAAAGGAACTTGCTATGCTTGTGAAGAAGTTCCGAAGTTCACTAAGAAGAAAGGCTTCGAAAGTCTTCACGATCCAGCTCAAGGAATGATGAAGCTTCCACCCATGACCACAAAAGAGAACCCGCCACAAGTGCAAGAAACCTGGTCACTACATATCCGAGTGTCCACAAGTGGGACAATGAGAAGAAGAAGAAGAAAAGCAAGGAATATGATTACGATGACAAGAAGAAGAAGAAATCCTCAAAGTCTTCTAAATCTTCTTCCAAGTCTTCATCATACAAGAAGAGCTCATCTCGCAAGGCTCGTGCTTTTGTTGGCAAGGAAATGGATTCAGAGGAGGAGTCTGCTTCTGAGGAGGCGGAGGTGGAGTCTGGAGAGGAGTCTGACCCTGGCGTTGCAAGTTTGGCTCTAGCCACAACCTATGTCGCCAAGTCCATCTTCAACCCTGAAGACAATGACTTCCACACCAACGCTGAAGCTAATGACGAAGACGATCCTACTCCGACCTACTGATCCATGGCACGTGGTGCCAAGGTAAAATCTCGCGATGCTTACTTTCAAACTTCAAGTGAAGATGACTCTGATTGTGAATCCAAACCCAGCTACAAAACACTTGCTAAAATTGCAACTGAACAACAAAAGGCTATGGAACATACTCAAAAACTGTTAGACAAAAGCGATGACCTGTTGGACGCTGAAATGACACGTTCATAGTCCTTAGTTGATGACATAAAAAATCTTCATGCTAAGTACCAAGAACTTGAAGGTTGTCATGAATCACTCTCAACTACTTATGAAAGGCTCTCCTATGATTATCTTCAAAGGAAACAAGAGCTTGAGAAATTGAGAGCGGCTCATGAAGATCTTCAAAAAGTGAATGAGTCACTTCGCGCACAATAGATCAGTTCCGCTCAGGATGGATTTGAACCACCATGTCTAAAATGCATTGAGCGTGATAACGCTACATCTGTTCTTTGAATGTTCCACTCATCGCATCTGTTTCATTGTCTTCACCTACCGATGTGGTTACTAACCCTCTGCGGAGGATACCACCGCTGTTGCTAATGAAAATGCTATGTTGAAGACATTGCTTGAAACGGGATGTACAAAAGTTTGAAGGACATCGACTCTGCGATGTCCTCAAAAGCGATTCTGAACCGAAACCCTAGGAAGGAGGGTGTTGGGTTGAAAGGAAAATGAATGTTGATGGCTCGATCGAAGCCTGAGCAAGTACCCCAAAACCACATGGGTTGCTGCAAAGGAACCTTCAAGAGATCCATCCACTTTATCCGGCTTTACCCGTGATAATCCTATTATCATTGATGAATCCTTTGATGCAAACTATAAGCTGTTCAAAACTCGAATGGTGAAGTGTTTGCGTGTACATTGGTACAAACCGCAGGAATGGTCCACCTATGAAGAAGATCGGGTACCTAAGCAAGACATTGAGAATCTTCCCGTGAATGTCGTCATGACACCACCAAGGAAGAAGACAAACCCTGACCTATAGCTTCATGTGGCCCAAAGGCTTCATACTGATCACAGGACTCACATGAGTCACCCTAACTCCAATGTTTTGCAGGGAAATCATGCTCAGACTTATGAATATGAGCGTGTATCTTCGAACCGCTATGTTCATAGGACTAAGAACTTTTCTGCTTATTCATATGAGTATCATTCATCTCCTGCAAGGCTATTTGCTAGGGCTTCAAAGCCAAAATTCTCAAGATGTCTGCACTTAGACTCATTGCTTCTAAGCCACCACAAAGATGTTGTTGGGGAACGAGTAATTTCAAAAATTTTCCTACGCACACGCAAGATCATGGTGATGCATAGCAACGAGAGGGAAGAGTGTTGTCGTACGCCTCGTGAGACCAAGGCGAAGCGATCACAACGTAGAGGAAGTAGTCGACGTTCTCCTCGCGATCCAACCGATCCCAGCGCCGTTACTCCGCGCCCGAAGTTCTTGACACACGTACAGCTCGATGACGCTCCTCGGCTCCAATCCAAAGAGAGCTCGGGAGGAGAGTTTCGTCAAGACGACGGCGTGGTGACGATCTTGATGTTCTATCGACGCAGGCTTCGCCTAAGCACCGCCACGATATGACCGAGGTGGATTATGGTGGAGGGGGCACCAGACACGGCTAAGGAACGATCTCAAGGATCAACTTGTGTGTTCTATGGTGCCCCCCGCCCCCGTATATAAAGGAGCAAGGGGGTGCGGCCGGCCCTAGGAGGAGGCGCGGGGAGGAGTCCTACTCCCACCGAGTAGGACTCCCCCTTTCCTAGTTGGATTAGGACTTGGGGGAAAGAGGGAAGGGCGCCGCCCCTCTCCTTGTCCTATTCGGACTAGGGGAGAGGGCGCGGCCTGCCCCTCGCCGGCCCTTCCTCTTCTCCCTCATGGCCCACTAAGGCCCATTAACCCCGGGAGGGTTCCAGTAACCCCGGTGTTAGGTAAAATCCGATTTCACCAAACCATTCAACTCCAAACATAGGCTTCCAATATATCAATCTTTATGTCTCGACCATTTCGAGACTCCTCGTCATGTCCGTGATCACATCCGGACTCGAACTTCTTCGTACATCAAAATACACAAACTCATAATATAACCGCCATCGAAACCTTAAGCGTGCGGACCCTACGGTTCGAGAACAATGTAGACATGACCGAGACACGTCTCCGGTCAATAACCAATAGCGGGACCTGGATGCCCATATTGGCTCCTACATATTCTACGAAGATCTTTATCGGTCAGACCGCATAACAACATACGTTGTTCCCTTTGTCATCGGTATGTTACTTGCCCGAGATTCGATCGTCGGTATCCAATACCTAGTTCAATCTCGTTACCGGCAAGTCTCTTTACTCGTTCCGTAATACATCATCTCACAGGTAACTCATTAGTTGTAATATTTGCAAGGCTTAAGTGATGTGTATTACCGAGAGGGCCCAGAGATACCTCTCCGACTATCGGAGTGACAAAACCTAATCTCGAAATACGCCAACCCAACATCTGCCTTTGGAGACACCTGTAGTACTCCTTTATAATCACCCGATTACGTTGTGACGTTTGGTAGCACCAAAGTGTTCCTCCGGTAAACGGGAGTTGCATAATCTCATAGTTATAGGAACATGTATATGTCATGGATAAAAGCAGTAGCAACATACTAAACGATCGTGTGCTAAGCTAATGGAATGGGTCATGTCAATCATATCATTCACCTAATGATGTGACCTTGTTAATCAAATAACAACCCTTTGTTCATGGTTAAGAAACATAACCATCTTTGATTAACAAGCTAGTTTAGTAGAGGCATACTAGTGACATACTATTTGTCTATGCATTCACACATGTATTATGTTTCCGGTTAATACAATTCTAGCATGAATGATAAACATTTATCATGAAATAAGGAAATAAATAATAACTTTATTATTGCCTCTAGGGCATATTTCCTTCAGTCTCCCACTTGCACTAGAGTCAATAATCTAGATTACATAGTAATGATTCTAACACCCATGGAGTCTTGGTGTTGATCATGTTTTGCTCGTGGAAGAGTCTTAGTCAACGGGTCTGCTACATTCAGATCCATATGTACCTTGCAAATCTCTATGTCTCCCACCTGGACTAAATCCCGGATGGAATTGAAGTGTCTCTTGATGTGCTTGGTCCTCTTGTGAAATCTGGATTCCTTTGCTAATGCAATTGCTCCAAGATTGTCACGAAGATTTTCATTGGACCCGATGCACTAGGTATGACACCTAGATCGGATATGAACTCCTTCATCCGCACTCCTTCATTAGCTGCTCCGGTTGCTATGTACTCCGCTTCACATGTAGATCCCGCCACGACGCTTTGTTTAGAACTCGCACCAACCGACAGCTCCTCCGTTTAGTGTAAATACGATCCGGTCTGCGATTTAGAATCGTCCGGATCGGTGTCAAAGCTTGCATCAACGTAACTGCCATTTCGATGAGCTCTTTGTCACCTCCATATACGAGAAACATATCCTTAGTCCTTTTCGGTATTTGGGATGTTCTTGACCGTTGTCCGATGATCCACTCTGGATTACTTTGGTACCTCCTGCTAAGCTTATAGCAAGGCATACATCAGTCCGGTACACAGATTGCATACATGATAGAGCCTATGGCTGAAGCATAGGAACATCTTTCATTTTCTCTCTATCTTCTCAGAGTGGTCGGGCATTGAGTCTTACTCAACTTCACACCTTGTAACACAGGCAAGAACCCTTTCTTTGCTTGATCCATTTTGAACTTCTTCAAAATTTTGTCAAGGTATGTGCTTTGTGAAGTCCAATTAAGCGCCTTGATCTATCTCTATAGATTTTGATGCCTAATATGTAAGCAGCTTCACCGAGGTCTTTCATTGAAAAACTCTTATTCAAGTATCCCTTTATGCTATCCAGAATTCTATATCATTTCCGATTAGTAATATGTCATCTACATATAATATCGAAATGCTACTGAGCTCCCACTCACTTTCTTGTAAATACAAAGCTTCTCCAAAAGTCTCAGATGAACCCAAATGCTTTGATCACACTATCAAAGCGCTTATTCCAACTCCGAGATGCTTGCACCAGTCCATAAATGGATCATTGGAGCTTGCACACTTTGTTAGCTCCTTTGGATCGATAAAACCTTCGGTTGCATCATATACAACTCTTCTTCCGTAAATCCATTCAGAATGCAGTCTTTACATCCATTTGCCAAATTTCATAATCATAAAATGCGCAATTGCTAACATGATTCGACAGACTTAAGCATCGCCACGGGTGAGAAGGTCTCATCGTAGTCAATCCCTTGAACTTGTCGAAAACCCTTTGCACAAGTCGAGCTTTGTAGACAAGATAACATTACCGTCGGCGTCGGTCTTCTTCTTGAAGATCCACTTGTTTTCTATTGCTTGCCGACCCTCGGGCAAGTCAACCAAAGTCCATACTTTGTTTTCATACATGGATCCCATCTTAGATTTCATGGCCTCAAGCCATTTTATGGAATCTGGGCTCACCATCGCTTCTTCATAGTTCGAGGTTCATCATGATCTAGTAGCATGACTTCCGAACAGGATTACCGTACCACTCAGTGCGGATCTTACTCGTTGATCTACGAGGTTTCAGAGTAACTTGATCTGAAGTTTCATGATCAACATCATCAACTTCCTCACTATTTGGTGTAGATGTCTCGTAAACCGGTTTCTGCGACAAACTACTTTCAAGTAAGGGAGAAGGTACAATTACCTCATCAAGTTCTACTTTCCTCCCACTCACTTCTTTCGAGAGAAACTCCTTCTCTAGAAAGGATCCATTCTTAGCAACAAATATCTTTCCTTCGGATCTGTGATAGAAGGTGTACCCAACTGTCTCCTTTGGGTATCCTATGAAGACACATTCGATTTGGGTTCGAGCTTATCGGGTTGAAGCTTTTTCACATAAGCATCGCATCCCCAAACTTTAAGAAACGACAACTTTGGTTTCTTGCTAAACCATAGTTCATAAGGTGTCGTCTCAACGGATTTTGACGGTGTTCTATTCAGGTGAATGCGGCCGCTCAAGAGCATAACCCAAAACGATAGCGGTAAATCAGAAGAGACATCATAGATCGCACCATATCTAGTAAAGTGCGACTGACGCTCGGACACACCATTACGTTGTGTTGTTCCGGGTGGCGTGAGTTGCTAAACTATTCCGCATTGTTTCAAATGTAGACCAAACTCAGAACTCAAATATTCACCTCCACGATCGGATCGTAGAAACTTAATTTTCTTATTACGATGATTTTCAACTTCACTCAAATTCTTTGAACTTTTCAAATGTTTCAGACTTATGTTTCATTAAGTAGATATACCCATATCCGCTTAAATCATCTGTGAAGGTGAGAAAATAACGATATCCGCCACGAGCCTCAACATTCATCGGACCACATACATCCGTATGTATGATTTCCAACAAATCTGTTGCTCTCTCCATAGTGCCGAGAACGGGTTTTAGTCATCTTGCCCATGAGGCACGGTTCATAAGTGCCAAGTGATTCATAATCAAGTGACTCCAAAAGTCCATCAGTATGGAGTTTCTTCATGCGTTTTATACCGATATGACCTAAACGGCAGTGCCACAAATAAGTTGCACTATCATTATCAACTCTGCATCTTTTGGTTTCAACATTATGAATATGTGTATCACTACTATCGAGATTCATCAAAAATAGACCACTTTTCAAGGGTGCATGACCATAAAAGATATTACTCATATAAATAGAACAACCATTATTCTCTGATTTAAATGAATAACCGTATCGCATCAAACAAGATCCAGATATAATGTTCATGCTCAACGCAGCACCAAATAACAATTATTTAGGTCTAAAACTAATCCCAAGGTAGATGTAGAGGTAGCGTGCCGACCGCGATCACATCGACTTTGGAACCATTTCCACGCGATCGTCACCTCGTCCTTTGCGGTGTTCGCAATCCGTAGTCCCTGTTTGAGTTGCAAATATTAGCAACGGAACCAATATCAAATACCAGTGCTCTGCGAGCTCTAGTAAGGTACACATCAATAACATGTATATCACATATACCTTTGTTCACCTTGCCATCCTTCTTATCCGCCAAATACTTGGGGCAGTTCCGCTTCAAAGGACTACCGCTTGCGGAGAAGCACTCAGTTTCAGGTTTAGGGCCAGACTTGGGTTTCTTCTCTGAGAAAGAACTTGCTTGCTGTTCTTCTTGAAGTTCCTTCTTCTTCCCTTTGCCTTTCTTCTTGAAACTAGTGGTCTTATTGACCATCAACACTTGATGCTCCTTCTTGATTTCTACCTCCGCAGCCTTTAGCATTGCGAAGAGCTCGGTATAGTCTTTACTAACCCTTGCATATTATAGTTCATCACGAAGCCTTTATAGCTTGGTGGCGTGATTGAAGAATTCATCAATGACACAATCATCCGGAAGATTAACTCCCGGTTGAGTCAAGTGATTGTAATACCCGCACATTACGAGTATGTGCTCACCGATGTAACTATTCTCCTCCATCTTGCAGCTATAGAACTTATTGGAGACTTCATATCTCTCAATCCGGGCATTCTGTTGAATATCAACTTCAACTCTGGAACATCTCATATGCTCCATGACGCTCAAAACGTCGTTGAAGTCCCGGTTCTAAGCCGTAAAGCATGGCACATCGAACTATAGAGTAGTCATCAGCTTTGCTCGCCAGACGTTCTTAACGCCGTCGGCCAGCATCAAGAAAGAGTCTGGCACCTAGCGGTGCATCCGGGGCGTAACTCTTTCAGGCAGCAATGAGGATAATCCTCGTGTTATGGACCCGATCCGTGTAATTGCTACCATCATCTTTCAACTTTGCTTTCTAAAGGAACGCATTAAAATTCAACGGAACAACAAAGACGAGCCATCTATCTACAAACAAACATAGACAAGCAAGATACTATCGGTACTAAGTTCATGATAAATTTAAGTTCAATTAATCATATTACTTAAGAACTCCCACTTAGGCAGACATCTCTAGTCATCTAAGTGATCACGTGATCCAAATCAACTAAACCATAAACGATCATCACGTGAGATGGAGTAGTTTTCAATGGTGAACATCTTATGTTGATCATATCTACTATATGATTCACGCCGACCTTTCGGTCTCCGTGTTCGAGGCCATATCTGCATATGCTAGGCTCGTCAAGTATAACCTGAGTATTCTGCGTGTGCAAAACTGGCTTGCACCCGTTGTAGATGGACGAGAGCTTATCACACCCGATCATCACGTGGTGTCTCGAGCACGATTTAACTTTGGCAACGGTGCATACTCGGGAGAACACTACTTGATAATTTTAGTGAGAGATCATCTTAAAATGCTACCGTCAATCAAAGCAAGATAAGATGCATAAAGGATAAACATCACATGCAATCAATATAAGTGATATGATATGGCCATCATCATCTTGTGCTTGTGATCTCCATCTCTGAAGCACCGTCGTGATCACCATCGTCACCGGCGCGACACCTTGATCTTCATCGTAGCATCGTTGTCGTCTACGCCATCTATTGCTTCTACGACTATCGCTACCGCTTAGTGATAAAGTAAAGCAATTACAGGGCGTTTGCATTTCATACAATAAAGCGACAACCATATGGCTCCAGCCAGTTGCCGATAACTTCGGTTACAAAACATGATCATCTCATACAATAAAATATAGCATCACCTCTTCACCATATCACATCACAACATGCCCTGCAAAAACAAGTTAGACGTCCTCTACTTTGTTGTTGCAAATTTTACGTGGCTGCTACGGGCTTTAGCAAGAACCGTTCTTACCTACGCATCAAAACCACAACGATAGTTTGTCAAATAGACTCCGTTTTAACCTTCACAAGGACCAGGCGTAGCCACACTCGGTTCAACTAAAGTGAGAGAGACAGACACCCGCCAGTCACCTTTAAGCAACAAGTGCTCGCAGCGGTGAAACCAGCCTCGCGTAAGCGTACGCGTAATGTCGGTCCGGGCCGCTTCATCTCACAATACCGCTGAACCAAAGTATGACATGCTGGTAGGCAGTATGACTTATATCGTCCACAACTCACTTGTGTTCTACTCGTGCATATAACATCAACGCATAAAACCAGGCTCGATGCCTTTGTTGGGGAACGAGTAATTTCAAAAATTTCCTACGCACACGCAAGATCATGGTGATGCATAGCAACGAGAGGGAAGAGTGTTGTCTCGCACCCTCGTGAGACCGGCGGAAGCGATCTGGCGTAGAGGAAGTAGTCGACGTTCTCCTCGCGATCCAACCGATCCAGCGCCGTTACTCGGCGCCTCCGAGTTCTTGACACACGTACAGCTCGATGACGCTCCTCGGCTCCAATCCGAAGAGAGCCGGGGAGGAGAGTTTCACAAGACGACGGCGTGGTGACGATCTTGATGTTCTACCGGCGCAGGCTTCGCCTAAGCACCGCCACGATATGACCGAGGTGGATTATGGTGGAGGGGGGCACCGCACACGGCTAAGGAACGATCTCAAGGATCAACTTGTGTGTTCTAGGGTTCCCCCCTACCCCCGTATATAAAGGAGCAAGGGGGGTTGCGGCCGGCCCTAGGAGGAGGCGCGCCGGAGGAGTCCTACTCCCACCGGGAGTAGGACTCCCCCCCTTTTCCTAGTTGGATTAGGACTTGGGGGGAGGGAAAGAGGGAAGGGTGGGCGCCGCCTCTCCTTGTCCTATTCGGACTAGGGGAGGCGCGTGCCTGCCCTGGCCGGCCCTTCCTCTTCTCCCTCATGGCCCACTAAGGCCCATTAACCCTCGGGAGGTTCCGGTAACCCCGGTGTTTAAGTAAAATCCCGATTTCACCGGAACCATTCGAACTCCAAACATAGGCTTCCAATATATCAATCTTTATGTCTCGACCATTTCGAGACTCCTCGTCATGTCCGTGATCACATCCGGACTCGAACTTCTTGGTACATCAAAATACACAAACTCATAATATAACCGCCATCGAAACCTTAAGCGTGCGGACCCTACGGTTCGAGAACAATGTAGACATGACCGAGACACGTCTCGGTCAATAACCAATAGCGGGACCTGGATGCCCATATTGGCTCCTACATATTCTACGAAGATCTTTATCGGTCAGACCGCATAACAACATACGTTGTTCCCTTTGTCATCGGTATGTTACTTGCCCGAGATTCGATCGTCGGTATCCAATACCTAGTTCAATCTCGTTACCGGCAAGTCTCTTTACTCGTTCCGTAATACATCATCTCATAGGTAACTCATTAGTTGTAATGCTTGCAAGGCTTAAGTGATGTGTATTACCGAGAGGGCCCAGAGATACCTCTCCGACTATCGGAGTGATAAAACCTAATCTCGAAATACGCCAACCCAACATCCGCCTTTGGAGACACACTGTAGTACTCCTTTATAATCACCCGAGCACGTTGTGACGTTTGGTAGCACCAAAGTGTTCCTCCGTAAACGGAGTTGCATAATCTCATAGTTATAGGAACATGTATATGTCATGGATAAAAGCAGTAGCAACATACTAAACGATCGTGTGCTAAGCTAATGGAATGGGTCATGTCAATCGATCATTCACTAATGATGTGACCTTGTTAATCAAATAACAACCCTTTGTTCATGGTTAGGAAACATAACCATCTTTGATTAACAAGCTAGTTTAGTAGAGGCATACTAGTGACATACTATTTGTCTATGCATTCACACATGTATTATGTTTCCGGTTAATACAATTCTAGCATGAATGATAAACATTTATCATGAAATAAGGAAATAAATAATAACTTTATTATTGCCTCTAGGGCATATTTCCTTCAGTCTCCCACTTGCACTAGAGTCAATAATCTAGATTACATAGTAATGATTCTAACACCCATGGAGTCTTGGTGTTGATCATGTTTTGCTCGTGGAAGAGTCTTAGTCAACGGGTCTGCTACATTCAGATCCGTATGTACCTTGCAAATCTCTATGTCTCCCACCTGGACTAAATCCCGGATGGAATTGAAGCGTCTCTTGATGTGCTTGGTCCTCTTGTGAAATCTGGATTCCTTTGCTAATGCAATTGCTCCAGTATTGTCACAGAAGATTTTCATTGGACCCGATGCACTAGGTATGACACCTAGATCGGATATGAACTCCTTCATCCAGACTCCTTCATTAGCTGCTTCCGAAGCTGCTATGTACTCCGCTTCACATGTAGATCACCTTTCGAAGCTTTGTTTAGAAGCGCACCAACCGATGGCTCCTCCGTTTAGTGTAAATCGTATCCGGTCTGCGATTTAGAATCGTCCGGATCGGTGTCAAAGCTTGCATCAACGTAACTGTTTACGATGAGCTCTTTGTCACCTCCATATCGAGAAACATATCCTTAGTCCTTTTCGGGTATTTTAGGATGTTCTTGACGCTGTCCGATGATCCACTCTGGATTACTTTGGTACCTCCTGCTAAGCTTATAGCAAGGCATACATCAGTCCAGTACACAGCATTGCATACATGATAGAGCCTATGGCTGAAGCATAGGAACATCTTTCATTTTCTCTCTATCTTACAGTAGTGGTGGGGCATTGAGTCTTACTCAACTTCACACCTTGTAACACGAGGCAAGAACCCTTTCTTTGCTTGATCCATTTTGAACTTCTTCAAAATTTTGTCAAGGTATGTGCTTTGTGAAAGTCCAATTAAGCGTCTTGATCTATCTCTATAGATTTTGATGCCTAATATGTAAGCAGCTTCACCGAGGTCTTTCATTGAAACACTCTTATTCAAGTATCCCTTTATGCTATCCAGAAATTCTATATCATTTCCGATTAGTAATATGTCATCTACATATAATATCGTAAATGCTACAGAGCTCCCACTCACTTTCTTGTAAATCTGAGGCTTCTCAAAAGTCTCAGATGAACCCAAATGCTTTGATCACACTATCAAAGCGTTTATTCTAACTCGAGATGCTTGCACCAGTCCATAAATGGATCATTTGGAGCTTGCACACTTTGTTAGCTCCCTTTGGATCGATAAAACCTTCGGTTGCATCATATACAACTCTTCTTCCGTAAATCCATTCAGAATGCGGTCTTTACATCCATTTGCCAAATTTCATAATCATAAAATGCGGCAATTGCTAACATGATTGAGACAGACTTAAGCATCGCTACTGGTGAGAAGGTCTCATCGTAGTCAATCCCTTGAACTTGTCGAAAACCCTTTGCGACAAGTCGAGCTTTGTAAACGATAACATTACCGTCGTCGTCGGTCTTCTTCTTGAAGATCCACTTGTTTTCTATTGCTTGCCGACCCTCGGGCAAGTCAACCAAAATCCATACTTTGTTTTCATACATGGATCCCATCTTAGATTTCATGGCCTCAAGCCATTTTGCGGAATCTGGGCTCACCATCGCTTCTTCATAGTTCGTGAGGTTCATCATGATCTAGTAGCATGACTTCCGAACAGGATTACCGTACCACTCAGTGCGGATCTTACTCTGGTTGATCTACGAGGTTACGTAGTAACTTGATCTGAAGTTTCATGATCAACATCATCAACTTCCTCACTATTTGGTGTAGATGTCTCGAAACCGGTTTCTGCGACAAACTACTTTCAAGTAAGGCGTAAGGTACAATTACCTCATCAAGTTCTACTTTCCTCCCACTCACTTCTTTCGAGAGAAACTCCTTCTCTAGAAAGGATCCATTCTTAGCAACAAATGTCTTGCCTTCGGATCTGTGATAGAAGGTGTACCCAACTGTCTCCTTTGGGTATCCTATGAAGACACATTTCTCCGATTTGGGTTCGAGCTTATCAGGTTGAAGCTTTTTCACATAAGCATCGCATCCCCAAACTTTAAGAAACGACAACTTTGGTTTCTTGCTAAACCATAGTTCATAAGGTGTCGTCTCAACGGATTTTGACGGTGTTCTATTCAGTGTGAATGCGGCCGTCTCAAGAGCATAACCCAAAACGATAGCGGTAAATCTGTAAGAGACATCATAGATCGCACCATATCTAGTAAAGTGCGATTACGGATTGGAAAATATCGTTGCCTTGTACTAATGGAATCTGACAAATCTCTAGTCTTTGAAGGGTATCGAAAAGATGATCTATACATGGTAGATTTCTCAGCAGGTCCACAACTTGCCATATGTCTTATCACAAAAGCTTCAGAGTGTTAGCTCTGGAATCGAAGGCTAGGACATGCTGGCATGAGGAACTTACACTCACTCGTCCAGAAGAAGCATGTCATTGGCATCGAGGATGTCAAGTTCAAGAAGGATCATCTGTGTGGTGCCTGTGAAGCTGGAAAGATGACAAAGGCAAAGCACCCCTCGAAGACAATCATGACAACATCTCAACCCTTAGAGCTATTACACATGGACTTATTTGGACCTACTCACTACTCCACCCTCACAACAACTGCCTGTCTCTATGGCTTCGTCATTGTTGATGACTACTCAAGATACACATGGGTTCATATAATTCTTTACAAGACTGAAGTGCAAGATGTCTTGGTAACCGCAAATCGAGCAATGAACAATTATGGCGTGAAGATCAAGCACATCGAAGTGACAATGGCATCAATTCAAGAACACTGGACTTGATCTCAGATCTGGATACAATGGGAATCACTCATGAGTTCTCTCGCTCCATACACACCTCGGCAAAATGGCATTGTTGAGTGCAAAAATAGAACCCTCATTGAGATGGCTCGAACAATGCTAGATGAGTACAAGACACCAAGAAAGTTACGGCTGAAGCTATTGATCTGACATGTCACATCATCAACCGTGTGTACATCCATAAGCTTGAACAAAACATCGTATGAGCTCCTTCTTGGCAAGAAGCCAAGCGTCGTTACTTGAGTATTTGGAGCTAGATCTTTGGATCAAGGATCCCCATCACAAGTCAAAATTTGCACCTAAGGCCCACGAAGGCTTCATGCTTGGCTATGGAAAGGATTCACACTCCTCTGAGCCTTCAACCTTTATCTCTACAAAATCGTTGAAACTATGGATGTGAAATTTGATGAAACCAATGGTTCAGAGAGAGATTCGCCAAGTACACTAGATGAAGCTCCTCCAAGCGAGTCTATCAAGCTGATGGGAACTGGTGAAATCATGCCATCCAAGCACAACTGAAGAGGAACTTATCATCTCTGCACCAAATCAACCTGAAGACAATGCTCAGACCGAAGACAATCCTCCCAATGATGAAAATGATCAGCGAGAGCAAAATCTTCATCCGGTTCATCCTCGTGTTGCAAATGAAGTTCAAATAGAGAAGATAATTGACAGCATCAATGCGCCTGGTCCACTCACTCGATCAAGAGCAACACAGCTAGCAAACTTCTG
Organism: Aegilops speltoides; assembly: GCA_021437245.1. Lineage (NCBI taxonomy): Eukaryota > Viridiplantae > Streptophyta > Magnoliopsida > Poales > Poaceae > Aegilops > Aegilops speltoides. The sequence continues at coordinate 5,785,852 of CM038144.1, forward strand.
TGGGCACTTTTCATTTGTGTCAATATCAAAACCCAAGAAAGTTGCTGAAGCTTTTATGGAACCTGAATGGATTCAAGCCATGCAAGAAAAACTTCAACAGTTCAAGCTGAATAATGTTTGGGAACTTGTCAAGCGACGACGACCCTCATAAGCATAACATTATTGGAACAAAGTGGATATATCGAAACAAGCAAGATGAGCATGGTCAAGTCGTCAGAAACAAAGCACGTCTTGTGGCTCAAGGATATACTCAAGTTGAAGGAATTGATTTCGATGAAACATTTGCTCCTGTTGCTAGGCTTGAAGCTATTCGCATAGTGCTAGCCTACGCTAATCATCACAACATCTTGCTATATCAAATGGATGTAAAGAGTGCATTTCTCAATGGCAAGATTGAAGAAGAAGTATATGTCGCACAACCACTTAGCTTTGAAGATCCAAAACATCCTGATATGGTGTACAAGCTAAACAAAGCACTGTATGGCCTCAAACAAGCTCCTCGTGCATGGTATGATACAATCAAAGACTTTCTGAAGAGCAAAGGCTTCAAACCTGGATCCCTCGATCCCACACTCTTCACGAAGACATATGATGGCGAACTGTTTGTGTGCCAAATATATGTGGATGACATAATCTTTACCGCACCAACCAGAAGTATAGTGATGAGTTTGGGTACATGATGCAAGAGCAATATCAAATGTCCATGATGGGTGAGCTGAAGTTCTTCCTTGGTCTTCAAATTAAATCAACAAAGAAATGGCATCTTCATATCTCAAGAAAAATACCTCAAAGATTGTCGAAGAAGTTTGGAATGGAAGGCGCAAAGGCTACACGACGCCAATGCCGACCAAACACCATCTTGGTCCCGACGACAATGGTAAAGAGTTCGATCAAAAGGTATCTTGCTCCATGATTGGTTGTTTGCTTTATCTATGTGCATCTAGGCGGATATTATGCTTAGTGTTTGCATGTGTGCTCGATTCCAAGCGGCACCAAAGGAATCACATCACTTAGGCGTGAAGCGAATTCTTGATATTTGGCTTACACCCCAACACTCGGATTATGGTATCCCAAGGGCTCAAAATTTGATTTGGTTGGATTCTCGGATCTGATTATCTGGTGACAAGGTGGATCGCAAGTCTACATCGGGCACATGTCATTTTATTGGTCGATCACTTGTCATTGGTCTTCAAAGAAGCGAACTGTGTATCACTCTCAAGCTGCTGAATATGAATACATTGTCTGCTGGATCTGTTGTGCTCAGCTTCTATGGATGAAGCAAACTCTCAAGGATTATGGCATCAACCTGAAACAAGTACCTCTCTTCTGCGACAACGAAAGTGCCATCAAGATAGCCAACAATCCAGTCCAGCACTCGAAGACAAAGCACATTGAAATTCGTCATCACTTTCTCAGAGATCATGTTATGAAGAAAGATATCGATATCATTCACGTCAACACTAAAGAGCAACTGGCAGATATCTTCAAAAAGCCCTTGGATGAGAAAAGGTTTTGCAAGTTACGGTGTGAGCTAAATATCTTGGAATCCTCTAATGTCCTGTGATCAGGCACACATCCTAACACTTATGTATGTTGATGACTTAGATGTGCAACACACAAAGTAATGTATATCTTCAATCAATGAAGATTTACACTCTAAGTGTGAATACATTAACATGGAATTTGACTTCGGAGCGCCACGATAATTGTGCGCCGTGTCTGGGTCTAATACTTCCTATATGGTGGGTAACGCCACCACCAAATTTCTCTGTTTGAAGTGTTTCACTTATGGCGTTATATTGCAATGACTTCGCATTTGGTTTGTCTTCAGTTTCAATTTATCTTCATGATTTTCTACACTATGATGTTTTGATTGCTTTCTGATATATATATACTAGTGTTCTGTCCTCTACAACATTCACTTATAGCTATGTCTTCACGATTGGATCTTTTGAACTAAGTGAATGTGATCGGACCCTAACCTCTCTATGCTTTCTATCTCAAACTCTATCTGTCCAAATCATATGCATTCTATTGAAGCTGTCGAATGTCTTCTCTGCGTCCTAGTCAGCAGAAGGCAAAGAGACAAACATTAAATCTGCTAAATGACTTATCTTTATTGTCGAAATCCGGAGAAGCCGGAACAACTCTCCGACATGCCTGGCGGGCGTGGGAACGTGGGACAACTCTGAGTATGTTGCATGCTTGCCACGTGCCCCTCAGATGTGAACCGCCAGGGGCACCAGCGTAATTGCACTGTGTCACTCACCTACTTATAAATACTTGTCCCCTGCGGTAAAGAAATCCTTCTTCCACCTCTCCACCTCGTCAAAACCCTAGCGCCACCGCTAGCTCTCGACGACGCCGGTCATGAAGCGCTTAGCTGCCGCGACTTCTCCGACGCCGTTCTCACACCAGCCGCGGACATCGTCCTCTCCGCCGTCGCCGTAGGTGTCCTCCATCGCCAAGTTAGGGCACGGTGGGCTGAACTGCTCGGTCTCCTATTCATCCCATCTAGCAGTTCTTCGTGCGGTAATTGTAACTCTATTTTTACCACCTTTTTGATCTTCAAGATTCATCCTGTTTACCAAAAGTGGTTTCTGCCTATTCAATGTTAGATCTATTCATGCGCATCTCATCTTGCCTAGTCAATTCACTTAGATTTCCTGTCTAGTTTGATTCCTCACTTGTACTTATTCACGGATTGGTACAAATCTGGAACCAACTCACCTATATAAGTGAATGTCTTCGCATCATGAGGTCAATGTCTTCAAACTGATTTATCTTCAAAATCTTACGAGAATGCATATGACCTCTTCCCTTCCTCGCATCTCTAATCTTTATCACAGTACATGTCCGTGGGAGAATACCTTGGTTCTCATAGTGCGCATTCGTTTGCGAGAATACTTACAACATCATATCAATTCTCCCGAAGCCAGTTCCTGCTTGACCAGCAAGCGTAAGTCTCTGAAGCCTTTGAACGTATTGAAGCCATTCAGTTTGAAGTTCATGGCTGCTGAAAAATCAACAAGGAAGGGTGTCGACGGTATGCAGAGAAGGAACATCCAAAGATCTGCTCGATGACCTAGCAGAACTCTACAAGATAGATCCCGAAGAGAATTATCATCAGAGAAAGACACGAATCCAATGGATTCGACGCTATTGGGCTAAGGAATGGTTCAAGTACAAGTTTGTGACGAAGGAATATGCAGAGAAGAATGCCATCAAGAGACCTTGGGGTGATATCCTCTATCGAGGTCTTCAACCCAAGAACGATCTTTGAAGCCATTGCTCAAGGCTTCTATCCTTGCATGGTCCATGGACCACAGCACCGAGAACGCCGATCCCACTTCACTACTACGGTGTCGTGGCGACTCTCTTCAAGTGCAACTTCCGGTTTGTCGTGGCTTCGCCAAGAAGAACAAGAAGTCATTGGGATTGGACTTCAACCCAGGCCCCTCTGCTCCCCGTGCTGACGGCTCCCGTGATGCTGATCCTAATGTCATCGGCCCCTTCTCCAACCTTGACGGCTCATCACCTACATCGTGGTCCAAGGTGCCAGAGTAGATCATTTTGAAAATGATGCTGACTCCGATGAAGCCCCAGCTCCTCCAAAGCCGCGAAAAAAAAGAAGCCAAAGGCTTCAAGATCACCGCACCTCCAAGACTTCTCGTATGAAGCCATCGCCCCTTGCACCTCCACGAAGCGATTAATGCGGTCTCAAGATCAATCCCGTGTCTCCAAGAGAATGGAGAAGAAAAAGCAAATTGTCAGGCATACTGATCAAGCCTTGACTCCTGCCGCCATTCTACGCGAAGAACCCATTGATCTGTCGAGTGATGAAGATCTTGCTGATGATGCCCTTGAGCAGCTGATAAAGAGCAAGGAAGAAGCAGAAATCTTCAACAACTTGCCTCTCTTTGATGTGGCAATCATCCACAACTTCATTGATGAGTGGTTTGACACCCCCAATCTCAGCTTTGAAGATTTGCAGTTTCCCATTGGCCTTAGTGTCGCCTTCAATGGTGCCATTGCTTCTGAGCTAGCTCTCACTCAGCGCATCGTTGAGCTCAAGAACAAGATTGATTATGAGAAGGCTCAATTTCAGAAGCATGTGGCCAAGCTAAGTGTTCAAGACGTCAGAAACTTCAAAGTCATGCTACATGAGTGAGGGAGTCCTGGACTAGGGGGTGTCCGGATAGCCGGACTATGAATATCCGCCGGACTCCCAGACTACGAAGATAGAAGATTGAAGACTCCGGCTCGTGTCCGGAAGGTACTTTACTTGGCGTGGAAGGCAAGCTTGGCAATACGGATATGTAGATCTCCTACCATTGTAACCGACTCTGTGTAACCCTAGCCTCTCGGTGTCTATATAAACCGGAGGGCTTTAGTCCGTAGGACACAACATTACATCTCAACAATCATACCATAGGCTAGCTTCTAGGGTTTAGCCTCATTGATCTCGTGGTAGATCTACTCTTGTACTACCCATATCATCAATATTAATCAAGCGGGACGAGGGTATTACCTCCATCGAGAGGGCCCGAACACAGGTAAAAACTTTGTGTCCTCGTGTCCTGTTACCATCCGCCTAGACGCACGTTCGGGACCCCTTACCGAGATCCGCCGGTTTGACACCGACATTGGTGCTTTCATTGAGAGTTCCTCCGTGTCGTCGCCGATAGAGCGGATGCCTTTACCCGCCTTCAAAGACGGTGTTCTCCAGAGGGGCCTTGGCACGGTCGAATAATCCGCTTGGCGGCTTCCTTATGACCGCTTTGTCCGCCATCGCTTCGCAACGACTTCTCAAGTCGTCGAAGCAATCTTTGTGTCAGCCTTAAAGCTGCGAGCAGTCGAGATCCAATTGAGCTCTTGTGCATTAACGAGCTCTTGGATCGACGCCGCGGGAGTCGCAATGGACTACAATCAGATTGGGCTTAAAACCGATCCGAGAGATCAACTCTCCCGTGTTACCCACCACATCAAGTGGTAGAAGAACAACTCGGCAATTCGCTGCCACTGTTGAAAACAATATGTGTCCGGACTCCCGAACCCTCCATGCCGGATTCCCGCGGAGGTATGGACTCTGATCAAGCATTGAACCTAAAATCATGCGTCGCTCCGGACTCATTGGGCTGTTTCAAACAAATCAAGCTTCAAATCGAAGTCCTCGGCCATTGAGCCCAAAGATGGGCAGGGATCCGGATTTTATTCCACCCTCCGCCCGGACATACGCGACTTATCTCTAGTTCGGCAAGAGCCCTCGAAATAGTACATCATTATGGGCGATTCCTCCCGGTTATGGACGGGATAAAGGATCGCCGAGAGGAGAACATAATCTCAATATTCGCAATAACGCACGGACAAGGGAATCTCGAACACCATCGATCGTCGCAAGATTACGCGTTTTACCGATCTGGCGTCCATAGTCTTAAACTATCGTGCGACGGAAAGTTTCAAAACTGAAAATCAATTTTGGGATAATCCGCCCCAAACCCAGATCCAGCGGTAAAAGGCGCCCACAATCAGGCCCCGGATGCAAAATCAAAAAGCAAAAACCCAGCAAGGGAAACGGAACCGTCTTCGAGGGATGGCTCAATGGACCTGTAAACTTCAATACGGGGAGCTGTCCCAACGCATAGCCTTCGAGCATGTTGGATATTACGGCGGTGGCCAAAAGTGGCGAAGAGCTTACGGCCGGAAACCACTCCAACAATACCAAAGACGGTGTCAATAGTCTTGAGACTTTCGCATCAAATAATATGCGAAAACGAACAATCCGCGAACTCGCCAAGTCTACCAAGTAGCAACAGCAAATCCATGGGCGACACAGCTATCACCTTCAGCTCTAGCGACGAGCCCACATCTCGAACTACGAGCCCCGGCTGACCGGTACTTAGTCCCATAGTGGGCGGCTTTCGATCGACAAAGGTCCTCATGGACGGCGGCGGACTAAACCTCATTTACGAGGAAACCTGCGGAAAATGGAAATCGATTGGAGCCGATTGAGCGAAGCAAAGCACAACCTTCAGAGGAATAATCCCTAGCCGGAAGCGCGCTGCACCGGAAAAATCACACTCGATGTGGTGTTGGCTCTCCGGACAATTACAGATCCGAAGAAGTCACGTTCGAGTAGCCCGTTCAGCAGCGGCTATCACGCCATATTAGGACGAGAGGCATTCACAATTTTTCAAGCAATACCTCATTACGGGTACATGAAGCTCAAAATGCGGGCCCGGCGGAATAATCACTCTCGTCAGTGATCCGGACACAGCACTCCGCGCCGAAAATAAGACAGCCGCACTAGCCCTCGAGGCACTATCCGAAGCCTTAGCGGCAGAGGAACTTACCGCGCTACGCTCTACGGTAAACAGGGACGACATGATACTTGATAAAAGATCCAAGTCCACCTCCTTCAAACCAGCAGATGAGATAGTTAAATTTCAGGTCCACCCAACGGACCCAACAAAGACGGCCTCCATCGGGGCACAGTTGAACCCCTAAGTCGACGCCGCACTGCGTGAATTCCTTCGGGAAAATTGGGACATCTTCGCCTGGCACCCTTCGGACATGCCCGAATCCCTCGCAGGTTGGCGAACACAGCCTAAACATCCTAAAAGGATTCAAACCAATCAAACAGGCTCTTCGACGATTTTCCGAGCCCAAAAGACAAGCAATGGGAGAAGAGCTAGCCAAGTTATTGGAAGCCGGATTCATCAGAGATATCAAACATCCGGACTGGCTAGCAAATTTGGTGATGGTACCAAAGAAGGACAAATCTGGCGCCCTGCGTCGACTTCAAAGACCTCAATAAGGCTTGCCCAAAGGATCCTTTCCCCCCGCATCGATCAAATTATCGATGCCACGGCGGACACGATTCGTTGTGCTTCACGGATGCATACTCGGCTATCATCAAATCAAGATGGCGGAAGCGAACCAAGCCGCAACGGCATTCATCACTCCATACGGACCATTCTCGCTTCAACACGATGCCCTTCGACTCAAAAACACCGGCGCAACATATCAGCGATGGTTCAAACATGTCCGCTACCCAGATAGGCAAAACAATCGAGGCACACGAGACGGCGAGTCGTCAAAACAAAACACGCCGAAAGTTTAGTAGACGATTTGAGGCTCACATTCGACAACCTCGAGCATATGACATTGTGAATCCGGGAAATGTGTTTTGGCGTATCAGCCGAAGCTGCTGGGCTTCATTGTATCCGGTAGAGGAATCAAGCAAATCCGCCAAGATCCGAGCTCTGTCACGCTTGGATATCCCAAAGGACCTCAAGCAAATACAAAATTAACGGGATGCGTGGCAGCCTTAAGCCGTTTATCTCCCGTTTAGGAGAGAAGGCGTTGCCCTTTATCGCCTCCTAAGGCGCACCGAACACTTCGAGTGGACGGATGCGGCCACTGCCGGACTCGAAGAAATAAAGGCCATATTGGCAACAAATCCGGTCCTGGCTGCGCCCACTCAAGGCGAACCGATGTTGTTATACATCGCTGCAACACATCAAGTTGTGGGCGCTGTCCTCGTCGTCGAACGAGCAACAGAAGGGCATAAATTCCCTCTTCAAAAACCAGTGTATTACGTATCCACTGTGTTAACCCCGCAAATCCGTTACCGCACTATCAAAAGATAGCATATGAGGTGTTCATGGCGTCCGGAAGCTCCGCACTACTTTCAAGAGTGTTCGATAACGGTGGCCTCTCAAGTACCACTCAATGACATTATAAATAACCGCGACGAACGGGCAGGATTGCAAAATGGGCCATTGAGCTCTTGCCATTCGACATAACTTACAAACCTCGACGAGCCATAAAGTCACAAGTTTTGGCTGACTTCGTCGCCGAATGGATGAAGTTTAACTACATAAAGAGTACGGCGATACTCCAATTGGACCATGCACTTCGACGGCTCCAAAATGTTGGCGGATCGGGTGGCGTCGTCTTGACGTCCCCACCGGAGATCTGATCCAAGATGTACTTCAAATAATATACACGGACTCCAACAACGCAGCCGAATACGAGGCCTTGTTACATGGTCTCCGGATGGCGTCTCCATGGGCATTCAACGCCTAGAGGTGCGCGATTCAAACCTCGCAATATCCCAAATAAATGGAGACTTTTACGCCAAGGATCCGAAAATGGCAGCATATCGTAATGCTGTCACGAAAATGTCACTCGGTTTGAAGGACTCGAATTCCATCACATAGCCCGAGATAACAACCAAGCGGCCGACATTCGCACGATCGGTGTGAAACGTGATGTTGTCCCTCAAATATCTTCTGGAGCGGCTCTTCAAGCCATCCGTACTGTGGGAAGAGGAGTCCGGTAGCGACAAACCGGAGAGAGCCGCACCTACTGGTGATTCAGCACACAACGTAACACAATCCGCCCATGATATAATGGCAGTAATCGCCGCGTGGATAGAACCTTTCCTAGCCTACTTACTTAGGCAGGAACTTCCTGAAGACCAAAATGAGGCCCGTTGCATAGTCCGGCGATCGAAGGCCTACAAGGTTCATGAGGGAGAACTTTATAAGAAAAGTACTACCGGAGTCCTTCAAAGGTGTATCTCCGAAGAAGAAGGGCGAAACCTCCTGGCTGAAATCCATGCCGGACTAGGTGGACACCACGCAGCAGCCCGGGCCCTGGTTGGAAAGGCATTCCGTACAAGATTTTATTGGCCGACGGCTCGGGCAGATGCACAGGACTTGGTCCAGCGATGCGTTGGCTGCCAGCTCTTTGCTAATCAGAGCCATATGCCACCCACCGCCCTCAAAACCATACCCATTACCTGGCCGTTCGCGGTCTGGGGGCTTGACATGGTAGGACCCCTTAAAGGGGGAACCCACAAGAAAAAATACCTGTTGGTCATGGTGGATAAATTCACCAAATGGATAGAGGCCAAACCGGTCAAAACGGCAGAGTCCGGACCAGTGATAGACTTTATATCAGAGGTGGTACACGTTCTGAGTCCCCATAGCATCATCACCGATAACGGCACGAACTTCACAGCCGATGAGGTCAAGGCATGGTGCAAAAATATGGGCATTAAGCTTGACTATGCGTCAGTCTATCACCCTCAAACCAACGGTCAAGTGGAAAGAGCAAACGGTCTAATAATGAGCGGCATTAAACCCAGACTAGTGAGGTCACTCACCAAATCAGACACCCAATGGGTCGAGGAGCTCGACTCCGTACTCTGGGGGCTGCGGACAACGCCTAATCGTACTACCAGATTCACACCATTTTTTATGGTATACGGCGCAGAGGCAGTTTTGCCCTGCGACATTATTCATGACTCACCTCGAGTGCGCATGTATGAGGAAAGAGAGGCCGATCTCGATCGGCAGGACAGCTTGGACACATTGGAGGAAGAACGTGACGTCGTGAAGGCTCGTTCCGCATTTTACCAGCAGCAGGCTCGAAGATATCAAAGCAGAGAAGTACGGGCCAAGACCTATAACATTGGCGAACTAGTTCTCGCTGCCGGACAAGAAAAGGACAAGCTCAAACCAGATGGGAAGGCCCCTTCATTGTTGATCAAGTACTAACCGGCGGAGCATACCGTCTACGAAATGCGTCGGACAACCGACTCGAGCCGAACCCATGGAACGCAGCCCGACTCCGGCGATTCTATGCCTAGCGCCGGACTAAGAGTTCGTCCCCTTCCCCCGTCCAACCTTTTATATTACGGCTGTCTTCCTTTTCTCTTTTGTATCCTTTTAAATTAACAAAACCCCTCGGGGCCCATTTTCGCATTTTTTGCATACACACGATGTGCCACCTGCACTCGTCATTCCTGGGGGCTTCTTTTACAGAAGCTCAACTATACGGGTTTTATACCCAACACATGTGTCATGCTTCCACATGTACCTTTTACTCGCCATTATATGCATCGATATGACTTAAGTTTTGGCCAAGCTGGGTTGCCTGGCTCCTGTGTTTACCCCACGTTCCCGATTGTTCGCTAGGTGGTAAAGGAGCACCTCTGCGATTGTTTCTTGCGGGTCACCGGATGTGTACCTCAGACGGGTGAAGCCGAAAGCTAGCGTTCTTAAGGGAATATTCGGTCGGTGATTTAAAAGATGACTTTTACCTATTTTTTCCATCTGCCCCGGATGTTTTATCGCTCCATTGGCAGTCCGGACATGCACTTTAGGGCATGCCACCCCAAATAAAGGAACCCTTAACGGAACTATTCTCCTGGAAGATGTTTCTTACTAACCATGTAATATAACATAACTAGTTGGGCACTTGCACGATAAAGCACTAATGACCCCTACGCCTAGTCTCCATGCATACCACGGTTATTTATTAACCAAAAGGTATTCGGACACACTCAGGACTCTAGGGTCCCAAGGTCGGCTTAAAAGGTCGGCAACGGCAAGCGATCTACAATCCGCTAGAAGGAATTTCACATGTCATTTTTAAGGATAACATACATTGTCAAGTTTATTGATTGTATTCCTCCTCAATCCCGCTAACGGGCTATCTAGCTTACAATCCCGCTGGGAAAATTTAGCAGCCAGTTCTACTGGCTGTACACTAAACTCACAGGATCTCCTTCTGTCGGGCCCCACCGGTCCAACTTCGCCATATAGTTGGGATCCGCCTTCTTGTACAGCGTCTTCACCATGGCCCAAGCCTCCCTGGCACCTTGACGGCAGGCCGAAACCTTCCACAAACGGAAGCGCTGCCGCACTCCCTGTAGCTTCTCTGCAAGCTCCCAGAGGCCCTCGGGGGGCAAGGGATGGCCATAAAGCCTGTACGGCGCCACTCATTACTGCCGAACTCGTTCGCACAGCTGCAACAGTTCGGGAAGTTGATCACCCATCGATACGGGCATCTCCTCCGCAGGATGGCCCGTAAGTATACCTACAAGACATGTTATGTCAAATCACTTCCTCGCCGAACTCTTCTTCCTTAGAGAGTTCGCTCAAGCACTTACTATAGATGCCGCGACGAAGTCGTTGATTCTCCTTGACCCCGCCGGACAGCTCGGCTCAGGCGCCTTTAAGCTCTTCTCCGAGCTTGGCGTTGGCATCTTGAGTTTGTTCCTTTCCTGCTGAACTCTGTTCAGCACGTTCTCGCCGGCCTTTAGCTGGCGCAGCAGCGCTTGCCTGTCCGGATCTTGTTCGGCGGCACCTGCAGTGTCATTATTAGACTTACGCGCATAACGCACAACGCTTATATTCATTTATACAAATGTGTTACCAGGAGGGGTCTTTCCGTCTCGTCCTGCGGCAGCAAGTGCGGCCTCAAGTTGGGCCTTGCAATCTTGCAGCTCCCGGGACAGCTGGGCATTCTTCTCGTTAAGAGCCTGCAAGTTAATATGATCCTTAAATCAGTTAACATAACTAATCTAAGTCTCGGGGGCTACTGGTGTATACAACCATTAAAATTCCCTTACCCGTATGTCTTTAACATACTGCTCCGTGGCTCTGGTAAAACCATTTTGAGCAGCCGGAGATCGCGTGCCCCGCTTTAAAGGCATCCAATGCCTCGGGAAAAGCACGCCTCTTGAAAAACTGTCCGTGGCGTCTATGATTCATAGCGCTCTCCACCTCCGACGTTGTGGCGGACGATCTGTCGGTATTCTCCGTTGGAGTTGGATCCGGTTCGCGTCTTGCGCTTGCCTCCCCCTCCGGTCCGGCGGCGGAGCCGGCTGGGAGTTGATTGGGGGCAATTCTGTGCTTTCAGATCCGTCGAGCTCTTTCTCCTATGAAGATCATGAGCACTTAGAAGTTTCCTCGGAACATTGCTCGAGAAAGGTCAGCGAGCTATACCTCTGCGGCGGCGTTTCGCCCGACGGCGCTCCTTTTCCTCCTGCTGGTTTGGCTCGACCTCGTAAGTCGGCCGCGCAGGCTCGGCCCCGGCGGATTGGCGCCTCCTGCAAGACACCATCGTTCGCGAAGGTCAGAATAGGCAAGGATAAAATAACGGTGTCCGGACTTCGGTCTTGGTCACCTGGGATGCCGAACTTAGCCCGGGGTAGTCCGCCGTAATGGCGACCAGCGCATCATCAATGCTTAGTTGGTGATACACCCCGTCGATTAGCTCCACCCCGAGGTCCGGATCCTCTTCGGAGGCCGGACCCAGGGATCCTTCTGGGTCCTCGGGCTGTGGAGCGGGACTCACCATGTCCTCCACAGTCCGGCGTAGACTCTGCGCCGAAGACGTAATATAAGAAGCTTAAACTTCGAAAATACGGGTAAAGGCCCTTTTGAGGTGTTCGCTTACCCATCCTCTGGGATTGACCATAGAAAACACATTCACGGGGTTCGGACGAAGGAAGTCCTCTTTCTCCCCTTTGTACAGGCCGGATAGGATCTTCACCAGATCCTCGGTCGAATCCGGGCCTTTTCGGCCGTGCCGGGTGGCATCGTCCTCCCCATTGAAATCCCACATGGGGTGGCCTCTGCATTGCAGTGGCTGCACCCCCCACTTGATGCACGTTGCCATGACTCCAATCATGGTCAAGCCGGAATGAGCCATTAATCTTATTCGGCCCATCAAGTAATGGACGCTCTTGTCCTCCTCCAAACGGGGGGCTCCGCGGGCGCCAGCTAAGGCGTTTCTTCAAGGGAGCAGCATCAAACTCCGGGAGGCCGATCCGGACTGGGTCAGGCAGCGGAGCGTCTACAAGGTAAAACCACTCCGAGGGCCAGTCTTCGGACGCCCTCTTCGGGGTGCCGGATAGGTATCCGGTCCCAGCGATGCGCCATATTTCGGCGCCGCCCACTTGATATATGGACCCCTGGTGAGAACGGGTACGAGGCGAATAGCCTCTTCCACAATGCGAAATGGGGCTCGATGCCCAGGAATAGCTCGCAAAGAGCTACGTAGCCCGCGATGTGTAACACAAAAGCGGGCGTGAGGTGGTGGAGCTGAAGTCCGTAGAACTTCAGGAGCCCGCGGAGGAACGGGTGTATTGGAAACCCGAGCCCCCTTATTAGATAAGGGACAAAGCACACCCGCTCTCCCTGTTGGGGCTTGGGGTGTCCTCCGCCTGGCTCCCTCCTCGATAAGTAACCAGTCCGGCTCGGACGGGAACCATGAAGGCCGGAGGAAGCCATCCCTCTGTTTGGAGCTTTACTAGCTCGTTGTGCGAAATAGAGCACCTCCTCGAATCCCCCGGCGATGGGCTGGGAGCGCGTGAGGAAGAGCCGCGTTGACGATCCATGGTGGAATGGATTTCAGAGTCAGAGGCGCTTCGATGGGGTATCTGGCGGGAGGAGGATGGTGCGGTTTGGATCTGGATCCTGCGCCTTTAATAGGTGGTGACCCGCACAACCAAGGGGTGAAATGTAAAAGACTCCCTGGCTTTTCGCATTCGTGCGACGCGTGGAAGAGGGCCATAATTTGGCGTAGAAGCAAAGAAGCACAGTATTCGAGGTAAAGCCGGACATTGTTCGGCAGGAACATGGAATTGAAGGAGAACCGCCTTTGAGCGCCAAGACTACAAGCCCGCTGGACTTATCGTCATTGAAGCCTGGTTCGGGCTCTTGAGGAGTCTGGACTAGGGGTGTCCGGATAGCGGACTATCAATATCCGCCGGACTCCCGGACTACGAAGATAGAAGATTGAAGACTCGGCTCGTGTCAGGAAGGTAGTTTACTTGGCGTGGAAGGCAAGCTTGGCAATACGGATATGTAGATCTCCTACCATTGTAACCGACTCTGTGTAACCCTAGCCTCTCCGGTGTCTATATAAGCCGGAGGGCTTTAGTCCGTAGGACACAACATTACATCTCAACAATCATACCATAGGCTAGCTTCTAGGGTTTAGCCTCATTGATCTCGTGGTAGATCTACTCTTGTACTACCCATATCATCAATATTAATCAAGCGGGACGAGGGTATTACCTCCATCGAGAGGGCTGAACACAGGTAAAACATTGTGTCCCTCGTCTCCTGTTACCATCCACCTAGACGCACAGTTCGGGACCCCCTACCCGAGATCCGCCGGTTTTGACACCGACAATGAGCTTAAAGAAGCTTTTCTGAAGAAGCGTCAAGAAGCTTAGGGCTCTCGTGAGCGCATGAAGAGTTTGGCTGATAAGTGTGTGCTCGCCTACAATGAGGCTGAGAAGCGCAAGTCACTTGGCCGTCCTAGCATTGACCCCAGGATGGCTGCAAAGAAAAAGAAAAAGCTTCGAGCTGACCAGCCTGAACCTTCAAGCCAAGAAGCCCCTCGTATTATCTTCCCAAGCAGCATGACTGGCTCAAAGCCAAAGGTCACCATAACCGCTTCAGAAAAGAAGAAGACGAGGGCTGCCGAGGCTGAAGCCAGAAAGAGAAAGAATACTGAAGCCTCTGATGCCGCTCCCTCCAAGAAGAAGCGCAAGACCAAGAAGACTAGGGCTGCTTCCACAGAGCCCTTAGTTGTTGAACCCATTTCAATGGTTCGCCCAACGTCAGAACATCAAGAACGAAGGATGATAGTCCATGAGCCTGCTCCAACAGAGGCTCATGAAGCTGAAGATATTCCAGCAGCTGAACCCACCGTTGCTGAAGACATTGGTCATGATGACAATGTAGCAGATGATGAAGTTCTTCCTCAGATCGAACATGACGTGGTATCATCGCCTGTTCATACGAACAGCGAAATCATCAGGATTGGTCGTCCTCTGACGCCAATTGCTCACGATGCATCGTGGGCTGATCACCCACAACTACAAGACTCCCCCAGTACTCCCCAACAACAACAACAAGCTACACCCCCCGTGCAAGAAGAGGATGAAGACTTTGAGGCCCAGCCAACTCCATCTCCAAAGGCGTTGCCAGCATTTCGCAGGCTTCGCAAAGGACAAAGGCCTCAAGTCCCTCTGTCGAGCGTTCTAGAAGGAGAAGTGCAACGTTCACCTGTTGCTCGTCAAGTCTTTTCTGAACCTACTCCAACTGTGAATGTCTCCAAGTCTGAAGCACAAGCTGCTGAAGACATTCCGGCTGCATCAGCCGAGGAAAATCAAGAAGAAGTACGTATCCCTACTCCCCCAGTAATTGAAGAAGCAGTTCCTGATGTGAACGTGCCTGTGCCCGACCCTCCTGTTCGTCAAGAGGAGGTTGAAAATGTTGAAGCTACCACCGCCAACGCCAGTGAAGCCAATGACGTAGTCATGGCTGACGCTAATGTGGAGCCTGCACCAACCAGTGTGCTGAAGCAAATGTGGCCACCCGAAGCACCTGTCTAATGTGCACCCTGAAGCCACAGCTGTTGCCCTTGCTCCTGTTTCGCCACCAAGGCCCCATACAATTGAGCAAGCATACATTCATGGTCAGCTAACCACTGTCCGATGGCCCATTCTGGTACCTCCGCCTACTGCCTATGGACCTCAATTTGACTATCATGTTGAGCATAGGCCTCAGGTCCAGAAGCCAAAGCCTAGGCTGCCAAGGTTTCTAGGTACTGCAAACTCACCAAGGTCCTTCAATGCAAATGGCTTCAAAAGCCACAATACCTTCTTTGACAGCGCCAAGAACCCCTACTCCAAGCCAAGAATATCATCAGATCGGTTCTGGAGCTATCAGCAGAGAAGCTATTACTCCTGCATTCTATATGATCAAGGGCGCATTTTCCCTCATATGCACCTTGACACTGAAGCCATTGCTGGACTGCCGTGCTAAGAAGAAGCACTTGATTGCTTTCATGATGCTGGTCTGCTCCACTTTGTGACAGACAAAGAACATTGGAATGAAGAGCTATTGCTTCAATTCTATGCTACTCTACACATTCGCGGCTACAACAGAGACATCAAGACATGGGTTCTCGAGTGGATGACTGTAAATGTTCATC
Organism: Aegilops speltoides; assembly: GCA_021437245.1. Taxonomy (NCBI): domain Eukaryota; kingdom Viridiplantae; phylum Streptophyta; class Magnoliopsida; order Poales; family Poaceae; genus Aegilops; species Aegilops speltoides. The sequence continues at coordinate 5,801,665 of CM038144.1, forward strand.
ATGAAGCCAAAGCTATGGATATCATCGAGCTCACAGGGCTAGCAACTCCTGGAGAACTATATGAACCTGACTGTCAGCTACACCGCAATGCAGTGGAGAGTATCTTCCATAAGCCAGAACCCAATATGAGCCAGATGTTGAGCATGATGAAGCCCTTGCCATCTGACGCTGAATATCCAACAGAGTTCTTTGTTGAAGACCTTGAGTATCTGCCTCGCACCATATATCATATCATTAGGCGAACTCTATGGCCTGTCAAAGGACATTCATCAGCGGCCAAGCTTGAAGGAGCTATGAAGACTTTGGTCTTCTATATTCTCAATGGCATCAGCTTCAACACTCAAAGAATTCTTCATCAGGCAACTTGCTGCTTCTGGCTCTGACCTATTTGGTCTGAAGTTTTATGCTCCATGGGTCATGCGCCTCATCAAGAGACACTCATCTGTCAACTATCAGCCCTCTACTCGCAATCATATGATCTTTTTGCCAGAGGTTGATATGTCAGTTGAAGCTATATACTCTGACCCTGCCAAGAGGCCTCGTTGTCTTCAGAATGCCGAGCACCAAAGCTTCACTCAACCCATTGAATGTGTTCACAAAGCGACACGATTCTATCCATTGGCTGGAAACACTCGTCTGCCTCATCGAGCACCTACTGAAGCCATTGAAAGCACCATTGCGCAAAGGCCTCGGAAGCCTTCTCGCGTTCTCAATGACCGAGAACTTCTTGTGGCCCTTCATCAGAAACAGGATAAGCATCATTTTTGGCTCAAGAGACAGATGCAAAGCCTCTTGGTGGATGTCAATCGCATTCGCAACCTTGCCACCAAGAATGCCTTTGTTGCTCATGAAACTTGCCGGCGATTATGGAAGAGTTTGACCCTGCTTAGTGCTAAAGCAGATCTTCTAGACGATGGCTTCAATGAAAGATTCCAGTTCGACTCCGCTCCTCCACGGACTGCTACCCTGCGTCAAACTCCATCTCTTGAAGACTCTGAATATTCTTCCTCCGCGGCAACAGTAAATGCCAGAGTGATCGATGATGAAGATGATGCTACTTCACCACCTCCTACTACTGCGCGCATCAACACTGCACCAAGTTCATCTGCACCGCCAACCAACGCCGACAACCCTGCTGCTTCACCTACTCATGAGGACGAGTAGATGCTCTATGTCTTCAAACCTTTTTGGTCCTTACTAACAAAAGGGGGAGAAGCGTATGAGTTGATAGTCTTCAAGCAGGTTCATATGGGCGGTTGCATTATACTTTGCTTCATGCTTACAACTCTTGCTTTTTGAAACATTTGGTTCATTGAGTTGTGATACTTAAACTTGATGGTCGTCTACTACTTATTTGGGTTACTGTGATGCGATGATAAATTCCGCATGTGCGACGATAACTTCCGCACTTAGATCATTCTGCAGACGTCCATTTTTCATTATGCATGTCATTCTACTTGCTATATCATTTCATGCATGATGAATTATCTTCATAAGTTGAAGTGGATCTCCACAAGTACAACCTGCCATGTGCATTTGCATTCCAAAAGCAAATTACTTATATGCACATCTTCAGGGGGAGCCCTTGCTACTTATGAAGACAATACCCAATCCTTTACAATTTCACATACTTTATCCCCGTTGAAAACTTCAACCAGTTTGTCATCAATCACCAAAAAGGGGGAGATTGTAAGTGCATCTAGTGCCACCCCTACTTGGTTTTGGAGTATTGACGACAAAGTTGGTTGAGGACTAATCGTTTGTCGAATTGCTGGATAACGGTAGTGTCCCTCATTGATTCGGTTTACCACCGGAGATGACCCTAAAATGTATGAAGACATTGAAGACAATGGTGGTATGAGAAGATATTCATATTGAAGACTATGACATGAGAAGACATTAAGTGAAGACTATGGTGCACGAAGACGTGTGGTTTCGTTGTTTCCTTTTCTTCTTTGTTGAGTCATAGGAACCACCGTCTTTGTTAAGTGGGGTCCAAGTGAACTAAGTCGAGTGATCAAGTGATGCTCAACTCAAATCCTATGTCTTGAGCGAAGATAATGAGAGCAAATCTTATCCAGAGCTGGATGAGTCAGCTTTGCTTGTAGCCCAAGTAAAGCTGCCGCGTGTGTTTGAAATCTAACCGTTGGAACACGTGTCAGTTCCTTAGTGACCAAGGGTCATTTTGGACAAATCAGGTCGGGTTGCCTAGTGGCTATAAATAGCCCACCCCTACACCATAAATTGGTGGCTGCTCGGAGTTTGTGCACGGCTTTTGTCGTTTGAGAGCAACCCACCTCAAGCATTTGAGAGAGAGAAATCCTTGCGAGGACAAAGCCCAAACACCCAGAGCCAAAGAGTGTTAGTCATCTTGAAGTCTTTACATGCGTGTGACACTGAAGACTTATTACACTAGAGGACTGTGAATCCTCCGGCCGGTTAGGCGTCGCGTTCGAGCATCCAAGAGTCATTGTGGATTGCGGTGAACAAAGTTTGTGAAGGTTTGGAAGTCTCCTTGAAGACTTACCAGAGTGATTGGGCGAGGACTGGGTGTCCTTAGCTCAAGGGAATAAGGTGAAGACACGGTCTTCGAGTTAAATCTCAGCCTCCCTAACCGGACGTGCAGTTGTCACAAAGAATCGAACTAGTCTAACAAATCCCGTGTCTTCAACAAGCGACTGGTTCTATCCCTTCCCAACCTTACTTAAGTTTGTCTTCGTGAAGTCATTGCCTATTTGTATATCTGTTTGACTTCATTGCTTGACTACTACTGTTGATTGGCTTCATACTATCTTCCATTCTGATCCTTACTACTTAGCTGCTATTAGTTTTGTACTTTCACATCAATGTATACTTGACTATGGCTTGCTTATGGTAGTTTATCTTCCGCTGCATATTAATTAGGTCATTTCTGTTGTTTGTCTTTGAAACTACCAAGTTTAGAAGACTTTCATAAAAATCGCCTATTCACCCCCCCTCTAGTCGATACTAGCAGTTTCAATATGTAAATCCAAAGTATATGAAGAAATTTGCTCTAAATCCTCCATGCCCAAGAGCTCCATTGGCACCTGGCCAAGTAGCTGATCCCACCAGCATCAAGCGTGGTGAGGATTTTCCTGAAGAATGGGCCAGGCGCCAAGCCAAGTTGGCTAGACAAGACAAAGAAGCAGTGAGGAAATTTAATGAAGACTCTGCTGCTGCTGCTGCCACAAAGGCCTCTGACAAGCCTAGGAAATCTATGGCAAAGAAGCCCGCTCACAAGCCAAGTTCCTCAGCAGTGCCCTCACGGCCAGAATCTTCAAAGCCCTCACGGCCAATTCCTCACGCTGCACCAGCTCCTCCAAAGTCCTCAGTTGCTCCGGCAAAGTCCTCAACACCTGTTCACCTGGCCACATGCCAAATGACTACATGCATCTCCATTGCCTCTGGTGTCTCAGCAAGTTCCTCAGTTGCACCAAATTCTTCATCAGGCCCCACTCTGCTGAAGACAAAGGCCACTGCTGGACGAGGTCCTCGGCCTAGTCCTAAGAAGAAACAAATTGCCTTCCATGTGCCATCTGACAATGAAGCTGATGATGAAGAACTTGCAGATATCATCAGAGACAGGCAGGAAAGGGCCGCTTGAGCCAAAGGCACAAATGTGCCACTGCTTTTGGATCCTAAGGTGATCCTCGACTACATTGATCTCTGGGACAAGGACCCAAACACTCCAATGCCTGATTTTCATCTGACACCTGGCCAAAGTCACGTGCTGACCCATTTCATCAATGAAGAAAAATGGAAATTTGAGAAGGCCAGGCAGATCAAGAAGGCTCAGTTCAGGAAAGAGAAGTTCCTGAAGAACAATGTTGTCAAAATGACACCCGATGAACTCCTCAAGATCCAGTCTGAGATCAAAACCCTTAGCGATAACTTCAATTCCTATTATGCTAATTGGCAAGGAGCCAAAGTCAGGTTTGTTGAACTGACTGAGAAGTTCACCAATGTCGCAGCCCCATCGCAACAAGAAATTCCTCAAGCTGAAGCCTCTGCTCAGCAAACTGAAGAACATGCCAGCACCGCTGATGATTTTCAGCCTGCTGAAGAAAATGCTAGTTCTAGGGCCGATGACTCCATTCCAGCAGTTGAAGAAACTGCCAGGGCATCCACTAGTGGTGCGCCTGAAGAAACTGAAGAAGTCAGGGCAACTGCAACAATTGCGCCTAAGAAAATTCAACCAGATTCCTCAGCTCCTCCTGCACCTACACCAACTCCTACCCTTCCATCTGCATCAGATGTGAGGAAGACCAAGGCTGCAAAGAAAGCTGCAGTGAAGAAAAGGAAAGCATCATCTGCTTCAGATTCTTCCGCTCCGAAGAAAATGAAGACTATGACCAGCTCTTTTGAGAACCCTATTGATGCTGTTCTGATTTACACCATGCCATCAAAGGAGCTTGTTCCTTATGGTGAAGAATATGTGATCCCCAGTGGATCTGATGAAGAACATCATTCTGCTGCTTCGTGAGAGCAGATTGATGAAGAAATTGAAGTGGATGCGATCCCTTCAACACCTGTTGCTTCCTTGCCCATGCCTCAGTTCACAGCTGAAGAGGCTGGCGTTGAAGAACTTGAAGATGAAGACGTGGACATTGGATGCACCATGCCTGTGATGAATGATGACTTTTGGGAAAGTCAGCATCCCAATTCTCCACACTTCTGAAGGAAATATGCCCTAGAGGCAATAATAAAGTTTATTATTCATGCTAGAATTGTATTAACCGGAAACATGATACATGTGTGAATACATAGAAAAACACAACGTCACTAGTATGCCTCTACTTGACTAGCTCACTAATCAAAGATGGTTATGTTTCCTAACCATAGACATGTGTTGTCATTTGATTAATGGGATCACATCATTAGGAGAATGATGTGATTGACATGACCCATTCCGTTAGCCTAGCACTTGATCGTTTAGTATATTGCTATTGCTTTCTTCATGACTTATACATGTTGCTATAACTATGAGATTATGCAGCTCCCATTTACCGCAGGAACACTTTGGGTGCTACCAAACGTCACAATGTAACTGGGTAATTATAAAGGAGTACTACAGGTGTCTCCAAAGGTACATGTTGGGTTGGCGTATTTTGAGATTAGGTTTTGTCACTCCGATTGTCGGAGAGGTATCTCTGGGCCCTCTCGGTAATGCACATCACTATAAGCCTTGCAAGCAATGTAGCTAATGAGTTAGTTACAGAATGATGCATTATGTAACGATTAAAGAGACTTGCCGGTAACGAGATTGAACTAGGTATTGGATACCGACGATCGAATCTCGGGCAAGTAACATACCGATGACAAAGGGAACAACGTATGTTGTTATGCGGTTTGACCGATAAAGATCTTCATAGAATATGTAGGAGCCAATATGGGCATCCAGGTTCCGCTATTGGTTATTGACCGAGAATAGTTCTAGGTCATGTCTACATAGTTCTCGAACACGTAGGGTCCGCACACTTAACGTTACGATGACAATTTTATTATGAGTTTATAAGTTTTGATGTACCGAAGTTTGTTCGGAGTCCCGGATGTGATCACAGACATGACGAGGAGTCTTGAAATGGTCGAGACATAAAGATTGATATATTGGACGACTATATTCGGACACCGGAAGTGTTCCGGGCATTTTCGGAGAAACCGGAGTGCCGGAGGGTTACCGGAACCCCCCCGGGAGAAGTAATGGGCCTTATGGGCCTTAGTGGGGAGAGAGAGGGGCAGCTAGCATGGGCCGCGCGCCCCCTCCCCCTATGGTCCGAATTGGACTAGGAGGGGGGGGCGGCGCCCCCCTCTTTCCCTCTCCCTCTCCCCCTTCCTTTCCCCCTCCTAGTAGGAGTAGGAAAGAGGGAGGGAGTCCTACTCCTACTAGGAGGAGGACTCCTCCTTGGCGCGCCCACAAGGGCCGGCCGGCCTCCCCCCTTGCTCCTTTATATACGGGGGCAGGGGGCGCCCTAGGACACACATGTTGATCTACGGATCGTTCCTTAGCCGTGTGCAGTGCCCCCCTCCACCATATTCCACCTCGGTCATATCGTCGCGGAGTTTAGGCGAAGCCCTGCATCGGTAGAGCATCATCATCGTCACCACGCTGTCGGGCTGACAGAACTCATCCCCGACACTTTGCTGGATCGAGTCCGGGATCGTCATCCGGTGAGCGTGTGCTGAATTCGGAGGTGCCGTGACGTTCGGTACTTGGATCGGTCGGATCGTGAAGACGCACGACTACATCAACAGCGTTGTCATAACGCTTCGCCACGGTCTCACGATGGTACGTGGACAATACTCTCCCCTCTCGTTGCTATGCCATCACCATGATCTTGTGTATGCGTGGGAAAATTTTGAAATTACTACGTTCCCCAAATGGCATCCGAGCCTGGTTTTATCGTAGATGTCATATGCACGAGTAGAACACAAGTGAGTTGTGGGCGATACAAGTCATACTGCTTACCAGCATGTCATACTTTGGTTCGGCGGTATTGTGAGATGAAGCGGCCCGACCGACATTACGCGTACGCTTACGCGAGACTGGCTTCACCGTTACGAGCACTCGTGGTTAAAGGTGGCTGGCGGGTGTCTGTCTCTCTCACTTTAGCTGAATCGAGTGTGGCTACGCCCGGTCCTTGCGAAGGTTAAAATAGCACTAACTTGACGAACTATCATTGTGGTTTTGATGCGTAGGTAAGAACGGTTCTTGCTAAGCCCGTAGCAGCCACGTAAAATTTGCAACAACAAAGTAGAGGACGTCTAACTTGTTTTTGCAGCGCATGTTGTGATGTGATATGGTCAAGACGTGATGCTATATTTTATTGTATAAGATGATCATGTTTCGTAACCGAAGTTATCGGCAACTGGCAGGAGCCATATGGTTGTCGCTTTATTGTATGAAATGCAACGCATACGTAATTGCTTTACTTTATCACTAAGCGGTAGCGATAGTCGTAGAAGCAATAGATGGTGTAACGACAACGATGCTACGATGGAGATCAAGGTGTCGCGCCGATGACGATGGTGATCACGACGGTGCTTCGAAGATGGAGATCACAAGCACAAGATGATGATGGCCATATCATATCACTTATATTGATTGCATGTGATGTTTATCCTTTATGCATCTTATCTTGCTTTGATTGACGGTAGCATTTTAAGATGATCTCTCACTAAAATTATCAAGAAGTGTTCTCCCTGAGTATGCACCATTGCGAAAGTTCTTCGTGCTGATACACCACGTGATGATCGGGTGTGATAGGCTCTACGTTCAAATACAACGGGTGCAAAACAGTTGCACACGCGGAATACTCAGGTTAAACTTGACGAGCCTAGCATATAACAGATATGGCCTCGGAACACGGAGACCGAAAGGTCGAGCGTGAATCATATAGTAGATATGATCAACATAGTGATGTTCACCATTGAAAGTAATCCATCTCACGTGATGATCGGACATGATTTAGTTGATTTGGATCACGTGATCACTTAGATGACTAGAGAGATGTCTGTCTAAGTGGGAGTTCTTAAGTAATATGATTAATTGAACTTAAATTTATCATGAACTTAGTACCTGATAGCATTTTGCTTGTCTATGTTTGTTGTAGATAGATGGCTCATGCTGTTGTTCAGTTGAATTTTAATGCGTTCATTGAGAAAGCAAAGTTGAAAGATGATGGTAGCAATTACGGATTGGGTCCGTAACTCGAGATTATCCTCATTGCTGCCTGAGAAGAATTACGTCCCGAAGCACCGCTGGGTGCGAGCCTGCTTGCTGATGCAACCGACGGCGTTAAGAACGTCTGGCGAGCAAAGTGATGACTACTCAATAGTTCGAGTGTGCCATGCTTTACGGCTTAGAACCGGGTCTTCAACGATGTTTTGAGCGTCATGGAGCATATGAGATGTTCCAGAGTTGAAGTTAATATTTCAAGCAAATGCCCGGATTGAGAGATATGAAGTCTCCAATAAGTTCTATAGCTGCAAGATGGAGGAGAATAGTTACGTCGGTGAACACATACTCAAAATGTGCGGGTATAATAATCACTTGATTCAACTGGGAGTTAATCTTCACGATGATAGTGTCATTGATGTAATTCTTCAATCATCGCCACCAAGCTACAAGAGCTTCGTAATGAACTATAATATGCAAGGGATGGACAAGACTATTCCCGAGCTCTTCGCAATGCTAAAAGCAGCGGAGGTAGAAATCAAGAAAGAGCATCAAGTGTTGATGGTTAACAAGACCACCGTTTCAAGAAAAGGGCAAAGGGAAGAAGAAGGGAACTTCAAGAAGAACAGCAAACAAGTTGCTGCTCAAGAGAAGAAACCCAAGTCTGGACCTAAGCACGAGGCGAGTGCTCCTACCGCAAGCAGACTAGACACTGGAAGCAGAACTGCCCCAAGTATTTGGCGGATAAGAAGGATGGCAAAGTGAACAAAGGTATATGTGATATACATGTTATTGATGTGTACCTTACTAATGCTCGCAGATAGTACCGGTATTTGATCTGGTTATGTTGCTAATATTTGCAACTCGAAGCAGGACTACGGATTAGCGAAGATTGGCTAAGGGCGAGGTGACGATCGCGCGTGGGAAATGGTTCCAAAGTCGATGTGATCGCGGTCGGCACGCTACCTCTACATCTACCATCGGGATTAGTTTTAGACCTAAATAATTGTTATTTGGTGCCAGCGTTAAGCATGAACATTATATCTGGATCTTGTTTGATGCGAGACGGTTATTCATTTAAATCAGAGAATAATGGTTGTTCTATTTATATGAGTAATATCTTTTATGGTCATGCACCCTTGAAGAGTGGTCTATTTTTATTGAATCTCAATAGTAGTGATACACATATTCATAGTGTTGGAACCAAAAGATGCAGAGTTGATAATGATAGTGCAACTTATTTGTGGCACTGCCGTTTAGGTCATATCGGTGTAAAGCGCATGAAGAAACTCCATACTGATGGGCTTTTGGAATCACTTGATTATGAATCACTTGGTACTTGTGAACCGTGCCTCATGGGCAAGATGACTAAAACGCCGTTCTCCGAAACTATGGAGCGAGCAACTGATTTGTTGGAAATCATACATACTGATGTTTGTGGTCCAATGAATATTGAGGCTCGCGGCGGGTATCGTTTTTTTTCTCACCTTCACAGATGATTTGAGCAGATATGGGTATATCTACTTAATGAAACACAAGTCTGAAACATTTGAAAAGTTCAAAGAATTTCAGAGTGAAGTGGAAAATCATCGTAACAAGAAAATAAAGTTTCTACGATCTGATCATGGAGGAGAATATTTGAGTTACGAGTTTGGTTTACGTTTGAAACAATGCGGAATAGTTTCGCAACTCACGCCACCCGGAACACCACAACGAAATGGTGTGTCCGAACGTCATAATCGTACTTTACTAGATATGGTGCGATCTATGATGTCTCTTACTGATTTACCGCTATCGTTTTGGGGTTATGCTCGGCCGCATTCACGTTAAATAGGGCACCATCAAAATCCGTTGAGACGACGCCTTATGAACTGTGGTTTGGCAAGAAACCAAAGTTGTCGTTTCTTAAAGTTTGGGGTTGCGATGCTTATGTGAAGAAACTTCAACCAGATAAGCTCGAACCTAAATCGGAGAAATGTGTCTTCATAGGATACGCAAAAGAGACTGTTGGGTACACCTTCTATCACAGATCTGAGGGCAAGATTTTCGTTGCTAAATTCGGATCCTTTCTAGAGAAGGAATTTCTCTCGAAAGAAGTGAGTGGGAGGAAAGTAGAACTTGATGAGGTAATCAGTACTGCTCCCTTATTGGAAAGTAGTTCATCACAAGAACCGGTTCTGTGACAACTACACCAATTAGTGAGGAAGCTAATGATATTGATCATGAAACTTGAGATCAAGTTTCTGCTGAACCTCGTGGGTCTACCAGAGTAAGATCCGCACGAGTGGTACGGTAATCCTATTCGGAAGTCATGTTACTTGACCATGATGAACCTACGAACTATGAGGAAGCGATGATGAGCCCAGATTCCGCAAAATGGCTAGAGGCCATGAAATCTGAGATGGGATCCATGTATGAGAACAAAGTATGGACTTTGGTTGACTTGCCCGATGATCGGCAAGCCATTGAGAATAAATGGATCTTTAAGGAGAAGACTGACGCTGATGGTAATGTAACTGTCTATAAAGCTCGACTTGTTGCGAAAGGTTTTCGACAAGTTCAAGGGGTTGACTACGATGAGACTTTCTCACCCGTAGCGATGCTTAAGTCTGTCCGAATCATGTTAGCTATTGCTGTATTTTATTATTATGAAATTTGGCAAATGGATGTCAAAACTGCATTCTTGAATGGATTTCTGGAAGAAGAGTTGTATATGATGCAGCCAGAAGGTTTTGTTGATCCAAAAGGTGCTAACAAAGTGTGCAAGCTCCAGCAATCCATTTATGGACTGGTGCAAGCATCTCGGAGTTGGAATAAACGCTTTGATAGTGTGATCAAAGCATATGGTTTTATCTGAGACTTTTGGAGAAGCTTTGTATTTACAAGAAAGTGAGTGGGAGCTCTATAGCACTTCGATATTATATGTAGATGACATATTATTAATTGGAAATGATATAGAATTTCTGGATAGCATAAAGGGATACTTGAATAAAAGTTTTTCAATGAAAGACCTCGGAGAAGATGCTTACATATTGGGTGTCAAGATTTATAGAGTTAGATCAAGACGCTTAATAGGACTTTCACAAAGCACATACCTTCATAAAATTTTGAAAAAGTTCAAAATGGATCAGGCAAAGAAAGGGTTCTTGCCCGTGCTACAAGGTGTGAAGTTGAGTCAGACTCAATGCCCGACCACGATGAAGATAGAGAAAATGAAAGATGTTCCCTAAGCTTCAGCCATAGGCTCTATCATGTATGTAATGTTGTGTACCAGACCTGACGTATGCTTAGCAATAAGCTTGGCGGGAAGGTACCAAAGTAATCCAGGAGTGGGTCACTGGACATCGGTCAAGAACATCCTGAAATACCTGAAAATGACTAAGGATATGTTTCTCGTATATGGAGGTGACAAAGAGCTAGTCGTAAATGGTTATGTTGATGCAAGCTTTGACACTGATCCGGACGATTCTAAATCGCAAACCGGATACGTGTTTTTATTAAACGGTGGAGCTATAAGTTGGTGCAGTTCTAAACAATGCGTCGTGGCGGGATCTACATGTGAAGCGGAGTACATAGCTGCTTCGGATGCAGCAAATGAAGGAGTCTGGATGAAGGAGTTCATTTCCGATCTAGGTGTCATACCTAGTGCATCGGGACCAATGAAGATCTTCTGTGACAATACTGGTGCAATTGCCTTGGCAAAGGAATCCAGATTTCACAAGAGGGCCAAGCACATCAAGAGACACTTCAATTCCATCCGGGACCAAGTCCAAGTGGGAGACATAGAGATTTGCAAGATACATACGGATCTGAATGTTGCAGACCCATTGACTAAGCCTCTCTCACGAGCAAAACATGATCAGCACCAAGACTCCATGGGTGTTAGAATCATTACTGTGTAATCTAGATTATTGACTCTAGTGCAAGTGGGAGACTGGAGGAAATATGCCCTAGAGGCAATAAGAAAGTTATTATTTATTTCCTCATATCATGATAAATGTTTATTATTCATGCTAGATATGTATTAACCGGAAACATGATACATGTGTGAATACATAGACAAACACGACGTCACTAGTATGCCTCTACTTGACTAGCTCATTAATCAAAGATGGTTATGTTTCCTAACCATAGACATATGTTGTCATTTGATTAATGGGATCACATCATTAGGAGAATGATGTGATTGACATGACCCATTCCGTTAGCCTAGCACTTGATCGTTTAGTATATTGCTATTGCTTTCTTCATGACTTATACATGTTGCTGTAACTATGAGATTATGCAGCTCCCATTTACCGGAGGAACACTTTGGGTGCTACCAAACGTCACAACGTAACTAGGTCATTATAAAGGAGTACTACAGGTGTCTCCAAAGGTACATGTTGGGTTGGCGTATTTCGAGATTAGGTTTTGTCACTCCGATTGTCGGAGAGGTATCTCTGGGCCCTCTCGGTAATGCACATCACTATAAGCTTTGCAAGAAATGTAGCTAATGAGTTAGTTACGGAATGATGCATTACGTAACGAGTAAAGAGACTTGCCGGTAACGAGATTGAACTAGGTATTGGATACCGACGATCGAATCTCGGGCAAGTAACATACCGATGACAAAGGGAACAACGTATGTTGTTATGCGGTTTGACCGATAAAGATCTTCGTAGAATATGTAGGAGCCAATATGGGCATCCAGGTTCCGCTTTTGGTTATTGACCGAGAATAGTTCTAGGTCATGTCTACAAAGTTCTCGAACCCGTAGGGTCCGCACGCTTAACATTACGATGACAGTTTTATTATGAGTTTATAAGTTTTGATGTACTGAAGTTTGTTCGGAGTCCCGGATGTGATCACTGACATGACGAGGAGTCTCGAAATGGTTGAGACATAAAGATTGATATATTGGACGACTATATTCGGACACCGGAAGTGTTCCGGGCGTTTTCGGAGAAAACCGGAGTGCTGGAGGGTTACCGGAACCCCCCCGGGAGAAGTAATGGGCCTTATGGGCCTTAGTGGGGAGAGAGAGGGGCAGCTAGCATGGGCCGCACGCCCCCTCCCCATCTGGTCCGAATTGGACTAGGAGGGGGGGAGGGGCGGTGCCCCCCTCTTTCCCTCTCCCTCTCCCCCTTCCTTCCCCCCTCCTAGTAGGAGTAGGAAAGAGGGAGTCCTACTCCTACTAGGAGGAGGAGGACTCCTCCTTGGCGCGCCCACAAGGGCCGGCCGGCCTCCCCCTTGCTCCTTTATATACGGGGGCAGGGGAGCACCCTAGGACACACAAGTTGATTTACGGATCGTTCCTTAGCCGTGTGCGGTGCCCCCCTCCACCATATTCCACCTCGGTCATATCGTCGCGGAGTTTAGGCGAAGCCTGCGCGATAGAGCATCATCATTGTCCCACGCCGTCGTCTTGTGGAACTCATCCCGACACTTTGCTGGATCGAGTCCGGGATCGTCATCGAGCTGAGCGTGTGCTGAACTCGGAGGTGTTATGCGTTCGGTACTTGGATCGGTCGGATCGTGAAGACATACGACTACATCAACCGCGTTGTCATAACGCTTCCGCTTACGGTCTACGAGGGTACGTGGACAATACTCTCCCCTCTCGTTGCTATGCCATCACCATGATCTTGTGTGTACGTAGGAAAATTTTGAAATTACTATGTTCCCCAACAACTTCACCCCACTACAGCAAATACCTCAGTCCCCTGCACCAACTGTTCAAATGGGCTCTGAAGAAACTCATCCCACCTCATCTGTGCATGAAGAAATTCCAGCCACTAGTGCTGAAGAAACTGCTGCTGCTAACACTTTGGACATGCAGACTGCCCCTGAAGAGGAACCAGAAATTCCTCAGTCTGAAGAACCTGAGATTGTGATTCCTGAGGTTGTGATGCAACTCACTGACACTCCTGTGCCCAAGCCAAAGGATCCATTCTCAAAGAAGCAAAAGTTCAAGGCTGCTCATTTCTTCAACGAGCATGTGTTCTTCATTGATTATAATCCATATGATTCTGCTCGCATAAGGAAGAGGCGTTTCTGGACTGCTAGTCAAGCAAATTTCTATCCCTCTGTGCTATTCGACAAAGACAAAGTCTTCGAGCATGCACACATTCCTCACGTGGACATGGAATCACTGCCGTGCTTCGAGCCAGTCCTCAGTGTTCTTCACGACACCGGATTACTGAATTTCAGCACTGACATCTGTGATTGGAATGAAGAACTCATTCTTCAATTCTATGCGACGCTGCACATCACAGGAAATTCTGAAGATGTGAACACTTGGGTGCTGGACTAGATGTCTGAAAATACTCACTACAAGGCACCAACAACTGAATTGCTTCGTGTCCTCCCACTCAGTCCTCCCCTTGATGGTGCTCATTGCATCTACAATGAACCTGAACTTACAAATCATTACATGCAAGTGCTGATGAAGCCTTTGAAGCCAGGGCAGGCCCCACGAACCAAATTCCTCGTCAAGGAATTACTGTATGTGCCACGGACTGTCTATCGCATTCTGACGAAGACAATGAGTCCTATCAAAGGCCACGACTCAAATGATGAAGTAGTCATTGGCATCATGAAGAATATGCTTTTCAACATCATTCATGGCGTTCCCGTCAACTTCCATGATTTCTTCATGAGGACTCTGGCCAATATTGCTATGTCACCGTTTGAGCTGAAGCCCTATGCACCATGGATTATGAAATTCATCAGGACAAGGTCTTCCCTCAACTATAAGGCTGATACTCTGAACCATGGCAGTTTCTTGCCTCCAATTGAAGTCCTCAAAAGGACATATTCCTCACCTGATGACAAAGGCAAGGCAACTGCTGTGATAGATGAAGGCATTCGTCCATTGGATGGTCAATTTCGCAAGGCTGCATCTTACTCCACCAATGATGACTCTGCCACACATGATTCTGCCGCCAACACCTCTGCCAAGCAAATTCCTTAAGCCACAGCTCGTGGTGATGGTGATCGTGAGTTACTCCTCGGTCTTCATCAGAAAGTTGATCGCAATCATAAATGGGTCAAGCGTCAGTTTGGTTCAATTCTTCACAACATGACCTCAACCCACAATGCAGTGAAGAAAAACCAATACTACCTCCATGAAACCTTCAACCATACCTTGGCTGTTCTATCTCATATCTACAGCGCTGATGATCTGAAGAGCATGGGTCTCAAGAAAGAATTTGGTAGTCGCACCTCCAAGAAGAAATTCAAGAAGGTCAAGGTTCCTTCCTTGGAAGCCAGCTCCTATTCTTCATCGCGCGCCACTGATGAAAATGAAGACTTGGACGACACTGCGACATGCCCTACTACGGCAACCAACCCCGACAACGCTGGCGCTCCTCCATCAACTTGATAATCTTCAGGGGCGTTAGTCCTCAGTTTCAATCCTCTTGGTCATTCGATGACAAAGGGGGAGAAATCTGAGTTAGTCTTCAAGCAGGTCTATTATATGGGCGTTTCTTTGTTAAGTTACAACTCTCGCTCTTCTGAAACTTTTATTGGATCGAGTTGTAATCTTAAACCTGATGGTGCTCTGATACTTTTGATGCACTGTGCTCTGATTTTGCATGCTTATTCCTCATTATTATTATTGCTCGCATGCTGAATCTCTTCAGGAACCATATTTCATCATGCATTTCAAATTCTTCATATTATATGTCAAATGCATGTATGAATTACAAGATATAGGGGGAGATCTCCATGATTCAACTCTTCAAGTGTGCATTGCTTCAAAAGCAAATTCCTCACTATGCACATCTTCAGGGGGAGTTCTTCTATATCTTGCAATCAAATTCCTCAATATCAGTAATTACACTTCATATGTTTATCCCCATTGAAAACTTAACCTATATTGTCATCAATCACCAAAAAGGGGGAGATTGTAAGTGCATCTAGTGCCCCTTAGTGATTTTGGTGTATTGAAGACTTATCGGTTAAGGGACTAATGTGTTTATGAGTGTACATAGGTCTATAAGTCAATGAGGAGTTTGATATTTACAGAGAAAGTCGACCCCTAAAAATGAATATCTTCGACTGAAGATTTTGGTATTCCTGAAGACTTTCATGAAGACTTTGAAAGTGAAGAAATTGGTGTGTCCGTGAAGACTTGATATTCATGCGAGGAATATGAAGCTTGAAGACTTTCATTTTCATAGTTTTGTTTTCTCTTTCTTGAGTCATAGGAAACACCGTCTTTGTTAAAGGGGTCGAGAAATACTAAGGAAAAATTTCCATGTGATGCTCAACTCAAAATCCTACACCTACCAATCCATTTATGTGAAGCCATTGGAAATCTCATACAGATTCAGTCAATTTCTTGATGTGAGAGGCGAAGTTCTTACAGTGTTGAGAATTTGTTCTGACCGAGGAGTTAGGAATTCGCCAGTGCGGATTGCCTACATAGTGAGGAACATGATAGCCCTGAGGAATTTGAGAGTCAAATTTCCGACCGTTGCTGTGCTGCGCGCCAGCTGTCCCAAATATCTTATCCACCTAACGGTCATATCATTGAAGGGCATTTATGTCTTATCATGTCGGGCTGCTCCCAAGGCTATAAAAAGCCGCCCCCTACAACCACTAGCTGGTTGGCTGCTCCGAGAGAAACTAACACTTGTCATTTGAGAGCAACCCATCCTCCGAGGACTTTGAGTGAAAATCATCGAGTGAGGAAAATCCAAACCCAAACACCCATAAACCCAAAGTGATTGAGCATCACTGAAGAGATTGGTCCTGCGTGGATCCGACGCTTGTTACCTTTGAAGTCTGTGCTTCTTCCAGACGGTTAGGCGTCATGGTCTAGAGCATCTAAGAGGAATTGTGGATCGCCGAGTGACCAAAGTCTGTGAAGGTTTGGAAGTCGCCTGAAGACTTACCACGAGTGATTGGATGAGGTCTGTGTGACCTTAGTTCAAGAGAATCTGATGAGGACTTGGTGTCTGAGCTGCGTGCTCGATGATGGGTGTCCGGGACTGTGTGTCCTCGAGTTTAAATACTCAGCCGCTCCAACCAGATGTACAACTGAGACAGCAGTTGGAACTGGTCTACCAAATCATTGTCTTCACCAACCCTACTGGTTCTATTTCCTCAACTCATTCATTTCCTTATTACTGTGTTGAGTAGTTGTTCATATATGTGTTTGAAGACTTTGACTGAAGACTTTCTCAATTTCCTCAGTTCAATTTCTTCAGTCTGTTTGTCTTCATCTTGTGTTATCCTGTGTTTATGCTTTCTGTACTCTGCGATTGTCTTCATTTCATCATGATGACTATGTGTGTATTCTGTTATGCTTACTTCTGAGTACTTATTCCGCTGCTAGTAGTTCTTCGCTAAGGAATTTCCTCACCGGCAAATTTCTCAGTGAAGAATTCATAAAAATCGCCTATTCACCCTCCCTCTAGCCGATATAACGCACTTTCAAAAAGGTGACCCGGGAATCACCAAACCACACATGTCTACGAACATCTAAGCTTGTTGCCATCCTAGCTAGACCATGGGCTATCCCTAAAAAAAAGCTAGAGCGTTGGGTTAACTATTACATTTACGTTGTTCGAAACTAAAGAGCACTCCTAAAAATGTGTTACTCTATCGGTGATATCTCGCAGGAGCATACGACAACAGCCCCTGAAGACCCTCTCTCTACGCTAATTCACGTCTTTCAGACAATCGGATGCTATTTTTTGGCATTTGCTAGAAAAAACTAATTTTTGGTGTTAGGGCATGTCTCTCTCTCTAAGTGGTTTTGGTGATTGATGATAATGCTTTTACAGACTAATCGTGTGCATAGAGCATTTCAGATGTTCATTCATTGGCACGAGACGATTCCTTCCTCTCGGAGCTTAAGGTGAAGATAGCGTAGTCTCTTTCGTTTCAGTTTTGGTGGACTTGAGTCGTAGGAGACACCGTACTATTAAGAGGGGGTCCGTATAGGAAAGGCTATAGTGGAATCAACACCTACACATCCTTCTTGCACTCTTATCTCCTTCCCTCTTACTTGGAGTTGTCCGTTACAGGAGTGGGTTTTGAGAGGAGCCAGCGGTAGTACCGCCGAACCAGAGCGGAAGTACCGCTTATGGCCTCAAGTGGTAGTACCGCTCGTGGCCATAAGCGTCAATACTGCTCCTGTTCCACGCTAGTACCATCTCGATTCGAGGGTGTCGTTTCTCGTATCGGGTTGGGCGGCAGTAGGAGCGGTAGTACCGCTCTCGAGCGGTAGTACCGTCCTACCACCGCTCCTAGTGCCGCTCGGGGGCTTCCTCCTTCTTACCCCTTGTCTCCACCCTCTGTGCAAAGCCCCAACGGTTCTACCGCTGGGCCGAGCCGCAGTGCCGCTACCTGGTGCGGTAGTACCGTTCCCATGAGCGGTAGTACCGCCCTCTGCGAGCTGAGTTGTGGGATAACGGTTGGATTTGATTCCCCACTATAAAAGGAGGTCTTCGTCCCCAAGAAGACCTACCTCTTGTCCCCCAAAGATTCATTGTTGCTCCAAAGCTCATTTTCGCCTGATCTCTCTACCTAGCCAATCAAACTTGTTGATTTTCTAGGGATTGGTTGAGAAGGCCCGGATCTACACTTCCACCAAGAGAAATTTGATTCCCCCGCTAATCCCTTGTTGATCTTGTTACTCTTGGGTGTTTGTGCACCCTAGACGGTTGAGGTCACCTCGAAGCCACATTCCATTGTGGTGAAGCTCCGTGGTATCGTTGGGAGCCCCAACCTTGTTTGTAAAGGTTCGGTCGCCGCCTTCAAGGGCACCACTAGTGGAATCACGACACCTCACATTGTGTGACGGCGTGAGGAGAATACGGTGGCCCTAGTGGCTTCTTGGGGAGCATTGTGCCTCCACACCGCTCCAACGAAGACGTACTTCCCCCAAAGGGTAGGAACTACGGTAACACATCCTCGTCTCCACCGGCTCCACTTGTGGTTATCTCTTCCCTTTACTTTGTGCAAGCTATTATTTGTGTTGTATCCTTTGCTTGCACTTGTTGTTGTTGTTGTTGTTGTTGTTGTTGTTGTTGTTGTTGTTGTTGTTGTTGCTGTTGTTGTTAGCATCATATAGGTTGTTCACCTTGTTGCACATCTAGACAATCTATTTGTTGCTAAACCTAATTTGTTAAGAAAAGCTAAAAGTTGGTAGTTGCCTATTCACCCCCCTCTAGTCAACCATATCGATCCTTTCATTTGGTTTATGTTCTTTAGTTATTTCTTCCCCGGTTTGTGTTCCATTTTTCTACAGAATTTATTTTTCCATCTTTTTGTTTTTGTTTTTCATTATTTTCTTTTTTCCTTATTCCTAGTTTTTATTCTCAATTTTAATTTATTATTTCCTTTGTGTTTAACGTTTTAACTTCAAGATTCTATAAAAAATCATGATGTTTTTAATTATCTAAACTTTTTCTTAATACATGGTTTTTCAAGTTATGAGATTTTTTTTAAAAGAAGTCCCCATAGGCACCTTTCTTTGGATACCTTTTTGCTTTCTAGGCAATCAACTTTTTTAACTTTCTCTTCTAATGAAATAGATCTTTAAAAATCCTAAACATTGATGAAAATACATGCATTTTGAAATTGCAGCACAATATTAAATTGTGGTAATTTCTAAAACTATATAAACATTTTCTACATTCACTAATATTTGTAGTTTGCTAACATTTTGTTTATTCACGAAAAATTAGAATTTTTTGGAATAAAATTCACATATAAATATACTATATAAGAAGAATGAAATGAAAAAAATATAAAAAAGGAAAAACCAGACCAGAAAATAAAAACCTACCACACCCAAAAAAAAACGAAGGACACATGTGCTAAGGAATAGCTCGAAATGTGTTTGGCAGGCCTGTCGATGCAAATGGGGGTCAAATAGGAGGTCTCGCGATCCACGTAAAAAATAAATTCATTTGTTATTTTTGCCTTGACCGACGTTCAGTATTTCCCGTGACAGATTCAGAAACACGTCGCGAACTTGCCATAGATGCACGTGCGTCTATACTATTTTTTTTTTTTTGAGGTAATGCGTCTATACCATTCAAAATCCAAACTTGTACCGTCACTATTAACCACTAGTTTGAGCGCTATTCCTTACCACGTAGTGCACCACATGGGAGAATAACGGAAACGGAGCAAGATTGCACGTTCGCATCCTGCGAGTTGGCCGCACGCCCACGTGCCGCGAAAGGCAACGGGTCACACGAGCGGCAGTGACCAGCATGCATCTGTCTCCGTCGCTTTGGGTTCTTTGAACCGTTCGACGAGCGGCAATTACACGCGTGGTGTGTTTCCTCGCCCAAGCCCTCGCCGAAGCCGCGGGCAGCTGGTTTAGGCTGGTCATATTGGGGTAACATAAGTAGTATCATGCACTTGTGACTCGCAAACATGCTTATGTGGCAGACAATTACAGAAGAGAGAGATGGTTATAGTAACATAGATAGATACCGTAACATAATAAATGTGATGCTACTATGTGTCATGAATGGCAATAAATAAGACCACCTATGATACTAATCTATGATACTATGCACTATAGAGGTAGTAACATAGACTACTAATATGTGCATGTTACTAGTCTAAGTTACTCCCCACTATGACCAGCCTTACGGGCGTTTACTGGCCAGGCTTTGACAAACTGGGCAGGACGACGCCGGCGCGCCGTCGCGGCTCGTTTTATGATGGTAGTCGTTCTCGTTGGTCCCGAGATTTATTTTTATCATGTTCATGGTGCTTTGTATTTTTTTCGACAAAAAAAATATATTAATATTGTGAAGATATCAATTACATCCAGCCTCTACACCAACCAGATATCCAAAGATATCAAGCAAGGATGCACACAACCAAGAAAAAATAAAAAGAGAGGAATATAAAACAAAGACCCCGTCGCAGTGATGAAAAACTCACGACAGCAAAACTGCAAAAAGCGATTCTTCTAAAACGATGCCTTTAAGAAGGAAACAAGGCACCAGCATTGTCGTTGTCCGATCGAACACTCAGGAGAAAATCCGATTTCACAAAACAATGCCTTATGCATGCAAGGCCATTGCCAGACACAACCAATGAAGGCGAGACATTGGGCTTTCACCGTGGAAATCGTGACTCGGTGCTCGAGGAGCACCACAACAAATGCAGTTCACCTGTGCTGCCCCCCCCTCTTGCCAAGATCACCGCAGCAAGTCATCAACACCCGACACACAGGAAGAACCAGTGCCGCCATTCTTCGTTGGTGCCTTGTACTTTAGATGCACCTCTACACTAGATCTGAGTCATTTTGTAGAGAAAAGATCTCCTAACTGAAACACATACCTTAACGCACGGGCTATTTATAAGTCTGAACGAATTTTGAATTTGTGCAAATCAATTTTGGAGAGAGTACAAAGCGCAGCTCGAGGCCGACGGCGATGATGAACGACGCTGCGAGTGGTAGCGAGCATCGGCGCACCGTCATAGGCAAGGAAGGCGTCGATTGACAGGTGCGGGTGGGTGTGACGTGGTTCGCCGAAACGAATCTAGCCGTCGGGATGGTTTAGAGGGATGACCGAGGGTGGCGGCTGCATACTGTTGGACGGCGATAAGGAGAGGGTGAGGCAGCGAGCCGGCCGCGAGAGCGCCGTCGGCCGCGGGTGACGACGGCAGGTGGATCGACCGGTGGTGGTTGGCGGTTTCGGAGAAGGAAGAGGTTGGGGGTAGAATACAAACAACAATCATTTGATGAAGACCAACAGCACAAAAAAAGTGCACCATTCTTTTAGCCGACCTCCTACTTCCGTCCTGGTTATTGGTTCTATTCGTATTTTATGCCAAAATTTGATCATAGATTTAACTTAAAATGTAAATGCAGGTCATAAAAAATCATATCGTTGGATTCATATTTGAACATAGTTTTCAATGATACTATTTTTTGTGACATGCATTAACATTTTATTAATTAAATTAATGATCAAAATTTGACACAAAATACTAAGGGGACTAATAAATCAGGACGGAGGTCGTACATGAAACCACGCTCATACTCTAACCGTTTTTATTATAATAATCCGGAACGTGTTAGTTGCCAAATCTTGCGTCGTCAACACGCTGGTCCAAGTTGAGTCCAATCATACTTATCCACGCTCAGGAAGGGGTCGCCGATTGACAACACTCTTTTGTGCTTGTGCCCTACATGATATAGATAGTTAGACACTACGAGTATTTTCAACCATCTGCAATATTTACAGTATATTGATCCAAGGGTTGGCAAGAATCGATGTCCCCAAGCGGACATGCAAGTAAATTCGAAAAGGATACCCTCGTAATGGGACTAAAAAAAAATTAGAGCTAGAAAAGGTCCAACGTTGCAGTAAATTTCGAGCTTCAGTTTTCGTTTTTTGTACTGAGTTCTTCGGATGCTATCTTCGTGTGAAAATTTGCAAGCACCTAGAAAAGTCATTCATCTTTGATGTATAAAAGAAATTGGATTTTCAAATTTGTTTAACATTTCATTTAAATGTACTGTCATTTTTAGCGTTTTATTGAACACAGTACAATCATAAGCACCAGGACTTGAACCCTGATGGTCTGGGGATATCACTGCTCACCTAACCATCCAACTGCAGATTGTTTCGCTTTTTCTTAAGCGGTTTTGAATGTACTGTTCATAAGAGAAGAGATGAGCTCGGGGATCAGAGTTTGATTTCCGGTTACTTTCTCCCTCGTTTTTTTGGCCACAATGCAACGAACCTAGCTTGTCCACACCCCTTTCGATGGCCCCAGATTTTGGACCTCTCTACACGACCATCGCTCCCCACGGGTCAAAAAAGAGCCGCCAAGTGCAATAAACTCGCATCCACCCCGAAGGATCATCCAGGTCGGGCCATGGCCACGGCCACGAGACTATCCACGCCATGACTTTGACCACCTACGTAGGATGAAGCACACGTTCCACTTCCCGGCCGTATAAATGCACTGGCTCGGCCTCATCATCAACACAAGAAACCAGCGCCTCGCCGCAGCTCCAGGTCTCCAACGTCGAGGCGATCGACCGGTCTGACCTGTTGTTATTCATCGCCATGGCATGGGGGAAGAAGAACGTCGGCGAGTCGTCGTTGTCGCCCGGCGCCTCGCCGTGCCGCGACGACGAGCGGGAGAAGGTCCCCAGAGGGCACGTCCCGATGGTCACCGGCTGCGGCGCGCGCGTGGTGGTGCCGGTGAGGCTACTCCGGGACCCGTGCATCGCGGAGCTCCTTGACATGGCGGCGCAGCAGTACGGGTACGGCCAGCCGGGCGTGCTGCGGATCCCGTGCGACGCCGGGCACTTCCGCCGGGTCGTCGACGGTGCGCTGCACAGAGCCGACTAGGCGCCCGGCGTCATTAGAGCATGTGTGAATACATATGCAGCAGTGCCAGTGTAGAAGAATATATAGTTGGATATATGAAGTCTATTCTTTGATTGTTCAGTTCTTTTGTACATGAATACACGAGGAACGTGAAAGACAAATTTGTGTCAAATTTGATGCGCTCACTCCACCTGCACAAGAACGATTTCAATTGTGTCAGACGAGACATTGAAATCACAAACCAAATCATTAGTTACACGCGTTTGGTATTCATTGGGCGCTATGGCCGGTCACGACGTCGCCCACGGGAGCGAGGCGGAGGCTTGCCGGGGGAGGGGGGGGGGGGGTTGCGGTATCCATACAATGGTAGGTTTAGTGGGACCGTGACTGGCGATGTCCTAGCGGAGGAGGCAGCAAGGCATGAGAGGTAGCATCGCAGGCCGCAGGTGGTTGGGCCCTAAGTTTGGTTTGTTGGATGAGAGGAGGACGAAAGGCTCTCGGCCGATGGATCATGATTGGATGGCAAAAAAGTGACTGGACCCAAAAGAGAGAGAAAGAAATCAGTCCACCGGAAAATACTTGGCCCCAGTTACAGTGTCCATCCTTTTGCTTTTTGCCACCATGATATCTCTAAGAAAATGTTTTTTTTCAATGTCAAAGTGATGGTGAAAATTAATAATGTCTAGCTGCGTCATTTGAAGATCAAGATAGCTTAGAGATCCAAAATCTAAATAATAAAAAACATTGTGTCCCTCATGTATTTCTTCATAGGTGAAAAACTGTTAGCTTTATATTTGTGCTGTAACCATTGTTGAGGAAATCATTAACTGGTATCTGCTCGGTTGGCTGACAAGTAGAGGATTAATAGTCCAATCGGCGAATTAATCCATCAATCGGATGATTTGTCAGTTTATCGGCTACTTGGTGACCCTATGAGTAGGGTTTAATCGGCAAGTTAAATGGTTAGTTAGATGAATTCTTGAACAGGGGTTGCAGCTGCTTTTGTCTTGCGCCGAGACCTTGTAAACTGTGTGGACGCGTTGGTTTGTGCCTTGGCTTAATTAAAAGTTGGGAGGGAGGAAACCCCTTTCATTAAAAGAACATTATGTCCTTAATTAAATAGTTGTTCAAACTTCCTATACTAAGAAACAAGCATACCAAATCAACAACATAAATAAATATGTGGGATCCAATGACATCACTCACGTTCAATGGAAACGCGTGAATTCGCACTTTTAGACCAGATCGGTGAAGGAGAAGCAAATTTTCTTTCATTTGAAAACCTTCGCTATCGAAGATGGCTCAATGTTAAAACGAAGATTGACTTAGCTGGAGAATGCCTCCCAACGTGCGTATAAAGACATCACGGTTGCAGAATTTTGTATCGCACTGTTGCCAAATGTGATTTCTGAGAGGATTTAGTAGATTATTGACTGATAGCATGGAACGTTGTACTAGAATGATTAGATTCCAGGTAGTTGTCACAATGGTTGAATTTAGAATAGAGCAAAATTCTCAGCTAACTTGATGTGCCAGGCTCACGTTCATCGTGATTGTGACCTTGTTATCAATAATTTTTGTAAGATGAAATTCTTTTAGATTTAAAACTTTCTTGTGATACCCTAGCAAACGGATGACTATAATGAGGAATAATATCGTGAAGCATAACATGCACATGAGTGAATGGTGTTGCTTTTGTTATAAAGATGAAACAAATAAACAACTTTTCTTTGAATGCATGCAAGTTCACTCGCTCTGTATAGTCTCATCTTTCAGGTAAGCTCTAACTCTATCCACATTGAAATGTTCCGTGCATGTATGGTAATTGGTTGTGTGGGGTATACAAACAAGGCTTAGTGATTAGAGCACTGCTACAGGGACGGCAAATTTCTAGCCGAAATATGGACGATGGATCAAATCATCCGTTGGATTCCATTTTTTCGCAAATCAACACCGTTTAAGACGGGCATCGTCCAGCATTTTTCCACGAAGTGTCGTGTGCAAAGTACTTTATAGCGATTAAATCTTGGTGTGAACGACGGTCCTCTGTTGGGTGTTAAGGTTATGCATGCATTATGTAGTTTTTGCCCCCAAAAAAGACTTCTTCCCCATTATAGGCTATCATTATGTACCTCGTGTTTTTGTATTTTGGGTGTTTCTTGCTTCGGCCTCTGGAGCAGCAGCCCATCTGGATAGTTGAGCCAGTACTTAACAGATGCGGGGGAGATGGTCGTAGACATCAGATCTGACGAGTAGAAACGTCTAGATTATCAAAAGGGACGGCCAGAAATGCCAAGCATAGAGACGACTCGCTTTAGGCTCAGTTTTACTGTATTAAATGTCCAAAAGTCTATCCTCCATAATGATTTCTTAAAAACGAGAACTTCTTTTAAGGTTTACAATAGTTGCTTGTTAATCCCGAATACCTCTTATGTTCAATTTTTTTACAGAAAATTTGTAAAACAATTATACAGTGAGAACAAATTCCTACAATTTTGCTTAAGAAAAAACTAAAACAAGGCAAAACAGCCAACAAACTATGAGACGGCGAACTGGATGTACCTCAGGTGGTTAGATTTGTTGCAGTGAAACCAAGATGATGAGCCGGTTCAGTGTCTCAAAGGTGCTTATAGAGATATGGTGTGTGTGTGTGTGTTCATAAGGCTAAATGTATGTTCATGTATATAGGCATATGCGTTTGTAGCGTGTTAAAAACCCGGAAGACCTGACTTGTTCAACCATGCGCCGAACCTACGTACTGCGCACCACTTGCCGTAAGAAACAGTGTCCCGAGAGACTAGTCCGCACCGCTATAGTTCAAAAGAAGCCGGCAACTTCAGGTGCAATAAACTGCCATCCACCACGAAGGATCGAGGTCGGCCATGGCCACGACTATCCGCGCCATGAAGTTGACCGCGATTCTTGGAAAGTGTGTTACATGGGCCCCGTCTTGTTCCCCCATATATATGGAATGGATACTGGAGTAGCACGGCATCTTCATCTCCCCGTGTCTTCAAGCTCGAGGAGATCAATCAGCCATTTACTCTGTCCTATTCTTATTGATCGCCATGGAATGGGGGAAGAAGAACGGCGGTGATTCATCGGCGTCGCCCGGCACTTCGCCGTACCGTGACGACGAGCGGCAGAAGGTCCCGAGAGCGCACGTCCCCAAGGTCACCGGCTGCGGCGAGCGCGTGGTGGTGCCGGTGAGGCTGCTCGGGGACCCATGCATCGCGGAGCTGCTTGACATGGCGGCGCAGCAGTACGGCTACGGCCAGCCGGGCGTGCTGCGGATCCCATGAGATGCCGGGCACTTCCGCAGGGTCGTCGACGGCGCGCTGCACAGAGCCGACTAGCCGCCCGGCCTGACACGTGGGAGCATGCATGCGTGGAGCTGCTTGTACATATGCAGCGTCGACAGTGTAGATGGATGTATATATGTTGGTGGATATATACGTATATAGGCATGCCTGGTCAAACTAAGAGCATTAAGGACCACCCTCGAGGACAATTTTGTGAGGTTACAATAATTAAATAAATAAATAACAAATGTTTGATGGTTTCATTATGCCCACACAGGAAGCAGTGACTATTCCCAGTCCAGCCTTGTGAAGCAACACATCTTTTGTTAAAAATGCTATTTCTGTTATAATCAGCTACAAAAAGAATTTTGATTGTCAAAAGCATCTTGAGCTTCCACATCCTTCTATACCATACCAGGGTCAGACCTTAAGCTATAAATATAGATCTCGAACAATAAATGGTACTCCCTTCGTCCCATAATATAAGATAGCTTTTTACACTAGTAAGGGTGTATCTCGCTACCAATTCTCCGAGTCACCCTATCAGATCATCAGATAAAACAACATCATCCACCAAAGCTTTTAAATCTTCAAATAAGTTTCACCCCTCAAAGTTCTTATGAATTGCAGACAATCCCAACCTTCGGATTTCACCATGATGACAGTAACTTTCTTAGAGAAGCACACCGTATATAATCTGGGGAATATGATAGCAAAAGGAGTATCATCTATCCAAATGTCTTCCCAAAACAAAGTTTTTTTTCATCTCCAAGTACTCTCTTGGCCAATCTCTAAAAGATACTGCTGACTTTCATCAAACTTTGCCAGAAGTGGGATCCACCAGATTCTGCACCCATACTTGAGAAGGTCTGAGAATGTACGTTTTTTTTACAGGTTATGCCATATACCTTCAGTGTTTTCTACTCCCGCCGTCCCATAATATAAGAGCGTTTTTTGCACTAGTGTAGTGTCAAAACACTTTTATATTATTGAACGGAGGAAGTAGTTTCAAAAGCCACTTGCAAAGCAAGCATTGATTCATAGTCTGAAGATCTAGAACCCCATGACCACCACATTCTTTAGGTAAACAAATAGTAGGCCAATTGATCAAGTGGTATTTCTTTTTCTATTTTGACTGTCTTGCCAAACCATTCTAGCTCTACTAGAGTTCATCTTCTTCAGGAAACCTTTGAGAGTTTCCAAAAAGGAGAGCATAAATAATGGAATGATGCTAAGACAGACTTTGGTCAAAGTGACCATGTCTCCAATGGAAAGTAGATAGCCAATCCAACATCAGAATACTGATAGATATTGCTTTATGGATAGCTTTATGTGCCGCATTTGAGATTCTAAAGCTGGGTGTGCATGCGAAGAACACTTATCAAGTTGCGCTTATGCAGTCCAAGCCAAAGAGATGTAAAAGAGCAATGCCTATAAATATAGAAAAAAGTCTATCCTAAACTCCAAATTGTGGTGCTTGGTCTAACTTTAACGCTGGAAAGCTATGAAATTGCCCACATTAAACCCTGAAACTTTCTAAATCTGTATAACTGAAATCCTAGCTGATTTGACGGATAAAACTCTAGCTGATATTCGCTCAGGATATCCGGTAGTACTATATGAGCAGCGTGGTGCAACTAACCACATATGTTCGACAAAATGACACAATTTTAGAGTTTAACTAAATTTAATGAAATTTCAGTGGATGTGACATAATTTGGCATTCCAGTAGTGAAGACTCGTATGAGTTCTGTGTCGACCCAGGTACTATGAAAAAAAAAAATGGAACCAGTTTTCAGTTGGGGAAATAATACAATGGGATAAAAGTTATTACAATGTCGCAAGTAAAAGCTATAAAGTTTTAAGAAGAATTTTGTAAGCGGGATACTGCTAGCTAGTTGTTACGACTTCATAGATTAATAGAGGAATCCATTTCATAGCAATGGCTTGTTTGCTGGCGCACGGTAGATTTTTTTGACAATCCATGCAAGTACCATACTGTGTGCTTCTTCTCTTGAACACTCGGTGACCCAAGAGTTTGGACTGTGAGCCAGGAGATAGATCCCAAACTGTCAAAAGAAGACGCCCAATGCAATGGAACTCCGGCTGGTCTACCCTGAAGAATCTAGGTATTCTCAGAGTCTCCTTGGTACAAAGTCTAGTCTCCCACCAGGCCATATGAGCCAACCAACATTGTTTTGTACGTTGACCGACGTGAGGACCCTATTGTGTTTGCATATAAATACGAGGACCTCCGCTCCCTTGTCGTCTCAACGCAGCACCAACCAAGCAAAAGAAAGAAACCAAACAAACGACCACCGACCTCGATCGAGGCGTGTGCTCGCCATGGCGTCGAGGAAGAAGAATGGCAGCGAGGCATCAGCGCCGGGCCACGGCGAGAAGGTCCCGAGGGGGCACGTCCCGATGGTCACCAGCTGCGGCGAGCGCGTGGTGGTGCCCGTGAGGGTCCTTGCTGTTCCTTGCATCGTGGAGCTGCTTGACATGGCGGCGCAACGGTTTGGGTATGGCCAGCCGGGCGTGCTCCGGGTGCCATGCGATGCGGCTCATTTCCGGCGGGTCCTGGATTGCGCGCTGCGGAGAGCCGGCCGGGCCAATCCCTAGGCAGTCACACCAAGCGGGAACACATGTGGTGGATCTGTGTGTATACAGTGTGGATGAATATAGGTGCATATACATGTAGTCCGTACTCTCTTATTTTGCATTGGTGTAGTCCGTTCTTTGATTGGTCAATTCTTATATGGATAGAGTGCATATATACAGTCTAGATGACTACAGATGATATATGTGTATATATACAAATTTGTGAAACGTTTGTTGCCGCTGGCCGGCGGAGAGGGCATCATTGGATCCAGTCGCGATCGAAGCGCCTGAGTTTAGCCAGGTCATCCGAAGCATGACCAGAACACGTGGCTGTGGAGGCCCACAAACCGCCTATGTGGAACGGGGATCGAGTAGATAAGAAAGAAGTCGGGGCGTGCTCGTAACCATGCCGGCTCACCTCTCGGTCGGGACACACGATGTCAGCAGCCCTGTCAAGGCGGACCCGCAGGTCAGCGAGAACCAACGCGTCGCCACGGCTCCGCGCACGAAACGGGCCAGGCAGCCCAACCCAAGAGTCATTGGGCCGGCCTGGGTAAACTGAAGCCCAGGCACGCAACTACTTGAGGAGCGATCAGGATCGAGCGAGGGCATCCAGTGGATCACGGCTGCGGCGGCTCGGCTCTTATCCCCTTCCTCCTTCCCTCTGGCCACGAACCCTAGCCATCCATTCTTGTAATCTCCCCTGTAATCGCTACCAAATCGAACCCTGTGAGTGAAGCGTTGCTAAGTAATCGAGAGATCCACCTCCACCCTCACATCTGGTATCAGAGACCAGCCCTTTTTCCCCACCTCGCTCCATTCTGGCGCAGCTAATCGAGACCAGAGGGTTGCGGCAAGCTCGAACTCACTTGCTCGCCATGGATCCGGCGATCGAAGCCTTCCTCGACCGGCTTGACAACACTCTCAAGGCCCAGAACAAGGCAATAGCAGAGATCCAGGCGTCCACGGCAAAGATCGACGATCTAGTCAACTGGCGCCCCGATCTGGAGAAGCGCGTCTCCGATCTGGGGGAAGCGGTGGCGGCGCTCCAGATGGCGCAGCCGCCGTGCAGCAAGCCGAGCGACGAGCCTCCAGTGGCGATCCCGAAGCAAAGCCCTTCTGCGACGACCGGAGTCCTCACGGGGCCCGGTGGCGGCACGGGCAACGATCTGCAAGGGCCAATCGGCCACGGCGTCTTCAATCTTCCACGGGGGAACATGGCGGCGTCCTTCCTAACGCCGCCGCCACCCCCGGCATCAGGTCCGTCCTCCTCTTTGACAGCATCACCAGCACCCTCGTCGCCGTTTGCACACGCTAGTCAGCTATTGTCAGGGCTGGGGCAGTCCCATCCATCCATTGTGTTTTCACAATACACAGGGGACAACCCGAATCTGTGGAAAACGATGTGCGAGCAGTACTTCAACATGTTTGGCATCTTGCCGTCTTTTTGGGTACCCATGGCGGCTCAGAATTTCTCAGGGTCAGCCGCTGTGTGGCTGCAGTCCATATAGAAGCGGCTAGCAGAGTTCGACTGGGAAGCATTTACATCTTTGCTTTGCACTCGTTTTGGGCGCGATCGGCATCAAACGCTGATCAGACAGTTTTATACTATCCGCCAAACTTCTTCAGTAGCGCATTGCATCGAGCAATTTGAATTAATCATTAATCACTTGGCATCATATTCTGACACGATCCATCCTTTCCATTTCTTAACGCGATTTGTCAAGGGATTGAGGAAGGATATCCGGGCGGTGGTGCTCGTGCAACGCCCACCGGACCTGGATACGGCGTGCGCACTCGCTCTGCTTCAGGAAGAGGTGGCTGAGGGCGTGTTTGGCAGTCTTCCACGCCCACCGGAACCGACCCAGCGAGGCAGCTCGCCACTGCCGCTGCCTCCTCCACCGGTGCGCGCAGTGCCTCCAGCGCCAGCGGTCGATCGCCGCGGCACGGATGCAGCCCCCGCGGACTCCTTCAAGTTTAAGACACTCCGAGACTACCGTCGCGCCCGGGGTCTGTGTTTCAAGTGCGGCGAGAGGTGGGGGCATGACCATGTGTGCCCCACTACTGTCCAGCTACACGTCGTCGAGGAGCTGTTGGACATCTTCGACCTCGACAGTTTTGTGGACACGCAGCTGGGTCCTGATGAAGCTGCGCAAGACACAGCCATGGCAATCTCAGTTTCGGCTGTTACAGGAGGGGTTTCAGCTAAAGCCTTTCAACTCAAAGCGTGGCTGCAAGGGCATGAGGTTCTCATGCTGGTAGATTCCGGCAGTTCTAATTCATTTGTCAACGAGCATCTTGCAAGGCAGCTCTCAGGGGTTCAACCTCTTTCCAAACCCAGTCGCCTCAGAGTTGCAGATGTGGGTGAATTGTTTTGCAAGGAGGTAGCCACACAATGCACATGGTATGCACAGGGGCATGAGTTTTATAAGGATTTGAAGGTGTTGGCCCTGGGCACATACGATGTCATCCTGGGCATGGATTGGCTGGAGGAGCACAACCCAATGCAAGTTGACTGGCGCGCTCATTTCATTGAAATACCAACACCAGCGGGTCCGTTGCGTCTCATGGGGCACGACGCAGCGTCAACAAGTTGCCAGTCCATCAACAGCTTGCAGCTGCAAAACCTATGCAGCAAAGGATCTGTCTCGCATATCATACGTCTTTGTGTGGTAGCACCTCAGCCTGAGATCTTGGAACAGACACCAGATTGCATCCAGGAAATATTGGATCAATTTCCAGACGTATTTGAAGAACCAAAGGGGCTCCCGCCAAGGAGGGCATGTGACTATCGTATTCCGCTCATTCCAGGAGCACGGCCAGTTAACGTCAGGCAGTATCGATACAAACCTGAGCAGAAAACTGAGATTGAAGCTCAAGTCGAAGCATTGTTGAAATCAGGAGTGATTCAGCGTAGTAACAGCCCTTTTCATCCCCGGTTATCCTGGTAAAGAAGAAGGATGGCACCTGGCGTCTCTGCATCGAATACAGGCAGTTGAATGCGATTACAGTGGTCGGCAAATTTCCAGTGCCAGTAATTGAAGAACTCCTCGATGAGCTTCATGGAGCAGCATGGTTCTCCAAGCTAGATTTGCGTGTGGGGTATCACCAGATCAGACTAGCTCCGGGCGAAGAGCACAAAACAACTTTCTCAACACACCAGGGCCCTTTTGAGTTCAAGGTCTTGTCCTTTGGGCTCGCAAGGGCTCCTCCCACGTTCATTGAAGGGCTAACCACGACTCTCAAGCCGGTGATGCGCGTCTGTGTACTCTGCTTCTTCGACGACATCTTGATCGTTAGCGACACTCTGGAAGAACACAAGTGTCACGTGCGACAAGTGTTGGAGCTATTGCACAAAGATCACTGGAATGTTAAGCCCAGCAAGTGTGCTTTTGGTCAGAGCAAAATTGCTTACCTGGGCCATGTCATCAGCGCGCAAGGTGTGTCAACAGGCCCCACCAAGATAGCTGCAGTAGCAAATTGGACCTCACCTCAAAATGTCAAGGAAGTCAGGAGCTTTTTGGGACTTGCGGGCTACTATCGTCGTTCCGTGCGCAATTTTGGAGTGATAGCGCGGCCACTTTTTAACTTGTTGAAGAAGAGCGTCCCCTTCCTTTGGACATCAATCACAGAAACTGCCTTTCAAGTTCTCAAGAAACAACTTATCACAGCTCCGGTTCTGGCCTTGCCAAACTTTGAGCAACCATTCACAGTTGAGACCGATGCATGCGACCGTGGCATAGGGGCAATTCTGCAGCAACGGGGACATCCAATAGCGTTCATGAGCAAGGCTCTGAGCCCACGTTACCAGGGACTGTCGACATACGAGAAAGAATACCTGGCAATTATAGTTGCCGTGGAACAGTGGCGTCCATATCTGCAACACTCGGAGTTTGTCATCTTCACAGACCAAAAGAGCCTCACGCATCTAGAGGAACTTCGTCTCAACACACCGTGGCAGCACAAGGCTTTCACCAAGCTGCTGGGACTCAGGTATTGTATCAAGTACAAGAAGGGAACTGAGAACAACAGCGTCGATGCTCTCTCACGTGCAAACCCAGCAGAAACCTTGTTCATGGTCACATCGTGCCAACCCGGCTGGCTGGAGGATGTCGTCAACAGTTACAACAACAACCAGCATGCTCTGAAACTACTGGAACAACTAGCGATTCGTGAGGATGCCAAAGGACGATTCTCCCTTCAACAAGGCATCATCAGATTCCGAGGAAGAATTTGGCTTGGAGGGGGCACACAAATACAGCAACGGATCATCCAAGTGTTCCATGACAGCCCACTAGGTGGCCACTCCGGGTTTCCAGTAACTTACAGGCGCATTCGGCGCCTTTTAGCTTGGCCTAAGATGAAGATTCAGATCAAGCACTATGTGCAGTGATGTTCAGTGTGTCAGCAAGCCAAGCCGGATAGAGCGGCGTCACCTGGTCTCCTATTGCCTCTGCTAATCCCTTCCAAACCATGGGACATAATTACAATGGACTTTGTGGATGGCCTTCCCCAATCGAGCCGGTTCAACTGCTTAATGGTGATTCTCGACAAGAGGACCAAGTTTAGCTACTTCTTGCCATTGGTGCACCCTTACACTGCGGCATCAGTCGCACAACTCTTCATTCAGCAAGTTTATAGGGTGCATGGCCTACCGGGAGCAATCGTATCGGATCGAGATCCTGTGTTCACCAGTCACTTCTGGCAGGAATTATTCAAGGCAGCGGGCACCCAACTCAGACTAAGCACAGCCAATCACCCGCAAACAGACGGTCAGACGGAGCGTGTCAACCAATGCGTCGAAACTTTTCTGCGCTGTTTCTTGCAAGCATGCCCAAGACGATGGAGTTTCTGGATTCTGTTAGCTCAGTTCTGGTATAACAACTCTCATCACTCATCTATAGGTATGACACCTTTCAAGGCAATGTTCGGGTATGAACCAAGGCATTGGGGGATCACAACAGACAATACCTGCTCGGTGCCAGCTCTCGAAGCATGGATTGAGGAACGAGACACAGTCCAGGAATTGCTACAGCAACATCTGAACAGGGCGAGGCAACTGATGAAGAATCAAGCAGATAAGAAAAGATCATTCCGGACTTTTGACGTGGGTGATGAAGTGTACATGAAGCTACAGCCATACATCCAAACTTCCGTCGCGCCGAGAGCCAACCACAAGTTAGCATACAAATATTACGGCCCTTTGCCGATCATCGCCAAGATCAACGACGTCGCATACAAGCTCCAACTGCCTCCGCAAGCAATGATTCACCCAGTCTTCCACGTCTCGTTGCTGCGGCGCGTGCTGAAATCGGGTATGCCTGTCGAAACTCACCTTCCTCATTGTTCTGACGAGCTAGCAGTTCCTGTGGCAGTCCTCCAGTCGCGTTGGAAACAGGAGAAGGGCAAGATGCGGGAGCAAGTTCTCATACGCTGGTCCAATTCCAATGTACTGGGCGACACCTGGGAAGACAAGGCGGGACTCAAGGAGCGTTTTCCGTTGGCTGAGGCTTGGGGGCAAGCCTCGACTCAAGAAGAGGGGGATGTCAACAGCCCTGTCAAGGCGGACCCGCAGGTCAGCGAGAACCAACGCGTCGCCACGGCTCCGTGCACGAACCGGGCCAGGCAGCCCAACCCAAGAGTCATTGGGCCGGCCTGGGTAAACTGAAGCCCAGGCACGCAACTACTTGAGGAGCGATCAGGATCGAGTGAGGGCATCCAGTGGATCACGGTTGCGGCGGCTCGGCTCTTATCCCCTTCCTCCTTCCCTCTGGCCACGAAACCTAGCCATCCATTCTTGTAATCTCCCCAGTAATCGCTACCAAATCGAACCCTGTGAGTGAAGCGTTGCTAAGTAATCGAGAGATCCACCTCCACCCTCACACACAAGTCGCCGGTGCAGGTAGGAGTGCGCAGCCGGGGTGTGCTCGTCGCCATGGCTGCCGCCAGCTGCATGGGCTTCTCTCCAGCCGCAAAAGGAAAAAAATGTATTTTTCGCGCCAATTTTTTTGTTTTTTTTATCCAAATCCTTAGAAAAATGGGGGAAACAGAAAAGCCGAGAAAAATAAAAAAAGCATCTAAAACCTGAAAACGCGTATCGGTAAATAAAATTTAAAGCAAAATCATCTAGAGTGCGACACGTGGCGGCCGCTGAGAGCGCCCCAAGCTGCGCGGTCTCAGCTCACTCAAGTGATTCTTGGGGAGGCTCCCGTAGGAGCGCTCTTTAATTAGTTGCTCATGCCCCGTCCCTTCTGTTTTGTACAGTAGCTAGCCTCGCCACATTAACCGATACTAGACCAGGCCGACGAAATTTTGGGGGAAGAGGGGGAGTTAATTAGTTTAGAAAGTTAAGTAACTTTTTAAGCCTTTTGTAGGCGGATATTGTCTTTGGAGGCCGAGCTCCATGGAGCTCGGTTCGGTTTTGAAAATTTTGAATTTTGTCAAATTTCATATTTTTTACATTTCAAAAAATTCTGAAAAAAGACACATATACATGAAGGCATAACACACATATGTGTACATTTTCAGGGCAAAATAAGTTGAAATGAGGGCTGTGCAAAAAAGATAAATCCGGAGCTTTTTAACACATGATACTATTCATCCTCCCAGGCCATGAATTTGTCTTTTTTGTACAGGTCACATTTCAACGTTTTTCATTCTGAAATTTTACACACATAGACATAACGTACTTGTTTACTTGCACAATTTTTTTTAGATTTTTTTGAAACTGAAAAGTTTAAATTTTGATTTGATTTCAGAAAAAGGCCTCCATGGCTCCTGGGAGCCAAACGTCTGCTCTCTTTTGTAGGTGTCTATTATTGCTCTTCACACTATGCAAGGCGAATTTTTTTTTCGTTTTCTCGTCTTGCCCATTTTTTCCAGCTCGGAGCGTGCGTATTCAGTAGAGAACTAAGTTGTTTTTCTTTAAAAAAATGCGGGGTGAATAGAAGAGGATTGCGCAAGCACAAGGTGTAACGGCCAACCCCGCCATTTTACTCTAAAATTAGGCAACCACCCAGAAGTTCTCTAGACTGCAAGCCAGGTCAAGCAAAATAGCTAAAGTAAACAGTTCAACTAGATAGCAGCCATGAAGTTACACGGATCTTATCTTCTCGTATTGGTCCGACCAGAATCAGCCTGTCTCAGTCCACACCGTGACCCAGTGGCCGCCGCATCTACACGGTCCTCAAACTCTATGGCCGCAAGAAGAAATAGACATGAAAGTCTCCATACATGAGTTAATGACCCATAACATACGTGCGTTTCTTGGGCATGCATCCACGGAGACGCCCGATGTTGAAAACCATATGGTCTGGTTATGTTCCTGTCGACAAAGACCTCCGTTGAATTGGCCAATTTGCTGTTATGTGTCCCCCTCACTAGTCATGCGTGCCTTGTTGCTGCAAAACGGCATGCAAAGCACATGTTCCTCTATTGGAGAATGTATCCGGTGCTATTAGTTTTAGGATGCTATCCATGCTCCCAACCTAAAAATCGCCCTTAACCAACTCAAAATAATACTAATAATCATCCCACATGGTTAAAATTGAAAAGAAGGTACTCTCTCCGTCCGGAAATATTTATCATCAAAATGGATAAAAGGGGGTGTATCTAGACGTATTTTAGTTCTAGATACATCTCTCTTTATCCATTTTGATGACAAGTATTTTCGGACGAAGGAAGTATGTGTTTCTTGTGTGGTATCGTAGGATATTACGCGAATCTGGTGATCACTATTCTCATGCAAAGGGGAGCACCTGTAAGCTTTTGTGTTGGGGTGGGTGTGTGGGGGTGGGTGTGCGTTTCTAAAGTAGATCTAACGACCTAAACCATCATAACTTAATTTCCCTTCAAAAGTTGCTTACCTCACATACTGTATGGTTGGAGCACTTGTAAGGTGGCCTGTCAACA
Source organism: Aegilops speltoides (assembly GCA_021437245.1). Lineage (NCBI taxonomy): Eukaryota > Viridiplantae > Streptophyta > Magnoliopsida > Poales > Poaceae > Aegilops > Aegilops speltoides. The sequence goes on from CM038144.1 coordinate 5,838,492, forward strand.
AGAACACCTTGCAATAAGGCATACATGTGATAAGGTGCTTGTTGTAGCACAACAGTGGCTTTATCTTACGTTGTTCTAGATAATTAAAATAGAGAGAGCAACTAGCCAAGGGATACCCCTTGCGGGAGCCCCGCAGGGTCACTTTCGTGGGCCGAGAGCGCGCCAAGTGGCGCGTTCAGCCACTGTCATGTGTCGCGTGCTGGGCGATCCCTTTGAAAAAAAATTGTACATGTTTTCAGGTTTTAGATGGGTTTTTTCGGTTTTCGGTTACGCATAGTTTTCCCTAGGTTTCAGAGGCACATATTTGCTTCCACGAGAAGGGAAAACATTGTGATTTTTTGCTCGGAATTTTTTTAAGGCGCAAATTTTCTTCCGCGAGAAGCAAAAAAAAACATTATTTGATTTTTTTGTGTGAATTATTTTTTTGTTTCCATGAGAAGCACATCTTTGCTTCTCGGAAAGAGAAAAGGTTCACGGTTGTTGCACAATTTTATTCCTGTCACGAGAAGCACATATTTGTGAGACTAGTCTTTCTACTATGCAGATATCGTGCATGCATCCACCATTCCCTTATTTTTTTGTGATATGTGTCATCACAATATGTAAACTGCTTTTTTTTTTTTCGAAAAGGGGGGCTTCCCCGGCCTCTGCATCAGCATGATGCATACGGCCATCTTATTAAACATAACAAAGTCCACAAAGTATCCAAGTCTGAAAGTTTTTAAGTAGGAAAATAAAAAAGGCTCACACAGAACCCGAAGGCTAGATACACAAGCTAGCCAAAACACAAAAACATCACAGCCGGTTGGCTCCAAAATAGACAGGAAAACTAATTGCCTATCCTATTACACGACCGCCATCCAAACCGGCTGAATATATCCCGAGCTACCGTCTCCCATCGGATAGCAGCAAATAACCAAAGCTCCACGGCCTCCGTCGGAGTGAGTAGCGACCAGGAACGGATAAGAGCCGTAGCTCTGAAGATAACCTGCAAAACATGGATATTGGTTGATCTGTTAAAAACGAAGTCATTTCTGCAGTTCCAAAGTGCCCACAAAAAGGCGCAAACCCCCAAGCGAATGTGTTTTGCTAACCCAGGCTCTACCCCAGTTAGCCATGTCCCAAACAGCATGCGAATCGTCCTTGGTGGGGTAATATTGAAAGCGACTTGAATAGTCGTCCAAAGGATTCTAGCGAGTGGGCAGTCAAAGAAAAGATGTTTAATGGTTTCACCCTGATCACAGAAACTACACCTAGTAGGTCCTGTCCAATTACGCTTAATAAGATTATCCTTTGTTAAAATCACCTGTTTATGTAGGAACCACATAAACACCTTGATCTTTAAAGGAACTCTGACATCCCACACATGCTTTGAAGTGGGAATCGAGCTAGAATTAATAACATCCACATACATCGATTTAACCGTGAATCCACCCGACCTAGTGAGATTCCAGCGTAATTTATCAGGTTGTTGAGATAGTTGTACCTGCATGAGTCTCCTGACTAGATGCAGCCACTCTTCCCAACGATTGCCCACTAACGATCTTCTAAATCTGGATATCCGGGGTATCGAAGCGAAGACCGATGCAACCATAGCATCGCGCCTTCGCACTATACGATCTGAGGACGGATCTTGAATTGCTAGTGGCGCCTCTCCAAGCCAAGTATCCTCCGAATCTCGTGCTCGCACCATTACCAACTAAATGCGTTGACCTTCAAAAATGAAAGCTTCACTTTCATAAGCCCTTTCCAAAAGGGTGAATCATTTGGTCTAACCGACACCGAGCCAAAGTTTTGGTTTGGAGATACTTGTTACATAAGATTTGAGCCCACAAGGCGTCGGCTCCGAGGATAACTTCCACAACCACTTACTAAGCAGGCACCTGTTCTTAACTTCGAGATTCTCAATCCCCATACCCCTTGGTCTTTCGGTTACAAATGATATCCCACTTCGCTAACCGATATTTTCTCTTAATCTCATCCCCCGCCAAAAGAACCGCGATCGATAGAAGTCCGGTCGTTTCGACGCTAACCGGCACTTCAAGAAGGACAAAGGAACATGGGCATGCTCGTGAGCACCGAATTAATGAGAATTAAACGGCCTCCATACGACATGAGCTTGCCCTTCCAACAACTTAGCTTCTTCTCGAAACGATCCTCAATACACTTCCATTCATTATTCGTGAGCTTACGGTGATGAATAGGAATACCTAGGTAGGTAAAAGGCAGCTCACCCAAACCACACCCGAACAACTGTTTGTAATCCTCTTGTTCCTCTTTAGCTCTCCCAAAGCAGAACAATTCACTTTTGTGGAAGTTAATTTTGAGCCCACTTAGCTGCTCAAACAAACAAAGCAGCAACTTCAGGTTCCTAGCTTTTACCAAGTCATGCTCCATGAAGATAATAGTGTCATCAGCGTATTGCAGGATGGATATCCCCCCATCCACTAAGTGTGGCACCAAGCCCCCTATTTGGCCAACTTCCTTGGCTCTCCCTAACAACACCGCCAACATATCGGCTACTATGTTGAACAGAATAGGGGACATCGGATCTCCCTGCCGCAAGCCCTTATGTGTCTGGAAATAGTGACCTACATCGTCATTCACTTTTATACCAACACTTCCCTTTTGCGTGAAGGTTTCGATCTGTCTCCTCCACCTCTCGTGGAAACCTTTCATACGTAAGGCTTGTTGCAGAAAAGGCCATTTAACTTTGTCATACGCTTTCTCAAAGTCTACTTTAAAGATGACTCCATCAAGCTTCTTAGAATGTATTTCATGGAGCGTCTCATGCAACACCACCACCCCTTCAAGGATGTTTCTGTCTGGCATGAAAGCTGTTTGGGATTGCTGCACCACAGAATGCGCAATCTGTGTGAGCCTGTTAGTCCCAACCTTGGTAAAAAATTTGAAACTGACATTCAAGAGACAGATAGGACGGAACTGCTCAATCCTGAGAGCGTCGGTCTTCTTTGGAAGCAACGTTATCGTACCAAAGTTCAAATGAAAAAGTTGCAGCCTACCAGCAAATAAGTCATGTAAACTGCTTAAATATAGCATATATGTATTGATGCATAGCATCCTGACATCAGAGACAGTGTATTGGTGCATAGCATCCTAACATCACACACAATATTTTCTCTCACCTAACATTTCATAATGTGATATTTCCTAGTCAACCACATCTAGTTTATTTTTATTTAAAAGTTACATGTGTCATTTTTTATAATAGTACTCACTCCGTTTCATAATTTTTTGCAGTTTTAGTACGAATTTGAAATTTAAATTTTTTCAAGGAATATTCGGTATTGGGCTTGTTTTGAAGATAAAATCAAAAGGAAAATGCACATTCAAATGGAATATTTTTCTGAAATTTATTTAGTCATATACTGTTGTTCCAAGTTTAAGACTCAAAATAAATGCATGTATAGTTGTATACTAATTAGTGGGAGAGAGAACTGTGTTTGGCAGGAAAGTATTCTGAAAACCAAAGTATTGAAAACTATAATATTTTTTTCTGTTGGTATAAGATATCATAGTTGTTACACATCAAAGTATTTTGCCGTATCAACAATAACATGCATGTATGGCTACCGTTGTGGACAGCGCCGGAAAAATTGTTGGCTAGCAGTTGCATGCAAATATAGTAGCTAACTACCCGTTGTACGCAAACTGTTGGAGCAGCTAGCCATGTATGAAGAACGGCCATGCACAAGGCTTGTGGATTATCAATGAGCACGGTTCGCAACATGGTGTGGGTATCTCACCAGGCGGAGCTGGCTACCCGTGCGTGGACGACCGGACTGCTTGCCCTTCTTCGAGGACACAGTCGAGGCGCGGTGAAGCTACTCGCAACCTGAGCAGGGCTGGTAAAAACTTGCAATAGATCCGATCTAAGAGCATCTACAGCCGAGCGATCCAAATCTGCTTTAAACGTTCGGCAAACGGCCCGTTCAGTGACAGGTAAAAACAAAACGGGCGCTTCAAACTTTCGGACTGACTGGCACCCCTCATATCTAGCCTAAATATGGACCGGATATGGAGAGGCTCGAGCACGATCGGGCGCGTCCGCCTCATCGGGATTGACGGCCGGGTCCCTCGGGAATCGCCCGAAAACCCAGCAATCTGACGGGTGTCTCCTCCGGTGTGGGTGTGAATGCCAAATGGCGCCGCTTCGACTCACCGTCCGAGGTCAAAGTCTGGCTATTTACGCTGGTCGGCATCCCCAACCCTAGCCACAACATCTTTCTCCCTCTTCCCGTCGCCAGACCAAGCCTATCCAGGATGAGGCGTACATGGAATCCAATCGGCGCTTCCTCCAACAAGAACAGGTGAAGACCGACGCGCTCTTCGATGAGGTGGAAGCGGAGATGGAGGCGGAGAGAGAGGAGAAGCCGGAGTTGCGTCTGCTGCCACGTACCCACAGCCCGGAACGGAGATAGTGGACATCTCCGACGATAACGAGTAGCGTATCAAGTATTAGTTGGTCTATGCAGTATGTAGATCTTTTCTTTGCATGGTCTGTATGATTTTAACATTTCACATATGAGGGTTCGGATGCAGATATGGTTATTTGAGGAGTGCCCGCATATGTGCCTGGGTGTGTCCGCGGGCGTTTTAGTGACCGGATTTGCCAAGTCCGGCTCTAAGTTAGTTGTGCGCCCCGTGCCCCTCGTGGCATCATGCCATGGACTAAGACTTCCAAGTAGCAGCGTCAATCTGTCCATCGCCATGATCAGGGCTGAGTCAATCAACGCACAAGGTGAAAACGGCATAGCCATGCGGAGCAGGGCCGACATCAGGAGCGGAGGGGCAGGTGGAGCATGGAAGAAGATAAGGGCATGTACAATGGTGCTATCTATCAAGTGACATGTAGGATAAACTAAATGCTAAGGTGGAGGAGAGAGATCATAAGGAAAGCCTTGTCTTTTCGTATTTAAGAGATTACCTCTTAGCACAATATGTCTCACCACGTTCTTAGAAATTGTTTTTTTTGCGAGAAAATTTCCGATCTATTCATCTTCAATCATGGCAGTACAACGAATACCAGAAATAATAGAAATTACATCCAGATCCGTAGACCACCTAGCGACAACTACCAAGATCAAGCGAGCCAAGCGGCGCCGCCGTCATCGCCCCTCCATCGCCGGAGTCGGGCACAACTTGTTGTAGTAGACAGTCGGGAAGTCGTCGTGCTAAGGCCCCGTAGGACCAGCGCACCAGAACAGCAACCGCCGCAGATGAAGAATAACGTAGATCAGAAAAATCCAATCCGAAGACACACGAACGTAGACGAACAACGACGAGATCCGAGCAAATCCACCAAAGATAGATCCGCCGGAGACACACCTCCACACGCCCACCAACGATGCTAGACGCATCGCCGGAACGGGGGCTAGGCGGGGAGACCTTTATTCCATCTTCAGGGAGCCGCCGCCGTCTCGTCTTCCTGAGCAGGACACAAACCCTAGCAAAACTGAAAGAAACGATTAAAAACGGAGCCCTCCCGCCGACCCTTGCCGAGATCCACTGCGCCCCCATGGCCCTAAGGCCATTGGAGAGTAGGCGGACCTACGGCGGCGGCGGCGGGAGGCAAAAACCCTAGCTTTTTGTGGAGGAGAAGGAGGAGGCGGCGGCTAACTAACGGACGTACTTAGTTGCTAAAGCACCCTCCACGTTGCATTATTAGCCCGTTCTTAGAAATTGTTATTAAATATAAAACTAAGAGATAACTCACTGTTGACATTTTTTTTATCATCTCTAAACTACATGCAAGTCTTAAGATAAAGCAGTCTTCTCAACCATCGTACATGCCCTAACGTGTGCATGCGATGCCTCATTCTTTTCGGTTGCTCTGTTTTAAATAAGGAGGGCTGGCATTTTTTTAGACAGAGTAAATAGTTTGGTTTTGCAAATACTACGGATCCTAATACTCAACATTATGGTTTTTAGTGAGAGTCAAACACTCATAGTAATTAAAATTGTGGTGATTAAAAAATGGTAATCCTAATACTTAGAAAATTCTGCACGCGTTTGGTCTGAGAGGGAAAAGAGTAGAGAGAAGACACAAAGTTGATTGATGAATTGTCAGAATACATGACTATATTACTCAAGTAACAATAAATGCTACTAGCAAGTTTGTGTGCATCCTTATCTCAAACAGAGTCGCCGGTTGATCTATGCACAAGACATCTCGTGCATGGTACAACTGTTTCCTCACAGATTTGCTTCTCGTGAGGCACAAATCTGCTTCCGCGAGAAGCGCAACTATGTTTCTTTAGAAAAGGGAAAAAATCATGATTGTGTTTCCCGTGTTTTTGTGTGCTTCCACTAGAAGCGCGTATTTGAGGCATAGATCTATGCTTCTGAAAAGGAAAAAGGTGAAACAAAAAACGTACGTCCAGCTCTGGGTTTCTTTTTCATGGAAAAAAATCATCAAACCTATTAACATGGGTTCTAGTTTCAAAGATCTCGATGCGAGATTTCCAATGAAGAAAACGGTTAGTGATTTAGATGCAAGGTTCAAAAAATAAAATGTTTTGCAAAAAATCTACGAAAATAGGGAAAACTCACAGGTTGCGACAAGTGACGCACATGCAGTGTGTGACTTGTCAAAGTCTGAGAAGGTGAGAGTGACATTTGCAACGCGTATCGCTTAATTAGTAATTTCATAAAATAGAAGCATATCTTTTCTCCTCTTTCCTCCAAAAGGCGGACCTGAACCCCCACCCCCCCCAAGAAAACACATAAGCCCTTTGCATTATCTTTCAAAAAGGGAGTATGATGCCTACAAGGCCCACATGGCACTTAACAAACCGTACTGCACCAAACGAAACCCCATGTGGTTCAAACATCACCACAAAAACACACACACACTCCACACACGCACACACGCGCGCACGTACGCGTGCGCGCCCACACACACACACACACAATCCTGAAATATCTGCCTAGTACTACCTTCATCTCGAGACCTCCTCCTTGGCACCTTAAACGTTGCGGAGAGGAATCGGCGCTCACGGGCATGCCTCGTGGGCCAGCCAATTATGGAGGCCAGTGTTCAATGGAGCAACTTCGATTTTCCACTAAAAAAAGCTCCAGCATTCCCTTGTTCTCCTGTTGCCGTCGACCGGCTAGGGTTAACCGATCAACCATTGGCCATTCACTTTGATTTTTTTTTTTACAAATTCAAAAAACTTCACAAGTTCAAAAAAAGATAACATAATCTGTAAAAATAATGAATTTGCAAAAAGTGTGATTTTAAAAAATGATTGATTTCTATAAAAAAATCACCAGTTTAAAAATTCGTCAATTTTGAAAAAAAAAATCGTAAATTAAAACTCTTCATCTATTTTGGAAAAATGTTCATAAAATTTGAAAATTTTGTGAATTTTTAAAAAGAATAAAATAAATTCAAATCGAAGGAACGCAAAGAAAAAAAGAACAAAACCTGTCCACAAAAAAAGACTCAGAAGCTACTAGAGAGGCTTCTCAAAACCATGAAGAGCTCTCTCCCGGTGCACCCCTTAGATGAGCCAGCCCAACTACGAAGTCCTTCAGTGCCAATTAACAAAATGCATGTTAAATGGTGCAGAAGGTGCCAAATAGTATTCGGGCTTTGTCTCAAATTATTTTTTCAGCCCCGGGCTCCTAGAATATCATATTGCCATAAAAATTTGCATGGAAATAGAAAACTTGTTCATCCTTAATGTACAAAAAAATAGCTATTTATTTGAATGTACTGTTCACATGGGAAAAGATGAGCTCGTGATAATCTATGGATTTTACGGATTTTTGAAACATATATGGAGGAAAAAACTAATGTTAAAAAAGCCAGCTCTTCCTCAATATAAGAAGAACGCTGTAAGTGAGCAATTTCTCTCTTGCTTCAGCCGCTCTAACTTGTAGGGGGGGGGGCAGCCCACCATGGCGCTGATGCTGGCACGAGATTGCTAAAGGCGATATATATAGCAGCTCCCACACCAAACGAAACCATACGGAATGTTTGATAAGGTTGCCTGTACGTGGGGAATAGAATTGGCGCACGATGCTTGTGGGGTAGAACATTTAAGCATTGTATCCCGGTTTTGGCCAAACTTCACTGTCATGCCTGGGTTTTTTTTGTTTCCCTAATCTTCTAGAAGGCTACCATTCGGTTTCTTTTCTAGGTTTTTCCATTTTTCATTTTCATTTTTTAACAAGTTAAAAAAAATCAATTTTCCAAAATGTAAGCCTTTTGCAAATGTTCAAGTTTTTCAACAAACTCAAAAGGTGTTACATTCTTTGAAAATGGTCATCTTTGAATTTGTTTTTACCAATTTTCAAAAAAAAAACTTTGAAATTTTCGACAAATATTTTAGTTTTTTACAAGAATGTTCATTGATTCAAAAACTCAAAAAATTGTTCATGAATGTAAAAAAAAGTCAAGACTTTGTAAATAACGTTCATTGATTCAAAAAAATGTTCTTGATTTTAATTATTGTTTGGGAATTTGTGAAAAGCTTTCGCTAATTTGAGAATAATGTTCACGGGTTCCAGAAATATTCATGATTTCCAAACTATGATTATGATATGGGAAAATATGTTTGCAGATTTAAAAGATGGATGCAAAAACTAAAAGGAAAAGGAACAAAGGAAGGAAAATAAAAAAGAAAGAAAAAATTAAAGAAAAAATTAAAGAAAAAACAGACAGGAAAAACAAAAAAACAAAAACAACGTATAAAAAGAAAAGGAAAAAAACCTAGAAGAAAAAACGAAAAAACATGTTTAGGGAGAGTTCTAGAACATTCCCAAACCAGTGGAAATATTGATCAACCATCAGTTTCAGCACTTGCAAATTCATTTGGTTGCAAGGTGGAAAGCCACCCATTCACATATCCATGCTTACCCATGGGCACCACCAAGCCCTCTGTTATGGATCTCATTCCTGTCATATCCAAAATTGATAAAAGGCTATCTGGAGTGACTAGATTCATGAACTACTCTGGCAGACTCACATATGTTAATTCTATTGTTGCTTCCATGCTTATTTTCTCTATGTGCTCTCTTAAAGTTCACTACACCATATTGGATCATGTGGAAAAATCTAGTAGGAACTTTCTCTGGTATGGAAAGGAAATTAATAGAAGAGGAAAATGACTGGCCAGCTGGGATATGATTTGCAAACCAAAAGGTCAAGGTGGTCTTGGAGTTCTAAACCTGAGAATGTAGAATAAAGCCCTTCTTATCAAGCATCTCTATAAATTTTACAATAGGATGGATATTCCTTGGGTCAAGTTAATTTGCGAGGCTCATTATCAAAACAATGAGGCTCCACACACAAATCCCAACAAAGGATCATTCTGGTGGAAGGATTGTATGAAAATGTTTGATCTATTTAAAGAGATGACTACATGTGAGATCAGATCAGGAAACACTTGCAAATTATGGGATGATAGTTGGAATGGAGAGATTATGCATTTCAAATTCCCTGAACTCCATTCCTTTTGCAACCAAGAGAATATCTCATCAAAAAGCCAAAGATAATGGGAACCTATACAACTTGTTCCAGCTTCCTCTTTCCATCACTGCCCATCAGCAATTTCATCTTCTTTCTGATAAATTACATAATATCATATCCAACAATGACAAGGATATATAGAATTTCAATTGGGGTAGTAGTTTAAATATGACCAAGAAGATTTATAACTTCTTACTGAGAAATGAAGATGTTGTCATCACTTTCAAATGGATATGGAAGTCATGCTGCCTTCCAAAACATAAATTCTTTTGTTGGCTTCTTCTTCATGATAGAATAAACACATGTGACCTTCTGACCAGGAAAAATATGCATCTAGATTCCACACTGTGTGTATTATGTGATGCTGAAGACTATGAGGACAGAATACATCTTATTTTCTCTTGCCCATTCAGCCAGGGTTTTTGGTGGAATATTGGTCTTGAATGGAACACTGATCTGAATATCCATGATATGATTATTGAAGCCCATCAAAGATATAAACTTCACCATTTCATGGAAATTCTAATTATTGGATGCTGGAGTATATGGAATCAAAGAAATGATCTGATATTTGAAGGGATCCCTTGCTCTATCAATGACTGCGGATATGAATTTATCAAGACTTTCAAATTGACAATGCTAAGAGCCAAGCCCAGTTTAAAGGAGGGAATGTCTTCATGGATTGATAACATTTAATTTATTGTTTTTTGTATTTACTCAATAATCTCTCTGGTTGTCTCCCCAACAACCATTGTAAAGACTTTGTGATCCATTATTATAATGAAAAAGATCTACAGTAAGGCTTTTGCCTTACTGTTTTATGGTCAAAAAAAGTGGGAATGTTTTTTTAGGCAAAAACCGGTGGGGATGTGTATTGCCTGTAGCATACAAGGGCACACGCCCCGCACAGATCGGTCACGTTGCCGACCCATTTACTTCCTTTTTCTTTAACACAGTACAGACGCAAGCGTTCATATACACGCGCATACACTCATCTCTATGAATGCACACACGCACACCCTACCCCTATGAGCACCTCTGAAAGACTGAGCCGGCATATCATCTTAAAATTTACGAAGCCGCCATAGGCACCTCGTCATCGACGGGAGCGTCTCCTCCCACTGAATGCGCATCGCCGGAAACCTTGAAATAAATCTAGGAATAAATGCGAGTACCAGGACTTAAACCCTGGTGGGCTGGGGATACCACAGTCCCTCTAACAATCCAACCACAGGTTGGTTCACGGCCCATTTACTTCCGATCGGTAAATAATAGCGTAGGTAGACTTTTGCTAAAAAAAGAAGTAGCACAGGTAGATTCCATGAGTTCAAAAAAATATAACTTTGAAAAAAATCTACTAATTTAAAAAGTATTCACGAATTCCAGATATTGTTCATGAATATGCTCACGAATTAAAGTAAGCGTGTGAATTCCCAAATATCCATGAATTTGAAATTATTTCAGAATTCAAATTTTTTTCAGAAATTTGATAAATGTTGAGGCATAAAAAAGGTTATTGAATATTAAAGTTTGAAAGAAAAATGTGAACAACAAAAATGTTCATCGATTCAAAAATGTTCTTGAATTAGAAAACTGATCACTGACTCACAAAATTTGCAAAATCAAAGGTATGTTTTTGGAGTAAAATAACATGTGTTACTCATATAGCATAGGTACTTCAGACTTACATAATTCGACAACGTTTTCAACTCCAGAACCAAGCCACATAGCCATCCGGACACTACTTATACTATAATTAGCAAAAGTATGACCAAAATTATTGATTCTGTCGAATATGAGCAATACAAGTATTTAGTTGTGTCATGAGCAATTTGATATCATGCACAAGAAATCCAAAGCTTGATCTATCCGTACCTTCTTATCTCAAAAAGGTTAACCGCTTCAAGACAATCATTCTCGATATATATTGGGAGTTGGATCCACTGACAGGCCTTCTTTGGTTAAATATAATTTGGCTTCCAAGGTAAACGAACAATCTCGAAGGCACGTGCACGAAGAGAAGACAATCTCCCCGTGCAGGTACCTTCAACATTGTCGCCTTCGCGCCCTTCACATGGCCCAAGCCAAGCTAGCACATAATTATTTATTAGGTTAGATGTAGTTCGTTCGATCCTGTCCAGCCAGAGGTGATTCTTTTTGGCTTTTTTTGTTTCTTGTACCATCTATAACTTTTTAATGTCGCAGGGGCGATTTTACCATATGGTCGCCATTGGCACGTGCATGGGCTGACACCTCTGCAGTCAAAATTGTCGGATGCAACGCTCCGAACACACCCATCGGTTACTGGCCGTTACTCCTAGCAGGATCTAGACAGGCCCTACAGATCAACACTAGTCTTTTCTTTATATTTTGTCCTCACTTGTGAGCACTTGGGACCAACTTCCCAGTCGGTCACCCATCCTGAAATTGCTCCAAGCTAAGCATGCTTGACTTTGGAGTTCATTCAGAATGGGCTTCCGAAGAAAAAGAATTCCTTATTGTATGAGTAGTCTATCATCCTATTAAGTCAGACTATCATATCAAAGAAGTAGGAAACTAACACCCCGAGAAAAAAAATACAAGAGAATCATTAACTGGGCCAACTAGGTTGTTTCCTGGCTTGTTGGGCCTAATACGCAGCAACCAGCGGGCCAAATAGTGCCATTCCTTTCCTACCCTCCTCCATGGGCCAGTTCTTTTTGGCTCATGATTCTTCACAATCCGATTCTGGGAAACTGCCCACTTAATCAACTGTCCAGCTCTCTTCTGCGATTCCAGTATGAGCTTGTTGTATGAGTTCTATGATGATATGTGTGTAGTGCCCCTAGGCATGCACATAATTGTTAACACTTGGTCGTTTCAAATCATACAACTTTATATTCCATCTACAGTAGCCATGAATCATACAATTTTACTTCATAGTTCATACATAATAATCATCCAACTATTTCAATCATACAACTTGTACTACCAAAATACACATTTTAATCTCCATCTACAGCAACCATCAATCAGACAACATGTACTCCATATGAAATAATCATCCAAATTTTTTCACTATCAGTTAGGCCTGCACAGCTCGTGAAGGGAGACACGAATATATTGTGTGCTGGCTTGCCTGTAAGACTGTTGTCGAATCGACCCCTAAAAAGACTGTGGTCGAATCGAGAAAACAAGCGGTGATGCCTTTGCTAGCACCGAGACTAGACCACTGCTGATGGGCAGGAGAGATAGCTCACGAAGAGTCAGCCGTCTAGTCAGGGCACTAGTTAGGTTGTGACTCCGATGGGCTGGAATTGTACTCCAGATCTTGCACACGGTTGCCCATCGTGAATCCCCTATGTTTTTATATTTTATTGCACACTATATAATTCTTGATTTATTTTTACAAATTGTGCATTCTTTGTCGACTGTGAATACGACATGCAACATAACATCATGGGTTCAACTTTTACCATCGAGGCGTTGAAAAAATGGTTGTATGGCTAGCATTTAGTAAGTTATTTGATATGTATCTCACCACTCTTTACATCCCCAGACCACGCATGATGTTTATTCAAACTTGTGAAGCTCATATTTCTCATAGACTAGAGCAGAGTACTATAGTGTACGTGCCCAGGCTAGCTCCACCGTGTTTCCCTTTTTCCTTTTATTTTTCTTAGTCATAAATCATTTTTTATATTTGTTTAGTTTTTATTCCATGCATGCAAACTAATGATAACATACGTTAAATTATAAGAAATTATAATGTGTTTATATTTCTAGTTACAAAAAAAGTTCAGCAATTTCAAAGAACATGTAATACTTAAAGATAGTCATGAATTTCAAAATGATAACAAATTCTACAAAAATTTAGAGATACTTTTCAAATTGAGAGCTTAAATTTATCCCTGAATATGTTAAATTTCTCTAAATTTAAAATTATTAACGACTTGACAAAAAGATAAAAAAAACTAAAAATATTGTTCTGTGTTTTCAAAAAATGTTTGGGATTTGAGAAAAATACACAAATTTTAGAATTGTTCATGAATCTTTAAAAAATTCAATTTGAACCAAAGTCAACAAATTTGAATAATGTTATAAATTTAAGATATGCTCACAAAATTTATAAAGGTTCGCAAATTCGATAATTGTTCATGAATTTTAAAATTTTAATGAATTCAAAAAAAGATCATGAAATTCAAAATTGTTAAAAATATTAATTAAATTACAAGGTATAAAAGGGAAAGCATAGAAAAAGGGAGAAAATGAAGAATAAAAAGGAAAAAAATGAAGAATAAAAAGGCAAAAAAGAAGAAGTAAAAATGTAAAATGGAAATGAAAAGGAAAAGGAAATTTTATTGGACAAAAGAAAACCGACAAGAAAAAAATATGTTGAACCTTTACAAAACTAGGTGGAAGTGTCAGAAACCGCCATGTGACCCATCTAAGGGCATGAACTATGGAGGAGAAAAAAAGACATGTGCTCCATCAAATACATAGGCATGGAAAGATTGAGGCTATTGCTCATTTGCGTTCAGTCCAGTCCAATGGTGGCTATGATGTTGTAGCCTCACACCCGTCATCTTTAGTCCCCAAAGTTTTCTTCTTTTTCATTCTTCCTTCCCTTCTTTTCCTCTCTCTCCTTACCTTTTCTTTCTTTTTTGATTGAAGAACCAGCCTCCACCACAAGCTTCAGCTGGCGCATCAAGCAGTGGTCCTGTTGGCTGCTTCACGGTGGCATCCGAGCCTAGCTGGCTTATTGGGCATCCTCTTTGAGGCTACCCATTGGCCATGCCCTAATGGGTTGGCGCAAGAGAGAGGCTGCGTGGGTGACCGCTATCATATCACTTGCAAATTTTCTATTCTTTGCAATTGCTAAACAAATATAAAAAAACGATTCTGCCCGCAAAAATAATAACATAAAAAATATTAAGGACCATGAAAAAAAGGAAAAAGGGAAACAATTGCGAATGGACTGGGTGAGCGATATGTAGCAATTGCGAATTTTCTATTCTTCGTTGTTAAGTCCAAAGAGTGGGCAACCCATAAAGAGAACGCGCAGGGTCCGATTGCTCGCTTGTGCAACACGGTCCGGTCCAATCCGGCCTCCCAAAGACAACGACCGTGATCCACGCCGAACCCGACCGGTAACCAACCCACCGGGCAGTGTACGTACATCACATGAGTGCAAGCAAGCCCCGGTGGTCTCACACAGTCACACGACTGTTCGCCATTGCAACCACGAGAAAAGAAGCCACTATTGAGCATTTGCGAGCTCGCATGCACACTTTGTGCGTGCAGTGCCGGCACTGCACACCCATTACCGGGCGGCCCCCGTACGTACCAGAGTAGAGCAGTGAATGGCCATCCTGGTACTGTTGCCACCTATTACTCCTGGCCATGGCCGCCAGTGTGATACATAGATGGCCGTCCTGCGTCGCACGGCCAGACTCTGCTCTCCTCTGCTAGCCATCACGAGTTACGCGTGATGACGGTACCTAAGTACGTGGTGCTCATGGTAAATGGCTCTGGCTTCTTCTCGCACGGCCCGTGCGGCCTCGAGGTTTTACTGCGTAGTTGGTGCTGGTGATCGCGTGTCCCAGGATGGATCAGAGCATCAATGCGGCTGCCATGGTCTCGCCCAACTCGAACCGGCAGCGCAGGCGGCATCTTCAATTCTCGGTTTATTTCGCGCCCCGGCCGGCTGGACGGACGGACGGACGGTTAGCCGTCGTCACCAGTGCGGTGCGGCGCAGATGGGACGTTGCTGCATTAGAATCATCAGTGTGCCGCGCCATAAACCCTCGGTTAGAGTTAGAGCTAGGAGGAGTACAACGCAAAGCCTGATCGTACTGCTGCTGCATTTATACTCGCTGATCGGTAGTGGGAGTACGTAGTATAACATTAGTTCATGGTACGACGTAAATGCAGATTTTGTACTCCTAGTGGTATAATCTACTTCCACCGAGCCAAGTAACTGAGCTAGCAATGTCGAGGCAGGCCCTCGGAAATTAACCCACCCAAAATATCTAATGTTGCCACTGAACTTTAGCAAAGTCTATCGAGGGGTTGTTTGGATGCCCGCTACACCACCCTATCAAAACCCTGCCCCTCCCTCCTCCCTGGCTTCCCTCGTATCCACCGAAGGATGTTTGGCGGGCTTGGTTTTCTCCCGCTTATTCACCGGCACCGTGTTGTGTGGGAACGCGGTGAATGATGGAGAGACGGCCAACTACATGTAACCATCATGTGCCGATGCTCCTCACCGATTGCGGTGGGAGAGCATGGTGGCGTGGTGGGTAGTTTCAGGGCTAGCGACAGCGGTAGTCAGACTCTTGATCCGAGGTTCGACTTGCACATTTGGGCATTGACACGGAGACGGCTCAACGGCGGCGGGGAGCGGGCAGTGACCTTCCCTAGTGGAGCTCTACAGGATGTTGGGTTAGGGTTACCCGAAGATGAGATGTCTGCATCAACGACCATCTCTCGGGGTGTTGCACGAATTCTGGATATTTCATCTGGTCCTTAACCTTCACTCACCACCCCTCAACCTCTCAGGGGGAGGAATTGAAGGTGGTGTGGCAGTGGCGAGAGGCTACACAGCGAGGTCCTCAACCCGCTTCCAGTGTTCTCTCCAGTGGCGCATGCAATCCTTGGGCCCTGTCAATTTCGTGGCTAACAGCACCGCGACATTCAATATAGAGATTACTGGCATTTTCTGTAGAAACCCCATGATCTCACATCTTCATCTATGGCAGGCAATATTGGCCTGTGGTTGTGTGTTGTGGCCCTTGTTAAAGTTGTTGGCTCGAAACTTTGCTTCAGGGATGAGAATACTCATTTTTGAGCCAGGCTCATCTGTACACACGCTAAATAAAAAAATCAAAAGGAAAATTAGCAAAATTTAATTTCTTTTGCATGGTAGATAATTTTAGGCGGGAGGTTTGTTCCAATTTTCAAATGGATGTTGACATGCTTTTCAAAATTAATTGCCACTTTTTGTTGTAGCAATATGTTTATTTAATCTCAGACTACACTTGTGGTTTTCAAGTATCTACTCCCTCCGTTTTAAAATAGATGACCCAACTTTAAACTAATGTTAATACAAAGTTGAGTCATCTATTTTAGAACGGAGGGAGTAATCCATACTGAAATTTTGAAAATCTGACGGACCGGAACAAGGTCGTTAGCTTGAAGACTTCCCGCTCGCAGGAATTCCAAGTTCCAACCGCAGATTCCAAGGTCACGCCGGCTGAGCGATGCAGCGGCGCACCCTCAGCTCGCGGCGGTGTGAGTGTGTGATCGGCTTCCAAGGAGCCCGAATGTGTCTGGCTTCGCTGGGGGGTGTTGCACTACAGTGTATCATCAGTAGATCAGGTGTCCAATTGAAAAAAAGAACGTCGGGGGTTATCATTTTTATCTCCCAAAAAAGAGTTTTCAGCTGAGTAGCGTGCGCAACGCAAGCACTCGGCACCTGCACAGGCATACTGATCAATGATTACGCCATAGTCATGGGAGGCATTGAAAAGGGGAAGGCGACCGAACCAAACCAGTTCGAGGCATTCAATCTAGTGGAGTGTCTTTAAAGGATGTGAAATGAATGAGCGGATTGAATTCGTACCATCATGGTCACAGCAAAATTAATGAGCTACAACCTCGAGGGCCGGCTAGCTTTTTTTTGCGAGGTGAGGCCCGGCTAGCTAGAGGGACAGCAGATCGTCCCGCCCATTATCGCACCTTTTTATCAGAAAATTTCGTAATTTCAAGATGTTACTATGTCAAGACGATATGTCGTCTCAGTTTTCTCGAAGGTGCTTATCTCATGTGTGTGCGCGTTTATATGATGAATGTATACATGTATGTATGAACGCTTGTGTCTGTATTGTGTTAATCAAAATAGAACATCACATCTAAATATGTGGATAATCTCCAGCGTTCGTTTCCATTTATTTTTCACTCCGCTGTGAGCAGCAGCTGAGCTTTCGTACCCTATCCTCTGGCTGTGGCTCTGGCCGGCCTCCTTTGGTGGGCTCGTACGTCTCCTCGGTGAGGTCCAAAAAACATTGAAAGCTCCTAAGGATCTCTGACCAGTCAGCATAGTACCGGCACAGCACTCCCACAACCACCGAGCACTGCTAGTAACGTAACGGCCCTAGTCACGTCAGAACCAACGATTTAATCAAGGCCTCCACTCCCGTAGTCTAATCAAAGGCAAAGCTATTTATACTTCCGAAAGATCTGGGCGGTTGTACATACGGATACGGGAGCAATGGAGTTGAACGCACACGTAGTACGTCTTTGTCGGCCTTAACGATGTAACGTAGGTGAATCCTCCGGCGAACGTACGCACGTACGTCGGCGCTACAGCGCCACGGGCCCGCGTCACTAGTAATTTGAAAAGTCACACGACCCGGCGGCATAAATGGTGCATAGTGCTGGCCAGTGACTTTGGGGTAGTGTAACAACGATGTGCAACGGCCGCGCCGTGGCACGCCCATGCCCATGCCATGCGTACAAGAGAAGAGATGGCATTGGTGGCGGTACCATGGAATTGAGCGCCACCGTTCGTTGGTCCGTCCTGGACAAGGAAACGGCCGAGAGCCGACCGAGGAGGAAATGCCATTTGGAGGCACGCACATCAATGGCGGAGATCACAAGTCAGGGGCTGCTCCGTACCGCTGCGGCACAACATAACGTGAGAACGAAGCTCTTTCACTTCACTTCGCTCAGTAATTAATTGCCGCGACCGTGGTACTCGCAGGAGTATTTTCCTCAAATTAAGTACCGCTACGGCTCGTCTAATTATGCAGGAGTAGTTTTTGCCCTCGTACTATGCGTGCTTGTCAAAACACGACTGAACCAACAATGCCTTTGCGATAAGAATTCATGAATTTATACTAACAAAAAAGAAAAGAAAGAAACTCATGGATTTGACTGGTCCCGTGGTCGCCGTCGCCGGTGGAGGATGGCCGGCCCGGGTGGGCACACGTCCCCCGTGCGCCGGTCGGTCGCACTCGCACACATTGCTTCCCGGAGACGCGTGCGTCCCCCGGCCCGGCGGGCGCATTGAAAAGTCGGGAGCTGCATGCATGCATGCATGCCCAGCGCTGCGCTGCACCGAAATAATTTCCCGTTTTTCCCCGTGCCCCCGTCCGCTTGTTACGGGAACTGGAAGGAGCAAGGCGGGCGGGCGAGGTCGACCGACCCGTGAGGCCGTGACCATCCACATCTCCTACGACCACCTGCGCCACGCACGGACCCACGTACGCTCTCATCAATTACATACGTGCTGCTACGTGTGTGGGTATGTGCGCTCGTCGCGTCAAGGTCTGGCCGTATTAATGCCGCCGTGCGGTGCGGTGCGTACTCCGCCGCGCCCATTCATTCAAGTCCTCGTCGCTGCGCCGGTTTTAATTGGCCTCCATAAATTACCGCGGTCGGTGCGTGCGCAGGCGACCCACGCATTCAAGTGCTAGCTAGTCAGATAGTAGGTGAACTGCTGAAGCGATTGTTGCCTTTCAGAATTGATTGGTTTGGTTCCTACACTCCCTCGCGAATCTGTTGATTGGTTCTCGCCGTGCGCACAAAGAATCACATTCCATCTTCAGGGAGGGAGACGTCGCCGCCTCGTCTTTTCTATATGGACACAAGACCTACCAACACTAAAAGAAACACCTAAAAAAAAAAAGCCCTCCCACTTGCAAGGACCAGGATCCATAGCGCCTCCATGGCCCTAAGGCCACGTGAGACAAGGCAGCCTAGCGGCTGCTCGGCGGGAGGCAGCAAAAACCCTAGGCTGGGTGGAACGAAGGGGTATGACTGTCCCTGTGGGTTAGGAGGGAAGGGTTACGATTCATACATGTGTCTCAAACTCAATTTGCATGCCATTTTTCATCTTTACTCTTTTTTTAATCCAATTCTGCGGTCAGGGTACACTTGGTAATCAGTGCAAGATGGTACCACTAAAAATCTTTGTTCACCGGCAAATGATGTCTACGATCTTCAACAAGCGATAAAACGGAACAAGAAAAAACAATCAATTTTAAAGGCTGAGTCCGCAATTCTTATGCCGGCGGAGTGCCAGGCTAAAACGGAGGCGGAGAAGAGGTTGAAAGAACTTCTGCGTGAAGAAGAGTTGAAGTGGGCGTTGCGAGCTAAGGTTCGCAAAGTAGTCCAAGGGAATGCCAATACTCAATTCTTCCATCTGATCGCTAATGGAAAGCACAGAAAGAAGCGGATTTTTCAGTTAGAGCAGGATGAGGGTACGATCGTTGGGAAGGACAATCTCAAAACGTATATTACTGAATATTATAGGCAACTTTTTGGACCTCCGGAGGTTAACTGTGTTACACTCGATGAGTCCAGGACTGAGGATGTACCTCAACTGTCTAATGCCGATAATGATATCCTGCTTGCCCCGTTTGCGGAGAAGGTGGTTCTTGATGCGATTGCACAAATGAAAAACAATAAGGCTCCCGGACCGGATGGGTTCCCGGCCGAGTTCTATAAAAAGTGCTGGCATATTATTAAGGGGATCATTACCTATGTTTCACGATCTTTTTCCGGACGACTTGATTATTTAAATTGAATTTTGAACGATTACATTGCTCCCTAAGAGAGCGGAGGTGTGAGGATTGAGCAGTTCAGCCCATATGCCTCCTCAATGTGAGTTCCAAAATCTTTACCAAGGTCGGGACTAGTAGGCTCTCACAGATTGCGTGTTACGTGGTGCATCAATCCCAAACGGCTTTCATGCGGACGTAAACATCCTTGAAGGGTGGTTGTCCTTCATGAACGCTCCATGAGGTTCACTCCAAAAAATTAGATGGGGTAATTTTTAAAGTGGACTTCGAAAAAGCGTATGATAAGGTCAAGTGGCCGTTTCTCCAACAGGCGCTGCGTATGAAAGGTTTCGGTGAGGCATGGCACCGACAAGTCGAATCATTTACGCAAAAAGGAAGTGTGGGAATTACAGTGAATGATGATATATGTCATTATTTCCAGACTCATAAAGGCCTCAGGCAAGGAGATCCAATGTCCCCTATCCTCTTTAACATTGTGGTGGATATGTTAGCAATCTTGATAGGAAGGGCTAAGGACAATGGTCAAGTGGGTGGTTTGGTTCCTCATCTTGTTGATGGAGGTGTATCCATCCTTCAATACGCCGATGATACAATCATCTTTATGGAGCACGGTTTGGCCAAGGCGAGAAATATGAAGCTGTTGTTATGCCTATTTGAACAATTATCTGGGTTAAAGATTAACTTTCATAAGAGCGAGCTGTTCTGCTTTGGTAGAGCTAAGGATGAACAGGAGTCTTATAGACAATTGTTTGGATGTGAGTTGGGGAGCTTGCCATTCTCTTATCTTGGTATTCCCATTCACCATAGAAGGTCGACAAAAGAGAGTGGAAGTCTATCAAGACCGATTTGAGAAGAAACTGAGTTCTTTGGAAGGGTAAACTCATGTCATACGGAGGCCGCCTAATCTTGATTAACTCGGTGCTCACAAGTATGCCTATGTTTCTCTTATCGTTCTTTGAGGTCCAGTGGGTGTGAGGAAAAGATCGGACTTCTATAGATCGCGTTTCTTCGGCGGGGTGATGAACTTAAAAGGAAATACAGGCTTGCTAAATGGGATATTATCTGAGACCGAAAGACCAAGGAGGGCTTGGTATTGAGAATCTTGAGGTCAAGAACAGATGCCTTCTCGAAGAAGTGGCTCGAAGCTCGACTGGTCCGACGCCATGTGGGCACAGATCATTCAGAGTAAGTACCTTCATTCTAGAAACTTGTCTCGAGCAACGGTCAGCCGATCGACTCGCCTTTCTCGGAGAGGACTAATGAAAGTCAAACAATGTTTCTTTAATAGGACTAGAGTCGACTTGGAGATGGGGTTAATACACGCTTCGGGAAGATTCTCGGCTTGGTGATTCACCCTTGGCGTTCAATACCCGTCTTTATATCGTATTGCTCAACGACGTGAGGTGTCATGGCAACGGTATTTCATCTATCCCCTTAATATTCATTTTAGACGAAGCGCTATGCGGCAATCGATGGGAGGTTTGGCTCCGATTAGTTAGGAGACTAATGGAGGTACAACTTTCGACCAACTCGATAAATTACGCCGAAGCTAACTAGGTCCGAATATTTACGCTAAGTCAATGTATATTGATGTCATTAATGTGAGTTCCATTCCAACTTCCAAGAAAGTCTGGGATATCAAAGTTCCTTTGAAAATAAAAGTGTATATGTGGTTTGTTCATAAACAAGTGATTCTAACAAAGGACAACCTATTAAAGAGTAATTGGACATGATCTACTAGGTGTAGCTTCTGTGACCAGGACGAGACGATTAAGCATCTCTTTTTCGATTGCCAGCTCAGGGAGTCCTGGACTAGGGGGTGTCCGGACAGCCGGACTATCAATATCCGCCGGACTCCCAGACTACGAAGATAGAAGATTGAAGACTCCGGCTCGTGTCCGGAAGGTACTTTCCTTGGCGTGGAAGGCAAGCTTGGCGATACGGATATGTAGATCTCCTACCATTGTAACCGACTGTAACCCTAGCCTCTCCGGTGTCTATATAAACCGGAGGGTTTAGTCCGTAGGACAACATACATCTCAACAATCATACCATAGGCTAGCTTCTAGGGTTTAGCCTCCTTGATCTCGTGGTAGATCTACTCTTGTACTACCCATATCATCAATATTAATCAAGCGGGACGAGGGTATTACCTCCATCGAGAGGGCCCGAACTCGATAAAAACATTGTGTCCTCGTCTCTTGTTACCATCCGCCTAGACGCACAGAGTTCGGGACCCCTACCCGAGATCCGCTGGTTTTGACACCGACATTGGTGCTTTCATTGAGAGTTCCTCTGTGTCGTCACCGATAGGCTCGATGGCATCTTCAACCATCAACGCTGTCCAGGGTGAGACCTTTCTCCCCGGACAGATCTTCATATTCGGCGGCTTTGCACTGCGGGCCAATTCCCTTGGCCGTCTGGAGCAGGTTGAAAGCTACGCCCCTGGCCGTCAGGTCAGATTCGGAAGCCTAAACTTCACAGCCGATGACCGCAGAGACTTGATCTTCGACGGACTCGAGCCACAGCTTAAGCGCGCACGACCGCGACGATGGGCATGATCTAGCTCGCCGCCGACAAGTGCTTTGGTGGTCAGATTAATCCGCCTCCGGCTGTTAGCCCGGAGCTGATCGCCCATGACCAGGGCCGGTGGATAGACGCCGCCCTGGGGGCTTCAACATCTACGGCGATGGAGCCGAATACCAATCTCGTCCCCTGCGAAACTTGTGATCCCGAGGCGCCGGACTCCTCGAAGGACTCTGTGCCTCCCGCGCCCCTGCCAACTAAACCAGATTGGGCGTCGGTTATGGAATTCACCGCCGCGGACATCTTTCAACACTCGCCTTTTGGCGATATCCTGAATTCTCTGAAGCATCTCTCGCTATCAGGAGAATCCTGGCCGGACTATGGCCAGGACGGTTGGAGTTCGGACGACGAAGAAATTCGGAGCCCACCCACCACCCACTTTATAGCCACTGTCGAGGATTTAACCGACATGCGCCCACATGGACGCTATGGACGATGATGCCGGAGACGAATAGGAGCCAGCGCCCACGGGGCACTGGAAGGCCACCTCGTCATATGACGTCTACATGGTGGATACCCCAAAAGAAGGGGATGGCGAGAAAGCAGCGGAGGAAGATTCTCTAAAGAAGCAACCCAAACGCCGGCGTCAGCGGCGCCGCTCTAAATCCCGCCACAACAAGAATGGAGATTCCGGCGCGGGAGATAATAACACTCCGGAGAGTGCCGAAGACAAACCCTCCAAAGAAGACTCATCGCAGAGGATGCGTAGCAAGCCCTCACGAAAGGGCGGCAGAGGAAAAGTCGAGGATCACAACTATATACCTCCCTCGAAGACGAAATAAGCCCCAACGGCGATTTAACTCAAGAGCCCGCTTAACAAGAGTTTTTCAAATGCAGGCTCATCCCTACAGAAGAAGCTCAAGAAGGAAAAACGGAAGCTCAACACAGCGGAAGACGCGCCCAATAAGATGGAGCAAAGTACTCAAGACCGCAGATAAACACGGCAACGGCCACCAATCAAGAGCTACCCAAGCTTAAAGCTGCTCCCTGATTTGACGAGGAGGCCATAAAGCCCCCACCGTCCAATGGCTCCAGCCAGTCCATCTACGGACCCAAAAGACAGCCCCAATAAGCAAAGGAACACATCAAGTGTCCGACGATAGCGGCGATACAAATACAGGGCGCCAAGACACCCACTATGCTTCACCGACGAGGTGCCGGAGCATGAATTCCCAGCAGGGTTTAAACCCATAAACATAGAAGCATACGATGGAACAATGACACGGAGTCTAGATAGAAGACTATATATTGCATATACATATGGCCAGAGGAGACGATCTCCACGCCATAAAATATCTACCCCTCAAGCTCAAAGGGCCAGCCCGTCATTGGCTCAAAGGCCTCCCAGAAAACACTGTTGGAAGTTGGGAAGAGCTCGAGGAAGCGTTTAGAGCAAATTTTCAAGGGACTTATGTCCGGCCTCCGGATGCAGATGACCTAAGTCACATAACTCAACAACCCGGAGAGTCAGCATGAAATTGGAACAGGTTCCTTACCAAAAAGAACCAAATAGTCGACAGTCCGGACGCCGAAGCCTTAGCAGCTTTTAAGCACAATGTCCGAGACGAATGGCTAGCCAGACACCTCGATCAAGAGAAACCGAGGACAATGACCGCATTAACAAGCCTCATGACCCGCTTCAGGTAGAGAGGATAGCTGGGTGGCAAGACGCAGCACCAACGACCCAAGTACATCCGAGATAAGAGATGGAATGGGAAATCACGGCACGTAAAAAGCAGCGCCGAATAAAGAGAAAAGCCCAAAGAGCACGGCAGTCAACGCCGGATTTAAAAGCTCATGGTCAATAATAAAGCTCAACCCCTCAAGGACGACAAATGACGAACTGTCTAACCTACACAAAATTCGGGTCGGATATGTCAAATCCACGTATTCTAAGGCCCGCAAATCACATCCACAGAATTGTTGGGTTTTCAAACAGTCCGCCGACTAAACGCCGAACACAAGGGGCTCGACGCGTCAAGCTTAAGAAGATAAACCCGCCAGCAGGGCACCGGAAAACAAAAGACTTTCCCACAAGGGGTCAAAGCAAGAAGCTCACTTTATGTGAGGACACGGAAAAACAGCGGCACTTTCTAAATGAGCCTCGCGACGGTCCAACCAAAGAGACCGTAGAGATTGGATATCAAAACCAATCACTTTCGACCACCGACTACTCGAAGTGTTCAACATGGGCTGACTTCGATATTGAATCCGATAATAGACGGACTACAATTTACAAACGTCCTAATGGACGGAGGCAGTGACTTAAACCTGCTATATTCAAACACAATCCGTCGGATGGGGATAGACCCTGCCAAAATTCGACACAGCCGCACTTCCTTCAAAGGAGTTACGCCAGGCCCTTACGCCAAGTGCACAGGCTCGATATTACTAGAAGTCGTGTTCGGGTCGCCGAGCAATTTTCGACGAGAAAAGTTAATTTTCCATATCGTCCCATTTAAAAGTGAATATCAAGCACTATTGGGACGAAGGCTTTTGTCCGCTTCAACGCCATACCGCATTCGCTGTCTCTTACACTTAAGATGCCCGGTCCACATGGCACCATTTCAGGCGAGGGTCACTTAAAGACCCGGACTCGGATAGACGAATCCGACTCAGAAAGTTAGGGCTCCCTAGCCGCATACCCTTTCATAAGGGATCATACAAGACAACCAACCGCGGTTTCATATAAACCCAGTTTTAATTATTTGCACTTATTCTTTTGCATTATTTTCGCATCTAACTGTTTCCAAAACTAAAATGTTTCTCTCTTTTCTCTGAGATGAACAACGTGCATACCCGCCCGTGATAACGGCGAACGGAGACACAGCGCAGACGCAAGAGGGACCCGTCGCAAGGATTCTTTTGATTAAGACCCACGTAGACCTTTTTATTACTGTCTCTTGTTGTTAAATCTCCCTCGGCTTCTTCCTATAGCCAAGGCGGAGCCTGACGCTTTGGCATCGGCCGCGTCAGAAGACAATGCCGTACCTGGACACAAGGGGCTTAGGGCATAATTCTGCCCGTTATCATAAAGTCCAAACACCTTCGGAGTGTTCGGCGCCTCAAGTTGGGCATTATATGCATCAGCTCGAATCATGTCTTTGGTCAAATGTTGGGTTTGCGGCTCCGTGTTTTGCTGCTTACGCTCAGATCACCCGCTAACGCGGCACCGGAGAACTATGCGATTGTGCCCAGTTGGCCGGGCGAGCACCTCAAGAGAGAAAGCCAAAACCGATCGTCATGATATAGCGAGAGACTGGTCACCACTTGATCGACTACCGAATGTTTAGAATTTCGCTTTGACGAAGGGCCGCTTCGGTCAGGCACATACGCACCCGAATCCGGAGATGTGCGGTGTCATTAGGGCTATATCGTAGCCCCACCCTCGACCTCCATTGGCTAAGTGAAAGAAATAAAGCACCATAGTCCGGATTGCCTCGTTCGCTACGCTACCACCTCCTTATAACAGGACCGAGACGTCGGATTAAGTGTGAAAAAGCGCGATTTTGCGAACACCCCAGCACCTTGTGCAAGGGGGCTAAAGCCGAAGACTGCATCTTTCAGGTTATACACAAGTATACGCAAACGGCCGCACAGGAGAAGTTTTACTACTTGGAAGCACAAGTATAAAAAGCATTCATACTATAATCATTGATTTACAAGTCAACGCGTTCAACTGAACGTTACATTCTTTGAGCACTGCGACTCTATTATTCGAGCGCCACGCATAACTTCCCCGAAATAATGTTCGGCAGGAAGCCGGTTCCCACCCGATCCCTGGGCACCAACAGCGGTGGCATCCATCTCCGGACACTGCGCCTTTACACGGGCCAGAGCCATCCGCGCGCCCTCGATGCAGGCCGACCGTTTCATCTCCTTGATATGAGGCACCGCCCCAAGGAAACTGCGCAGAGGTCAAGTAGCTCGTCGCCTTGGACCTCTCTGGCCACACATGGGCCACGATGTCAGTCATAGCCAGCCCGGACAGTCTATTCAGTTTAGCCCATTCGGCCAACCTGTCCGACAGCGGAAGAGGGCGATCCGGACTGTGGAATTGAGTCCAATATAACTCTTCCACCTCGTGATCCCCCTGGCTCCGAAAGTGCTTAACGGCGTCAGCCGCACTCGCAGCCAAGTCCATATAAGGATCCTCCGAACTCCACGGCCGCTCAAATTGAGCGTACTTGGCATCCATAAACCGGCGGCGCATAAGAAACGGCCTGCCAGCCGTGATTTCTCCGGCTTGGCGCAGCTCCTCCTTCATAGCCCGCATTGCAGAACGGGCATCCTTGGCTTCAGCGGTGGCCTTCTTCAGGTCTTCCCGCTCGGATAAGCGCTCCTTTTCAAGAGCCTCATTGCGGTCGGTAGCATCCTTTAATTTCTTGGCCAATTCGGCCACCTCCGCCTCGCTTAGGCGGTGTGCAGCCTTTTTCGCCTTCAACTCTTGGCCGCCCTCGCGGCAACAAGATCACTCGCCGGGCTTGCTCCTTAGTCCGAGCAAGCTCGCCCGAAAACTCTCCACAGCAAAGAAGCACCGCTCAGATGACCAGCATATAACTTATCGAGGAGGGCTTTAACCCACTCAATAAAGCGGCTGCGGAGAATTTATTTACCTTGCGACTCGTCAAGTCGCTGATTGACAAGTGCGATGTCAAGATCCGCCATGTCCAAATTGCCGACTCGATTCAAGAACCGATCATCCGGCTGACCTCGGACTATCCGCCACCGCATCGAACGGCGGTATTCATTACCGAGATGTTTTAGATTTTCGATCCTCGACGCTGTCGCCTTCGACAACCTACCGAGTCTCGTGGGCTACTATCTATACAGGCGATTTTCATATGCGTAACTATTAAAAGACAAAGGGTGCATCATTTACGATACCTCAAATCCCGCCAACAAGCTCGTGGCGGCATTGCATAATCCGCTTTCGGCGGACGAAATCCTTCCAACCACCGTGACGCATTAACGCTGCGGTGATCTTCGAAATGGACGCCTCTCAAGCAAACTCTTGATTCTCCGGCGGACTCGGTGGGTGTTGAACTCTTCGACCCCTCCGGACTCGGGGACGCCCTCCGTGACGACACTCCGGCCTCGCCTGCCTCATCTGGCGGCAGATCAGACGGAGGCGTATCGCTCTCCATCATCTCTGGAAGAAGATCCCCCGAGGATGAACTCACCTGAGACGGTTGCAGATCCGAACTGCGACATAAATATTCCGGTTACCTACAGTGTAGGATCGAAAGTATGTCTAGAGGGGGGGGGTGATTAGACTACTTGACAATATAAAAATTTAGCCTTTTGATTAAGACAAGTTTTTGGCAAGTTCACAATGATGATCAAGTCAAGTATCACCCTACACATGCAATTCTAGAGTATTGGCAGCGGAAAGTAAATTGCACATGTAGTAAAGAGAGGTGGAGAAGAGCAAACGCAATTTGGAGACACGGAGATTTTTCTCGTGGTTCCGATAGGTGGTGCTATCGTCAATCCACGTTGATGGAGACTTCAACCCACGGAGCGTAACGGCTGCGAGAGTCCACGGAGGGCTCCACCCACGAAGGGTCCACGAAGAAGCAACCTTGTCTATGCCATCATGGCATACGCCCACGGAGGACTAGCCTTACTCGGGGTAGATCTTCACGAAGTAGGCGATCTCCTTGCCCTTACAAACTTCTTGGTTCAACTCCACATCTTGACGGAGGCTCCCAAGCGACACCTAACCAATCTAGGAGGCACCACCTCCAAAAGGTAATAGATGGTGTTGATGATGATGAACTCCTTGCTCTTGTGCTTCAAATGATAATCTCCCCAACACTCAACTCTCCTCACTGATTTGGCTGTGGTGGAAGAAAGGATTGAGTGGAAAGCAACTTGGGAAGGCTAGAAATCAAGTTTCATATGGTGGGAGTGGAGCAACTTGATCTCAACACAAGGGTAGGTAGTTTTCTTCTCAAAATGTAAGGTAGGAGTGGTAGTTCTTTCTGATGGCTCTCTCCACGAATGAAGAGGAGGTGGAGGGGTATTTATAGCCTCCACACAAAATCCAACCGTTACATACATTTGACCAATCTCGGTCAGACCGAAGTTGACAACTCGGTGAGACCGAAAGTTCAAATCTTGTGAGCGTTGGGATTTTCGTGGGACCGAAAATACAATCTCGGTGAGTCCGATTCTTCCAAAGACTAGGGTTTGCCAATCTCGATGGGACCGACTTTATCATCTCGGTGACACCGATATGATGATGAAGGTTCTGAAGCTTGGCAACACTAGTTTCGTGAGACCGAGTTTGGAATCGGAAAATCCGAAATATCTAGGGTTTGGCTTTGTGGCTGAGGTGGTTCATCTCGGTGTGACTGAGTTTAGGAAATCGGTGGGACCGAGATTACTTATGAGTGTATGTTGGAATGAAAGATTGCTGATGGTTTGGGAGATAGATCACTAAGCACTTTGAGCAACCAGATCATTATCATAACCTCATCCCCTTTTAATAGTATTGGCTTTCCTATAGACTCAATGTGATCTTGGATCACTAAACCAAAAATAGAGTCTTGAGCTTTTGCCAATGCTTGCCTTAGCATTTTGAGGGGTCCACATCTTCAGTCATTGCCATACCCATATCACTGAACTTTCTGAAATGATTCTTAAGAAACTATTAGTTCAATGATATATATGTTGTTATTAATTACCAAAACCACCCGGAGATTAGTTGCACTTTCAATCTCCCCCTTTTTGGTAATTGATGACAACATATAGATCAAAGCTTCGACAAATGATATAATCAATGAATAATATCGTCGCTTTGAGAAGTATGTGATAAGCAAGAGCTCCCCCTAAATTTGTGCATTATTTAAGATTTGCGTTTGAATGCAAATGCACAATCTATTAGGATCATGGGTCACTCTTCCATGTCACATACATCTTGGTGGAGCGCACAAAATGATAAGAATGAATAGCATGCACCCAATCACCAAGACATGAGTAAATGATCGTACAAGATATGAATAGCATATGATAAGCATTAAGCACACATTAAGGCATAGTATGATCAAGCACTCATCAAAGTAGAGCAAACGTAGTATCAAACACACGGAATGTCTCGAAAATCTCAAAAGTATCTCAAAGAAACCGCAAAAGAACGAAAGAGCAAAAACAAGCACTCTCTCTCTCGAAGTCCTATGATCTATACAATTTCTCCCCCTTTGGCAACAAGTTACCAAAAAGTTCAAAAAGTATAGAGCTAAACGTCACTAGGGACTCTGCTGGCGGCTCTATGCAGGTTGATGGAGTTGAGATAGCTGCATCCGCAAAGGCTTGGTGATGTCTGTGGAGCTGGAGGAGTGGTCACCGAGCTGGAGCTGGAACCGATGGAGCTGTGGGAGGTGCTGATGTTGTAGCCTGGTGTCATCCTTTGGAATAGCAATGATCGGGTCTGTAGGAACTCGAGCAGGCTGTTCATAATTATCTGGACTAGGTCATCCTGCATCTCCTTCATGAGCTCTTCCTTCTCCCTTTTTGCTTCCTCGATATCTCGCCTCAAGCTTGTTGACGGTGACTTGCACTTGATCGACTTGACATCCGAGCATGGATCTTATCTTCAAAAATCCTCTCAAGACTCTCCCGAGACGCACAATGCTGGCCAGGCGTTGTTCAATCCTCCGGTAGCTTCAAGGAGCTGTTCTCCAACACTCTTGGGTTTAGCTATCGCTGTTGCTGCTTCCTTCTCAGCTTTAGCTTGTTTGGCAGCTTCAGACTTTGCTTGACCTTCAACAGACGTGGGATCATCCTCATCATCACAACTTCATTGTCCTCATGCTCAGGCTGCAGTGGCAAGTGGGGTCTATCCAACAAGTAGGTGCCCGTGCCAAACTTGGCATTGATAAGCATCTGAATGTGCGGGGCAAATCCACACGACCTCTTCTAGTCTGCTGCAGTCCTCTTGATAGTCTCAACTATCAGGTCCATCACCTTGAAAGGTGCCTTCTGATCTAGTATATGCAGCATGTTGATAGAATAGCCTCTTATCATGCGATGATCTCGGACTTGGGCATGAAGGTATGCCTCGTAATTGTGTTTGTGGTAGGGAGACTGCTCGAGATGATACATCGAGCCGAGCCTGAATTCTACATCCTTAGCTGGTACCTCATTGTACATGTTCTTCATAGACTCATGGTTCTTCTTGGGAATGCCATAGACATCAACATCATCTTCTCTCAAGCCTTTGGAGCATTCAGCAGTGCTGCCCATTCTTCTACAAGAGAAGAGAATCTCGACCTTCACCATCCATACAATCCTGCCATCCGGATAGAAATGAGTGTGGCATAGAATTGCATCATCATCTCATCATTCCAATCTGTCGACCGACCAACGAACTCAAGCAACACCACATGCAAGAAAGCTCTCATGCACATGTGGAAAGAACTCTCTGTGCTCTTCATGTCAATGTATGCCCAGTCAACATAGCGAGTGTCTGCAACAATGGGCTTCTTGTCCATTAGCACAGTCTCATAGAAATCTTGCTGCTCTCTGATGTGGAACCTTGGATCTACAGCAGTCCTTCTCCTCACGGCATATGGATCAGCTTGCCTCCATAGCCTGAGACCTTTATCCTTTCTTTCCTTCATGTTTTCAGCTCGAGGATGAGCATCATTGTGGACTGGCAGTTTCTGACGGAGTTTCAGCAATACTGGTGCCTCATCATCGACTCATTGGTGGCACATTGTCTTTCTTCTTCTCTAAAGCAGGAATGTTTCGACAGTTTTCTTGGGCTTGGCAAAGAGGCTTGGCTTGAGCTGCCTTTCTTTGGAGCAGATGGCTTAGACTTTGAAGGTGCTCCTGCCCTGATGGCATCGCCCATGAACTTAGGCTTCTGAGGAGGAGGCTGTGGAGCTTCCTCATCCTCATCTTCTTCTGCTTCATCATGCATAATCCTTTTCCTCTTGGAAGTTTTCTTCACCTTGCTTGAAGTTTCTTCTTCCATGCTCAGCTTCTTGGCAACAGTGGACTTCTTCACTTTACTGGTGCCTTTCTTGGTTTGTTGCCCTTGATGCTCTTTGGCAACCACTTTCCTCTTAGGCTTAGATGAGATCTCTTCCTCAGCAATGAAATCAGAGTCTTCTTCATCAGAATTCTTCTTCTTCCTGGCCCTGGTGGCAGCAGGAGGCAAACCACTTGGTGTGCTCCTCTCACCATCATCAGAAAAGCTACTGGCCTCAGGACTAGTGCCTGCCTCTGGAATTTCAGCAATTGGAGATTCAGACCTGTTTCGCTGTCACGGCATCGACATGGCCGACAACCTGTGAATAGATTAGGTATAGGCGAATAGAAGAGTTATCACAAACTGCGAAGATTTTGCAAAAGAATGAGTTCAAATTTCAGTTTTAGGTTTTCACAGAATGCATTTCGGTCGACCGAGTCTAAAATTCGTGAATCCAAGTGTTCAAACAGAACCATTCACACCACTTTCGGTTGGACGAAATGGGTTTCGGTCTTGCCGAAAACACTAGGGTTTCACTAAATCCTCATTTCGGTCGCACCGATTTGCACAACTCGGTTGGACCGAAAGGTGCAGTGCAATGGCCAGAGGCCAAATCGGTCATTCCGAGAATGTAGAATCGGTCTCACCGTTATGTGTTCGGCGGAAACCTAACCCTAAAACTTTCACTCGAATTTCGTTCTAACGAACTAATCTGCTGGATAGGAAGATCTCAAACGTGGCAAGATGCTAGGCAAACCAATCGTGCATAGAATCGGAGGTTGAAGCACGAGAGGGATCGAAACTCACCCTAACTTGGTGGAGTTCCTCTACGGCGGCAGCGGCGCGGAGAGAATGTCCGTTGACGGCGACAGAGACCTGCGGCGAGGGCGCACAGGCGACGACGGAGACGATCCGGAGACCACGGCGACGGCAGCAAAGGGTTTGGGGGCGAGACGTTTTGAAGAAGGAATCAACGCGCGCTGCCCTCAGATATATATACCCTTTAGCTGTCGGTGGGACCGAGTTGTAAAACTCGGTGGCACCGAGATGGATAACTGCAAGCAGTTACTCACTTCGGTCACGCCGAAATTTGCAACTCGGTTTCACCGAGGTGAAAACCTAGATCAATCCAAGTGCTTTCGGTCTGTCCGAGTTGAGTGGGTTGGTCTGACCGAAAATACTTAGAAGGTTTTGGAAGTTTAGTCTTAGACGGATCGGTGGCTCCGAGTGCTCCTCACTCGGTGGGTCCGAAAATGACTTGATCAAAGTTTGTGATATAAGCATGAATAGAATTTGAGACAAGAAAGCATAGATAGCTAGGGGAGGAACTTAGGCATTCTTGTCCATCCATTTGGTCAAAAGAAAAATCCAAAAGACCATAGCAACAAATGGATGTCCTCGAATGGATAAAATTATGCATCCAACATGCTCACACAATAAGATAGCAAATGAAATATGTGTCAAACATGCACAAACAAAACACTAGCAACTAGCACACAATTTGTCGATGACTAGGTCGTCTATATATGAGTATATTGACTTAGGAGTCAAATGAGAACATTTGATCATAGGTCATACTCATCGCTTAAGCACAAGTGGGGTTACCACTTTTACATAAAGCATTAATGTGTTCACATCATTTGAAGATGCTTTAGCTCAATTCTTTAGAGCAAAGCTCCCCTTGATGTGAGAACCCTTTTAAAGGGTCAAACTAACCTTGGGTTGTCGAGAAGACTTCATGTAGATGTTGAAGATGTGGATGCTCAATGTTGATGAAGATCATCAAGAGTTGGGAGCAATCCTTTGGATTCGGCACTTTCAATACCTACATGGGTTAGTCCCACAAGGAACAAACAAGGATATCCATGGACATAGATTGAAGTACACAAAGATGATGTCCATGAAAGCAATGATTACCTTGTCCCTTGACTTACCAACAAGAGGGTTTGTGACTCCATGAACTAGTGCAAGATGTGGAAGTTGATTGCACAAGTTCTTGCCAAAATGAATGTGAGTGAAGTATGTTGGCGGAGTCACCCTCAAGAACCCTCTAGTTCTTCTTCTTGGGATCCACATCATCTTGATGGGAATCCTTGGGGTAGTAGTTGAGCTTGACGAAGTAGAACTTGACGCTTCCTTGGGAACCCACTTGACCATGGCTTTAGGTGCTTCAATAAATGCATCAATCTCCTCTTGAAGCTTGTCCTTGCCTTTTAGCTTGTGGTCTTGTGGTGGAAGGTCATCTTGTGCTTGTTCCACATTGGAAGAAGTAGGATCATACTTCTCCTTTTGAGAAACAAACTTTGGAGTGGGATAGTGACCTTCTTCCCATTCAACACCCTCGGCGTTGAACTTTCGCTCAAAACCAATTCCTTGATTCTTCCGGTGCCTTCCTTGCTTGTAACAATTTCCTCAAAGTTCTTGCTTCGGCAAGGCTCTTGTAGACACCTTTCTCTATAATCCCTTTCAATAAACTATTTTCTTGCTCAAGTGTAACTTGGCTTGAAACATTGTTAGTGGAATCAAGAGAATTACTAGAAGCAACAATATTGGATTTAGCATGGTTATTGTTACTACTAGATGAAGAATTTTTCTTATGCTTGTCATGCTTAGTTTTAATAGGTGGCAAGAAATTAGACAAGAGAAGTCGTTTGGCAAGATATGAAGAACTCTTCTTTCAAGATCGTCATTGATAGCTTTTAGAAACTCATGTTCTTGCTCTAGATTGAGCTTCTCGAGCGTAGCTTCTCATGAGATCTTAGGAGCTCTCTATGATCTTCTTGAGTTGTTTCATGAGCTAACTTAAGAGTGTTTAGTTCTTTAGTTAGACGCTCAATCTCCTTCATAGCATTGTCATTCGACTCTTCTCGACTATAAAGACTATTAGCATGTTCATCATTACTAGGCTCACTAGATTTGTCATGTAAAAGCTCATCTTCACCAAGCAAGTCATCCTCATCACTATCAAAGTCAATAAATTCAGGGTGTGATACCTTGGGGCCTGTAGCCATGAAGCATCTTCCAATTCCCTCATTTGGTGAATCAAATAAGTCATAGGAGTTGGAGTTGGAGGATACGAGAGCAAGACCGCAACACCTTCATCTTGATTTGATTCGGAGTTGGAGTGATAGCTTCTTTCGGAGTGATTGTCGAGTCGGAGCCGGAGACCCATTCACCTACATGAGCTTGATGTTTTCTTCTTGTGTAGCTCCTTGATGACTTGTCTTTCTTCTCCGAATCCTTGCTTCTCCGAGAGGATCTTCGCTCATAACGATCATCTCTACTCCTTCTCTCTTTCCGAGGTGACTCTTCTCTTGAGCTTCTTCTTCTTGGAGATTCTTCTCTTCTCTTGTGGGGAGTCGAACACTCATTTGAGTAGTGTCCGGGTCTTCCACAATTGTAGCAGTTTCGATCACGACTAGAAGATCTCTTTTCATCATATGATCTAGACTTTGAGCTTCTTTCCTTGCTTCTACTCTTGTAGAATTTGTTGAAGTTCTTCACCATTAAGCTTATCTCTTCATTGGAAACTAGCTTGTCACTTGAGATTGTGGGAGCATCAATTGTAGCTTTGTAAGCACCACTTGACTTGTTGTGAAGCTCTTCCTTATCTTTAAGTGTCATCTCATGAGCAACAATTCTTCCAATGACTTCGGTAGGCTTGAGATTCTTGTAGTTTGGCATCATTTGGATCAAAGTGCACACGGTGTCATACTTTCCATCCAAAGCTCGAGAATCTTCTTGATGATGAATCGGTCGGTCATTTCTTCGCTTCCTAAGCCGGCAATCTCATTTGTGATGAGAGCAAGCCTAGAGTACATTTCAGCGACTCCTTCACCTTCCTTCATCTTGAACTTGTCAAGTTGACCTTGAAGAACATCTAGCTTTGATTCCTTCACGGACTCGGTACCTTCGTGCATTTCGACCAAAGTATCCCAAATCTCTTTTGCATTCTCAAGACGGCTGATTTTGTTGAACTCCTCGGGACACAAAGCATTGAAGAGAATGTCACAAGCTTGAGCATTGTTTTGCAACATCCGCAATTCATCCGCTGTAGCTTCACGATCCGAACTTTTCCTTCCTCAAGAACTCACCTTGCAAGCCAACACAAATAATGCCCCATGCGGCGGGGTTATGTCCAAGAATATGCATTTTCATTTTATGCTTCCAACTAGCAAAATTTGAACCATCAAAGTAAGGACCTCTCTGAAAATTACCCTCACTAGACGCCATACTCTCCTAGGTTGTGAAACCAAGCTTATGGAGTCCAATGCAATGGAAACCAATACAATGGAGACCAAAGCTCGATACCACTTGTAGGATCGAAAGTATGTCTAGAGGGGGTGATTAGACTACTTGACAATATAAAATTTAGCCTTTTGATTAAGACAAGTTTTTGGCAAGTTCACAATGATGATCAAGTCAAGTATCACCCTACACATGCAATTCTAGAGTATTGGCAGCGGAAAGTAAATTGCACATGTAGTAAAGAGAGGTGGAGAAGAGCAAACGCAATTTGGAGACACGGAGATTTTTCTCGTGGTTCCGATAGGTGGTGCTATCGTCAATCCACGTTGATGGAGACTTCAACCCACGGAGGGTAACGGCTGCGAGAGTCCACGGAGGGCTCCACCCACGAAGGGTCCACGAAGAAGCAACCTTGTCTATGCCATCATGGCATACGCCCACGGAGGACTAGCCTTACTCGGGGTAGATCTTCACGAAGTAGGCGATCTCCTTGCCCTTACAAACTTCTTGGTTCAACTCCACATCTTGACGGAGGCTCCCAAGCGACACCTAACCAATCTAGGAGGCACCACCTCCAAAAGGTAATAGATGGTGTTGATGATGATGAACTCCTTGCTCTTGTGCTTCAAATGATAATCTCCCCAACACTCAACTCTCCTCACTGATTTGGCTGTGGTGGAAGAAAGGATTGAGTGGAAAGCAACTTGGGAAGGCTAGAAATCAAGTTTCATATGGTGGGAGTGGAGCAACTTGATCTCAACACAAGGGTAGGTAGTTTTCTTCTCAGAAATGTAAGGTAGGAGTGGTAGTTCTTTCTGATGGCTCTCTCCACGAATGAAGAGGAGGTGGAGGGGTATTTATAGCCTCCACACAAAATCCAACCGTTACACACATTTGACCAATCTCGGTCAGACCGAAGTTGACAACTCGGTGAGACCGAAAGTTCAAATCTTGTGAATGTTGGGATTTTCGGTGGGACCAAAAATACAATCTCGGTGAGTCCGATTCTTCCAAAGACTAGGGTTTGCCAATCTCGGTGGGACCGACTTTATCATCTCGGTGACACCGATATGATGACAGAAGGTTACATAAGCTTGGCAACACTAGTTTCGGTGAGACCGAGTTTGGAATCGGAAAATCCGAAATATCTAGGGTTTGGCTTTGTGGCTGAGGTGGTTCATCTCGGTGTGACTGAGTTTAGGAAATCGGTGGGACCGAGATTACTTATGAGTGTATGTTGGAATGAAAGATTGCGATGGTTTGGGAGATAGATCACTAAGCACTTTGAGCAACCGGATCATTATCATAACCTCATCCCTTTTAATAGTATTGGCTTTCCTATAGACTCAATGTGATCTTGGATCACTAAACCAAAAATAGAGTCTTGAGCTTTTGCCAATGCTTGCCTTAGCATTTTGAGGGTCCACATCTTGATCATTGCCATACCCATATCACTTGAACTTTCTGAAATGATTCTCAAGAAACTATTAGTTCAATGATATATATGTTGTTATTAATTACCAAAACCACCCGGGGATTAGTTGCACTTTCATACAGAAGCATAAACGAAGGTACTTCCTTATTAAACTTCCTCTTTCATACTCACGGCTCGTTGGAGGGCTGGTCCTTGGGCGATGATTGCGCGTCCGGATTCTCTCCGGACGCCGGACCCCCCAGTGGGGATTTCTTCCCACGCTTAGGGGCTTTGACCTTCGGATCTTTGAGGCGGTCCTCTTCTCCCTCTGGCGGAGGAATCCTTGGTTCCCTCCTCTTGATCGCCTCTTTGGACGAAGTATTAGCTCCTTTATCTCCCCGTCGCCCCCTACGTGGGCGCAACCTCCAACATTCGACCAAAGCCACGGGCTCCAGTCACGGTCTCTAGGAGGGGGGCGGACACCTTATCAGCCTTGATTGCGCCACCCATTCTGTAAAAAATAAAGGGTCGAGACGATCTTTTGAAAGGCATACAAATAGAATGTCCGGCTTTGAGCTATCTACACGAGTATCGGGCGATCGCGGCTTAGTCCCGCATCCTCGGCCAAATCCGGACCGCCACCTGCGGTCGAAGAACAGCTCAGTACATCTCCGAGGGTGTCACACCCATGAAATCTTTGGAGGATACGAGGTCCCTCCGGATTGAACTCCCATAAGCGGAGAGGACGACGTTTGCAGGGTAGGAGGTGCCTAGTTAGCATGACCTGCATCACCTTGACCAGGTCGATCTCCCTTGTTTGGAGGTCTCGAATCCGGCCCTGCAGCGCGGGCACGTCCTTGGACGGCCCCCAATTGAGCCCTTGGTTGACCCACGACATCAGCTGCCGTGGAGGTCCCGGGCGGAAAGAGGGCGGCGGCTTTTGCTTGTTGCCCCTAGGAACGGTGATGTAGAACCACTCCTGCTGCCACCATCCCTTTTCCTCTTGGAAGGAACCTTCGAGCCATGGGGCATCGGCCTTCTTGCTTATGGTCGCCCCGCCGCACTCCGCTTGGCGCCCCCCGATCATCTTCGGCTCCACCTTGAATGTTTTCAGCCACAGGCCGAAGTGGGGGATGACACGGAGGAAGGCCTCGCAGACAATGATAAATGCGGAGATATGGAGGATGGACTCCGGAGCCAAGTCGTGGAAGTCCAGCCCGTAGTAGAACAGGAGCCCCCTCACGAAAGGATCCGTCGGGAAGCCCAATCCCCGACGGAGGTGAGGAGCGAAAACGACGTATTCGCCGGGCTCGAGGGTTGGCACGGCCTGCCTTGGGGCGGGCAACCTGTGCGAAACTTCGTAGGCCAGGTACTTGGCCTCACGCAACTTCAAAATATCCTCCTCCGTGACGGAGGAAGGCATCCACCGGCCCTGGAGGTCGGAGCCGGACATTGTTGTGGATCCGAAGCGCTCGAATCTGAAGCTTTAGCTGTTGGAACTGGGAAGCTGAGGGAAGATTCGATGCGAGGATAAAAGACAAAGACAGGCCTTGGTCCTCTTATAAAGGGGGAAGAAATACCAAGGGCCGTCTCCGTGACCGTTTGGGATTCCCCTTCGATAGAGGAGGCGTGGCGACGGGAACGGTTGGGTTACCCACGCACGTATTGATGAGGATCCCGAATAAAAGGGAACACGATCTACGCTCGACGAGGCGTGTTAAGGAAACCGCCGCTAAAGCGTCTTGACGCGGAATAATAAAAACAACTCGAAACGAAGACTTGGCTGGGGTGTGATGTCACGCCGCATAAATACGTCAGCAGATTGAGCCAAGTGTATTTTATTCTCTCTACGTTGGAATGTGGAATTTGTTTTGCAGAGTCAGACACTATCCTGGTGTTCATTATCTTCTCCGGATTATTCAAGGGAGGAACCCGCCTTGCAACGCCGAACATTATGCACGTCGGACTTATCGTCATTGAAGACTGGTTCAGGGGCTACTGAGGGAGTCCTGGACTAGGGGGTGTCCGGACAGCCGGACTATCAATATCCGCCGGACTCCCAGACTACGAAGATAGAAGATTGAAGACTCCGGCTCGTGTCCGGAAGGTACTTTCCTTGGCGTGGAAGGCAAGCTTGGCGATACGGATATGTAGATCTCCTACCATTGTAACCGACTCTGTGTAACCCTAGCCTCTCCGGTGTCTATATAAACCGGAGGGTTTAGTCCGTAGGACAACATACATCTCAACAATCATACCATAGGCTAGCTTCTAGGGTTTAGCCTCCTTGATCTCGTGGTAGATCTACTCTTGTACTACCCATATCATCAATATTAATCAAGCAGGACGTAGGGTATTACCTCCATCGAGAGGGCCTGAACCTGGGTAAAAACATTGTGTCTCTCGTCTCCTGTTACCATCCGCCTAGACGCACAGTTCGGGACCCCCTACCCGAGATTCGCCGGTTTTGACACCGACACCCGCTGGCCAAGGCCCTGTGGCGGACGGTCCACATTGCTTTCAATATCACTCCACCCAATACTGTTAATGCGCTATTTGGGAATTGGCTTAATGGGTTTGAGACTAATTTAGAAAGACATATCCGGGTTGGAGTTAGCGCTTTATTGTGGACCATCTGGCTTTGCAGAAATGATTTGGTGTTTAACAGATCATCACGGATTCATTTTTTGCAGGTTATTTTCCTAGCTACGGCACTGATCCGTTCGTGGTCGCCACTCACTACGATGGAGGCCAGGGAGCATTTGGTTACTGCGTGTATCCGATGGGAGACGGTAACTCGGGATATCTTCAACCGGTTTGGATGGCGGTCATGTAATAGGATAGGAAATTAGTTTTACCTGTCTTATTTTAGTCAGCCGGTTGTGGCAAGTTGTTCTTAGCTAGTCTGGGTTTCTAGCCTTTTTGCGCTCTGTGTGAGCTGCCTTTTATTTCCAGATTTGAGATGTTGGAACCTTGTGGACACCTTTTTTAGTTAATAAAGAGGGTCGTATGCATCGCTAGATGCAGAGGCCGGGGAAACCCCCTTTTCGAAAAAAAATGCAAACCGTTAAAAGAGCCATTCGCCAATGAATTTTAGAAAACTCTTGGTCAACCTAGCATTAACATTCCCGGAATTTCCCCCTTTGGACATAAGTATTCTATATAGTCGGAGAGTGGCGTTTTGGCACATGGGAGGGCGCGCTCCAAGTTTTTAAAATGTGTTTTACACATATTTTGAGATATCAATAAATTCTAAACAAAAATTTGACGCGTACATCTCGATATGTACATGCTTAGAAAGTCGTTTCGCGAATAACCAACGACTTATGTGCCGCATGTGAAAATGACAAAATTCAGTGTTAAAAACGCTTTTCAGAAGACGTCTTTTTGTCTTTTTTACACAAGCCACAAAAAATGACGGTTTGACGTACATACATATAATATCAAGATGTATGTGGCAAATTTTTGTTTGACATTTTCTCACACTTTGAAATATATTTTTCGCGTGCAGGAGCGCACGCTCTCGGGAGCACGAACAGATTTCGGATATAGTCGGCGGTTTCACAAGAAAAAAAAAAAGGTATGCTACGCGGAGGGCATTCTTCCTAATAAAGCGGATACCTCTGATCCTGCTTGAACAAAACGAATCTGGACACCAATCTGATGCTGTAGATAAAACGGTAAACCCTGACCATATCAAATACGCACGAGTATTTATCTTGAGCGGACACAAGGATTGACACAAGATGACTGTGGTCCATGATCGTTGCCTTTTCCCATAAATAAAAGAAGTCTAAATTAGTCTAAACATCATCAGAATCCTAATAAATAGCATTAAGCTACCAGGCAATTAGTGTTATATAGTAGGAGCACTATTTAGCACTGTACTATGAACAGTATGAGTGCTTTTTTTTAGCAGTTTTGCTAAAGCACATTTAGATGTGTCATAAGTATTGCACATCTAAATTCTGTGTCGCTGAACTTACGTTGAGATTCGCGTGGATATTTTTTTTTCTTTTTCTCATTATGGTTGATTCATTCACTTAAATGTGCAACAACTAGAGCACATCTGATGTGCCCTAGACACCCCCTTTCTTTAGACTATTGTGGCTTAGCAAATTTGAGAAATCCTGTTTAGCAACTTGTAGTCGGACATTCCCTAAAAAAAAACTTGTGGTCGGACATATTGTGTCGCAGCTGTGTGGCTCAACTAAGGACCCTCATGTATCAAACCTCTTTTGCTTCTTGCTTCTTGATTGTAACACTGTAATTTCAAAATAAAGCTCCTCCTTACAAAAAGATGGCAAACAAACAGTGGTTCCTCCTTAAAAAAAACAATCAATTTAAACAAACACTGTAATTTCAAACAAACAGTCTCAAAGTCGATTTGCATCCCATTTTGTGGTCAGGGTGTACTTCGATTTGTAATCATTGAAGGATGTTACCACTGAAATCTCAATTCAGTGGCAAAATAGGGCTGGGATATGCAACAAGCAATAGTAAGCAAAGAAAAAACAATCAATTTAAACATAAACCTTAAACTACCATTCATCATTAAATTTTAGAAAATCATGGAGGCACGGCGGATCCCGACCCTTATCGGAGGGGAGTGTTCTGTTTTTAGATGTTACCTTGAGTTCTGCTAGGGTTTCTATCATGCTTAGGAAGGCGAGACGGTGCCGGCTCCACGAAGATTGAATGAGGTTCTTTCCGTCTAGCCCCCATTCTGGTGGTGTGTCTAGCAGCATCAGTGAGCGTGTGGAGATGTGCCTCCGGCAGATCTGCTCAGATATATTCGTCGTTCGTTTACGTCCGTGTGTCTTCAGATTGGATCATTCTCATTGTTGGGGAACGTAGTAATTTCAAAAATTTTCCTACGCACACGCAAGATCATGGTGATGTATAGCAACGAGAGGGGAGAGTGTTGTCTACATACCCTTGTAGACCCAAGCGAAGCGATCTGGCGTAGAGGAAGTAGTCGTATGTTCTCCTCGCGATCCGACCGATCCGGCGCCGTTACTCGGCGCCCGAGTTCTTGACACACGACAGCTCGATGGCGTCCCTCGTACTCGATCCAGCCGAGTGTCGAGGGAGAGTTTCGTCAAGACAACGGCGTGGTGACGATCTTGATGTTTCACCGGCGAGGCTTCGCCTAAGCTTCATGACGGTATGACCGAGGTGGAATATCGTGGAGGGGCACCGACACGGCTAAGGAACGATCCGTAGATCAAACTTGTGTGTCCTAGGGTGCCCCTGCCTCGTGTATATAAAGGAGGGGGGAAGGCCGGCCGGCCTAGAGGAGGCGCGGGAGGAGTCCTACTCCCACCGGGAGTAGGACTCCCCCCCTTTCCTAGTTGGAATAGGATTGGGGGAGGGAAGAGGAAAGGGGCCCCCCCTCCTTGTCCTATTCGGACTGGGGGGGGGGGCGTGCCCCCTGGCCGGCCCTTCCTCTTCTCCTCGAGGCCCACCGAGGCCCATTTACCCCCGGGGTTCCGTAACCTCCGGTACTCAGTAAATTCTGTTTTCACCGGAACCATTCGAACTCCAAACATAGGCTTCCAATATATCAATCTTTATGTCTCGACCATTTGAGACTCCTCGTCATGTCCGTGATCACATCCGGGACTCGAACTTCTTGGTACATCAAAATACATAAACTCATAATAACCGCCATCGAAACCTTAAGCGTGCGGACCCTACGGTTCGAGAACAATGTAGACATGATCTAGAACTATTCTCGGTCAATAACCAACAGCGGGACCTGGATGCCCATATTGGTTCCTACATATTCTACGAAGATCTTTATCGGTCGGACCGCATAACAACATACGTTGTTCCTTTGTCATCGATGCGTTACTTGCCGAGATTCGATCGTCGGTATCCAATACCTAGTTCAATCTCGTTACCGCAAGTCTCTTTACTCGTTCCGTAATACATCATCTCACAACTAACTCATTAGTTGTAGTGCTTGCAAGGCTTGATGATGTGCATTACCGAGAGGGCCAGAGATACCTCTCCGACAATCGGAGTGACAAAACCTAATCTCGAAATACGCCAACCCAACATCGCCTTTGGAGACACCTGTAGTACTCCTTTATAATCACCCGATTCGTTGTGACGTTTGGTAGCACCAAAGTGTTCCTCCGGAAAGCGGAGTTGCATAATCTCATAGTTACGAGGAACATGTATATGTCATGGATAAAAGCAGTAGCAACATACTAAGCGATCGTGTGCTAAGCTAGTGGAATGGGTCATGTCAATCGATCATTCTACTAATGATGTGACCTTGTTAATCAAATAACAACTCTTTGTTCATGGTGGGAAACATAACCATCTTTGATTAACTAGCTAGTCTAGTAGAGGCATACTAGTGACATGTTGTTTTGTCTATGCATTCACACATGTATCATGTTTCGGTTAATACAATTCTAGCATGAATGATAAACATTTATCATGAAATAAGGAAATAAATAATAACTTTATTATTGCCTCTAGGGCATATTTCCTTGATCTCCCACTTGCACTAGAGTCAATAATCTAGATTACATAGTAATGATTCTAACACCCATGGAGTCTTGGTGCTGATCATGTTTTGCTCGTGGAAGAGGCTTAGTCAACGGGTGCGCAACATTCAGATCCGTATGTATCTTGCAAATCTCTATGTCTCCCAC
The DNA here is from genome assembly GCA_021437245.1 of Aegilops speltoides. Lineage (NCBI taxonomy): Eukaryota > Viridiplantae > Streptophyta > Magnoliopsida > Poales > Poaceae > Aegilops > Aegilops speltoides. Next base: position 5,882,455 of record CM038144.1, read on the forward strand.
GGACTAAGTCCGGATGGAATTGAAGCGTCTCTTGATGTGCTTGGTCCTCTTGTGAAATCTGGATTCCTTCGCTAAGGCAATTGCTCCGAGATTGTCACAGAAGATTTTCATTGGACCCGATGCACTAGGTATGACACCTAGATCGGATATGAACTCCTTCATCCAGACTCCTTCATTAGCTGCTTCGAAGCTGCTATGTACTCCGCTTCACATGTAGATCCCGCCACGACGCTTTGTTTAGAACCGCACCAACCGCGGCTCCTCCGTTTAGTGTAAATCGTATCCGGTCTGCGATTTAGAATCGTCCGGATCGGTGTCAAAGCTTCGCATCAACGTAACCGTTCACGATGAGCTCTTTGTCACCTCCATATCGAGAAACATATCCTTAGTCCTTTTCGGTATTTCGGGATGTTCTTGACCGCTGTCCGATGATCCACTCTGGATTACTTTGGTACCTCCTGCTAGGCTTATAGCAAGGCACACATCAGTGCAGTACACAGCATTGCATACATGATAGAGCCTATGGCTGAAGCATAGGAACATCTTTCATTTTCTCTCTATCTTCTGCAGTGGTCGGGCATTGAGTCTTACTCAACTTCACACCTTGTAACACGTGCAAGAACCCTTTCTTTGCTTGATCCATTTTGAACTTCTTCAAAATTTTGTCAAGGTATGTGCTTTGTGAAAGTCCAATCAAGCGTCTTGATCTATCTCTATAGATCTTAATGCCCAATATGTAAGCAGCTTCACCGAGGTCTTTCATTGAAAAACTCTTATTCAAGTATCCCTTTATGCTATCCAGAAATTCTATATCATTTCCGATCAGCAATATGTCATCTACATATAATATCGAAATGCTCTGAGCTCCCACTCACTTTCTTGTAAATCTGAGGCTTCTCCAAAAGTGCAGTACAAACCCAAATGCTTTGATCACACTATCAAAGCGTTTATTCCAACTCGAGATGCTTGCACCAGTCCATAGATGGATCATTGGAGCTTGCACACTTTGTTAGCTCCCTTTGGATCGATAAAACCTTACGTTGCATCATATACAACTCTTCTTCCGTAAATCCATTCAGAATGCGTCTTTACATCCATTTGCCAAATTTCATAATCATAAAATCGGCAATTGCTAACATGATTCGGACGGACTTAAGCATCGCTTCTGGTGAGAAGGTCTCATCGTAGTCAATCCCTTGAACTTACGAAAACCTTTTGCGACAAGTCGAGCTTTATAGACGATAATATTACCGTCGTCGTCGGTCTTCTTCTTGAAGATCCACTTGTTTTCTATTGCTTGCCTACCCTCGGGCAAGTCAACCAAAGTCCATACTTTGTTTTCATACATGGATCCCATGTCGATTTCATGGCCTCAAGCCATTTTGTGGAATCTGGGCTCACCATCGCTTCTTCATAGTTCGTAGGTTCATCATGATCTAGTAGCATGATTTCCGAACAGGATTGCCGTACCACTCAGTGCGGATCTTACTCTGGTTGATCTACGAGGTTACTGTAGTAACTTGATCTGAAGTTTCATGATCAACATCATCAACTTCCTCACTACTTGGTGTAGGTGTCTCGAAACCGTTTCTGCGACAAACTACTTTCAAGTAAGGAGAAGGTACTATTACCTCATCAAGTTCCACTTTCCTCCCACTCACTTCTTTCGAGAGAAACTCCTTCTCTAGAAAGGATCCATTCTTAGCAACGAATGTCTTGCCTTCGGATCTGTGATAGAAGGTGTACCCAACTGTCTCCTTTGGGTATCCTATGAAGACACATTTCTCGATTTGGGTTCGAGCTTATCAGGTTGAAGCTTTTTCACATAAGCATCGCATCCCCAAACTTTAAGAAACGACAACTTTGGTTTCTTGCTAAACCACAGTTCATAAGGTGTCGTCTCAACGGATTTCGACGGTGTTCTATTCAGTGTGAATGCGGCCGTCTCTAGAGCATAACCCCAAAACGATAGCGGTAAATCTGTAAGAGACATCATAGATCGCACCATATCTAGTAAAGTACGATTATGACGTTCGGACACACCATTACGTTGTGGTGTTCCGGGTGGCGTGAGTTGCGAAACTATTCTGCATTGTTTCAAATGTAGACCAAACTCGTAACTCAAATATTCACCTCCACGATCAGATCGTAGAAATTTAATTTTCTTGTTACGATGATTTTCAACTTCACTCTGAAATTCTTTGAACTTTTCAAACGTTTCAGACTTATGTTTCATTAAGTAGATATACCCATATCTCGCTTAAGTCATCTGTGAAGGTGAGAAAATAACGATATCCGCCACGAGCCTCAACATTCATCGGACCACATACATACGTATGTATGATTTCCAACAAATCTGTTGCTCTCTCCATAGTACCGAGAAGCGGTGTTCTAGTCATCTTGCCCATGAGGCACGGTTCATAAGTGCCAAGTGATTCATAATCAAGTGACTCCAAAAGTCCATCAAGATGGAGTTTCTTCATGCGCTTTACACCGATATGACCTAAACGGCAAGTGCCACAAATAAGTCGCACTATCATTATCAACTCTGCATCTTTTGGTTTCAACATTATGAATATGTGTATCACTACTATCGAGATTCATAAGAAATAGACCACTCCTCAAGGGTGCATGACCATAAAAGATATTACTCATATAAATAGAACAACCATTATTCTCGATTTAAATGAATAACCGTCTCGCATCAAACAAGATCCAGATATAATGTTCATGCTCAACGCAGCACCAAATAACAATTATTTAGGTCTAAAACTAATCCCGAAGGTAGATGTAGAGGTAGCATGCCGACCGCGATCACATCGACTTTGGAACCATTTCCCACGCGATCGTCACCTCGTCCTTTGCCGGTGTTCGCAATCCGTAGTCCCTGCTTTGAGTTGCAAATATTAGCAACAGAACCAGTATCAAATACCCAGTGCTCTGCGAGCTCTAGTAAGGTACACATCAATAACATGTATATCACATATACCTTTGTTCACCTTGCCATCCTTCTTATCCGCCAAATACTTGGGGCAGTTCCGCTTCGATGACGATCGCTTGCGGTAGAAGCACTCGTTTCAGGCTTAGGTCCAGACTTGGGTTTCTTCTCTGAGCAAACAACTTGCTTGCTGTTCTTCTTGAAGTTCCTTCTTCTTCCCTTTGCCTTTCTTCTTGAAACTAGTGGTCTTATTGACCATCAACACTTGATGCTCCTTCTTGATTTCTACCTCCGCAGCCTTTAGCATTGCGAAGAGCTCGAGCATAGTCTTTACTAACCCTTGCATATTATAGTTCATCACGAAGCCTTTGTAGCTTGGTGGCGTGATTGAAGAATTCATCAATGACACAATCATCCGGAAGATTAACTCCCAATTGTGTCAAGTGATTGTAGTACCCGGACATTACGAGTATATGCTCACTAATGTAACTATTCTCCTCCATCTTGCAGCTATAGAACTTATTGGAGACTTCATATCTCTCAATCCGGGCATTCTTTGGAATATCAACTTCAACTCTGGAACATCTCATATGCTCCATGACGTTCAAAACGTCGTTGAAGTCCCGGTTCTAAGCCGTAAAGCATGGCACACTGAACTATAGAGTAATCATCAGCTTTGCTCGCCAGACGTTCTTAACGTCGTCGGTTACATCGGCAGAAGCAGCTCGCACCCAGCGGTGCATCCGGGACGTAACTCTTACGGCAGCAATGAGGATAATCCTCGAGTTACGGACCCGATCCGTGTAATTGCTACCATCATCTTTCAACTTTGCTTTCTCAAGGAACAATTAAAATTCAACGGAACAAAGACGAGCCATCTATCTACAATCAAACATAAACAAGCAAGATACTATCGGTACTAAGTTCATGATAAATTTAAGTTCAATTAATCATATTACTTAAGAACTCCCACTTAGAAAGACATCTCTCGAGTCATCCAAGTGATCACGTGATCCAAATCAACTAAACCATAACCGACCATCACGTGAAATGGAGTAGTTTTCAATGGTGAACATCTTATGTTGATCATATCTACTATATGATTCACGCCGACCTTTCGGTCTCCGTGTTCCGAGGCCATATCTGCATATGCTAGGCTCGTCAAGTATAACCCGAGTATTCTCGTGTGCAAAACTGGCTTGCACCCGTTGTAGATGGACGAGAGCTTATCACACCCGATCATCACGTGGTGTGTCCGGGCACGACGAACTTTGGCAGCGGTGCATACTCGGGAGAACACTTCTTGATAATTTAGTGAGAGATCATCTTATAATGCTACCGTCAATCAAAGCAAGATAAGATGCATAAAAGGATAAACATCACATGCAAATCAATATAAGTGATATGATATGGTCATCATCATCTTGTGCTTCATGATCTCCATCTTGCAGCACCACCATGATCACCATCGTCACCGGCGCGACACCTTGATCTCCATCGTAGCATCGTTGTCGTCTCGCCAAACTTATGCTTCTACGACTATCGCTACCGCTTAGTGATAAAGTAAAGCATTACAAGGCGATTGCATTGCATACAATAAAGCGACAACCATATGGCTCCTGCCAGTTGCCGATAACTTCGGTTACAAAACATGATCATCTCATACAATAAAATATAGCATCACGTCTTGACCATATCACATCACAACATACCCTGCAAAAACAAGTTAGACGTCCTCTACTTTGTTGTTGCAAATTTTACGTGGCTGCTACGGGTTTAAGCAAGATCCAATCTCACCTACGCATCAAAACCACAACGATACTTCATCAAATAGACTCCGTTTTAACCTTCGCAAGGACCGGGCGTAGCCACACTCGGTTCAACTAAAGTGAGAGAGACAGCACCCACGGTCACCTTTAAGCAACGAGTGCTCGTGGCGGTGAAACCAGTCTCGCGTAAGCGTCGCGTAATGTCGGTCAGGCCGCTTCATCTCACAATACCGCTGAACCAAAGTATGACATGCTGGTAGGTAGTATGACTTGTATCGCCCACAACTCACTTGTGTTCTACTCGTGCAAAACATCAAACCATAGAAAAAACCTAGGCTCGGATGCCTTTGTTGGGGAACGTAGTAATTTCAAAAATTTCCTACGCACACGCAAGATCATGGTGATGTATAGCAACGAGAGGGAGAGTGTTGTCTACATACCCTTGTAGACCCGGCGGAAGCGATCACAACGTAGAGGAAGTAGTCGACGTTCTCCTCGCGATCCGACCGATCCGGCGCCGTTACTCGGCGCCCCAGTTCTTGACACACGTACAGCTCGATGACGCCCTCGTACTCGATCCAGCCGAGTGTCGAGGGAGAGTTTCGTCAAGACGACGGCGTGGGACGATCTTGATGTTTCACCGGCGCGAGGCTTCGCTTAAGCTTCGCGACGGTATGACCGAGGTGGGATATCGTGGAGGGGCACCGCGACACGGCTAAGGAACGATCCGTAGATCAAACTTGTGTGTTCTAGGGTGCCCCCCCCCCCGTATATAAAGGAGGGAGGGGGGAGGCCGTCCGGCCTAGAGGAGGCGCGGGAGGAGTCCTACTCCCAGGGAGTAGGACTCCCCCTTCCTAGTTGGAATAGGATTGGGGGAGGGAAGAGGAAGAGGCGCGCCCCCTCCTGTCCTATTCGGACTGGGGGGGAGGCGCGCCACCCCTGGCCGGCCCTTCCTCTTCTCCTCGAGGCCCACCGAGGCCCATTTACCCCGGGGTTCGGTAACCTCCGGTACTCGGTAAATTCTGTTTTCACCGGAACCATTCCGAACTCCAAACATAGGCTTCCAATATATCAATCTTTATGTCTCGACCATTTCGAGACTCCTCGTCATGTCCGTGATCACATCCGGACTCGAACTTCTTCGGTACATCAAAATACATAAACTCATAATAACCGCCATCGAAACCTTAAGCGTGCGGACCCTACGGTTCGAGAACAATGTAGACATGACCTAGAACTATTCTCGGTCAATAACCAACAGCGGACCTGGATGCCCATATTGGTTCCTACATATTCTACGAAGATCTTTATCGGTCAGACCGCACAACAACATACGTTGTTCCTTTGTCATCGGTGCGTTACTTGCCCGAGATTTGATCGTCGGTATCCAATACCTAGTTCAATCTCGTTATCGCAAGTCTCTTTACTCGTTCCGTAATACATCATCTCACAACTAACTCATTAGTTGTAGTGCTTGCAAGGCTTCAAATGATGTGCATTACCGAGAGGGCCCAGAGATACCTCTCCGACAATCGGAGTGACAAAACCTAATCTCGAAATCGCCAACCCAACATCGCCTTTGGAGACACTGTAGTACTCCTTTATAATCACCCAGTACGTTGTGACGTTTGGTAGCACCCAAAGTGTTCCTCCGGAAAACGGGAGTTGCATAATCTCATAGTTACAGGAACATGTATATGTCATGGATAAAAGCAGTAGCAACATACTAAACGATCGTGTGCTAAGCTAGTGGAATGGGTCATGTCAATCAGATCATTCTACTAATGATGTGACCTTGTTAATCAAATAACAACTCTTTGTTCATGGTCAGGAAACATAACCATCTTTGATTAACTAGCTAGTCTAGTAGAGGCATACTAGTGACATGTTGTTTTGTCTATGCATTCACACATGTATCATGTTTCCGGTTAATACAATTCTAGCATGAATGATAAACATTTATCATGAAATAAGGAAATAAATAATAACTTTATTATTGCCTCTAGGGCATATTTCCTTCACTCATCTACGCTATTCTTCATTGGCGACGATTGCTGTCGTGGTCTCGTGGAGCGCTGGTCCTATGGGACTGTCTACCACAACAAGTTTGGCCGGCTCCGACGAAGGATGGGCGATAACGGCTGCACGCCTTCGGCTCGCTTCGGTTTTTATAGTCATTGCTAGGTGGTCCATGAATCTGAATATAATTTTTATTATTTCTGGTGTTCGTTGTACCGCTATGATTGAAGATGAATAGATTAATTTTTTTTTGCAAAAAATAAATCTAGCATTAACATTTCCTTTTTCCTTTAGATAGAAGTATTGTATAGTTGGCGGTTTCACAAGGAAAAGGAAGTATTGCTACGCACTGGATATCAATCTGGTGCTGCAGATAAATTGATAAATGACCTGCCCACAAATTGATACCTCCTTTAGAAAAGCAACAACCGAAATGACAAATCCCAAATGCCCATGACAAACCCATCTTTTATTGCAAGTTTAGTTTTTCTTTTGCGGGAAAATTTCCGATCTACTCATTCTCAATTATGGTAGTATAACGAAGACATGAAATAATAAAAATTATATTCACATCGGTAGAACACCCAACGACGACTACAAGCACCGAAATGAGCCGAAGGCGCGTCACTGTCATCGCCCCTCCCTCGCCGGAGTGGGGAAAACTTGTTTTAGTAGACAGTTGGGAAGTTGTCGTGCTAAGACCCCATAGGACCAGCGCAACAAAACAGCAACCGTCGCCGATGAAGAGTAGCATAGACTAAAAGAATCAAACATAAAGACACAATAACAAAGACGAACGATGAACAGATCCAAGCAAATCCACCAAAAACAGATCTCCCGGAGACGCATCTTCACATGCCCACCGACGATACTAGAAGCACCACCGAAACGTGTCCTAGCCGGGGAGAACTTTATTCCACCTTCAGGGAGCCGCCGCCGTCTCGTCTTCCTGAGCAGGACACAAATACTAACAAAACTAGAAGAAAGATCTAAAAACATAGCCCTCCCACCAGGCAAGGGCCAGGATCCACTCCGCTTCCATGGCCCTAAGGCCATCGGAGACAAGGCGGACCGACGACGGTGCCAACGGGAGGCAAAGAAACCCTAGCTGTTTAGGTGAGCCAGAAATCCCCAATTGCTCACCTTCTATAGCAAGTTTAATTGATGCAAAGATCAGTGGCGGAGCTTTGTGGAGAGCAACCTGGGCCATTGCCCCCCAACCCATGAGAAAGTTAGCAAATATCCCCTAGTATTCAGCCCATATGTCGAGTTAAAATCAGCCAAAAAGCATGTTTCTTGCCCCGCCAGCCCATTTGCCCCTCTATAAATACAGCCCAAGCTCCGCCACTGGCAAAGATGAAAATTTTTGACAAGCACAACAACATCCCGACAAAAAAACCACTTAGGACAAAATTACCATGCTTACCAACTATTGCCAATTCTCGCAGATATAAATTAAGGGCTGGACTTATATTGTTTTAAAACAATGGATCCATGGTCAGTATGGTTCACCTTTGCACTAGTTTAATGGGTGTTTTTTTTGTGTGTGTTGTGGGGGGGGGGGCGTCATTGTTAACCAATCCCAAAGTTGATCCCTTGGAGCGTGGGCCCACCGAATCCCCACACGAGCCCGCGCTTCCACTCCACTTCCACTTGATCTTCTATAAATGTTTACTTAAGCCACCACGCGGGTGGGGTGCATAATGTAATGAACTCTAACATAATCCTCACACTCACTCTTTCAAGAGAGAGGAGGCTTGATGAGTAATGAGAGAGGCCATCAATCAATGGTGAGCAGTGCGGTGTGAACCCTAATATAATTGCGCCCATACGTGCCTCCAAAACCTCCCCTGTTTCCCCTCCCCTTCCCCCTCCCATTTATCTATCACTCCCCACCCCGCGTCTCCCTCCCAACCTCCATTGCCGCTCCCTCCTCTTCCTCCTCATCTCTAACCGACCACCTTGAACGATCGACTCGCCTCTTCTTCCTCTCTTGAGCCGCTGCTGCGTGGCTGGCTAGGCAGAGGTGGCGTGCTACATGGTCGCTGAGGCGGTGGGGTTCATGATGTCCCGCGCGGCGGACGGCGGGGCCATGGCGCCGGAGCTCGTCACCCAGGACTTCCTCGGCGGCTACCAGCCGCCCTCCGCCGCCGCCGCCGCCGACCCACGCTCCGTTTTCTCTCTTCGCGTGTTGGCTTTCGCTTCTTCCTCTCCCGTGCTCAATTGGGATTCGACCGTACGCACTCTAGTGGTTAATTAAGACTTTCAATTTGTCAGTCAATGGCTCGATTAGTCTCCTCGTAATATCCATCCGCGCCGAACTAGTTTGGTCAGCAAATTTGACCGCGGACCAGTAGTAAGTGGTTGCCATTTGTGGGCTTTGTCATACAAGAGTGCGAGGTGTACTCTGAGCTTGAGGCTACGCGATTTCCATGTGCGGGAGCCTTTTCCGACTTGGTCTTTCTTTACCGCGGCAGGGCTATGCATAAACTGTTGATCAAAATAGACTACTCCTACTACGTATTGTAAGCATTTTTATATCTCAGATATCTGTCGTACAGTGAGTACTAGTAGCAATTGTTCTCTATAGGTGGAGTAGATTGTTCGTAGTACGTAGTTAATTCATCTTTGTCTGTCTGCCATGTTCCACCGGCAAGTTTAGATCTTGCCCAATAATGTAGCCTCACTTAAAGTCTTCATGACATGGCCATTAAAATCTCAACCATGCAAGCATTAACCTTTTACTGACTGTGGTGATTTCTTTGCCTGCGTGCCAAGGTATTTAATTTCGAAAACAAAACAATTTCGGAGCCCATCGGAATATGCGAAATTTCGGAAATTTTGCATATTTTGGAAATTATTTCAGATTTTTCCTATTTCAAATTTATTTTAATTTTATTTAATTCTAAAATAACTTAAATTCATTTGGAAAATTGTTTGAATCTGCATTGAAATTTTGGTGTTGATAATATTTCGGACCCCACTGAAATATGCGAAATTTTGAAAATTTCACTGGAATTTCATTGAAATTTTTAACCCTGCGTGCAGCCCAGCAACGGCAAGCCGCCCGTGCAGAAGTACCTAACCCCACTGTCGTCGGCCAGGGGGGATCTCAACCTCTTCCCCGCCTCCGGTGCCGCTATGGCACCGTTGCCGACAATGGTGTCGGCTGAGGACTGCGCCACCACGACCACGTAACACAGCGTGTGTACGATCGAGAAGGCCAAGACCGCGCTGGAGCCGTTCGAGCGCGGCAAGCAAGGGCACCACCAGCAGCAACACGGCGGCACGGGCGCAGGCGCCTCCCCGTCCTCCTCCTCCGTCACCACCTCCTCCATCAAGTGTCGCGGCGATGCCAGCGCCGTGGAGCAGGGCGACAGCTGCGACGCCCCGTCCGCCAGTGCCGGGGCGGGGGCATGACACGGAAAAGTGAATGGAACAAAAAAACTAAACAAATCAGTTCACTGACAAATAATCGGCCGAATAGTTACTACATAGGTGTATATATTATTTATCTTTTTTGCCACCATGATATCTCTAAGAAAATGGTTTATTCAATGGCAAAGTGACTGTCTCCCGCAAAAAAAAAGGCAAAGTGACTGCGAAATTAACATCGTGTAGTTGTGTCGGACTGGGATCAGGTGACTTGCCAGTCACGCCGTAACATCCGGCCATCAATCCAGCGTCCATCCAACATTCAATGGAGGGGATTGATCCATGAGAAACCAGCCAACACTTGGCAGTATTTAGGACACCCACACTTGTAGTTTTACGTGTACATGCAACAAGCTATGCACTAAGTGCTCTCCACAGTACAAATACATTTAGAATAATTGCTACTAGTAATTAAGAATAAATTTTAATAGCAACAACTAGACTGAACGTGTGCATGCCCTATGATTAACAAGTTCTATATTTTATATTGCAAAGTTCTTTTATATTACATACAAACCGGATGATTTTTGACAAGTTTAATTATTTAAGAAAACTAAACTAAAACTAAGCAAGGTACCGGACGGTGACCTCGTTCACATGAACGCCGTGGTTGGCAGCACATTGGTCGTTGTACATGTCGAAGGGCGGCGTCGGCACTGCGCGCTGATGTCTCCGTGGAGGTCCTGGACCGGCCCTCGGCCCAGGCTAGCTAGTGCGAGGTCACATCCGACACCACCTAGTCTGGCACGATGTCTGACGTTGTGCCGAACATGGTCCGGCACTCGTGTTCATCTTGAACGGCTGGGAGGGTGGCTCCGCCTTCACCTCCTCGACGCGACCAATTCTGACAATGCGGTTGCATGGTGGTGACGCCAACTCCTGCTTCACGTAGCTAAGAGGCAATGATAGTGACTCCCACTAGACGCAATGGAGAGGCGGCGACGACGACCGAAGTAGGGTTCACGATCACATGCCTTAAATAGCGGGGGCAAGCGGTCCAACACCGCTTCATTGCGGCGCAACAACCTAAGTAGGGTTCTCGGTCACGTCGGTCTGACCGGCATCCATGTCGTCGAGGGGTGTCCGCTCTAGAGCGGGAAGAATGGCATGTATGCGCGGCAATCGTTGGAGACCCATATTTTTGTACTTCTCGTTTGAATTTACGCGATAGGAGATCTGTCTAGTACCTCGCCTAGTTTTTGTTTATTTTTATAAAAATAGTTGAACTTCTTAAAAATCATATGATTTGAATGTATATAGAACTTGTTAAAAATAGTTCCCCTCCCTGCTGCGCAGCACGTGCACGAGCGCCTCCTCCACTACCTCGGTGATGATGGTGGCGACTCCGAGTCGCGCAGCGCGGCTGCCGGCGGGCTGGTAGCGGAGCAAGCGCGGGGAGACACGTGCAACGTGCAATAGGGCATTCGTGCACTCAGTCTAGCTTTGCTATTAAAATTTATTTTAAATTATGATTAGTAATTATTCTAAATATATTTGCAATGTGAAGATCACTTAGTGCATAGCTTGTTGCATGTAGATAAAACTACAGGTATGAGTGTCTCTATGCTAAAAACAAAAACTGCTAACTGCTGGCTTGTTCTCCCTTAAATCAAACCCCTCCATTGAATGTAAAATCAACGCTGGATTGGTGGCCGCATGTTCCAGCGTGACTTCCAATGGGCAGTTCACCTGATCCCAGTCCAGTTGTGTCCTTTGTCGTCCAAAACAGTAAGATAGACTAGAGACCCAAACTTTAAGTAACATAAAACATTATGACCTTAATTAAATATCTGTTCAAACTTCCTACTACTAAGAAACGGGTGCGGCAAATCAACTACAAAATAAATATGTGGGCTTCAATGATAGCACTCAGGTTCCATGGAAACACAAGAATTCACGCTTTTAGATTGGATTGATGAAGGTGAAGTAAATTTTCTTTCGTTTTGAAACCTTAGGTATCAAAAATGGATCATAGGTAAAAAATTAAGGGCTTGTTCGATTAATCCCTCGCACAAGGGGATTGGAGAGGACTGGAGGGGGTTGAGGTGGATTTTGACTTGTAGGAGATTTAATCCCTCTAAATCTCCTCCAAACCTCTTCAAATTTGACTTGTAGGGGAAAGGTGCATCGGGTGCTAGAAGAACGAGGGAAGGTGACGATGGTGAACGGCCGACCAATGTCGACGGGGAGTCGAGCTGCAACTTGGGGACGACGGGAAGTTGCAACGGGGTGGAGCTGCATTTCATGGTCCGGGACCTGTTGCCGGGTTTTTTTTTTGAAGAGTTGCGACCTAAGCTGCGGTCGTCGGGGGCGGAGCGAGGGTGGTGTCGGAGGTCCCTCGTCAACCCGCAGAGTCACCGCTCGCACGCACAATGAAGGCCGAGCTTTGAATGTGTGTCGCATTGTAGACGAAGCTTTCTGGAGGGAGGGTGGTGTCGGAGGTCCCTCTCAACCGGCAGGGTCACCGCTCGCACGCACGATAAAGATTTTAGAATGTTTAAATTTGAAATTTTCAAGTCGACAGCATGGGAGCATATGAGTTGAAAATACATCTAGATCCATTCATTCATGCGAGAAGTAATTCCAGACCGAGGGAGTATCATTCAATATTTTCCTAAGCCACCTATCCTGATCCATGTATACCTGGCCAGCACTACAACTGATTGACGATGGATGGTAGAGTACATTTTAGATTTGGGAGCAGGCATCATTCATGGCCGTTAAATACTAGCCACGGACAGGGGTACGGCCCACGTAGTACACGGATACGCTGTCGAACTGCAAGAGCGCGGCCTCCCCTGCATGACATGTAACCTGCGGCCACTGCGCCCCATTAAAACCCCACAGGCCGGCAGCAAAAGCTTGCTCAGCAGCTTGGCTTTCGTTGTCATCCCCTACCAAAAGACAACCGGGCACGGACAACCATCACATCGCCCATTAACCGGCATTCATTCATGCCGGGCTAGCACTAGATCACAAACTGCACTGTCACTGCAGCTCATTCATCACGGCTACAGCAGCTGCGACGTCAAACTCCTCATCATCATCGTCGCCGTCGTCGTCGTCTCCGGCATTAAAATGGAGGCGAAGAAGCCCGTGACACCCCCTAATTAAGAGCGAACTGGTCGCGTCGTCCGCCATGAATGGGATGCCGAGATGAGCACCGCTGGTGGCAATAACTGAAGCTGCACGCACATGGAAGCAACGAACGAACAATTGGCACGCAGGCAGACGCTTTGAGCAATTATGGATGGAGTTCGGTTCTACCAGTAGGAATAGTAGTTTCATTCATTCATGTTCTATCGAGTGTTTGATTGATCTGACATGACATGACAGAATCGGGGACGGACGGACGGACGGCCGGCCGGCCATACTCGGAAATGGACAAGCAAAAATCTTGATCGGAGCACCTCCACCTCCTCCCCTATGTACCGGAATCCGTCGGTGGTACCAGAAAAGCAATGGCGCCGTCGTGGCCAATCCGGGCACCGGAGGCCTGCCTAGTGCCTACCTAACGCGCCGAGGACGAGGACGGACGACAACCATCTTGACGGAGGACCTACTTCTTCTTGGCTTGGCTTGGCTTGGCTTGGCTACGTGGTTGGAGTAGCTGGTGGCCCGGCTAGGTGCCGAGGAAGCCGACGTTGAGGTCGATCCTTGGCTTCTTCTTGGGCGCCGGCGCCGGGGGCGGCGGCACGTGCGACTCGCAGCGCGGGCAGCGGGGGTCGCTCCGGGCGATGAGCACGTAGAGGAAGCAGCGCGGGCAGGCGGCGGCCACCATGCCCCCGCCGCCCGCGGACGGGGAGTCGCAGCCGTCGCCCTGCTCCACGGCGCCGGCGTCGCCGCGGCGCTTGACGGAGGAGGTGGTGACCGAGGAGGAGGACGGGGAGGCGCCCGCGCCCGCGGTCGCGGTCGCGCCCGCGCCGCTGTGCTGCTGGTGCTGGTGGTGGCCCTGCCCCTGCTTCCCGCGCTCGAACCGCTCCAGCGCCGTCTTGACCTTCTCGATCGTGCACACGCTGTGGTACGTGGTCGTGGCGGCGCAGTCCGCCGCCGGCGCCATCGTCGGCAACGGCACCATGGCGGCCCCGGAGGCGGGGAAGAGGTTGAGGTCCCCCCTGGCCGACGGCGGCGGGCTCATGTGCTTCTGCAGCGGCGGCTTGCCGGGCTGCACGCAAAGAAATCACCGCAGTAAGTAAAAGATGCTCCTAATACTTGTACGAGTACGACCACTCAGCTGTTATTGCGGAGAGTACGACTCCCATTTGCATGGTTGAGATTTCAATGGCCATATCGTGAAGCCTTAAGTGAGGCTGCTACATTATTGGGCAAGATGGGAATAATTAAACTTGCCGGTGGAACATGCCAGGCAGATGAAGATGAATTAACTGCGTACGAATAATCTACTCCACCTAGAGAACAATTGCTACTCACTGTACGGCAGATACTCGAGATATAAAATTGATGTGTAGTATAATAATCTACTTTTTGATCTCACAGAAAAGAAAGACTAGGCTGGAGAAGGCTCCTGCACTGTGACATCTCTGGGAATTGCATAGCCTCAGGCTCAAAGTTCACCTCACCCTCTTGTATGACCAGGCCCACAAATGGCAACTAACTATTCCGCGGTCAAATTTGCTGACCAAACTAATTCGGCCCGCATCCGCATGGATATTAGAAGGAGACTAATCGTTAATCGAGCCATTGACTGACAAATTGAAAAGTCTTAATTAACCGCTAGAGTACGTACGGTCCAATCCCAATTGAGCACGCAAGAGAGAGAAGAAGAGGAAGAAGCGAAAGCCAACACGCGGAGAGAGAGAAAACAGAGCATGGATCGTGCGCGCTGCTTACCATGGGGCCATCGTGCCTGGCGGTGGCGTCGTGCCTGGGGTCGTCGGCGGCGGGGGCGGGCGGCTGGCAGCCGCCGAGGAAGTCCCGGGTGACGAGCTCCGGCGCCATGGCCCCGCCGTCCGCCGCGCGGGACATCATGAACCCGACCGCCTCAGCGACCATCTAGCACGCCACCTCTGCCTAGCAAGAGAGGAAGAGAGGCTTGTCGATCGAAGACAATCGAGGTGCTTGGTAGAGACGAGGAGGGAGCACACAGCAATGGAGGTTGTGAGGGAGGGAGGGAGGGAGACGCGGGGTGAGGGGGAGGTAGATAAACGGGAGGGGAAACAGGGGGGGTTTTGGAGGCACGTATGGGCGCCATTAATTGGGGTGTTGGAAAGGGAGGGCATGAGGACAAGATGTGCATTCAATGCGCGCATTGATGGCCTCCCTCCCGCTCCCTCCCTCCCGGTGCGTGTGTGATGAGTGCGTCTGAGTCTGAGTCTGAGTCTGAGTGAGAGGGACGGACCGGGCCGATGGGGATGGACCAGCCTACGCCACTGCTCACCATTGATTCATGGCCTCTATCACTCATCGCTCATCAAGCCTCTCTCTAATTATTTCCCTCATCTCTCTTGAAAGAGTGCGTGTGAAGATGAGGCGGGTGCAAGTGGAAGTGGAGTAGAAGCACGGGCTCGCGTGGGGATTCGGTGGGCCCGCGCTCCAAGGTACTACCTCCGTCCTGGTTTATAGGTCTTCATTGTACTTTGTGTTAAATTTTAATTAAAGATTTAATTAACAAAATGTTAATGCATATCATGAAAAATTATCTCATTGGATTCGTATTTGAACATAATTTTCAAAAATATAATGTTTGGTGATATACATGAACATTTTGTTAGTTTAATCTATGATCAAAATTTAGCACGAAATACAATGGGGACCAATAAACCCGGACGGAGGTAGTATCAACCTTGGGATTGATTAACAATGAACTCTCAAAAATCGTCCGCCCATTAAACTAGTGCACAAAGGTAACCGTACTCGTCGATGGATCTGTTTTTATTCAAAAGGAGGGATCCATCTTTTCTTTTAGAGAAAAAAAAGGGTGTTTCATTTTGAAATTACGGGGTTATAGTCAAGAAGCAAGAAGCAAAAGAGGTTTGATACATGAGGGTCCTTGATTGAGCCACACAGCCGTGACACAGTCAGTACGACTATAAACCACTAAACAGGGTTTGTGAAATTTGCTAAGCTACGATGGTCTAAAGAAAACACTCCTGCTATTTATAGTATAGTACAGTGCTACATAGTGCGCCTACTATACAACACTAATTGCCTGGTAGCTTAATGCTATTTATTAGAATGAGAATTATGATGATGTCTAGACTAATTTAGACTTCTTTTGTTTATATGAAAGAAGGCAACAATCGCGGACCACTGCCATCTTGTGCCAATCCTTGTGCCCGCTCAAGATAAAGGGCCTGTTTGGATGGCTGCCAAAGGCTGCCTTTCCAAAATTTTGGTCGTTGACCACAAGGTGGGTAGCCGTTTGGATTGCAGCCGAATCTCCCGATGGCTGCCAATTTTTTGGCCAGCCGTTGTGATTCTGTACTAGTACATGGGCGAGTTCTCGGCGGCGATTTCCTTCGCCAAAAATTTGGCAGGCCATCGTTTTGGCAGGGCTGGTTTGGGTTCAATCCAAACAGCCCCAAAGACTTGTGGTATTTGGTATGGTCAGGGTTTACAATCTTATCGACAGCATCAGACTGGTCTCCACGCGTAGCATACCCCTTTTTTTCTCTTCCTATGAAACCACCGACTATAAAATACTTATGTCCAAACACGAGCTAATGCTAGATTGACCAAGAATTTTCTAAAATTCAATGACGAATGGCCTTTTATGGTTTACGTTCAAGATTGACTGTTTTCTCTTGTTGCTTTTTATCGCGTTGAAGATCCTAGACCTCATTTGCCAGCGAACTGAGATTTTAGTGGTACCATCTTCCTTGATTATGAATCAAGTGCACCCTGACGGCAAAATGGGACGCCAAAAAAAGGGAAATTGGATGCAAATTGAGTTAGAGACACCTGTACAAATTATACCTCTTTGCTCCTAATGAGTATTTAACAAAAAACTACCACATTCGTGGAACCGTGCCTACAAACTATCAGTTCACAAATTTATGCCGAACACTACCACTTTTTCACTAATCTTTGACTAAAAACTACCATGTCGGGAAAGTGCCCTTCGCCTCTTCTAAACGCGTTTCTGACTGATTGGGCCCACCTGTCAGCATCGAACATGTCATGTGCACTCCGGCGCTGGTCTTCCAGTCGAGGCAATGGCAACCTACCAGACCGCTCCGCCAGCGTCCGGCCCTTCCTCCTTCTCCCGTCCCCTCCCCCCCCCCTCCGGCGAAGGGGATTGCAAAGGCGGGGGCGCCGGTCGGCAGGGCCGAGCAGGTGTTGGCGAGTCCTTGGCAAGATGGCCGCCGCCATGGCCGAGGCGAGCAGTCGGCTCAGCTAGGAGGGAGGGCGGCGCAGGTGGCGGGGCTCGCCGGCCGGCGGCGCAAGTGGAGTAGAATCACCGGCTCGTGTGGGGATTCGGTGGGCCCGTGCTCCAAGGTATCAACCTTCGGATTGCTTAACAACGAACACTCAAAAATCGTCCGCCCATTAAACTGACTAGTGCACAAAGGTAACCATACTGGTCAATGGATCCATTGTTTTTTTTATTCAAAGAGGACGGTGCCTCGACCCGTTGGCTAGGCAGCTGGGGTTGCTGCCAGCCCACCCGAGTTCGAGTCCTAACTCGGAAGCGCGGTGCTCGCGAAATTTTTCCTATAAAAAAAATGCCAACGAGGCTTAGCCCTTGGGTTGGTATCATTTTTTTTATTCCAAAGGAGGGATCTATTTTTTTTTGCCATCATTTTTTTGTGAGAAAAGGGGGTTTTATTTTAAAATTACATGCAATCAAGAAGCAAGAAGCAAAAGAGAGGTTCGATACATGTGGGTCCTTGGTTGACGCACACGGCCGTGACCCAATCCGTGCGACCACAAATCGCTAAACAGGGTTTGTGAAATTTGCTAAGCTACGATAGTCTAAAGAAAACACTCCCTACTGTTTACAGTATAGTGCTACACAGTGCCCCTACTATTTAACACTAATTGCCTGGTAGCTTAATGCTACTGTATTTATGAGAATTATGATGATGTCTAGACTAATTTAGACTTCTTTTGTTTATGAAAGAAGGTAAGAATCGCGGACCACTGCCATCTTGTGTCAATCCTTTTGCCCGCTCAAGATAAAGACTTGTGGTATTTGATATGTTCAGGGTTTATCATTTTATCTACAGCATCTGATTGGTCTCCAGCGCGTAGCATGCCTTTTTCTTTTCTTGTGAAATCGCCGACTATAGGATACTCATGTCCAAAGGGGGGAAATCCGGAAATGTTAATGTTAGATTGACCAAGAATTTTCTAAAATTGATTGGTGAATGGCTTTTTTTAAGGTTTACGTTTGAAATCGATTGTTTTTTCTTGTTGAGTTTTATCGCTTGTTGAAGATCCTAGACATCATTTGCCGGTGAACTAAGATTTTAGTGGGACCATCTTGCACTGATTATCAAGTGCACCCTAACCTCAGAATTGGATACCAAAAAAAAGGTAAAGATGGAAAATAGGATGCAAATTGAGTTAGACACGCGTATGAATCGTACCCCTTCGCTCCTAACGCACAGGGAGGGTCATACCCTTTCGTTCCACCTAGCCAATGGTTTCTGTTGCCTCCCGCCGCGCAGCCGCTGGGCTGCCTCGCCTCATTTGGCCCTGGGGCCATGGAGTCGCTATGGACGCCGGTCCATGCTAGCGGGAGAGCTCTATTTTTAGGTTTTTTCTTTTATTTTAGTTAAGTAGAGCTTGTGTCATGCTCAGAAAGACGAGACGGTGAACGAGAGGCTCTGTTTTCAGGTGTTTCTTGTAGCGTTGGTAGGTCTTGTACTGCTCAGAAAGACGAGGCAACACTCTGCCTAGCCCTCGTCCCTTTGATGCTGAGCCGGCATCACACCACAAGGAATGAATCTAACCAGTTTGAGCTACATTCAGTTAACGTTTATTGTACCATCTTGACAATTGATGAATAAATCAGAAGTCTTCTTAAAAAAATAGGCACATGTACACTGCCCGGACCGGATCGAGCCTAGCCGCCCACGTCCAACCGATTTGGACTGTAAAAAGAATGGTCTGTGGAACCAGCTTTAACCATTTCACTGCGCACAACGAGAACCAATCAACAGATTCGCGAGGGAGTATAGGAACCAAACCAATCAATTCTGAAAGGCAACAATCGCTTCACAGCAGCTCACCTATCAGACTAGCTTGCTAGCACTTGAATGCGTGGATCGCCTGCGCACGCACCGACCGCGGTAATTTATTATGGAGTCCAATTAAAACCGGCGCAGCGACGAGAGGACTTGAATGAATGGGCGCGGCGGAGTACGGTACGCCACGCACCGCACGGCGGCATTAATACGGCCGGACCTTGACGCGACGAGCGCACATACTCACACACGTAGTAGCAGCACGTACGTAAGTAATTGATGGGAGCGTACGTGGCTCCGTGCGTGGCGCAGGCGGCCGGATGGTCACGGGCCGGTCGACCTCGCCCGCCTTCCCTGCTTCCCGCAACCGGCGGACGGTGCCACGGGGAAAACGGGCTGACGCCGCCGCAGTCGCCGTCGTCTCGGTGCAGCGCTGGGCATGCTGGGCATGCATGCAGCTCCCGACTTTTCAATGCGCCCGCCGGGCCGGGGGAAGGGATCGCGCGCGACCGACCGGTGCACGGGGGACGTGCACCCCGCCCAGCCCATCCTCCACCTGCGACCACGGGACCAGTCAAATCCACGGCATATCATCGCAAAAAAAATTGTTACTCCAACTTGCGTTTTGACGAGGGCGCATCTTACGAGCGAAAATCCAACTTGCGTTTTTCACAAGTGTAAAAATTACTCCTCCTCCATAACTAGGCGAGCCGTAGCGGTAGTAGTACTTAATTTGAGGAAAAATACTCCTACGAGTACTACGGTAGCGGCAATTAGTTACTGAGTGAAGTGAAGTGAAAGAGCTTTGTTCTCACGTTATGTTGTGCCGCGGCGGTGGTACGGAGCAGCCCCTGACTTGTGATCTCCGCCATTGATGTGCGTGCCTCCAAATGGCATTTCCTCCTCGGTCGGCTGTTAGCCGTTGTCCGGGACGGACCAACGAACGGTGGCGCTCAATTCCATGGTACCCCCACCAATACCATCTCCTTCTCTCATCTTCTCTTCTATTGTACGCATGGCATGGGCACGGCCGTTGCACATCGTTGTTACCCCAAAGTCACTGGCTAGCACTATGCGCCATTTATGCCGCCGGGTCGCGTGACTTTTCAAATTACTGGTGACGTGGGCCCGTGGCGCTTCTGTAGCGCCGCCGTACGTACGTACGTTCGCCGGAGGATTCACCTATGTACATCGTTAACGCCGACAAGTACGTCGTTCAACTCCATTGCTCCCGTATCCGTATGTACAACTGCACAGATCTTTCGGAAATATTACTTTACTACTGGTACTATATCTTTTGTAAAACATGCGTAAATAAAACGGAAGTATAAATATCTTTGATGATTAGACTACGGGAGGTTAGGCCTTGATTAACTCGTTGGTTCTGACGTGACTACGGCCGTTACGTTACTAGCAGTGCTTGGTGCTTGCAGGAGTGCTGTAGCGGTGCTCTGCTGACTGGTCAGAGATCTTGACGAGCTTTCAATGTTTTTTGGACCTCACCGAGGAGACGTGCGAGCCCACCAAAGGAGCCCGGCCACAGCCAGAGGATAGGGTACGAAAGCTCAGCTGCTGCTGACAGCCGAGTGAAAAACATTGGAAAACGGACGCCCGAGATTATCCACATATTTTTAGATTTTTTTCCCCTTAAATTCAACATACTAGCTCCGTCCGGATTTATTGTTTCCCTTCGTATTTTGTGCCCAACATTGACCGTGGATTTGACTAACAAATTATAAGCTATATGTCACTTATGTTGTTGAATTCATATTTGAAGAGGTTTCCGATGATACTATTTTTAGTGTATAAAACTTATTTTTTAAATTTAAATCAAAGGCCAAAGTTCTATCATTCTTTTTAGTTCGAATTATTGTTCCGAAATGAATGTATCTAAAACAAAAATACGCCAGATACATCCATTTCTCGCGACAATAATTTAATCGAGGAAAGATCTGACTAATAAACCAGTACATTTGTCCTGATTTATTGGTCCTCTCGCATTTTGTGCCAAAATTGATCTTAAATTTAACTAATAAAATATTAATGCATGTAAACAAAAAATATCATACTCCAGATGTGATAATCTATGCACAACAATTATTGTAATTTTGTGCTATGTGAGTAATACTACATGCTTTACCCAAAAAAAAAAGCATGCTGACTGCAATGAAAACT
The DNA here is from genome assembly GCA_021437245.1 of Aegilops speltoides. Taxonomy (NCBI): domain Eukaryota; kingdom Viridiplantae; phylum Streptophyta; class Magnoliopsida; order Poales; family Poaceae; genus Aegilops; species Aegilops speltoides. The sequence goes on from CM038144.1 coordinate 5,903,943, forward strand.
ACCCGTCATATTGCTGCAGTTGGAAGGGGTTCAATAACGGTGATGGGGTGCTGCAGTCGTCCAAAATTAATGGGCGGGACGATCTGCTGTCCCTCTAGCTAGCCGGCCCTCGAGGTTGTAGCCCATTAATTTCGCTGTGACCATGATGGTACGAATTCAATCCGCTCATTCATTTCGCATCCTTTAAAGACACTCCACTAGATTCAATGCCTCGAACTGGTTTGGTTTGGTAGCCTTCCCCTTTTAATGCCTCCCATGACTATGGCGTAATCATTGATCAGTGTAACTGTGCAGGTGCGCAGTGCTCGGCGTTGCACACGCAACTCAGCTGAAAATTCATTTTTGGGAGATGAAAATGATAGTACTATAATGTAGCCTCCGACTCTTTTTTTCGGAATAGGACGCCTGATCTATTATGGATAGACTGTAGGCAACACACCCCAACGAATCCAGAAATTACATTCGGGTTCCTGGGGAGCCGATCACACGCGCACACCGCCGCGAGCTGAGGGCGCGCCGCCGCATCCGCTCCTACCAGGAGACGACATGACCTTGAAATCTGCGGTTGGAACTTGGAATTCTTGCGAGCGGGAAGTCTTCGAGTTAAGGTCCTTGTTTTGGGCCGTCAAAGTTTCAAAATTTCAGTATGTATTTCATGTTATTTATATGCTAGATACTTTAAAACCACGGGTGTAGTCTGAGATTAAATAAAGATATTACTACAACAAAATGGCTGCAATTAATTTTGGAAATCTTGTCAACATCCATTTGTGACTACTTGTAAATAAAGCGTTAAAAAATGATCGGCTCACGCGCGTCAATGTGTACGGGTTCTACAAAAGGCCGAACTTGATATTTTCATCCTTGAAGCCAAGTTTCGAGCCAACAACTTTAACAGGGGCCACAAAACACAATCACACGCCAATATTGCCTGACCGAGGCAAAGATGTGAGGTCCGGGGGTTTCTGCAGAAACGGTCAGGAACCTCTATACCGAATGTCACGGTGCTGCTAGCCACGAAATTGACAGGGCCCAAGGACTGCATGTGCTGCTGGAGAAAACACTAGAAGCATGTTGAGGACCTCGCTGTGTAGCCTCACGCCGCTGCCACACCACCTTCAATTCCTATCCCCGATAGGACGAGGGGTGGTGAGCAAAGGCTTACGACCAGATCAAAAATCCAGAATCCATGCAACACCCGAGAGATGGCCGTTGATACAGACACTTTTTCTTCGGGCAGCCCTGACCCAACATCCTGCAGAGCTGCACGGGGGAAGGTCACTGCCCGCTCCCCATGGACGTTGAGCCGTCTCCGTGCCAATGCCCAAATGTGCAAGTCGACCATCGAATCAAGAGTCCGACTACTGCTGTCGGCGGCCCTGGAACTAGCCGCCACACCATCATGCTCTCCCACCGTAATCGATGTGGAGCGTCCGCACACGATCGATACATATAGTTGGCCGCCTTTCCATCATTCATCGCGTTCCTGCACAAGCCGTCCCAGCCCGCCAGCATCCTCTGGTGGATACAGAGGGAAGCGAGGGAGGAGGAAGGGGATAGGGTTTTGATAGCATTGATGTAGAGGGCATCCAAAAACCTCTTATTGGACTTTGCTAAAGTTAAGTGGCAAAATTAGATACTACTTGTCGGAGAAATGCATAAAAATGGATCTATCTGTCTAGATACATTCATTCCTCCGACAAGTATTTACGGACTGAGGGAGTATTTTGCTTGGGTTAATTTCCGAGGGCTTGCGTCCACACTGCTCATTTACTTGGCTTGGTGGAAGCAGATTATACTTCGTACAAAATCTGCATTTACGTCGTACCATGAACTGATCCATAGTACCCCCACTACCGATCAACGAGTATAAATGCAGCAGTACGATCAGGCTTTGCGTTGTACTCCTCCTAGCTCTAACTCTAACCGAGGGTTTATTGCCCGGCACACTGATGATTCTAATGCAGCAACGTCCCATCTAATGCAGTTAACCGTCCGTCCGCGCGAAATAAACCGAGAATTGAAGATGCCGCCTGCGCTGCCGGTTCGAGTTGGGCGAGACCATGGCAGCAGCGCATTGATGCTCTGATCCATCCTGGGACACGCGATCGCCAGCACGAACTACGCAGTAAAACCTCGAGGCCGCACGGGCCGTGCGAGGAGAAGCCAGAGCCATCAGGGCAGGGGTCATTTACCACGAGCACGTACTTGGGTACGTACGTACCGTCATCACGCCTAACTCGTGATGGCTAGCAGAGCCGAGCAGAGTCTGGCCGTGCGACGCAGGACGGCCATCTATGTACATCTATTTATCACACTGGCTGGCCAGGCCAGGAGTAATAGGTGGCAACAGTACCAGGATGGCCATTCACTGCTCGGCTCGCGTACGTACGGGGGCCGCCCAGTAATGGGTGCGCAGTGCCGGCACTGCACGCACAAAGTGTGCATGCGAGGTCGCAAATGCTGAACAGTGGCTTCTTTTCTCGTGGTTGCAATGGTGAACAGTCGTGTGAGACCACCGGGGCTTGCTTGCACTGATGTGATTGATGTACACACACTGCCCGGTTGGTTGGTTACCGGTCGGGTTCGGCGTGGATCACGGTCGCTGTCTCTGGCAGGCCGGATTGGATCGGATCGGACCGTGCTGCCCGAGCGAGGGAGCGAGCGAGCGATTTTTTATAGGGGAAACGCACAAATTATGCTTCACCTAGGGACACCAGGTACACAAGATAATTTAATAAACCTCCTGAGTTTTGTATTCCTTCACTTGTAACAGATATGATCCTATAGTTTAATAAAGGTTGTTAAAGTTTTAAAAAAAGGTACACAAGATAATTTGGCCATGGCACCGGACAGCACTATCTAACACAGAGTAAATATACCATGGAAAATTTATAAAAACTAAGATACAAACCCGGGGAAAATCCAATTAAATGGTACAAAAACAAAACGTAAAACCACCGTGAGACCAGTGCCTATGGCATTCACAAAGCACCATGCGCGTTCTCTTTATGGGTTGCCCACTCTTTGGACTAACAATGCATAATAGGAATTTTGCAATTGCTACATATCGCTTACGCGGTGCTTTTGCAAATTTTTTCCATTTTTCCTTTTTTTCTGGGTTTTTAATCATTTTCTATATTTGTTTAGCAATTGCGAAGAACAGAAAATTCGCAAGTGATATATAGCGGTCACACACGTAACCTCTCTCTTATGCCAGCCCATTAGGTGGGCCAGACGGCGGTTTCTGACACTTTCTTCCAGTTATGAAAAGGTTCAAGAGATTTTTTCCTGCCGTTTTCTTTTGTCCAATCAGTTTTTCATTTCCTTTTTATACTTCATGATTTAATTATTTTTGCTTTTTTGAATTTCATGATTTTTTTGAATTCATGAGCTTTCTAAAATTTCTGAACAATTATCAAATTTGTGAGCCTTTATAAATTTTGAGGACATTATTTTAATTAGATAACACTATTCAAATTTGTTAACTTTCGTTCAAATTCAAGTTTTTTTAGATTGATGAAACTTTTTAAAATTTATGAACAATTATCAAATTTGCGAGCCTTTATAAATTTTGCAAACATTATTTTAATTAGATAACATTTCAAATTTGTTAACTTCCGTTCAAATTCAAGTTTTTTTAGATTCATAAAACTTTTAAAAATTATGCTATTTTTTCATTTTGTTTCAAATCCCAAACATTTTGTAAAATTTTGTCAAGTCGTTGTACATTTTAAATTTAGAAACACTTAGCAAATTCAGGGATAAACTTAATCTCTCAATTAAAAAACACTAAAGATTATTAGAATTTTTGAACTTTTTTAAATTCATGAACATCTTTTATTATCACAGCTGTTTTTTGAAATTGCAAAAGTTTTTGTAATTACAAATATAAGCACAGTATAATTTCTTATAATTTAACATATGTTAGCATTAGTTTGTACATGCATAGAGCAAAAACTAAACAAATGCTACAAAATGATTTAAACTAAGAAAATTAAAAGAAAAAGGGAAACACAGCGGAGCTAGCCTGGGCATATCATACACTATAGTACTCTACTATAGTCTATCGAGAAATATGAGTATCACATATTTGAATAAATGCCATGCGCATACCTGTTGTAATGTTTTATAAATTATATGGATGTAAATAGTGGTGAGATACATACCAAATAGTAACTTACTAAATGCTAGCCATACAACCATTCTTTCAACATCTCGACGATAAAAGTCCAACCCCTAACGTTATGTTGCATACCGTATTCACACTCCACAAAGAATGTACAATATATAAAAATAAATCGATGAATTATATAATTGGCATTGAGAATAAACACAGTAGGATTCCCTATGGGTAACCGTCCACAAGAGCTGGAGTACACCCGCCCATTAGAGTCGCGGCCTGACTGGTGCCCTGACCAGGCGGACGACTCTCTGTGAGCTATATCTCCTGCCCATCGGCGGTGGTCTAGTCTCGGTGTTAGCTAGGGCGTGGCCACTTGTTTTCTCGATTTGACCACGACCTTTTTTAGGGGTCATTCGACAATAGTCGGATAGGCAAGCCAACACACAGTCAATTCATGTGGCCCTTCACGACTTGTGCAGGCCTGCTATGGCCCATGAGAGGAAATAATTTTCTTAGGACAATCAGGGCAAGTTCTTTTCGACCGATTATGAAGAATCACAATTCAAGAAATCAAGAATTACAAAAGGACTCATCTCCCAGGAATCGCCTAGAATCATCTAAGAATCACGTCGCAACTGGGAATCATTCGAGTCAACTATCCTCCACACTATCCCAAAAGCTTTACTTGGCACCTTATTGAAACAAAAGCAATAAAACATTATTACTACAGTGGAGCCAACTCCCACTATATATCGAGAATTATTGTCTTGAAGCGTTTAACCTTTTGAGGAAAGAAGGTATAGATAGATCAAGCTTTGGATTCCTTGTGCATGATATCAAATAGCCCATGACACAACGAAATACCTGTATTGCTCTTGTACAACGGAATTGTAATAATGTTAGTCATACTTTGGCAAATTGTGCTAGAAGTACTGGCCGGAACTGAAAACATTGTCGAATTATGTAAGTATGAAGTAACTATGCTACATGAGTAATACAAGTTACTTCCCGCAAAAATAAAATCAGTTCGAACACCCACCGTCATATGAAGGTGTGTTGGCCCATTAGGAAGAGCTCTCCGGCTTCGCTTCGTCAGCTAGGGAACATTTTTGGGAAGGTTGCGGTTTTAGGAACCATCCACATGGTTCATTTTCCACCGGGTTTTCTCTTTGTTTTTGTAATCATAAACAATTTTTGATTTTGCGAATATTTTTCTTATTTGTGAACATCTTTTCGTATACTCGGACATGTTTTCCAAGTTCATGAACATTATTCGAATTCATGAAAACTATTTAATCACGAATATTTTCTAAATTTGTAATTTGTTTAAAATTTGTTAATATTTTTCTAAGTTCATGGTTATTTTTTATAGTTTTGATCTGTGCGAGTCAATGAGCATTTCCGAATTGATGAACATTTTTGTAGTTGCAATATTTTTTCAACTTTTAGTATTCAAGAACATTTTTGTAAAATTTCAGAATTATGAAATAATTCTCAAATTATGAAATAGTTTCAAATTCATGGATATTTCCGAATTCACACACTTTTTTTTTAATTTGTGACAATTTTTTAATTCATGAACGTTTTTAAAGTTAGTGAACTTTTTCAAAATTCTGATTTTTATTGAATTCACAAACAAAAACAAGTCACGGACATTATTGAACAATTTTATGTTTTCTTTATGCAGGAAAAAACACTAATGCTGCGTTTGGATGTCTTCATTGGGAGGCTCGTATTGGATTTGGTATTGGTAAGTTTCATTTCAGCTCCTTGGCTGGACACTGAATTGGTGGTCGGTAATGAAACTGCATTTCAGGCCAAAATCACTCCCACGCGAACACCCTGCCTGCAATACGGAGGCCTCCGGCTCCGAATTGCACTGAAATCGCCTCATCCCGCAAAACATCTTTTCCCCCTCGCGAACAGATAAGGAGAGAAAAGCAGGAAGCTCGGTGGCGAGCACGGAGCGGGGCGGCGGCTGTGAAGCTCGGCGGCGTCCAGGTGCATTCCCTCGCCTGCCCCGTCCTCTTGCAGCATCTTCCCGCGCCGCCGCATCTCCCCCGCCCCCTCCACTGACGCGCCGTGCACCGCCTTCAGCTCGGTGGCCATGGTCGTCCACCGCAGGCCCATCTCCTCTACCGCCTCCGGCGCGGCGGCCATGGGTGTTCGCCGTCGGCCGGTCCCCTCCACCACCTGTGCGCTGCACCGCCTCTCGTGTTGAAGAGAGTTCACACTCGCCTGAGAAGCGTGACGCGACCGCGCGCCCCCTACCCCCTCACTTCCCTGATCTGCTCTGTCGAGCCACAAGACCGAGGGGAATCAGATGTAACCACACTCTGGCATATTTCCTCAATAGGTGAATAATTTTTAAAAATAAGCATTTCTGGAAATCATGAACATTTTTTTAATTATGAATTTGTTTCAAATTTGCAAAGATTTTTCAAAAAGTTGTATACATTTTTTGAAATCATGAACATTTGTTTACGAATTTTTGAATATTTTTTCAATTGCTGAAACATTTTTTCGAAACCCATGAACATTTCTTTTGAATTGTTAATTTTTCGAACTGATGAATATTTGTTTCTATACTTTAATGAAATGCATGAACATTTTTCGAATACATGAAGTATTTCTGAATCAACAAACATTTTTTGTGAATTTTGCGAAAATTTATTAAATATCATGAACAATTTTGAATATCCGAAAATTGTTAAATTTCCCAACATGTTTGAATAATTAAATAGTTTTTAAATTCATGAACATTTTTTGATTACATAAACATGTTTTGTAAAATCACAATCATTTGTTGAATCTGCGATTTTTTTCCAAAACTGTGAACATTATTAAAATACGCTATTTTTGTGTAATATTGTGATAATTCTTTTAAGATTTTTGGATTTTTTTCGAAATACAGAAACTTTTACAGGTTCGAAACATTTTTAAATCCCAAATTACTTAGAATGGAAAAAATGTAAATAAAAAGAAAATGCAGTATTATATTTAACAAAACAGAGCGCCCGCACATGGGCCAGGGAGCGATGGGTGCGCACCACGTCTCCTCCCAGAGTGCAGTATAGGAGGTCCTGTAAGCGCCCTTGCTAGTACAACTGGCAAAGAGGGATACACACCTCTTGGGACCTCCTTGTACGAGGGCAATGTTACACACCTCTTGGGTGGTAGGTCTAGTTCAGCGCATCCTCGTACATAATAGATAGCTTCTCGTTATTTTTGTTTTCTATTAGTCTATCTTTTCTTGTTTTCAGTCTATTGTCCATTCGAATAAAAAAAGTTATTTTCCAACGAGAACATTTTTTATTTTATTAGTTTGTTTAAATGAACATGTTTTAAAAACCTGAAGATTTGTTAAAAATTTCTAATACTTTATGAGAACTTGCAATTTTTCTAAAATGAACATTTTCAAAAAATATGACACCTTTTGAGTTTTTTGAAACCTTGAAAATTTACAAAAGGCATACATCGTGAAAAATTGAAGCATCTTTCGAAACTTTAAAAAAAGAAAATAAAACAGAAATCCCTAGAAAAGAAGGCGAACGGTAGCCTTCTGGAAGATTATGTAAACCTACAAAAAGAACCATACAAGACAGTGAAGTTTCCCCAGAACCGGGATACAATGCTTAAATGTTCTGGCCCCCAACTTGTATAGGCAACGTCACTTTATTTGGGCTGACAGGTTTTTACACCAGTTTTCGGAAGCTATCTTATCAAACATTCCCCGTACCAGTTGTTTTTTCTACTTTTGTCACAAAAAAAGTTTTTTTCAACGTTTTTCACCCCCATTATTACAGGTTTTTCTTACTTGTTTTCGTTTTTGACTTTTACCATTTTCCTTTCTATTTTTCAATTTTGAAAATTGTGACCATTGTTTGAATGCAGGGACCAATTTCTATATCCGTGAAGATTTTTTTGTAATTGTGAATATTTTATGATATCTAAAAACATTATTATATTTTGGATTTTTTGAATTCAATGATATTTTTCAAATTGAGGAACATTTTCAGAGCCCATGATTTGTTTACTTCAATTACATTATTTTTGAAATCTGATTTTTTCTTAGTTCGTGGACATTTCTCAAACAACACAAGTTTTTAAAATTTTCAAATATATTTCAATGCATGCATTGTTTTCCAAATGTGCAAACATTACTTAAATTTGGTAACATTTTTGAAATTCATAGTTTTTTTCAAATTGATGAATATGTTTTGAATTCACAATCATTTTTTAAACTCGTGTTTTTTTAAAAAAAATAGGCAATTTTGAAAATAGGAAAACGTTTGATTTAAAAAAATCCTGCCAAAAAAGATATGAAAAACCTGGCCAGTTTATGCTACACTTGCAGGACACCAGGGTTTTTTACAGGCCAACCAACTTACACCGCAGCTGGGAAGAAGGGGGTGGGGTGAGTGTTTGCTTGCGTCACACCTCATAGTGCAGGTACTAGGAGCACCGGGGCAGATATTTGGAATCTGGGTGCACATGCACCCAATTTATCATAAAATAAATTTAAAATTCTACAAAAGTGAAATGTTTTGGATTTTTGTGCAAAAACATTATATAGTGTGTTTCTCACAAATAAAGTTCCACAACAAAATACTTTGGGGGACTTGTTGGTAAAAAGACAAAATTGCAACTGAAAAAATGTGATTAGTAAAAAATCAGAAATATTTGACACTTTATAATTTGGTTTGGCATTTCGGGCACATATGCACCCATGTTTAGCATGGGTTTTTCTCTAGGAGCACTCGAAACATCATAGATATCTCCCCTAGGAAATGCCTATTATGATTGTATGTCTGGAACATATCCGACGCACTCAATCTTGTGGTGCTACTAATGCACCGGATGTTCAAAAGTCTTACTAAAAATATTCAAAAAATCCGAAAAATAATTTATCATGCACAATTGATACATTTCAATCACGTCACAAAAAATCAAAGTAAGTTTCACTTACAGCTCGAGAAACAAAAACAACAATTTAGCACCGTTTGTGTTAATGGGCCAAATTTCTGGTCTAATCTAAAATGGGTACTATTCATAATGTGATTTGACTTTTTTGTTTGTATAGTTTTACGTCTAAATTGAATATGAACCTTTTTGGCATGGTAGATATTCTTTTGTGCAAGTCCAAAATTATTTTCACATTTTTTAAACAGTTGAGTGTATTTTAGGCGTGTGGTGCTCCAATAGCACTACAAGGGTCACGGGCGGAGACAGGATTTGGGTATAGGGGGGATAAATAGTTGACAATTAAAACTGAAAAATGGACATGGCAAATACCTCGAATGCTTTTGAAAAATTAATATGGATAGCTTTGTGAGATTGGAGCAACGACCTTATAAAATCAATATGTGTATTGTTATCTTCATGACTACACAAATTAAATTTGAGTGGTTGAACCTGTGCATCATATCTAATTAGGGTATGAGTTTGTGGGGTTAAATCAAGAAACCGGTGCACTCACTAATTTCATCAAAATTGATAAAATGTTATAATCAAAATTATAATATGGACCAGTATTATCACATGGTACAAACAACGAAGGATCGACGTAGCAATTAACCATACTTTTTCTGTGCGGCAAGATATCTTAGGTCATTGGCTACGCGTTGTTGCCCCGCCCTTTGCAGAACCGGCAAACAACCCTATGTGCAGTGAGTCATGTGCCAATGTTGAAACCGGATCAAACCCTTTCCGTTTTATGTTGATGGGCTTGCTTCAATACTTGATCTTATGTCTGGGGGAGGGCGGGGGGATGGAATTAATCCTAACTCTCATTGACGTACGGCCTATAACTTTGGAAAGAAGCAACATTGGGGGGCCTGGTCCTGCTCGCCCCCCTTAGCTCCATCACTTAAAAGGGTGGGTGAGATCTTAAAAAAAAGGTGGGTGCACCATATATTCACGTTTTCCTATTTGACGTGCTCCGCGTCAAATTGGTGCCGAAACGCACATGAGCGGTTCTATTTGTGCCGGCCCAATTTTAGAGGAGCACACCTACTACACCATTGGGAACAACCGGGTTTTTACCGCTGTTTTCTTAACTTGGCTTTTTTGTTCCTTTATTCTTTTTCTTTCTCTTCTCTTCTACTCTCTCCGTCCCATAATATAAGATGTTTTTTGACACTAATATAGTGTAAAAAAGTCTTACATTATAGGACGGAGGGAGTATGTTTTTAGTTCATTTTTTTTAAATCTGGATATAAAAATATTTGAGTTTTCAAAAACTGTTCACAAATATAAAAAACCCCCAAATTCATTTTTTCTATTATTTAAAGTTGTTTGGTTTTCCAAATAACATATAGAATTTCAAATAAAATCTGAGAATTACAAAAGGTGTTCATTTTTTAAATTCTCAAGATATCTATGTGCTTGCAAAAAAGTTCATGTTTTTTCAACTTCCATGGAATTTTAAATTTGATCTTCTTTTTGTTTTTTTTTTTGAAAAAATGATTGTGCTTTTAAAAAACCATTCATGTTTATCTATATATTTTTTAAATTTTTTTCTGTTTCTAAAAAATGTCAGACTTTCAATCTTTCTTCGCAATTTCACAAATAATCTAAAGTTGTTCACACCTTGAAAAGTATATTTGTTTTTTTGAAAGTGTTCGGTACGGCACCAATTTTGCTATATCGCCGGTTCAGTTCGCTACAACAACTTTTTGTTCCGTATGGTCTCCCGCTTGATACTGATGCTCACTTGTGTTGCCAATGGACCGGCCTAGTCGGGCAGGCCGTGTGTGAAGGGGTGGGAGAGCGGTAGATAGGAGCTCCCCATATCCTAAGTATGTCCACGGCTCCACAATACTGCTAAATAGGTAGGCCCAAGGTTAAATAGGTAGGCCCAAGGTTACATCAAGAGGCGAAAGAAGGGTAAAAATGCATGTTGCGCGGTGAAGCTCGACATGCTCAAAGCATATGATAGAGTGGAATGGCACTATCTCGAGGCAATGCTAGTCAAGTTGGGCTTCGGGGATAACTTTGTTCGATTGATTATGAAGTGCGTGACTTCGGTCCGGTTCACCATCAAGGTAAATGGAGATCTTCTCCTTACTTCACTCCTTCAAGGGGGCTTCAACAGGGCTGCCCTACGTCACCATATCTATTTCTTATATGTGCTTAGGGCCTTACCTCACTCCTAAATAACTTTGGCGGTGCATATGTAGACAGAGCATTAGGGTGAGCATCCATGCACCGTGGGTTAATCACCTATTATTTGTTGCGACAGTTTGATTTTCCTCAGTGCAAAAACTCAAAGCATAGAGAGGCTCAATGAGATTCTCCGGATTTATGCTGAATGCTCTGGACAGGCAGTGAACCGGGAGAAAAGTTCGGTCTATTTCAGTGCCAACACGGGACAGCCCCTCCGATAGAGTCTGAAACAATCTCTTGGCATATTCGTCGAAACTTTCTCTGAACGATACAGGCCTCCCGACGGCGATTGGGAAAATTACCAGTGGGACTTTCGAACACATGGTGGACAGGTGCCGCGATAAAATGCGGGGCTGGTCAGAGAAACATGGCCTGTGCGGCCAGAGAGGTTCTTCTCAAGACAGTTGTCCAGTCGATACCCACCTTCAGCATGAGCTGTTTTCTCTTGACGAAGAAAGTTTGCAAGTCGATCACTTCCAGCATGGCAAAGTACTGGTGGGGAAGTTCGATCGACAAGCGTTCGTTACATTGGCTCTCGTGGGAGAAGCTCGAGAAGCCTAAAGTAAAAGGGGCATGGGGTTCCGCAACATGCAATCCTTCAACCTTGCTATGCTTGGGAAACACGGTTGGCGTCTTCTTACAATACCGGACTCGTTGTGTGCCAGGGTACTGAAAGGAAAATACTACCCTCACACAGATTTTCTCAATGCAACAATCCCGGCCAAAGCGTCGGCAACCTGGAAGGCAATAGTGGCAGGACGAGAAGCACTACAGGGTTGGTCTTATTCGTCGAGTTGGCGACGGCTCAACCATCTCAACTTGGACGGACAGTTGGATTCGAACACGACCACCCTGAAACCTAGTAGGCGCATTGGCACCATGCCGCTCAATAGGGTTTTGGATCTCATTGATGAATATTCAAGGAACTGGAATGAACATATTGTCCGTCAAAATTTCTTGCACCCGGATGCGGTAGCCATTCTTAATATACCACTTAATCCGGCGGGTGGCGAAGATACTCTAGCCTGGTCTTTGGAGAAGTCGGGCATCTACACTGTAAAATTAGCGTATCGTTCTCTTATGACTCGAACGAGCTTGGCTCTCGAGAGGAAGGGCGACTACGGAAACTTCATCGGCTAATAAACAGTTGTGGACTGCCCTGTGGCGACTACGAGTCGTTCCCAAGGTACGGGTATTCTGGTGGAGAGTTCTCCGAGGGATATTACCTGACTCGACCACTCTGCGCTATCGCCATATCAAGCAGTTGGGTCTATGTGATGTTTGCAAAGCGATGGACGAAGACATGTTACATGCACTAATCCATTGTTCCCATGCAAAGGCGTTTTGGGTGGCTGCGAGGGATAGATTTCAGATCTCTCCCACGGTTGCACCATGATACGTGGGCGCGTGATATCCTGCTCGACCCCATGTTCTTGGATGATGACAGATGCAAGATAATCACTATTATGCATAGCATATGGACGTCACGGAACAACTGGACCCATGATTGCGAAGGCTATAATCCTGTACAAGCGTTGAAGTGGGTTCACGAGACTTTGGTGATCCTGGAACTTCCTCTTCGGGAAGGAAAACGAGGGCGGGTCAGTGTTGGATACCACCTGAGGCGGGCTGGGTTACTATCAACACTGACGGTGCACTTAATGCTGACGATATGAGGGGGAGCGGAAGGTGTAGCCAGATCACACATTGCGTTCCTCGGTGCCTAGTGCAGACCTCTGTTTGGAATCTCGGACCCCTTCATCGCGGAGCTGCTTGCACATCGGGACGGCATGATCTTCGCGCAACTACGTGGTTTTTCACATGTGATCATGGAGATTGACTGCCTGGAGCTAGTCGATCTATGGAATTCGCGCGGCAACACTAGATCAGTTGCATCGCCTATCTTGAATGAACTGGAGGGAATTGGCGCCACCTTTGCTTCTTTATCTATTACGCATGTCCATAGGGAAGCTAATGTGCCGGCGCATCAGTGTGCCCGTTTAGCTAGCACACTGGATGGCACTGAGAGTTGGCTTGATTCAAGCCCTGATTTTTTGGTCTCTAGCCTGCAGCGGATTGTAATTCTATGATTCTAAGTTAATAAAGTCCCTGAGTTCGATGCAAAAAAGGCTGAATTTTCATTCCAAAAAATAAGAGAGCAACTAACTAAGGGTTATTTGCGGGGCTCACGCAAGGGTCAATTTTGTGGCTTGGGAATGTATCAAGTGGTGCACCGAGCCACCGCCACATGTCACGTGTTGGGCGCTTCCTTTGGACTTTGGTTTGTTTATTTTCTATACGTATTTTTGGGATTTAGATAGTTTTTCCCGTTCGTTTTTTGAGTTTTTGCCTAGTTTTCCCTAGGTTTTGCAGATTTTTTTGTGAAGCACAACTATGGTTCTTGAAAAAGAAAAAAAGTGCTTCCACGAGAAGCACATACTTGCTTCACGTGAAAGCATATATTTGCTTCCGTGAGAAGCATCGTTGCACTTTTTCACGCCCAATATGCGATACTATCCTAAAGAGATTCGAAGGTCCCACCAAGGATAGAAACGCATATTAATACGCTTTTGCATGATGGATATCATTACATCAACATTATATAATAGATGGGGATACATACAAGCGGCATACAAAGCCACACGAATACAACAACATCTTACATAAGAGCATCATCCGACTATGGATGAAACACAAACAGAAACTCAAACGATATCCACCCTGCTAGCCCAGGCTACCGACCTGGAACCTATCCCCTGATCGAAGAAGAAGCAGAAGAAGAACTCCAAAACAAGCAAACATCGCTCTCGCGTCATGATCATCGCATAACCTGTACCTGCAACTATTTTTGTAGTAATCTGTGAGCCATGAGGACTCGGCAATCCCACTACCATGGGTATCAAGACTAGCAAAGCTTAATGGATAAGGAAAGGATAACTGGTGAGGTTGTAGCAGCGACTAAGCATATATGGTGGCTAAATACGCAAATAAGAGCGAGAAGAGAAGCAAACGGAACGGAAGTGAAGCTAGCAATGATCAAGAAGTGATCCTGAAACTACTTACGTTCAAACATAACCCAAACCGTGTTCACTTCCCGGACTCCGCCGAAAAGAGACCATCACGGCTACACACGCGGTTGATGCATTTTAATTCGAATCTGGTGTCAAGTTCTCTACAACCAGATATTAACAAATTCCCATCTGCCACATAACCGCGGGCACGGCTTTCGAAAGATAATACCCTGCAAGGGTGTCCCAACTTAGCCCATCACAAGCTCTCACGGTCAACGAAGGATATTCCTTATACCAGGAAGACCCGATCAGACTCGGAATCCCGGTTACAAGACATTTCGACAATGGTAAAACAAGACCAGCAAAGCTGCCCGAATGTGCCGACAAATCCTGATAGGAGCTGCACATATCTCGTTCTCGTGGCACACCGGATTGTCCAAACTTCGGTAGGCCAGCCCAGAGTTGCCTGGTACACCGCGGGCGATAGGTTGGACCAACACTCACAACGAGCACTGGCCCGGGGGGGGGTAAATAAAGATGACCCTCGAGCTCCGAAAACCCAAGGGAAAAAGGCTTAGGTAGGCAAATGGTAAAAACCAAGGCTGGGCCTTGCTGGAGGAGTTTTATTCAAAGCGAACTATCAAGGGGGTCCCATAAATCACCCAACCGTGTAAGGAACGCAAAATCAAGAAACATAACACTGGTATGATGGAAACTAGGGCGGCAAGAGTGGAGCAAAACACCAGGAATAAGGCCGAGCCTTCCACTCTTTACCAAGTATATAGATGCATTAATTAAATAAAAGATATTGTGATATCCCAACAATATCCTGTCCATCATGGAGCAATCTTCAACTTCACCTGCAACTAACAACGCTATAAGAGGGGCTGAGCAAAGCGGTAACATAGCCAAGCAATGGTTTGCTAGGAAGGGTGAAAAGGTTAGAGGCTGACATGGCAATTTGGGAGGCTTGAAGGGCAAATGATAGGTAGCGCAGCATAGCGATAGAACGAAGCAACTAGCATAGCAATGATAGTAGTGAGATCCAGGGTAGCGGTTATTTTGCCTGAAATCCCGCTAGGAAGAAGAACGAGTCCATGAAGAAGATGAAGCCACGAAGACGAACCAAGCGTAGACGAACGAATCCCCACGACCGCAACGAAACAGGAACTAACGAGAAGGAGCACAACCGGAAAGAAGCAAACAACAAGGTAAACACACAACACATAGACATGGCATGATGCTCAACCAAGTATGAAGCATGGCAAGCCTACATGAAGCTACTCATGGCAAAAGATGATGCATACAAGAGCAACACGTCAAAGCAAGTTTAAATGAGGCCGGAAACAACATATAACAAATCCGGTAAGTCCTCATATGCAAATTTAGAAGTTGGTCCAGATCTGAATAAACCTTATGCTCAAGTTGTTGAACAGCAAGTTAAGATGCACCAAGATGATCTACACGAAATTCTAGTCAATTTACATATAAAAATCAATTAGTTCGAAGCTATGGCCTAGAAGATATGAGCAAAACAAGTTAAACATAGCATTGATGCAAAAGGCATTCAAACAACAAGCAACACTCTCAAAACATGGATGCAACATGCTAAGATGAAACTACATGCAATTTTAAGCAAGTTTCATATAGAGCACACTCAAAATGGAGCAACAACACATACACTCCAAACAAGATATAGCAACAATCTGTCCAAAACAGCAATTAGGCATCTTGCAAGCATCATGGAAATATGCTACAGCACCTCAACATGAAAACAAAAGGCATGGACATGGTGTACAGGTAAAGCATGACAAAACATGAACACTGAGCTATCTCCAGAGATCACTAGAACATGCTCAAAAGGTTATGGCAAGAATGCAAATAATAATAGTTCACAGACTTGGCAGAAAATCACTGAGCATGACAGAAATAACATCAGGTTGCAATGTCTAGATCTATCAAACAACATGTTACGGCAAGCTATCATGGCAAAATAGAGCATGTAATGCTAATACTGAAGACAATAAACAAAACTCCCTTACTGGACTAATTCCAAAGATCAACAGAAAAGATGGTAGGATCCATGCAAACATGCCAAGTGATATGACAGATTCAGACTGAAAATAACAGCACATGGCAGGAACAACAATAAGTAGGCATGTTGGTGAGCTTGTACAACTCACCACAAAGCAATACATGGCATGACGTGGTGACCAACGGTAATAAGAAACATTTATGGAGCTAAAAATGGCAATAGCATAGTCATAGGGCACATTAATCACTAGCAAAGCACATGGAAAAACTGAACTTAATGTTAACAGGTTGATAACAACATTATTTAGCACTTTGAGAGCAAGATTACAACATACTACAGCAGGCTATATATTCAACCAGGGCACGGTAGATAGAGCATGACATTTATAACAAAACATCCTTAGTGAACATCTCCAGATTATGCATAGAATGACTTGTAGCAGCAGGTTTATATAGCATCATGATATAACAGATTCAGCCTAGCAAAACAGTAATAGCAAGTAGCCCACTTCACAAGCTTGATGCCCTCACCACAAGGCACACAAAAATACATGGATTGCCCCACTGTAAATATGGCATGAATATGCTCCTAAAACATGTAGACGTCATGCTCAAAGAATGCACACACAAAATGCAACAAAAATGACAAAACAACAAGGCATAAGGCCTAGCCTTCCACTCTTTACCAAGTATATAGATGCATTAATTAAATAAAAGATATTGTGATATCCCAACAATATCCTGTCCATCATGGAGCAATCTTCAACTTCACCTGCAACTAACAACGCTATAAGAGGGGCTGAGCAAAGCGGTAACATAGCCAAGCAATGGTTTGCTAGGAAGGGTGAAAAGGTTAGAGGCTGACATGGCAATTTGGGAGGCTTGAAGAGCAAATGATAGGTAGCGCAGCATAGCGATAGAACGAAGCAACTAGCATAGCAATGATAGTAGTGAGATCCAGGGTAGCGGTTATTTTGCCTGAAATCCCGCTAGGAAGAAGAACGAGTCCATGAAGAAGATGAAGCCACGAAGACGAACCAAGCGTAGACGAACGAATCCTCACGACCGCAACGAAACAGGAACTAACAAGAAGGAGCACAACCGGAAAGAAGCAAACAACAAGGTAAACACACAACACATAGACATGGCATGATGCTCAACCAAGTATGAAGCATGGCAAGCCTACATGAAGCTACTCATGGCAAAAGATGATGCATACAAGAGCAACACGTCAAAGCATGTTTAAATGAGGCCGGAAACAACATATAACAAATCCGATAAGTCCTCATATGCAAATTTAGAAGTTTGTCCAGATCTGAATAAACCTTATGCTCAAGTTGTTGAACAGCAAGTTAAGATGCACCAAGATGATCTACACAAAATTCTAGTCAATTTACATATAAAAATCAATTAGTTCGGAGCTATGGCCTAGAAGATATGAGCAAAACAAGTTAAACATAGCATTGATGCAAAAGGCATTCAAACAACAAGCAACACTCTCAAAACATGGATGCAACATGATAAGATGAAACTACATGCAACTCTAAGCAAGTTTCATATAGAGCACACTCAAAATGGAGCAACAACACATACACTCCAAACAAGATATAGCAACAATCTGTCCAAAACAGCAACTAGGCATCTTGCAAGCATCATGGAAATATGCTACAACACCTCAACATGAAAACAAAAGGCATGGACATGGTGTACAGGTAAAGCATGACAAAACATGAACACTAGCTATCTCCAGAGATCACTAGAACATGCTCAAAAGGTTATGGCAAGAATGCAAATAATAATAGTTCACAGACTTGGCAGAAAATCACTGAGCATGACAGAAATAACATCAGGTTGCAATGTCTAGATCTATCAAACAACATGTTACAGCAAGCTATCATGGCAAAATAGAGCATGTAATGCTAATACTGAAGACAATAAACAAAACTCCCTTACTGGACTAATTCCAAAGATCAACAAAAAAGATGGTAGGATCCATGCAAACATGCCAAGTGATATGACAGATTCAGACTGAAAATAACAGCACATGGCAGGAACAACAATAAGTAGGCATGTTGGTGAGCTTGTACAACTCACCACAAAGCAATACATGGCATGACGTGGTGACCGACGATAATAAGAAACATTTATGGAGCTAAAAATGGCAATAGCATAGTCATAGGGCACATTAATCACTAGCAAAGCACATGGAAAAACTGAACTTAATGTTAACAGGTTGATAACAACATTATTTAGCACTTTGAGAGCAAGATTACAACATACTACAGCAGGCTATATATTCAACCAGGGCACGGTAGATAGAGCATGACATTTATAACAAAACATCCTTAGTGAACATCTCCAGATTATGCATAGAATGACTTGTAGCAGCAGGTTTATATAGCATCATGATATAACAGATTCAGCCTAGCAAAACAGTAATAGCAAGTAGCCCACTTCACAAGCTTGATGCACTCACCACAAGGCACACAAAAATACATGGATTGCACCACTGTAAATATGGCATGAATATGCTCCTAAAACATGTAGACGTCATGCTCAAAGAATGCACACACAAAATGCAACAAAAATGACAAAACAACAAGTTATAACAGTCTCAGCAAGTTAACATCATATAGCACTCTTGCAACGACGATTAGGGCATCAAGATGAACTCAAACAAGCATGGCACAGTGGAATGAAATGTAGAACTACTCACAATGAACATTTTGACATATCATATGCGTGAATCGGAGCTGCAGGCAGAAAGTTATGACGTGAAGTACAAGGCATGAAAATGATAAAATCCAGGGACTTGGTGGAAAACTACCAGCGCGAAACGGGATCCAGGTCGGGGGAGAATCATTCCTCGTACAGAGCAGCCTTGGCAGAAGTCAACACCGACGGGGAGGGGGCGTGGGACTCTGGCGAGCATCGGGAAGGCCGTGAATGGGTAGATCGGGCACGGGGCAACCCATTCCCGGTGATGGGGCAGCTTGGGGTGGCGCGAGCGCGTAGATCGGGGTGGCCATGATGTTACTGCGAGGTTCATGGAGAGACAGCTCGTGAGGGAGAGAGAGAGCTCGTGAGGGAGAGTGAGAGCAGAGGAGAGAAAGGGAAGGGAGAGGGACGGGGCCGACCTGCTGGAGGTCTCCCGTGAGACGGCGAGGAGCTCCTCCCCTGGAGCTTGGGAGCGAGGAGCATGGGGCGCTCGGGAGGAGCGGGGAGACGGCGGCGCGGCGGTTCGGGCCGTGCTTGCTGACGGGCGGCACGGCTTGGGCCAGTGTGGTGGCGCTGGCCTGCCCTAGGTTAAAGCGGGCGCGATCTTGGGAGGAGAGAGAGGGTCGGCGGGGGCGACGTGTTGGGCCACGGTTGGCCGAGGGGGCGGCGGCGGACATGTCCGGCGGCGGGGTTTTCGTCCGGCGGCGCGGGGGGGGTGGGGCTAGGGTTTGGAATGCGATTTGGATGGGGGAGGGCATATTTATAGGTAGAGGGACCTAGGAGGGTCCAAATGAGGTGCGGTTTTCGCCCACACGATCGTGATCGAACGGCGGAGAGCATGGAGGGGAGTTAGATGGGCTAGGTGGGCTGTGTGAAGAGGTGCTGGGATGCAAAGAGAAAGGGGCTTTCGGTTAACTCAGGTAACCGTTGGGGCATCAAACGACCTCCAAATGAAATGAAATTTGACAGGCGGTCTACCGATGATATGCCAAGGCCACTCGGCAAATCTGGGCCCATTCCGAGAACGTTTCTCTCCCGCTCACGAAACAAGGTCTGAGAGGTGCGACGGGCGCGTGCGAGTTTGTCTGTGCTCAAAATGGACAACAGAGAGAACCGGCGGAACCCGAACGGATGCAAGTTTTGAAAAAATGAGGATGCTATGCAGATGATGACATGAAAAAAAAGAACACGCGAGCAAATGACATGGCAACCAAGGCGAATAACTGGAAGACACCTGGCACATCGGATTCAGGGCGTTACAACTCTCCTCCACTAACAAGAGATCTCGTCCCGAGATCTTAGGAACGAGACAGAAGAGAAAGAGGACGAGGTGAAGTAAGAACGCAAGAGAGAAGATGAACAGAAGTCGAGAGCACTCGGTTAGAAAAGAGGAATGACGACTATGACAAGAATCCAATGCTCATGGAAACAAGGTAGACTCTGAAACCACTCCGGTTAGAACAGGATAGAAAAGGAATGAACAAAAGAATTTGGGCAACACTCCGACTGAAAATGGAAGGAATAGAACATGAAATTCACAAGATGGGATGACACTTGACGAGATAAACAAAGCAATGCCTCCGTAAGAATAGAAGAACGAAATGAACAGATATGAGAACAACAACTTCCACCATGAATGAATTCGAAAGCATCATTAGTAGGAAGGATTGAACAGAGTTGTTGAGAAAAAAATCAACAACGAAAGAATAAGCTTGTTGTGGACTTATCAAAACAACTCAAAACTTGAGGTGAAATTATACCACAACCAAAAGTCCTAATAGCTGAGAAGAAAGAAGAAATGCAAAACTCCACTTCAAAAGAAAACGGAGAATTATTTGCACTTCGAGACGCGAGAAGAAAAGATACTTGAATTCCTCCAAAAAAATCTTGATGAACACTTGAAGAATGAATTAAATCATGAAGAACCACCGTGAAGAACTCCGGTGACGAAAGGATGATGAGATAGAATGAAGGATGAAAGAATAAGATGAGCCTTGCAATGCTTTAGATGGAGGTTCCGATGAAATGGCCGAGGAAATTTGAACTTCGGAAAAGAAAAGATGAAAACACTTGGAACTAGAATGTGTTCATCAAGAACAAACTCCGAAGAAAGGGATTAATCACTTTGACAAAATAAGAATAAGATTTATTGTATGCTTATCCTTCATCAAACTAAATTGATGGCAAGCAATGGATTTTTCATACTACTTATTCTTGTTGAAAAGGATTAAGGGGAATATGGCGCAACCTTGAGGAAGGTCTTCCAAGAACCACCGGTAGGATTGGAAAGAACGAATGAATTAATATGACAATCAAAGAAAAAGAATCTTGAACGAACCACCGTAAGAATTCGAAAATGACTGATGAAAGACAATGAATCACCGGGTAGAATTAGAAGAACAAATATGCTTGAGGGGAATTGGAAGAATATCTGACAAACGGAATAATTTGAGAGGATAACATGAAGCGAGAACCACGAATCTTCGAGAGAACGGGCAAGATTTAGAGAAACTCTTCTTCGGTCTTCAAATGACGACGAGAAACGCCACCAAAATTACTAAGATACTCTGGGAGAATGTGAAGAGCATAGGTTGAATCAGCAATGAAAAGAATTGAAATCGATCTTGAAAAGGCATGTGACTGATGGAATCCATTCTTACATCAACTCCGAAAAGAATTAGAATGGCTCCGGAATAATTAGAAGAGTCAGGTAAGATCCTGGGAAAAGACCTGTTGGTTAGGGCCCACTAAAAGAAAACACCGTTGAAAAGGATTGTTGAGATAGATGATGCACCGGAACGATTGAAATATTTGAATGAGGTGACAACCTCGAATTAATTCAAACACAGACGAATCTCCTGAGATGTCTTGAGCACTCTGGAAGGATAAACTGGTGAGAGGCGAACGAGTAGGGAAAACACTTGATCCAAGGAAAAGAATATGATCAACCCGAAAAACTTGAATTGAGTCCACCGGAGAAGAAAAAGAGATGAAGAATGTCGAACAAAACGAGAATTCACTGGTTGAAACAATTGATGGAAGACTGAAGAGGCTCCGCACGAATGAAATTGATGGTCGAGAGAGACTCAGACTCCAGGAAGAAAAAGGGTGGGAGGGCGGGAAAACAAAGGCACCTGGAAGGGAGAACCGATGAATATCTTGAAGAGAAAACACCGGTTGAAAGAAAGCAAAGGCTTCGCACGAGTAGGATGGATACTCGATTACAGACTCCGGCTCCGAGAAGAAAAGGGGTGGGTAGGTGGGAAAAAGAAAACAACTGAGGATTGAACTTGGCAAAGATGAAGAGGCTCGAGTCGACTTGACGAGAAATGCACCGGATAAAAGAGCTGAGAACCAACGCTCGGAAAACGAACTGCGTGATCCAAAAGAAAGTTTGAAGGAGAAGAGGAGTAAGTCAAAACACCTACGTCAAGATTCCTCACCACAGCGACGAAGGGGCTGAGGAGTAAAAAGAATTCCTACTCTCCGATATAACTAGACTCCAAAAATAGTTTTCTTCTAGACTCAACAACGGCCAAACTACACGATCAATCAAGGGGGCTCCTAGGGTCGGTCGAGGCTCTGATTACCAACTTGTCACGCCCAATATGTGACCCTATCCAAAAGGAACTCGAAGGTCCCACCAAGGATAGACCCGCATATTGGAACGCTTTTGCAAGGTGGATATCATTACATCAACATTACATAATAGATGGGGATACATACAAAACATACAATGTCACATGAATACAACAATCTTCGATATAACCGCATACAAAACATACAATGTCACATGAATAAAACTGTTTTCGATATAACTAGACTCCGAAAACAGTTTTCTTCTAGACTCGATAGCGGCCAAGCTACACGATCAAACAAGGGGGGTTCCTAAGGTCGGTCGAGGCTCTGATTCCACCTTTTCACGCCCAATATGCGATACTATCCTAAAGAGACTCGAAGGTCCCACCAAGGATAGAACCGCATATTGATACACTTTTGCATGGTGGATATCATTACATCAACATTACATAATAGATGGGGATACATACAAGTGGCATACAAAGCCACACGAATACAACAACATCATACATAAGAGCATCATCCGACTACGGATGAAACACAAACAGAAACTCAAACGACATCCACCCTGCTAGCCCAGGCTGCCGACCTGGAACCTATCCCCGATCAAGAAGAAGCAGAAGAAGAACTCCAAAACAAGCAAACATCACTCTCGCGTCATGATCATCGCATAACCTGTACCTGCAACTATTGTTGTAGTAATCTGTGAGCCACGAGGACTCGGCAATCCCACTACCATGGGTATTAAGACTAGCAAAGCTTAATGGGTAAGGAAAGGATAAGTGGTAAGGTTGCAGCAGCGACTAAGCATATATGGTGGCTAACATACGCAAATAAGAGCGAGAAGAGAAGCAAACGGAACGGACGTGAAGCTAGCAATGATCAAGAAGTGATCCTAAAACTACTTATGTTCAAACATAACCCAAACCGTGTTCACTTCCCGGACTCCGCCGAAAAGAGACCATCACAGCTACACATGCAGTTGATGCATTTTAATTCAAATCTGGTGTCAAGTTCTCTACAACCGGATATTAACAAATTCCCATCTGCCACATAACCGCGGGCACGGCTTTCGAAAGATAATACCCTGCCGGGGTGTCCCAACTTAGCCCATCACAAGCTCTCATGGTCAACGAAGGATATTCCTTATACCAGGAAGACCCGATCAGACTCGGAATCCCGGTTACAAGACATTTCGACAATGGTAAAACAAGACCAGCAAAGCCACCCGAATGTACCGACAAATCCTGATAGGAGCTGCACATATCTCGTTCTCAGGGCACACCGGATTGTCCAAACTTCCGTAGGCCAGCCTAGAGTTGCCTGGTAGCCACCGGTCGACAAAGTTGGACCAACACTCACGACGAGCACCGGCCCGGGGGGGGGGGGGTAAATAAAGATGACCCTCGGGCTCCAGAAACCCAAGTAAAAAAGGCTTAGGTAGGCAAATGGTAAAAACTAAGGTTGGGCCTTGCTGGAGGAGTTTTATTCAAAAATAACTGTCAAGGGGGTCCCATAAATCACCCAACCGCGTAAGGAACGCAAAATCAAGGAATATAACACCGGTATGACGGAAACTAGGGCGGCAAGAATGGAGCAAAACACCAGGCATAAGGCCGAGCCTTCCGCCCTTTACCAAGTATATAGATGCATTAATTAAATAAGAGATATTGTGATATCCCAACAATATCATGTCCATCATGGAGCAATCTTCAACTTCACCTGCAACTAACAACGCTATAAGAGGGGCTGAGCAAAGCGGTAACATAGCCAAGCAATGGTTTGTTAGGAAGGGTGAAAAGGTTAGAGGCTGACATGGCAATCTGGGAGGCTTGAAGAGCAAATGATAGGTAGCACAGCATAGCGAGATCGAAGCAACTAGCATAGCAATGATAGTAGTGAGATCTAGGGTAGCGGTCATCTTGTCTGAAATCCCACTAGGAAGAAGAACGATTCCATGAAGAAGATGAAGCCACGAAGATGAACCAAGCGTAGGCGAACGAATCCTCACGATCGCAACGAAATAGGAACTAATGAGAAGGAGCACAACCGTAAAGAAGCAAACAACAAGGTAAACACACAACACATAGACATGGCATGATGCTCAACCAAGTATGAAGCATGGCAAGCCTACATGAAGCTACTCATGGCAAAAGATGATGCATACAAGAGCAACACGTCAAAGCAAGTTTAAATGAGGCCGGAAACAACATATAGCAAATCCGGTAATTCCTCATATGCAAATTTAGAAGTTGGTCCAGATCTGAATAAACCTTATGCTCAAGTTGTTAAACAGCAAGTTAAGATGCACCAAGATGATCTACACGAAATTCTAGTCAAGTTACATATAAAGTTCAATTAGTTCGGAGCTACGGCCTAGAAGATATGAGCAAAGCAAGTTAAACATGGCATTGATGCAAAAGGCATTCAAACAACAAGCAACACTCTAAAAACATGGATGCAATATGATAAGATAAAACTACATGTAATTCTAAGCAAGTTTCATATAGAGCACACTCAAAATGGAGCAACGGTGCAACACATACACTCCAAACAAGATATAGCAACAATCTGTCCAAAACAGCAACTAGGCATCTTGCAAGCATCATGGAAATATGCTACAACACCTCAACATAAAAACAAAAGGCATGGACATGGTGTACAGGTAAAGCAGGACAAAACATGAACACTGAGCTATCTCCAGAGATCACTAGAACATTCTCAAAAGGACATGGCAAGAATGCAAATAATAACAGTTCACAGACTTAGTAGAAAATCACTGAGCATGACAGAAATAACATCAGGTTGCAATGTTTAGAGCTATCAAACAACATGTTACGGCAAGCTATCATGGCAAAATAGAGCATGGAATGCTAACATTGAAGACAATGAACAGAACTCCCTTCACTACTGGAATCAGCTACTTTGTCATATGCCAGATCTTTGCCGTCCGCTAGCGGACGACAACGAAGCTCTTTGCCATTAGCTACCGAAAAGCAGACGACAAAGAAATAGCAGACGGCAAAGAAGGTCTTTGCCATCCGCCATTTCTTTGCCGTCCGCCATTTCTTTGCCGTCCGCCTCCGGTCCATGGGCCTTCGGGCCACGAGGGTTCGGCCCGCGAGACCCCGGAGGAACACACGTCTAGATGGGGTACCTGGCCGAATCAACCCGAGGGGCCGAGTGGCCATGCTGATGATGGCGGGGAGCCGACTAATATTGACGAGGAGGGGGGCACCGTCTACCAGCGTGGTGCTACACGGCTCCCGGACGTGCCGGCAACCCGCGAGCAGAGGTGGTTGATTTTCCCTGATGGGGAGAGGTAAGTGCATTTAATCTTTTTGTACCCTTCTGCATTCACGTTTCTTGAAATATCTAATGCGTTGGCCTTGTCATGCCGCAGGGGTTGGGACCACCATCATAGTGTCCGCCGGCCCAACTCCGTCCTTGGAGTTCTTTGTCGGCAGAACTTCCCGGGGTTTGTTACGTTGCCTGGTGAGGGTCGGCTTCCAGAGCTTGGATTGAGTTGGGAGCACTACTTGGCTGTCTCGGCCCCGCCGGGTGAGATTATCGACGGTGTCTTGTGCAAGACGAGGGCAGACGTGGTGATTAGAAAGTTCTGGGTAATTTCTCCTTTACACAATTAAAAATCTTCAACTAGCTAGTTATTAATTGTACTAATCAATATTGTCTCATTTGATTGCGACATTCTCTGGTGTGAGGAGGGATACGAGGAGGAGGCGGCAAATGTTATCGATAACGTCGCAGTGCCTACTACGTAACTTACGACACGAGGCTCGGTGCAGGCCGCTCGAGACTACTATGCCGCGCGTGGTATCAAGAAGACCAAGCCGGGCGTGCCATGAGAAGTTCTTGAGTAAGGATGAGTACATGAAGGTAATTCTTAAGGCCTTGTACTTTACTTCCTTCATTTAGTAATTCATAGCCGTAGCGCTCAAGTTTCTATTTCCTAACTTAGGCCCCTCCGAGATGGTGTGTGGATCGGATCGATTGTTGGGAGGTGTTGGTCAATGAGTGGTGCTCAAAAGAATGGCAAGCCCTCCACAACGAGGCCAAGGACAAACGTGCCCAAATGGAAGGTGTGCCACACCATCAAGGCAGCTCCAACTTATATCAGTACGGGCGGAATTGGGTATGTGGTTTGCTTCATGATTCATGCAATTCGTTCGTCATGCTAGCTTTCAGCCCTTTAATTACTAATTCCATTTGTTTCTCTCTTTCAGACATGCTACAATAAGGCGAATAAGGTGCCAGAGGTGTACGACCTGTATGCCATGGCCCACACTAGCTCTTACAAGAAAGTCAAGGCATCGGCTGACCTCTATGATCCAAAAAACTTCACCAACATCTCCTCCCACGACAAGCTCGTGAAATACAGAGATGAGGGGAAGGCGAGGAAAGGGGATGACTTTAACCCGAGCCAGGGTCCCATTGATACTGAGCTGCTGATGATATCTGGTGGCGGGAGGTCCCATGGCTCCATAGCCATGGGAGATGGACTTATCCGTTGTCCTAGCACTCTCCCGGAGATCAAGGCGCGCCAGTCGAGCTCCGCTCCTGAGATAAGGCCTCGTGAACGGCTAGTCCAACTCGTCTTCAAGGTTAGTTATACGTACTCAGCTATCTTTCTCCATTACATTGGGTGCACTTCCATCAATGATTACAAATGGTAACGAGGAGTGGTGTTGCAGGCTGCTATATAAAGTGAGAGAGATAGAACAGAGAAACGTCTGGAGGAGGCGGCGGAGAGGCAGCGGGAGTTGGAGGAGAGGACGACAAAGATGTTGCAGGAGGAGAGGGCACGGAATGACATGCAGGCAAGGGCCATGTACGAGCTCCTTGTGGTAAGTTTTTTCTACACATTAGCCAAAACATTCATGTAGTGTTTATCTCATTAGTAACTAGTATGATTGAGTCGTCAAAACCAAATGTGCAGTCTGTGTGCGAGAAGTCCGGTCAGACCGCTCCGCCGATGCCGATGATTGCTCCCCGGGACCACAAAGTGAGTTTAATTTGAATGGACATTACTTGCTAGTCTTAACATTTGAGTGTCATCATGCTAACGAGACATTGAAATGATCTTTGGTGCAGCGTAACTCTGCACAAGCATCGGACGATCCTTCTCCACTACCCAAGCACGAGCCACCCCGCTACAACACCTCCATGATCACGGTAAGTGTCTCTAGTGTTTTGCTTAACAAATGCATAAAGACCTAGACTTAGCTTTATTTCCTCCAATATGCTTACGATAATGACTTAGAGTTAGCTTCTTTTCCTCCAAAATGACTTAATAAGCTTACTAACTTCCAAAACCATCCATCTTACCTAGGTTAGCTCTAAAATGATGCATTTTACCCAAGTTGGCTCTAAAATGACCCATTTTACCTAGATTAGCTCATAAACGATCCATTTCACCTAGGTTGGCTCCAAAATGACCCATCTTACCTAGGTTAGCTCCAAAATGACCCATTTTACCTAGATTAGCTCATAAACGATCCATTTCACCTAAATTAGCTCTTAAATGATCCATTTCACCATAGTTAGCTCAAAAACGATCCATTTCACCTTAGTTAGCTCAAAAACGATCCATTTCACCTTAGTTAGCTAAAAAACAATCCATTTCACCTTACTTAGCTCATAAACGATCCATTTCAACTAAGTTAGCTCATAAATGATCCATTTCACCTAAGTTAGCTAAAAAACGATCCATTTCAACTTAGTTAGCTCAAAAACTATCCATTTCACCTTACTTAGCTCATAAACGACCCATTTGAACTAAGTTAGCTCATAGATGATCCATTTCACCTTAGTTAACTCATAAACGACCCATTTCAACTTAGTTAGCTCATAAACGACCCATTTCAACTTAGTTAGCTCATATATGATCCATTTCACCTAAGTTAGCCCATAAATGACATATACTTCTTGTTCTAGTCTTCTTCTTCTAGTCACCTATTTCTAACTTTCTTATTTGCCATTTTGCAGATTTCATTCACTTCATGAAAGCTAGCTTGCTATGATGGAGTGCTTGTTTTTTCTTTGATGAAACTTTGCATTGTATCTAGCTTGCTATGATGGAACTTGCTATCTTGCTCAAACGTTGCATTGTAATATGTATATGGATGGAACAATGTGTATGGATCGAACTTGCTTATGTATGAATGGATGAAACTTAATTATGTGCTGGATATATATGTGATATGTTTGCTGTTAAATAGCCCTGTGAAATATATCTATATATGTCATATATATTTGCTGTGAAAATTGTTGGATTCAGAAAAAACAAAAAAAAGAGTCAATTTACAGGCTCTTTGCCGTCTGCCGGCAAAGTAGCTGATTCCTGTAGTGCTTACTGGACTAATTCCAAAGATCAACATAAAAGATGGTAGGATCCATGCAAACATGGCAAGTGATATGACAGATTCAGACTGAAAATAACAGCACATGGCAGGAACAACGATAAGTAGGCATGTTGGTGAGCTTGTACAACTCATCACAGAGCAATACATGGCATGACAAGGTGAGCAACAGTAAGAAGACACATTTATGGAGCTAAACATGGCAATAGCATAGTCATAGGGTGCATTAATCACTAGCAAAGCACATGGAAAAACTGAACTTAATGTTAACACGCTCACAGCAACATTACTTAGCACATTGAGAGCAAGATTACAACACGCTACAACAGGCTATAAATTTAACCAGGGGTACAAATAGATAGAGCATGACATGTATAACAAAACATCCTTAGTGAACATCTCCATATTATGCATAGAATGACTTGTAGCAGCAGGTTTACATAGCATCATGATATAACAGATTCATCCTAGCAAAACAGTAACAACAAGTAGCCCACTTCACAAGCTTGATGCACTCACCACAAGGTATACAAAAATACATGGATTTCACCATTGTAAATATGGCATGAATATGCTCCTAAAATATGTAGACATCATGCTCAAAGAATGCACACACAAAATGCAACGAAAATGACAAAACAGCAAGTTATAACAGTCTCAGCAGGTTAACGTCATATAGCACTCTTGGAACAACGATTAGGGAATCAAGATGAACTCAAACAAGCATGGAACACTGGAATGAAATGTAGAACATCTCACAATGAACATTTTGACATATCATATGCATGAATTGGAGCTAAAGGCAGAAAGTTATGGCGTGAAGTACAAGGCATGAAAATGATAAAATCCAGGACTTGGTGGAAAACTACCAGCGCGAAACGGGATCCAGGTCGAGGGATATCCATTCCTCGTACAGAGCAGCCATGGCGGAAGTCAACACCGACGGGGAGGGGGCGTGGGACTCTGGCGAGCGTCGGGAAGGCCGTGAATGGGTAGATCGGGCACGGGGCAACCCATTCCCAGCGATGGGGTGGCTTGGGGCGGCGCGAGCGCGTAGATCGGGGCGACCATGATGTTCCTGTGAGGTTCATGGAGAGAGAGCTCGTGAGGGAGAGCGAGAGCAGAGGAGAGAAAGGGAAGGGAAAGGGACGGGGCCGGCCTGCTGGAGGTCTCCGGCGAGACGGCGACGACCGGCGAGGAGCTCCTCCCCTGGAGCTCGGGAGCGAGGAGCGCGGGAAGCTCGGGAGGAGCGGGGAGACGGCAGCGTGGCAGTTCGGGCCAGGCGCGCGACAACGGCACGGCTCGGGCCCGGCTGGGCGGGCGCTGGCCTGCCGCCTGGCCAGCGGGCTGCGACGCGGGGAGGAGAGAGAGGGTCGGCGGGGGCGACGTGTCGGGCTGCGATTTGCCCGAGGGGGCGGCGGCGGACATGTCCTGTGCGGGGTTTTCGTCCGGCGGCGCGAGGGGAGTTGGGCTAGGGTTTGGACTGCGATTTGGACGGGGGAGGACATATTTATAGGTAGAGGGAGCTAGGAGGGTCCAAATGAGGTGCGGTTTTCGCCCACATCGAACGACGGAGAGCATGGAGGGGAGTTAGATGGGCTAGGTGGGCTGTGTGAAGAGGTGTTGGGCTGCAAAGAGAAAGGGGCTTTCGGTTAACTCAGTTAACCGTTGGCATCAAACGACCTCCAAATGAAACAAAATTTGACAGGCGGTCTATCGGTGATATGCCAAGGCCACTCGGCAAATCTGGGCCCATCCCGAGAACGTTTCTCTCCCGCTCATGAAACAAGGTCTGAGAGGTGCGACGGGCGCGTGCGAGTTTGTCTGTGCTCAAAACGGACAACGGAGAGAACCGGCGGAACCCGAACGGATGCAAGTTTTGAAAACATGAGGATGCAATGCAGATAATGACATGGCAAAAAAAGAACACGCAAGCAAATGACATGGAAACGAAGGCGAATAACTGGAAGACACCTGGCGCATCAATTTCGGGGCGTTACACACTTCTTGAAAAGGAAAAAAATACCACCCTTTTCGAGATTCTCAAAAAAGGGGAAAATGAAAAACGAAAATAGTACTTTCGGACTCTGATTTTTTTCTTCCTATTTTCGTATTCATTTACTTGGTTGACCCTTTTTTTGGTTTTCTTTTTTTCAGATTTCCTTTTTCTTTTCGGTATTCTTTTCTATTTATATTTTTTTCAATATTTGATTTTTTTGTAAAAAAATTCGTCATAACCGATTAACATGAGATCAAATTTTGAAATTCAGTAGTGAAAATGGTTCAGGTTTGGATGCATGGTTTAAGAGATAAAATATTTTGAATAATCAAATCTATAGACAAAAAGGAAAAAAAACTTAGGTTGTGACAAATGGCGCACATGCAATGCGTAACTTGTTAACGTCTGAAAAGATGAGATGTGATTGTTGGAGGGGGTAACCCTTAACTAATGATTTTGAAAAAAAGAAGGGAACACCATTTATAATGGATGAAAGGTCCAAGTGTTACATAGAGAAGGCCCCGATGTTTCTTCTGATGTTTGGTTATATGGCCTAGTATATCCAACGAGCTGGAAGTAATATGCAGAGGCTTCTAAAATGCAGATATGTAGAGGATACACACAAATTTCAAGTTCCAAAATAGTAGGACGAAAAAAACAACCATCGAAGGACCCCCACCCACCCCCGCGTCGCCCGTATCTGGTGAAACAGGGGAAACCCTGGCCACCGTCGGGATCTCCCCTCCGCCACCAGTCCGCCCGCTGCGCCACCGCCGGAGGGACAGCCGGCAAAGCCGCGCCGTGCCCGGGAATGGTGGCGGCGGGGCGATATTGTTCCTGCGCCGGCACCCCCGCCCCCGCTGTAGTCCCTCTCCTCCGTTCGCCGCCTCCCCGCATCGCTTCCGCCGGTCGGCCGGCGTGGCCGCGTCGGGCCTGGGTTGGCTGCCGCGTGGCCTGCGCTCCCCCTCCCCGTCCCCTTGCGCTGAGGATCCTCCCTCCTGGCGGCCCACAGATCGGATCTGGCGCGTCGCGGACTCCCTCCCCGTCCAGCTGTTGCACCGCTTCCTGCCATCTTGCTCGGCTGCGCGGCCGCGCCCGCGTATGTTGGGGAACGTAGTAATTTCAAAAAAAATCCTACGCACACGCAAGATCATGGTGATGTATAGCAACGAGAGGAGAGTGTTGTCCACGCACTCGTGAGACCGAAAGCGAAGCGTTATGACAACGCTGTTGTTTGTAGTCGACATCTTCACGATCCAACCGATCCAAGCACCGAACGCACGGCACCTCCGAGTTCAGCACACGCCCGCCGATGACGATCCCGGACCGATCCAGCAGGTGTCGGGATGAGTTCCACAAGACGACGGCATGGTGACGACGATGATGTTCTACTCAACGCAGGCTTCGCCTAAGCACCGCAACGATATGACCGAGGTGGAATATGGTGGAGGGGGCACCGCACACGGCTAAGGAATGATCACGATGATCAACTTGTGTGTCTAGAGGTGCCCCCTGCCCCCGTATATAAAGGAGAAAGGGGGGAGGCCGGCCGGCCCTAGGGGGCGCGCCAAGGAGGGGGAGTCCTCCTCCTAGTGGGAGTAGGACTCCCCTTTCCTAGTCCAACTAGGAAGGAGGAAGGGGGAAGGAAAGAGAGGAGAGGGAGAGGGAAAGAGGGCCGCGCCTCCCTAGTCCAGTCGGACACCCTATGGGGCGCCACCTCTGGGCTGCTGCCTCTCTCTCCCTCAGACCACTAAGGCCCAATACTTCCCGGGGGTTCCAGAACCCTCTAGCACTCCGGTTTTCTCCGAAATCACCCGGAACACTTCCGGTGTCCGAATATAGTCGTCCAATATATCAATCTTTATGTCTCCACCATTTCGAGACTCCTCTTCATGTCCGTGATCACATCCGGGACTCCGAACAACCTTTGGTACATCAAAACTTATAAACTCATAATAAAACTGTCATCCTAACGTTAAGCGTGCGGACCCTACGGGTTCGAGAACTATGTAGACATGACCTAGAACTATTTCCGGTCAATAACCAATAGCGGGACCTGGATGGTCATATTGGCTCCTACATATTCTATGAAGATCTTTATCGGTCGAACCGCATAACAACATACTTTGTTCCCTTTGTCATCGGTATGTTACTTGCCCAAGATTCGATCGTCGGTATCCAATACCTAGTTCAATCTCATTACCGACAAGTCTCTTTACTCGTTACGTAACACATCATTCCTTAACCAACTCATTGGCCACATTGCTTGCAAGGCTTATAGTGATGTGCATTACCGAGAGGGCCCAGAGATACCTCTCCGACAATCGGAGTGACAAATCCTAATCTCGAAATACGCCAACTCAACATGTACCTTTAGAGACACCTGTAGAACTCCTTTATAATCACCCAATTACATTGTGACGTTTGGTAGCACACAAAGTGTTCCTCCGGTAAACGGGAGTTGCATAATCTCATAGTTGTAGGAACTTTGTATAAGTCATGAAGAAAGCAATAGCAACATACTAAACGATCAAGTGCTAGGCTAACGGAATGGGTCATGTCAATCACAT
Organism: Aegilops speltoides; assembly: GCA_021437245.1. Classification (NCBI taxonomy): domain Eukaryota; kingdom Viridiplantae; phylum Streptophyta; class Magnoliopsida; order Poales; family Poaceae; genus Aegilops; species Aegilops speltoides. Next base: position 5,937,527 of record CM038144.1, read on the forward strand.
CATTCTCCTAATGATGTGATCCCATTAATCAAATGACAACAAATGTCTATGGTTAGGAAACATAACCATCTTTGATTAATGAGCTAGTCAAGTAGAGGCACACTAGTGACATTATGTTTGCCTATGTATTCACACATGTATCATGTTTCCGGGTAATACAATTCTAGCATGAATAATAAACATTTATCATGATATGAGGAAATAAATAATAACTTTATTATTGCCTCTAGAGCATATTTCCTTCAGTCTCCCACTTGCACTAGTGTCAATAATGATTCTAACACCCACGGAGTCTTGGTGTTGATCATGTTTTGCTCGTGGAAGAGGCTTAGTCAACGGGTCTACAACATTCAGATCCGTATGTATCTTGCAAATCTCTATGTCTCCTACCTGGACTTGGTCCTGGATGAAGTGTCTCTTGATGTGCTTGGTCCTCTTGTGAAATCTGGATTCCTTTGCCAAGGCAATTGCACCAGTATTGTCACAGAAGAACTTCATTGGTCCCGATGCACTAGGTATGACACCTAGATCAGATATGAACTCCTTCATCCAGACTCCTTCAATTGCCGCTTCCGAAGCAACTATGTATTCTGCTTCGCATGTAGATCCCGCCACGACGCTTTGTTTAGGACTGCACCAACTTACAGCTCCACCGTTTAATAAAAATACATATCCGGTTTGCAATTTAGAATCGTCCGGATCAGTGTCAAAGATTGCATCGACGTAACCATTTACGACTAGCTCTTTGTCACCTCCATAAACGAGAAACATATCCTTAGTCCTTTTCAGGTATTTCAGGAGGTTCTTGACCGATGTCCAGTGATCCACTCCTGGATTACTTTGGTACCTTCCTGCCAAGCTTATTGCTAAGCATACGTCAGGTCTGGTACACAACATTGCATACATGATAGAGCCTATGGCTGAAGCATAGGAACATCTTTCATCTCTCTCTATCTTTTGTCAGGACGGCATTGAGTCTAACTCAACTTCACACCTTGTAATACAGGCAAGAACCCTTTCTTTGCCTGATCCATTTTGAACTTTTTCAAAACTTTATTAAGGTATGTGCTTTGTGAAAGTCCAATTAAGCGTCTTGATCTATCTCTATAGATCTTGATGCCCAATATGTAAGCAGCTTCACCGAGGTCTTTCATTGAAAAACTTTTATTCAAGTATCCCTTTATGCTATCCAGAATTCTATATCATTTCCGATCAACAATATGTCATCTACATATACTATCGTAAATGCTACAGAGCTCCCACTCACTTTCTTGTAAATACAAAGCTTCTCCAAAAGTCTCAGATAAAACCATATGCTTTGATCACACTATCAAAATGTTTATTCCAACTCCGAGATGCTTGCACCAGTCCATAAATGGATCGCTGGAGCTTGCACACTTTGTTAGCACCTTTTCGATCGACAAAACCTTCCGTTGCATCATATACAACTCTTCTTCCGTAAATCCATTCAGAATGCAGTTTTGACATCCATTTGCCAAATTTCATAATCATAAAACGCGGCAATTGCTAACATGATTCGGACAGACTTAAGCATCGCTACAGGTGAGAAAGTCTCATCGTAGTCAACCCCTTGAACTTGTCGAAAACCTTTCGCAACAAGTCGAGCTTTGTAGACAGTTACATTACCATCAGCGTCAGTCTTCTTCTTGAAGATCCATTTATTCTCAATGGCTTGCCAATCATCGGCAAGTCAACCAAAGTCCATACTTTGTTCTCATACATGGATCCCATCTCAGATTTCATGGCTTCAAGCCATTTTGTGGAATCTGGGCACATCATCGCTTCCTCATAGTTCATAGGTTCGTCATGGTCAAGTAACATGACTTCCAGAATAGGATTACCGTACCACTCTGGTGCGGATCTTACTATGGTAGACCCACGAGGTTCAAGAGAAACTTGATCCAAGTTTCATGATCAATATCATTAGCTTCCTCACTAATTGGTGTAGTTGTCACAGAACCGGTTCTTGTGATGAACTACTTTCCAATAAGGGAGCAGTCTGATTACCTCATCAAGTTCTACTTTCCTTCCACTCACTTCTTTCGAGAGAAACTCCTTCTCTAGAAAGGATCCGAATTTAGCAACGAAAATCTTGCCCTCAGATCTGTGATAGAAGGTGTACCCAATAGTCTCTTTTGGGTATCCTATGAAGACACATTTCTCCGATTTGGGTTCGAGCTTATATGGTTGAAGTTTCTTCACATAAGCATCGCAGTCCCAAACTTTAAGAAACGACAACTTTGGTTTCTTGCCAAACCACAGTTCATAAGGCGTCATCTCAACGGATTTTGATGGTGCCCTATTTAACGTGAATGCAGCCGTCTCTGAAGCATAACCCCAAAACGATAGCGGCATATCAGTAAGAGACATCATAGATCACACCATATCTAGTAAAGCACGATTCTGACGCTCGACACACCATTTCGTTGTGGTGTTCGGGTGGCGTGAGTTGCGAAACTATTCCGTATTGTTTCAATTGTAAACCAAACTCAGAACTCAAATATTCTCCTCCACGATCGATCGTAGAAATTTTATTTTCTTGTTACGATGATTTTCTACTTCACTCTGAAATTCTTTGAACTTTTCAAATGTTTCAGACTTGTGTTTCATCAAGTAGATATACCCATATCTGCTCAAATCATCTGTGAAGGTGAGAAAATAACGATATCCGCCACGAGCCTCAACATTCATCGGGCCACATACATCTGTATGTATGATTTCCAACAAATCTGTTGCTCTCTCCATAGATCCGGAGAACGGTGTTTTAGTCATCTTGCCCATGAGGCACGGTTCGCAAGTACCAAGTGATTCCAAAAGTCCATCAGTATGGAGTTTCTTCATGCGCTTTACACCGATATGACCTAAACGGCAGTGCCACAAATAAGTTGCACTATCATTATCAACTCTGCATCTTTTGGCTTCAACATTATGAATATGTGTATCACTACTATCGAGATTCAATAAAAATAGACCACTCTTCAAGGGTGCATGACCATAAAAGATTTTACTCATATAAATAGGACAACCATTATTCTCTGATTTAAATGAATAACCGTCTCGCATCAAACAAGATCCAGATATAATGTTCATGCTCAACGCTGGCACCAAATAACAATTATTTAGGTCTAAAACTAATCCCAATGGTAGATGTAGAGGTAGCGTGCCGACCGCGATCACATCGACTTTGAAACCATTTCCCACGCAAGATCGTCACCTCGCCCTTAGCCAATCTTCGCTAACCCGTAGTCCCTGCTTTGAGTTGCAAATATTAGCAACGGAACCAGATATCAAATACCTGTGTACTATGCGAGCATTAGTAAGGTACACATCAATAACATGTATATCACATATACCTTTGTTTACTTTGCCATCCTTCTTGTCCGCCAAATACTTGGGGCGTTCCGCTCAAAGGTCCACCGCTTGCAAAGAGAAGCACTCGGCCTCGTGCTTAGGTCTAGACTTGGGTTTCTTCTCTTGAGCAAAGAACTTGTTTGCTGTTCTTCTTGAAGTTCCCTTCTTCTTCCCATTGCCCTTTTCTTGAAATCGGTGGTCTTATTGACCATCAACACTTGATGCTCCTTTTGATTTCTACCTCTCGCAGCCTTTAGCATTGTAAGAGCTCGGGAATAGTCTTTTCCATCCCTTGCATATTATAGTTCATCATGAAGCTCTTGTAGCTTGGTGGTAGTGATTGAAGAATTCATCAATGACACTATCATCGTGAAGATTAACTCCCGCTTGAATCAAGTGATTATTATACCTGCACATTTTGAGTATGTGTTCACTGACAGAAGTATTCTCCTCCATCTTATAGCTATAGAACTTATTGGAGACTTCATATCTCTCAATCCGGGCATTTGCTTGAAATATTAACTTCAACTCCCACTACTGGAATCAGCTACTTTGCCATCTGCCTGATCTTTGCCGTCGGCTAGCGGACGGCAAAGAAGCTCTTTGCCATCAGCTACCGATAAGCCGACGACAAAGAAACGGCGGACGGCAAAGAAGCTCTTTGCCATGAGCCATTTCGTTGCCGTCCGCCAGCTGACGACAAAGAAGGAGGTGGCCCCCACCCACCCGCCCGTTTTAAAAAACTTAACACCCCACCTCTTTGCCGTCCGCTAGCAGACGAGAAAGAGAGACAACGACGGACGACAAAGAGTGGCGGACGGCAAAGAGCTTCTTTAACTAACGGACGCCACACCCCCCCCGCCCGTTACTCTCCTCTTCCTCTCTTCTCCCCGACGCCCGCCCTAGATCCACCGCCGCCCCGCCCCCCCGCCCCGCCCCCGCCCGCCCACCCCGCCTGCCGCCGCCGCTCACGCCCGTCGCCCTTCCGCTCCGTCGCCGCGCCGCCCACCGCCTGGCGCCCCACCACCCCCCCCCCCCACCACCCCCCCCCCACCCCCCCCCCCACCACCTCCCCACCACCACCACCACGCCTCGCGACGCCCACCGGCTGGCGCCGCCCGCCGACCCTCCCATTGCTCCGGTGAGGGAACTACTTCTTTTTCTGTTTTTTCATTTTTTTTGCTGTTTAATTGCTAGTGCTAGATTGTGTTAGTGTTAGTGTTAGAAAAGAATTAGAAGAAGTAGAAGTAGTAGAAAGATGAAAAAAGAAGAAGAAGAAAAGAAGTAGAAGAAGTAGAAGAAGAAGAAAAGAAGAAACGAAAAGAAGTAAAAAAGTAGAAAAAAGATGGAAGAAGAAGAAGAAGAAAGGAAAGAAGAAGAAGAAGAGAAAGAAAGAAGAAGAAGGATAGAAGGAAATACCCCGACCCCCTGACCCCCGACACCCCGACCCCGACACACCGACCCCCTAACCCCTGACCCCGACACCACACCCCGACCCCGACACGACACCCAGACACCCCGACACCCGACCCCCCGAGGCCGACAGGGTGTTGTATTTGTGAATTATTAGTTAGGTCATATATTTTCCGATTTTGTTATGAAAAACATCATATATAATTTTGTTGATTAGGTTGATTTAAATGTGCAGTTGTTTCACCGCTGCGAGGTTTGGTGTTCGACGACCTCGCCGTGCGCTTGACGAGCTCGCTTCTTCGCTCGTGGGTGAGCACAAATGACATGTCCCCATTAATTATTTGCTCTATTCCGTGTTTGTGCCGATGAAACTTGATAGCTAGCTATATATGTGTCTTGAATCATCAAGATGCGTAATCAATATGTGTCTCCTGCTCAAAGCGTTATAGTTATAAATATGCATGCATTTGCATATTTATAACCTTGATTCTTTCAATTGTCCAACGCTATCCATGGACAGCCAGTATGTGTAGATTGGGTTCATTTTCCCATATGCTTTTTCGATCCGACGCATATTTGTCGATTGCCTCCTGTTGTTCTCCGGTACACATCCTCTCTGCTTATTGCGAGACGGTATCAGAGAACATCGGGAGGTGTCAAAATTTAAGGCCGGATCCGAGCATAGCATATGGGAAAATGAACCCAATCTACACATACTGGGTGGGATTAGGACCTATCATTACCTATTAGAGTGTAGGTTGCATGGACGTAATAAAATTGACAAAGTAGATCCACCGATGAATATATACATGGTGAATTATATATATAATTGTTGTGTGTCTAGTAGCTCGAAAGTCAAGATGAGTGATCGTATGCGTGGATGTATACCGTCACACCGGTCGTAACAAATGGAGCGCTAAATGGTTCACAAAACCAAGGGGTTTGTGCAAGCCGCGATTTGTAAATGGCCGAGGAAAACTTGGCGCCTTTGTTTCGGCGCGACAATTGGGAAAAGAGGATGAGGCTGAAATGGGTAAACACCGCAGAAGAATGGTTTTACGCCCGATTATACGGTGTGGACATTTCATGGTGAGTCTGCCCAACGTGACCGAAGCTGAGGTGGATCATCGCCGCACCGACGAGCATGGTACCGGATGGAAAACATGGTGCAAGACTATGATGATGCTCGGATTTAGACGAGGAGATGGAGGAATCTGCAAAGGCCTTCAATGAAATGTTGAGTCTTCAAAACGTCCGCTTCCACGAGGACACCGAGCTTTGTCGGTTGGATGCCATCTCACAAGTAATGGCTTTGAAGGCTCGATTCAACTTGGGCAGAGAATGCTATGACGCAATTATGACAAGATTTGGACGCTTTCACCCAAAGGCCATGTAATGCCTACAAACCTGTACCGGTCGGACAAAATCCTCCGCAATCAAGATGCCCTATGAGAAGATACATGCCCGTGAGAAAGGATGTGCCTTATTTAGGCTTGACTATGCGGACTTGAACTATTGTCCCATTTGCAAGTGTTCCAGGTATATTGTGGTAGACAACGGTATGGGTGAGAAGACATAGACCAAAATCCCTGTTAGTGTTCTTCGGTATATGCCAATCATACCAAGACTTCAACGTCTTTTCATGGTCGAAGAGACGGCCGACATGATGACATGGCACAAAACAGCAAAAAACTGAACTAGATGCGATGGGAGATCGATGATGGTACACACATTGATGGTGTTGTGGAAAAGGTTTGATGAATTACATGTCGACAAAGCGCAGATCCGAGGCATCCTCGAGTTGGCATCAAGACCGATGGGTTCAGTGTGTTTGGTATGACGGCAGCCCGACATGCTTGTTGGTCTGTGATTTGTCTTTCCACTCAATCTCCCCGACAGATTTTGCAAAGAAAGAACATTTTCCGATGTTGATAATTCCAGGCCCAACTATCCGGGAAAAATATGAATGTGTACATGCAGCCGCTTAAGGACTAATTGCAAGAAGCCCGATAATGGGTTCAAGACATACGACGCCTATAGCAAACGAAACTTCATAATGCGGTCCGTACATGTACTGACGATGACTTGCCGGCGAGGCGCTTATTCGCTGGCTGGTGTGTGCATGGAAGGTTCCCATGCCCCACATGCAAGGGATCTCTTAAGTTTAGTTGGCTTCAGGCCGGTCGCAAGTTTTCTTGCTTCGACATGCATAGACAGTTCCTGGATCCTCGCCATAAGTTCAGAAAGACAAGAAGAACTTCATCGAGGTAGAGTTGTAAAAACTCGCACCACCTGCGCTGACAGCCAATGCACTGGATCGCTTAAACGCCTCGAGCCGGATCCAGAGCGCCCGTGGTACTTCAAGGGTATAACTCGAGCACGCTTGGCACAAAACATGCTTATGGGATCCGCCTTACTTCAAAGACCTCCTTGCCCACACAACATCGACGTGATGCACATTGAGAAGAATATCGCCGAGGCACTTTTTGGTACATTGTTCAAGATAGATGGGAAGTCAAAGGATAATACTAAGGCTAGAGTCGATCCGAGGCGCTATGTGATAGGCCGTTACAAAACATGAAAGAACCGAAAGGAAAGCATAATCGACGAAGCCAAAGGCATGGTTCAATCTTGGAAGGCCAGCTATGAGGGAAATTATCTTGTGGGTGAAAATGCAGTTGATGTTCTCGATGGGTATGCAGCGAATCTAAAGAGGGGAGCGAGTCTTGATAAATTGAAGATATTTGGTCTCAAGAGTCATGATTGGCACATATGGATTGAGCGGGTAATGTCGGTGATGTTGCGTGGCTTCATCCCTAAGGATGAATGGCTAGTACTGGCAGAACTCAGCTATTTCTTCCGTGTTCTTTATGCGAAAAGAACTATCGCCTGGCGTGCTAGAAGAAATGGAAGAGTTGGCGCCAGAGTTGATCTGCAAGTTAGAGAAGATCTTTCCACCGGGCTTCTTTAATCCAATGCAACATTTGATTTTTCATCTCCCGACCGAGGCAAGATTGGGGGGCGGCGTGCAAAATCGTTGGTGCTACCCAACTGAGAGGATGCAGAAGACGCTTCGAGAAAAATGTAAAAATAAACGTAGAATTGAAGCGTCTATGGCTGAGGCATTCATCATCGAGGAGGCGGCAAACTTCGTGACAGCACACTACTTAAATCAAAAATCGCCATTTGCATAATCCAAGCCTCGTACAATGTCGACGAGCCTAAAAAGGGTGGATCCAACCTTAGCCTATTCAAAGGCAATCTCGCACCAGCCAAAGTGTTTCAAATCCAAAGATCTTTGGATAACGAAGAATGGCGGACCATTTCGTTGTATATCTTCAACAACCCGATAGAAGTGCGGCCGCACATCGAGTAAGTTCTCAGACATTTTTCGCAACTTCTATTTCCTTTGAACTGCTCTTATTCCTGGATATTTCATACAATGATACGCCACCCTATTCTCGTATGGAGTGGTGATCCAAAAGGATTCCGTCAAGAGTATGAGCTTCTCGCAAAGCAAGGAGGCGGCTATCCCGGTTTCATCTCTTGGTTCAAACAAACGGTAAATTTATTAGACAATTTCATTTCATTCGCTAATTTGTGCATAATGCAACAATCCTTTCATATTAAACTTGTAGGCTAATTCATAGTCTATGGACGCCTTAATTGAGACAAGTCGCTAATGGTTTTGACTATAAGGTCCGCTCATTTGACAAATACGACATCAACGGGTATCGTTTTGCATCTATGGCAAAGAGCTATCTATGGCCAATCGAAAGTCTACAAATTGTTGTGTATCTCGCTATCGCGAAGGAGGTACCGAGTATTATGGGAGAGTTGAAGCAATTTATGAACTTCTATTCTATGGTGAAAACCCACCAATGTCGTAGTCTTCAAATGTTATTGGTTTCACCAAGAAGACTAGAAGGACCCATGAACATATAGGGCTAGTTGAAATCAACCAAAGCACCCATTTAGATGTTCCCGATGTCTATATTATGGCTCAACAAGCGACCCAAGTATTCTATCTACCCTGGGCCCGCCAAACTAATCCAAATCTGAAAGGTTGGGATGTCATTTATGAAGTGCCGCCGTGCTAGACTATCTCCCCAAAGGAAGAGGATTATGAACCTCACATTAACCTGCATACATATGAAGGAGAATTCTTCCAAGAGACACGCCTTTCCAAAAGCGTTTCAAGAACCGTATACTTCACCCCAAAACATTGAAGTAGACAACGACAGTGAATCCCACATCACCCCGTGAGGAGGAACAAGAAGAGCCGAACAAGAAGAGGTTATCGTGTGGACGACCTCTCAATGCTTGACCGACACGTAAAGGTGGCCTTCCACATGTTGATGCCATCAACCCTATGAGCCCATCATTGATTATAGTGATGATGATGATTATGCATTTATTGATGATACCGACGAGATTATTAGTAGTGTCGTATTCAATTTTTTATGTTGTACTTGATGATGATACACTTAAGTGATATACATATTATTATTCATGTCGGTATTTTTTATGTTGTACTAATTTCGCTTACTCTTTGTCATGGCGGTGTTGAAAGATGGAAGGTGCCGATCGAGGCCAAGGACAACGTGCCCTAAATTGAAGGTGTGCCACACCATCAAGGTAGCTCCACTTATATCGGTTCGAGGCGGAATTGGGTAATGTGGTTTGCTTCATGATTAATGCAATTCATTCATCATGCTATCTTGAGCCCTTTAATTACTAATTTACTTTGTTTCTCTCTTTCGTGCATGCTACAATAAGACGGATAAGGTGCCGAGGGTACGACCAGATGCCATGGCCCACACCGCCTCTTACAAGCAAGTCAAGGGAAGGCGAGGAAAGGGGAGGAGTTTAACCTTGAGCCAGATCCCCTACAATCCAGAAAGGTGATGATATCTAGTGGCGGGAGGTCCCGTGGCTCCATAGCCATTGATCCGTAGATTGCTCCCGAGACCACGGTGAGTTTAATTTGAATGGACGTTACTTGCTAGTCTTAACATTTGACTGTCATCATGCTAACGAAACATTGAAATGATCTTTGGTGCAACAGAACTCCACACAAGCATCACACGATCCTTCTCCACCATCGGCATGAGCCAGCCCGCTCCCACACCTCCATGATCAAGGTAAGTTTCTCTAGTTTTTTGCTTAACAAATGCATAAAGACCTAGACTTAGCTTTATTTCATCCAATATGCTTACCTTAATGACCTAGAGTTAGCTTCTTTTCCTGCAAAATGACTTAATAAGCTTACTGACCTCCAAACACCAGCCATTTTACCTAAGTTAGCTCTAAAACGATCTATACTTGGCTTTGTTTCCTCCAAAATGACCTAAGTTAGTTATAATATGCTTAGTTAACTAGGTTTGCTCAATAATGACATGTACTTATCTTACTTATGTAAAAACGGCATAATTAGCTTACTTAGCTCATAAACGATCCATTTTACCTACATTAGCTCTAAAATGATGCATTTTACCTAAGTTAGCTCATAAACGATCCATTTCACCTAAGTTACCTCACAAACGATGGTGTGCTTCTTCTTCTAGTCTTCTTCTTCTAGTCACCTTTTCCTAACTTTCTTATTTGCCATTTTGCAGATTTCATTCACTTCTCGGAAGCTAGCTTGCTATGGAGTGCTTGTTTTTTTTATTTCATTCTCTTCTAGTATTCATCTAGCTTGCTACGATGGAACTTGCTATCTTGATGAAACTTTGCATTGTAATATGTATGTGCAACTTCCTAATGGTTGCAACTTATGTGTATGTGCAACTTGCTATGTATGAGTGGATGGAACTATATATGTATGTACGATGAAACTTATGTGTGTTAAATAGCCCTCGTGAAATATATCTATATATGTCATATATATTTGCTGTGAAAATTGTTGGATTTAAAAAACAGGAAAAAAGCCATTATGCAAAGTTTTCTTTGCCCTCGCCACCGATGGCAAAGGGCTCTTTGCCATCAAGAGCGGACGGCAAAGAGGCCACGTAAGGTGCAATCAGTAAGCTTCTGGGAGGTCAATTTATTTGGTCATTGTTAACAAAGGGTCGACGGCAAAGAGGGAAAAACTTTGCCTTTACAGCGCGGACGGCAAAGGCCTTCCGATGTTTGCCGTTAGCGGCCGACGGCAAAGGCTTGCCGTTAACCACCTAACGGAGTAACAACGCAATTATTGCCGTCAAGATTTTTGCCGTCGGCACCGATGGCAAAGGACCTTTGCCGTCACCGCCAAGCGGACGGCAATGTAGCTCTTGCTCGCCCTTACATTGTTGCTCGCGGTGGACGGCAAAGACCTTGCCGTCCGCCATCCATGCCTTTGCCGTCCGCCGTGGGTCGATGGCAAAGTAGTTGATTCTCGTAGTGTCCTCGAACATCTCATATGCTCCATGACGCTCAAAACATCGTTGAAGACCCGGTTCCAAGCCGAAGCATGGCACATCGAACTATCGAGTAGTCATCAGCTTTGCTCTACCGTGACGCTCTAATGTCGTTAGTTGCATCTGCAGCAGGTTCGCACCCAAAGGGTGCTTCCAGACGTAATTCTTCAGGCAAGAATGAGGATAATCCTCAAAGTTACGGACCCAATCCGTGTAATTGCTACCATCATCTTTCAACATAGCTTTCTCAAGGAACGCATTAAAATTCAACGGAACAACAACACGAGCCATTTATCTACAACAAACATAGACAAGAAAAATACTATCAGGTACTAAGTTCATGATAAATTTAAGTTCAATTAATCATATTACTTAAGAACTCCCACTTAGACAGACATCTCTCTAGTCATATAAGTGATCACGTGATCCAAATCAACTAAACCATGCCCGATCTGAAGGAAATATGCCCTAGAGGCAATAATAAAGTTATTATTTATTTCCTCATATCATGATAAATGTTTATTATTCATGATAGAATTGTATTAACCGGAAACATGATACATGTGTGAATACATAGACAAACATATAGTCACTAGTATGCCTCTACTTGACTAGCTCATTAATCAAAGATGGTTATGTTTCCTAACCGTAGACATGTGTTGTCATTTGATTAATGAGATCACATCATTAGGAGAATGATGTGATTGACATGACCCATCCCGTTAGCTTAGCACTTGATTGTTTAGTATTCTCGCTATTGCTTCCTTCATGACTTATACATGTTCCTCAGAATTATGAGAATTGTGTAACTCCTGCTTACGGAAGAACACTTTGGGTACTACCAAACGTCACAATGTAACTGGGTGATTATAAAGGAGTACTACATGTGTTTCCGAAGGTACATGTTGAGTTAGCATAATTCGAGATTAGGTTTTGTCACTCCGATTGTCGGAGAGGTATCTCTGGGCCCTCTCGGTAATACTCATCACCTAAGCCTTGCAAGCATGTAACTAATGAGTTAGTTATGAGATGACGACACGGAACGAGTAAAGAGACTTGCCGGTAACGAGATTGAACTAGGTATTGGATACCGACGATCAAATCTCGCAAGTAACATACCGATGACAAAGGGAATAACGATGTTGTTATGCGGTTTGACCGATAAAGATCTTCAGAGAATATGTAGGAACCAATATGGGCATCCGTGTCCCGCTATTGGTTATTGACCGTAGACGTGTCTCGGTCATGTCTACATTGTTCTCGAACCGTAGGGGCCGCACGCTTAAGGTTTCGATGATGCTTATATTATGAGTTTATGTATTTTGATGTACCAAGGTTGTTTGAGTCCTGATATGATCACGACATGACGAGGAGTCTCGAAATGGTCGAGACATAAAGATTGATATATTGGACGGATATATTTGGACACCGGAAAGGTTCGGAGAAGTTTGGAGCTCCGGAGGTTACCGACCCCGGGAAGTATATGGGCCTTATTGGGCCCATGTAGGAAGAGAGAAGGAGCAAGGGAGGGGTCCGCCCCAAGCCCAATCCGACTGGGGAGGGGGACGGCCCCCTTCCTCTCTCCTCCTCTCTTCCATCCTACTACTAGTACTACTTCCTAATACTAGTACTCCTTCCTTCCCTCCAAATAAGATAGGAAAGGGGAAACCTACTTGGAGTAGGTTTCCTCCCTATGGCGCCCCTTGGGGCCGGCCACCTCCTCCCTCCCTCCTTTATATACGGGGTAGGGGGCACCCTAGAATGCAAGTTGATCATTGATCGCCTTAGCTGTGTGCGGTGCCCCTCCATGATATTACACCTCGGTCATATTGTAGCGGTGCTTAGGCGAAGCCTCGCGACAGAGAACATCAAGATCTTCACCACGCCGTCAGGTCGACGGAACTCCCCTCGAGCCTCTACGGATTGGAGAACGAGGGTGCGCCATCGAGCTGTACGTGTGTCAAGAACTCGAGGTGCCGGAGTAACGGTGCTCGGATCGGTTGAACCGGAAGACGACGACTACTTCCACTACGCTGTGTCAATGCTTCCGCTTCGGTCTCACGAGGGTACGAGACAACACTCTCCCTCGCTGCTATGTCATCACCATGATCTTGCGTGTGCGAGGAAATTTTTGAAATTACTACGCTCCCCAACAAAGGCATCGAGCCTAGGTTTTATGGTTTGATGTTATATGCACGAGTAGAACACAAGTGAGTTGTGGACGATATAAGTCATACCGCCTACCAAAGATGTCATACTTTGGTTCAGTGGTATTGTTGGATGAAGCGCCCGGACCGACATTACGCAGACGCTTACGCGAGACTGGTTTTACCGCCGTGCTTTGCACATAGGTGACTAGCGGGTGTCTGCTTTCTCCAACTTTAGTTGAACTGAGTGTGGCTACGCCCGTCCTTGTGAAGGTTAAACGGAGTCTATTTGACAAACTATCGCTGTGGTTTTGATGCGAGGTAAGATTGGTTCTTGCTTAAGCCCGTAGCAGCCACGTAAAATTTGAAACAACAAAGTAGAGGACGCCTAACTTGTTTTTGCAGGCATGTTGTGATGTGATATGGCCAAGACGTGATGCTATATTTTATTGTATGAGATGATCATGTTTTGTAACCGGTTATCGGCAATCGGCGGGAGCCATATGGTTGTCGCTTATTGTATGAAATGCAACGCCATGTAATTGCTTTACTTTATCACTAAGCGGTAGCGATAGTCGAGAAGCAATAGATGGCGAAACGACAACGATGCTACGATGGAGATCAAGGTGTCGCTACCGGTGACGATGGTGATCACGACGGTGCTTCAAGATGGAGATCACAAGCACAAGATGATGATGGCCATATCATATCACTTATATTGATTGCATGTGATGTTTATCCTTTATGCATCTTATCTTGCTTTGATTGACAGTAGCATTTTGAGATGATCTCTCACTAATTATCAAGAAGTGTTCTCCCGAGTATGCACCGCTATGAAAGTTCTTCGTCTTTGAGACACCACGTGATGATCGGGTGTGATAGGCTCTACGCTCAAATACAACGGTGCAAAACAGTTGCACACGCCGAATACTCAAAGTTATACTTGATGAGCCTAGCATATACAGATATGGCCTCGAACACGGAGACCGAAAGGTCGAGCGTGAATCATATAGTAGATATGATCAACATAGAGATGTTCACCATTGAAACTACTCCATCTCACGTGATGATCGGACATGGTTTAGTTGATTTGGATCACGTGATCACTTAGATGACTAGAGAGATGTCTGCCTAAGTGGGAGTTCTTAAGTAATATGATTAATTGAACTTAAATTTATCATGAACTTAGTACCGATAGTATTTTGCTTGTCTATGTTTGTTTGTAGATAGATGGCTCGTCTTTGTTGTTCCGTTGAATTTTAATGCGTTCCTTGAGAAAGCAAAGTTGAAAGATGATGGTAGCAATTACACGGACTCGGTCCGTAACTCGAGGATTATCCTCATTGCTGCATGAAGAGTTACGCCCCGAAACACCGCTGGGTGCCAGCCTCGCTGCTGATGCAACCGACGACATTAAGAACGTCTCGCGAGCAAAGTCGATGACTACTCTATAGTTCATGTGCCATGCTTTACGGCTTAGAACTGGTCTTCAACGACGTTTTGAACGTCATGGAGCATATGAGATGTTCCAGAGTTGAAGTTAATATTTCAAGCAAATGCCCGGATTGAGAGATATGAAGTCTCCAATAAGTTCTACAACTGCAAGATGGAGGAGAATATTCTGTCGGTGAGCATATACTCAAAATGTCCGGGTATAATAATCACTTGATTCAACCGGGAGTTAATCTTCCGGATGATAGCGCCATTGATGAATTCTCCAATCATCGCCACCAAGCTACAAGAGCTTTGTGATGAACTATAATATGCAAGGGATGAACAAGACTATTCCCGAGCTCTTCGCGATGCCGAAAGTCATGGAGGTAGAAATCAAAAGGAGCATCAAGTGTTGATGGTCAACAAGACCACCGGTTTCAAGAAAAGGGCCAAAGGGAAGAAGAAGGAACTTCAAAAGAACAGCAAACAAGTTGCTGCTCAAGAGAAGAAACCCAAGTCTGGACCTAAGCTCAAATCGAGTGCTTCTACCGCAAGCGATCGACACCGGAAGCGGAACTGCCCCAAGTATTTGGCGGATAAGAAGGATGGCAAAGTGAACAAAGGTATATGTGATATACATGTTATTGATGTGTACCTTACTAATGCTCGCAGAGCACTGGTATTTGATATCGGTTCTTGCTAACATTTGCAACTCAAACAGGACTACGGATTGCGAAGATTAGCTAAGGACGAGGTGACGCGCGCTGGGAAATGGTTCCAAAGTCGATGTGATCGCGGTCGGCACGCTACCTCTACATCTACCATCGGGATTAGTTTTAGACCTGAATAATTGTTATTTGGTGCTGCGCTGAGCATGAACATTATATCTGGATCTTGTTTGATGCGAGACGGTTATTCATTTAAATCGAGAATAATGGTTGTTCTATTTATATGAGTAATATCTTTTATGGTCATGCACCCTTGAAGAGTGGTCTATTTTATTGAATCTCGATAGTAGTGATACACACATTCATAATGTTGAAGCCAAAAGATGCAGAGTTGATAATGATAGTGCAACATATTTGTGGCACTACCGTTTAGGTCATATCGGTGTAAAGCGCATGAAGAAACTCCATACTGATGGACTTCTGGAATCACTTGATTATGAATCACTTGGTACTTGCGAACCGTGCCTCATGGGCAAGATGACTAAAACACCGTTCTCCGGATCTATGGAGAGAGCAACAGATTTGTTGGAAATCATACATCTGAGATGTATGTGGTCCGATGAATGTTGAGGCTCGTGGTTGATATCGTTATTTTCTCACCTTCACAGATGATTTGAGCAGATATGGGTATATCTACTTGATGAAACACAAGTCCAAACATTTGAAAAGTTCAAAGAATTTCAGAGTGAAGTAGAAAATCATTGTAACAAGAAAATAAAGTTTCTACGATCCGATCGTGGAGGAGAATATTTGAGTTACGAGTTTGGTTTACATTTGAAACAATGTGGAATAGTTTCGCAACTCACGCCACCGAACACCACAACGAAATGGTGTGTCCGAACGTCAGAATCGTATTTTACTTGATATGGTGCGATCTATGATGTCTCTTACCGATTTACCGCTATCGTTTTGGGGTTATGCTTTAGAGACGACCGCATTCACGCTAAATAGGGCACCATCGAAACCGCTGAGACGACGCCTTATGAACTGTGGTTTGGCAAGAAACCAAAGTTGTCGTTTTCAAAGTTTGGGGTTGCGATGCTTATGTGAAGAAACTTCAACCGATAAGCTCGAACCCAAATCGGAGAAATGTGTCTTCATAGGATACCCAAAGGAGACTATTGGGTACACCTTCTATCATAGATCCGAGGGCAAGATTTTCGTTGTTAATTTGGATCCTTTCTAGAGAAGGAGTTTCTCTCGAAAGATGTGAGTGGGAGGAAAGTAGAACTTGATGAGATAATCAGATCTACTCCCTTATTGAAAGTAGTTCATCACAAGAACCGGTTCCCGTGACGACTACACCAATTAGTGAGGAAGCTAATGATATTGATCATGAAACTTCAGATCAAGTTTCTATCGAACCTCATAGGTCTACTAGAGTAAGATCCGCACTGAGTGGTACGGAAATCCTATTCTAGAAGTCATGTTACTTGACCATGATGAACCTACGAACTATGAGGAAGCGATGATGAGCCCAGATTCCGCAAAATGGCTAGAGGCCATGAAATCTGAGATAGGATCCATGTATGAAAACAAAGTATGGACTTTGGTTGACTTGCCCGATGATCGGCAAGTCATTGAGAATAAATGGATCTTTAAGAAGAAGACCGACGCTGATGGTAATATTACTGTCTACAAAGCTCGACTTGTTGCAAAAGGTTTTCGACAAGTTCAAGGGGTTGACTACGATGAGACTTTCTCACCCGTAGCGATGCTTAAGTCTGTCCGAATCATGTTAGCTATTGCTGCATTTCATGATTATGAAATTTGGCAAATGGATGTCAAGACTGCATTCTTGAATGGATTTCTAGAAGAAGAGTTGTATATGATGCAGCCTCAAGGTTTTGTTGATCCAAAAGGTGCCGATAAAGTGTGCAAACTCCAAATGCTCCATTTATGGACTGCAAGCATCTCGAGTTGGAATAAACGCTTGACAAAGGTGATCAAAGATATGGTTTTATACAGACTTTTGGAGAAGCTCAGATTTACAAGAAAGTGAGTGGGAGCTCAGAGCATTTCTAGTTTTATATGTTGATGACATATTATTAATTGGAAATGATATAGAATTTCTGGATAGCATAAAGGGATACATGAATAAAAGTTTTTCAATGAAAGACCTCGGTGAAGCTTCTTACATATTAGGCATCAAGATCTATAGAGATAGATCAAGACGCTTAATAGGACTTTCACAAAGCACATACCTTGACAAAATTTTGAAAAAGTTCAAATGGATCGTGCAAAGAAAGGATTCTTGCTCGTGCTACAAGGTGTGAAGTTGAGTCAAACTCAATGCCCACCACAGCAGAAGATAGAGATAAAATGAAAGATGTTCCTATGCTTCAGCCATAGGCTCTATCATGTATGCAATGTGTGTACCAGACGTGACGATGCTTAGCAATAAGCTTGGCGGTAGGTACCAAAGTAATCCAGAGTGGATCATCGACAACGGTCAAGAACATCCCAAATATACGAAAAGGACTAAGGATATGTTTCTCGATATGGAGGTGACAAAGAGCTAGTCGTAAATGGTTACGCCGATGTAAGCTTTGACACTCGATCCGGACGATTCTAAATCGCAAACCGGATACGTGTTTATATTAAACGGTGGAGCTGTAAGTTGGTGCAGTTCA
Organism: Aegilops speltoides; assembly: GCA_021437245.1. Lineage (NCBI taxonomy): Eukaryota > Viridiplantae > Streptophyta > Magnoliopsida > Poales > Poaceae > Aegilops > Aegilops speltoides. Next base: position 5,955,655 of record CM038144.1, read on the forward strand.
AAACAAAGCGTCAGAAGGGATCTACATGTGAAGCGGAGTACATAGCTGCTTCAAGCGGCGAATGAAGGAGTCTGGATGAAAGAGTTCATTTCCGATCTAGGTGTCATACCTAGTGCATCGGGACCAATGAAGATCTTTCGTGACAATATCGTGCAATTGCCTTGGCAAAGGAATCCAGATTTCACAAGAGGACCAAGCACATCAAGAGACGCTTCAATTCCATTCGGGACCAAGTCCAAGTGGGAGACATAGAGATTTGCAAGATACATACGGATCTGAATGTTGCGCACCCGCTGACTAAGCCTCTCTCACGAGCAAAACATGATCAGCACCAAAACTCCATGGGTGTTAGAATCATTACTATGTAATCTAGATTATTGACTCTAGTGCAAGTGGGAGACTGAAGGAAATATGCCCTAGAGGCAATAATAAAGTTATTATTTATTTCCTCATATCATGATAAATGTTTATTATTCATGCTAGAATTGTATTAACCGGAAACATGATACATGTGTGAATACATAGACAAACATATAGTCACTAGTATGCCTCTACTTGACTAGCTCATTAATCAAAGATGGTTATGTTTCCTAACCATAGACATGTGTTGTCATTTGATTAATGAGATCACATCATTAGGAGAATGATGTGATTGACATGACCCATCCTGTTAGCTTAGCACTTGATCGCTTAGTATTCATTGTTGCTTCCTTCATGACTTATACATGTTCTGTAACTATGAGAATTGTGTAACTCCTGTTTACGGAAGAACACTTTGGTACTACCAAACGTCACAACGAATCGGGTGATTATAAAGGAGTACTACAGGTGTTTCCAAAGGTACATGTTGAGTTAGCATAATTCGAGATTAGGTTTTGTCACTCCGATTGTCTGAGAGGTATCTCTGGGCCCTCTTGGTAATACTCATCACCTAAGCCTTGCAAGCATGTAACTAATGAGTTAGTTATGAGATGACGACGGAACGAGTAAAGAGACTTGCCGGTAACGAGATTGAACTAGGTATTGATACCGACGATCAAATCTCGGCAAGTAACATACCGATGACAAAGGAATAACGATGTTGTTATGCGGTTTGACCGATAAAGATCTTCAGAGAATATGTAGGAACCAATATGGGCATCCAGGTCCCGCTATTGGTTATTGACCGTAGACGTGTCTCGGTCATGTCTACATTGTTCTCGAACCGTAGGGTCCGCACGCTTAAGGTTTCGATGATGCTTATATTATGAGTTTATGTATTTTGATGTACCGAAGGTTGTTTGGAGTCCGGATATGATCACGGACATGACGAGGAGTCTCAAATGGTCGAGACATAAAGATTGATATATTGGACGGATATATTTGGACACCGGAAAGGTTAGGAGAAGTTTGGAGCTCCGGAGGTTACCGAACCCCTGGAAGTATATGGGCCTTATTGGGCCCATGTAGGAGGAAGAGAGAAGGAGCAAGGGAGGCGCGCCCCAAGCCCAATCCGATTGGGGAGGGGCCGCCCCCTTCCTTTCTCCTTCCCCTCTCTTCCATCCTACTACTAGTACTACTTCCTAATACTAGTACTCCTTCCTTCCCTCCAAATAAGATAAGGAAAAGGGGAAACCTACTTGGAGTAGGTTTCCCTCCCTATGGCGCCGCCCCTGGGGCCGGCCACCTCCTCCTCCCTCCTTTATATACGGGGTAGGGGCACCCTAGAATGCACAAGTTGATCATTGATCGTTCCTTAGCTGTGCGGTGCCCCCTCCACGATATTACACCTCGGTCATATTGTAGCGGTGCTTAGGCGAAGCCCCGCGACAGAGAACATCAAGATCGCCACCACGCCGTCAGGTCGACGGAACTCCCCTCGGAGCCTCTATTGGATTGGAGAACGAGGTGCGCCATCGAGCTGACGGTGTCAAGAACTCGGAGGTGCGGAGTAACGGTGCTCGGATCGGTTGAACCGGAAGACGACGACTACTTCCACTACGCTGTGTCAACGCTTCGCTTCGGGTCACGAGGGTACGAGACAACACTCTCTCTCGTTGCTATGTCATCACCATGATCTTGCGTGTGCATAGGAATTTTTTGAAATTACTACGTTCCCCAACACGATCATCACGTGAGATGGAGTAGCTTCGATGGTGAACATCTCTATGTTGATTATATCTACTATATGATTCACGTTCGACCTTTCGGTCTCCGTGTTCTGAGGCCATATCTGTATATGCTAGGCTCGTCAAGTTTAACCTGAGTATTCTGCGTGTGCAACTGTTTTGCACCCGCTGTATTTGAACGTAGAGCCTATCACACCCGATCATCACGTGGTGTCTCAAAGACGAAGAACTTTCGCAACGGTGCATACTGTGGAGAACACTTCTTGATAATTTAGTGAGATATCATCTTAAAATGCTACCGCCAATCAAAGCAAGATAAGATGCATAAAAGATAAACATCACATGCAATCAATATAAGTGATATGATATGGCCATCATCATCTTGTGCTTGTGATCTCCATCTCCAAGCACCGTCGTGATCACCATTGTCACCGCGCGACACCTTGATCTCCATCGTAGTATCGTTGTCGTTACGCCATCTATTGCTTTATGACTATCGCTACCGCTTAGTGATAAAGTAAAGCAATTACAGGGCGCTTGCATTTCATACAATAAAGCGACAACCATATGGCTCTCGCGATTGCCGATAACTTCGGTTACAAAACATGATCATCTCATACGATAAAATATATCATCACGTCTTGACCATATCACATCACAACATGCCCTGCAAAAACAAGTTAGACGTCCTCTACTTTTTTGTTGCAAATTTTACGTTGCTGCTACGGGCTGAGGAAGAACCGTTCTTACCTACGCATCAAAACCACAATGATAGTTCGTCAAGTTAGTGCTGTTTTAACCTTCGCAAGGACCGGGCGTAGCCACACTCGGTTCAACTAAAGTGAGAGAGATAGACATCCGCCAGTCACCTTTAAGCACGAGTGCTCGTAACGGTGAAACCAGTCTCGCGTAAGCGTACGTGTAATGTCGGTCCGGGCCGGTTCATCTCACAATACCGCTTAACCAAAGTATGACATGCTGGTAAGCAGTATGACTTGTATCGCCCACAACTCACTTGTGTTCTACTCGTGCATATGACATCTACGTATAAAACCTGGCTCGGATGCCATCATGGGGAACGAGTAATTTCAAAAATTCCTACGCACACGCAAGATCATGGTGATGTATAGCAATGAGAGGGGAGAGTGTTGTCCACGTACCCTCGTAGACCAAAAGCGGAAGCGTTATGACAACGCGGTTGATGTAGTCAGACGCCTTCACGATCCGACCGATCCAAGCACCGAACGACGGCACCTCCGAAGTTCAGCACACGCTCAGCTCGATGACGATCCCGGACCGATCCAAAGAGGGTGTCGGGATGAGTTCCACAAGACGACGGCATGGTGACGATGATGATGTTCGACCGATGCAGGCTTCGCCTAAGCACCGCAACGATATGACCGAGGTGGAATATGGTGGAGGGGGCACCGACACGGCTAAGGAACGATCACGATGATCAACTTGTGTGTCTAGAGGTGCCCCCGCCCCGTGATATAAAGGAGCAAGGGGAGGCCGGCCGCCCTAGGGGCGCCCAGGGGGGGAGTCCTCCTCCTAGTTGAGTAGGACTCCTTTCCTAGTCCAACTAGGAAGGAGGAAGGGGGAAGGAAAGAGAGGGAGAGGGAGAGGGAAAGAGGGGCCGCGCCCCCTCCCCTAGTCCAATTCGGACTCCCTATGGGGGGGCGCCACCTCCTGGGCTGCCCTCTCTCTCCCCTCAGGCCCACTAAGGCCCAATCCTTCCCCGGGGGGTTCCGGTAACCCCTCCGGCACTCTGGTTTTCTCCGAAATCACCCGGAACACTTCCGGTGTCCGAATATAGTCATCCAATATATCAATCTTTATGTCTCGACCATTTAGAGACTCCTCGTCATGTCCGTGATCACATCCGGACTCAACAACCTTCGTACATCAAAACTTATAAACTCATAATAAAACCGCTATTGTAACGTTAAGCGTGCGGACCCTACGGGTTCGAGAACTATGTAGACATGACCTAGAACTGTTTCCGGTCAATAACCAATAGAGGAACCTGGATGCTCATATTGGCTCCTACATATTCTACGAAGATCTTTATCAGTCAAACCGCATAACAACATACGTTGTTCCATTTGTCATCGGTATGTTACTTGCCCGAGATTCGATCGTCGGTATCCAATACCTAGTTCAATCTTGTTACCGGCAAGTCTCTTTACTCGTTACGTAATGCATCATTCCGTAACCAACTCATTGGCCACATTGCTTGCAAGGCTTATAGTGATGTGCATTACCGAGAGGGCCCAGAGATACCTCTCCGACAATCGGAGTGACAAATCCTAATCTCGAAATACGCCAACTCAACATGTACCTTCGGAGACACCAGAGAACTCCTTTATAATCACCCAGCTTATGTTGTGACGCTTGGTAGCACACAAAGTGTTCCTCCGTAAACGGAGTTGCATAATCTCATAGTTGTAGGAACTTTGTATAAGTCATGAAGGAAGCAATAGCAACATACTAAACGATCAAGTGCTAGGCTAACGGAATGGGTCATGTCAATCACATCATTCTCCTAATGATGTGATCCCGTTAATCAAATGACAACACATGTCTATGGTTAGGAAACATAACCATCTTTGATTAATGAGCTAGTCAAGTAGAGGCACACTAGTGACATTATGTTTGTCTATGTATTCACACATGTATCATGTTTCCGGGTAATACAATTCTAAAATGAATAATAAACATTTATCATGATATGAGGAAATAAATAATAACTTTATTATTGCCTCTAGGGCATATTTCCTTCAGCGTATTCCTCTCCCGTCTGCCTCTGCCCCCCCTCACTGGTGCAGCCCCCTCCTTGCTGATGTCCGTTGGGTTGGGCAAGGCCCTTAGGGGAGTTGGCCGGGGATCGGTTCTGCCTCGGTGCAGGCCACCCTCCGTCCTTGATGGCGTCTCTTCCAAGCTATGGTGACGACCCCTGCTTGTGTGTGGTCACGGCGATCCTTGACTAGTCCGGTGTAGTTTTCGCGGTGGATCTTTGTCGACACCGCTCCGGTCCCGACGTCCATGGACCTACGTTCTCCAGTGTCCTTGGTTTGCCGGCGTCCTTTACTGGTGCGGTTTCGGCCCCGGTGCACCGATGGCTGCGCCCCTTCCAGTCTCGGTTCACCGGAGTTCGGGCGGCTTCGCCTTTGGCAGCACAGATCCGCGTTCTCTTCCGGCTCCGGATTGCCGGTTACGTCGGCCACTTTCCTTCCATCCGCGTCGGTTCTCTACACCGCTGCCTCTCCGATCCTATCCACCTACGAGTCATGTTGGCTCCAAAGCTTGTGTTTTTGTTGGCGGCAGGTGCAGCCCCACCCCCTTCCTAGGTTTCGCTTGATTTGCAGGTTGGCTCTGGCATCTTCGGATCCTGATCTGGTGGCTTTGGGATCGCTCGGACTCAGGCCAGGCGAAATCCATGCTCGGCTTGCCGATGCTGGCAGCGACGACGCTCGCGGGTGTCGTTTTCCTTCCTGGAGGCGCTGCCAAGGCCTTTATCCATGCCCCTCTACGAGCATCAGGGGAAACCCTAGGTCTGATTCATCGGATCGGATCACTACAAGAAATATGTCAACTTATGACCTTCTCTTAGTGACCCCAGCTGAATTGGTCGTAAATTCACGGCCATTTCGCTTGGAAGGGCTCAAACCCTGAAATTGCTTACACCAAATGGTCACAAAGCGCATAAGAGGCGCCAATGACCTTATTTCTACCTGACACGACCAATATAAATGGTCATGAGGATGTGAACGTGGATGCATTGGTACTTATTGCTATGACTAGGCGCCACCTCATCGGGCTTTTGCCTATGTGTCATGTCCATGTGGCAGTTTTTGCCCTAGGTTGTGAAGCAACCAATATTTGTCATTCCCAAAATTCCCAAAAAATCTCATAAATTCTTTGGGTCATATCTTCATCAAATATGTAAAACCTTCCTTGCCTAGTTCAAAAATAATTCAAAAATATTCATTTTCCTATTCATTCAGAGTAACAGTTTGTGAAGGAAGTACCACTTTGGCATGTCCAAATAGTATCCATTTTCTACAGTGCTTTCCTATGCCCAAATAACCATCCTCCACCAAATGCCAGCTCAATCCATTCATTATTTTGAGCCGAGGTTCAACATTCGTATTTATGTCCAGTGTGGTGGTTTGCAAAGCAAGTACCACCTAGGCTCCTCCTTTTGAGCTGAAAATTTGTGAAAACGGTCTTCTTAGTAACTGATCATCCTCAGCCAAAACTCACGCCCATTATCCATGTACATTTCCCGTACCGCTAATCAAACACTTGGCTACTAATTCATGTTTGAGCATCGATTGGTCTCCTCGTGAGAATCTTATGTTGTAATTTTCTTCCTAGCACCAACCTGGGGAGTGCCCAACCAACTAGACATGCCTAGGCCGCCCAGAACACATGGCAACGCCACGGTCACACGCTGGTGACCACACGACGGCATCTTGAAGTTTACGCGCTCTAGAGTTGGGGCCCTCGACCACCGCCCAAACCTCGACGTATCGCCACCAAACCATGTATTTATGATTAAATAGGTCCTTATGTAACTAGAAATGATTTTTAGAAAAATAAATAGAAAACTATGATGCATTGCAGCTCAAATTTGACCCGCTTCCAACCGAATCGGCAGAATTTGTCTTTTTCACCGAGGTGGATCAAAAAATTTACACCAGACCATTTTGTCAATTGTGCATTAAATATGGCCTAGTATTTTATAAAAATGATTTGGTACAATTTTGCAACAATTATTTGGTAGTTCCTTCACAAAAAAATCTCCTTTCGGGCACTCGAAAAATGGAAAATGGTTTTTTCGTCCAACGAAAATGAAAACTTCCTTAGGAAACATTGTTTGCTATTCCAATATGCACCCTTGTGCACAATATGAGATCATTTGAACAAACTATGCCATGAATGTGGCCATAAGATTGATTATTTGGCTTGAAAGCCATGAATCTTCACACTTGATAGCTCATTTCCGAGAACACTTTTTTAAAATAATTACCGTATTACAAGTTTATTATTTTTCCTGGAAACTTGGTCACATATCATGACACAATGTGAAGGTTTTCCAATTCTTTGATTTATTTTTTTATTTTTTTATGCCCGTTTCAAAATGCGGTCAAAACGGCGGGCTTGACCGTTCCTAGCTAGTGGTTGAATCTTGGAATTTTTTTGGTGTTTCTATGATTAAATAGATACTTATGTACCTAGAAATGATTTTTGGAAAAATAAAGAGCAAACTATGAGGCAGCTACAGTTCAAATTTGACCTGCTTCAAATGAATCGAGGACAATTTGTCTTTTTCATCAGAGGTGGATCAAAACTTTTTTCACCCAACCATTTGGTCAATTGTGCATTATATATGGCCTAGTATTTTATAAAAATGATTTGGTCCAATTTTGCAACAATTATTTGGTAGTTCCTTCACAAAAAACCTCATTTGGGCACTCGGAAAATGAAAATGGTTTTTTCGTCCAACTAAAATGAAAACTTCCTTAGGAAACATTGTTTGCCATTCTAATATGCACCCTTGTGCACAATATGAGATCATTTGAACAAACTATGCCATGAATGTGGCCATAAGATTGATCATTTGGCTTGAAAGCCATTGATCTCCACACTTGATAGCTCGTTTCGAGAACACTTTTTAAAATAATTGCCGTACATAAGTTTGTTATTTTCCTGGAAACTTGTCCACATATAATGACACAATGCGAAGGTTTTCCAATTTTTGATTTTTTTTGAATTTTTATGCCCGTTTCAAAATGCGGTCAAAACGCGGGAATGACCGCTCCTAGGTAGTGGTTGAATCTTGGAATTTTTTGGTGTTTCTATGATTAAATATATACTTATGTAACTAGAAATGATTTTTGGAAAAATAAAGAGCAAACTATGAGGCAATTGCAGTTCAAATTTGACCTGTTTCAAATTGAATCGACCACAATTTGTCTCTTTCACCGAGGTGGATCAAAACTTTAGACACCCAACCATTTGGTCAATTGCATATTAAATATGGACTAATATTTTATGAAATTGATGTAATCCAATTTTGCAACAAATATTTGATAGGTTCTTCACAAAAAACCATTTTGCCACTCGGAAAATGATTTAAAATAGCTAGAAAGATCGAAATGCATACAAATTGGTCCTTATCCATAAAATGTGGTCTAAGTCTAGTGAAAATTTGTGTTGTGCCCTTTTGCAAAATATTTTTGATAGTTGCTTCACAAAATCCCTCTATTTTTAATACTTAAAGACTATTTTAAAACACTGATTTTTCGAACCAATGAGAACTCTTCCCACGGATCGATGACATGGCGCCCATCCATCCACCCATCCATATCTCCACCCCACATCCATCCATCCATCTATCTACGTAAAAATAAAAGATAAAGATCCCCACCCGCAGACAAACCCTAGCTCAGATCCCCATCGCACCCTCCTCCTCGTCCCCATCTCCTCGCCGCCGCCGCCACTCCTCCCGTCCCCTCGCACCTCCTCGCCGCCAACCTCGCCGCTGCCACCTCCTCCCGCCCCTGCACCACTTCTGATCCCTCCTCCGCCCCATCCCGCCATCCCCACTTCCACCACCCTCCGCCCCGGCCGCTGCTCTCTCGGTTCGGTGAGATGGGATCCACTCCCGATCGCCGCTCCACCCACACCGCCGACGACCCATGCCCGCCGACACCATCGCGCCTCCCTCACCCCGCCCCAAGTCGGGCAAAGGCGAGGTAGCGCTTCAGACGCGATGGCGCAGCCTTGCCCACTCCGATCTGGATCCATGGTGCACTCCTTCCTCCTTCGATCGATGGCCGCAGCCTCGCCAATGGATCCAAAGACGTGTCGGTGATTTAGGCTGCGGATCTGCGACTGGGAGGCTCCTCCTATAGGATACGGAGCAGCGCCGCACCGCAATCGCCGGTGCAGGGACGAGTGCAGCGGCTCGAGGACGCTGCTCGAGTCCGTGTGGGAGGCTGTCGACCGCTTCGCGGCAGCGCCGCTGGAGCTCCCACTCGTCAACCGCATCTTCGCGCACCACAAGGTCGGTCCGACCTCCTCCTCCTCCGTCTCCCTTCTCGTCGCGCTCGTCTTGGCCTGATTTACATTCTTGCTTTGGAGAAACGGTGCCATTTCTGTTCGCTGAGTACTTTTTGTTCTTGCATAGTACTACATGGTCGTACCTGCACTACTTTGGGTCACATAGTTCGTCATTCAATTAGGAGCAGAGCGGAGTGGTTCTTGTCCGTGATTCGGAGGCAATGCGCCGATAAAATCAGCCAAGACCGATGTTTCTCTTCGTTCTCTCGATTAATTTTGTTCTTGCCACATTTTCCGCTCGCAAGGTAACTGCATCGTGTGGGGGATCAAGATGAGCAACACGTCAATCTAGCGGAGGCAGCATCGCGATATAGAGAAGGAGCTCCAAGCCCCTCCCGATACATCTCCGCGAGGTATGACCTCATCACGAGCCCATGGAAGTGAAACTTGATTGTGCAATCATCGGTTGTTGTCATTGATTATGTGATTGGTGATTCTATAATAAGCCTTCTTGTCGTAGTCTTGCGGTTGATGTTGATAATTCAAAGGCCAATTTCGCTTACGCTGCCACTTGCTTATGTTATAGGCCCGATCACCACTTAGTCATATCTGAATATTTGGCTACTGCAAATGGAGTAGTCTAACCATGAAATGGTTGCTGCCATAGTACTCCAACCAGCCTGAAGCTATATGAAGTCTAACCAACAACTGTAGTGATCCACTGAAGCTATAAAATTTTGTTTCCTTGGCAAAAATTCAGTTTACTGATTTTTGCAAATTTCGTATTTTGTAGTACTATTTTGGTTGCGTAGTTTTTCAAGAGCTTGTTAACTTGTCGATGCTTTCTTAATTATGTGCAGCTGCTCCAATTGAAAATTCTTAGTGTATCTTATGCTTAGTGTTAATTCTTTGCAGCTACTCCTTTGAACTACAAGATCGATAAACTTGCATGTGCTCGCCTTTTGCTTATTCTGTTTTTATAAATCCAGTTTATAGTGCTTACCTCTTTGTCACATTGGGTTTGGCAGCAGTTGCTAATCTCTAGCATTTACCTCTTGTTGCTTATTCGTTAACTAAGCTTCATCTCCTGTTTTTGTTTCCGGAGATTGTTGTATAATTTATGTTCTTTTACTCCCAGAATTATTGTGCGCTCATACTGCCATCATATTGCCTGTTTTTCTTGCTGCATACATGTATCTCAAGCATTGTACTTCTGTGTTTGCTTAGGCAGATTCACTTGATTATGTTTCTAACTTTTCATAATTTATTATTTGTAGATGCTGGCCTTTATTCTTCAAAAATTGGGTGTACAAGAGCTACAGCAAGAAGAATCTGAAGAAAAACCACACCTGAATGCCATTTCGCGCCATTGGAGCTAGTTATGTGTATATTTAGTTGTATTTTATAGCTAAATACCAAATTTGTACTAGGTACTTTGCTTGGCTGTTGTAATGTACTATCTTAGTTTTGGTACTTTGTTCGCCGTTGTAATGTACTATCTCAGTTTTGGGTGTACATGATTGTAATGTACTGCTTGGTTGTTGTATGAAATATTATGCCTTATTGGCTCTTTTTGAATCAAATTTTCTAATTGCAAAAATATAGAACTGGCTGTGGTAATTGGTTCCCATATGACTAGTGGGACCTACTTTAAAATGGAAAAGAAACAAAAGAAAACTGACAAATGGGCTAGAAAAGGTTGAGGCCCAAAAAATGTGGACTAGAGAAGAAAAAGTAAAAGTCGGTTGGGCTTGGCCCATGTAGTGACCAAACTTGAAAGAAAAAACAATAAATGGGCTGAATTGTTGGGCTAGGCCCATGTAGAAAACCGAATCGGACCGGCTGATTCCTATCCACGTCGACTTGCCATGCTTTGGATGCCTACGTGGTGCAGGGATGTTGCTTGTGACCAAAAATTTGGTCGTGAAACCAACGACCTTTTACACATCGCAAAGAAGGTCGCTATAGTCAGTTTATGACCGCCAGCTTTTGACCTTCTGTTTTTGGTCACAAAAAGGTCGCAAATGAAAAACTATGACCTTTCAGTGACCAATAGTGGTGGTCACAAGTTGACATATTTCTTGTAGTGGATGGCGGCGGCGTCACGACATCGTTCCCCCTTCTTGAAGGCGTCATCTTGCTCACTCGCGGTGTCCTCAGTGTTGGATTTGAAGATGTTTGATGTCCTGTTGCTTCAGCCTGCTCCTCTAGTTTTAGACTTGGTGGGTTTAGTTGTGTTCTTTTATCTGTTCGGGCTAAGCACCCTGTCTCTCTATGCTCCGGGCACCATGTTCATGCCTCTTTGCGTTCATGTCATGTGTTGTACCCCTTATTGTACTCATTATTCTCTTTCTATCAATGAAAAGATACGCAAGCTATGCGTATTTGCGAAAAAAGAGTAGGACGACTAAAAAAGACTTTGGGCGATTCCTACCGGCGGACTAGCTATGGATTGCGTCGGCCGCGCAACAGAGCGTAGCGTGTCCTGTGGACCCATGCGAGGAGAGCCGCGCCATCCTTGCCTTTATACTCTTGTGGTCCACCTATTCTAGCCCTTCCTTGTCTCTTTTTTCTCCTCCTTGTTAGAGCAAGTATAATAGGGTAATTTTTCAAAAAAGAAAAAGTATAATAGGGTAACGTAGGCGGGCTATAAAGATTTAAATATTATATTGTTTGCTGAGTTGTAAGAGAGAGAGGAGGAGAGAGAAGATAAGCGGGTTGTAGACTTACAGTCGGCTATAGTATGAGCTCCAAAAAGTTTTGTGAGAGTGAGATGTAGACCATATATTTATAGAGTAGCACTTTCTTATAACTAACTATTATACATGTTGACTATTACATTAACTATATATGACATGGTAACACGCTGTAGATGGCAGTTAGTTATATTATTAACCATGCTCTTAATGAGATGCTCATCACGCAGCCCCACATCTTCTTTTCTCCCATAGCTTCGGTGCCATGACTGTCTTCCCTCCCTTCGTCCCATATTGTGCATCTTCTACCTGCGCTTCGAGTGGAAGGCATCTGGGAGTGGCGGCTGTAGAGGTATGGCCGACACCGACAACCCTACCCCATCACGTGGAGCCTCCATCCAGTGCGACCACATTGTACCGGTGAACGACGACCACCTCTTGCAGCCTCGGCGGAGGCTGCATGCGTCTGTTGTCCCCAGCACCGACAACCGCTGGTTGTCATCGACGCATGTAGAACGGTTACAGTTGGCAGCAACCATGGCCACCGGTTGCAGCATCTGTGGCCGCCCCATCAGGTTGAAGCGCAATTGGTTGCCATCCCGTCCGACCACTGGTGCTTCAACCCGCCAGTCATTTTGTTGGAACCGATAAGCACTTTTGCTACGACCGGCAATCATTTTTCCTACGACTGGCAATTGTTAATGCCTGAGCTAGGCGTCGTCGGCACGACAACGACCGAGATGCTGCAAGCCTGTAACCGGCACGACACTAAGCTACAACCAGTGAGTCATTTTGCTGGAATACAAAAAGCTTCAACCAAAGTTGATGAAAGTTGGGGTTGGCGAGTGCCAACAACAAAAAGATGCAATCCACGATGAACGCAGCTACAACCACCATCACAAAAAGCTTCAACCAGAGTCGACGAAAGTTGGAGGTGACCACTACCAACAACAAAATGTTGTAACCGGTGTGAGAGAAAGCTACAACCGGCTACAGAAAAGCTTCAACCAGAGACACACGAAAGCTACGAGACAACGACAAAAGTTACGACTGGCGTTAACAAAAGTTGCAAGTGACTACAGAAAACCTTCAACCAGAGACACACGAAAGCTACGGGACGACGATGAAAGTTGCAACTGGTGTTGACAAAAGTTGCGACTGGCGTTGACAAAAGTTGCAAGTAACTACAGAAAAAGCTTGAACGGACGACATGCCGACAATGGTGCCAGTTGTGAGGGCGGGGAGCGGCGGATGATGCTCAGTGCTGCTGCGACCAATCGACGGGGGAAACTGCGACCGGCCAACAACAAAGTTGCAAGGCCCAACCGTTGGTGCTTTGAACGGCGAGCACGAGCGGCTGAGGCCGAGCGCAGCTGTCATAGGTGGCCGGCAAGCACAAACGGTGGAGGGCGAGCTCAGGTGGCTAGCGAGCGTGGCGGCCGTGGGCGAACGTTGGTGGTGCAAGGGGCCCGACAAGGGTGGGCGGCCGGTGAATGCGGGACTCCTTCATGTGTGTGTGTGCGTTGACAAAAAGAGAACTGAAGGAAGCGCATCAGACGGTTTCACATGGTCCAATCGTAGGGCTCGTGCGCGACCGGACTGAGCCGGTGGACCGGCACAGAGTGCCGCCCAAAGACTTTCTTGCTTAGAAGGAACCGTCTATCAACTGAGCCTGAAACATTGCGCTGATCTAGACCATCTGTTTTGTGTTTTTCATTTGAAATTATCTTTTTTGTGTTTTTCATTTTTTTTTGCGGTGTGTGTATTTCATTTGAAATTATCTATTTTGTGCTTACTCCTACTACGGGCGTGTTTGTTTTATGTCTCTTGTTTTTTTTTGTGCGTGTGAAATAACTACAGACCTCCTTGCGACCAATGGGCTGTTCATACGAATAGATGCCGTGCTGTTCCATATCTGGGCTGTTCCATCCGAATATTCTCTTGTTTTTTCATACGAATATTTTGCAAATAATTGATGGATCACAATGGGCTGTTCCATATCTGGTTACTCTAGATCAGACAAAGCATGTGCTGGTGCCGTGCTGCATGTTCAATTGTACGAGTATCCCAACAATCATTGGCTGCTCGTACCATTCCATGCTGCCCTAATGATGCAAAAATGATGATGACTACGCGGAAGATATATGATGAGCATGCGCTACATGTAATGCGGGCTAGCAATGTTGTTTTTGGGTTCAGCAAAGGCCAAAGGGGCTGAACTAAGGCCTCATTTGGTTTGGACGACTTGTGTAGGAATTTTATAGGTAAATTCTTTCAGAGTCTTTTGGTTCATAGGAATCGAATCTTATTCCTATGGAGAAATTCTTTCTATCCTTCATATTTTATAGAAAAATAAACATTAGCTTAAACTCAATGAAAAGAATCCTACGTTCTGAATTGAAGGACATCTCTTTTCCTACTTCTATTCATAGGATTTGAGATACATGTCATCTCATTTTTTATGACTTTCCTATTCCTATGAGCCAAAGGAGGCATAAGACCGCCGTTGTGACAATTGGTAGATGAGTGCCAACTTCTCTCTTGTTTTAATATCGCCAGAACTGTCCACTTGTGGCCAAGTCATATGTAGTTGTATTTATTTGTATGTTATCCCACACTTACAACGGGTCATTACCCACAAAGAACGTACAACTGATCATGCCAAACTTTGTGTCGTCGTTCACCTAGCCTCATTTTACATTCTTGTTGTATGGGGAAGCAGTGCTCCAAGTTGCGGAGAATAAAGGTGTTATCCAAAGTGAGAGTATCTGCACCGTGTTTTGAAAGAGCAACCCTCCGTACCGGAGATGTGCGGGCGAAGGGAAATATAATGGGTACTGAGATCTGTTCGATCCAGAACTCTAGTGTAGACTCGCAGCGACACTATTTTTGGAATGCAACATTGCAAAGTGTGTGTGGGTTTTAAGAAATACATTGTGGTCCGTGATCAATAAGACCCAAATTTGGCTTTTCAATCCAATTGATTCAGTATGTGGGCACTATGGTGGTCAAGAAGAAATGACATCCACGAGTCAGAGTTCTGGAGTTCTGCATCAACTTTCTCGTTCACTAAAAAGTTTCTAGGAGTTTTGGAGTTCGTTGTTGAAATGGAACGTAAGCCTTGATTTGTGGCACACAGGGGCGGGGGCACGTATGCATGCACCTGTCTTATTGCGCCAAGATTTGAAAAGTGGTTTTGTGACTAGAGCTTAATTACTCATGCAGGCAAAGAGTGCATGCCCCACCCACCCCACCTCCCATGCTTTTCCTTTTGACTTGTAAATTTGAATGTATTATAGCATTTAATCAAAAGTCTAATTTATATTTCATTTGCATATTCGTGTTCCATGTGACGAGGCTTTGAAATAAGACCAATTTTGAATATGTTTTGACACGTTTTTAAATTTTGCTAACTTTCAACTACCGAAACATAATAGAAATGAATGATAATAGCTAGTTTCAGAACTGAAATTAACTTAAAACCATGTGGGAGCTCCAAGGTTTTGACAAGTTTTAAAAACTTCAGCAAGTTTCAACTACTAACACTTGATAGAATGAATGATAAGTTTGTAATACTCGGTAAAACTTAATATTTCGACTATCAAGTGTAATATTTGAAACTTGGTAAAAAAATTAAAAAGCTGTCTAAATGTATTCAAAATTGGTCTAGTTCAAAAGTACTCGTTGCAACGAACACAAATATGCACATGAAACTTAACATGGACTTTCGGTTCAAAAGGTACAATAGATTCAAATTTCAAGATAAGAATGAAAAAACATGGTTTTCTTTAATGAAATGGTTTTCTCCCTGATTTCATTAACGAAACCATCAAGCATGTATGTTATAAACTACATCCAATCCAACTGTTTAAAAAGAAACAAAAAAACTGGAAAGGAACTCTTCCACAGAGATGCAAAAACAAACTCTGGATATCAGGAAAAAGCATGACACTCTGGCTTGCAAATTGTTATCCTGATCAACAGACATCTAAAACATGCCAACATCAACGAAACCCAGACATTAAATTAGAAGCCTGGTTATTAGACTGAGAAGAGCCACCACAATGCAAGATTTTGAGTTTTAGCCGCCTTCAATCCAATGCGCTAATGGTGCCCACCCCTTCGCTCAATCAAACACCACGACAACCACCTCCGCGAGTCTCCTGCATCCTCACTGGAGAGCCATCATCTCATTTTCCTTCAGTAATCCATCCAATCATCAATATAATAGCATATCAGATGAATGATATACAATTCGGGCATTCTTTTTCTTCTGAAAACAAGCATCATTTCTTGTTTTCCAGACTGCACAAATGACAGTAGCCAACTCATTGCTATTATCTTCCTTTTGCCAAAAGGATAAACCTTGAATCAAAGCCAAACATTAATCAAGATTTGTGGGAGTCACTGGTAAATCGAAAGCATGTTGAATAACTCCCCAAATGTATCTTGAAACTGAACATCCAAAAAATAGGTGATCAATAGATTTATCATGCATGCAAGAAAAAAACACTTCTTCTCACCGAACCATCCATGATGGAGGAGACTATACCTGTTTAATATGCCATTCTTAAAATCAACCATGAGAAAACTCGAATTCTAGGTGGAATCTTAAATTTTCACACGAAACGACACCCATCTACTCGTAGATGTGAATACATTTGTTTGTAAAAGGATTTGACAGTAAAACCCTTGATGGGATTAGGCACCCAAATCAAAGTATCTCTACCATCAGATAGAGAGAAGTCAGACAAGAGTGTTCTAAGAGCAATCATCTGCTCCAAATAAACTCCACACATGGATCATCTAAATTCTAGACATTCGCAATAACTCGAGACCACTTGATCTACAGTAACATTATGAGAAAACGTAATAGAATAAAGTCTATCAAATTTCACAGGAAAATTTTGGCCCCCATCCGCGGATCCTCCCAATACCTGGTAGATTTCCAAGGTTAAGAACGCCCAATCCTCCTAATTTTTTAGGGAGACATATTGTCTCCCAATTGACTATGTGATAGTTTTAAACATTATCCTCCTCCTGCCACAACTACGTTTTCATACAGTAATTAAACCTATTTACTACTCCTCTAGGAATTTGATAAAAGGAAAGCATGAACAGAGGTTCATTACTGAGAGATGCAATTAACAAAGCTAGTCTAGCTACAATGAATAGTAGCTTACCTTACCAACATCCAAGTTTCTTCTCCTTGTTGTTTTCTGCTAGAATCCAGTCTTTATTAAAAAGTATAACATTACTAACAGGAATGCAAAGATACTCAATAGGCATTTGAGCTGCACGACAAGTAAAAATGTCCTCATAAATCTGTTGGCTTTGAACAGAATCTCCAAAGCAAAATACTTCATTTTTTTAAAGTTCATTTTAAGCCTAGAGAGCTGTTAGAAAAGAGAGAGAACAAATTTTAAATGTCCTCATAAATCTGTTGGCTTTGCAAAATGGCATATCCTTTCTCATGTAGTTTAGGAGCCATCCATTTGATCAAACCTACATCCTATCCATTGTGAATCAAATAAGGTAAAGCATGGGAGGTGGGGTGGGTGACGCATGCAACTCGGTCAAAAGTTGGCATGCATAGACCCCAATGTAGCGACTAAGGGTTAATGACACAAACTAGTACATCAACCTTGAAATAAATGGATGACTGCATGCATGTGTGCCCCTGCGAGTTTCCATGCAATTAAGCTGGCTCAGACCAGTAGGCGTCCTGTTTAGGGTAGGGGCATAGGCCACCATGGCCATAGGGAAGCTCCGTCATTGCACACAAGTAACACCTCTTTAAGTGCCAGAGTCATAGGCAAAGCGTGATGATGAGAGAAGTGATTGACCTGTCGGCATGACAAGATATGATTACTCAGTGAAAGAGAGAGATATACATAGAGAGTGTAAAATACATTGGTGGTTCTAAAAGTAGTGTAGACATGTGAGTTGGATCCTATGAGTAGGAATATGTATTGCTTGACCAACGTGATAAGTTGATTGAAGCCACATAGGCAATATTTCACGAAAGTCCCTGGAACACTTTTCTATAATTTCCTGATCCCCAATGCTTCGATGGTACTTTCTTACCCCTCTTGTTGGCCGTCATGGGGCTCGCGCCTTGGGCCTTGACCCTCATGGTCCTGGTCGGTTGCATGTAGTTGGGCGTCATTGGCATGCTACCCATCTCACTCGTGTCCATGTCTCTCGCTCTCAGGCTTAGCGTTATCAATAGCTCCCTCGAGTGCACACTCATATACCACAACGATACCTCCTTGCCACCGCCACACCCACTTCGTGGTGCTCCTGGCTACTCCGAAGGCGCTCCGATAGCAAGCTTGACACCTAGTGGAGCGGGCCTGCCCCTTGGGCTTGGCGCAAGGTGCACTAGTGCAGAACCGGGCATTAGCACCGGTTCGTAAGGCCCTATAGTGCCGGTTACATAACCGCACTAATTAGTGGTCACTAAAGGCCCCCTTTAGCACCGGTTCAGACGAACCGGTGCTAAAGGGCTACCACGTGGCACTAGCTAGCCGCCGGTGACTCGAGGCCTTTAGTACGGTTGGTAACACCAACCGGTACTATAAGGTTTGGTGGGTTTTAGTTTTATGATTTCTTTTTCATTTAATTTTGTGTTTCCATTTTAATTCTTTTTCGTTTCTGGTATTTTACGATACTACACATTGTACACGTTATGCATCATATATACATCATGCATGCTTTAATTGTTTATCAACGCTGCTGCTATGTTCATTGCAACCGCAGATATAACATGCTCATGCATGCTTTTGCATCATTACATCATCATATATATATAATAACAAGTCCTACTAATCATGCATCATCATACAACTTCTACTCGTTATTAATAATAAGTTATCGATCATCATCCTCATATATAGTCATCGAACCCAACCCTACATAATTGTTCTTAGCACATGATCATCGAGATCGTAGGACATAAACACCCTTAAGGTAAAATAGCATAAAACAATATAGACCACGACTATCCATTATGAAGAATGGCGATCATCCTGTCTCCAATTCTTGCCTTTCGCTGCTTATTGCTTCCAAGAAGCTCCTTACGACAGATCCATACATTTTTCCATTCTTTGATTGTTATGTCTCCACTTCTTTTAGAAACCCGGTATGGACAGTTGAGATTCAGAGGACGACACGATAGTATGTTCAAAACATGAAGGCTACCAGCGTATACATCGATGAGGCACACACTCATTCGGGATTATCTGTTGAAAAACATAATAATAACTTTGTAGTTAGCAATGATGTACTAGTTTTAGAAGTGTGCAAAAAGATGCACGGATGTTGTAATAGTAAAAAATAATCTTACCAAGGTATCTCCATGATAGTTCCCGTAGTTCAACATGTGCACTAGTGGCATGTATTGACCATAATGTTGAGGAGTTTGATTGTAGATATTGTAATTCTCAAAATCAGTACAAAATCCGACCAGATGTCGTTTCTCCTGATAAGTTAATTCGCAGCCTTCGGTGTAGTACGTTCTGTCTACCATCTTCCGCACATTCTTTGAAGAATTAAAATAAGCTGTCAATGGAGATAAGTTGTCAACTATATATTTTGAAATAAACAATATAAATTACTTAATAACTATGTTTAGCTCACATGAGGGAAGAACTGGAGGTGTATCCACAAAGACCCAAATCGTAGGTGTCTCTTGCTCGATTGTAGGATCACCAAGATCCATGGTGATAGTCATACCCTCATCAAGACCATACATCTTGCAAAATGCATCCCAATTTTGCAACCAAAATGGGTTACACTCTGAGCATTGTACAGCTTTACTTGAAAATCCACGCCATGTTCGGTACTTAGGATAATTTTTTTGGTTTCGAAATTTTCATGGTCTTCAATACCCATCCTCTCCAAGACATAGCGTCTTGCAAAGCATGGGATAAGCTAGTCGAATTGGAAAGATGAAAAATACACGTTAAAATAGTTGAAGTCGTGCTTAATTACGAAAAAACCTATTGTCGTCGTTGCGTACCGTATGAACATCGCAAGTCTCCTCGAGGTTAATGCTGAAGCGCCGATTTTCATTCAGCTCAATGAACCTGTCGCAGATACCTCGGTTGTCGTGGCACCAGTCGCACTCGAAGCGGTTATCGTCGTCCGATGAGTACGACATTTCCGCCTACGTTCATAATTTAGTTTTATTAGTCAACTATCTAGTTCAACTATCTAGTTCAACTACTAAGCACTTACTATAAATAAATAAGTAGTACTTACTAAAACAAACTACTTCTATATATAGTAAAATAAATTAGTTTATTAAATCAACTAGCTAGTTCAACTATAAATAAACTACTTCTTCTTTTTTCCTTTTTCTAAATACTATGAACAAAAAATCATTAAAATTCTATGAACAAAATTAATTACACAATCTAAATATCACCCCAAAAAACTATTAACAATAGTATCACCAAACATGCATATTCAATAATAATATCACCAAAAAATCTATTAACTGAAAAAAATCTATTAACAGAAAAAAAATCTATTAACAGAAAAATCTATTAATTCAACTAGTTCAACTAAGCATTTACTAAAAATAAACTAGTAATTATATTAATTAATTCAACTAGTAGTTCAACTAAGCATTTACTAAAAAAACTAGTTCTACATATTAATTCAACTAGTTCAACTAAGCATTTACTAAAAATAAACATTAATATATTTCTAATTCATTTAACATAACATTTCTAACATTCTAAAAATAAATTAACTATAGATATAGTTCTAATTAATCTAAACATTAGAAAACAGAAAATAAGTAAAAATATATGTGTGTGTAGGGTTTGTATATGTGTGTACGTACATGTGTAGTGTACGTGTAGTGTGTGTGTGTGTGTGTGTGTCTGTGTGTATGTGTGTGTGTGGTGTTTGTAGTGTGTGTGTGTGTGTGTATGCGTGGATGCGTGTGTGTGTGTGTATGGACGTATGGGCGTGCGCTGGCGGGCGCGGCGGCGACGACGGCGGGGGCGGGGCGGCGACGACGGCGGCGGGGGCGGGACGGCGATGAGATTCGGCGGCGGGCGGGATCGACGGCGACGAGATTTAGCGCGGCGGCGACGATCGAGGCAATGGCGAAGGCGGGCGGCGGCGACGACGACGGCGGCGATGGCGGCAGCGGCATTTACGGCGGCGGCGGCAAGAAGGGCGACGGCGAGAGATCGACTCTCGCGATTCGTGGAACGAAGTGGCGATGATAAGCGGTTTTTCGTAAGTGTAGTATATATAGGAAGCCTTTAGTACCGGTTAACCGGTACTAAAGGCCAATTTTGGCCAGCCAAGCGGCGAAGCGAGGCCCTTTAGTACGGTTGGTGGCACCAACCGGTACTAAAGAGGTTTAATACCGGTTTGAGCCACCAACGGTACTAAAGGCTTCTTATTACCACCATGATGCGCTATGTTTAGTCCCACCTGCTGAAGCGAAGGCAGCCAGACTGGTTTATAAACCCAGCCATGCACGCCTTTCGAACTCCTCTGAATAGCGTGCTTCGGGCCTAACTAAAGTATGTTGCCGGTGAGCCTCCTGGCCCTTCTGGGCCTGCATTTGCACACCCTAGGACTGGTAGGCTCACCGGGCAGTGCCCCAACATTTTTTTTAATTTTTTTCTTTACCGCATTATTTATTTTCTTCTATTAATTTTTGAGTAATTTTTTATATAGTTATTTATTTTCTGCTTTATTTTTTTCTTCTATTTATTTCTGAGTAGTTTTTTTGCCGTATTTAGTTTCTTTGTGAATATTTTTGCTTTATATTAGTTTTTTCTTTTCCGCATTATTTATTTTCTTCTATTTATTTTTAAGTAATTTTTATATAGTTATTTATTTTCTGCTTTATTTTTATCTTCTATTTATTTCGAGTAGTTTTTGCCGTATTTAGTTTCTTTGTGAATATTTTTGCTTTATATTAGTTTTTTTCTTTTCCGCATTATTTATTTTCTTCTATTTATTTTTGAGTAATTTTTTTATATAGTTATTTATTTTCTGCTTTATTTTCTTCTTCTATTTATTTCTGAGTAGTTTTTTTGCCGTATTTAGTTTCTTTGTGAATATTTTTGCTTTATATTAGTTTTTTTCTTTTCTGCATTATTTATTTTCTTCTATTCCTTTTGCCATAACAGAAGAAGTCCTTCTTCTTCCTCTTCTTATTCTTCTTCTTCTTCTCCTTCTTCTTCCTCTTCTTATTCTTCTTATTCTTCTTCTTCTCCTTCTTCTTCCTCCTCCTTCTTCTTCTTCTTCTTCTTCTTCTTCTTCTTCTTCTTCTCCTTCTTCTTCCTCTTCCTCTTCTTATTCTTCTTCTTCTCCTTCTTCTTCCTCCTCCTTCTTCTTCTCTTCTTCTTCTTCTTCTTCTTCTCCTCCTTCTTCTTCCTCTTCCTCTTCTTATTCTCCTTCTTCTTCTCCTTCTTCTTCCTCTTCTTATTCTTCTTCTTCTCCTTCTTCTTCTTCCTCCTTCTTCTTCTTCTTCTTCTTCTTCTTCTTCTTCTTCTTCTTCTTCTTCTTCTTCTTCTTCTTCTTCTTCTTCTCCTCATCCTCCTCCTCCTTCTTCTTCTCTTCTTCTCCTTCTTCTTCCTCTTCTCCTTCTTCCTCTTCCTCTTCTTCTTCTTCTTCTCCTCCTCCTCCTCCTTCTTCTTCTTCTCCTCCTTCCTTTTGCCATAACAGAAGAAGTCCGGAGTTGTAATAAGTTATTAAAAATAAAAAAGAAGAAATCCGGAGTTGTAATAAGTTATTAAAAATAAAAAAGAGGTGCAATGCTCGTTAATTTGCTTCAACCCTTTTGGGATAGTGTAAAGCTGCACTTGCTGGCGTAGCTCGTGCAATCTACCGTATTCCCAAAGGATTGAAGCTAAGCAACGTGAGCACCGAGCCTCTTCTTCATTGTCTCTGCACTCGGGGCTTATAAACCGCTCTTACTCCCTCTCTCTTGGCGAGGTGGGACTAAACATAGCTTGCCATAACCTCATTAGTACCGGTTAGGTAGTGCGAGCCGGCACTAAATGGTGATGGTGGGACCATACCACGACCGCAGGTGACACATACCCTTTAGTACCGGTTCGTGGCATGAACCGGTACTAAAGGTTAACCTGAACCGGCGCTATTGATCGCCGCCACGAACCGGTGCTATTGTACACATTAGTGCCGGCTCTAATACAAACCGGCACTATTGGGCTTCACGTATGACCCTTTTTCTACTAGTGGTGGGTCTTGTCATTGCCTCAGTCCATTTACATGTAGGTGCGTATCAAATTCTCTATTTTGGTTAGTTGTTGGCACGTGTTAAAAAGACGCGTTCGGGAATCATGTGTGTATTGTGGTTACATTATGGTACATAACTGGGCCGTTCCCCTTTCCATTCCACAAACAGAAATACCAAATTCTTACGGATTACATGATACATTTTGGCCAATTTTGTGATCGAAACTAGAAATGAGCAAACCAACATGTCATCAAAACTGCATAATACTCCCTCCGTTCCTAAATATTTGTCTTTCTAGACATTTTAAATGGACTACCATATACGGATGTATGTAGACATATTTTAGAGTGTAGATTCACTCATTTTGCTTCGTATGTAGTCATTTGTTGAAATATCTAGAAAGACAAATATTTAAGAACGGAGGAAGTAATAACTAGCAAAAAAAAATCTGTAGTAATAACTGCAGAAAGTGGCGAGCAGCGCAAGCGGGAGGGGTGGGTGGGGTCGATCGGGACGTCGGTTACCTGGAAACGCGGCATATAGACGCGCGCCCACGACCCGTCCGTCCCACCCGCTTCCCTTCTCGCCCCCTCCCCTCCCTCCCTCCCACGTTCCCTCGCCCCCCGCTCCACAAACCAACCCAAGAACAGCCACCCGGCGACGCGACGCAACCCGATCGACGCAAGATGAGGGAGATCCTGCACATCCAGGGCGGCCAATGCGGCAACCAGATCGGCGCCAAGTTCTGGGAGGTGATATGCGGCGAGCACGGCGTCGACCCCACCGGCCAGTACACCGGCAGCGCGCCGGAGCAGCTCGAGCGCATGGACGTCTACTTCAACGAGGCCGGCGGCAACCGCTACGTGCCCCGCGCCGTCCTCATGGACCTCGAGCCCGGCACCATGGACTCGCTCCGCTCCGGCCCCATCGGCGCCATCTTCCGCCCGGACAACTTCGTCTACGGCCAGTCCGGCGCCGGCAACAACTGGGCCAAGGGCCACTACACCGAGGGCGCCGAGCTCATCGACTCCGTCCTCGACGTCGTCCGCAAGGAGGCCGAGAACTCCGACTGCCTCCAAGGTATATGATCATACGCCCCTGCCCGTCCCCCTCGCATTCTTTTCTCTTCCTTCCGTCTCTGCATTTATCTGCATTTCTCTGGATCTGTTTCTGGAACAGACTCGGTCATCTTGGCATCGTTAGCACTTCGATCGTAACCGCATATTCATATAGTAAAATTCCATAGATCATAGTGGGGAATGTGATCCGGAATTTACCAGATTATTAGCGTGGAACGATATCATTTTTTGGTCTAAATAATCGGAACCGTGGGATCTAAAATGTTTGATAGTGTTGCTTGTTCTTATCCTCTTGTTAATTAAGGACAGAATTATATTGTCATTTATTAGACCCTACTGTCATCCAGCAGAGTGCCAGAGTAGTATGTTTCATGGTAATTAAACACTAAACAACTCTGCCAACTTGGCAGCATTTACAAGCAGTCCGGGATCCAACATGATTGTGGTTCGGTGCTCCCAGTTGGGGTCTATAATTTGCCGATCCAGCATCGTTCAGTTGATGGATCACGTGATTCATCTTTACCATTTGGTGAACCTAATATTTTGACATAGATAGATGACAAGTACTAACTGGGCAAATCAATTACTGTACTACTATTTCTACCCGTGATTTAATCGTTGATTATTTCGGTACTGACACGCCATGGCAATATTTCATCTGTCCAAATAATGCGCTTATCCTTCTATATTGCCTGATTTGATTCCCAATGGCAATTATATGTTTTTGGGATCAAGGTGGCTGGGAAATTAAAGAGTAACACACATATGTAGTGCTTACCTGGCTTCAACTTCAGGGCTGATTTTTTCAGTTCAATGATCAATCAAGCCAGCAACTGCTAGAAAACTGTTGCTAAGTAAAGATGCCAGTTGTGAAGGTTTTGAAAGTATGCTAGACATGAAATCTTCCTTCATGGCCTTAGCTGCAGCATTGCTTATGTTGTCTGGAACTCTGGATGCTATCTGTTCCCCTTTAGAGGAAGGACCAAGCATTTGAATCAATTTTGAGGCATGCGTCGCAAATTCACCTAGCCATTGATTTGTCTTTAAAAGTGTTAACTTGAAAATGGTGCTAACAAATTTTGGTGGCAAAGAACTTGCACTTTTCGGTCAAGATTCGACCACCTCAGTGCCAATATACATTCAATTTGTTCGCATCACATCTCATGTCGCCATCTTCTTTTTGCTGGTGAAGGGTGATGCGATCATCACAACACTAACAATGTAGCACTACATGTATATATCATGCGGGTGATTACCGACAATGCTGTACGACCTAATTAACAACACATGAAAGGCGGTATCAAGGAACGGCATACTGTCGGTGTTGGCTGCAGCGAATGGGACACCCAGACAGGCTGTTGGCGCCAGACCCAGTGGACGGATGGTTGTTGGTTAGATCCGTAGATGCGGTTTTGCTTGCTTGATTAGTTTGTTAATTATGTGTACTTGAATGGCTAACTTCAGATTTATGTGATATGAGATTTGTGGATTTTAGTACACCTAACCTAATCATAAGTTCATAATCATAGCAGCAGAATAAAGAAAAATAGTACTACTGATTTTCAGTAATAATGTACAACTAGGCACATGATGTAGGACCAGTGGAGATGTTTTTCATTATTAGTCCCCTGATTGGACAGGAGTAGTTAGTCTGTCTTGTTATCAAGTTGTTTTGACAGGGAAACTGAGACATGGTCGGGTTAGGAAACCTGAACATTTCTTCAGTCCAGTGAGTACGACCTCTGCTGAAATGAATTGCTAACCAGCATTGCTCGGTGGGCAGGTTTCCAAGTATGCCACTCTCTTGGCGGAGGCACCGGTTCGGGCATGGGCACGCTGCTCATCTCCAAGATCCGGGAGGAGTACCCTGACCGCATGATGCTCACCTTCTCCGTGTTCCCGTCGCCCAAGGTGTCGGACACGGTGGTGGAGCCCTACAACGCGACGCTGTCGGTGCACCAGCTCGTCGAGAACGCCGATGAGTGCATGGTCCTCGACAACGAGGCCCTCTACGACATCTGCTTCCGCACCCTCAAGCTCACCAACCCTTCATGTAAGCTCCCACCCCCATGATCCATTCGAAACCAAATAAATTGAACTTGTTAAACTCATTGATGCATGATGCAGTCGGTGACCTGAACCACCTGATCTCGGCGACGATGAGTGGCGTGACGTGCTGCCTGCGGTTCCCAGGGCAGCTCAACTCGGACCTCCGGAAGCTGGCCGTGAACCTGATCCCGTTCCCCAGGTTGCACTTCTTCATGGTGGGGTTCGCACCGCTGACGTCCAGGGGCTCGCAGCAGTACCGCGCGCTCACGGTGCCGGAGCTCACGCAGCAGATGTGGGACGCCAAGAACATGATGTGCGCGGCAGACCCGCGCCACGGCCGCTACCTCACGGCGTCCGCCATGTTCCGGGGCAAGATGAGCACCAAGGAGGTGGACGAGCAGATGATGAA
The DNA here is from genome assembly GCA_021437245.1 of Aegilops speltoides. Classification (NCBI taxonomy): domain Eukaryota; kingdom Viridiplantae; phylum Streptophyta; class Magnoliopsida; order Poales; family Poaceae; genus Aegilops; species Aegilops speltoides. The sequence goes on from CM038144.1 coordinate 5,982,306, forward strand.
CGTGCAGAACAAGAACTCGTCCTACTTCGTCGAGTGGATCCCTAACAACGTCAAGTCCAGCGTCTGCGACATCCCGCCCGTGGGGCTCGCCATGTCCTCCACCTTCGTCGGCAACTCCACCTCCATCCAGGAGATGTTCCGCAGGGTCAGCGAGCAGTTCACCGCCATGTTCCGCCGCAAGGCCTTCCTCCACTGGTACACCAGCGAGGGCATGGACGAGATGGAGTTCACCGAGGCCGAGAGCAACATGAACGACCTCGTCGCCGAGTACCAGCAGTACCAGGACGCCACCGCCGAGGAGGACTACGAGGAGGAGGAGGAGCCCGCTGCCGACCAAGCCTGATCCATTCCGTTCCTCCATTCCATGCGTTCGTCGGTTTGATTTGTGCTACCAATCGAGTTCAGGGTCGCCATATATACATATATCTACTCTTCATCATGTCGTTAGTATGTAGTATTATACCGTAATATCTTGTCGTCGTGTTTGCCTGTATTTGTATGTATGCTTGTTTCGTGCTACCTTTATATATTCGTCGTCGTCTTCGAACCTTTACTCGTCATCTTTACTTACTTCAGGTTACTTGGAATCTGTTTGCTTGGGATTAAGCACTTGGGATTACTCATGTCTTCTCTCTTGTAGTATAACATGTTACTATGTTAGGAATATCTCTACTTAAAACATTTTCATTCTGACCTTGGCGAGCGCACACTGGGATGTAGATATGAAGTGACTTCCGGTTCTTCAAGAACATGCCCAATGGAATCTTGCTCAAGACGTCAACTTCAGATCGCTTTGAGATAAGCTCTATACCATGCAGTTCTCATGTCTTGGGGATTGGGACATGGTAATGTAGTGTGCGGAAGATGTGATAATTACTATCGGGTGAGATTAATTTTGGATGTTAGGAAGTAACTGAAGAAACATGTTTCCATTATATAAAAGGACAGGGGAAGGAGAAGAGATGTCTGGTTTTCCGAGTTAAATATGAACTTCTTCTAGATTACTGCACCGTTTGTGGCATGATCGGCCAACTATACACGGAACATGGATATGGAGTGCGTTCCCCCAACTCGCTGATCTTCAAATATCTGCAGGCTATCTGGAACTCTGACTCGGGTGGTCGAGGGGGAAACCGTGGCAATGTTGTAGATGACCACAGGGGTGCATTTGCTTCTGAGGTTTATGAGGGAAATTAATGGTATGGATGTTGATCCAAATAACAAATACAAATGTTGTCGATGGTGTGGTTGATCCAGACCTGAGCAGGAAAAGGAAATTGATGGGAAGCATTGCTGCACCTGGTGGCTCCCTTGCGTCTACTCCTGAGCAGAATAACAACAAACTCAAAAACTCGTCAACATCGACGGGTTTCGATGAGGAGCGCGCGGGACAAATGAATCTTCTAGGCGAATTGTCACACCATTCACGTATACGGTGAGCCTAGAGGAGAGAATTGTCAAACTATCTGGTTGATCTTAGCTTCAATGGTGTACCTCACACCTTCAACAATATGAGAGGTGGAGGTTCCAATGTGAAAGTTGGCCTTGATAGAGAAGTAGCAAACATGTGATGGAGGAATATGTTTGATAATACATTTGCTGGGCATCTCACCATCCCATGCTCAGATCATATCCCTTTGCATGTTGCTTATGATTTATTGGAGGACTGGCCCAGAAAGCTTAGGTTGAGGCAACATATGAGATTATGTGGGAAAGGGATCCTGCTTTGCAAGAGATTATTGCACAAGCTTGGGCGGATGAAGGTACAAAAGAAACTCTGGATGACGTGCATGCCGCACTTTAGGGCATTATGCGCGAGGTTTGCTATTGGAGAAAAATATACTTGCCGGTCTTGTTGGTTGATCTTCACACCCAAGCAACATAAAATTAAAACAATGATAGAAATGGTGAAAATAAAATAAAATGACAATATCTAGATAATACAGAAGACTCCAGCAATTAACAAGAAAAAACTACCAATTTCATTTGTACAAATTATGCATCACTAAATTGAAGTCAACATTATGCGTATCTAATAATACACACCCGCATCTAAATACGATGGTGAAAATGAATTTCTGGTCCACCCTTATCCACATACACACATAGGAAGCGATACGTAACCTGAGACGATTTTTTAGTGTACATGACTAGCAACAAGGAAATTAAATTGTCGTGTAGACAAATGAGTTTCGTTCTTGCAGTTGTGAGCAAGTGGAGAATCTGCTAAGCTCTTCTTCTGTCCTTATGTACTACTGATGCTTCTTGTTGCCAGAGCATCTTCCATCTACATATGGAAGAATAGTTTATAACTTTATATCACCAGGCATGAATCTGGAAATAATTAAGTACCTTGCTACGTTGGTTTACTCGCATTCCCCCACTTTGGTATTTTTGTCCGAGACACGCCAATAAAAACCAAGAATGAAAAGATACCAATCGAGATTGGGATTGCTAGAGTTGCTCTTAGCACTCACCCCACTTGAAATTCACCCTATGTGTTGCTATAGGGTGTTAAGAGAATAAGTGGGGTGGGGGGGACGCATGCCCCTCACCCTCTGGACACGCCCTCCTCTTGGAATTTAGTTGCTTAATTAGTTAAAGGCATGTACAGTGGTGGCATATGGATACAGATGCCCCATGAGAAAAAGTAGCTTGAGGTGTCTATATTGATTTTTTCCCCAATGCAAACTGCTAATAGTGGGCCTCAAAGAATAGAAAGTAAACTTTCTCCTGAAGCATCCGCCTCCCGCCAAGGATCCCATCCCGCTACACCATCCGAACACATTTTTTCTGACATCCGATCCTACGTGGCCCACGGGGCATCGCCCTAGGGCTATGCACTGGCCATGCCCTAAGTATTGGGGAAATGCGGATCACTCTTGTCTTATTGTATTTTTTTACTATGTTAGGAATCTCTATATGATGCAGTTCTCATGCCTTCGGGGTTGGGACAATGTAATTGAGGCTGGTTCGTGGACTTTCCGTGGCAATCTTGTTTTGTTGGCTCCACGCAATGAATTCACTAAGCCGTCGTTGGTTGAACGAAGTGCTCGAAATATGGATCCAAATCCATGATCTGTCGGACAGGTTTGAACCATTGGTGAATGCACTTGTTGGTAAGGTGGGTCAGTTCTATGCTCTTTAAAACATTGGACAACACATTGTTGGTAATTACTATTGAGTGATAATAATATTGGATATTAGGAAGCAACCGAAGAATGTTTATTTGAAGAAGTTCATTAAATGAAAAGGAGTTCATATTTTACAAAATCTTGTGAATTGGAAAAAACATAAAATTTAAAAACGTTCGTGAAATTTAAAAAAATCATGATTTTCAAACTATGTTTGTTAATTTTGAAAATATTCAAATATTTAAATAATATAGACTTTAAAAATATTCAGGTACTTTAAATATATCCATGAATTTGAAAAATGTTCATAAATTCTAAATATGTTCATAATTTTTAAAAATGTTTATCAATTAGTAGTAAATATTCATGTATAAAAGTGTGAAAAAAAGAAGCAAAAAAAAGAAAAATAAGAACCAAAAAATATTAAAACCAATGAAAACATAGTGAGAAAAAAGAGAGAGAAAACAAGTTGTATCTTCTAAAACCGTAAAACTGATCCTCCAACAACACACACAATTACAGTCGGGCCCCATAGCATCCCCCACAGTCCCTGATGCACCAGGGCTGGCCCATTTATGGTTTTCTGGTCCTTCGCCCACTGTTCTCTCCTTCGGGAGCCTCGCAACGATCAGCGCCACTTGACGCGCTCTCAGCCATTCGTCACGTGTCGCGCTCTGGGCGCTCCTTTCGTTTTTTTTTATTTTTCCGCACGCGTTTTCGGCTTTTTAAACGGTTTTTCCGGGTTTTTTGACGTTTTGGTTTTCTACCGGTCTTCCCTAGCTTTTCGAACAAAAAAATAAAAAATAATAATTTTTTGACGCAAAAAACGCATTTTTTTCGCGAGAATCACGGTTTTGTTTTCGCAAGAGGCACGGTTATGCTTTCGCGAGAGGCACGGGCACGGCCGTGCCTCTTGGAAACGGAAAAAAACGTGTTTTCTGTTTTTTTTTTCTTTCGTGAGAGGCACGATTTTGCTTCCGCGAGAGGCACAGTTTTGCTTCGGCGAGAGGCACGGGTGTGCCTCTTTCGGAAAGGAAAAAAAACGCATTTTTTGCTTTTTTTGGCGAGAGGCACGGTTTTGCTTCCGCGAGAGGCACGGGCGTGCCTCTTTCGGAAAGAAAAAAAAACGCGTTTTCTGTTTTTTTTCTTTCGCGAGAGGCACAGTTTTGTTTCCGCGAGAGGCACGAACGTGCCTCTTTAAAAAAAACGTATTTTCTGTTTTTTTTTGCGAGAGGCACGATTTTGCTTCAGTGAGAGGCACGGTTGTGATTTCGTCAGAGGCACGGGCGTGCCTCTTTCGGAAAGGGAAAAAAACCCGTGCTCCCGGTTCGGTTTTTTCATCGGTTTTTTTCATCCGGTTTTTTCGTGAAAAAAAGTTCATCAAAACCTATCAACATGGGATCTAGTTTTAAAGATCTCGGCGCGAGGAATCCAACAGCGAAAGCGGTTGGAGATTTGGACGCACGGTTTAAGAGATAAAACGTTTTGAATAAACGGATCTACGAAAAGAGGGAAAACTCCCAGGTTGCGACAAGTGGCGCACATGCAGCGCGCCACTTGTCGCAACCTGGAGAGTTGGAGTGATCTCCGCAAGGAGTACTCCTTAATTAGTGATTTCGAAGGTTGTTGGTTTTACTTTTTCTCCGCGTTTTCTTTTGTTGGTTTTTTATTTTATTTTATCTTTCCGATAGACTTTTTTTCTTATTTTCCCTTTTTCAAATAAGCAACCAATTTTAAATAAGTGAAACGTTTTTCAAACTCGTGGACTCTTTTTTAAATGCAGGAACGTTCTATCAAACTCGTGAGAAAATTTTGAATTCTGAGAACATTTCCCAAAATCATGAATATTACTTGAAATGAAGAATATTATCCGATTTCCAAGTATATAAATTCGGGAACATTTATCAAATACACCAACATGTTTTGGAATATGGAAAACAAAATAAAATTGTCAAACATTTTTTAAAATGTGGGAGCATTTCTCTAAACATGAACATATTTGGAGTTTGAAACATTTTTTCAAATTCATTAAGAATTTTGAAATTCCTAAAAAAATTAAAATTTGCAACCAATTTTTAATATCTGGGAACATTTCTTAATAATGGAATTGAGTTCGTATGATTTTTTGGAAAAATTGTGAACATTTTTTAAGCTCAAGAACATTTTTACAATTCATGAACATTTGTTGAAATCCAGGAACAGTTATCATATTTGTGAATATTTTTAAAATTTTAGAACATGTTTTAAAATTTGGAACTTCTTTAAATGCCAAACATATTTTTAAAAATAAAACAAAATCAAAACAGTTAACACGAAAATAACCAAAAGAAAAAAATACAGGGGAGCCTCGCCCGTATATGGGCCTGTCCAAATCTAGCGAGGGGAAGGGGGCTTCTCGTTTCCTCTCTATTCCCCGCATAGGTTGGGGGAAATGTTTTGTTTTCCCATGGACCTTGTTGGCAGGTGCGGGTGTGGTCCAGTCTGTCTGTGCTCTCTGTTATCTACACCTTCGTTTCAAATTATTTAAAGTTTTAAATGGTTGACTTAGGGGGGGGGGGGACTAGAACTTCAAATTTTTTGAAACGGATGGAGTATGCCAAAAGGACAATCGACCAAACAAGGTCTCCATTCGCAAAAAAAAAAAAAAAAAAATCCAGTAGATGCGCAACCAACTCTTCTTAACTCGCCAACTGCCATGTCACACCACTAGCAAAAGTAACTCTTTTTCCCGAGTTGGAAGAAAGTAACTTGTTGGTGAGTTAGTGGTCGTGGTACTGGCTTTATTAACTTTATTACTCCCATCGGTCCAAGTTAATTGACGCAACCTCTATATAATGTATATAATGTTGTATAGAGGTTGCTTCAATTAATTCGGATCGGAGGGAGTAGTAGTTTGCATGGTTGCTGCTGATTTCATCAGAACAACTCAAGCCAGTAAGGTCTACTGGAAGTCTGAAACCCACATCATGACATTAGCTTTTTAGTTCCCTGGTGATCATGCCACCAATCTGATAGATGGATGGATGGTACATAATTTGTACGCTATGCGGCCATCATTCTTTACCGTTTTCCATTCCGAAAAGCGAAGTCGTCGTTGGTGCTGCTGAGGTCGCCGCGCATGATTAAAACTAGCTCGCTTAAAGCGTAGACTTGACCGGGAAGCGACAGGTCTTGCGGTCTCTGAAGAAGGTGTCCACCGAGAGGACGGAAATTTCGTCTGAATTTTCACCACAGCTCAACCAAGACGACGAAACTTGAAGCTCTGTCCCAGCTTCAGGTATGAATGAATAGAATTTCTACTTTGCATGCTGTAAGGTTGTGCTACAGTACATATCGCTGGTTTAAGTCATGTTGAAAGTTCAGCAAAAAATCATGATCGATATTATTAAAGCTGCTTTGGAAGAAAGATCGATGATCCATGATTCCCCAGCAAATGCATCGATTCCAGAGCTTTGGCGGCGACGTGGATCGACATGATCGTCACACTGGAGAGCCGCCGCGAAGCAGAAGGTCATCACGGGCGATTTTCTAAAGTTGAAGCTCTACTTGGTGATGAAGAATTCGCATCTGCTTTTCAAGTATGTTCCTCGAGTAGGCACCACGACGATTCGGTTCATATGTTGCGGCTTGACAAAAGCAGAGACAGAGAGTGTTTTCAGTGATCGGAACATGGGAAAGAGGAATGGCATATTCGCACGGTCAGTATGTGGACGACATGTACTCCAGTGGATATATGCAACAAACACAGGAGAGGCAAAAGGGCAACGAAGAAAGGAGTCTGATTTGATGCTATATGAAGTTATGCTCATTGCACTTGCATTACATTCCTCCCTGCAATGATGCGTGGTTGCGAAACTGCTGCTGAAGCTTGGAGGAGAATGATGGGGAGGACATGTAGCATGCCAAGTCGGTCAATCAACAATCAGATCATGCGAACCAGCTAAAATCAATTGCTCGGTTTAGTGGACATTGTCATTGGCCATCTACCATCATTAGTTCCATTCCATGTGTCCTCGTAATTCTCGATTAGATTGATATCCTCACTGAAATACAGTAAAAATTGTAAATGGAAGGAACGTACTAACGATATGATCTTTTTTTTTTCTTGCGAAAAGGACCATTCTATTATAAATATTCACAGGTGGTATAAACATCTCAAACATAATAAAAATTATATCTAGATTTCAAGACCACCGAATGACCACTACTGTCGCTGATGCGCCGCTGTCACCGCTCCCTTACTGGAGCCGGCTTTACATTGTCGGCAACAGCTGGGAAGTCTTCGTGCATGTGCCCTACAAATCATACCGCCCCAAAGAGGCGGCAGGAATCTACGTCGGAGCTTCATTCGCTATGTTCAAGCGGACGAATTCGAAGAGGATCGGAACCAGAAGACAACCTCAAAGCAGAAGTGCGACCATCCCCCCAGGTGCCGCACCTACGAGGACTAAAAACCCTAACCTAAACTATTAACCGGAGCGGAGGCACCAGATTCTCCCGCTGCCGGCCACATGAGCAGCGGGCGGAGGGAAGACGAATCTACAAGCTCGTCGGTGAAGTCTGGAGGAGAGAGTACTCCCTAGCTGCCTAGGTTAGGGAAGGAAAACGAGAGAAAGTCTTTTTGATAACATACAAGGAACTCTTTTTTTTTCAAGGTATATGTACTTCATATGATCTATTTTTTTAACACAATACAATCACATATGCTTATATATACGCACATACACTCAACAGTAGGAGCGCACAAACATATACCCTACACCTGTGAGCACCTCGTCGGAAAGTCACCGCAGTCGCTTTGTAGTCGACGCGAACGACTTCTCTTAGTGTACGAACATAGTCGGAAAGTCTGAAATAAATCAAAAAGAAGTGAGTATCTGTGCCAAGTTTAAGACTTATTAATCATACTTAATTAATATTTGCATTTGTACATGGCTATATTTTCTTTTTGTCTTGAATGTATTAGCAAATCTATGTTGTTTTTTTAATCAGAATCACTATGTTAAGTTAAGACGTGCATTGCACATATATACATACTAATGTAATAAGCCATTTTCAACGGCAATCCGCAAATTTCCTCACGCATCCGTTCGCGGACAGGGGGAAGGGGGGCAGTCCATGGATAGGATGGGAAATACTACCATCCAATCGTAGCCATAACATTTGAACCCGTATTTAAACAAACCGGATGAATGCAAACCGGCCGATATTTATCAAAGTTCGGATAGAAAATAACACAATCATCCATACATAGCATGCAAATTAAGTATAGCACAACAATATCTCAAATTCGACTAGATTTCTAATGTCCAGCAAGTTTTTCATCAACGGATCATGTCGTTACACACATACTCCCCCTTCAGCTTCATCCAGCGGTGTGTGCACGTAAATAGTCGTCCCTTTGTCATGTAGTACACCACGGCAGTGCGTGCGGGCTACATATAATGTACAGACCAACACTGAGTGAATGAATCAATCAACAAGCTGCGCAATAGAAAGCAAAACTTACTATCTCGTCCTCTTTCGCGTGCAATGGCCGCCTTGCCTCGAGCTGACGAACCATGTCGCAATGGCGCTAGTCTGGATAGCGTACCAGCGATACAACAACCTCACATGGCGCAATGTACTTTCGTGCGTGAAATGTTTCATGCACTTGTTATCAGAAGGCCTCCCCTTTGCTCCTGCGTACGAAATCTGCGGATACGGCCAACCACACATTGCACAACAACTCATCTTCCATGGTCGAGTAGCTCACCATCATTCGTACTCTAAAAATAACATAACATTTGAAAATAAGCTCAATGACATTTGACCGAATACCTGTCGGGCGTGATGTCCTCCATGGAGGTTGTCGACGGGGAGGTAGGGCGGAGTGTACCTGGGTACAAACTCCAGGGTGGCCAACTCCATCGTAACGGCGCGTCAGTGCTAGTTGCGTATGTCCGGTAATGCCTCAATGGCAGCCGGAGACGTACAGCGGCGGCGGCGGAGGTCGAGAGTGAGGATGCAAAAGAAGGGGGAGAAAGGACGAATTGAGAGGAAATGGGACCGGGATAAGGATTGGGTTGACGGGGGTGTCCGAGTCCTATGTGTATGTTGTCCGGACTCCCGTAGATCTCAGCCCACTTTGTCTTCAATTTACGAGAGAAAACGTGTCCAGACCATACCGTGGACCAATACAGGACCGCGTCGGATGACTTCCGCCGTCTGTACAAATAAGGGCGGTATGCTGATCCGCCTTAAAGATACCCTAAGAGGTACTTCCTCTACATCGTTTAGATCACTAAAATAATGGTTTATACGCTCTTATATTTTTTTCCCGGAGGGAATACTCCCTCCGTTTCTTTTTAGTCCGCATATAAGGTTTGGTCAAAGTCAAGCTTCATAGAGTTTGACTAACTTTATATTAAAAAATATAAACATTCACAAGATGAAATCAATATTATCAAATGCATCATGAAACGTATTTTCATACTATATAGTTTTAGTATTGTAGATGTTCATACTTTTTTATATAAATTTGGTCAAACTTTGTGTAGTTTGACTTTGACCAAATCTTATATGCGGAGTAAAAAGAAACGGAGGGAGTACTATTTTGGTTGCCTCCCTTGCCTCGTGAGCCAAGCCTGCAGCGTGCTCAAAGCAACGCTCTGTTCTTTGTTATCTTAGCCAGAAGGACAATCGACCAAGCAAGGTCTCGCTTGGAGGGAGGTTCTCGGGACTTATACTAAATCAGTGACACTTATTTTAGGACGGGGAGAGTATTTGCCGTATCACGCACAATCAAAAGGTCACTGTGTTGGCGATCTAGTGGTGGTGGCACCGGCTTTATTTAGGTATAAATAACTTGGTTGCTGCTGATTTGATGGTCTCGTATGTCTAGCCAGTAAGGTCTACTGAAAGTCAGAAACACATCATGGTATTAGCTTTTCGTGCCCTGGTGATCATGCCATTAATCTGACGGGTCGATGGTACATAATCTGTACGCGCTATGCCGGCCATCAATCCTTCTCTCTTTCCATTCCGAAAGCAAAGTCGTTGCTGCGGTCATCGCACATAGTTAAAGACGAGCTAGCTCGCCATATGGAAGACCCTGACCGTGAAGCCGTAGGTCCTCTGGTCTCTGAAGAAGGTGTCCACCGAGAGGACTGAAATTGGTACATATCGCTGGCTTAAGTTAGAGGAAGTTCAGCAAAGACCATGCGCCATAATTGAAGCTGCTGAAGCAGGCAGCACCCGCCATTCCATTTTGATTTGGTTTCTCACCCAAACACGAGCCAAGATATTTTTGCATTGCATCACGGGTTAAGACGGTCGGTCAGTCACCCAAAAGATCAACTGACCCGCGCGCACTTATTGGGCGTCACCGGTAGGCAGGCTGGACTAGGAAATGCAACTGGTCGCGTGCTCATGTGGACAAGCATCGCCTCCATGCATCTCCATGGATGGATGGATGGGCAGAGCGGCAAGGCATTACTCCCGTGAAAGTGGCAGGGACGTACGAAAACGAAAGGTACTTGATAACTAGGACGCTCTAGGCTGTAACTGGGTCTCGCCTCACCTGCACGGCATCAGGTTCCCTCGTCTTCTTTCTGATGGCCAATTTATGCAACGCAATCTCGCGACGGTTTAGTTAAATCACTGTCACTAATCGCAACCCGTCACGTCACTAGACCCTCGTGGTTGTTATGGCGGAGACTAAGGACGTCTCCAACGCTATCCCTTAAAACGGATACACTATCCATCCGGGAATCATGTTCGGATGTGTTGCGGATATGATACAGAAGCCGACCACCCAAGCATGTGTCTTAAATGTTTGCGTCAAATTACTCTCTCCGTTTTTTTCAGCCTGCATATAAGATTTGGTCAAAGTCAAACTTTGTAAGTTTGACCAACTTTGTAGAAGAAAATATCAACTTCTACAACACTAAAACTATATGGTATGCAAAGTAATTTCATGATGCATCTACCAATATTGATTTCATATTATGAATCTTGATATATTTTTTCCACAAACTTAGTCAAAGTTAACAAAGCTTGACTTTGACCAAATCTTATATGCAGACTAAAAAGAAATGAAACAGAGGGAGTACTAGTGAAGCAAATTAATAGCATTTGTGCTTTCCTCTTAACAGCCATCTATGCGTAGTATATGCTTTTCCGCCAACAGCACAGGCTCAAAGATCATGCAAATTCATAGTGAAGATCATGCGCAAATGCTTTCCGCCAACAGCCATGAATATCATGCAAATTACTGCTGAAGCACAACATCATGCACACGTAGTATACTACTTCTGCCAAATTACTAGTGAAGAATTTGTGTTTTTCTTCGATAACCATATTTAATCAGGACGACTTCCGCGGGGCTCCGTTATTGTCAAGGTTAAGGCCGAGGCCGTCCTTCGAGGATGGCGGGTGCAAAGCACTTGAGTTCTTTGATGCCATGAGAGTAAAAATGATGTAACCCGAGTGATCATGTTTTTCTTTTCAACCGGTCACTTTTAATGTCACTGACTTAATTTGTCTTTGGCGGGAAATACACCACCTTCCTATTATAAAAGGTCTTTTTATTAACTCATGATGATGCACAATGAACATATATCTGCATAACTAGAAAGCACATAATCAACACCAACACACAATCAACACCAACGCGCATGCACAAAGGATTACATCGGCAAAAAGCAAAATCAAAGAAGACCAATGTTGTGCCCAAGTGGAGGAAAAGCAAGAAGGAAAGGAAACAAGAGCAAGTTGATCCTCTTCGAGCAGTTGTAGCCACCAAAAATGATGTAAATGCATATGGTCTAGACATGATATCCATGCAGGTTGTAAAACATGTGCACATCAAGCAAATAGGGAGTCCCCCAATGTTGAGCGGAGCCATCGCGGGGCGAGAGGAGACGACACCACCAAAATCCTACCTTAGAGATGGTCCGGCAATTCCACGCTTCCATCACAAGTGTCCATCGGTGGTATATCTAGGCACACCAGACAATACATCACGAGTTGTCACTGTCCCGCGAAGGCTACGATTATAACCAGCAAACTGCCCCGCATTCGTAACACGACGTCTCAATGAAGGATCACCTCTGCCCGCCGCCACGATTCGCCTCAATGCCTCATCCACCCAAAATAGGGCATCGGCCGCAACGGGAACCTGCCATCATCCACTGGTCCTCCGAGCATCTACAGCCAGACCTCTCAAACTCACCTTATACGCCCGGCGGGCCGTCCAATCACTGTCCGGTCATGATTTTTTGACGAAGACGGGCCTCTCAAACGACCCTCAAACGCTCGGGCTGACCGGCACCCCTCCCCCATATCCAGCCCAAATATGGGGCGGATATGGGGGCGCCCGGGCACGCCCGCCACGTCGTCCTGACGGCGTGGCTCCACACAGACTCGCCGGGAAACACGATAGTCCAACGGGCGCCTCGACCGTCGTCGTGGTGTGAACACCGCGTGGCGCCGCTCTGGCTCCCCGCCCGAGGCTGTAGCCGGCTATTTGAGCCTGCCGACGCCCCCAGCCGTAGCATATCCGCCTCTTCCCTCCCTCCACTGCATCTTGAGCCCGTTAGCCATGCCCCCACGCCGTCGCTACTACACGATCCAGCACCGTCTCTTCCTCCTTAAGCATGTCCAGATCCAGAGGGAAGCGGGGCTACCTCTGAAACTAGAGGAGGATTTCAAGGAGGTGGTGGAGGAGGTGCCAGCGGAGAAGGAAGAGAAGGAGGAACAGGAGCCGGTGGACGAGGAAGAGGAGGAGGAGCAGGAGCCGGCTGACGAGGGAGAGGAGGAGGAGCAGGAGCCGGCTGACAAGGGAGAGGAGGAGGAGCAGGAGCCGATGGACGAGGAAGAGGAGAAGGAGCAGAAGCCGGCGGACAACGAAGAGGAGGAGGAGGAGCAGCCGGCAGAGGAGGCGCCGCCGCTGGATGTGGGGGAGGAGGAGGCGCCGGCGATGGAGGAGGACGTGGATGTGTGGCCGGTGCAGCACACCATGCTGAACTTCATCCTCTTGGAGTCGGCTGCGGAGGCCAGGCGTCGCCGTCGGCAATCGATGGAGGCGGCGCAGGCGACTCGGGCCATCTCGGACAATGACGAAATTTGAGTAGTATACGTAGTACGTACCTATATATTCTACATGCTTTTGTATGGATTTAGGGGATGAATATGAGAGAGTTGTATGTGGAAAAGGAAATATGAGGCGTGCCCGGTGAAAGTGCGTTATATCGACTAGAGAGGGGTGAATAGGCAATTTTTATGAATTCTTCACTGAGGAATTTGCCAGTGAGGAAATTCCTTAGCGAAGAACTACTTGCAGCGGAATAAGTACTCAGAAGTAAGCATAACAGAATACACACATGGTCATCATGATGAAATGAAGACAAACACAGAGTACAGAAAGCGTAAACACAGGATAACACAAGATGAAGACAAACAGATCAAGAAATTGGGCGAGGAAATTGAGAAAGTCTTGATCAAAGTCTTCAAATCTGAGATATGAACAAACACTCAACACAGTAATGAGGAAATGAAAGAGTTGAGGGAATAGAACCAGTAAGGTTGGTGAAGACAATGATTTGGTAGACCAGTTCCAACTGTTGTCTCAGTTGTACGTCTGGTTGGAGCGGCTAAGTATTTAAACTCGAGGACACACAGTCTCGGACACCCAGTTGCTAAGCACGCAGCTCAGGACACCAAGTCCTCATCGTATTCTCCTTGAACTAAGGTCACACAGACCTCGTCCAATCACTCGTGGTAAGTCTTCAGGTGACTTCCAAACCTTCACAGACTTGGTCACTCGGCGATCCACAATTCCTCTTGGATGATCTAGACCATGACGCCTAACCGTCTGGAAGAAGCACAGTCTTCAAAGGTAACAAGCGTCGGATCCATGCAGGATCAATCTCTTCAGTGATGCTCAATCACTTTGGGTTTGTGGGTGTTTGGGTTTGGATTTTCCTCACTCGATGATTTTCGCTCAAAGTCCTCGGAGGATGGGTTGCTCTCAAATGACAAGTGTCAGTTTCTCTCGGAGCAGCCAACCAGCTAGTGGTTGTAGGGGGCGGCTATTTATAGCCTAGGCAGCAGCCCGACATGATAAGACATAAATGCCCTTCAATGATATGACCGTTATGTGGATAAGATATTTTGGGAGAGCTGGCGCGTAGCACAGTAACGGTCGGAAATTTGACTCTCAAATTCCTCAGGGCAATCATGTTCTTCACTATGTAGGCAATCCGCACTGGCAAATTCCTAACTCCTCAGTCAGAACAAATTCCTTAGCGAGCAGAAGAACTTCGTCTCTGTCACTGAAGAAATTGACTGAACTGTATGAGATTTTCAATGGCTTCACTCGAAGGGATTGGTAGGTGTAGGATTTTGAGTTGAGCATCACATGGAAATTTTTCTTTAGTATTTCCTCGACCCCCTTTAACAGTACGGTGTTTCCTATGACTCAAGAAGGAGAAAAACAAAACTATGAAAACGAAAGTCTTCAAGCTTCATATTCCTCGCATGAATATCAAGTCTTCACAAACACACCAATCTCTTCACTTTCAAAGTTTTCATGTAAGTCTTCAGGAATACCAAAATCTTCAGTCGAAGATATTCATTTTTAGGGGTCGACTTTCTCTGTAAATATCAAACTCCTCATAGACTTATAGACCTGTGTACACTCATAAACACATTAGTCCCTTAACCTATAAGTCTTCAATACACCAAAATCACTAAGGGGCACTAGATGCACTTACAATCTCCCCCTTTTTGGTGATTGATGACAATATAGGTTAAGTTTTCAACGGGGATAAACATATGAAGTGTAAGTACTGATATTGAGGAATTTGACTGCAAGATATAGAAGAACTCCCCCTGAGGATGTGCATAGTGAGGAATTTGCTTTTGAAGCAATGCACACTTGAAGAGTTGAATCATGGAGATCTCCCCCTATATCTTGTAATTCATACATGCATTTGACATATAATATGAAGAATTTGAAATGCATGATGAAATATGGTGCCTCAAGAGATTCAGCATGCGTGCAATAATATTAACGAGGAACAAGCATGCAGAATCAGAGCACAGTGCATGAAAAGTATCAGAGCACCATCGGGTTTAAGATTACAACTCGATCCAATAAAAGTTTCAGAAGAGCGAGAGTTGTAACTTAGCAAAATAAAATGCCCATATAATAGACCCGCTTGAAGACTAACTCAGATTTCTCCCCCTTTGTCATCGAATGACCAAAAGGATCGAAACTGAGGACTAACGCCCCTGAAGAATATCAAGTTGATGGAGTAGCGCCAGCGTTGCCGGGGTCGGTTGTTGTAGTAGGGCCTGCCGCAGTGTCGTCCAAGTCTTCATTTTCATCAGTGTTGCACGATGAAGAATAGGAGCTGGCCACCAAGGAAGGAACCTTGACCTTCTTGAATTTCTTCAGTGGAGGTGCAGACCAGTCAAATTCTTCCTTGAGACCCATGCTCTTCATATCTTCAGTGCTATAGATATGAGATAGAACAGCCCAGGTACGGTTGAAGGTTTCATGGAGGTAGTATAGGTTTTTCTTCACAACATTGTGGGTTGAGGTCATGTTGTAAAGAATGGAACCAAACTGACGCTTGACCCATTTATGATTGCGATCAACTTTCTGATGAAGACTGAGGAGTAACTCACGATCAGTCATCACCCTGGGTGCTGTGGCTTGAGGAATTTGCTTGGCAGAGGTGTTGGCGGCAGAGTCATGTGTAGCAGAGTTATCATTGGTGGAGTAGGATGCAGCCTGGCGAAATTGACCATCCAATGGACGAATGCCTTCATCTATCACAACAGTTGCCTTGCCTTTGTCATCAGCTGAGGAAAATGTCCATTTGAGGATTTCAATTGGAGGCAAGAAACCGCCATGGTTCAGTGTATCAGCCTTGTAATTGAGTGAAGACCTTGTCCTGATGAATTTCATAATCCATGGCGCATAAGGCTTCAGCTCAAATGGTGACAAAGCAATATTTGCCAGAGTCCTCATGAAGAAATCATGGAAATTGACAGGAATGCCATGAATGATATTGAAAAGCATATTCTTCATGATGCCAACGACTTCTTCATCATTTGAGTCGTGGCCTTTGATAGGACTCATTGTCTTCGTCAGAAAGCGATAGACAGTCTGTGGCACATACAGTAATTCCTTGACGAGGAATTTGGTTCGAGGAGCTTTCCCTGGCTTCAAAGGCTTCAGCAGCACTTGCATGTAATGATTTGTAAGCTCAGGTTCATTGTAAATGCAACGTGCACCATCAAGGGGAGGACTGAGTGGGAGGACACGAAGCAATTCAGTTGTTGGTGCCTTGTAGTGAGTATTTTCTGACATCCAGTTCAGCACCCATGAGTTCACATCTTCAGAATTTCCTGTGATGTGCAGCGTCGCATAGAATTGAATAATGAGTTCTTCATTCCAATCACAGATGTCAGTGCAGAAATTCAGTAAACCAGCATCGTGAAGAACACTGAGGACTGGCTCGAAGCACGACAGAGATTCCATGTCCACGTGAGGAATGTGCGCATGCTCGAAGACTTTGTCTTTGTCGAAAAGTACAGAGGAATAGAAATTTGCTTGACTAGAAGTCCAGAAACGCCTCTTCCTTATGCGAGCAGAATCATAGGGATTATAGGCAGTGAAGAACACATGCTCGTTGAAGAAATCAGCAGCCTTGAACTTTTGCTTCTTTGAGAATGGATCCTTTGGCTTGGGCACAGGAGTGTCAGTGAGTTGCATCACAACCTCAGGAATCACAATCTCTGGTTCTTCAGGCTGAGGAATTTCTGGTTCCTCTTCGGTGGCAGTCTGCATGTTCAAGGGAGCAGCAGCAGTTTCTTCAGCACTAGTGGCTGGAATTTGTTCATGCACAGACGAGTTGGGATGAGTTTCTTCAGAGCCCAGTTGAACTGTTGGTGCAGGGGACTGAGGTATTTGCTGTAGTGGGGTGAAGTGTGGAGAATTGGGATGCTGACTTTCCCAAAAGTCATCATTCATCATAGGCGTGGTGCATCCAGTATCCACGTCTTCATCTTCAATTTCTTCAACGCCAGCCTCTTCAGCTGTGAACTGAGGCATTGGCGAGGAAGCAGCAGGTGTTGAAGGGATTTTCTGCTCTGACGAAGCAGCAGAATGATTTTCTTCATCAGATCCGCTAGGGATCACATATTCTTCACCATAAGGAACAAGGTCCTTTGATGGCATGGAGGAAATCGGAACAACATCAATTGGATTCTCAAGTGAGCTGGCCGTGAGGGCTTTGAAGAAATTCGTCGTGAGGGCTTTGAAGATTCTGGCCGTGAGGGCATTGCTGAGGAACTTGGCCGTGAGGTCGCAATTGACGAAGCACTTGGCTTGTGAGCAGGCTTCTTTGCCATTGATTTTCTAGGCTTGTCAGAGGCCTTTGCGGCAGCAGCAGCAGCAGAGTCTTCATTAAATTTCCTCACTGCTTCTTTGGCTTGTCGAGCCAACTTGGCTTGGCGTCTGGCCCATTCTACAGGAAAATCCTCACCGCGCTTGAGGCTGGTGGGATCAGCTTCTTGACCAGGTGCCAATGGAGCTCTTGGGCATGGAGGATTTAGAGCAAATTTCTTCATATACTTTGGAGTTACATATCTGTACTCCCTCCATTCTCTTGCCCATCTCCTTTCAATCCTCTGTATGCGCACCTTGCGCAGATTTTTGTTCTCCTTTCCGAACTTGGCCTCATCAGGTGTGCAATAGTCAGCATAGATGTTCTCAGGAATTTCAAATGCAGTCATGACCTCAGGCTTCTTTCCTCCTTTCTGTGGTTTCTTACCGTCTGCCATATTCTTCAGATGAGGAATTTGAACAATCGAATTCTCTGAAGAAGTATGTAACTTTTCTTCGAGGAACGCTGCAAATGAGTTAAGTTGATGAGAACCTAGTGATTCATCAGCGGACATGAGTACCTATGAACAGAGTATAGTTGCGAGGAATTTGAAGAGGTCATATGCGTTCTCAGAAGATTTTCAAAATAAACAAGTTTGAGAAATTTGACCAGATGAGTCTTGAAGAATTTCACTAAGCGTTCTTTGTCTTAGGTTCCAGAGTTGTATAGATTGAGGATCCACACAATTGAGGAATCTTGAAGATAAATGATGCTTAGAGAAACGAATCAAGAACAGATGACTAGTGAGGTGTTTTGTGTGTGAGGATTTGAAGAATAAAACACCTTTGAAGATTTTGTAGAGAAAATTTGAATCAAAGAGGGCAGTAAAAGTAACTTCTAATTACCCTTGATGACAAACACGACGAACTGAGAAGTGTAGATTTGAAGTTTGTCAGTTCAGATCTTCCACGCCCTAACCTGGCGGAGGAAGACAGCTACAGTGGCGGCGGAGTGAAGATTTCCGCAGCCGGCGCGCGTACGACGGCGACGAGGTCGAGGCAGTGAAGCTCTTCCTCACTGGTGACGATGGAGTAGCAGCGGCGCTAGGGTTTGAGAATCTCGAGCGAGAGAGAGAGAGCGGTCGAGCAGAGTAAAGGAAGTGAGGAAGGGTGAGGGGGTATTTATAGTCGCAGTGAAAAACTGTTCGCCCGAAGATTTAGGACGAATGTGCCCCTGGCCCTTCTCATTCGCTTGACATGTGTCACCCACGTACTGAAAAGTGGAGATCGTGTTAGATCGTGGGTGAATAGATAAGTCTATCGTGGGATACGGGACGGTTTGAGCGGCAAAACCGAAAATTTGGATAAGATTAGTTTTAAAGTCCCGTTCGCAATTTCTTCAGCTGACAGGACACAGTGAAGATTTTGAACGAGTTTCAAATTGAACGCACATGAAGAATTTGTGAATAGATTGGGTTGAGTATAGCATAGAGGGGAAAGGGTCCGATCACATTCACTTAGCAGAAAATGCAACTTGAAGAAATAGCCATAAGTGAATGCAACTTGAATGCTGAAGAAAAACGACGGAAACAGTGAAGATTTTGCAAAGATGAAGAATTCGAAAAACTGAGGAATTTCAACACTGAGAACAAAACTCAAATTGAAGATTTTCAACTTTGGTGGTGGCATGACCCACCGTATAAGAATGATGATTTCAGACACCGCGTACAATTGTCGTAGGGTTCTGAGAATCAAATTCTTCATTAATTTCTTCACACTTAGAGTGTTATTCTTCATTGATTGAAGAAAAACGTTTCTTCATGTGTTGCACATCTAAGTCATCAATTTTGCATAAGTGTTAGGATGTGTGTCCTTTTCAAAGAACATTTGAAGACTCTAAGATATTTAGCTCACACCGCAACTTGCTAAATCTCTTCTCATCCAAGGGCTTTGTGAAGATATCGGCTAGCTGTTCTTCAGTCTTCACATGCTCAATAGAAATGTCGCCCTTCAACACATGATCACGAAGAAAATGATGACGAATCTGAATGTGCTTTGTCTTCGAGTGCTGAACTGGGTTGTGAGCAATCTTGATGGCACTCTCATTGTCACAGTAGAGAGGCACATTCTTCACGTTGATGCCGTAGTCCTTGAGAGTTTGTTTCATCCACAACAATTGAGCACAGCAAGAACCAGCAGCAATGTACTCAGCTTCAGCAGTAGACAGTGATACGCAGTTCTGTTTCTTCGAGGACCAACAGAACAAAGATCGTCCGAGGAAATGACAAGTACCAGATGTTGACTTGCGGTCCACACGATCACCAAAGATAGTCGAGTCGAATATCCAATGAGATCAAAAGTAGAGCCCTTGGGGTACCATAATCCTAGTGTTGGTGTGTGAGCTAGATATCGAAGAATATGCTTCACAGTCTTATGGTGTGATTCCTTCGGTGTAGCTTGAAATCGGGCACACATGCAAACACTAAGCATTATATCTGGCCTAGATGCACATAAGTACAATAAAGAACCAATCATGGAGCGGTATACCTTGTGATCGAAGTCAATACCATTTTCATCAGTGCATAGATGGCCATTTGTGGGCATAGGAATTTTGACTCCTTTGCAATCTTGCATGCTGAATTTCCTTAGAACATCCTTGAGGTATTTCTCCTGAGATATGAATATGCCATTGTGTTGTTGACGAATTTGAAGACCTAAGAAGAATTTCAACTCTCCCATCATAGACATTTGATATTCTTCACTCATCATATAGGCAAATTCATCACTATAACGTTGGTCAGTACAGCCAAAGATAATATCATCAACGTATATTTGGCACACAAATAGTTCACCATCATAAGATTTAGTAAAGAGAGTAGGGTCGAGTGAACCGGGTGTGAAGCCATTATTCACGAAGAATTACTTTCAAAGTATCATACCACGCCCGAGGGGCTTGCTTGAGGCCATAGAGGGCCTTGTTAAGTCTGAAGACTTTGTCAGGATTCTTTGGATCTTCAAAACCTGGGGGTTGAGCAACATATACTTCTTCCTCAAGCTTACCATTGAGGAATACACTTTTCACATCCATTTGGTATAAAGTGGTATTATGATGGTTAGCATAAGCAAGTAATATGCGAATAGCCTCAAATCTAGCAACAGGTGCAAAAGTTTCATCGAAATCAATTCCTTCAACCTGTGTGTAGCCTTGAGCTACAAGTCGTGCCTTATTCCTCACCACAAGGCCATTTTCATCTTGCTTGTTGCGGTAGATCCACTTTGTGCCGATGATATTATGCTTGCGAAGATCTGGATGTTTGACTAGTTGCCAGACATTGTTGAGCTCGAACTGATGTAATTCTTCTTGCATGGCCTGAATCCACCCAGGCTCCAGAAATGCTTCATCTACCTTAGTGGGCTCTGTGATAGAGACAAAAGCATAGTGCCCACAAAAGTTAGATAAATGTGAAGCTTTTGAGCGGGTGAGAGGACCTGGTGCTTCAATGTCATCGATGATCTTTTCAACTTGCACTTCTTTTGCAACGCGAGGATGAGCTGGTTGTCGTCAAGGAATTTGATCAACATTTTCTTCAGCACCATTTTCTTCAGCATTTTCCTCAGGTACATTAGCTCATCGATCTTCGCGTTCTGGAATGAATTCTTCAGTAGATTCTTTGGTAGGAATGACATCCTCAGTGGCCTTGAACTTGATAAAATCCTCAGGTGTTGGTTCATCTATCACAGAAGGTAGGTGCTCTCTTTGCGAGCCATTAGTTTCATCGAACCGCACATCTACAGTTTCAACAATCTTGTGAAGAGTGATGTTGAAGACTCTGTAGGTTTGCGAGTCCTTTCCATAACCAAGCATAAAACCTTCATGTGCTTTCGGTGCAAATTTAGCATTGTGATGAGGATCTCTAATGCAACATTTAGCACCAAAGACTTTGAAATAACTCACATTGGGTTTCTTGTCAGTGGGGAGTTCATAGGCAGTCTTCTTGAAGAATTTGTGAAGATATACTCTATTGATGATGTGGCACGCGGTATCAATTACATCAATCCAAAAACGATGAGGCGTTTTGTATTCATCAAGCATAGTGCGAGCCATTTCAACAAGAGTTCTGTTCTTGCGCTCCACGACGCCATTTTGCTGAGGAGTATAAGGAGCAGATAACTCATGAGTAATACCAAGTTCATCAAGATAGTCATTAAGACCGGAATTCTTGAACTCAGTTCCATTGTCACTCCTGATGTGCTTGATCTTCACACCAAAGTTAGTTGAAGCCCTCAAGGAAAATTGTTTGAAGACTTCCTGCACTTCATGTTTGTAAGTAACAATGTGTACCCATGTGTAACAAGAGTAATCATCAATGATAACAAAGCCATATAGAGATGCATCATTAGTCACAGCAGAATAATGATTAGGACCGAAAAGATCCATGTGAAGCAATTCAAATGGTCGAGTGGTGGTCATGATAGTCTTCGCTGGATGCTTGGCCTTAGTCATCTTCCCAGCTTCACAGGCACCACACAAGTGATCCTTGAGGAATTTGACATTCTCAATGCCAATGAAATGCTTCTTCTTCGCAAGCATGTGCAAATTCCTCATGCCTGCATGACCAAGTCGTCGATGCCATAGCCAGCCTTCTGAAGCTTTTGCAAGTAAGCACACGACAAGCTGTGGTCCTGTAGAGAAATCAACAATGTACAAGTCTCCTCTCCTAAAGCCTTCGAAGACTTTGGAATTGTCAGCTTCCATGATCACAATACAACGATACTTGCCAAAGACAACAACCATATCAAGATCACAAAGCATAGAGACAGACATGAGGTTGTATCCTAAGGACTCGACAAGCATGACTTTGTCCATGTGTTGATCCTTAGAGATCGCAACCTTACCTAGACCCAATACCTGACTTTTGCCTTTGTCAGCAAAGATGATATGCTTCAGATGTGATGGTGTTAAGGGAGCATCCATCAAAAGATTCTTGTCACCAGTCATGTGATTTGTACATCCACTATCAAGGACCCACTCGTTTGCTTTGGGTTGATCATCCTGCAGATGAATTAGTGCAGCTTACACACTCATATACTTCATCAGTGAAGAATATGACATCAGTATCATCAGTTCAATTTCATCAAGCAATTTGATCAGATAATCAGTATGAGGACGTGTGAAATGAAAGTTCATTTCATCATGATTCGCCTGCGTCCTTTCAGGCACTTGTTCAGGTCTCCAGCAAATTCTTCAGTCATTTTGAGCACGACTGGAGACCTGACCCTGCATAAGAGATTACTTCTTTTTCTTCACCACCCACATCTGAAGGGGTGGCAAATAATTCATCACTCTGCGAGCACCATATGAGAAAGGTGGCATGGACGCCAGTCCACTTTGTTTCACATAAGAGGGGTTAGGGTAAGCATATGAATAAGGAGAGAAATTCTTCGAGGACTTATGAACATAATGATTTGGAGAATAATGCACATATTCATAGCCCTTAGCTCTACCCTACGAAACAGAGTTGTTAGCACGATGATGTTCATATGAGGATTTTGATCCTTTTGAGGAATTTGATCCATGTGAGGAATTTGGTCCGTATGAGGACTTGGATCCATATGAAGAATTTGGTCCATATGAAGAGTTTGATCTGGGGTTCCTATTCTTCACTGGTGGTGTCATGAGGACATTCACTTGAAGACTTCCAACATAACTTTTGGGAACCCAGATTTTCTTCATAGGGGAACCGTTCCTGCAGTTAGTGCCAACATATCTAGCAAATACTTCACCATTCTGATTTTTGAACAGTTTATAGTTGGAGTCGAATGACTCATCAGAAGAATGAGGAGATTCACATGTAAAGCCAGATAAGTTAGATGGATCAACTGGAAGTCCCTTTGCAGCAACCCATGAGGTTTTGGGGTACTGCTCAGGCTTCCAATATGTTTCATCAGCATTGAGTTTCCTCTCAAAGGCAATACCCTCTTTCCTTGGGTTTCTGTTGAGGATATGCTTTTTAAGCACATCACAAAGAGTCTGATGCCCTTTGAGGCTTTTGTACATGCCTGTCATATACAATTCCTTCAGCCCTACATCGTCAGTGATACTAGCAATGTCCTCAGATGAAGAATTATTGATAGCAGAGGCAGGTGAAGAATTTGTAACATTTGAAGCATTTGAACATTCAGGTGAAGAATTAGCAGATTCACGTTCAATGCACTTTAAGCATGGAGGATAAAATTATTCCTGAGTAGCGCTGATTTGTTGAGCAAGTAATGAATCGCGCTCGTTCTAAAGATCTTCATAACTCACTCTTAGCTTCTCAAGATCTTGCTTTCTTTGAAGAAATTCATAAGAAAGCTTCTCGTGATCAGTTAAGAGGGTTTTATGATGACTTTGAAGGTTGTCAAACTTAGACTGAAGTCTCTGAAGATTTTTAGTTAAGTCTTTAGTGCCGTCCATTTCATCACCCAACATATCGTCACTTTTGTCTAGCATGTTTTGAAGTTTTTCAATAGCCTTTTGTTGTTTCACAGCAATCTTAGCAAGTTTAGAGTAGCTAGGCTTAAGATTTTCATCAGATTCATCCTCACTTGATTCAGAGGAGGGGTATTTAGTTACCTTAGCAGCCTTTGCCATGAAGCAATAGGTGGGAGCGTAGTCGTCATTGCCTTCATCAGCATTGTTGGTGTTGCCATTTTCTTCAGAGTTGAAGATAGACTTGCTGACAAATGCGGTAGCAAGAGCTAGACTTGCCATACCTGACTCAGACTCCATGGATGCCGCCTCTTCCTCATTATCCTCAGATTCAGCCTCAGAATACATTTCCTTGCCAATGAATGCCCGACCCTTCTTGGAGCTGCTCTTCTTGTGGGATGAAGACTTCGAGCATTTTGATGATGAAGACTTTGAAGATTTCTTCTTCTTCTTGGCATCATCATAACTGTAATCCTTGTATTTCTTCTTCTTTAGTTCCTTGTCCCACTGAGGACAATCTTGAATGTAGTGCCCAAGCTTCTTGCATTTGTGGCATAGCCTTCTCCTATAGTCACTTGATGAGGAATCACTGCTCCTTGAAGATTTTCCAAAGCGACCACGTCTTGAGAATTTCTATAACTTCTTCACGAGCAGTGCTAGCTCCTGGCTTAATTCTTCAGAATCACCAAGGCTACTACCAGAATCCTCACATTCCGATTCAGACACTGCCTTGGCCTTCAGGGCACGTGGTTTGCCATAGCTTGAGCCATAGAGATCTCTCTTTTCAGCAAGCTGGAACTCATGAGTATTTAGCCTCTCGAGGATATCAGCGGGATCTAGTGACTTGTAATCAGCACGCTCTTGAATCATCAGTGCCAGAGTGTCAAATGACGAATCGAGTGATCTCAGCAATTTCTTCACCACCTCATGATTGGTGATGTCAGTGGCACCGAGCGCTTGAAGCTCATTTGAGATATCAGTGAGGCGATCGAAGGTTTGCTGAAGATTTTCATTGTCGAGTCACTTGAAGCGGTTGAAGAGATTGCGAAGAACGTCAACACGAGAGTCACGTTGAGTTGAGACTCCTTCGTTTACCTTGGAGAGCCTATCCCAGATAAGCTTAGCAATTTCCAAAGCACTCACTCTACCATACTGCCCTTTACTCAAATGACCATATATGATATTCTTCGCTTGAGAATCGAGTTGCTTGAATCTCTTCACATCAGTAGCATTCAGGGAAGGTGTGACTGAGGGAACACCATTTTCTAGAACGTACCAGAGATCGTTGTCAATTGCTTCAAGATGCATTCGCATCTTATTCTTCCAGTAGGGGTAGTCCGTGCCATCGAAGGTAGGACACCCAGCAGAGACCTTGATCATACCTGCGGTCGACATAACTAGAACTCCAGGTGGTTAAACCAAAATCACACAGAACAAGGGAGTACCTTGCTCTGATACCAATTGAAAGTGCGTTATATCAACTAGAGGGGGGGGGGTGAATAGGCGATTTTTATGAATTCTTCACTGAGGAATTTGCCGGTGAGGAAATTCCTTAGCGAACAACTACTTGTAGCGGAATAAGTACTCAGAAGTAAGCATAACAGAATACACACATGGTCATCATGATGAAATGAAGACAAACACAGAGTATAGAAAGCGTAAACACATGATAACACAAGATGAAGACAAACAGACTGAAGAA
The DNA here is from genome assembly GCA_021437245.1 of Aegilops speltoides. Lineage (NCBI taxonomy): Eukaryota > Viridiplantae > Streptophyta > Magnoliopsida > Poales > Poaceae > Aegilops > Aegilops speltoides. Next base: position 6,007,994 of record CM038144.1, read on the forward strand.
ATTGAACTGAGGAAATTGAGAAAGTCTTCAGTCAAAGTCTTCAAACACAGATATGAACAAACACTCAACACAGTAATGAGGAAATGAAAGAGTTGAAAGAATAGAACCAGTAAAGTTGGTGAAGACAATGATTTGGTAGACCAGTTCCAACTGCTGTCTCAGTTGTACGTCTGGTTGGAGCGGCTGAGTATTTAAACTCGAGGACACACAGTCCCGGACACCCAGTCGCTGAGCACGCAGCTCAGGACACCAAGTCTTCACCGTATTCTCCTTGAACTAAGGTCACACAGACCTCGTCCAATCACTCGTGGTAAGTCTTCAGGTGACTTCCAAACCTTCACAGACTTGGTCACTCGGCAATCTACAATTCCTCTTGGATGCTCTAGACCATGACGCCTAACCGTCTGGAAGAAGCACAGTCTTCAAAGGTAACAAGCATCGGATCCACGCAGGATCAATCTCTTCAGTGATGCTCAATCACTTTGGGTTTGTGGGTGTTTGGGTTTGGATTTTCCTCACTCGATGATTTTCGCTCAAAATCCTCGGAGGATGGGTTGCTCTCAAATGACAAGTGTCAGTTTCTCTCGGAGCAGCCAACCAGCTAGTGGTTGTAGGGGGCGGCTATTTATAGCCTAGGGAGCAGCCCGACATGATAAGACATAAATGCCCTTCAATTATATGACCGTTATGTGGATAAGATATTTTGGGAGAGCTGGCGCGTAGCACAGCAACGGTCGGAAATTTGACTCTCAAATTCCTCAGGGCAATCATGTTCTCACTGTGTAGGCAATCCGCACTGGTGAATTCCTAACTCCTCAATCAGAACAAATTCCTCAGCGACCAGAAGAACTTCGTCTCTGTCATTGAAGAAATTGACTGAACTGTATGAGATTTCCAATGGCTTCACTCGAAGGGATTGGTAGGTGTAGGATTTTGAGTTGAGCATCACATGGAAATTTTTCCTTAGTATTTTCTCGACCCCCTTTAACAGTACGGTGTTTCCTATGACTCAAGAAGGAGAAAAACAAAACTGTGAAAATGACAGATTCAAGCTTCATATTCCACGCATGAATATCAAGTCTTCACGGACACACCAATTTCTTCACTTTCAAAGTTTTCATGAAAGGCTTCAGGAATACCAAAATCTTCAGTCGAAGATATTCATTTTTAGGGGTCGACTTTCTCTGTAAATATCAAACTCCTCATAGACTTATAGACCTGTGTACACTCATAAACACATTAGTCCCTTAACCTATAAGTCTTCAATACACAAAAATCACTAAGGGGCACTAGATGCACTTACGCCTGGTCGTGTCTGCGGGCGTTTGCGAGGTCGGATTTGCCAAGTCCGGTTGTAGATACTCTAAGCAATGCAGGTCCAAAATAATACTCGCAGGAGAGAGAAATGACACCATTGACGTCACCGTTCGATCACTAGGGCTTAGGGTTTCCGTCGAAGCAGCGGACATGTAGGCGAGAATGGTACCGACAACTCCTTCAACAAGATGACAACGCCCAAAGGAGTCGCCACCGTCGGGCAGGAAAATCCGAGCACGACTTTCGCCATCCTTCTCGCCACAGCCGAACAATCCATCTCGTGACACATCGGCCGAGACAGAGCCATGCTACCATCGCATGCAGCGGTCGAGCCACAAGCCGCTCCACCACCCACCGAGTCAAGCGGCCGCGCGTCAGACTGCCACTTGCCAAGCCCGCCACCGCATGCATTGGAGCACCGCCGACCGCCACCGAGATCCACCACCCGTTGGCCCTGAGGTGCCGCGAGAAAGGTCCCCGCTGCCGCCGTCGGCCGCACGAGCTTCACCTTGCGACTTCCAGCCGCGGTGGCGCTTAGGGTTTGAGGGGGAACCCCACGTCGCCCTAACCAAGGACGACGCAAGGGATGGTGTCCAAGCTCGCACACCCCGAGGATGGAATTTAAACCGATTAATAGGGTGTCGTACCGTGTTTTGGCGTGTATACTGCACTTCTAACCAACGAGCCACGCACCATGTTAGGGAGATCCAACACGGTCGCGACAGGATCATGTCGTTAAGCAACGAATGATTCGCCGTACACAAGTACAAAGCACTACGAGCTTAAAAAATTGGAGATGATATATATAATATAATGGACGATGTTCCGTTGTCGATAACCATACAGTAGGGCACTATGCTAACTACACAAATCCACATCGAATAATTAAGGAGATCGCGAGGCACATATGTCAACAAGATCACTTTGGAAAACAAGAACGGAGCAGCAGTATTTTACTTCCACGTGCAACCATGTGATCGCCCCTGTCTTTTTCTTTCTATGTTCTTTCAAGAAAATCAATGTTAAGTTGCTTCCAGATCATGAGTAGAGCTTATTTTGTACTCCCTCCGTAAACTAATATAAAAGCATTTAGATCACTACTTTAATGATCTAAACGCTCTTATATTAGTGTACAAAGGGAGTACGTGATATAGTATTATTTATGGATGGTGCTTTGTGTCGGTCGACAAGACTAGACGCGAGATTGATCGCCACGGGAGCCATTTGATATAGTTGCCTCTTGTTGTTGATCCCCCACCACCACCTCCCTCTCTCCGCTTCCTGTCTCACAATTCCCCTCCTCTCTACCAAACGCTCGCCGCCGCCCCACCCCCAATCCTGACCCTGCCCGCAACGCCACTGTCGTCATCTAGGTCCTTTTGGAAAACAAGAACCAATATTTTACTTACACGTGAAAGCATGTAATGTCTGTTTTGTTCATCCCAAAAAAAAAAACAATGTAAGGTTTGTCATCCAGCCCATTGCCATTACCTTTTACCTTAAAAAAAACAATGTAATTTTTCCATGTTGTAGGAAAAATAAATAGAATTACCAAAAAAAGTCTGAAAGAAGAGTAAAACACACAAAATCACCATCATGCAACCGAGTAAATTGTGAAAACGGTTGCTAAGAAAACACATAGGAAAAATTCTTTAATTTACCTAGTAAAAAGGCGGCGGCCAAAGGTTGCCATGTTCATGACAAGTTGAAAATAATGTTTGGCCATTTGTAAATTATTATATTTAGAAAAAAATCCATTTAAAACACAATCAAAAGTTGCCATGTGATATAGCCGAAAAAAATACTAGGTATGCTATCATAAAAAAACACAAAAAAGTTTGCCAAGGTCTGTGCTAAGGTAAATTGTCGTGCTGCATTTAAATAATTTGCAGTCATATCAAAATACATTGACCATAGTCTTTTTCAGATAAATTGCTTGAAAACGAAAATGATGAGGTATAAAAGAATAAATTGGCTATGGTCCCAAAGAACAATTGCCATGTTACAAAAAATAAAATTGCCACGGTTCAAAATGAATTTGCAATGGTCCAAAAATATAATTTTCCATTCAAAACATAAAAAAAAATCCATGGTCCATCATGAAAGTAAGAAAAAAATTGCCATGATCCAAAATATAATTTTTCCACGTTACAAAAAATAAAATTGCCATGGTACTAAAGATAAATTTGCTATCATGAAAGTAAGAATTTTTTTTGCCATGTTACAGAAAACAATGTCATGTGATCTTACTTTTAAAAAATTCCTAAAAGTTACAATGTGGTTTTGCAAAAAGAAATAAAATTGTCATGTCTCTTTAGAAAAATTCCTTGTTTTTTGTGAAAACATTTTTTCTTTATTTTTCCGCGGACAAGTAATAACAAAGTTAAGGAAACCGCCATGTTTTCTAGAATATTATGGAAAAACATTATACAATAAAAATCAAATAAAGGTTATATAGTTGCATATTATATGAAAAAATTGCCATGATTGAAATAATCGCTATAAATTTGCCATATGACAAGTAGCTATCTTTAATAAAATTTGAAATGTGTATGTGACAACAAAAATCAAATAAAAGTTATACAATTTTCACACTCCCCGAATGCGCTAGGGCCGCTCTCCTCGCTGTCGTCGCTCAATCTTAAGCACCCCGCAAGCCGAGGTACCCCCTGCAGTCGCATCCAACCTCCTCTTCCACTCCCCGCAACACTGCAACCTCCTTACCGCCATTGTGGACAAGCTTTTCCACCGTAGGGACCGAGCGTTAGCCGCATGTGACCCGCACACCGCCTTGCCGCTTTGGTTGCCATAGCTCATTTCGCAGTGCGTCGCCGACGGGTTTGAGGGCGGCCTCGCAAGATCCGCCGATTCCTCACCTTCCCAAGCTCCACCGCCGACCGTCTACACCGATCCCGGCTAGGATCCCGACACGTGTTGATCGGCCACCAACATCTCTCTCTCTCTCTCTCTCTCTCTCTCACACACACACACACACACACACACACACACACACACACACACACACACACACACACACACACACACACACACACACACACTAGCAGACGGGAACGAGAGAAAAGTGAGGGAGTTTGAGAGTTAAGGGGTAAGGAGAGAGGAAAAAGGGCACGAGCTCGTTCTCTCTGGTCGATACACAACAAAAACGTTTTCTTTTTATGAGGTGGCACTCGCACTTGCCCTAAGATTCGTACAGAGCATTTGACAGTAGCTAATACGTTCGCTCTGAATTGCTATAAATCCGACATCAGATTTATAGCATTTGGGTTCTCCCTTTTGATATCCTTTTTTTTTCATTATATCTCTAGGCATTTTTTTCATCAGTTTTCATAATAACTGCCTTAACTATCCCATTTTTATTGACTTGCCAAATAAAATCATGTTTTCTTTGGCAAACCAATAAGTTCTTACCAAATAAGCATGCATACCAAATAAAACCCTAGAATTTATTCGGACAGGTAAATCATGGCCATAATTTTATTTGATAGCCACCAATTTTACACAACCACACTAATATGAACAGGTAATTCCGTGCTAACGTGCTAGTAGAACAAATGAAGGAGAACAATTAAACCCATCATGGCAATTATCTAGTCACCTAATAAATACTCCCCGGTCTCATAATATAATAACGTTTTTGACACTAGTGTAATGCTAAAAACGTTTTTATATTTTGGGACAGATGGGGTAAATGAAGAAGGAGAACCGGACAAGCACGATCTCCGTCCAGAATTAACTGTCGCTGAAACGAGTGTATCTAGTGGCCCAAAATACAGCATGCCAAACACCTACTGTGAACACGCTTCCTTTTCTTCCGTTGCAAAAACAGGTAAACACACCTCCCATTCTTAGACCAAAAAGCCAACAAACAAACGCACGGAAAACGAAACAAAAATGTTTGGGAACCCACTCGCTCCCTCCCTCCCTCCCACTTCCTCTTCCTTCCTATTCCCACTTCCCCCCCCCCCCCCCCCAAAAAAGGTCACCAACCCAGAGCGCCCGGAGCACCACCAAACGCCGGCCGGACGCAGAGGTAGGCAGCGGCAGAGGCCCGGCGCGCCGGTCGGCCCCCTTCCATGCTCGCCGGCGCCGGCCGCCGCTGATGCCCAGCCCGCCCAAGGACCGCCCCGCCGGCCGCCTCGGCCGCCTCATCTCCGCGCTCCGCCCCGCGCGCGCCGGCCCGCTCCCCGTCCAGACCGGCTTCCCCACCTCCCTCGCCGACCTCTTCGTCAAGAACCATGGCCGCCTCAAGAAGCAGCAGGGCCCCTCCTCCAACAGGCGCAAGAGGCGCGGCGCTCCCCCTTTGCCTTCCCCGGAGCCCTCTCCCCCGCCTCCCTCTTCACCACCTCCGTCGCCCCCGCCGGCCGCCGTCTCCCCGCCGTCGACCCAGCCTGGGCCCGATCCTCCGCGGGCGGAGCCCGTCTGTCGCCCCGAAGGCGGGGCCGCAGGCCTCGGATTGGGGTTCCTCGCGCTCGTCGGCGTGGCGTCCCTCGCCCTCCTCGTGATCTGGAGCAGGAAGGTGGTTGCGGCCGTCACCGTCGCCGCCTTCTCGCTCTTCCTGCTGGAATCCGTCAGGGCGTCCCCGCTTCGCCGGCGGCCCCGGCCCCCGGCGCCCACCACGGAGCTGGACATCGACGGCCGCGGCTACGTCTCGCCGATCCGGGAGCTGGAGGCGGAGCCGGAGCCGCTGGGATCGAGCTTCTCCGACTCCGGCAGGGGTTTCAGCGCCTCCACCCTCGGCATTGACGAGAGGAGCGAGGCCGGCGAGGATTCGTGCGTTTGGGAGCCGAAGCCGAGGAAGAGGTCGCCGTGGAGGAAGCTGATCCCCAGGAAATTGCAGAGAGGCCGGAAGATCGGCAAGGACTCCGGCTCCCTCTCAAGTTCTTTCCGGTCAAGTTCCTTCCGCAGCGAGGTCAGCGTAGCGGATTCCACGGTCGGCGGCAATGCCATTGCCAGGGCGACGGATCCCCCGGATTGTCGCCGCGGCAGACGCAGCCAAGCGAACGCCAAGGCGGACGCCGTGGGCAAGTCGCCGGATTCATCGGGCCCTCTCCGCCTTGGCATGGTCGACGGCGGCATCAAATCGCGCGATTCGTCGGGCCCTCTCCGCCGTGGCATCATGGGCGACGGCGACGGCGCCGCCATCAAATCGGCTGATTCATCGGGCCCTCTCCGCCTTGGCATGGGCAACGGCGAGGCGCACAACAACGGCGCTTTGATGGAAATCGAGGAGCCGGCCGGTGTCGCCGGGGCGGACGGCGTAGGGGGAGCAGGAGGAGGAGGCCGGTTTCCCTTGGTAGCTGTGACCGTGGTCGTCCTCGTAGGCTTGGTCGCCGGGCGGCTCCCGGCCGTGGCGCTGACCGTGCTGGTCTGCGCGGCGCTCCAGAGACTGCGGTGGGACGGGACGGTGGTGCCGGCTTGGGAGGGGAGGGGAGGCGGTTAGAGCTTTCCATGGCGGGCGTAGGAGGAGCCTCCCGATCCCAAGGTTGATGTAAATTAGTGAGTGAGTGCCATTAAACAGCAGGAGTGAGTGAGTGGTGGTACTATAATCCTTACATACTTGTTCTTAAGTTATTCAAAAGCTTGAGCGCATTCCATGATCCTTCCCTGATGATCTCTCCTCCGGCAACGTAGTGGAATTCATCATCCAGTTCTTGTGCCGGGTTGTCGTTTCAGAGGTTCACGCCGCCAATGGCCGGTCTGTGCCATGGCCACAAGGTGTTGGGAGTGCAGATGGCATCTCTCCCAACACGACGAACAGAAACTTCGGCGTTTCAGTGAGAAGTAGTAGAGCGAGACAAAGCGCAAGCTCCGTCCATCCATATGGCTTTTTTGATCCGCGCCGAACGAAACGAAACAGCTTTGGATTCTTCCGTTGCTTGTCCGTGGCCGTGGCTGGACCGGGCTACGAAAAGCCGCATGCAGCGAAAGCAGAGGCGGCAGGCACGGAGAGCAGAGCAGGGCCATGGTTCCAAAGCGCGCGAGCGAGCGCGGAGGTTCGTGAATCACGAGGCCACGAATGGCATCGCTCGCTTTTCGCCGCGGCATGCGGAGCCGTTCTCCTTCTCCCTCTCCCGTGGCCGAACTCCGTCCGTCCACGGCGCAGCGCCGGTGGCGGATCGCGTCTCGAATCGTCCGTTCCGGCGATAGAAGCGAGGAGCGGATTCCCGTGATGCGCTCCATACGATTCCTCTCTTGCTAAATCAATCAATACGTAGCTTCCATTTGGACGGTCCAGCAGCTCCGAATCGTTCCTGCTCGCGGCCGGCCAGTCCACGGTAGGAGAAGTGGCTGTCAGATGAGATCATCGCGAGCGCGTCCTCCACGGCGTTGTTTATGCCGGTGATTGGGTTAGAATCCAGCGTCCTCCCGTCCGTCCTTGTCACGTTGCAGAACCACTCCGGCGAATGCCAAGACTCGTGTAAGTCAAGCAGTAAGTGGCGAGGCTTGTTTTGTTGGAAACTTTCACAAGCTTCTGTGTGGGAATTGATTCGCTGGTCAAAGTCTCGCCCGATTTTTGTGCTGGTTTGATTCCAGCAGTCCGCAGCTGCTACACCGGCTAAAAACTCCTTTTCTACAAAACTCATCGCCAAAGGTTGCTATCTGTTGGAGCATAGTGTCCAGACCTCTTCCTCTTTCATAGTTCCCTCTTCCTCTTCCATAGTTCCCTCTTCCTCTTCCATAGTCCAGACTTATGGAGCAACTGACTAAAGTATCCGAGCTAAGAGCCTTCGGTCCAAGACCCTGTCAATGCAGTATTAAAAAAGATTCTGCAGCCTACATCGATTCTCATATCTAAGGACTAAATAGTTTATACAAGAGGGGCTGTTGTAATATGTTGTCCATATACGCGAGCGGGAGTGTTAGAGTATAACGTCCGGTCCTCTCCCATATTTCGGACTTAAACACCTGATTTTTACAAGCTAATTTACAACATTAATATTACTGTTTCTATTTAGTTTAGCTTTAGAAAAAAGTTGAATTGCCCGCAAAATACAAAAAATATTATTTTTTAGAGTCTATTTTAGATACAGTTTCTAGGGAACTTACATGCTTTATTGGTAATTTATACTAAGCGAAATAGAAGTCAAGCCTGACAGCTCCATGCCCCACAATAATAGTGTGAGCTTCAAAAGTTGCATTTTTAGACAATAATTGTATCGTACTTTTAGACACTTGGCTGGCGACCAATCGCCATAACCGACGCCCTAGCTAAAGCATGAGCTTCAAAGTTTGATTACTTATAATGAAATTCATGTATAAAACTAGCATTCTCAAAGACACTTATGAACAAGGTATCACTTTCGCATAATTCAGTGGCAGAGTGAGGGGACCAGCCAGGGCCCACTCTCCCTCGCTCCGTAACGCCATGGGTTTGCTGCTAAAAGTCATATGACATGACGTGGGCCTGTCCATTTAGGACAATTTTTTCGTTGATGGATTTGCGCATTCTCGTCGTTTTATGTTGCCTTTTCCATCATTTTTCTTTTTCTTTTTCTTTTTACATTTATGTTTCATTTCATCTTATCTTTTAACTTTTTCATTTCCTTTTTTAAAATTCATGAATTTATTTCAATAGATGATAATTTATAGAAAGATGTGAATTTTTGAAATAGATGAATATTTTTAAAAATTCTTGAAGATTTATTCAGTTAGTGGTTATTTTCAAAAACTCTTTTGTTTTTTTAAAATTGGTTACCATTTCTAAAAGTCTTAAGTCTTTCTTTTTGTGGTAATACGTCCCAAAATCTCCCGTTATTTTAGAGCTAGTTTTTTCCCAGGAATGGGCGCAAATATATATTCTCGTGTTGATAGTTTTTGCCGGTTTACTAGGGACTAGTTTTTCTCCGTCGAGCGTGGAAGTTCTATTTGGGCCGGCCCAAGTAGTTGTTCCACGGGATCTCTTCCTTTACTCGGAGCCAAGAATAAGAGTTCCCCACCATTTAATGCAGTGTGCATCAAACAGATTCATTCGCTTTCGGAAAAAAATAATCCACCCAACTAGCCCGCTTCGGCGTGTGTGCACTTGTTGAGCTTATGGGTTGATTTTTTTGCAGGACTGGGAGCTCCTATTTGGCGTGGTACGCCTTGGGAAACCAGCCAACACACACCCACCGCTCCCCCACGCGCCATTCATGGCTGACCCATGTGCGGGGCGGGAAACCACCTGTTTTTTTTCATTTTGTTTTTCCTTTTCAATATATCTTCTTTAAAAAAAATTGGGATATGAATAATTGTGAATTTAGAAAAAAGGAAACCATAAAATGTTCTTGAATTCAAAAAATAACAAGATTTAAAAAATATTCAGGAAATCATAAAATGTTGGCACATTCAAAATATGTTTCTGATTTTGAAAAAAAGTTGTCTTATTCAGAGAAAGTTTGGGAAATAAAAAAATGTTCATTATTTTAAAAAACAAATGTTCATTATTTTGAAACAAATGTTTGTGTATCCAAGAAGTAATTGTGAATTTTTAGAAATTTTTCCGAACTCAAAAAATGATGATCAAAAATAAAAAAAATGTTGACAAAATTCAAAAGCGTTCTCTAATTTCAAAAATTCTAGCGAAATTTCAGGGGGAAAAAAATCCTTATTCACAAAATGTGCTTATATCCGAAAAAATTTCATGCCTTCCAAAAATTGTTGGTCAATACAAAATGTTTGTGAATTTTTTTTGCCAAATTAAAAAATATTCAAGATTTCCAGAAAACCGTTCGTGAATTAGATAAATTAGATAAATCAACAAAAAATAGTTGTACCATGGGAACTCTTTCTTTACTCAGAGCAAAGAATAAGAGTTCTCCACCATTTTAATGTTGTGTGCGTCAAACAAGATATATTCGCTTTCGGAACAAAAGAATCCGCCGAACTGACCCGCTTCGGCATGTGTGAACCTGCTGAGCTTATGGGCGAATTGTCTTGTAGGATGCCCAAATGCTAGGAGCTCCTATTTGGAGTGGCGCGCCTTGGGAAACCACGCAACGCACACACACACACACACACCGCTCCCCCACGCGCCCTTCATGGCCGAGCCATGTGCGGGGCGGGAAACCACCTGTTTTTTATGTTTATTTTTTTCATTTTGTTTTTCCTTTTCAATTTTCTTCTTTAAAAAAATAGGCATTTGAATAAGTTTTAATACGTTGAATGTTTCTCTAATGCACGCTGAATTTTTTTGAATTGTGAAGAAACTTTCAAAAATGTGATTTTTTTCAGAAATCACGAAGAAAATATGGGATTTCAAACTTTTCTGAAAACAAAGGATGAAAATAAAAACGAAAAAGGATAAAATAAAAAGAGCAGGAAAAGAAACAAAAAAAGAATAAAGAAAAAGGAAAATCAGAAAACCTGCAAAAGAAAAAAAAACGGTTTAGCGAACCTTCTAAAAGGTTCCCAAAACTGGTTTGCCTGGGACTGCTTTAACTCGTGAAGTGGGCCGGCATGTCGCGCGTAGTTGCTACCGCACTTCAGCGAAGCCGCGTCTCCCAGACGCACGTGCACGTCAAATAGGGATAGCCCGTGATTTTGGAAATTTGCTCCTCAATTTCAGAAATATTTGTGAAGTTTAAAAACGTTTAAATTGGAAAATGTCATGAATTAAAAATATGTTTGTGGACTTGGGAAATGTTCACGAATTAAAAAATTCACGAATCTACAAATGTTCAGTAATTACAAAAAATATTTTATTCTAAAAAAAGAATATAAAAAGTGTTCAAGAATTTGAAAATTTATTTGCAAATAGTTTTTTCTCAAGTTGAAAACATGCCCAAATTTGAAAAAAGTTTAACCATTCCATAAAAATGTTTGTGAATTTTAAAAAGTTCACGAGTTAAAAAATGTTCATGAATTCACAACATGTCCAAAAATTTGCAAAATGTTCATGAACTCTGAAAATGGTTTTCAATTCAAAAAAAAGAAAGGGGAAACAGAATACCAAAAAAGAACAAAAGGAAAAAATAAAATATAAAATTCTAAAGAAAACTGATAAGATGTTTGAAGAGACAAAATAAAACCTTACGGGAAGCTTTCAAACCAGACGGGGTGTTCTAGAAGGTTCTTAAAACCAGCGCTGGCCTCTCGTTTCCTCTCGCTATATGAGCCGACCTGGTAATAGCGTGTACTGGGCGATCCATCTATATTGCTCGCGCAGTCAGGGAGCAATCAGTGGAGTTCTATATGGCACATCAAGGTTCCCCCTAAGCTGCGAGTGTTTGTATAGAGGTTTGCAAGACAATCTATACCATGTGGGATTCTACTAAACCACCGGAACATGGCGACGACCGAGACTTGTACTTTGTGCGGGGCTCAGTATACTTGGAGACACACCCTACTTTTATGTCCGATGGCGAGGAGCGTATGGGCACTGGCTCCTGAACATATTGTAAGTTATGACATGGTGGGTAAACCAACTTATGACACCGGGCACTAATACATGGGATGTATAGCTTATTAAGCAGATCTTCCAACCTTTTGACATGGATGTAATATGTAACATCAAACTGCCTACTTCGGAAGCCGTGGATTGTGTGGCATGGCGCTTTGAAAAGACCGGGAAATTTAAGGTCCGTAGCGCCTACAAGCTAGCAACAAGCATCGAGGGTGGAGATCTCCAGGTGGCTTCAGATCGGGCCCTATGGGATTCTATTTGGAGGGTTGAGGTGTCAGAAAAGATAAAAATCTTTGGATGAATAGTCGCTACAAAGTCTCCTGCTACAAACCACGTGGCACATGTGTTAAGCAATCCAAACTATTAAAAAAGTTCTCCTGTTACAAAGCAAAATTAATGCAAAAGAACAATTGTTATGGGTGATGTTTGTGAAGTGTGCGGCAACACCGAGAATGAACATCACGCTGTCATTGAGTGCACAATTGATACGTCCATTTTGCATCATGGTTACCTATTGTTATTTATTATATTTTTATGCATAATAATGCTTTTTGGAGTAATTCTAATGCCTTTTCTCTCATAATATGGAAAGTTCACACAAAGAGGGAGAATTCCGGCAACTGGAAATCTGAACCTGAAAAAGCTACGTCAGGCCACCTATTCCGCACAACTCCAAATGAGCTGAAACTTCATGAGGAATTTTTATGGAATAAATAAGAAATAATGGCGCAAATAACGATCGGAGGGGGCCACCTGGTGAGCACAAGACACCAGGGCGCACCAGGGCGTCCAGGCGTGCCTTGGTGGGTTGTGCTCAGCCCAGCCCACCTCCGGTGCCCATCCTTTGGTATATAAGTCATTTTGACATAGAAAAAAAGAGGAGGACTTTCGGGACGAAGCGCCGCCGTCTCGAGACGGAACTTGGGCAGGGGCACTTTTGCCCTCCGGTGGAGCGATTCCACCGGGGGAACTTCCCTCCCGGAGGGGGAAATCATCGTCATCATCAGCACCAACAACTCTCTCATCTTGGGGAGGGCAATCTCCATCAACATCTTCGAAAGCATCATCTCCTCTCGAACCCTAGTTCATCTCTTGTGTTCAATCTTTGTACCGGAACTATATATTGGTCTTTGTGGGTGACTAGTAATGTTGATTACATCTTGTAGTTGATTACTATATGGTTTATTTGGTGGAAGATTATAAGTCCAGATCCATTATGCTATTCAATACCCCTCTGATCTTGAGCATGATTATCATTTGTGAGTAGTTACTTTTGTTCTTGGGGTCACGGGAGAAATCTTGTTGCAAGTAATCATGTGAACTTGATATGTGTTCGATATTTTGATGGTATGTATGTTGTGATTCCCTTAGTGTTGTCATGTGAACGTCGACTACATGACACTTCACCATATTTGGGCCTAAGGGAACGCATTATGGAGTAGTTATTAGATGATGGGTTGCGAGAGTGACAAAATCTTAAACCCTAGTTTATGGCTATTCCGTAAGGGACTGATTTGGATCCAAAAGTTTAATGCTATGGTAAGAATTTATGCTTAATACTTTTCCCATAGTTGTGGATGCTTGGGTGGGGGTTAATCATAAGTAGGAGGTTTATTCAAGTAAGGACAACACCTAAGCACCGGTCCACTCCGCTTCATCGTTCTGCTAACCTTGCATCACTGCAAGTACTTCCCGACCGCTCCGCTTCCTTATATGTCCTTTCAATAGTGCGCACATAGTTGGAATCAGGCGGAGGCGGTGGTGGTCGCTTCAGGGCATCGATAGTCCGCTTCACTTTCACCGGATCTACTGTTTCCTTCGGAGGTGGAGGTTTCCGTGCAAAAAAGTCCCTCACTTGGGCACGACCGATGTCCTCGTTTTCCTTGTCGGCCCTCTCATATGGTAACTTTTCCAGAGCCTTGAGAGATGGACCGTATTTGAATTGCTTCCCTCCTCTGCTTGTACTGCTAGCTACCGGAGCGATGACCTCTCTCTTCCGCCATTGATGACGCAGCGGAGTCCGCTGACACGCCGGAGGAGGCGGAGTGCTCCGACATGCCGGAGGAGGCAGAGGAGGAGTGGTAGTGCCCACACACGCCGGAGGAGGCGGAGTGCTCGTCGGAGGAGGTGAAGAAGGAGCCGGAGTGTCGTCACGTGCCAGAGGAGACGGATGAGGAGGCAGAGTGCCCTGATCACTCGCCGGAGGAGGAGGCGGAGTGCCCTGACTCACCGGAGGAGGAGGAGGCGGAGGCGTCCAGTTTGGAAGCTTGATGTACTCCTTCCGCCATAGACATGGAGTCTTCAGAGCAAGACCTATCTGAATCTCCCCTTCACCTATAGGGTGGTCAAGCTCGAGATCCTCAAATCCCTCCATTAATTCATCCGCCATCACAACAGCATAGCCATGTGGAATCGGACGGGAGTGAAAATTTTAGTCGGGTTGAGGAGGTGCAACAGAGCCGACAACCGCCTTCAAGGTGAGGTTTTGGCATTTCATCATAAGCTGGCAATGTTGAGCCTCCGTGATAGCATCCACGGGGTAGCTAGGAGCCGGGAAGTCAGGCTACTGAATGAGCTCCGTGGAAGCCATGCTGCTGCTCCGCTAAGATGGCTGGGTAGCTTCGTGCCACTGAGATGGTTGGTCGGCAACTCACTGGTTCTCAACTTGTTCCTCTAGCTTTAGTACTCTTGCATTGAGCTTCTACATTTCGCTCAACTCCTATTTCCTCTTCCTCTCCCGGGTTTTGTAACCGCCTGCGTCGGGAAACCCAACCTTCCACGCAGCAGAGCCTGGTGTGCCTCGTGTTTGTCCAGGGTGCTCATGATTCCCGAGGGCCTCAGTCAGCTTGTCATTCTCTCTGTCGGGAATGATGTCCCTTCCAGCATTGCGACAATATACTTCTGAAGCTTCTTGACGGGTATTGCAAGTTGCTCGTCCGTCCAACGACACTTCCCTGTTTAGGGTCCAAAGTTCCCCCAACCCCGAAGAACCAAGTCCTTGAATGGTCTGGCCAGTTCAATGTCTTTGGTTCGACCTCTTTAGCAACCAGGTCATTCTCATCTTTGTCCCACAACTGTCGGGCTTTGAGGTAGCCGACTGACCCCGTGCGATGGTGATACAGCTTCTTTGCAGCATTTATCTTGTTTATCTCTAACATTTCTTACTCTTGTCCGATGTCTTGTAGGCCACAAATGCGGTCCAGTGATATCTTATCTTCTCAAATCGACCAATGAATTTTGGAGCCTTCCCTTTGTCGACAAACGTCGATTTCAACTCATTCTTCCACCCTCATGAATATATCTGCCATCTTCTTAAGACCACACGCCTTGACCAGTGGTTCTATAACTGGCTTATTCAGATCCTCCGGCGGTAGGGTGAAATTTGCCTTCAGCAAGGTCCAAAGATCATCTTTCTGTCTATCGATGACATAAGAAACTTGAGGGTCTCCGTTCTTAGGCTTATTCCATAGCTGGATGCTGGTCGGGATGTTGTCCCTAACAATAGCTCCGCACTGAGCAGAAAATGCATCCTTGGTCCGCCTGGGTTCAATCGGTTGGCCATCATCCGCGATTGCTGTGATCGTGAACCTTTCATCCTCATGCAACCTTTTCTTCGGGCCTTGTCTCAGTACCGAAGTTTGGCTCGATCCAGAGGGCTATAAAAGAATAAATAAGAGTTAATACATGTACACACCAAAACAATTAATGCATCAATTAGCTAGTCAGCATAGGCTTAATTAATATATATACCTCGCCAGACTTTGCAACAGGTCCTGACTCCGTTCGGTCACCGGAGTCGTCATCACGGTCTCCTTCTTCCACCGGCATTCGGTTGCCGGAGCCATCATGATCATTTCTTTCCTCCTCCATTGTTCGATCACCGGAGCCTGCTTCATCCTCTCCTTCCAGGCCATCGGTATCGCTGAGAAATGACAAGACATCACCTCCGTCGAAGCTTATATCCCCCAACAGTTGTTCTCTTTCCAAGTCTCTTTGTTGATCCATAGTTTCTGCAAATATTACAATATGGCAATTAATATACAAACATGAGAGATGGATATATTAGTGGCAAACATAGACCTAGCTCGCTAATCACAACAAGGAATATTAATTAGTGGCCTCGACGCTTCTACGGTTTGGGGTGGCCTCGACAACGCTTCTAGGGTTTGGGGTGGCCTCGACGACAACACTCTTTTAACTCGGTAAATTTGGGTGGCCTCGACACTTCTAGGGTTTGGGGTGGCCTAGGCAATGCTACTAGGGTTTGGGGTGGCCTCGACACTTCTAGGGTTTGGTTGGGCGAGAGGGGGTTGATCGACGTCTCCCCTCATGTTGGAGAGTTACCAGAGTTCTCTCATGAATGTCCGACATCTGGACCACCTCTCTCATGAATGTCAAACAACGGATTTAACAAAATGGCGTCATTCTGGATGTGCAGAAAATGGTCCGTATTTTTTCCTGATCTCATCTACCCTTCTATATGTCACGTTGTATAGTGTCAAAGGATTCAAGAAATCCATGGCTTCATCATTAGACGGAAGTAACAGGCGCATAATGGTACGAAGTTCTCCAAAATTGTTTTGGAACGGAGTCCCGGATAAGATAATTAGCTTTTTCGTTCATTCCTTTTGCTAATAGAGTTTTATAAAATCTTTTTAGTTGATTCTTTTTGATATTGAAGAATATTATAGTTTTGTTTTAGTTTATCATAACAGAATATTTTAATTGATTGTTTTTATTTCATTCTTTTTGCTATTAGTTCATTCTTTTTGCTATTACTTCATTCGTTGAGCTAAATGACCCTGAAATTGAAAAGCACTACAAATGAACTCTGAAAAGGTTGAAAGTTGGCATGGTATCATCATTTCACCCACATAGCATGTGCTAAAAAGTTGAGAGGGTTACGGCAAAAACTGGATGCACTTCGTGTACAAAACGGACAATCTCTTTTGAAGTATCAGGGTTTCATATGGAAACTCATATATTACAAAAGACATTTCATTTCTTCACATGTAGCTGCAGTGATATTCTAGATCAAAGGCATCATCATAATAGTTGTGGAAAGAAAGTCTTCACTTTTTCTTCGCTTGTATCCTTTGCTTATTGCGGCGTAATCATGGATAATCTTCATCATTTAATATGGTGCTTGGGTCAGCCTTGACTTTGAAGGGAGGAATTTCATGAAATTTTTCATAATCTTCAGACATGTTTGTCTTGCCCTCCAATCCCACGATGTCTCTTTTTCCTGAAAGAACTATGTGTCGTTTTGGCTCATCGTATGATGTATTCGCTTACTTATCTTATCTTTTTCTCGGTTTGGTAGACATTTCCTTCACATAGAAAACCTGCGCCACATCATTGGTTAGAATGAATGGTTCGTCTGTGCACCCAAGACTATTCAGATTCACTATTGTCAATTGTAGGATCGTTGAAGGCAAGAGTGTCTAGAGGGGGGGTGATTAGACTACTCGACAAGATAAAAATTTAGCCTTTTGACAAGAACAAGTTTTGGCAAGTTCACAAAGGAGATCAAGTCAAGCATCATGCAAACAAGTCAAGTAGCATACTACACATGCAATTCTAGAGTAATGGGCAGCGGAAAGTAGATTGCACAAGTAGTAAAGAGAGGTGGAGAAGAGCAAACGCAATTTGGAGACACGGAGATTTTTCTCGTGGTTCCGATAGGTGGTGCTATCGTCAATCCACGTTGATGGAGACTTCAACCCACGGAGGGTAACGGCTGCGAGAGTCCACGAAGGGCTCCACCCACGAAGGGTCCACGAAGAAGCAACCTTGTCTATGCCATCATGGCCTACGTCCACGGAGGACTAGCCTTACTCGGGGTAGATCTTCACAAGTAGGCGATCTCCTTGCCCTTACAAACTTCTTGGTTCAACTCCACATCTTGACGGAGGCTCCCAAGCGACACCTAACCAATCTAGGAGGCACCACCCTCCAAAAGGTAATAGATGGTGTTGGTGATGATGAACTCCTTGCTCTTGTGCTTCAAATGATAATCTCCCCAACACTCAACTCTCCTCACCGATTTGGCTGTGGTGGAAGAAAGGATTGAGTGGAAAGCAACTTGGGAAGGCTAGAAATCAAGTTTCATATGGTGGGAGTGGAGCAACTTGATCTCAACACAAGGGTAGGTAGTTTTCTTCTCGTAAATGTAAGGTAGGAGTGGTAGTTCTTTCGATGGCTCTCTTCACGAATGAAGAGGAGGTGGAGGGTATTTATAGCCTCCACACAAAATCCAACCGCTACACACATTTGACCAATCTCGGTCGGACCGAAGTTGACAACTCGGTGAGACCGAAAGTTCAAATCTTGTGAGCGTTGGGATTTTCGTGGGACCGAAAATACAATCTCGGTTAGTCCGATTCTTCCAAAGTCTAGGGTTTGCCAATCTCGGTGGGACCGACTTTATCATCTCGGTGACACCGATTTGAGTCTGAAGGTTCTGAAGGTTGGCAACACTAGTTTCGTAAGACCGAGTTTGGAATCGGAAAATCCGAAATTTCTAGGGTTTGGGTATATGGCTGAGGTGGTTCATCTCGGTGTGACTGAGTTTAGAGAATCGGTGGGACCGAGATTACTTATGAGTATATGTTGGAATGAAAGATTGCTGATAGTTTGAGAGATAAATCACTAAGCACTTTGAGCAACCAGATCATCATCATAACCTCATCCCCTTTTAATAGTATTGGCTTTCCTATGGACTCAATGTGATCTTGGATCACTAAACCAAAAATGGAGTCTTGAGCTTTTGCCAATGCTTTCCTTAGCATCCTAGGGGTCCACCTTTCCAGACCTTTTGCCATGCCAGAGTGATTGACTTTCCTGAAACATACTTGATAGAAGCATTAGTCCAACCACAAAGTATGTTGTCATTAATTACCAAAACCACCCAGGGAGCAAATGTGCTTTCAATCTCCCCCTTTTTGGTAATTGATGGCAACACACAAAACAGGACATCAAAGCTTACTGGAATAGAGACAGAATTATCACTAAAGCTTTGACAAACATGTAGTACACAGGCTCCCCCTACAAGTGTGCAAGATTTTCATAGATTATGGTTTTGGACTACCACAAGCACACAAGAGAGAAGAACAAGATGTGCTACATGCAGCTTGGCTATATGCATCAGAGCAGATGAGGATAAGTAAGTGATAATGCATATGTGCATGGTGATATCTTGCAAACAAGTATTCACAAGCAAGTCACCATCATGCACATTCTGCAAGATGCATATACTTACCTTGAGGTTCCTTAGCATTGTACCTGAAGAAATAAGCTTGGGAAAACAAGGTTAGATAACACAAGAGTATTTCTTCATCCAACTGCAAGGACATCAAAAGTACCAAGCCAGGGATGACATGTATGAAGAGTGTCTCATGTTGAGCACTAGCTTGAATCAGCAAACATGTCTCCCAAGACTAAAAGATTTTCAATAAGCTCTGAGAGATTTTGCTTTTCATAAGATACCAATTGTGAGAGCGAAGAAAGCAAAATCAAAAGAATGATGCCAAATGTAATATCCAATGTGAAATACGGCAAAGCTTTGATGTGATCCTCTCCCCCTTGAGGTAAGACTTTTCTTCTTCTCCCTTTAAATCTTCCAATCTCCCCCTAAGCTCCCCCTAAATCTTCTCCCCCTTTGACATCAAGTGCCGAAAAGGACAGTAAACTAGGAAGGTCAGAAAAGATGGAAGGAAAGAAGTGGGATCCTTAAGTATCACAACTGAGCAAATTAAGTTTGCAAAATAAATCATTTTGTTGAGCTGCAGAAGATGATATCTTGGTGAATGTAAATCGGTGACACCGAATTGATATAGATCGGTGAGTCCGAAGGTCAGAGACTTAGGACAGATCCTTTTCGGTTAGACCGAAGTATTTGAATCGGTGACGCCGAGTTTAATTCCAAGGAAATATAGAAATAATTCAGCTCACTTTGCAAGGAGTGTTTCAAAAGATTTGCAATGAATTTGTAAAGGATTTTCAAGGAATGGATCAGAGCCAAAAGGATATTCACAAGAACAGAAGAAATAGAAATGAAAAAGATTGCTAGATGAAGTTTTTTTTAATAAGCAAGAAAACTCAATGAGAGAGCATAAGAGAAAAACAGAAAAACTCCAAGACATGTGTACTTCATCTAGACAGGGGTCGGCGACTAAGTCACCTATGTTTGAGTATATTGACTTAGGAGTCAAATGAGAACATTTGATCATAGGTCATACTCATCGTTTAAGCTCGAAATGGGGTTGCCATTTTTCGATTAAGCATTTGATGTGATCACATCTTATGAAGCTACTTGTACTCATGTCTTTGAGCAAAGCTTCTTCAAGATGTGAAGAACATACCTTGGGCTTGTTGTTGCTTTGCTCATGTAGGTGAACTTGATGTAGATGCTCATAGAATGTGAAGTCGGAGCACCATTTCCAATTGTGTAGTTCATCTTCCTACATGGGTTAGGCAAGCAAGGAAATACTCAAGAATATCCAAGATGACAATAGTGAAATACTAGATGTATTAGGTGTCAAAAAGGATATGTGAAATTTTGTTCCTTGAACTCAACATCCCAAAGGACTAGATACTTGGTCAATGACAAGATTACTCATGATTTGAGTGTGTGATAATCTTGTGGAATGTAGACCATCCAAGTACCTGCAAGGAGTTTGATGCAATACAAGGGGGCAAATGTGTCCAAGACATATGATCATCATCATAAGAGAAATATCAAGGATTAGTCAATTAGGCTCATGCCTTGCATGCATCAATGGAATTTTCACTCCAAGTTTGAAGCATCAATGATGTTCAACTCGCTCCTTAAGCGACAAAACACTTTCTCATCAAGTGGTTTTGTAAAGATATCTGCAAGCTGTTTGTCGATCGAACATGCTTAAGATCAATGTCACCCTTAGCAATGTGATCACGAATAAAATGGTGACGAACTTCAATGTGTTTCGTGCGAGAGTGTTGCACGGGATTGTGTCCAATCTTAATCGCACTTTCATTGTCACAAAGCAAAGGAACATGTCTCGCATGTATCCCATAATCCTTAAGCGTTTGTGTCATCCATAGCAACTGAGCACAACATGAACCAGCAGCAATATATTCTGCTTTGGCGAGAGATAATGATATCAATTTTGTTTCTTGGAGGACCAAGATACAAGGGATCGACCGAGGAATTGACACGCACCGAAGTTGACTTTCTATCAATCTGTCTCTCGGCATAGTCCGAGTCGGAATAGCCAACAAGATCGAAAGAGGCCCTCTTAGGATACCAAATGCCAAAGTTAGGTGTGTGTATCAAATATCTCACAATTCTTTTAACAGCTTTAAGATGACATTCTTTAGGGGCTGCTTGATATCGAGCACACATGCATACACTCAACATTATGTCAGGACGAGAAGCACAGAGATATAGTAGAGAACCAATCATGGATCAATAAACCTTTTGATCAACAGGTTCTCCATCTTTGTCAAGTCATTATGTCCACTAGTAGGCATGGGGGTTTTCATACCTTTGCTTTCTTGCATGTTGAACTTCTTGAAGAGATCCTTGGTGTACTTTGTTTGTGAGACAAAGGTACCCTCCTTAGATTGCTTGATTTGCAACCCAAGGAAGAATTTGAGTTCACTCATCATGGACATCTCATACTTCTCCGACATAAGCTTTCCAAACTTCTCACTAAAATGAGGGTTAGTTGAACCAAAGATAATATCATCAACATATATTTGGCACACAAATAGTTCACCATCAACCCTTTTCGTGAATAGCGTTGAGTCTATTTTTCCAATCTCAAATCCTTTTTCAAGAAGAAAGCTAGTCAAGCATTTGTACCAAGCTCTAGGAGCTTGTTTAAGACCATAAAGAGCTTTGTGCAACTTGTAAACATGATTAGGCTTTTTAGGATTTACAAATCCGGGAGGTTGTTTCACAAATACTTCCTCCTCAATTTCACCATTTAGGAAAGCACTTTTAATGTCCATTTGATAGAGAGTAATGTCATGGTGGTTGGCATAAGCAAGAAGAATGCGAATGGACTCAAGTCTAGCAACGGGGGCATAGGTCTCACCATAGTCCATACCTTCGACTTGTGTGTAACCTTGAGCTACAAGACGAGCCTTGTTGCGGATGACTTGTCCATCTTCATCTTGCTTGTTCCGAAACACCCATTTGGTTCCAATGACGTTTTGGTCATCATTGGGCTTCTCTACCAAAGTCCAAACGTTGTTCCTCTCGAAGTTGTGTAGCTCTTCATGCATAGCGTTCACCCAATCCGGGTCTTCAAGCGCTTCTTCTACCTTCATAGGTTCAAGACTAGAAATAAATGAGTAATGCTCACAAAAGTTAGCTAAACGAGTTTTAGAGCGAGTAATTCTCCCGGAGTCGATGTCATTCATCATTTGTTCCACGGGATGATTCTTCTTGACTCTTGCTCGAACTCGAGACAGCTTTCGTTGTGGTTGAGGTTGAGCTTCCTCATCATCCTCTTCTTCTTCTTCTTCTTCATTGTTGTTGGTGTTGTCTTGAGGTGGTGGAGAAGGAGGTTGAGGTGGATCTTCTTGTCGCACTTCCTCATCTTGGTGAGTTCCACTTGTGGAGGCCTCCATGTTGCCTTGAGGTTCATCTTGCCGTGAGGTAGGGGGCTCCACATATGTAGATGAGGTACTCTCCTTCACTTCCATGGGACGAATCTTTCCAATGGATAAATCTTGAATGGCTTCCGATGGGTCCTTGTCTCCTACATCAATAGGCATTTGCTCTACTTGCGAGCCATTAGATTCATCAAACTTCACGTCTACCGTCTCTTCAACCTTTCGGGTGAAATTATTGTAGACACGGTAGGTGTGAGAGTTTGATCCATAACCGAGGAAAAAGCCTTCATGAGTTTTAGGAGCAAATTTAGACCGACGATGCTTATCAAAGATATAGCATTTTGAACCAAAGACACGAAAGTATCCCACTTGGGGTTTGTTACCCGTGAGGAGCTCGTATGAAGTCTTGCCGAGGAGCTTGTGAAGATAAAGCCTGTTGATAGCATGACAAGCTGTCTCGACGGCTTCACCCCAAAAGTGCTTCGGTGTCTTGTATTCATCAAGCATCGTTCTCGCCATCTCAATGAGCGTTCGGTTCTTCCTCTCAACAACTCCATTTTGTTGAGGAGTATACGTAGTCGAGAACTCATGTAGAATCCTTCCTCATCGAGAAAAGAGTCCACATGGGCGTTCTTGAACTCCGTTCCATTGTCGCTCGAACTTTCTTGATCTTCACCTCGAATTGATTTTGGGCCTTTCGGCAAAGGTTTTGAAGATTCTCTGAACACGTGACTTGTCATCAAGGAAAAATACCCACGTAAATCTGGAATAATCATCAACAATAACTAGACCAAAGGAGTTACCACCAAGGCTTTTGTAAGCATTGGGACCGAAAAGATCCATATGAAGAAGTTCAAGCGGTCTCCTTGTAGTCATGATGTTCTTCACGGGATGACTTCCACCTACTTGTTTTCCTGCTTGACAGGCACTACAGAGTCTATCTTTGTCAAAGAAAACATCTTTAACACCAAGAATGTGATCACCTTTGATTAGCTTATCTAGATTACGCATACCAACATGTCCAAGCCTTCTATGCCACAACCAACCTTTAGCAGATTTAGCAATGAAGCAAGTTCTAGGTTGAGCTTTCTTAGTGAAATCAACGATATATAGGTCACCTCTACGAATACCGGTAAATACCATGTTATGATTGTCACGACGAAAAACTTGGCAATCTACTTCGATGAATAGCACATTGAATCCAAAGTCAGCTAATCTAGACACGGAAAGTAAATTGTATCCAAGTGATTCAACAAGCATGACATTTTTAATGGAGCTATCATGAGATATGGCCACCTTACCAAGGCCAAGTACCTTACCCTTGGAGTTGTCTCCAAAAGTCACATACTTGCGTGGACCATCGTTCTTTGCAAGCTCTCGAAACATGTCTTCATCTCCGGTCATGTGATCGGTGCATCCACTATCAAGAATCCACTCTTTTCCACGGATATGTAGTCTCTCGATTTGCCATAAGATTGAGACTCTTCATGATCTTGTCTAGCTCGGTGTCCGAATCGAGTGTCGTCATCATGCTCATGCTCATCATCATATTGACCCATAGATAATTCATCATCAATACCTAGGTCAACTTGACAATGACTTGCATCAGTTTTGTCAATGTGATAATAATCATCGGAATGCAATACAAGAGCATTTCTTATTAGAACATTGATAAGTCCGGGATCACCCTTCTTTTTCATAAGATCACGAAGCTCAAAGAAGCATTTATCAAAGTTGGGATCATTGGGGCGCATCATATCAAACTCAATAGTCTTGTATAGAATTTCATCAAGACCTCTCAAGGAGTAGTCTGGATAAAGTTCTTCCAAGAATTTCCACATAGCATAGGCGCACTCAAAGTTTGTGACAAGCTCAAGCAAGTTATCGGGCAAACCTCTAATGATAAGATTTACGGTTCTAAGGTTACGAAGCAAATCAAGCTCTTCATCCATAGTAGGGTGCAAGGGGTCAAATGGAGGTACATATGGGGTTTCAACATATTTGCGCAAGTTGTACATCTTAAAGATAGCAAGCATTTCAATCCTCCACGAGTTATAGGACACTCCATCAAGAATAGGCACTCTATGGTGACACTCCCAAACGTGAACCGTCCATCTTCCTCCAATGGTGTGCAAACCAAAGCAATGGAGACCAATGCTCTGATACCAATTGTAGGATCGTTGAAGGTAAGAGTGTCTAGAGGGGGGGTGATTAGACTACTCGACAAGATAAAAATTTAGCCTTTTGACAAGAACAAGTTTTGGCAAGTTCACAAAGGAGATCAAGTCAAGCATCATGCAAACAAGTCAAGTAGCATACTACACATGCAATTCTAGAGTAATGGGCAGCGGAAAGTAGATTGCACAAGTAGTAAAGAGAGGTGGAGAAGAGCAAACACAATTTGGAAACACGGAGATTTTTCTCGTGGTTCCGATAGGTGGTGCTATCGTCAATCCACGTTGATGGAGACTTCAACCCACGGAGGGTAACGGCTGCGAGAGTCCACGAAGGGCTCCACCCACGAAGGGTCCATGAAGAAGCAACCTTGTCTATGCCATCATGGCCTACGTCCACGGAGGACTAGCCTTACTCGGGGTAGATCTTCACGAAGTAGGCGATCTCCTTGCCCTTACAAACTTCTTGGTTCAACTCCACATCTTGACGGAGGCTCCCAAGCGACACCTAACCAATCTAGGAGGCACCACCCTCCAAAAGGTAATAGATGGTGTTGGTGATGATGAACTCCTTGCTCTTGTGCTTCAAATGATAATCTCCCCAACACTCAACTCTCCTCACCGATTTGGCTGTGGTGGAAGAAAGGATTGAGTGGAAAGCAACTTGGGAAGGCTAGAAATCAAGTTTCATATGGTGGGAGTGGAGCAACTTGATCTCAACACAAGGGTAGGTAGTTTTCTTCTCGAAATGTAAGGTAGGAGTGGTAGTTCTTTCGATGGCTCTCTTCACGAATGAAGAGGAGGTGGAGGGTATTTATAGCCTCCACACAAAATCCAACCGTTACACACATTTGACCAATCTCGGTCGGACCGAAGTTGACAACTCGGTGAGACCGAAAGTTCAAATCTTGTGAGCGTTGGGATTTTCAGTGGGACCGAAAATACAATCTCGGTTAGTCCGATTCTTCCAAAGTCTAGGGTTTGCCAATCTCGGTGGGACCGACTTTATCATCTCGGTGACACCGATTTGAGTCTGAAGGTTCTGAAGGTTGGCAACACTAGTTTCGTAAGACCGAGTTTGGAATCGGAAAATCCGAAATTTCTAGGGTTTGGGTATATGGTCGAGGTGGTTCATCTCGGTGTGGTGAGTTTAGAGAATCGGTGGGACCGAGATTACTTATGAGTATATGTTGGAATGAAAGATTGCGATAGTTTGAGAGATAAATCACTAAGCACTTTGAGCAACGGATCATCATCATAACCTCATCCCTTTTAATAGTATTGGCTTTCCTATGGACTCAATGTGATCTTGGATCACTAAACCAAAAATGGAGTCTTGAGCTTTTGCCAATGCTTTCCTTAGCATCCTAGGGGTCCACCTTTCCAGACCTTTTGCCATGCCAGAGTGATTGACTTTCCTGAAACATACTTGATAGAAGCATTAGTCCAACCACAAAGTATGTTGTCATTAATTACCAAAACCACCCAGGGAGCAAATGTGCTTTCATCAATCCGTACTATGGTTCTACCTGTACCCCGCCTCCTGACAGATTAACCCATTTGCACTGAAACAAATGGACGTAAAAATCATGTCCATAATCAAGTTCCCATATGTCCACTATGTAACAACAATATGTGTCCTTCATGGCTGACCCAAGTGCGGGGCGCGAAACCACCTGATTTTTATTTTGTTTTTCCTTTTCAATATATCTTCTTTCAAAAATCGGGATATGAATAGTTGTGAATTTTTTTAAAAAAATAGAAACCACAAAATATTCTTGAATTCAAAAAAATATATCAAGATTTAAAAAATATTCGGGAAATCATAAATTGTTGGCCCATTCAAAAAATGTTTGTGATTTTGAAAAAAAGTTGTCTTTTTCAAAAAATGTTCGGGAAATAAAGAAAATGTTCATTATTTTGCCAAAAAAAATTGTATTCAAGAAGTAATTGTGAATTTGTAGAATTTTTTGCGAATTCAAAAGATGATCATCAAAAATAAAAAAAAATGTTGACAAAATTCAAAATCGTTCTCGAAATTCAAGAATTCTAGCGAAATTTCGGGAAAAAAAATCCTGATTCACAAAATGTGCTTATATTCCAAAAACTTTCATGCCTTCCTAAAATTGTTGGTCAATAAAAATTGTTGATGAATATAATTTGTGCCAAATTAAAAAAATATTCAAGATTTCTGTGAATTAGATAGATTAGATAAATCATCAAAAATTGGTTGTTCCATGGGAACTCTTTCTTTACTCAGAGCAAAGAATAAGAGTTCCCCACCATTTAATGTTGTGTGCGTTAAACAAGATACATTCGCTTTCAGAACAAAAGAACCCGCCGAACTGGCCCGCTTCGACATGTGTGAACCTGTTGAGCTTATAGGCGAATTTGCTTGTAGGACGCCCAAATGTTGGGAGCTCCTATTTTGAGTGGTGCGCCTTGGGACACCAGGCAACCTACACACCACTCCTCCACGCGCCTTTCATGGCCGAGCCATGTGCGAGGGGGAAACCACCTGTTTTTTATGTTTATTTTTTGCATTTTGTTTTTCCTTTTCAATTGTCTTCTTTAAAAAAAATTAGGCATTTGAATAAGTTTTAATCATTGAACGTTTCTATAATGTACGCTGAACAAATTTTGAATTGTAAAGAAACTTTAAAAAATGTGATTTTTTTCAGAAATTTGAAGAAAATATGGGATTTCAAACTTTTTTGAAAACAAAGGATGAAATAAGAACAAAAAAGGATAAAATAAAAAGATAAGAAAAAATAATAAAAAAAAACAAAAAAAGAAGAAAGGAACAGGAAAATCAGAAAACCTGCAAAAGAGAAAAAAATCTGTTTAGCAAACCTTCTAGAAGGTTGCCAAAACCGGTTTGTCTGGCACTGCTTTAACTCGTGAAGTGGGCCAGCCTGTCGCGTGCAGTAACTGCCGCACTTCAGCGAAGCCGCATCTCCTGGACGCACGTGCGCGTCAAATAGGGATAGCCCATGATTTTGAAAATTTGCTCCTCAATTTCAGAAATATCTATGAAGTTTAAAAACGTTTAAATTGGATAATATTCATGAATTAAAAATATGTTTGCGGACTTGCGAAATTTTCAAGAATATACAAATGGTCATTATTACAAAAAATCTTTTATTTAAACAAAAAAATATAAAAAGTGTTCAAGAATTTGAAAATTTAATTGCAAATAGTTTTTGTCAAGTTGAAAACATGCCCAAATTTGAAAAAGTTCACCACTGCATAAAATGTTCATGAATTTTAATAAGTTCATGAGTTAAAAAATGTGCATGAAGAATGCATTCAACATCAGAGAGGTAGTAGGCGTCCCTAGGCCCCCTCCTCACCTGCTAACCGTTGTGGCTTTGTGACGGCATGCGTAAAGACGTTCAGCCCAGCCTGCAGGAGCTCCGGGATGCCTTCCACTGCCTCGACACGCTGCATAGGTCCTCCATATTTTAAAGAGTAAAATGCATCCACGGTACTTGAACTTGCGTGGTGAGCTCACTTTGGTCACTGTACATAAGAACCAGGTCAATACGATCACCATGTACAAATTAAGGTGATTATACGGTCACTGGTCGCCGTATAGCTTCGTATTTATCTGAGTTGACTGGTCAAACACACTGTGTGATAACAGTTCTCTCTCCTCCTCACGTGGGGCCCGCCTGTCAGTGGTGGAGGAAAGAACAAAGAAGAGAATACATTTGTGGGACTAGGGATTCGATCGGGACGAGCTCCCACGTGCTAGCCAACTGACGGCCCACCGCTTCGTGTCATGTGTAAGTGCGACACTCATCTATAATACTTAAATAGTTGATCCCCACTAAACCAATTATCTTGACATGCAGCCTAGCCACGTCATCACACTTGCCACATCAGTGCTCAGTTTCAAACAACGGCGAGTTTTTTTACGGTAATCATGCACTAATTACTCCATGCTCCACGCGGCCCACCGGCAAAGCTGAACGTTTCTGCGACCCTATCTCTCCCTAATTAACTCCCCAGTCCCCCACCGGTTGATTTGCACGGATCCTTCTATATATGGGAGAACATCTCCATCATCTCCCCATTAACGCCCCTACCAACTAATTTTCCATGCCTCCTTTTATATTCTACGGCAGATTATCTTCGTCTTGACGTCTTCTATGGCAAATTATCTTCGTGTTCTACACCGCCTCCTTTTATATTCTACGGCAGATTATCTTCGTCTTCTATGGCAGATTATCTTCGTCTTCTACACAAAACAAATGCAAACTGGAGATGCCGACCTTCAGTGTGCGCCATGGAGAGGATGGTCATCAAATCATCATAGGTACTTGACGTCATGGCCCTACAAAAGCTCGAACCTGAAGAAGCTGCATATGCAGGATGGCCATCACCATATTCATCTGCAACTACGTTGAGTCCTTTCCTAAGCAGAGCCGCGGCACCGCGTGGAACACCATGAACTTGAACGGCGACGCGCTGCGAAACCTGCCATTTTGTCAATGGTCGATCCACCGCTCAGGCCAGAAGCTAGGGTGTTGGGCGGCCCAATTGTAATCGACCTACCCCATGGACTAGGGCACGCCATTCACCATCCGTCGACATGCATCTTGGTGTTGTTCTGGTGTACTGTTCCTTCGATGGTACCAATGACTTAGCCCCTGAGCCGGTAAATTATATCTCTCAAATTTACCACGCGGGGATGTTAATTTTTCTTCATGCATGTATGTTTCCGTCATACAAGTTATAGTGCTGGGCGAAATTTGGAGTTCCTTATGTATCTCCCAGGCTCCCAGCCTCACGCAATCTGATTCATGTGAGGCTATTCCTATTACTCCATGGATCCATTCATAACCTTGCTCTACTATCGTACTAATTGTGAGGTTATCCTACATGGTTTCCTAATTGTTTTTTGCCAGGCGCATAGATGAATGAGTCTCTGTATTATTTTCTATCTGAACAATGGATGGTCATTAGTTATTCCTATGGATCGTCATCTAATTGTGTTATGTAATTTAGTGCGCATGCTGCTTTGTAGGGAGGTGCTTACTAAATCCACACAAGCTTTGAAGCCCTGGATTGAAACAAGGAGCATAATTAGTTTTCTCTATTAAGAATTTGATATCTCAGGTGGTGCTATTTCCACTGAACTATTTAAAATTTGATTGATGGTGCCCTTGCCAATTGCCTTTATGCTTCCCGTTCTAAACTTATGTAACACCTACTTGGCTATAATTCCCGTTCTAAAATGCAGAAAGTTGATGTGATTTACAACAGGAGTCACACACAATATCTCCACAATATACCATAAGTATCCCAGAACGAAAATTTGTACATAACCTTTCATATCGTCTCCATTTTAGAATCTCCGTATTAATGTGTGCAGTTTATATAAGAACACATTTTGTGTGTGCAGAGTTCCCGCAGCAACAGGAGTCCTACATATATGTGCATCTTGTGTGTGCAGTTTATATAAGAACACATTTTGTGTGTGCAGAGTTCCCGCAGCAACAGGAGTCCTACATATATGTGCATCTTGTGTGTGCAGTTTATATAAGAACACATGCACGCACGCGACGGCCTGATGCGCACACAAGATGCACAGAAATCACCCAGTACACACTTGGCACTAAGGAAGATACACACAGAGATGCACGCACGGGCGCATCGGCCAGCCACACTCACATGCACAACGCACACAGAGCTCCCACGTCGTTGCACTTACGCCACGCTACGAAGCTGGACGCGCCAGACCCGCCATCCATGCATGGGACGGTGCACGGCAATCATGAAGGCATGCACACCTTGCACACAACACGCATGCACACACACTCGCTAGCAGCATAGCACACAGCAAGCACACATGGAATACCGGAGGCAGCCGGGTCATGCTCCGGCAGCCGCGCCAGCAAGGAGCGCGCACGGCGAGGAGAGTGACCAGTGTGGGTATCGCTGTTGTTGTCCATGTGGCCATGTCGCACAGACAGTTGGTATGCGTTGCACCGCCTCGTGGAAGCGCGTCCGAGGCATCCGCCGGCATCGATCGGTATTGCGACGTAGCGGCCGCTCGTGAGACCTTGTCCTAGATGGCCGGCAGCACGACGTACACCTCGGTACCGACCACTCACACTAGCCATGTCAGACGGCGGCTACTTCCTGTGCCTGCGTACTGAGCTATGTGTATACGTGCATGTTGTGAATGGTGAGAAGTTGCACGAGGGCGCCAAACGGCGGCAGGCTGCGTGCGAAGCAGACGCTGAAGGCCCGGAGATACATGGTCACGGTGACCACGTGAAAGACATGGCGCCAGGACTCGGACCTCAAGGACGACAGACGTGTTGGGAAGCAAGACTCCACGGGCTGCATGGTGAGGCACTGCAGGTGTTAAGCTACATGTATATGTGTGTGTGAGTATTGTACGTAGTCTCTACATCAGGCTAGTATAGCGTACGTGTGTGCAGTTTTCCCTTACGCACACACGTCCCTCCACCTCTGAGCATGGTCACTCCACGATCACCATCGTGGCTCAAGCACCCGCTGCTCCCCTGTATATGTATCTCAACAGATGAATGGAACCAGTGTGTTCGATCTCCTTCCCTGAAACAGCAGGGACTTGGGCGTGGAGACGACTGCAATGCATATGTGGCTGTGTGCTGCATGCACCCGTGCTAGTGCGTGCTGTGAGTGTGCACAGTATGTGCTCCGTCTTTCTGTATAAAAGACTTTGGCTCCGCTATATTACACAAAACATCGTAAAACATCATGTGCTCAATTGGCCATCGCGATCGAGTTGCCAGCGATAGGTTTCCTGTTCGAATCCCCCCACACGTCCGAAATTTTAGTCTCTTCTTTGTTTCTTTCCTTCATTCATTGACAGGCGGGACCCACATGGGGAGGAAAGAGAACGCTGCCACACGGGCGTGTTTGACCGGTCAACTCAGATAAAATACAAAGCTATACGGCTGGTCAGTGACCGTATAATCACCTCAACTTGTACATAATGACCGTATTGACTAACTTCTTATGTACAGTGATCAAAGTGAGCTCGCGACGGAAGTTGAGGTACCATAGATGGATTTTACTCTATTTTAACGGATTTGCTAAAACTCATTCGAATGTTTTTTTTCTTTGGTCTCATTCGTTTTTGTGGCCGTCAGATCGAAACGCTCCACGATTCGTGTGTCTAGGTGGAGACTTCACCCGACGGGGTGGTGCGGCCCATGTGTTGTCCCGCTGGCAGCCCATCTGTTGTTTTTTGTTGTATGGGCTGCAGCCTCCTCGCACTTCCGTCAGGCCCTGATGTGGATGTGCATGTGGATGGATCGGTTGAGTACACAGGAGAGGAGAGAAGGTACGTATATACTACTACAATATACGACAAGACTCCTTTTTCTTTTTCTTATCGTTGGCGGCTGCAGTACATAGAGCGCGGCGGGTTTTTCTTTGTCTCTACAGGTGGAAATCTTGTTCCATTTTTCTATTTTTCTTTTCTTTTTTCGTGTTGTTCATTTTTTATTTTTGTTTAGGAGTTTTTTTTGTTTGAAGTTGCAACCGTCCAACCCGAGCGCGATCGCAACTCAGCATGCCCAAGCGCAATTGCAAGACATATAACGTGACTGCAACCGGGGGTCGGGGCCGAGGGTTGTCGGCGCCGATGAAATCGGTTCCATTTTTATATTTATTGTTAGTTTTTTTTGTAGTTGCAACCGACACGGCCCGAACGCAATCGCAACACAGCACACCCAAGCGCAATTGCAAGATATATAACATGACCGCAACCAGGGGTCGGGGCGGAGGGTTGCCGGCACCGATGAAATCGGTTCCATTTTTTATTTATTGTTAGTTTTTTTTTGTTGTAGTTGTTGGGGAACGTAGTAATTTCAAAAAATTTCCTACGCACACGCAAGATCATGGTGATGTATAGCAACGAGAGGGGAGAGTGTTGTCTACATACCCTTGTAGACCCGAAGCGGAAGCGATCACAATGTAGAAGAAGTAGTCGTACGTTCTCCTCGCGATCCGACCGATCCGGCGCCGTTACTCCGACGCCCCGAGTTCTTGACACACGTGCAGACGATGGCGTCCCTCGTACTCCGATCCAGCCGAGTGTCGAGGAGAGTTTCGTCAAGACGACGGCGTGGTGGACGATCTTGATGTTTCACCGGCGCGAGGCTTCGCCTAAGCTTCGCGACGGTATGACCGAGGTGGAATATGGTGGAGGGGCACGCACACGGCTAAGGAACGATCCGTAGATCAAACTTGTGTGTTCTAGGGTGCCCCCCCCCCGTATATAAAGGAGGGAGGGAGGCCGGCCGGCCTAGAGGAGGGCGGGAGGAGTCCTACTCCCACGGGAGTAGGACTCCCCCTTCCTAGTTGGAATAGGATTGGGGGAGGGAAGAGGAGGGGGCGCCGCCTCCTTGTCCTATTCGGACTTGGGGGGGGGCGCGGCCACCCCCGGCCGGCCCTTCCTTCTCTCCTCGAGGCCCACCGAGGCCCATTTACCCCGGGGTTCCAGTAACCTCCGGTACTCGTAAATTCTGTTTTCACCCGGAACCATTCGAACTCCAAACATAGGCTTCCAATATATCAATCTTTATGTCTCGACCATTTCGAGACTCCTCGTCATGTCCGTGATTACATCCGGGACTCGAACTTCTTGGTACATCAAAATACATAAACTCATAATAAGCATCATCGAAACCTTAAGCGTGCGGACCCTACGGTTCGAGAACAATGTAGACATGACCTAGAACTATTCTCGGTCAATAACCAACAACGGAACCGGATGCCCATATTGGTTCCTACATATTCTCTGAAGATCTTTATCGGTCAGACCGCATAACAACATACGTTGTTCCCTTTGTCATCGGTATGTTACTTGCGAGATTCGATCGTCGGTATCCAATACCTAGTTCAATCTAGTTCGGCAAGTCTCTTTACTCGTTCGTAATACATCATCTCACAACTATCTCATTAGTTGTAATGCTTGCAAGGCTTGATGATGTGTATTACCGAGAGGGCCCAGAGATACCTCTCCGACAATCGGAGTGACAAAACCTAATCTCAAATACGCCAACCCAACATCGCCTTTGGAGACACTGTAGTACTCCTTTATAATCACCCGATTACGTTGTGACGTTTGGTAGCACCAAAGTGTTCCTCCGTAAGCGGAGTTGCATAATCTCATAGTTACGAGGAACATGTATATGTCATGGATAAAAGCAGTAGCAACATACTAAACGATCGTGTGCTAAGCTAGTGGAATGGGTCATGTCAATCAGATCATTCTACTAATGATGTGACCTTGTTAATCAAATAACAACTCATTTGTTCATGGTCAGGAAACATAACCATCTTTGATTAACAAGCTAGTCTAGTAGAGGCATACTAGTGACATGTTGTTTTGTCTATGCATTCACACATGTATCATGTTTCCGGTTAATACAATTCTAGCATGAATGATAAACATTTATCATGAAATAAGGAAATAAATAATAACTTTATTATTGCCTCTAGGGCATATTTCCTTTAGTCTCCCACTTGCACTAGAGTCAATAATCTAGATTACATAGTAATGATTCTAACACCCATGGAGTCTTGGTGCTGATCATGTTTTGCTCGTGGAAGAGGCTTAGTCAGCGGTTCGCAACATTCAGATCCGTATGTATCTTGCAAATCTCTATGTCTCCCACGGACTAAGTCCGGATGGAATTGAAGCGTCTCTTGATGTGCTTGGTCCTCTTGTGAAATCTGGATTCCTTTGCTAAGGCAATTGCTCGATATTGTCACGAAGATTTTCATTGGACCCGATGCACTAGGTATGACACCTAGATCGGATATGAACTCCTTCATCCAGACTCCTTCATTAGCTGCTTCCGAAGCTGCTATGTACTCGCTTCACATGTAGATCCCTTCTGACGCTTTGTTTAGAACTGCACCAACCGACGGCTCCTCCGTTTAGTGTAAATACGTATCCGGTCTGCGATTTAGAATCGTCCGGATCGGTGTCAAAGCTTGCATCAACGTAACCGTTACGATGAGCTCTTTGTCACCTCCATATCGAGAAACATATCCTTAGTCCTTTTCGGTATTTCGGGATGTTCTTGACGCTGTCGATGATCCACTCTGGATTACTTTGGTACCTTCTGCTAGGCTTATAGCAAGGCACACATCAGTGCAGTACACAGCATTGCATACATGATAGAGCCTATGGTGAAGCATAGGAACATCTTTCATTTCTCTCTATCTTCTGCAGTGGTGGGCATTGAGTCGACTCAACTTCACACCTTGTAACACGAGCAAGAACCCTTTCTTTGCTTGATCCATTTTGAATTTCTTCAAAATTTTGTCAAGGTATGTGCTTTGTGAAAGTCAATTAAGCGTCTTGATCTATCTCTATAGATCTTAATGCCTAATATGTAAGCAGCTTCACCGAGGTCTTTCATCGAAAAACTCTTATTCAAGTATCCCTTTATGCTATCCAGAAATTCTCTATCATTTCCGATCAGCAATATGTCATCTACATATAATATCGAAATGCTCTGAGCTCCACTCACTTTCTTGTAAATCGAGCTTCTCCAAAAGTCTCATACAAACCCAAATGCTTTGATCACACTATCAAAGCGTTTATTCCAACTCGAGATGCTTGCACCAGTCCATAGATGGATCATTGGAGCTTGCACACTTTGTTAGCTCCCTTTGGATCGATAAAACCTTTCGGTTGCATCATATACAACTCTTCTTCCGTAAATCCATTCAGAATGCGTCTTTACATCCATTTGCCAAATTTCATAATCATAAAATGCGGCAATTGCTAACATGATTCGGACGGACTTAAGCATCGCCACTGGTGAGAAGGTCTCATCGTAGTCAATCCCTTGAACTTGTCGAAAACCTTTTGCGACAAGTCGAGCTTTATAAACGATAACATTACCGTCGTCGTCGGTCTTCTTCTTAAAGATCCATTTGTTTTCTATTGCTTGTCTACCCTCGGGCAAGTCAACCAAAGTCCATACTTTGTTTTCATACATGGATCCCATCTCAGATTTCATGGCCTCAAGCCATTTTGCGAATCTGGGCTCACCATCGCTTCTTCATAGTTCGTAGGTTCATCATGATCTAGTAGCATGATTTCCGAACAGGATTACCGTACCACTCAGTGCGGATCTTACTCTGGTTGATCTACGAGGTTCGTAGTAACTTGATCTGAAGTTTCATGATCAACATCATCAACTTCCTCACTACTTGGTGTAGGTGTCTCAGAAACTGGTTTCTGCGACGAACTACTTTCAAGTAAGGGAGAAGGTACTATTACCTCATCAAGTTCCACTTTCCTCCCACTCACTTCTTTCGAGAGAAACTCCTTCTCTAGAAAGGATCCATTCTTAGCAACGAATGTCTTGCCTTCGGATCTGTGATAGAAGGTGTACCCAACTGTTTCCTTTGGGTATCCTATGAAGACACATTTCTCCGATTTGGGTTCGAGCTTATCGGGTTGAAGCTTTTTCACATAAGCATCGCATCCCCAAACTTTAAGAAACGACAACTTTGGTTTCTTGCTAAACCACAGTTCATAAGGTGTCGTCTCAACGGATTTCGACGGTGTTCTATTCGGTGTGAATGCGGCCGTCTCTAGAGCATAACCCCAAAAGCGATAGCGGTAAATCAGAAGAGACATCATAGATCGCACCATATCTAGTAAAGTGCGATTCTGACGTTCGGACACACCATTCTGTTGTGGTGTTCCGGGTGGCGTGAGTTGCGAAACTATTCGCATTGTTTCAAATGTAGACCAAACTCGTAACTCAAATATTCACCTCCACGATCGGATCGTAGAAATTTAATTTTCTTGTTACGATGATTTTCAACTTCACTCTGAAATTCTTTGAACTTTTCAAATGTTTCAGACTTGTGTTTCATTAAGTAGATATACCCATATCTGCTTAAATCATCTGTGAAGGTGAGAAAATAACGATATCGCCACGAGCCTCAACATTCATCGGACCACATACATACGTATGTATGATTTCCAACAAATCTGTTGCTCTCTCCATAGTACCGAGAGCGGTGTTCTAGTCATCTTGCCCATAAGGCACGGTTCATAAGTGCCAAGTGATTCATAATCAAGTGACTCCAAAAGTCCATCGTATGGAGTTTCTTCATGCGCTTTATACCGATATGACCTAAACGGCGGTGCCACAAATAAGTTGCACTATCATTATCAACTCTGCATCTTTTGGTTTCAACATTATGAATATGTGTATCACTACTATCGAGATTCATTAAAATAGACCACTCCTCAAGGGTGCATGACCATAAAAGATATTACTCATATAAATAGAACAACCATTATTCTCGATTTAAATGAATAACCGTCTCGCATTAAACAAGATCCAGATATAATGTTCATGCTCAACGCAGCACCAAATAACAATTATTTAGGTCTAAAACTAATCCGAAGGTAGATGTAGAGGTAGCGTGCCGACCGCGATCACATCGACTTTGGAACCATTTCCCACGCGCATCGTCACCTCGTCCTTTGCGGTGTTAAGCAATCCGTAGTCCCCTGTTTGAGTTGCAAATATTAGCAATGAACCAGTATCAAATACCAGTGCTCTGCGAGCTCTAGTAAGGTACACATCAATAACATGTATATCACATATACCTTTGTTCACCTTGCCATCCTTCTTATCCGCCAAATACTTGGGGCAGTTCCGCTTCGATGACCGATCGCTTGCGGTAGAAGCACTCGTTTCAGGTTTAGGTCCAGACTTGGGTTTCTTCTCTGAGCACAACTTGCTTGCTGTTCTTCTTGAAGTTCCTTCTTTTCCCTTTGCCTTTCTTCTTGAAACTAGTGGTCTTATTGACCATCAACACTTGATGCTCCTTCTTGATTTCTACCTCCAGCCTTTAGCATTGCGAAGAGCTCGGTATAGTCTTTACTAACCCTTGCATATTATAGTTCATCACGAAGCCTTTGTAGCTTGGTGGCGGTGATTGAGAATTTCATCAATGACACAATCATCCGGAAGATTAACTCCCAATTGTGTCAAGTGATTGTAGTACCCGGACATTACGAGTATATGCTCACTAACAAAACTATTCTCCTCCATCTTGCAGCTATAGAACTTATTGGAGACTTCATATCTCTCAATCCGGGCATTACTTTGGAATATTAACTTCAACTCTGGAACATCTCATATGCTCCATGACGTTCAAAACGTCGTTGAAGTCCGGTTCTAAGCCGTAAAGCATGGCACATTGAACTGTAGAGTAGTCATCAGCTTTGCTCGCCAGACGTTCAAAACATCTGGTGTTGCTCCAGAAGACGAGCTGTCACCTAGCGGTGCATCCGGGGCGTAACTCTTACGTGCAGCAATGAGGATAATCCTCGAGTTACGGACCCGATCCGTGTAATTGCTACCATCATCTTTCAACTTTGCTTTCTCAAGGGCGCATTAAAATTCAACGGAACAACAAAGACGAGCCATCTATCTACAATCAAACATAAACAAGCAAGATACTATCGGTACTAAGTTCATGATAAATTTAAGTTCAATTAATCATATTACTTAAGAACTCCCACTTAGAAAGACATCTCTCTAGTCATCCAAGTGATCACGTGATCCAAATCAACTAAACCATAACCGATCATCACGTGAAATGGAGTAGTTTTCAATGGTGAACATCTTATGTTGATCATATCTACTATATGATTCACGCTCGACCTTTCGGTCTCCGTGTTCCGAGGCCATATCTGTATATGCTAGGCTCGTCAAGTATAACCCAGTATTCGCATGTGCAAAACTGGCTTGCACCCGTTGTAGATGGACGAGAGCTTATCACACCCGATCATCACGTGGTGTGCGGGCACGACGAACTTTGGCAGCGGTGCATACTCGGGAGAACACTTCTTGATAATTTAGTGAGAGATCATCTTATAATGCTACCGTCAATCAAAGCAAGATAAGATGCATAAAAGGATAAACATCACATGCAAATCAATATAAGTGATATGATATGGTCATCATCATCATGTGCTTCATGATCTCCATCTTGCTGCACCACCATGATCACCATCGTCACCGCGCGACACCTTGATCTCCATCGCAGCATCGTTGTCGTCTCGCCAAACTTATGCTACTACGACTATCGCTACCGCTTAGTGATAAAGTAAAGCATTACGAGGCGATTGCATTGCATACAATAAGCGACAACCATATGGCTCCAGCCGATTGCCGATAACCGGTTACAAAACATGATCATCTCATACAATAAAATATAGCATCACGTCTTGACCATATCACATCACAACATGCCCTGCAAAAACAAGTTAGACGTCCTCTACTTTGTTGTTGCAAATTTTACGTGGCTGCTACGGGCTTAAGCAAGATCCAGTCTCACCTACGCATCAAAACCACAACGATACTTCGTCAAATAGACTCCGTTTTAACCTTCTTCAAGGACCGGGCGTAGCCACACTCGGTTCAACTAAAGTGAGAGAGCAGCACCCACGGTCACCTTTAAGCAACGAGTGCTCGCAGCGGTGAAACCAGTCTCGCGTAAGCGTACGCGTAATGTCGGTCTGGGCCGCTTCATCTCACAATACCGCTGAACCAAAGTATGACATGCTGGTAGGTAGTATGACTTGTATCGCCCACAACTCACTTGTGTTCTACTCGTGCAAAACATCAAACCATAGAAAAAACCTGGCTCGGATGCCACTGTTGGGGAACGTAGTAATTTCAAAAATTTTCCTACGCACACGCAAGATCATGGTGATGTATAGCAACGAGAGGGGAGAGTGTTGTCTACATACCCTTGTAGACCCGAAGCGGAAGCGATCACAATGTAGAGGAAGTAGTCGTACGTTCTCCTCGCGATCCGACCGATCCCGCGCCGTTACTCGACGGCCCCGAGTTCTTGACACACGACAGACGATGGCGTCCCTCGTACTCCGATCCAGCCGGGTGTCGAGGGAGAGTTTCGTCGACGACGGCGTGGTGGCGATCTTGATGTTTCACGGCGCGAGGCTTCGCCTAAGCTTCATGACGGTATGACCGAGGTGGAATATGGTGGAGGGGCACCGCACACGGCTAAGGAACGATCCGTAGATCAAACTTGTGTGTTCTAGGGTGCCCCCTGCCCCGTATATAAAGGAGGGAGGGAGGCCGGCCGCCTAGAGGAGGGCGGGAGGAGTCCTACTCCCAGGGAGTAGGACTCCCCCTTCCTAGTTGGAATAGGATTGGGGAGGGAAGAGGAAAGGGCGCCGCCCCCTCCTTGTCCTATTCGGACTTGGGGGGGGGGCGTGCCACCACCTGGCCGGCCCTTCCTCTTCTCCTCGAGGCCCACCGAGGCCCATTTACCCCGGGGTTCGGTAACCTCCGGTACTCAGTAAATTCTGTTTTCACCGGAACCATTCGAACTCCAAACATAGGCTTCAATATATCAATCTTTATGTCTCAACCATTTCGAGACTCCTCGTCATGTCCGTGATTACATCCGGGACTCGAACTTCTTCGGTACATCAAAATACATAAACTCATAATAAGCATCATCGAAACCTTAAGCGTGCGGACCCTACGGTTCGAGAACAATGTAGACATGACCTAGAACTATTCTCGGTCAATAACCAACAGCGGAACCTGGATGCCCATATTGGTTCCTACATATTCTACGAAGATCTTTATCGGTCGGACCGCATAACAACATCGTTGTTCCCTTTGTCATCGGTATGTTACTTGCCCGAGATTCGATCGTCGGTATCCAATACCTAGTGCAATCTCGTTACGGCAAGTCTCTTTACTCGCTCGTAATACATCATCTCACAACTATCTCATTAGTTGTAATGCTTGCAAGGCTTGATGATGTGTATTACCGAGAGGGCCAGAGATACCTCTCCAGAGCAATCGGAGTGACAAAACCTAATCTCGAAATCGCCAACCCAACATCGCCTTTGGAGACACTGTAGTACTCCTTTATAATCACCCGATTCGTTGTGGACGTTTGGTAGCACCAAAGTGTTCCTCCGTAAGCACGGAGTTGCATAATCTCATAGTTACAGGAACATGTATATGTCATGGATAAAAGCAGTAGCAACATACTAAGCGATCGTGTGCTAAGCTAGTGGAATGGGTCATGTCAATCAGATCATTCTACTAATGATGTGACCTTGTTAATCAAATAACAACTCATTTGTTCATGGTGGGAAACATAACCATCTTTGATTAACAAGCTAGTCTAGTAGAGGCATACTAGTGACATGTTGTTTTGTCTATGCATTCACACATGTATCATGTTTCCGGTTAATACAATTCTAGCATGAATGATAAACATTTATCATGAAATAAGGAAATAAATAATAACTTTATTATTGCCTCTAGGGCATATTTCCTTCAGTAGTTGCAACCGACCCGGCCCGTGTGCAATCGCAACACAGCATACCCAAACGCAATTGCAAGACATATAACATGACCACAACGGGGGTCGTGGCAGAGGGTTGTCGGTGCCGATGAAATCGGTTCCTTTTTTTATTGTTAGTTTTTTTTGTTGTAGTTGCAACCGCCCCGACCCGAGCGTAATCGCAACTCAGCACACCCAAGTGCAACTGCAAGACATATAACGTGACCGCAACTGGGGGTCGGGGCGGAGGTTGTAATTGCAACCGCCTCAACCCAAGCGCAATCGCAAGTCAGCACACCCAAGCGCAATTGCAAGCCATATAACATGACCGCAACCGGGGGTCGGGGCGGAGGGTTGTCGGCGCCGATGAAATCAGTTCCATTTTTTATTTATTGTTAGTTTTTTTGTAGTTGCAACCGACCCAACCCAAGCGCAATCGCAACACAGCACACCCAAGCGCAATTGCAAGACATACAACATGACCGCAACCGGGGGTCGGGGCAGAGGGTTGTCGGCGCCGATGGAATCGGTTCCATTTTTTATTTATTGTTAGTTTTTTTGTTGTTGTAGTTGCAACCGCCCCAACCCAAGCGCAATCGCAACACAACACACGCAAGCGCAATTGCAAGACATATAACGTGACCGCAATCGGGGGTCGGAGCGGAGGGCTGTCGGCGCCAATGAAATCGGTTCCATTTTTTTATTTATTGT
Source organism: Aegilops speltoides (assembly GCA_021437245.1). Classification (NCBI taxonomy): domain Eukaryota; kingdom Viridiplantae; phylum Streptophyta; class Magnoliopsida; order Poales; family Poaceae; genus Aegilops; species Aegilops speltoides. The sequence continues at coordinate 6,049,601 of CM038144.1, forward strand.
TAGGTTTTTTTGTTGTAGTTTCAACCGCCCCGACCCGTGCGCAATCGCAACTCAGCACACCTAAGTGCAATTGCAAGACATATAACGTGACCGCAACTGGGGGTCGTGGCGGAGGTTGTAATTGCAATCGCCTCAACCCAAGTGCAATCGCAAGTCAGCACACCCAAGCCCAATTGCAAGCCATATAACATGACCGCAACCGGGGGTCGGGGCAGAGGGTTGTCGGCGCCGATGAAATCGGTTCCATTTTTTATTTATTGTTAGTTTTTTTTGTAGTTGCAACCGACCCGACCCGAGCGTCGCAACACAGCACACCCAAGCGCAATTGCAAGACATACAACTTGACCGCAATTGGGGGTCGGGGCAGAGGGTTGTCGGCGCCGATGAAATCGGTTCCATTTTTTATTTATTGTTAGTTTTGTTGTTGTTGTAGTTGCAACCGCCCCAACCCAAGCGCAATCGCAACACAACACACGCAAGCGCAATTGCAAGACATATAACGTGACTGCAATCGGGGGTCGGAGCGGAGGGCTGTCGGCGCCAATGAAATCGGTTCCATTTTTTTATTTATTGTTAGGTTTTTTTGTTGTAGTTTCAACCGCCCCGACCCGAGCGCAATCGCAACTCAGCACACCCAAGTGCAACTGCAAGACATATAACGTGACCGCAACTGGGGATCGGGGCGGAGGTTGTAGTTGCAACCGCCTCAACCCAAGCGCAATCGCAAATCAGTACACCCAAGCGCAATTGCAAGCCATATAACATGACCGCAACCGGGGGTCGGGGCGGAGGGTTGTCGGCGCCGATGAAATCGGTTCCATTTTTTTATTTATTGTTAGTTTTTTTGTTGTAGTTGAAACCGCCCCGACCCGAGAGCAATCGCAACTCAGCACACCCAAGTGCTACTACAAGACATATAACGTGACCGCAACTGGGGTCGGGGCGGAGGTTGTAGTTGCAACCGCCTCAACCCAAGCGCAAGTCAGTACACCCAAGCACAATTGCAAGCCATATAACATGACCGCAACTGTGGGTCGGGCGGAGGTTGTCGGCGCCGATGAAATCGGTTCCTTTTTTATTCAGTATTTTTTTGTAGTTGCAACCGCCCGACCCAGCGCAATCGCAACTCAGCACACCCAAGTGCAATTGCAAGACATATAACGTGACATGAATCGGGGTCGGGCGGAGGTTCTAGTTGCAACCGCCTCAACCCAAGCGCAATCGCAAGTCAGCACAGCCAAGCGCAATTGCAAGCCATATAACATGACCGCAACCGGGGTCGGGGCGCCGATCCCGAGCGCAATCGCAAACTTAACACACCCAAACTTAACAGAGCGACATTTATTATGACCATGACCAAGGGTCGGGGCGGACGGATATCAGCGCAAATGAAATCGGTTCAGTTTTTTAGGCCTTCTTTGTTTTGTAGTTGCAATCGCTACAATTCGACCGCAAACCGCAACTCAACATAACCAAGTGCACCTGCAAGATGTATAATGTGACCACATCTAGGGGGTCAAGGGCAGTGTTTTGTCAGTGATGGCGAAAACTTTGTTTAATCATTTTTTACAGGTCGTCTGTTGTTTTTAGCTTTTTTTAGGTGGTTGTTAGTAGTCATTATTCTTTTCATATATCATAGTTATATAGTTTTTTTCACACATATATATAATCATTTTCTAAGGATGAAAATAGTAGTAAAGCCACTAGTTCTTGTATATCCTTCTTCTTTTTTCTTTATCCTCAAGTCTATGACAGGTGGCCCCTCCTTTAACGTATCTTTTTCCAGAGAGCCGTTCTCATTTTTTGGTGGGTGTTGTTACTGTTTCAAATGAGATAGAAGCAGGGGAAGACAGGGGAGAGACGAGAGAAGGTCAAGCACGGGAGAAGTTTGAATGCCGGGCTCTCTTATTTTTTCTTGACAACTCAAAACAAACAATCCAAAAAGGCCCACAACCCAAAAAAGTCCACAAGACTAAGGCCAACAACCCACAACTAACAAGGGAGAAGTTTCAACCCAATTGGGCCTTTCTATTTTTGTTTTGTGCGGAGGGAGAAAGGAGCCTGGCGATCGGGCTGGGACAAATAACAACGACGTCATCGCCACGTCATTCGACTGAGACCATTTTATTTCTCAGTCGAATGAGTTCCAGGCACTCCCTTATTTTAAACCTGGAAAACATAGCAGTGACCCGAATTGTCAGCGTCCATGTCCAGGCCGACGCACGAATCCGAACTGGGTGTCTGTAGGCTACCAGGGCATCAGAGATGTAGACATGGAAGAGCTGGAGGATGAGGCAATGTTGGTCGATGCAGAGCTGCAATAGCACAACAGGGCTGGCTCTGCACGCAGCTATAGTTGGGGCACCATTCAACGTCGAGCCTGACGAAGACTTGGCGGGGGCAGCCACTGCACAAAAGAATACACATCCTCGAGACTGCCCTGCAGACTGGCGCCGGAGGACGTGGCAGTGATGTCGGGCACCTCCTCTTCCCAGAACACATCGGTGACATATGTACGTGCTGACAGTGGCATGGAAAACAATTCCCTGCAAACCAGGAGCAAACTCCGGGCCTCAAAAAATTGACCGCGACAATGAAAAACTCTACCGTGTATTACTAAGAGCATCTCCAACAGCCGCCCGAAAAGACGCGGGGTAAACTGAGTTTTTTGCGTGCGCGGGACGTTTCGGCGCGCACCAGCGATGGCGGGAAAATCGCGCGTGCGGGAACCGTTTGCGCGCGTGCGGGAAAAGGCGGCAGCTCACGATCTATTTTTGGCGCACCTCTTCCGGCGCGCCTTTAAATTGCGGCGCTCGCCACACGCCTATTCCACACACTTCCCTTCCTCTTCCGCTGCCACGCGCGTCTCCACCGCTTCCTCGTTGCTTCCGCTGCCACGCGCGCCCCCACCGCTCCAGCGCCCCGCCACCGACGCGCCACCATGCCGCCGCGCCGTCGAGGAGCATCGGACTACCGCGTCGTCCGCCAGCGCCCCAACGGCGGTTTCTACTCCGAGATATGGTCCGGTGAACTTCGGCTCGGCCTCGGCACCTTCGGGATGACGCGCGAGGCCGCCCGCGCATACGACGCGGCGGCGTGGCGCCTAGGCAGGCCGCGCGCGCAGATGAACTTCCAGGACGTCTACACGCTCCAGCAGGCACAGGACCGTGCCCCGCCGCCTCGTCTTAACACGGCAGAAGACCGTGCGGAGCACGCCGAGCGGCAGCGCCGCCTCCTCGTCGCCCAGGAGGACGAGCGGGTCATGGCGGAGTGGCGCCGACGCCACCCGGAGGACGTCACCTACGAGCAAACCTACTGGGCAAGGCGCTGCAAGGAGGAGGAGCAAAGGCGCCACGACCGGCGGTTGGACAGGCGTCGGCGGAAGGCCCTGGCGATAGCGCAGTGCGAAATCGTTGAGAATGGTGGGCAATCGATCTTTACGTCTGACGATGAACGTTGGACGGACATATGGCTCGATACCTTGGACGACAGCAGCGAGGATGGTGATGATAATGATGGTGTCGTCGACTGGGAGTAGGTTGTAGTTGCACTATCTACTAGTTTTTATCTATCTAGCTATGGAACTATGTAAAATATTTATGTATCATTTTTTATCTATGAATTTTATTTTAGTTTTATTAAAAAAATGTACGCATTTTATAGCGCGCGCTGCCTTTTTGCGCCGCTGCTGGAGCTACGCGCGCGCGCTCAATTTTCACACCGCTGCTGGAGCCAGCGCTGCCGCCGCGCCAAACCAAGCGAACGGCGCACGATAAATGAGTTTTTTGCGCGCGGCGCGTTGCGCGGCTGTTGGAGATGCTCTAACCCCAAACAATAACACACGCCGAAAACATACAAAATATGGTTTAGTTGCACAATAATGAAGCCTGTTTTTTTACTAAACTATGAACCATCCAACAAAATGGAAACGAATTTGATACCAAAATGCATCAAATTGAACTCGCTCACACACACACACACACACACACACACACACACACACACACACACAGACACACACATGATACCATTGCAGCTCAATACTTCAACCTTCAAATGCTTCATGTCATCAAATACATGCATGACTGAATATACTCAATATATACACATTATCTCGGCGGAAGAAATTTACCTAGTGCCCTTGGTGCAGCATGAAGGCCTGGTGGAGACAGAAGACCTGAGTCCTACGCCCAACCGAGGCATGGGCCGGCGCCCGACAACAGCATCAAGGCAGGCGAGGCAGGCAGGGGCAAGCAGCAACAGTCCAGCACGACGCTAGGGGGACAGGACGGAAGCCGCGGCGCAACGGTCAGCGGAGGTTGGGCTCGCGCGGTCGCACCATCGCATGGAGCTGCAGGGAGAGGGGCGCGGTGGAGGTTGGAGACGCCGCTGGAGAGGACATCGACAACTACTAGACCGCCGGTCAACGAACTGAGCCATGGCTAGGGTTCGTCGCGTGGGTGCGTGTGAGGGCGGAAGGTTGATGCAGAGGCGGGGAATCAATAGAGGACAGCGACGTGAGACCAAGCCTGCGATCAACCCCGCTGATTAGTTGCGGAGGCAGCTGGAGTCGGAGGCGATGGAGGAGCGAGAGAGAGAGAGAAGATTGGGAATTTTGGAGCGAGAGGAAGATGAGGTGCACGAGAATGTTCGAGTTAATTGCACAGAAGTACCACAAATGGGGCATCACATGCAGATTGGTACCACGATTGCTAATTTTTGCGTGTCAGTACCAACATTGGTCCAGGTTATGCAAAAAAGGCTAAAAGGCTGATTTATACGTATTGATGGTATCTCCGACAGGTGCCATGCTGGCCAATCGGCGCGTGCCCGCGTGCTGACTAGGATGAGCCGGTGCGCTGCTCTCCAAACCTGGCCCGGTCGCACCAGCTCGTGCCCGACCGCACCATTCCCCTCCCCTCCCCTCCACATCCGCTCGAACCCTAGTCCATGGCGTCGGCGACTCCGCCAGGCGGCGGCGAGGGCGTCCACGGCGGCGGTGAGATGCCGTTCTGGCCTCCTAGCGGAACGGCTAGGCGTCAACGACTATGGCGGCGACGACTCCAGCTCCGCATACTCGACCGACGACGAGGAGTCGTCGATGTGACTCACCATGGAGCAACGGTTGCGGTTGGCGCAGCAGTGGGTGGCGAACCCTAGAGGCAGCCATGAGTTGATGCATGGACTTGGCGGCGTGCTGTAAGTACCCTTGTCCTCCTCCTGCTCTGATTTATCCAATTGGGGATTTTTAGGGTTTATTCATCTTCTGCTTTATCCAGTTGGGGATTAGGTTTTGTCCAATTGAAGTGACTAGTATATGACAATTACAATAACCTAGTAACGTAGTGTATTGCACTCTCAAATTAGTTCAATTACAGTAACAATTTGGGATTATGGTTTTACTAAGTGAATTATTGTGGCCCTGTCTTTTTCCTTGATTTTGCTATTGTGCTGAAATAGTAAAGTACATTGATTTATGTTCTAGCATCTGTAATAGTAATAGTAAATATTAGACTTACAGGTTACTTTAAATTGTTCTGTACTGTACTGTTGCTCTCCAAATTAAGAGTAATTATAATGAATACATGAAATTTAATTTGTTATGTAGTTTGGATGAAGACATTTGGCAAGTAAGGATCCATTTTAATGCAAGAGAACCATTGGAGATGAAGCTGTGTGGTTTAGATATTACTTATCTGAATTTGGTTGCAGTGATGGAAACCCAAGGATTTAATGCATACGATTGTTTGCATCACATTGAAAATCCATCTTTAGGAGAGAAAGGTCTGGATTTGGTAGACAGTCATGCAGAATTACAGATGATAAATAGGAAGATCCAGGACAAATTGGTGCTTAATTTGCTAGTCAGGGCTTGTCTACCCCCTGATATTGATTTCGAGAGGCAACATTTTGAAAAGCCAGAGTTGTCCACTGTGGTGTACCAAGAGCCTGTTGTTTTTGATCTGAGTGAGCCTCCTGTCTTAGCTGTTGATCAGCAAGGAGTAGTTTTTGAGAGTCAATGTAGCAGCTCTAGCACACCTCATCCTGCTGGTCCTCCTGGTGTTTGCACACAAGAAAGCAAGAATTCAACAGCCAAGTTGAAAGCAATTTTGGAAGAAGAAGAAGAGGGATATCAAGGATTTGAGGCATATGAGGACAATGATGCTAATGCCTCTGATGAGGATGGTAAAATTGGAAGTGACCCTCATTACATGGGTGATGATGAAGATGTAGAGGTGGAAGAGGGAAAGAGACAGAGAGAGCTAGAAGTACAAGAGGAAGAATCAGATGATGAGCAATCAGAAGAGGAAGAAATATAGGACTTTTGAAGAAGAAGAAGAAACTATAGTTGAACCTGTAAAGAAGAAGCGGAAGCCGCCACTTAGAAGAGGACCAACAACTAGGCCACATTGTAGTAAGCTACCAGAGGTTGAACCTGATTTCAGACCATCATCGGATGAAGAAGAGAAGGGGTTGTTGAGGGAGAGTGATGATGATGGTTTTGAGCCACTCTCTTTTTTCCTACCAAAGAAAAGAAAGAGTAGGGCAAAGAAAAGGCCTGCTAGGAAGTGGTATGATACGTCTCCAACGTATCTATAATTTTTGATTGTTCCATGCTATTATATTACCCCTTTTGGATGTTTATGGGCTTTATTTTACACATTTATATCACTTTTGGGACTAACCTACTAACCGGAGGCCCAACCCGTATTACTGTTTTTTTGCCTATTTTAGTATTTCGAAGAAAAGGAATATCAAACGGAGTCCAAACGGAATGAAACCTTCGGGAGCGTGATTTTTGGAACGAACGTGATCCAGAGGACTTGGAGTGCAAGTCAAGAAGCAGCCGAGGCCTCCACGACATAGGAGGCGCCCCCTATAGGCGCGCCTGTCTCGTGGGCCCCTCATGCCACCGACGTACTTCTTCCTCCTATATAAGCCTACGTAGCCCGAAAACATCCAGGGAGCCAACAAAACACAATTTCCACCGCCGTAACCTTCTGTATCCGCGAGATCTCATCTTGGAGCCTTCGCCGGCACTTTGCCGGAGGGGGAATCGACCATGGAGGGCTTCTACATCAACACCATAGCCCCTCCAATGAGTTGTGAATAGTTTACCACAGACCTACGGGTCCATAGTTATTAGCTAGATGGCTTCTTCTCTCTTTTTGGATCTCAATACAATGTTCTCCCCCTCTCTTGTGGAGATCTATTCGATGTAAACTCTTTTTGCGGTGTGTTTGTCGAGATCCGATGAATTGTGGGTTTATGATCAAGTTTATCTATGAATAATATTTGAATCTTCTCTGAATTCTTTTATGTATGATTGAGTTATCTTTGCAAGTCTCTTCGAATTATCAGTTTGGTTTGGCCTACTAGATTGATCTTTCTTGCCATGGGAGAGGTGCTTAGCTTTGGGTTCAATCTTGCGGTGTCCTTACCCAGTGAAAGAAAGGGTTGCAAGGGACGTATTGTATTGTTGCCATCGAGGATAAAAAGATGGGGTTTATATCATATTGCTTGAGTTTATCCCTCTACATCATGTCATCTTGCTTAAGGCGTTACTTTGTTAGTATGAACTTAATACTCTAGATGCAGGCAGGAGTCGGTCGATGTGTGGAGTAATAGTAGTAGATGCAGGCAGGAGTCGGTCTACTTGTCAGAGGTTGGAAAAAGCGGTAGGCGTAAGCGAGGCGGTTGGCCTTCGCCTAGTGCCTAGGCGGTGCCTAAGCGCCCTAGGCGCGGCCTAGGCGGTAATATAGTTTTTACTCGTAGTATATTCGTGATTATTATATGGGTGTTGATATTAGTTTAGGGCATATAAGTAAGTTAATTACCATCTACTACCATTGGAATATAACCCGTTTGGCATAATAGTGCAGTATGTGGCATGATTTCTTGCTTGCGTAGGCAATTCCTTGCTTGCCCTGCCTAGACCTCCATTTATGCCCTAGGCGAGGCGTTTGGCCATTGCCTAGCGCCTAGGCGTGCCTAAGCACCTCCTAGGCACTGCCTTTTCCAACAGAGCTTGTCACGGACGTGATGCCTATATACATGATCATGCCTAGATAATCTCATAATTATTCGCTATTCTATCAATTGCTCGACAGTAATTTGTTCACCCACCATAATACTTGTGCTATCTTGAGAGAAGCCACTAGTGAACCCTATGGCCCCCGGGTCTATCTCTTATCATATTTGCTTCCAATCTACTTTTATTTGCATCTTTACTTTTTGCATCTATATTATAAAATACCAACAATATATTTATTTTGTCATACTATCTCTATCAGTTTTCATTGCAAGTGGCGTGAAGGGATTGACAACCCCTTTATTGCGTTGGTTGCAAGTTCTTTGTTTGTTTGTGTAGGTGCGTGGGACTTTTGAAGAGCCTCCTACTGGATTTATACCTTGGTTCTCAAAAACTGAGGGAAATACTTATGCTACTATTGCTGCATCACCCTTTCCTCTTCAAGGAAAACCAACACAAGCTCAAGACATAGCAAGAAGGATTTCTGGCGCCGTTGCCGGGGAGGTCTTCGCTCAAGTCAACACATACCAAGTACCCATCACAAACCCATCTCCCTCGCATTTACATTATTTGCCATTTGCCTCTCGGTTTCCTCTCCCCCACTTCACCCTTGCCGTTTTATTCGCCCTCTCTTTCCCAATCTCCTCCTCTCTTTTTTGCTTGCCTTTTCCTGTTTGCTTGTGTGTTGGATTACTTGTTGTCATGGCGCAAGATAATACCAAATTGTGTGATTTCTCGAATACCAATAATAATGATTTCCTTAGTACTCCGATTGCTCCTCTTAATGATGTTGAGTCTTGTGAAATCAATACTGCTTTGCTGAATCTTGTTATGAAAGATCAATTCGCCGACCTTCCTAGTGAAGATGCCGCTACTCATCTAAACAACTTTGTTGATTTGTGTGATATGAAAAAGAAGAAAGATACGGATAACAATATTGTCAAATTGAAGTTATTTCCGTTTTCACTTAGAGATCGTGCTAAAGTTTGGTTTTCGTCTTTGCCTAAAAATAGTATTGATTCTTGGAACAAATGCAAAGATGCTTTTATCTCTAAGTATTTTCCTCCCGCTAAGATTATCACTCTTAGGAACGATATTATGAATTTTAAACAACTTGATCATGAGAATGTTGCCCAATCTTGGGAAAGAATGAAATTGATGATTCGCAATTGCGCTACTCATGGTTTGAATTTATGGATGATCATACAAAATTTTTATGCCGGTTTGAACTTTGCTTCTAAAAATCTCTTAGATTGACCATGGAGGCACGTTTATGGAGATCACGTTAGGAGATGCTACAAAACTTCTTGATAATATTATGGCTAATTATTCTCAATGGCACACCGAAAGATCTTCTAGTAAAAAAGTGCATGCTATAGAAGAAATCAATGTTTTGAGTGGAAAGATGGATGAACTTATGAAATTGTTTGCTACTAAAAATACTCCTCTTGATCCCAATGATATGCCTTTGTCTACTTTGATTGGGAATAATAATGAATCTATGGATGTGAATTTTGTTGGTAGGAATAGTTTTGGAAACAATGCTTATAGAGGAAACTTTAATGCTAGACCGCTCCCTAGTAATTCCTCTAATAATTATGGGAATTCCTACAATAATTCTTATGGTAATTTTAATAAGATGACCTCTGCTTTTGAGAATAGTGTGAGAGAATTTATGATTTCTCAAAAGAATTTTAATGCTTTGCTTGAAGAAAAATTGCTCAAAGTTGATGATTTGGCTAGGAACATTGATAAACTTTCGCTTGATGTTGATTCTCTTAAACTTAGATCTTCTCCTCCTAAGCATGATATCAATGAGTCTCTCAAAGCCATGAGAATTTCCATTGGTGAGTGCAAATAAAGAACCGCTAGATTGCGTGCTAAGAAAGATAGCTTTGTAAAAGCGTGTTCTTCTAGTTTCCATGAAAATAATGATGAAGATCTTAAAGTTATTGATGCGTCTCCTATTAGATCTATGTTTTGCAATATGAATCTTGATAATTATGGGACTGATGATGAGTCAACTTTAGCTAGAAGGCGTCCCAAGAATTCAGAGTTTTTAGATCTTGATGCTAAATTTGGTAAAAGTGGGATTGGAGAGGTCATGACTTTAAATAATATTGAACCCACTATCTCGGATTTCAAGGAATTTTATTATGATAATTGTTCTTTAGAACGTTGCATTTCCTTGTTGCAATCCGTTGTTAATTCTCCTCATGCTTATAGTCAAAATAAAGCTTTTACCAAACATATCGTTGATGCCTTGATGCAATCTTTTGATGAAAAACTTAATTTGGAAGTTTCTATACCTAAAAAACTTAATGATGAGTGGGAACCTACTATAAAGATTAGAATTAAAGATCATGAGTGTTTTCCTTTGTGTGATTTGGGTGCTAGTGTTTCCACGATTCCGAAAACTTTATGTGATATTCTAGGTTTCCATGATCTTGATGATTGCTCTTTAAATTTGCACCTTGCGGTTTCCACCATGAAAAAGCCAATGGGAAGGATCAATGATGTTCTTATTGTTGCAAATAGAAATTTGGTGCCCGTAGATTTTATCGTTCTTGATATAGATTGCAATCTTTCATGCCCTATTATTCTTGGTTGACCTTTCCTTAGAACGATTGGCGCGATTATTGATATGAAGGAAGGGAATATTAGATTCCAATTTCCATTAAGGAAAGGCATGGAGAACTTTCAAAGAAAGAAAGTCAAATTACCTTATGAATCTATCATGCGGGCTACTTATGAATTTAGTGCCAAAGATGGCACTCGTTAGATCTATCTTCGCTTTTATGCCTAGCTAGGGGCGTTAAACGATAGCGCTAGTTGGGAGGCAACCCAATTTTCTTTGTGCTTTTTGTTTTTGATCCTGTTTAGTAATAAATCTTGCATCTACCTTCTGTTTAGATGTGTTTTTATATCTTAATTAGTGTTTGTGCCAAGTAGAACCTATAGGATAACCTATGATAATAGTTGATTTGATTCTGCTGAAAAACAGAAACTTTGCACACACGAATTTAGTTTTGTTAAATCACATAAACGTGCTTTTGCGTTGATTATTTTTTCTTCTGATCAATAGACAAATTTTCCAAGACTTCCTATTTTGGTAGGACTTTTAGAGTTCCAGAAGTTTGCGTTAGTTACAGATTGCTACAGACTGTTCTGTTTTTGACAGATTCTGTTTTTCGTGTGTTGTTTGCTTATTTTGATGCATCTATGGCTAGTAAATTAGTTTATAAACCATAGAGAAGTTTGATTACAGTAGGTTTAACACCAAAATAAATAAAGAATAAGTTCATTACAGTACCTTATGTGGTGGTTTTGTTTTCTTTCACTAACGGAGCTTATAAGATTTCCTGTTGAGTTTTGTGTTGTGAAGTTTTCAAGTTTTGGGTAAAGCTTTTATGGACTATGGAATAAGGAGTGGCAAGATCCTAAGCTTGGGGATGCCCATGGCACCCCAAGATATTCAAGGATAGCCAAAAGCCTTAGCTTGGGGATGCCCCGGGAAGGCATCCCCTCTTTCGTCTTTGTTCATTGGTAACTTTACTTGGAGCTATATTTTTATTCGCCACATGATATGTGATTTGCTTGGAGCGTCGTGTATTATATTAGTCTTTGCTTTTTAGTTTACCACAATCATCCTTGCTGTAAACACCTTTTGGGAGAAGCCTATTTGATTAGAATTTGCTAGAATACTCTATGTGCTTCACTTATATCTTTTGAGCTTCATAGTTTTTGCTCTAGTGCTTCACTTATATCTTTAAGAGCACGGCGGTGACTTATTTTTGTAGAAATTGCTAGTCTCTCATGCTTCACTTATATCTTTTGAGAGTCTTTTAGAACAGCATGGTATTTGCTATGGTTATAAATTGGTCCTAGAATGGTAGGCATCCAAGTTGGGTATAATAAAAACTATCATAGGAAGTGAATTGGATGCTATGATCAATTTGATACTTGATAATTGTTTTGAGATATGGAGGTAGTGATATTAAAGTCATGCTAGTTGGGTGATTATGAATTTAAATAATGGTTGTGTTGAAGTTAGCAAGTCCCGTAGCATGTACGTATGGTTAAAGTTGTCTAACAAATTTGAAACATGAAGTGTACCTGGCTTGTGCATCCTTACGAGTGGCGGTCGGGGACGAGCGATGGTATTTTCCTACCAATCTATCCCCCTAGGAGCATGCACGTAGTACTTGATTTTTGATGACTTCTAAATTTTTGCAATAAGTATATGAGTTCTTTTGACTAATGTTGAGTCCATGGATTATACACACTTTGACCTTTCCACCTTTGCTAGCCTCTTCGGTACCGTGCATTGCCCTTTCTCACCTTGAGAGTTGGTGCAAACTTCGCCGGTGCATCCAAACCCCGTGATACGATACGCTCTATCACACATAAACCTCCTTATATCTTCCTCAAAACAGCCACCATACCTACCTATTATGGCATTTCCATAGCCATTCCGAGATATATTGCCATGCAACTTTCCACCGTTCCGTTTATCATCTTCATGACATACTTTACTTTTGTCATATTGCCATTGCATGATCATGTAGTTGACATCATATTTGTGGCAAAGCCACCATGCATTATTTTTCATACATGTCACTCTTGATTCATTGCACCATCCCGGTACATCGCCGGAGGCATTCATATAGAGTCATATCTTGTTCTAGTTTCGAGTTGTAATTCATATGTTGTAATCAATAAAAGTGATGATCATCATTATTAGAGAATTGCCCAACAAGAAAAAAGAAGAAAGGCCAAAAGAAAAAAAAAGGCCCAAAAGAAAAAAAAAGAAAGAAAAAAAAGAAAAAAAGGAAAATAAATAAAAAGGGAAATGTTACTATCACTTTTTCCACACTTGTGCTTCAAAGTAGCACCTTGTTCTTCATGTAGTGAGTCTCATATATTGTGCTTCAAAGTAGCACCATGTTTTTCATATAGTGAGTCTCATAAGTTGTCTTTTTCATACTAGTGGGAATTTTTCATTATAGAACTTGGCTTGTATATTCCTACAACGGGCTTCCTCAAATGCCCTAGGTCTTCGTGAGCAAGCAAGTTGGATGCACACCCACTAGTTTTCTTTTGAGCATTCATTTATAGCTCTAGTGCATCCGTTGCATGGCAATCCCTACTCCTCATGTTGACATCAATTGATGGGCATCCCCATAGCCCGTTGATTATCCTCGTCAATGTGAGACTTTCTCCTTTTTTTGTCTTCTCCACACAATCCCCATCATCATATTCTATTCCACCCATAGTGCTATATCCATGGCTCACGCTCATGTATTGCGTGAATGTTGAAAAAGTTTGAGATTATTTAAGTATTAAACCATTGCTTGGCTTGTCATCGGGGGTATAGAAGTTAGGAACATCTTTGTGTGACGAAAATGAAGCATAGCCTAACTATATGATTTTGTAGGGATGAACTTTCTTTTGCCATGTTATTTTGAGAAGACATGATTACTTTGATTAGTATGCTTGAAGTGTTACTATTTATTTTATCAATATGAACTTTTATTTTGAATCATTTGGATCTGAACATTCATGCCACAATAAAGAAAATTACATTAAGAATTGTGCTAGGTAGCATTCCACATCAAAAATTCTCTTTTTATCATTTACCTACTCGAGGACGAGCAGGAATTAAGCTTAGTGATGCTTGATACGTCTCCAACGTATCTATAATTTTTGATTGTTCCATGCTATTATATTACCCCTTTTGGATGTTTATGGGCTTTATTTTACACATTTATATCATTTTGGCACTAACCTACTAACCGGAGGCCCAACCCGTTGAAAGAACATGCGGTGCCCCCATGTTTGGTTTTGGTAATTGATGACAATCTCTATGGACTAATGGTTGCCTTGAGTTATATTTGAAGGTTTTGTCCATAGGCTTTTCTTGAAGTCCATGTGTTGGTTTCAAGGAGTTTATGAGTTGACCAAGGTGCTATTAAGGAATTAACCAAAGATTGGTCATGTGAGTGTTGAGCTTATTGCAAGCATGTCTTGAAGAAGAAGATTGTGTGATCATTCATGTTTACCTTCAAGACATCTTCCAAATGAAGAGAGTGGAAAGATTCAAGGTTGATCAAGACTAAGTCAAGAGTTAATCAAGTTGATTAACTCACAAAGCATAGAAGATGTACCAAGAGGGATCAAATGATCCCATGGTATGGTAAGCATTGTCCATTGCACTTTGTGTACTAACCCATGGTCTATGTGAGAGTTCTATGTGGGGTTAGGTACGTGTCCATGGGCTTGCGTCAAGAGGAGATATCATACAACCCATGGAAAGGATGACATCAAGTGGTGATCGTCATCATGATTGCCGTGTGCAAGTTCAAGTGGAGCATCACGAAGAGATAAAGTGCTTGAATCTTTCCATCCTTTGTGGTGTCAATGGTTTTGTGAAGATGTGCCGAAGAGAGGCTCACCCATAGTGGACTATGGGGGAGCAATCATCTAGTCTTCATCGAGCCAACGCAATCAAGAAAGGTGGTCCAACTTGAGGGAGTCAAGATCTTCATCATCTAGCTCAAGTGGACCATGTGCAAGGCAAAGGTTTTCTCTTGATAGGTTTTATATTTTACCGGTCTCGTGGTGGTAGGTGGGAGACCGGGTTATAGGATCGTTTGCCGTACTATCAAGGGGGCTCTCAAGTTGGTAGCTTGATCATATCGTTAGTAGAGAGCTCAAACCATTGCATCCTTGCATCATGTTTCTTGGTTCTTGTTTGGTTCTCTTTGTGAGTCTTAGAGCTTATGGTCATCTTGATGACAAGCTTGAGTTCATCAAAAACGGAGTTCGCATGCGTCTTCTATGATGTTTCCAGTGTTGGAGGTTTTACCGGTCTTATCCGAGGAAGGGTTCTCAACTTTTTGTTTTGTACCTTTTCTAATTTTCTTATTATTGATATTTCTTTCAAGATTGTGTTAGACCTTGTCTCTAGCTTTCCAACAAACTTGGTTTCATCGAATTCGGAGTCCGTTTGCAAAAGTTGTGGCAGTTTTGGTGTTCTGAAAAGGCTGCAGCGGTACTACCGCGAATTGGAGCGCGTGTAATTTTTTACTACCACTCCAGAGCGGTACTACCGCGGCTCCTACAGCGGTAGTACCGCTCCGGACCAAAAACTCGTCCCAAGTCCTGTGGTGGTAGGCCCAGATGTATTTTTTTAGTACCGCTCGCAAGCAGTAGTACCGCTACCCTTTGCGGTAGTACCGCGATCCCTAGCGGTAGTACCGTGAGGACGAGCGGTAGTACCGCTCCGGCGGTTCTACTGGCCTTTTGCCTCCTCGTTGTCGTTTTTCAAAGGGGTACTACCGCCCTAGCGGTAGTACAGCTCCTTGGAGCGGTAGTACCGCTCTGTGCGGGCTGTGAGCATAATGGTTGGATTTTTCCCCACCTATAAAAGGGGGTCTTCTTCCCCATTGAATCTCATCCCTTGAGCTCGTGTTCTTCCCCCATTGTTGACCTTCTTCGAGCTTGCTAACTCTCAATCCCTCCATGGATTCTTGCTAGTTTTTGAGGGAAAAGAGAGAGGAGATCTAGATCCACATTTCCACCAATCACTTTCTCCTCTATGTGAGGGGAACCCCTTGGATCTAGATCTTGGAGTTCTTGGTGTTCCCCTTCTTGTTCTTCCTCTCATCTTCCTCCCTAGCATTAGTTGCTTCGGTGGGATTTGAGAGAGAAGGACTTGAGCACTCCGTGTGCCCTTGCCATTGCATTTGGTGCATCGGTTTGAGTTCTCCACGTGATACGTGGAAGTTACAAGTTGAGAAGCTTATTACTCTTGGGTGCTTGGTACCCTTGAGCTTGTTACTCTTGGGTGTTTGGACACCCTAGAGCTTGTTACTCTTAGGTGCCTTGGCGCCCTAGGCGGTTGGTGTTGTTCGAGCTCAATCCTTGTGGTGTAAAGCTCGGCAAGCGTCGGGTCTCAATTAGGTTGTGGAGATCGCCTGAGCAATTTGATCTGCACCGTGACCGCCCCAAGGGTTGCCAAAGTGTACGGGTTCGGTGACCGCCCCCAAGGGTCGCCATTTGTCGGGTTCGGTGACCGCCCTCAAGGGTCCCTTAGTGGAATCACGGCATCTTCCATTGTGCGAGGGCGTGAGGAGATTACGGTGGCCCTAGTGGCTTCCTGGGGAGCATTGTGCCTCCACACCGCTCCAAACGGAGATTAGCATCCGCAAGGGCGTGAACTTCGGGATACATCATCGTCTCCTCGTGCCTCGGTTATCTCTTTCCCGAGCCCTTTACTTATGCACTTTACTTTGTGATAGCCATATTGTTCTTTGTCATATACCTTGCTATCACATCGTTGCTTATCTTGTTTAGCATAAGTTGTTGGTGCACATAGGTGAGCCTAGTTGTTTTAGGTTATGTGCTTGACAAATTAACCGCTAGGTTTATTCCGCATTTGTTCAAGCCTTAACCATAATTATTTTAAAGCGCCTATTCACCCCCCCCCCTCTAGGCGACATCCTCGATCTTCCACCCGTATTACTGTTTTTTTGCCTAATTCAGTATTTCGAAGAAAAGGAATATCAAACGGAGTCCCAATGGAATGAAACCTTCGGGAGCGTGATTTTTGGAACGAACATGATCCAGAGGACTTGGAGTGCAAGTCAAGAAGCAGCCGAGGCCTCCACGAGATAGGAGGGCGCCCCCCATAGGGCGCGCCCCCTGTCTCGTGGGCCCCTCGGGCGACCACCGACGTACTTCTTCCTCCTATATAAGCCTACGTACCCCGAAAACATCCAGGGAGCCAACAAAACACAATTTCCACCGCCGTAACCTTCGGTATCCACGAGATCTCATCTTGGAGCCTTCACCGGCACTCTGCCGGAGGGGGAATCGACCACGTAGGGCTTCTACATCAACACCATAGCCCCTCCAATGAGTTGTGAGTAGTTTATCACAGACCTACGGGTCCATAGTTATTAGCTAGATGGCCTCTTCTCTCTTTTTGGATCTCAATGCAATGTTCTCCCCCTCTCTTGTGGAGATCTATTCGATGTAAACTCTTTTTGCGGTGTGTTTGTCGAGATCCGATGAATTGTGGGTTTATGATCAAGTTTATCTATGAATAATATTTGAATCTTCTCTGAATTCTTTTATGTATAATTGAGTTATCTTTGCAAGTCTCTTCGAATTATCAGTTTGGTTTGGCCTACTAGATTGATCTTTCTTGCCATGGGAGAAGTGCTTAGCTTTGGGTTCAATCTTGTGGTGTCCTTACCCGGTGACAGAACGGGTTGCAAGGCACGTATTGTATTGTTGCCATCGAGGATAAAAAGATGGGGTTTATATCATATTGCTTGAGTTTATCCCTCTACATCATGTCATCTTGCTTAAGGCGTTACTTTGTTAGTATGAACTTAATACTCTAGATGCAGGCAGGAGTCGGTCGATGTGTGGAGTAATAGTAGTAGATGCAGGCAGGAGTCGGTCTACTTGTCACGGACGTGATGCCTATATACATGATCATGCCTAGATAATCTCATAATTATTCGCTATTCTATCAATTGCTCGACAGTAATTTGTTCACCTACCGTAATACTTATGCTATCTTGAGAGAAGCCACTAGTGAAACCTATGGCCCCCGGGTCTATCTCTTATCATATTTGCTTCCAATCTACTTTTATTTGCATCTTCTTTTTGCATCTATATTATAAAATACCAAAAATATATTTATTTTGTCTTACTATGTCTATCAGTTTTCACTTTCGCAAGTGGCCGTGAAGGGATTGACAACCCCTTTATTGTGTTGGTTGCGAGTTCTTTGTTTGTTTCTGTAGATGCGTGGGACTTTTGAGGAGCCTTCTACTGGATTGATACCTTGGTTCTCAAAAACTGAGGGAAATACTTACGCTACTATTGCTGCATCACCCTTTCCTCTTCAAGGAAAACCAACGCAAGCTCAAGACGTAGGATGGTACAACTAGAAAATGGAGCATCCACATGAGCAACTGTGTATGAAGTTGTGTTTTAGGGATCCGCATCAATTCAGAGATGCTTTGTTGAATTTCCACATCACTCAGGCCAGGAATTTCAAGTATCACATGAATTCAGATCAGAGGATAATTGTTGAGTGTACAGATAAACAATGCCAGTTCTTTATGGTGGCAGCAGTTATAAAAGGGGAGAAAATCTTTGTACTTAAGAAGATGAGACTAGAGCACCCTTGCCCTAGTACCACTGAGACCACCAGGGTTAGTGCTAAGTGGCTAGCACAAAAATATGAGCATCTCTTCATATCTGATATAACTACTGGTATTCAGACTATAATTGATGCATGCATGAAAAAATATGGTGTAGATGTGCCCAAGTGCATGGCATATAGGGCAAACAACATAGCTATTGAAGCTGTCTTAGGAGATCACAAGAAGCAATATCTAGGTTTAAAGACTATGCTCAGACAGTCATGGGCACAAACCCTGGGAGTAGAGTAATAGTCACTACTGTTACTCCAGTACCAAATGCAAAAATACCCCACCCAGGCCCAAGATTCCCTGCCATGTTCTTTTGCCTGAATGGAGCAAGGGAGGGGTTTCTCAATGGGTGTAGGCCATTCATTGGTTAGTTCCTGAACCTTGTGCACCATTTACATATTGTAGAGTACTCCATATTGTATATCACTTGAATGTATTTAATGTTTGGAAATGTTGATTATGCAGGTGTTAATGGATGGTTAAGCTCACTACAGGTGCTCAACTCCTTGCTGCCACTGGTAGAGATGGCAACAACAACATATATCCACTGGCATTTGGCATAGTTGGACAAGAGGACACACCTAGTTGGTGTTGGTTTCTACACCAACTGAAAATTTGCCTAGGGGGAGAAGTGGGCAAGTTTGGACCTTATACTATAATGTCAGATAGACAAAAGGTATGTGTTTGCATATTTCATTTTGTTTTGCACAAGTGTTTACATTAGCTTAGAGTTTCATTGGTGGATATTTCTTTAGCTTGTAGCTTAGATTTGTTCAATTGTTTGTGTTAGGGGTTATTGAATGCAGTGAATGCTGTGTTTCCAAATTGCAACCAAAGATTCTGTCTTAGACATTTATATGCAAATTTCCAAAATACTGGGTTTAGGGGTGAAGATCTTAAGAAGTGCATGGATAATGCTAGCTATGCCTACAATGAACACAAATTTAATATTGCAATGAATGATCTTAGAGCTGAAATTGAGGAAGCTTGGGAGTGGCTTACTGCAATAACAAAAAAAACATGGGCAAGGTATGCATTTGACACAAACTGCATGACTGACTTGGTAGTGAACAACTTGTCTGAGGTGTTCAACAAGTACATTCTAGATGTTAGGAGAAAACCTATAAGGACAATGTGTGATGGGAAAAAAGATAAGCAAATGGTGAGGTGGCACAGGAACAGAGAGAGTGTAAAGGGAGTGAGGGAGTCCTGGATTAGGGGGTGTCCGGATGGCCGGACTCCTGGACTATGCAGATACAAGATTGAAGACTTCGTCCCGTGTCCGGATGGGACTTTCCTTGGCGTGGAAGGCAAGCTTGGCGATACGGATATGTAGATCTCCTACCATTGTAACCGACTCTGTGTAACCCTAACCCTCTTCGGTGCCTATATAAACCGGAGGGTTTTAGTCCGTAGGACGAACAACAATCATACCATAGGCTAGCTTTTAGGGTTTAGCCTCTCTGATCTCGTGGTAGATCTACTCTTGTACTACCCATATCATCAATATCAATCAAGCAGGAGTAGGGTTTTACCTCCATCGAGAGGGCCCGAACCTAGGTAAAAACATCGTGTCCCTTGTCTCCTGTTACCATCCGCCTAGATGCACAGTTCGGGACCCCCTACCCGAGATCCGCCGGTTTTGACACCGACATTGGTGCTTTCATTGAGAGTTCCTCTGCGTCGTCATCTTTAGGCCCGATGGCTCCTCCGATCATCAACAACGATGCGGTCCAGGGTGAGACTTTTCTCCCCGGACAGATCTTCGTATTCGGCGGCTTTTTGCATGCGGGCCAATTAAGCAGCCATATGGAGCAGATTGAAAGCTACGCCCCTGGCCATCAGGTCAGATTTGGAAGTTTGAACTACACGGCTGACGTCCGCGGAGACTAGATCTTCGACGGATTCGAGTCACAGCCAAGCGCGCCGCACTTTCACGATGGGCATGATCTAGCTCTGCCGCCGAACAGTGCCCTGGAGGCCGCACCAGTGTCCGCTCCGACCCTTAGCTCGAAGCCGACTGCGCCGATCGAGGACGGGTGGCTGGACACCGCCTCGGGGGCTGCTATCTCTACGGCGATTGAGCCGAACACCAACCTGTCCTTTGCGAAGCTCATGACTCCAAGGTGCCGGACTCCTCTCCGGACTCCGAGCCTTCCGCGCCCCTGCCAATCGAATCCGATTGGGCTCCGATCATAGAGTTCACCACCACAGACATCTTTCAACACTCGCCCTTTGGCGACATCGTGAATTTACTGAAGTCTCTCTCTTTATCAGGAGAGCTTGGCCGGACTATGGTCAGCAAGGTTGGGATGCGGACGACAAAGAAATTCAAATCCCACCCACCACCCACTTCGTAGCCACTGTCGAAAGTTTAAATGACGTGCTCGATTTCGACTCCGAAGACATCGACGGTATGGACGACGATGTAGGAGATAAGCATGAACCAACACCTATAAGGCACTGGACAGCCACCTCATCTCACGATGTATACATGGTGGATACACCTAAAGGAAGCAACGACGAGGAACAACGGGACGCCATGAGGGATCATTCCCTCGAAAAGCAGTCAAAACGGCGACGTAAGTGCCGCTCAAAATCCCGCCTCGACAAAGACAGCAGCCATACAGACCCAGCCATAGAGCAAGGCAAACCGGTGGACGACGAACATGCTATCGAGCAACCGTCCAAACAGGACAATATGGATAAACAACCCGGCCCCGGCGAAGATAACAGTCCGGACGATCTCACACCGGACAAGTTGCTGGAGCAGAAGAACCTCCACAAAAGGCTCGTTGCCACTGCGCGTAGCCTGAAAAAGCAGAAGCGGAAGCTCAAAACAGCAGAAGATGCGCTCTGAATCAGATGGAGCAAAGTACTCAACACCGCAGGCAAATACGGCGATAGTCGCCAAACAAAGAGCTACCCGAAGCGAACACTACTGCCCGAATTTGACGAGGAGGCCGTAGAGCCCCCGCAATCAAAGAAAAAGGAGACCACCCGGTCGGATAGACGACCCCATGGCAAACATACAGCGGCAAACGGTGCCGCACACAAGCCGGCACGCGATCCGCACACGGATTCGCATAAAAAAGATGGCCCAGTTAGATCTATCTACGGGCCAAGAAAGCAAGCTCTAGTAAGCAATGCAACACATCAAGTATCCAAATATTGCGGTACACCTAAATATAGGGGTGCCGCACACCCCCTATGTTTCACCGATGAGGTTCTGGATTATGAATTTCCAGCGGGATTCAAACCCGTAAACATAGAGGAATATGACGGAACAACAGACCCTGGAATCTGGATCGAGGATTACATCCTCCACATACACATGGCTAGAGGAGATGACCTCCACGCCATAAAATACTTACCCCTCAAGCTCAAAGGGCCAGCCCGACATTGGCTCAAAAGCCTCCCCGAAAACACCATTGGAAGTTGGAAAGAGCTTGAGGACGCTTTTTGGGCAAATTTTCAAGGGACCTATGTCCGACCTCCGGATGCAGACGATTTAAGTCACATAATTCCACAACCCGGAGAGTCAGCCCAAAAATTCTGGAACAAATTCCTTACTAAAAAGAACCAAATAGTCGACTGTCGGGACGCCGAAGCCTTAGCAGCTTTCAAACACAACGTCCAAGACGAATGGCTCGCCAGACACCTCGGCCAAGAAAAGCCAAGAACAATGGCCGCATTAACAAGCCTCATGACCCGCTTTTGCGCGAGAGAGGATAGCTGGCTGGCAAGATGCAGTACCAGCAACCCAAGTACATCCGAAGTCAGGGATGGAAACGGGAAACCGCGACGCAGCAAGGACCAGCGCCGGACAAAGGGAAACAACCCGAAGAGCACGACAGTCAACGCCGGATTCAAAAGCTCACGACAGAATCATAAAAAACTGCCCCTTAAGGATAACAAGGACGAGCTATCTAACTTAAACAAAATCTTGGACAAGATATGCCAAATCCACAGTACTCCCGGGAAGCCTGCAAACCATACCCACAGAGATTGTTGGGTCTTCAAGCAGTCCGGCAAACTGAACGCCGAACACAAGGGGCTCGACACACCAAGCGAGGACGATGACGAACCCCACAAGCAGAGCACCGGAAAACAAAAGAATTTCCCACAAGAAGTCAAAACAGTTAACTCACTTTACGTGACAGAAGGGAAAAACAGAATGGCGCCCATAGAGATACACGCCATGCGGCCTATCCCAGAGGAGTCCCACCACTGGTTATTAAAACCAATCACCTTCGACCATCAGGATTACTCTAGAAGTATCCGGAATGCAGGATGGACTGCCTTGATATTAGATCCGATAATCGACGGACTCCAATTTACACAAGTCCTAATGGACGGCGGCAGTGATCTAAACCTGCTATACAAGGACACAATCCGCAAAATGGGGATAGACCCAACCAAAATTCGCCATAGCAACACTTCCTTTCAAGGGGTAATGCCAGGCCCATATGCCCATTGTACGGGCTCTCTACTGCTAGAAGTTGTGTTCGGCTCACTCGAAAACTTCCGTCGCGAAAAGTTAACCTTCCACCTCGTCCCATTTACATGTGGCTACCAAGCACTACTGGGACGCGAAGCTTTCGCCTGCTTTAAGGCAATACCGCATTATGCATCCCTTACACTTAAAATGCCTGGTCCGCAAGGCATCATCTCCTTAAAGGGAAATATCGAGTGTTCCTCGGGCGCGGAAGATTGTGTGACTGCCTTGACAGCCACACACCAAACCGACTTCACTAATCAAAGCACCTAAAACAGGTTGTCCAGACCCCGGACACGGTTAGACGAGTCCGGCGTAAACATACAAGGGCTTACTAGCCGTATACCCCCGCACTAGGTGCTCCGTGCCTGTACAACAAGAGACAATAAAGCTCAATCTTATTCATTTTTGAATCGTACTTTGTTTATTTAATATAACGTACATTTTCGAACGATCTTTTTCAATTAAGTTCCTCTCTTTTACAGATGAACACCGTGCTACACCCATCCAGGATACGGCACAACGGAGACACAGGCGTAGACGTGCAGTAGGGACCTGTGACAATGATTCTCTTCAGATTAAGACCCTGCGTAAACCTTTTTTACTGTCTCTTTTTGATACATATCCCCTGGTTTCTTGCCATAACCGAGGAGGAGGCTGGCATTTTGGCATGGGCCACGTCAGAATTTTGCGCGTACCTGGACACCAGGGGCTTATTACCAAGGGCGTTGTTCGTCCCGTTTTCATAAAGACCGAATACCTTAGGGAGTGTTCGGCGTCTCGAGTTAGGCCTTATCTGCATTAGCTCCGAATCATGTCTTTGGTCATATGTTGGGTTTGCCCGGCTCCTGTGTTTTGCTGCCTTATGTTCCTCTCTATCGGCTAAGGCAGCACTAGGAGAACTACTGCGATTCTGCCCCGGTTCGGCCAGGCGAGCACCTCAGTAGAGAAAGCCGAAAACTGACTGTCATGATATAGCGTGAGACTAGTCAACCACTCGACGACTGTTGGGGAACGTAGTAATTTCAAAAAAAATTCCTACGCACACGCAAGATCATGGTGATGACATAGCAACGAGAGGGGAGAGTGTTGTCCACGTACCCTCGTAGACCGTAAGCGGAAGCGTTATGACAACGCGGTTGATGTAGTCGTACGTCTTCACGATCTGACCGATCCAAGTACCGAACGTACGGCACCTCCGAGTTCAGCACACATTCAGCTCGATGACGATCCCCAGACTCCGATCCAGCAAAGAGTCGGGGATGAGTTCCGTCAGCACGACAGCGTGGTGACGATGATGATGCTCTACCGGCGCAGGGCTTCGCCTAAACTCCGCGACGATATGACCGAGGTGGAATATGGTGGAGGGGGGCACCGCACACGGCTAAGGAACGATCCATAGATCAACTTGTGTGTCTATGGGGTGCCCCCTGCCCCCGTATATAAAGGAGTGGAGGAGGGGGAGGGCCGACCCTCTCTATGGCGCGCCCTAGGGGAGTCCTACTCCCACCGGGAGTAGGATTCCCCTTTTCCTAGTAGAACTAGGAACCCTTCCATGTAGTAGGAGTAGGAGAGAAGGAAAGGGAAGGGGGAAGGAGAAGGAAGGAAGGGGGCGCCCCCTCCCTAGTCCAATTCGGACTAGTCCAAGGGGAGCGGTGCGGCCACCCTTTTGGCCCTTTCTCTCTTTTCCCGTATGGCCCATTGAGGCCCAATACGAATTCCCGTAACTCTCCGGTACTCCGAAAAATACCCGAATCACTCGGAACCTTTCCGAACTCCAAATATAGTCGTCCAATATATCGATCTTTACATCTCGACCATTTCGAGACTCCTCGTCATGTCCACGATCTCATCCGGGAATCCGAACTCCTTCGGTACATCAAAACTCATAAACTCATAATAAAATTGTCATCGAAACCTTAAGCGTGTGGACCCTACGGGTTCGAGTACTATGTAGACATAACCTAGAACTATTGTCGGTCAATAACCAATAGCGGAACCTGGATGCTCATATTGGCTCCTACATATTCTATGAAGATCTTTATCGGTCAAACCGCATAACAACATACGTTGTTCCCTTTGTCATCGGTATGTTACTTGCCCGAGATTCGATCGTCGGTATCCAATACCTAGTTCAATCTCGTTACCGGCAAGTCTCTTTACTCGTTACGTAAGGCATCATCCCGCAACTAACTCATTAGTCACATTGCTTGTAAGGCTTATAGTGATGTGCATTACCGAGAGGGCCCAGAGATACCTCTCCGACAATCGGAGTGACAAAACCTAATCTCGAAATACGCCAACCCAACATGTACCTTTGGAGACACCTGTAGTACTCCTTTATAATCACCCAGTTATGTTGTGACGTTTGGTAGCACCCAAAGTGTTCCTCCGGTAAACGGGAGTTGCATAATCTCATAGTTACAGGAACATGTATAAGTCATGAAGAAAGCAATAGCAACATACTAAACGATCAAGTGCTAGGCAAACGAAATGGGTCATGTCAATCACATCATTCTCCTAATGATGTGATCCCATTAATCAAATGACAACTCATGTCTATGGCTAGGAAACTCAACCATCTTTGATTCAACGAGTCTAGTCAAGTAGAGGCATACTAGTGACACTATGTTTGTCTATGTATTCACACATGTATTATGTTTCTGGTTAATACAATTCTAGCATGAATAATAAACATTTATCATGATATAAGGAAATAAATAATAACTTTATTATTGCCTCTAGGGCATATTTCCTTCAACGACCCGCCAGAATCTATAGGATTCCTCCGCATTGACGAAGGGCCGTTTCCCGGTCAGGCACATACGCGCCCCGAATTTGGGTGAGCGCGGTGCCCCTAGGGGCTATATAGTAGCCCCACTGTCAAACTCCTATGGCTAAGTGAAAGTGATAAAGCATTATAGTCCGGTTGCCTAGTTTGCTGCGCTACCACCTCCTTTATAGGACCAAGATGTTGGATCAAGTGTGAAAATGCGCCTTTTGCAAACACCCCCACATTATATGCGTGGGGGCTGAAGCCGAAGACTGCCATCTTTCAGGTTATATATACATGTACATTAGCGGCCGCACAGGAGATATTTTAATTCTTGAAAGGCACAAGTATAAAAAGCTTTTTCAATCGATACATTGTTTCACAATAATACATGTTATTCAAACATAATATCCTTCGAGCACTGCATCTCTATTAAACGAGCGCCCTGCAGAACTTCCTGAAAATAGTGCTCGACAGGTACTCGGCTTTCGTCCGAATCCTAGGATGCAACATCGGTGGCCTTCATCTCCGCCCAGTATGTCTTGACACGGGCAAGAGCCATACGCGCACCCTCTATGCATGCCGACCTCTTCATTGCATTGATATGCGGCACCGCACCAAGGAACTGCTGCACCAAGCCAAAATAACTCTTCGGCTCGGGCCTCTTCGGCCACAAAAGACTCACGACTCATGGCAAGTCTGTATAACCTATTCAGCTCCGCCCATTCGGCCAAGCGATCGGTTAATGGAAGTGGGCGCGCTGGATTATGGAACTGCGACCAAAAAACCTTTTCCATTTTGTGATCCTTTTGATCTCGGAAGTGTTCGGCCGCGTCCGCGGCACTTGCCGCCAAGTCCAAATAAGCATCCTCCGCATTCCACAGCCGGTCCAACTGAGCATATTTAGGATCCATGAATTTCCTCCGCAGCAGAAAGGGCTTTCTAGCCGCGATATCTCTGGCCTAACGCATCTCCTCCTTCATAGCTCTCATCGCAGAGCGAGCATCCTTGGCCTCGGTAGTGGCCTTCTTCAGGACCTCTTGTACCGCTCGATCTTCTTTCTCAAGAAGTTTGCAGCAGTCGGCAGCATTCTTCAACTTCACGGCCATCTCGGCCATTTCATTCTTGCTTGGCAAAGGAGCAGCCTGTTCGCTTTTAGCTCTTCGCCGCCTTCAAGGCAGCCGATCACTCTTTCTCGCCTGCTCCTTAGCTCGGGCGAGCTCCGCCGAAGGTTCTCCATGGCAGCGCACCATCTGCATCAAGCATACATGTTGTAAGGCACGGGCATCAAGCTTCCTTACCAGGTGTCCGCGGAGAAATTGCATACCTTGTGACTCGTCAAGTCGCTTATTGACAAGCGCGATGTCGGCGTCCGCCACGTCAAGTTGCCGCTTTAGTTCGGCAAATTCATTAGTCCGGCTAGCCACCGGACCCTTCGCCACCTACATAGGTCGGGCGACATATTATACCTGGGATTATGATCCTCGGCGCGCTGTCATTTTTTGACAACACACCGAGCCTCAGGGGCTACTATCTACACAGGGCGCATTTTATATGCGAAACTGTCAGAAGGTGCATCATTTTGCGTACCTCAAAACCTGTCAGTAAACTTCTGATGGCCTCGTGCAATCCGCTCTCAGCGGATGAAATCCTTTCAATCACCGTACCCATTAATGCACGGTGATCTTCTGAGAAAGACGCTCGCCCGAGCAGATCCTTCATCTCCTCCGACCGTACACCAGGTGGTGCCGGACTGGTCCGATGGCCTTTTTCGAAGGCCGGACGCGGAGGGCTTTGGGGGCACATACGACTGCCTTCTGGCCCCGCCGGACTCGGAGAAACCCTCCACGACGACACCTCAGGGTCGCCCGCATCGCAAGACGGTATGGCAGGGGGAAGCATTTCACTCTCTATCATCTCCGGATGAAGGTCCCCCGAAGATGAGCTCTGCTGAGAAGGGTTGAGATCCGAACTACAAGGTAAAATTTCGGTTATCTTCATCAGAAATAAGGCAGGGATATCCTTTATTTTAACTCCCCTTTTACTTACGGCTTGGTGGAGGGTTGATCCCCTTGGGGGCACAATGCGGCCGAGGTATCTCTTGGCGCAGGATCCTCTGATGAAGATTTCTTCCCCCGCTTTGAGGCCATGGTCTCCGGGTCTTCAGAGGCGGTCCTCTTCTTCCCCTGGATGGAGGGAGTCTCGATCCCTCCTTTCCTGACAGCCTCCTTCACGGAGGTAGTAGCTTCCTTGTTCCTCCCCTTCACCTTCTTCCAGAGGCGCAACCTCCAGCATCCTGGTTAACACGGGATCCGGCGTGGTCTCAGTGAGGGGGGCCGGACACCTGATTAACTTTGCTTTCGCTATCCACTCATGTTCAAGGGACAACTCTTTTGAGGGCAAATTCATGATAAACATGGGATAATGTGTCTGGGTATAGGGCTACTTACTTGAGTATCCGGGCGATTGCAGCTCAGACCTGCGTCCTCGGTCAAGTCCGGACACATCGCTTGTGATCCGAAGAAAAGCTTATGCATCTCCACGGGCGTTGCACCCCTAAAATGTTGGAGAGCTCGTGGTCCCTCCGGGTTAAATTCCCACAGGCGGAGGGGGCGACGTTTGCAGGGTAGGGTGCGACGAATCAGCATGACCTGCGCTACTACGACCAGAGTGATCTCTCTCTCTAGGAGGTCTTGAATGCGGCCTCGCAACAAGGGCACGCCCTGGACGGCCCCACCAAGTCCTTTATTGACCCATGACGCCAGCCGCGGTGGAGGACTCAAGCGAAAGGCAGGCGGCGCCACCCATTTGGTGCCACTGGGAGGTGTGATATAAAACCATTCTTGTTGCCATAGGCTGAGCTCCTCTTGGAAAGAGCCCTCGGGCCACGGAGCATCAAGATTCCCGCTATAACAACCCTCTCTGACTCGCTGCTGCCCTCGATCATCTTCGGCTCCACTTTGAAGGTCTTGAGCCACAATCCGAAGTGAGGGGCAATGCGGAGGAAGGCTTTGCATACGACAATGAACGATGAGATGTAGAGGATGGACTCCGGATCCAAGTCGTGAAATTCCAACCCATAATAAAACATGAGCCCCCTCACGAAGGGGTCCGTCGGGAAGCCTAGCCCCCGAAGGAAGTGAGATGCGAACACTACGCTTTCACCAGGCTTGGGAGTGGGAATAACCTGCCCTTGGGCAGGCAGCCTATGCGAAATTTCGCCGGTTAGATACCTGGGATCTCTTAGCTTTAGCACGTCTTCTTCCGTAACGGAGGAAGGCGTCCACCGGCCTTGCAGGTCGGAGCCGGACATCATCGAAGGTCCGAAGCGCCTGAATCTGGAGCTTTGGGTGTTGGAACTCGAGGCGAGGGGAGGATTCGATTGAGATTGAAAGAAGGGAGTGGAGCCTTGGTCTCTTTATAAAGAGGTTGAATACCAAGAGCCTTCCCCGTGACTGTTCGGGACTCGCCTTTGATAGGGGAGACGTGCCAATGGGCACGATTGGGTTACCCATGCCCGTATTAATGAGAATCCTGGAATAAGGGGACACGATCTCTGCTTTGACAAGACGTGCCAAGGAAACCGCCTCGCTAAACGCGCTGAGGAGGGACAGTAAAAACGATTTGAATAAAGGCTTGGTCGTGGTGTGATGTCACGCCACGGAATACGTCAGTAGATTGAATTTGTGTAAATATTATTCTATCTACGTTGGTATGTGGAACTTATTTTGCAGAGCCGGACACTATCCTTGTGTTCAAAATCTTCTATGAAGTATTTGGAGGAGGAACCCGCCTTGCAATGCCGAAGACAATATGCGCGGACGGACTCGTCATTGAAGCCTGGTTCAGGGCTACCGAGGAGTCTGGATTAGGGGTGTCCGGATGGCGGACTATAGCCTTTGGCCGGACTCGGACTATGAAGATACAAGATTGAAGACTTTGTCCGGTGTCCGGATGGGACTTTCCTTGGCGTGGAAGGCAAGCTTGGCGTCACGGATATGTAGATCTCCTACCATTGTAACCGACTCAGGTAACCCTAACCCTCTTCGGTGCCTATATAAACCGGAGGGTTTTAGTCCGAGGACTAACAACAATCATACCATAGGCTAGCTTTTAGGTTTAGCCTCTCGATCTCGTGGTAGATCTACTCTTGTACTACCCATATCATCAATATCAATCAAGCAGGAGTAGGGTTTTACCTCCATCGAGAGGGCCCGAACCTGGGTAAAAACATCGTGTCCCTTGTCTCCTGTTACCATCCGCCTAGACGCACAGTTCGGGACCCCCTACCCGAGATCCGCCGGTTTTGACACCGACAGGGATCAAGATGGGATATAACACCTCATTACAATGAGAAGCTAGAGGTTGAGAAGGAGAGGGCCATATACTGCAAGCCAATACAGGCAGGGGTCAACTTATGGGAAGTTACAAGTGGGCAGCAGACACATGCTGCCAACCTGGAACTTGAGACTTGTGGATGCAGGAAGTGGAACCTTAGTGGCATACCTTGCAACCATGCCATCTCTGCAATAAACAAGGCTAAAAGGAAACAAGAGGATTATGTCAGCAAATTCTTCAAGAAAGATTTTTATGTTGCAGCTTATGAACCAATGATCTTTCATGTGTCTGGTGAGCATGATTGGACAAGGACCCCTGGTCCAGACATAGAACCAACTACATTCAAAATCAAGAGAGGAAGAAGGAAAGAAAAGAGGATCAAGGGAAATTTTGAAGTACCAAAGCCAAAAGACACTTCAAGAATGGGGACCATAACATGTGGAAATTGTGGTCTCCAAGGGCATAGGTACACAAACTGTCTTAAACAGTTGAAGCCTGAGCTAGCTTTGAGGAAGAATAAGCATGTGGTAATATTTTTTCACCTTGAAATATACAAATCTTTCCTTTCTTGTACATTTCTTTCTAGCATTATTAAATGTTTTTGTTTTCTTTGCAAGGTTACTCCAAGTAACTCACAGTCAAGAGCTACTGGTCCTTCTACTACACCAACAGCAACACAGGCAAGAGCTGCTGCTTCTTCTCCTACACCACCATCATGTGGAATAAGAGGAGCTGGCAGAGGAAGAGTTGCTGCTACTTCTACTACACCACCACCATCTGGAAGAGGAGCTAGCAGAGGAAGAGCTGCTGCTACTTCTACTACACCACCACCATCTGGAAGAGGAGCTGGCAGAGGAAGAGTTGCTGCTACTTCTACTACACCACCACCATCTGGAAGAAGAGCTGGCAGAGGAAGAGTTGGCACACGAGCTGGAAGAGGTGCTCCAAGGCCATTCAGTGCCCCCAGGCAATATGCTGAGATTCCTACTGATGGTACACACACTGGATGGATGTCCTACTTCACTGCTAGCATGGGAGGAGCCATGTAATTTGAAATGATGTGGTGTTATTTTGGTTGAACTTGATGCTGATGTTGATGTGTTGTTGCCACTTGATGCATATTTTGGCACAATCCAGTTCTGGTTATTGTAATGTTGAACTTGAGGTGGAGTACTCTAGTTGGGGCATCATATTTTGGTGTTGAATATGTTGCTACTGGATATGTATGTGTTGAACTTGAGGTGGTTATTGTAATGTTGAACTTGAGGTGGTTATTGTAATGTTGAACTTGAGGTGGAGTACCAATATTTGCAAAGCAGTACCACATTTGCAGTTACTTGTTGCAAGTCAGTACCAATACTGCTGCTAGCTGTTGCATGTCAGTACCAATATTGGGGCATCACATAACATGCAGTACCACATTTGGGGATTCTGACATGTGGGACCGATACCTCTCCTACTATTAAAGTGACAGCACAAGATCGAGCGAGTGGGGAACGAAACTAGGGTTCGTCCATGCAGTGTCCATTTGGAGCGCAGCGAAGGAGAGATCTCAGCGTGGAGGCACTGACTGGGGACTGTGGTGGAGAGATAAATGTCGTGGTTGTCCAGTGCCGGGTCCGCTCCCGGATTTCATCGAGCTGCAGGAAGAAGGGGGGAGGAGTCGCGCTCGCCGGTGCGCTACCGCGAGAACCCAATGGCATACGAGCCTCCAGTGATGTGCCACTGCTCAACTCCGAGGAAGGCGCCAAGATGGATCTCCTGGAGCAGGCAGAACCCTGGTAGGAGTACTATAGCTGCGTGGATGCTATGGTGAGTGTTGTTTTTTGCCTAATTTTCTTCCTTTTTCTTCTGTGCAATAGTATGTGAAATGATATATTTTTGGAAATTTGTTTGTGCATCTTAATAGCATGGTGGTTGTGGATTTGTGCAATGGCATGATGATCCGTTGCCCAAATTTAGGAGTGAGCTCATTGGGGATCTGCGTGATGAAGTCTGGAGGCTTAAAGGTGCAACTGTTGCTAGATCTGAAGATCAGTTTCCAATGCTGACTCCCAGTGAAGATGATGGCACAAGGGAGGCCATGGTTCTGTCTCTGCAAACTCAACTCAGAGAGAAGAATGAAGAGATTGCAGGGATTGGGGCCAAATTTCAAAATGTGTTGTTTCTTTTCACTATATTTGTGCTTGGCTTAGTTGCAGGCAAGATCTTAAGTTAGTTAGTTGGTTTAGTTGCAGCCCATCTAAATGCAATATATTGTCTGGTTTAGTTGCTCTAGTTTAAGCCAAGTTGTAATGGATCAGTGAAGTTATCTTCTGATGCAATGAGATTGAGTCAGTCTTGTTCCTCTTTTATTTTGTATGACATGAGTGGTTTGCTGCAACATTGTCATAATGTATCATCATCAACATATCCATCTACATAATCAGCATATCCATAAACATATCCATACATGATAAGAAACTGATCCATATCTACCAATCATAGGACACATTAGTTTCTGGAGTTCAACTCATTATAGCCATACATAACCATTGTTCACAATACATAGAGGAGTTCAACTTCAAACGCATGGTTCATCCTTTTCTCACAAAAGGATGAATAGCATAACTACTACATACATACACAACCATAGTTCATAATTAGTGAAAGCATACAGTACACAACCTTAGTTCCTAGATGCTAGATCATTACACAGCCATCATTCCCAAAAGGTCGGCAATGCCACTAATCTCATTTTCATCTTCTTCACTTCTCCAAGATGGCCTGAATCCCCCTAAACTTCTCCTTCAACTTTTCATTCTGAAACTCTAACTACCACTTCTCTTGAATATGCTTTTCATTTCCCTTAAGCAGATCAGCAACCTGAAGCTTCAACTCTAGCTTCTCTTGGGTGAGCTTCTCCTGACACTTTGTTAGCTCTGCATTCTTCAGCTCCAAATTCATCCTAGCTTCAGTAAACACTTGCTTCTCTTTCATTTTGTTCAACTTCAAGTTCTGAATGATTGTTGCTTGAGCTCTTGTCAGGTTGACCAACATCTCATACTTCTGAGTAAGTTTCTGGGTCTCTGCATCTTTCTTTGCCATCTCAGTTGCCATATGTTCCTTCATATCATCAATCAGTTCTTTTCTTACCGCCTGCTGATATGTAATGGCAGACTGCAGATGTCTGAAATCCACCACCTTATCTTCCTGGAAGTTCATAAGCTCATGCACATCTTGGACTAGCTTGTCATAGTTGGCCTCCAGCTTGTTCTTCTCTTCTGTCAGATGGTGGATAGTGAAAGAACTTTTAAGATTGTCATTCACCCTAGCACTTTTGGCATCTTCAACCATTGCCCATAGCTTCAACAATGCATTCTGCATTGTTGGGGGCCACTGGTGATCAACCCATTCAACAAAGCCACAATTGCTACCTTCCTACAAAAACAACAACAACACCAACATAGTTCATACAGCAAGTAATTACACAAGATCACTGCAATTGCCAGCAAGAATATCTAAATTTGGCATCAGACCACTATATTTAACAAGAGGAGCAGTCACTTGAGTAGCTGACTGACTAGGTTAGTTACTCTAGTGTTCATATCAAGGAGTGTTCAACCATTTTTAAGCTACTCTAGTACCACTATGAAACAAAATTACTATACCATTGTACTCCAGCAAAATGTACTCATGCTTGACGTAAATAAGCTACTCTAGTACCACTATGAACCAAAATGTTCACAACAAACAGAGTACTCCAGCAAGCAGAGTTCAATATGGCACTGACAAACTAAGAAAAAAATTCACTATGTCTACAATCCATACCGGCTGTGCACATGCTAAAAACCTCATGCCTGTGTCTGTTCCTTCAAAGGCAACAAGCCTATCAGATGCCATGCCGTGCTTCTCACATGGAGACATCACATCCAGCTCAAGCCCCTTGTAATCTGGATCTTCAAGGCTGAAAGGGACATGTAGAAGCTCGCACAAAGACAATGGCCAAATCAAAACCTACCAAAATCAACCAAATCAAGAAATCCCAAATCTGAAACCCTAACCCTAAACTCACTGTACTGACCTGGTTGTGCCCGTCTGTGGAGGAAGACTGCATGTACGGGAGGCTAGACTGGTCGTTGCTGCTTTCGTCCTCCAAAACCATGGCGTCGGCGGGGCGGTGCGGTGGCCGGCAGTCGGGACGCGGGCGGCGGCGACGGAGGGAACGATTCGAGGAGGAGGAGAGGAGGGGAAGGGTGCGGTGGGGGATGAACCGGTGCGACCGGACCGGGTTGGAGAGCGGCTCATCCTAGTCAGCGCGCGGGCACGCGCAGGCATGCGCCGATTGGCCAGCGTGGCACCTGACGGGTGGGGCCGAGCTGTGGAAGATACCGTCAATACGTATAAATCAGCCTTTTAGCCTTTTTTGCAAAAACCTGGACCAATGTTGGTACTGACACGCAAAAATTAGCAAGCATGGTACCAATCTGCATGTGATGCCCCAGTTGTGGTACTTCTGTGCAATTAACTCATAACGTTCCCACAGCCATCACACAATGATGGTTGCGTTTCCTGACCTAGTGGGCCCACACCGTGACCTGCCACTGACGAACAAAGTTCACTTTGAGAAAAAACACTCGAGCTCTCACAGGCCTTTATTTCCTGGGAGCTTAGTAACTCTACTAGTGATACATGTGCATCAGGTAGATGGGCTATTTTTGTTCCAACCTAGGCTTCGGTGCATGGACAAGTACGTGAATTTGGGCTTAAATAACGTAATCAGGCAGTTATCTTCGGCCATTAGCGCATAACATATACACCTATTAATACTAGTTAGGGTTCGTTCTACTCCCGGCGGCACCAGCCGAACATTGAGATCAGTTTTTCCCCTGTCGCCACCCATCCTCCTCGCTGGTTCTTCATCGACCACGAGTTTGGATGTGAGAGTCGTTCTAGGGTTCCATCAACAGCCCGATCGTGTTTCTTCGTCGGGTTAGGGTTTTCAGAGATGGCAGACAAGGCCTCGAGGTCGAAGACAGTGGACTCAAAGGATGTGGCAGAGATGATAGAGAGGCTTGGTCTCGTTGAGGATGATCTTGATGATGTAGTTTTTGAGGATCAAGAAGCACCCCCACCCGAGTCGATCAGATGGATGGCGCTGGCTCGGGTTCACACTGAGAAAGCCTATAGCCAGTACTGGTTCTTCACGACAATGAGGGCGGAATGGGATCTGGTCCAAGAGGTAAAAATTAGACCGCTCGAAGACAATCTATACACATTGCAATTCTCGTGCTTGGGAGATTGGGAGAGAGTCATGCAAGAAGGACTGTGGAATTTCAAGGGTTTTGCGGTGATTATTTCACCTTACGAAGGGTTCACAAAACCGTCTCAAATCAACCTTGATACTCTCGGGATCTGGGCTCAGATTCATGATCTTACTGATGGTTTTTGCCCCATGCTGAAGGCGTTAGCGGGGAAGATTGGTGAAGTTGTGTTTGTGGAACCTAAGTCCCACGATTTTGAAGGAAACTTCTATAGAGTTCGGGTCAAGATTGATGTTCACAAGCCTCTGAAGAATGCTACGTCAGTTGTTAAAGAGAACAAGAGACAAATTTTTCTTGTGAAGTACGAACGCCTCCCTGACTGGTGTGCCATATGTGGCCATCTTGGACACCAATTTAAGGAGCATGGAGATGGGATTCACCGCCCCCAAGGCCTTAGTTTTTAAAGATATGAGAGCAAGCTGGTTCCATGGTGCAGGACGGGGTCTAGGAGAATGGCGCTCCCGTACAGGCAGCTTTGGACGGGGAGCTTCAAGGGGAGGAGCAGGTTTTAGCATTGGAAGGGGAATGCCCCAGCAGCCCAACCAATACACAGGAAGTGTGGACGTGGATGCTTGCATGGTCGATGCTGAATCGGTTAGGAAGAGATCATTAGAGACAGGCCATGTGAATGACAAAAACACACCCAAGGGAGCGCAGGCAAACAAGCTCATGCTTCCAGCACCCCTGTAGTTCCTCCATGCCCATCATCCCGACAAGAACAGAAGAGAGCCAAGGTTGTCCTTAATGCTGATAAGGGCCTGCCCAAGAAGAACCCTAGTGACAAGACCAATGGTGCGCCCATCGCTGAGACCCAGAGTGGCCTCCGCGAAGCACAATGAGTATATTGTGCTGGAACTGTAGTGGGGTGGGTAGACCCGCGACAGTTCGCGAGCTTCAAGCAATTTATCCCGGCGGTACTTTGTATAGTAGAAACACAACTAGACAAAGTATGTGTCAAGAATTTGAAAACTTTGTTTGGTTATGATAATAGTTATGTTGTAAGCAGTTCTGGTAGAAGTGGAGGCTTAGGCTTGTTTTGGAATAATGAAATAAAGCTTAATGTTCAGGGTTACTCTAAGTATCACATTGATGCACTTATTGATGCAACGGGACCAAGCCCGTGGAGGTTAACTTGTGTCTATGGAGAAGCGCAGGTGGCAGCAAGGCAAAACACATGGGACATTATTCGGGATATAGCTGGATCTTCCCCTCTCCCATGCATGTTGATAGGAAACTTCAACGAGGTGTTGCATGCAAGGGAACATGATGGGGTTGGGCAGAGAAGCCAAAGCCAGATTGCAGCTTTCAGATCAGCTGTGGAAGACTGTGGCTTGCTCGATCTAGGGCATACAGGAATTTCATGGACGTTTGAGCACAAAGTTTCTGGTGGTTCATATACACGAGTTAGACTCGACAGAGCACTCGCTTGCAGTGCATGGACTGCACAGTTCCCAAGGGCGCGTGTGGATCACCTACGGCGGGCTCATCGGATCACGCGCCCATTGTCTTGCATCCATATGGAGAAGTGGAGGGGAGACAATGACAGTACAACTTTCGGTATGAAACCACGTGGGAATCCCACGACCAACTTCATGCAAAAGTTGCGGATGATTGGGGGGGGGCGCCGGCCTGCAGTTCAGTGGCGGAAATCAAAGGGAAGTTGGCAGCCCTAGCCTTGTCTTTATCTGCATGGGACAAGACCACGTTCGGGAGTGTGTGCAAGCAGATCGGGTCCCTAAAACATGAGATGGAAATTTTGCAAAGTGTGCCAGGAAGGGTTGGCCCCTTTCACAGAGAATTAAAAATCAAGGAGAATCTTATTGAGCTATATCATAGAGAAGAACTGATGTGGAGGCAGCGTGCTAGAGTTGAATGGCTTCGGGCGGGTGACAAGAATACACGGTTCTTTCACTTAAGGGCGAGTATGCGCAGAAGGAAAAACTTGATTAAGTTACTGGTACAGGAGGACGGTAACTCTACGGAGGACATACAAACAATGAAAGACTTGGTTAACTCTTTTTACAGTAACCTTTACACGTCAAAAGGAGTCCATGAAATAGATGAGGTGCTGAATACGGTACCAGTGAAGATAACCGCCCAGATGAACGAACAGTTGAATGCACCTTACACTGCCGACGAGGTAAAAACCGCGTTATTTCATATGGCACCGACGAAGGCTCCCGGACCCGATGGTTTCCCCGCTCATTTTTTCCAACATCATTGGGAGGTTTGTGGTGAAGAGGTAGCCAGAGTGGTACTTAGTATTGTCTCTGGTATGGAAAGCGCAAAAGAGATCAACAATACGGTGCTAGTCCTAATCCCGAAGGTAAAAAACCCTACTTTGCTTACACAATTCCGTCCAATCAGTTTGTGTAACGTATTGTATAAGGTTGCATCAAAAGTGATAGCTAATCGTTTGAAGTTAATATTACCGGAGATTATTTCTGAAGAGCAGTCGGCCTTCGTCCCAGGTAGATTAATTACGGATAACATCACTGCTCCTTACGAATGCCTTGATTTTATGAAGAGAAACAAAGCCCAGATTCATAGGTCGTGTGCATTGAAATTGGATATGATGAAGGCCTATGATCGTGTCGAGTGGGACTATCTCAGAGCAATTATGTTGAAGCTGGTTTCACTCAGAATTGGGTGGATATTGTGATGGGGATGGTGTCATCTGTCTCCTTCTCGGTTATGTTTAATGGAGAAAAATAGGAAGAGTTTAACCCTACGCGTGGAATCTGTCAAGGGGATCCTATTTCACCCTTTTTTTGTTGCAGCAGAGGGCCTTTCGTGCCTCTTAAAATCTCGTGTTCAGTCATCTAACCTCAGAGGAATAAAAGTGGCTTCAATGGCTCCGCCGATAAACCACTTGTTGTTGCAGATGATAGCCTGCTGTTTTTTAAAGCAAATTCGGAAGGGGCAGAAGAAGCTTCTCCCTTATTGGAGACCTATGCAAGGGCTTCTGGTCAAAGATTAAACAGGGACAAATCGTCATGTTTTTTCAGCAAGGGTTGTCCAGAATCAGTGAGACAGCAGGTGAAACAAGTCTTGCAAGTTCCCAATGAACATCTTAGTGAGAAGTATTTGAGGCTGCCTACGGACGTGGGTCATCCAAAAATGGTTCAAGTATCTTATTGATCGCCTATGGAACAAGATAAGAGGATGGATGGAGAAGTCACTCTTTCCAGCGGGGAAGGATGTGCTTATCAAATCAGTAGCACAAGCCATTCCGGTCTTCTCGATGTCTTGTTTCAAGCTGCCTAGGGGATTATGTGAAAAGTTAACTTCCGCTATAAGATCTTTCTGGTGGGGTAGCAAACAGGGGAAGAGGAAACCCTATTGGGTGTCTAGGGACAGCATGACAATGCCGAGGTATATGGGAGGTCTTGGCTTCCGTGATTTTGAACTTATTAACTTGGCTCTCCTGGCTCGGCAATCTTGGAGGATTTTGGTCTCTCCGGATTTACTAAGTGCTCGAATTCTAAAAGCACTATACTTCCCAAACAACTCCATCCTTGATTTCAATATTGGAAGCCATCCATCTCAGGTTTGGAGATCTATTCTGGAAGGAAGGGATATTATGAAGCAGGGCCTGATTAGGCGAATTGGGGACGGATCAGAGACGGAAATATGGAGTACCAATTGGATCCTTCGGGCTGAGTTAATGAGGCCACTTGTCTCTAGAGTTCCAGACCCACCCCAACTAGTGGATGAATTGATTGATCTGGAAATGCACGCTGGAATATGGAGCTTGTGAATCAGGTGCTTTTGCAGTTTGATGCACAGGCGATCTTTCAGATCCCGATCTGCCTTAGGAACGTGGCTGATTACTGGTCCTGGATGTATGAGAAATCGGGCATCTTCAGTGTTCGGTCTTGTTATCGGATGATAGTTGAAACCAAGAAGAGGCGAGAGGACTGGTTGGTGTCACGCCCGGCTGCGTCTAACCGCCGAGAGGACGAGCTCGATTGGATTCGACAATGGAAGACCACTGTTCCGGCTAAGATTCAGGTTTTCTTGTGGAGGCTTGCACGCCAGTCTATTCCAACGGAGGACGTCAGAATGCACCGGAATATGACTACGAGCTGCACATGTGCTATTTGTGGAACTTCGGAA
Organism: Aegilops speltoides; assembly: GCA_021437245.1. NCBI lineage: Eukaryota > Viridiplantae > Streptophyta > Magnoliopsida > Poales > Poaceae > Aegilops > Aegilops speltoides. The sequence continues at coordinate 6,088,899 of CM038144.1, forward strand.
TCCTGGAAGCACAGTCTGTTGGAGTGTACTGCTCCTCGCTGTGTTTAGTCACTGGTTGATAAAGAGCTGATTGATGAACTGCATAGCAACACCGAACATAATGCAAGGAAGTGGTTATTTACCATGATCGAGCAACTTTCACATGAAAAGTTTATCAAAGTAGCAGTTACCCCTTTGGGCCATATGGTGGGCGAGACGGAAGCTAATACATGAAGGAATAAATCAAAGCCCTCTGTCGACATATATGTTCATGACACATTTTACCTCGGAGCTAGAACAGGAGAAGAACACAGTCCAAGACCATGTGAACAGTCCTGTGATTGCAGTTCCGAGAAGATGGATGCCGGCAACACCGGGCTACGCCAAGATCAATGTGGACGCTGCGGTTTCACGAGGAGTTGGAGCGGTCGCGTCAGTGTGCATGAACAATAGTGCAGACTATCTTGGATCCTCGGCATTTGTCGTACGAGGGTTGATAGATCCGCCAACTCTTGAAGCTATTGCATGCAAAGAAGGTTTATCCCTGGCTGAAGATCTGGGGCTCTAGAATTTGGTGATTGCGTCAGACTGTCAAGAGGTAGTAAAGCATATCAAAGAAAAATCAGGTGGAAACTACGGTGGAGTGGTTAAAGAGAAAACTTCGTGGCAAACTTCTTTTAGTTCTTGCTGTTTTAAGTTTGAATCTAGAGTCTCAAATTTCGAGCCTCATAAACTAGCTAGACATGCTGTAAAGTTGGTTCATGGCCGACATATTTGGCTGGGGCTACCACATGACACTTCTGTAATACCGGTAGAAATACCAACTAATGAATAAAGCCTAACTTTTATGCTAAAAAACCTATTAATACTAGCTATCCCCCAAAAAAACCTATTAGTACTAGCCCTTACGATATTTCTATGAGGAGCCGATCGTTGTGGGGGTCTAAGAGCATTACTAGTAGTACCCCTAAACCCTCAAACCCTCATAAATAACCGCTTTTTTGCGGGTTGCAACAAAAAAAACACAAAGACTAGAACCTCTAAACCCTCAAACCCTCAAAAAAAGTAAGGGTCCAACCCTCAAACCCAATTTCGAACCGAGTGAGGGTTGGAGGGGGGCGCTCGACCCCAGCCCGCACTCCCTTCCCCCGTCGCGCGGGAGGGAAATTTCCCTTCCCAACCTCCCGCCTCCCGGCCTCCCGCGCCGCCGGCAGTCCCTCGCCGCCAATCCGCCCCCCCCCCCTCCTCCCCTCGACGCCGCCGTCGTCCCGCCCCTGAGCCACGCTCCCGCCGCCCGAGCACCGCCCGGCCTCACCGCGCCGCCGCCTCCTGCCCGGCGTCCGCCCCGGCCTCCGCCGCCGCCTCCCGCCCGGCGCCCGCCCCTTCCCGCCGCCAGCCGCCCCCCCCCCGCCTTCCCGCCTCCCCTCGACGCCTGATCGCCTCCGCCCAGCCGCCTCCGCCCAGAGAGGCGAGGCAGGCCGGCCTCCTCGAGCCGCCGCGCCAGACGCGCCCTCCTCCCCTCGGCGCGGTCGTCGCCCGCCCCAACCCGCAGGTATGCTTCTATTCTTCCCTTTTTTTCCTTTTTGATTCATTGTTGTCACTCAAAATTTATTGTTTGTTGTATTGTGTAGATGGAGGTGAACAACAACGACATGGACTCGTTGTCCGATTCGTCGAGTTGGTCGTCATCCGACGATTCGGACATCAACGAGTTGTTGCAAGACGAGGACGCCGAGATGATGAGCCTCCTCATCGACGTGCAATCCTTTGAAAACCGCGTGAGGCTGATGGATCGAGGAGAGGGTCAAGATGGGGCGAGTCACCATCTACGGAACCGCGCTCTCGGACACGAGCATTTGATGGAAGACTACTTGGCGGAGGTACCTACATACCCTCCTCGCCTCTTCCACGTAGGTACGAATGCGCGAGTTTGTTTGTGAAGATTGTCACCGATTGTGAGGCCGCCTCATATTACTTTAAACGTCGAGATCCGCCGCCCGGTATCATGGGGTTTAGTGCATATCGAAGATATCGGGCGCAATGCGGTACTCGCTATGGCATACCAGCGGATTATACCGACGAGTATCTTCAAGATCGAGCAAGATACAACCACGGAGTCAGTCCGTAGGTTTGCCAAAGTTGGTCATCAAGTTGTACGGTGAGCAGATCTTGGGCACCAAACGAGGAAGATACAAAGAGATTAATGGAAATGAATGAAAAAGGGGATGGCCGGGCATGCTAGGTAGTCTTGACTGCATGCATTGGAGGTGGAAAAATTGCCCAAAGGCATGGCACGGAATGTATTGCGGTAAAAGCCGTGATGCTACCATTGTGCTTGAGGCTGTAGCATCTCAGGACACATGGATTTGGCATGCATTCTTTGGGTTACCGGGAACACTCAATGATATCAATATCCTCAATAGATCTCCTTTGTTAAAAAGATTAATTTCTAGGGATGCTCCAGCTTGCAACTACAAAATCATGGACAATGAGTACTCAATGGGATACTATCTCACCGATGGCATCTATCCCGAATGGGCAACTGAAAGTGCGTTATATCGACTAGAGGGGGGTGAATAGGCGATTTTTATGAATTCTTCACTGAGGAATTTGCTGGTGAGGAAATTCCTTAGCGAAGAACTACTTGCAGCGGAATAAGTACTCAGAAGTAAACATAACAGGACACTAGCATGGTCATCATGATGAAATGAAGACAAGCACAGAGTACAGAAAGCGTAATCACAGGATAACACAAGGCGAAGACAAACAGATCAAGAACTTGAACGAGGAATTTGTGAAAGTCTTCATCAAAGTCTTCAAGCACGATATGAACAAACATTCAACACAAGAATGAGGAAATGAAAGGGTTGAGGAGATAGAACCAGTTAGTTGGTGAAGACAATGATTTGGTAAACCAGTTCCAACTCATTGTCTCGGTTATACGTCTGGTTGGAGCGGCGGAGTATTTAAACTCGAGGACACGCAGATCCGGACACCCGATCACTTAGCCGCAACTCGGGACACCTAGTCCTCACCGTATTCTCCTTGAACTAAGACCACGCAGGCCTCGCCCAATCACTCGTGGTAAGTCTTCAGTGACTTCCAAACCTCACAGACTTGGTCACTCGGCGATCCACAATTCCTCTTGATGTTTCTAAACCTTGACGCCTAACCGTGCGGAAGAAGCACAGTCTTCAAAGGTAACAAGCGTCGGATCCACGGGATCAATTTCTTGATGATGCTCAATCACTTTGGATTTGTGGGGTTTGGTTTTGGGATTTTCCTCACTTGATGATTTTCGCTCAAAGTCCTCGGAGGATGGGTTGCTCTCAAATGACAAGTGTCAAGTTCTCTCGGAGCAGCCAACCAGCTAGTGGTTGTAGGGGCGGCTATTTATAGCCTAGGGAGCAGCCCGACATGATAAGACATAAATGCCCTTCAATGATATGACCGTTAGGTGGATAGGATATTTTGGGACAGTCATGCCAAGAAGACAAGAATGGTCGGTAATTTGACTCTCAAATTCCTCGGGGCTATCATGTTCCTCATGTGTAGGCAATTCGACTGGCGAATACCTAACTCCTCGGTCGAGCAAAGTCCTCGGTGACGTAAGAACTGCGTCTCACATCAAGAAATTGATGAATCTGTATGAGATTTCCAATGGCTTCACTCGAAGGGATTGGTAGGTGTAGGATTTTGAGTTGAGCATCACATGGAAATTTTTCCTTAGTATTTCCTCGACCCCCTTTAACGAAGACGGTGTTTCCTATGACTCAAGAAAGAGAAAATGAAACTACGAAAACAAAAGTCTTCACGCTTCATGTTCCTCAAATGAATACCAAGTCTTCAAGGTCACACCAATTTCTTCACTTTCAAAGTCTTGAAAGTCTTGAGAATATCAAAGTCTTCATCGAAGAACTTCATTTTAGGGTCGACTTTCTCTGTAAATATCAAACTCCTCATAGACTTATAGACCTGTGTACACTCACAACGCATCAGTCACTTAACCTATAAGTCTTTAATACACCAAAATCACTAAGGGGCACTAGATGCACTTACAATCTCCCCCTTTTTGGTGATTGATGACAACATGGGTTAAGTTTTCAACGGGGATAAACATATGAAGTGTAAATACTGATATTGAGGAATTTGATTGCAAGATATAGAAGAACTCCCCCTGAAGATGTGCATAGTGAGGAATTTGCTTTTGAGGCAATGCACATTTGAAGAGTTGAATCATGGAGATCTCCCCTATATCTTGTAATTCATACACGATTTGATATATAATATGAAGAATTTGAAATGCATGATGAAATATGGTGCCTGATGAAATTCAGCATGCGTGCAATAATATTAACGAGGAATAAGCATGCCGAAAGCATCAAAAGTATCGGAGCATAGTGCAACAAAAGTATCAGAGCACCATCAAAAGTATCAGGGCACCATCGGGTTTAAGATTACAACTCGATCCAATAAAAAGTTTCAGAAGAACGAGAGTTGTAACTTAACAAAACGCCCATAATATAAACCCGCTTGAGGACTAACTCAGATTTCTCCTCCTTTGTCATCAAATGACCAAAAGGATTGAAACTGAGGACTAACGCCCCTGAAGAATTTCAAGTTGATGGAGGAGCCCCAGCATTGTCGGGGTTGTTTGTTGAAGTAGGGCCTGCCGCAGTGTCGTCCAAATCTTCATGCTCATCAGTTTCACACGATGAAGAATAAGAGCTGGCCACCAGATCAGGAACTTTGACTCTCTTGAATTTCTTGGAGGAGGTGCAGACTACCAAATGCTTCCCGGAGACCCATAGTCTTGAGTTCTTCCGCTATAGACATGAGTGAGAACAGCCCAAAGTGCGGTTGAGGGTTTCATGAAGGTGATAATGGTTTTCTTCTTTGCATTATGTGTTGAGGTCATGTTGTGAAGAATTGCAGCAAACCGACGCTTTACCCATTTGTGATTGTGATCAACCTTCCGATGAAGGCGAGGAGTAACTCACGGCCATCATCACCACAGGTGCTATGGCTTGAGGCTTTTGCTTGGCTGAGGTATTTGCGGCGGTGTCATGTGTGGCGAATCGTCATTGGTAGAGTAAGATGTAGCTGCATTTAAATTGACCATCCAATGGATGAATGCCTTCATCGATCACAGCAGCTGCCTTGCCTTTATCATCAGATGATGAAACTGTCCGTTTGAGGACTTCAATGGGAGGCAAGTAGCTACCATGGTTCAGAGTGTCAGCTTTGTAATTCAATGAAGATCTTGCCGTATGAATCTCATAATCCAAGGTGCATAGGGCTTCAGCTCAAAAGGTGACATAGCAACATTTGCCAGAGTCCTCATGAAGAAATCATGGAAGTTGACGGGAACGCCATGAATAATGTTGAAAAGCATATTCTTCATGATGCCAACGACATCTTCATCATTTGAGTCGTGGCCTTTGATAGGACTCATTGTCTTCGTCAGAATGCGATAGACAGTCCGAGGCACATAGAGCAATTCCTTGACGAGGAATTTGGTTCGTGGGGCCTGCCCAGGCTTCAAAGGCTTTATGAGCACTTGCATGTAGTGATTTGACAATTCAGGGTCATTGTAGATGCAACGTGCACTGTCATGGGGAGGATCAAGAGGAAGGACATGAAGCAATTCAGTTGCCGGTGCCTTGTAGTGAGTGTTTTCGGTCATCCAATCCAACACCCATGAATTGACATCTTCAAAGATCTCCGGTGATATGCAGTGTGGCGTAGAACTGAAGAATGAGTTCTTCATTCCAATCACAGATGTCATTGCAGAAATTGAGCAATCCTGTATCGTGTCTAACACTGAGGACTGGCTCGAAGCATGGCAGAGATTCCATATCCACGTGAGGAATATGTTCATGGTCGAAGATTTTGTCCTTGTCAAATAACACTGAGGAATAGAAGTTGGCTTGACTAGCAGTCCAGAAATGCCTCTTCCTTATGCGAGCAGAGTCATATGGGTTGTAGTCAGTGAAGAACACATGCTCAGAAAAGAAGTCTTCAGCCTTGAACTTCTGTTTGCTTGAGAACGGATTCTTTGGCTTCGGCAAAGGAATGTCGATGATTTGCAAGACCACCTCGTGAATCGCGAGCTCAGTTCTTCAGTGAGGAATTTCTGGTTCCTCTTCTTGTGCAATCTGGATCAGCAGAAGAAGAGTTCTTCAAAGACTAGCGGCTGGAATATCTTCATGAACAGAGGAAGTGGGATGAGTTTCTTGAGTCCATTTGAACAGTTGTTGCCGGGACCGAGGAATCTGAGAATGGGAGTGAAGAGAGGAGTATTGGGATCTTGACTTTCCCAAAAGTCATCGTTCATCACCGTGTAGTGCATCCAATATCCACATCTTCATCTTCATTTCTCAACACCGCCTCTTCACTGTGAACCGAGGCATAGGTGAGGAATTGACTATCGTTGAAGGGATTATATCCACTTCAATTTCTTCATCAATCTGCTCTGACGAAGCAGCAGAATGATTTTCTTCATCAGATCCACTTGGAATCTTGTAGTCTTCTCCAAAAGGAACAATTTCCTTTGATGACATGGAGGAAATCGGAACGGCATCAATTGGATGTTCAAGAGAGCTGGTCATAGGCTTCATTTTCTTCATAGTCAAGAATTTGACATGGTGATGCCTTCCTTTTTTTCATCGCAGCTCGCTCTGCAGCCTTGGTCTTCTTTACTTCATAGGCGAAGGAAGAATTGGAGTTGGTGTAGGCGCGGGAGGAGCCGAGGATGTGGTTGATTTTCTTCAGCGAATCGATGCGATTGCCTGATCTCTTCGATTTCTTCAGCGCACCACTAGTGGATGCCCCGCAATTTCTTCGGTGGCTGGAATGGAGTCATCAGCCCGAAACTTACATTTTCTTCAGCAGTTGAAAGTCATCAGCCGTCTTGGCATGTTCTTCAAACAGCTGAGCAGAGTCTGAGTTCGAGGATTTTGTTGTTGCGATGGGGCTGCAACAGTTGACATTTTCTTCGTCAGGTTGACGAATCTCACTTTGGCTCCTTGCCAATCAGCATAGTATGCATCGAAGACCTTGCTGAGGGCTTTGATCTCAGACTGAGCCTGGAGAAGTTCCTCAGGTGTCATTCTGACAACGTTTTTCTTCAGGAGCTTCTCCGTCCTGTATTGAGCCTTTTTGATTTCACGAGCCTTTTCAAACTTCCATTTCTCTTGAGAGATGAAATGGGTCAGCATGTGACTTTGACCAGGAGTCAGTTGAAAGTCAGGCATGGGGGTGTTTGGATCCTTGTGCCAGAGGTCAATGTAGTCGAGGATTTTCCTCGGATCCAAAAGCAGTGGCACAGATGTGCCTTTGGCTCTAGCGGCCTTTACTTGTGTCATCTCGATGATTTCGCAAGTTCTTCATCGAAGCTTCATCATCGAGGGCACTTGAATGCAACTGTTTCTTCCTTGGACTTGGCCGAGGACCGCGCCCACTGTTGCTTTAGTCTTCAACAGTGGGGCTGATGAGGACATTGGTGCGGTGAGGAACTTCTTTGAGACACCGAAGCAATTGAAAAACCCGTAGTCCTTTGACATGTAGCGGATGCACAGGAGTTGAGGACTTTGGTGGAGCAAGATGTCCGAGGAATTTGCCGTGAGGGCATAGCTGAGGAACTTGGCCGTGAGGGCGCTGTTGGTGAAGCACTTGGCTTACGAGCAGGCTTCTTTGGCATTGATTTCCTCGGTTTGACCAAGGTCTCAACAGCAGCAGCAGCGGCAGAATCCTCATTGAATTTCCTCACTGCCTCCTTGGCTTGTCTTGCCAATTTTGCTTGGTGCCTAGCCCATTCTTCAGGAAAGTCCTCACCACGCTTGATGCTAGTGGGATCAGCTACTTGGCCAGGTGCCAATGGAGCTCTTGGGCATGGAGGATTTAAAGCGAATTTCTTCATGTACTTTGGAGTAACATATCGATATTCCCTCCATTCTCTTGCCCATCTTCGTTCGATCCTCTGAATGCGCACTTTGCGCTGGTTTTTGTTCTCTTTGCCAAATTTGGCTTCATCAGGTGTGCAATAGTCCTTGTATATGTCATCAGGGATCTCGAAAGCAGTCATGACCTCCGGTTTCTTTCCTCTTTCTGTGGTCTCTTTCCTTCAGCCATTTTCTTCAGATGAGGAATTTGAACAATTGAACACTCTGAAGAAGTATGCAGTTTTTCTTCGAGGAACGCTGCAAATGAGTTAAGTTGATGAGAACCTAGTGATTCAAAGAGCGGACATGAGTACTGTGAATGAGTGTAGGTGCGAGGAATTTGGAGAGGTCATATCGTTCTCGTAATGTTTTTCAAAAGACAAGTTTTGAGGAATTTGACCAGTTGAGCCTTGAGGAATTTCACTAAGCGTTCTTGTCTTAGGTTCGAGTTGTATGATCGAAAATCCGCACAATTGAGGAATCTTGAAGAAAATGAGTGCTTAGAGAAATGGATCAAGAGCATCTGAGAAGTGAGGTGTTCAGATGTGTGAAGACTTGAAGAATAAAACACCTTTGAAGATTTTCAGGAAAACTTGAGAATCAAAGTGAGTAATAAAAGTAACTTTTAATTACCCGAACTGAAGAACACGACAAACTGAGATGAACAGCGGTGAAGTTCGTCAAGTTAGATCTCCCACGCCCTAACTTGGCAGAGGGAGACAGCTACGGCGGCGGCGGAGTGAAGATTTCCGCAGCCGACGCGAGTACGACGGCGACGAGGTCGAGGCAGTGAAGCTCTTCCTCACCGGCGGCGATGGAGTAGCGGCGGCGCTAGGGTTTGAGGAGCTCGAGTGAGAGATAGCGACCGAGCGGAGTAAATGAAGTGAGGAAGGGGAGAGGGGTATTTATAGCCATGGTGAAAAACTGTTCGCCCTAAGATTTTGGGACGAACATGCCCCTGCCCTTTCCCCTTCACGTGACATGTGTCACCCACGTACTATGCAAATGAGATCGTGTAAGATCGTGGGTGAATATAATAATGCATCATGGGATGCGGAACGGTTTGAGCGGCAAAACCGAAAATCTGGATAAGATTTGTTTTAAACTTTCGATTCGCAATTTCTTGGTGACAAGGACACAAATGAAGACTTTGAACGAAGTTTCAAATAGAACGCACATGAAGAATTTGTGAATAGATTGGGTTGAGTATAGCATAGAGGGGAAGGGTCCGATCACATTCACTTAGCGTAAAAAGCAACTTGAAGAAATAGCCATAAGTGAATGTTGTAGAGGACATAAACTCATATATATATATATATAGCCAATAAAGAAAAACGCGAAAGCAGTGAAGATTTTGCAAAGTTGAAGAATTTGAAAACTCGAAGAATTTCAAAATGAGGAAAAACTCAAATTGAAGATTTTCAACTTTTGTGGTGGCATGGCTCATCAGATAAGAATGATGATTTTGACATCGCGTACAATTGTCGAGGGTTACGAGAATCAAATTCTTCATTAATTTATTCACACTTAGAGTGTTATTCTTCATTGATTGAAGAAAACGTTTCTTCATGTGTCGCACATCTAAGTCATCAATTTTGCATAAGTGTTAGGATGTGTGTCCTTTTCAAAGAACATTCAAGACTCTAAGATATTTAGCTCACACCGCAACTTGCTAAATCTCTTCTCATCCAAGGGCTTAGTGAAGATATCAGCTAGCTGTTCTTGATCTTCACATGCTCGATGGAGATGTCGCCTTCAACACATGATCACGAAGAAAATGATGACGAATCTGAATGTGCTTTGTCTTCGAGTGCTGAACTGGGTTGTGTGCAATCTTGATGGCACTCTCATTGTCGCAGAGGAGAGGCACATTCTTCACGTTGACGCCATAGTCCTTGAGGGTTTGCTTCATCCAAAGCAGTTGAGCACAGCAAGAGCCAGCAGCAATGTATTCAGCTTCAGCAGTAGATAGTGATACGCAGTTTTGTTTCTTCGAGGACCAACAGACCAAAGATCGTCCGAGGAAATGACAAGTGCCAGATGTTGACTTACGGTCCACACGATCACCAGCATAGTCAGAGTCAGAATATCCAATGAGATCAAAAGCAGAGCCTTTGGGGTACCATAATCCTAGTGTTGGTGTGTGAGCTAGATATCGAAGAATATGCTTCACAGCCTTATGGTGTGATTCCTTCGGTGCAGCTTGAAATCGGGCACACATGCAAACACTAAGCATTATGTTTGGCCTAGATGCACATAAGTACAATAAAGAACCAATCATGGAGCGGTATACCTTGTGATCGAAGTCAATACCATTTTCATCAATGCATAGATGGCCATTTGTGGGTATAGGAATTTTGACGCCTTTGCAATCTTGCATGCCGAATTTCCTCATTACATCTTTGAGGTATTTCTCTGAGATATAAATATGCCATTCTTTGCCGATTTAATTTGAAGACCTAAGAAGAATTTCAACTCTCCCATCATAGACATTTGATATTCTTCACTCATCATATAGGCAAGTTCATCACTATAACGTTGGTCAAGACAGCCAAAGATAATATCATCAACATATATTTGGCACACAAACAGTTCACCATCATAAGATTTAGTAAAAGAGTAGGGTCGAGTGAACCGGTGTGAAGCCATTCTTCACGAAGCATTCCTTCAATGTATCATACCACATGAAGGGCTTGCTTGAGGCCATAGAGGGCCTTATTGAGTCTGAAGACTTTGTCGATTCTTTGGATCTTCAAAACACAGGGGTTGAGCAACATATACTTCTTCCTCAAGCTTACCATTGAGGAATGCACTTTTCACATCCATTTGATATAAGATGATATCATGATGGTTAGCGTAAGCAAGTAATATGTGAATAGCCTCAAGTCTAGCAACAGGTGCAAAAGTTTCATCGAAATCAATTCCTTCAACCTGTGTGTAGCCTTGAGCTACTAATCGTGCCTTATTCCTCACCACAAGGCCATTTTCATCTTTCTTGTTGCGGTAGATCCACTTGGTGCCAATGATATTATGCTTGCGAGGATCTGGGTGATTGACCAATTCTAAGCTCCAACTGATGTAATTCTTCTTGCATAGCCTGAATCCACTCCGGCTCCAGAAATGCTTCATCTACCTTAGTGGGCTCTGTGATAAAGACAAAAGCATAGTGCCCACAAAAGTTAGATAAATGTGAAGCTTTTGAGCGCGTGAGAGGACCTGGTGCGCTAATGTCATTGATGATCTTCTCCACTTGCACTTCTTTTGCAACGCGAGGATGAGCTGGTTGTCGAGGAATTTGATCAGCATTTTCTTGACACCATTTTCCTCATCATGTTCTTGGTGCATCAACTCGACGTTCTTCATGAGCAGGAATGAATTCTTCAAAGCAGATTCTTCAAAGAGAATGACATCCTCAGTTGCCTTGAACTTGAAAGAATCCTCAGGTGCTGGTTCATCTAACATAGAAGGTAGGGGCTCTCTTTGCGAGCAATTAGTTTCATCGAACCGCACATCTACAGTGTCAACAATCTTGTGAAGAACAATGTTGAAGACTCTGTAGGTGTGCGAGTCCTTTCCGTAACCAAGCATAAAACCCTCATGTGCTTTCGGTGCAAATTTAGAGTTGTGGTGAGGATCTCTAATCCAACATTTAGCACCGAAGACTTTGAAATAACTCACATTGGGTTTCTTGTCAGTGAGGATTTCATAGGCCGTCTTCTTGAAGAATTTGTGAAGATATACTCTGTTGATGATGTGGCACGCAGTATCAATTGCATCAATCCAAAAACGCTGAGGCGTTTTGTATTCATCGAGCATAGTGCAAGCCATCTCAACAAGAGTTACGTTCTTGCGCTCCACGGCGCCATTTCTTTGAGGAGTATAGGAAGCAGATAACTCATGAGTAATACCAAGTTCATCAAGATAGGCATCAAGACCGAATTCTTGAAATCAGTTCCATTGTCACTTCGATGTGCTTGATCTTCACACCAAAGTTGGTTGAAGCCCTCGAGGAAAATCGTTTGAAGACTTCACGCACTTCATGTTTGTAAGTAACAATGTGTACCCTTGTATATCGAGAATAATCATCAACAATGACAAAACCATATAGAGATGCATCATTAGTATTTGTTGAGTAATGATTAGGTCGAAGAGGTCCATGTGAAGCAATTGAATGGACGGGTAGTGGTCATGATAGTCTTATTTGGATGCTTGGCCTTGGTCATTTTTCCACTTCACAGCTCCGATAAGTGATCCTTGAGGAATTTGACATTCTCAATTCCAATGACATGCTTCTTCTTCGCAAGCGTGCAGTAAATTCCTCATGCTGCGTGACCAAGTCGGCAATGCCATAGCCAGCCTTCTGAAGCTTTTGCTAGTAAACACACGGCTGGTTGTGGTCCTGTAGAGAAATCAACAATATACAGATCTCCTCTCCTAAAGCCTTGAAGACTTTGGAATTGTCGACTTCCATAATCACAACACAGTGATACTTGCCAAAGACAACAACCATATCAAGATCACAAAGCATTGAGATCGACATGAGATTGTATCCTAAGGACTCAACAAGCATGACTTTGTCCATGTGTTTATCCTTAGAGATTGCAACCTTACCAAGACCCAATACGACTTTTGCCTTTGTCGGCAAAAATGATATGCTTGAAGTGACGGTGATAAGGAGCATCCATCAATAGATTCTTGTCACCGGTCATGTGATTTGTACATCCACTATCGAGGACCCATTCAAGTAGTTTTGGGTTGATCATCCTGCAGATGAATTAGTGTAGCTTACAATCTCATATGCTTCATCGGTGAAGAATATGATATCAAGTTCATCGATGAATTTCATCAAGTAGTAAGCAGATATAGCGGTATGAGGGCGTGTGAAATGAAAGTTCATTTCATCATGATTCGCATCGTCCTTTCGAGCATTTTCGTCGGTCCCAAAGAAATTCTTGAGACGTTAAAGCACGCCGGAGACTGACCAGCAGAAGAGATTAGTTCTTTTCTTCACCACCCACATCGGAGGGTGACAAAGAATTCATCACTCTGCGAGCACCATATGAGAAAGGTGGCAAAGATGCCAAACCGTTTCGTTTCACATAAGAGGGGTTAGGGTAAGCATATGAATAAGCGAGTAATTCTTGACGACTTATGAACATAATGGTTTGAAGAATAATGCACATATTCATAGCCCTTAGCTCTACCTGCGAGACAGAGTTGTTAGCACGATGATAATCATATGAGGACTTTGATCCTTTTGAGGAATTTGATCCATGTGAAGAATTTGGTGCGTATGAGGACTTGGATCCATATGAAGAGTTTGGTCCATATGAAGAATTTGATCTGGGGTTCCTGTTCTTCACAGGTGGTGTCATGAGGACATTCACCTGAAGACTTTCAACATAACTTTTGGGAACCCAGATTTTCTTCATAGGGGAACCGTTCTGTAGTTAGTGCCAACATATCTAGCAAATACTTCACCATTACGATTTTTGAGCAGTTTATAGTTGAGTCAAATGACTCATCGGAAGAATGAGGAGATTCACACGTAAAGCCGGATAAGTTAGATGGATCAATGGAGGTCCCTTTGCAAAGAACCCATGAGGTTTTGGGGTACTGCTCAGGCTTCCAATATGTTCCATCAACATTGAGTTTCCTCTCAAAGGCAATACCCTCTTTCCTAGGGTTTCTGTTGAGGATATGCTTTTTAAGCACGTCACAAAGAGTCTAACGCCCTTTGAGGATTTTGTACATGCCTGTCATGTACAATTCCTTCAGCCCTGCATTGTCAGTGATACTAGCAATGTCCTTAGATGAGGAATTAGTAATAGCAGAGGCAGATGAAGAATTTGTAACAGTTGAAGCATTTGAGCATTCAGATGAAGAATTAGCAGATTCACGTTCAATGCACTTTAAGCATGGAGGAACAAATTCTTCCTGAGAAGCGCTGATTTGTTGAGCTAGTAATGAATCGCGCTCCTTCTGAAGATCTTCATAACACACTCTTAGCTTTTCAAGATCTTCCTTTCTTTGAAGAGATTTAGAGGAAAGCTTCTCGTGATCTTGCTTTTCTTGTAGAAATTCATAAAAAGTTTCTCATGATCAGATAAGAGAGTGTTATGATGACTTTGAAGGTTATCAAACCTAGACTGAAGTCTCTGAAGATTTTTAGTCAGGGCTTTAGTGCGATCCATTTCTTCGCCCAACATATCATCACTTTTGTCTAGCTTGTTTTGAACCTTTTCAAAAGCCCGTTGTTGTTTTACAGCAATCTTAGCAAGTTTAGAGTAGCTGGGCTTGAGATCCTCATCAGATTCATTTTCACTAGATTCATAGGAGTTGTATTTGAGTACCTTAGCACCTTTTGCCATGAAGCAATAGGTGGGAGCGTAGCCATCATTATCTTCATCAGGCTTGTCGGTGGGGTCAGTTTCTTCAGTGTTGAAGATGGACTTGCTGACGAAAGCACTAGCGACGGCCAGACTCGCCACACCAGACTCAGATTCTTCAGACACCTCCTCTTCATCATTTTCCTCAGATTCAGCTTCACAGTCCATTTCCTTGCCAATGAATGCCCGAGCCTTCTTGGAGCTGCTCTTTTTGTGAGATGAAGACTTCGAGGATGTTGATGACGAAGATTTTGACGATTTCTTCTTCTTCTTTGCATCATCAGAACTGTAATCCTTGTATTTCTTCTTCTTCATTTCCTTTTCCCACTGAGGACAATCTTGGATATAGTGACCAGGTTTCTTGCATTTGTGGCACAACCTTCTCTTATAGTCACTGGATGAGGACTCACTGCTTCTTGAGGATTTTCCAAAGCGACCACGTCTTGAGAACTTCGAATTTCTTCACGAGCAAAGTGCAAGCTCTGGCTATTCTTGAGGATCACCAAGGCTACTACCGAATCCTCATATTTGAGTCGACACAGCCTTGGCCTTGTGGCACGTGGTTTGCCATAGTTTGAACCATAGAGATCTCTCTTTCAGCAAAGTGGAACTCGTGAGTATTTAGCCTTTCGAGGATATCGGCAGGATCAAGAGACTTGTAGTCAAGACGTTCTTGTATCATCGGTCCCAGAGTATCAAATGAGGAATCAAGCGATCTCAACAGTTTCTTCACCACTTCATGATCGGTGATGTCGGTGGCACCGAGGGCTTGAAGCTCATTTGAGATGTCGATGAGGCGATCAAAGGTTTGTTGGACATTTTCATTGTCGAGTCTTTTGAAGCGGTTGAAGAGATTCCAAGAACATCGACTCGAGAGTCACGCTGAGTTGAAACTCCTTCATTTACTTTGGACAGCCTATCCGAGATAAGCTTAGCGGTTTCAAAGCACTCACTCTTCCATCTTGTCCTTTGCTCGGATGGCCACATATGATATTCTTCGCTTGAGAATCGAGTTGCTTGAATCTCTTCACATCGGTAGCATTCAGTGAGGGTGAGACAGAGGGAACACCATTTTCCACAACATACCAGAGATGGTTATCAATTGCCTCAAGATGCATTCGCATCTTGTTCTTCGAAAGAGGGGTAGTCCGTCCCATCAAAGGTAGGACACCCAGCCGAGACCTTGATCATACTGCGGTCGACATAACTAAAACTCAAAGCGGTTAAACTAAAATCACACGAACAAGGAGTACCTTGCTCGATACCAATTGAAAGTGCATTATATCGACTAGAGGGGGTGAATAGGTGATTTTATGAATTCTTCATCGAGGAATTTCTGGTGAGGAAATGCCTTAGCGAAGAACTACTTATGCAGAATAAGTACTCAAGTAAACATAACGGGATACTAGCATGGTCATCATGATGAAAAGAAGACAAGCACAGAGTACGAAAGCGTAATCACAGGATAACACAAGGCGAAGACAAACAGATGAAGAACTTGGGCGAGGAATTTGTGAAAGTCTTGATCAAAGTCTTCAAGCACGATATGAACAAACATTCAACACAAGAATGAGGAAATGAAAGGGTTGAGGAGATAGAACCGATTAGTTGGTGAAGACAATGATTTGGTAAACCAGTTCAAGCTCATTGTCTCGGTTATACGTCGGTTGGAGCGGTGAGTATTTAAACTCGAGGACACGCAGATCCGGACACCCGATACTTAGCCACAACTCGGGACACCCAGTCCTCACCGTATTCTCCTTGAACTAAGACCACGCAGCCTCGTCCAATCACTCGTGGTAAGTCTTGGTGACTTCCAAACCTTCACAGACTTGGTCACTCGGCGATCCACGATTCCTCTTGGATGCTCTAGACCTTGACGCCTAACCGTCTGGAAGAAGCACGATCTTCAAAGGTAACAAGCGTTGGATCCACGGGATCAATTTCTTGATGATGCTCAATCACTTTGGGTTTGTGGGGGTTTGGTTTTGGGATTTTCCTCACTTGATGATTTTCGCTCAAAGTCCTCGGAGGATGGGTTGCTCTCAAATGACAAGTGTCAAGTTCTCTCGAGCAGCCAACCAGCTAGTGGTTGTAGGGGCGGCTATTTATAGCCTAGGGAGCAGCCCGACGTGATAAGACATAAATGCCCTTCAATGATATGACCGTTAGGTGGATAGGATATTTTGGGACAGGTGGCGCAAGAAGATAAAGAACGGTCGGAAATTTGACTCTCAAATTCCTCGGGGCTATCATGTTCCTCATGTGTAGGCAATTCGACTTTGGCGAATACCTAACTCCTCGGTCGAGCAAAGTCCTCGGTGACTGTAAGAACTGCGTCTCATCCATGAAGAAATTGACTGAACTGTATGAGATTTCCAATGGCTTCACTCGAATGGATTGGTAGGTGTAGGATTTTGAGTTGAGCATCACATGGAAATTTTTCCTTAGTATTTCCTCGACCCCCTTTAACAGTATGGTGTTTCCTATGACTCGAGAAAGAGAAAATGAAACTATGAAGAAAAAAGTCTTCACGCTTCATGTTCCTCAAATGAATACCAAGTCTTCAAGGTCACACCAATTTCTTCACTTTCAAAGTCTTCAGAAAGTCTTTAGAATATCAAAGTCTTCAGTCGAAGAACTTCATTTTTAGGGGTCGACTTTCTCTGTAAATATCAAACTCCTCATAGACTTATAGACCTGTGTACACTCACAAACGCATCAGTCCCTTAACCTATAAGTCTTCAATACACCAAAATCACTAAGGGGCACTAGATGCACTTACAGCAACTCTTGTGAAGTCCATCAAGGAGAAAAATGGGGTGCCCTTAACAAGAAAAGAGGCTCATTTCACCAAGGCACAAGAGGCAGCCCGCAAGGATATTGAGAGAGCTTTCGGTGTTTTGCAAGCAAGGTTTGCCATAGTTCGTGGTCCAGCTCGGTTTTGGGACAAAAAAACCTTGATGAACATCATGAAATGTTGTGTGATTCTACACAACATGATCCTAGAGGATGAAAGAGGGTTAAACCTCCCTTGTTTCTATGACAATGTTGGTACCCGTGTGCATCCGGAAAGAAACCCTTCTCGCACACACGCTTTTCTTCAAGCACATCGTGAGATTGAGGATGCAACCACTCATGGTCGGCTCCGGGATGATCTAATAGAGCACCACTGGCAGTTGGATGGGCGGCGCATTGGCCCATGATGTATCTTTGTTTTACTTTTCTATGTCCTATTTGATTCGAACAATTTGTGTAGTTTGCTCAAACATTATTGTAATAATTTGAATGATTATTGTTTTATTCGGTGTTGTAATAATAACTAGAATGATTATTGTTTTCTGTCAAATGTGATGGAATTTGTGATATGTCATGTGATGAAATGTGTGATATATGAAATGACAGTTTTAAAGGTTGGGGTTGAGGCAAAGACTAGTGCCCTCAAATCCAACCCTTAAAGCAGTTTAAGGGTTGGGTTTGAGGATTCTAGTCTTTGCCCCTGTTTTTCAACCCTTAAAAGTGTCAAAAAGTGGCACTTCTCAACCCTTAAAATTGCTACAAGGGTTTGAGGGTTTAGGGGTTCTACTAGTAATGCTCTAAGAGCATGTCTAGTAGAACCCCTAGACCCTCAAACCCTCAAAGCAGTTTGAGGGTCGAAAAGTGGCATTTTTTGGCACTTTTACGGGCTGAAAAACAGAGGCAAAGACTAGAACCCTCAAACCCTCAAATTTTAAGGGTCTGAGGGTTCTAGTCTTTGCCCCAACCCTCAGACCCTCAAACCCTCAAACTGTCACATATCACAATTAACCTCAAACAAACAAACTACCAAATGAAGATCATTGATGCATGGTTTTAATAGTTTTACATCACACAATCATCATCCTCGGCCTTCTCATTGGCACCACCAAAAAGTTGCAACTCGGCGCCAACTCCTAGACCACCTCCATGCCTCAAGCACCTCCGGCGTCGTCGCCACCACCATAGGCGTCGGTGGTGGAGTCCTCCACACCGCCGTCGCCAACACCACCATAGGCGTCGGTGGTGGTGTCACTTGGACGAGTAGAAGATGCACCACGGAATATCCTCTTCCTCTCCGCGATGTCCTCCTTGTACTCCTTCCACCACCTCAATTGGTCTTCATCCATGTCTTTTGCCATTGCCGCACTCCAACGAGCACATGCCGGCTTCATCAACTCCCACCGGCCTTGAAGTGACCGGAATGTACGAGCGGCGAACCCACCGGTCTTCGGCTTGAGCTTGCAATAGGTGTCTTCTATCCGTTGCCAATAGCGTTTACCGGTTTGATCGGTACCGATGCTCGCATCCATGCCCACAGCAGCCCAAGCACGAACCAAGAGGATGTCCTCGGCCTCGCTGTAGTTAGTGGCGCGCATGATGGGCCGGCGGGCGGCGGCGGCGTCAAACGCCTCCCCTCCTATCTCGGTCACCTCGTCCTCTCCCTCTTCCTCCTCTTCCTCTTCCTCCAAATCATCGTCCTCAAAGTCGAAAGGCTTGAGAGGAGGAGCCCCGATGTCCACCACCGCGTCATTGAGAAGCCCCATGAACGAGCCCGTCGGTGTGGCCATTTCATCGAGCACGTCATGCGCGGCGGGCGGTGGGTCGTCGATTTGGGGCTTGGCGCGGCATCTTCCTCGGCGTGACCTTCTTCACGGCGGGACACCGCCAACGCCTTCTTGGCGGCCTTGGGTCCAAGACCGCCGTCTTCAAGACGGAGCTTAGCGCGGGCGGCTCGTGGCGGCGGGACGGATGGGCGCGGCGACGGCGCGGCGACGGGCGGCGGGCATGGCAGCTGGCGGTGGCGGGGACGGCGGCGTCCACGACCGCCGCCGCTTCTGCCGAGGTGGGTGGCCGCCACCACCGAGGCCACGGTGGCTCGGCTCGGCGTCGCCGGGCCGCCTCCACGGACGGGCGAGGCGGGAGCGGGGGGGAGGAGGTGGGCGGGAGGGAGGCTGGCGGAGCCCGTCCATGGCGGGGCGGAGGAGGAGGAGGATGGAGGCGGCGGCGGCGGCGGGTTTCAGCGTGGGGAAGCTTGGGAAGAAGCAGTTGGGCTCCAGCGTGGTCTCACGGGTTGGAGGGTTGGGCTCCTCCAACCCCTACTTCTCTGAGTTGGGAGGCCGATCCGGCTCCGGCCTGCAATTTTTTTTGCAGGTTTGAGGGTCTAAGGGTTCTAGTATTTGGCTTTTGGACCCTCAAACCTGTAAAAAAGCGGTTAAATTTGAGGGTTTGAGGGTCTAGGGGCTCTATTAGACATGCTCTAAGCCCCTGCTCGCCCCTGTCTCCGCCCCTGTTCCCACGCTCGCCCCCGTCTCCGCCCTTGTTCCCACGGTGCCTGCCGGGTGGATGCTCTCCCTAGTCTACGGCTGCCACTGCCGCCGGGAGAACTTCTGGCCGCCGTCCAGCTCTGCCCCGGCTATGTCAGGCTGCCAGAGGGCGTCGCCATCATAGCATGCGTGCTATGGAGGCGGTTCGCTGTGCAGCCGTGGGCGTCGGCCGCCTCATCGTCCTCCTACACGGCCGTAGCCCTCTCCGTCGCTGACGAGGGCGGCACCATGCCGGACGGACAAAAGGGCCAGAGTGGTCAGGGGGTCGGTGTTCCACGGGGGATGGTCTAACCACTTTTGGTTTTCAGATCTAGGGGTGTGTGCTATTTTTTTTGCTAACTCAATTCCTTACAATCTGGCTCCACTTGTAAGAAAGCGATTAAATGGGCCAAATCACCCGATTAGTGTTTTTTGCAACAAGTTAAGTGAGCTTGCGGTGTTTTTTTTTTTGCAGCGGATTAACGAGTTGGTAGTTTTCTGCAAACCTAGCCGCAATGTGATAGTTTCTTGCAATTAACTCCAGCAGAAGGAGGTGTGCTAGTTTGAAGCCTCCTATCGATTGCCATGAGTTGATTAGATTGACTAGATAGGTTGAGATACCATAAAAATAATGTCATGTAACATAAAAATATGTGTTTTGATATAACAACAAGCTTAACGAGTTACTCATGAAACTCACTAGCTCGTTCATTAAACTTATTAAGCCAAACGAATTGGCCTCAGTGATTGGTGATGTTCATTAAAAAGCAAGTTAAGAACTTAACTAGCTGAGCTATCGAGTGCTCCTTAAACTCGCCAGCTACAAGCATACCGGAATAAAGATACACGCTATTTCTAAAAACAAAAACACCTTACGTACATTCCATTGTAATGAATACCTGAAATCTTCTCGGAAGACAAATCCGTACATCTATTAACTGGGCAAAACTTAGATGACTAGGTTCTTTGTGGTTGAATCTGTCCACTCTAGCTCAATTCCTAGATTTGACGCTGGTGGTCGCATTTTTTTGAATTTATTTAATTTTTTCAGCAATATTCCTTCAGCAGCATGGCGTGCCTGTCGACTCGGAAGTCTCAAAATCTGACGGCTCAGCCTCTCAAAGATGCACCAAGATGTAGCATGTGCGTGTGTGCATTTAGAGGGGTGACTTTCGTGTGTGTGGACACATGTGTCTAAGCCGTGTCTCTCAAAGAAGAAAAATCCACATATCAACTTTGAGTCATGGAATTCCACGGGACGGGAAAGAATTCCACACACACGAAGAATAACCCACTTGTGAACAGGCCATGTCTCCATCGGATCGTGCTTTGTACTTCCCCCAAATTCATCAAGCATGCGTAGCCTGGTGGTGGCCTGAGTCTCAGTGGCGTGATCTCTTTTGTTGTGTGGCCTAACCGCTTGCTCGTGAGCTGCCAAGCAACCACGTACGTCGAGAAGCTGCAAAAAATTGAATTCAACACTTCCCGACCCTATAAATATCGATCCAATCGATCCAACTCCATTATTCCTCACCACAAGAACACTTGAGCTCTACCAGAGGGGAGAGAGCACGATGGCGTCTGTCCTCGCTTCTACCATTCTGCTCCTCGTCCTGGTCACCGCGGCCGACGCGGCGACCTTCACGGTGATCAACAAGTGCCAGTACACGGTGTGGGCTGCGGCGGTGCCGGCCGGCGGGGGCAGGAAGCTGGACGCGGGGCAGACATGGAGCATCAACGTGCCGGCGGGCACGACGAGCGGTCGCGTGTGGGCGCGCACGGGGTGCAGCTTCGACGGCGCCGGCAACGGGCGGTGCCAAACGGGCGATTGCGGCGGCAAGCTGCAGTGCACGCAGTACGGGCAGGCGCCCAACACGCTGGCCGAGTTCGGGCTCAACAAGTACATGAACCTCGACTTCTTCGACATCTCGCTCATCGACGGTTTCAACGTGCCCATGTCGTTCGTCCCGGCCCCCGGCTCCCCCGGGTGCCCCAAGGGCGGGCCGCGGTGCCCCCGGGTGATCACGCCGCAGTGCCCCAACGAGCTGCGGGCCGCCGGAGGGTGCAACAACGCGTGCACGGTGTTCAAGGAGGACAGGTACTGCTGCACCGGGTCGGCGGCGAACAGCTGCGGGCCGACCGACTACTCGAGGTTCTTCAAGGGTCAGTGCTCCGACGCCTACAGCTACCCCAAGGACGACGCCACCAGCATCTTCACCTGCCCCGGCGGCACCAACTACCAGGTCATCTTCTGCCCATGAGCTAGCTAGCTAAAAGTAAGCGGCCATGGAAGAGGTCTCGAGCACACAGACAAGAATAAGTCTATGTCTATCCCATCTTATATACTACAAAAATAAGTGCAATTGGGTGCATACGTTCGTATGCACATGTAAGCCGGAAATGGATGTATTCGATGATTGGCGAGAATAATAAAGTCGTGCATGAATAAAATGCTCTTGCAGCGCAAAAAAAAAATGCTCTTGCGTAATAAACACACGCGTGCATGTTCTTGTAGTAGATATGATACGTATGTAGGAGTATAAGATATCTATAGGTGCTACATTGCCCAATTGTGTAGATAAAGCGTGTGACACGTACTGGATCGGTCTCCATCCAATACTCAATACCATTCAATTGGCATGGAAAAAATGGTCACACGGGCCACAAGACACCGCGGGTGTAGGAGCTGTCCTTATTTGACCAAATAATGATACGGAGTATCCACGGCCCACGGGCGAGTACTTCCACACACGCGATTGAGTTTCTATATGTTCTTTTGTTTTGTTTCAAGCTCTACACGCTTTCTACATGTTAGTACAACACGGAGCTTGGAATTTTTCTTTGCTTCCGCACCGGCACTATAGAGCAAGAGTGTCACTAGCAAACATGGAAAACCTAGGCAAAGAGTACAGTAATTGGTCCGGCCCATTTTTCGCGCACAGTGAAATGAAAAAGAGAAAGATATGGGAGAAGTCGGAATCGATCCCTTGTCTCCTGGCAGATGGCTCGCTCTACTAGCCACTGCCCCCATGTCTCGCACGTGGTTAGGTCTAGGCGTGTAATAAACCGTTTTTTCCGTAAATTTTCACTTTTTTCTTCTGTTTTTTCCTTTTGGTTTTTGACAGGGTTTTCTTTGTTTTCCTTCTTTTTTGTTTGGTTTTCCTTTTTCTTCTCCATTTTTTGTTTTCTTTTGTTTTTTCCGATGTTTATAGCCTAGTAGCAGGTGGTGAGCCGGCCTAGGAGCCTAGTAGGGATCTGGGTCACCATGCTGATGTCATGGTACTTCATCTTTTATTTTTTTAAATATATATATATGTTTAAATATTTATCAAACTTAAATTACTTCAAAAAATTTAAAAATGAATTTGAAAAATCCTAATGCAGTACAAAAATGCTGATAGCTTTAAAAAATGTTCGTGATAATGAAACATTTTATTTGAATTGCACAAACTTATTTTTTTATTGTATAAATAATTTTTAATTGGCATGAAGATTTTTTTTGAAAGCGCGAACATTATTTGATGTGCTTTTTTCAATGTCATTGACATTCTCAACATTAGCATACAGCATAGATATTTTTTTTAAATGACAGGAACATTTTTTTAAACACTTGAACATTTTCTGAATTCCACTAAAAAATATTAAAAATGTGCTACATTTTTTTACGTTACGTAAACTTTTTGAAACACTGCATAAACATTTTCAATATAAATAAGGACTTTAAAAAATATATAATAAAAGTAAAAATAGAAGAGCGACACTCTACTTCATTTCTTGGGCCAGCCCATTTAGGAGCGCTATGGGCGATGCTGCATTCAGGGTTGCTCTAAGCAATACATAACCGTGTCCCTCTCCAAATGGCACCAGTCCTGGGTTTTCTAGCTACTCTAGCGTAGGGCTCGAACGCACCATGACGACATGATCACAAACCTGGTTAGGAGGAAAGTGGTATCCCCAGCCCACGAGGGTTCAAGTCCTGATGGTAGCATTATTTCTGAATTTATTTCAAGATTTTCGGCGATGCACGTACGGTGGGAGGAGATGTTCTTGTCGACTACGAGGTGCCTGTGGTGACTTCGTCGATCTCAAGATGATATGCTGGCTCAGTCTCTCGAAAGTACTCAAGGGTCTGCGTGTGTGTTCATAGAGATGAGCGTATACGTATATATGAGTCTCTGGGTCTGTGTTTATAGGGATGAGTGTCCGCCCAGCGAGCAAACAGGTCAGTAGATCGACAGGAGTTCGTGCATTTCCATGAGCTCATGCTGGCTTGCCATCAACAACTCGACGAATCTCAAGAAGCTTGGTAGACAGGCCAGCAGATGGACAGAGCGCATGTTGGCACCAACGACTCATACCGAATCTCAACCTGTCAAGAGGCTGGGCAGAATAGCACACCACACACAAGTACATCACTCATCACACTAACCATCATGACTTACCCCCGTATCCCGCCATCCATGCAGCTACGCTACCCGTCCAGGGGCACGCATCCGGCCGGAGACCGGACGGCACATGCCATGCCATCATGCATCCATGCGTCCCTTACGTAGGTACGTACGCGCATGGCGTGTCCCATCGATCTCGCCTCACTCATAAGCCACCCAGCCTGCTGCTCGGGCTCGATCGATGATCCGCGGCCTCGGTCGGGGCGCGCATGCAGATGCCGGCCGCTGCACGCGCAGGCCCGGCGCACGCGGCGGAGCCGAGCTGACTAAAACCGGCCGGCGAGATCGATCGCCATCATCGGTGCACCTTTTGCGCGCCGCTGCTAGGCTCGTCAATCATGCCGCTCCGGCCTCGGCCTCGGCCACCGTCCGGAGAAAAGCCGCGGTAGCTTTTTGGCTTTGCGCGCCGGGCCTCCTCTCCCGTCGTCATCACGAGCCGTGCCCCTGCCGACTGCCGTGCCCGGCCACCCCCTGCGTCGCACGCCGATCGCTACACCAGCAAACAGCTTATAGTTCCCTCTGACTACGGGCGGGACCGGCTGCATGCATGCATGCGATCCGTGTCTGTAGTACGACCGACGCAGTCGCACGGAGAAACTAAAATTGCTAGCAGAAAACGACTTGAGAGTTGAGAGAAGTGGGGCGGGCGGTCTGACTGACGCGCGCGCCGGGTTTGACCTTGGGGCAAAAGTGCAAACAACAATACGTTTGCTTCACTGCTGCCGCCTTACATATGCTCAGGCTGGCACACTAGCATCAGGTTTGACCCCATGGCCTGCCAAAGCGTAGGAGTACGTATCAGCTAATCTGTGTATACTGGCACATACTGTGCACACAGCTATGCTCTGTCAGAGCCATATCGATCCATAGCAGAGGACGAGGCGCCGGGCTGGCCGGTTTTGAACCTGCTGCTGTTCTGCACATTTTGAACGCCAGCTGTTGGGAATTCACCTCTGCATGCAACGTGACACAAACGGTCCTGGCCTAAGAGCATCTACAACCCGACACCCCAAGCCATTCCCAAACGCCCGGACAGACGACCGTTCATGGACCGTTCGTGAAAAACCGATCCAAACGGGCGCCATAAAATGTCCTTAAACACTCGAGCCGTCCGGCGCACCTTATATCCAGCTTAAATATGGGGACGGATATTAGACGGCCCGGGTGCGTCCGTCACATCGGTTTGGCCCAGCCTAGCCCATCCGGACCTCACTAATATCCCCATCCGAAAAACCCAATCCAAACTCCACTTCACTCCCCTCTCCGTCCACTCCACTTCCGATCCCCTCCCCTCCGATCCGATGGTCGGCGACGGAAGCAGCGCTGGCTCCGATGGAGATTCCGACGGCTCAAGCATCGATGTGGAGGAGCCTCCGCGTCGCCTTGAGGCGGTCGCTAGTCGAGCAAGGCGGCACCAGCAGCGGCGGATCTTCTTCCTCAACGCCCGTCGCATGTCGACGCAGCTGACGACGTCGTCGGACCGTTCCGCCCAGTGCGCAACTCCGGCCGCTCCGCTCCCGTCCTTCAGGTATGCAGACAACCACCGCCCTCTGTTCTGGAAGTGGTACCTGGCCACTGCTGGGTCCTCGTGCCCGCGCAGGCGCCGACGCGCACGAGGACACCCGAGTTCGAGGCACGAGCAGCCTGCCGCGACAGTGGCGGGCAAGGGAGAGGGCAACGGCGAGGGAGCCGTTGACCGCACGCTGGTCACACGGGAGCGCGTCGGTCGATCCCGATGCCTCGTTCCTTGCGTGGGTCCTCCGTCGCGCTCGCAAGATGGCGGAGACGGATGCGCGACGTTTTCGCCGCAAGAATGCCAAGGCACTTTGACTCGCCATTGAGTTTTTGGAGCGCGAGGCAAGCAAGAAGGCAGCGACGAAGGCGAATGCGGCCCGCCATACCAAAGGAGCAAGACCGCCTGCTCCGTAGACTGTCGGGCTGAAGTTGTAGCTCGGAGTCTGACTTGACGGGCGGCTCCACCTCCAACTTCAACAACGACGGACCGCCGCACGCCGATGCCTACACGTAGGAGGGGCACAACCGCATCAACGATTGGAAGGGAAAGGGGCACGTGAGGAAATGGTGATTTCCTTTGTCCTTCCCCATTCTGTCTATATCTAACTATATTTTAAGTAGTTTGTAGTAGAGTGCTGCTGTGCACACGATACCTGTTGGATGATTGCTGGACGATACTGCAAATCACACCATACATGCCTAGAAGTAGGCGCAACACAGCCAGTGGATTAACTATCGTGCCTGAATCATCCAGCATGTATCGTTCGTGAAGTAGTTTCGTTTGTACTATGGATGCACTGTTCACCATTGAACTCTGATGAATTATGCTCCTTTTGTCCGGCGATGAAATGTTGATCCGATGAACTGCGTGTGTTGCGTCCGATGATCGTCTTTTACGTAGCGTTGCATGAATTGTATGGTTTTGAGGTTTCAGATATGAGGGATGTTTGAAGGCCTGAATTTGCTATCTCTGCATGTAGATGCTCTAACTCTTGCATTGTTTTCGGCTAGATAGTTTTGGACTTAGTTGAGATTCGGAGCGATCCATTCACCGTGCACCAACATGTTGCAGATGCATATGCACACTATGGCGACAGTGACAGCGGTATCATTCGTGCCAGCTTTGCAAAGGTGAAACGTACATGGATATTCATTTCCATACGTGACAGTAACACAGATATTTTCGAACTCCCTGTACAGGCAACCTAGCTTTACCACAGTTCACAGCACAAACAAGGACGAGGAGAGACTGAAAAGAAATAGACACCTACCATGTTAACTGCACATCGAGAACCACTACTCGATCACCATCGATCTATCTCGTTCGATCACAGTGCCAAATCTGACAAGTCGAGCCTTTTCGACCTTGGATTAACCCGTCCACTCTGATTGAAATCAAGTCATCAGCTGCTGTGGCCTAAGCCATCCGCATCACGGTGCCTGCCGGTGCCATCAATCGGTCATCGGATGGCTGTCCCTGATCACCCGTTTCGCGACGATCCTATTCGACGGCCGAGATTCTGGCACATCCTAATGATGACGATGTGTCTATATATCATTGCCCGTCGTGGTCGTGGTCTACCTGAGACGGAATGAACCATCATGTGCTTACAGAAAAAACTTTTTATGCAGGCGGTTGCCGCAAGTTCGTGGAGGCATGTCAGATCGGACATCAACAACGAAGACCACATGCACATGGACACGAGATGGATATGGAATGCAACGTTGTGCGCGCAGGGCAGGACGATCGATGTGGCCGATTGGTTTCCCGTCGATCGGACAGTGTGCGATGTACTGATGCGGTAGTGGTGGTGGTGGTGCAGGGACATGCGGGTGATGATGGTCTCGACATAGAAGAACATGCATGCATTGTGTTTGATTTGACGTGAGTGCTGGAGCTGAGAGCATCTCCAACGGCCGCGCTAAACGAGCGCCGCGCTGCAAAAAACGCCATTTTAGCGCGCGCTACACGCCATTTCGCTTCCGTGGCGCGCAAAAAACGGCGCTTGTGATGATACGGGTTGGTAGCGGGCAAAACCACTTAACAGCGCGGTGTATTTGAGCGCCACCATACAATGTGGCACACTCGAAGCGCTCTCTCCTCTCTCCTCCCTACAGCACTGGCGCGCGCTCGCTTCGCCATGGACGCCGACACCGGCGCCCGCCACACCTCAGACATCCGCGACCCCTTCGCCGCCTTGCCTTGCCGCCGCCGCCCGCCGCCGCCGCCGGAAACCCTAAGCGCTGGCGAAGGGCGGCGCTGCCGCCGAACTCCGAAGCGTCGGCCTCATGTGCAACCTCTTCTTGTCGCGGAGCTCCGAGCGCTTGCATTTGAACTTGGTTGGATGAACTTGTGGGCATGATTTTGATGAACTTGTGGGCATGAACTTTTATTCATCAACTTGTTTGTGTCAAATTTTACATGTTCATTTTGTCCAAAATATCCATATATGCATATATGCAAAATGCGGGGCTTGTGGCTGTATGGCTGTGCGGTTCTTTGGAGCGATGCTGCTGCTGTATTCTGTGCGGTCACCGGAGCCAGGAAGCAGTATGGCGCTATAAAACATATGCCATGACCGCTGCATAAACAGGTTTTTTTGGCGCGCTATAGCTGTGCCGTTGGAGATGCTCTGATGCGAAGAGTCTGGTAATTAAGCAGTGTGCTAGCTGCTCAAGCTCATGTTATTCTGTCAGTTCCATCAAGCGATGGGTTGCATTGTGACTGGTCAAATATACTAAGGCAAAGCAGGCGGCGCCTCGTTGAGGATCGAATAAGGTTCTCCTCGCCAAGCCTTCGTCCCGGCGGTGGCTCTTGTGCCGTCGGTGGGCGTGTGAAGGTGTGTCTCGCGAATCTTGCGGGATTCGGTTAGTGTTTGTCTTCGGTGGATATGCTTGGTTCCGATGTTCGCTCTTTCGTCTACTTCTGTGTATCTACATGTTAGATTCTTTCGTTCTACACTTTTTTCACCGGCGATGGTTGTTGTTCTTGTGCGATGGTCCTTTGGGGCCTTAGTGCGACAACTTTCCGATTGTACTCCCTCCGTTTCTTTTTACTCCGCGTATAAAGTTTGGTCAAAGTCAAACTACATAAAATTAGATCTAATTTATATCGAAAAATATGAACATCTACAATACTAAAACTATATAGTATGAAAATATATTTTATGATGCATCTGATAATATTGATTTCATATTATAAAGTTAGTCAAACTTTACAAAGCTTGACTTTAATCAAATTTTATATGCAGACTAAAAAGAAACAGAGGGAGTATACAACAACATGGTTTTTTTTGGCTCCGGTGAGTGAGGGTTGATGACAATGGCGTGTCATCGGCTTGCTCCAGTGCTTAGTGCATCGTCGCTAGGTGGTCTTTTTTGCGGATATTGGTATAATTTTGGTTCCTTCTGGTGTAATTTTTACTGTCATGAATGTTTGATAAATAGATAAAAAAAAACAATCAAACTTGCATCGTTTGGAATTTTGAGATCAAAACTAAACTCAGTAATAGATGTGGGTCCCAGTGTTTTTCCTAAGTTTTGGGACGACCTTGACTATTTGCATGATCGGACTAGTAAATTATACTCCCTCCGTTCCCAAATACTTGTCTTTCTAGGCATTTCAAATGGACTCAACATACGGATGTATGTAGACATATTTTAAAATGTAGATTCACTCATTTTGCGCCGTATGTAGTCACTTGTTGAAATCTCTAGAAAGACAAGTATTTAGGAACGGAGGGAGTATATTTTTCTGTTATACACAACTGCAAGGATTGCTTGACAGTATTTTTTAAAATAAAGGCAATTTTTTGCCTCATTCATTAATTAAGAAGTAGATATATATGGTTAATTAGTGAAAAAACGGGTGAAAACTGTCACAATGGCCACACGGGCAACCACGAGCAATCTGCTTACCCACACGAACACACACACACACACCGTCGTGAAGAAAGTACCATCAAATTGTCATCAAGCATCATCGTCACAACTCCTCCACGAGCCAGCGACTTCGACTTCACACATGCAGTGTGGATTGTGTAAGCTAAGCTCTAGCTAGCTATGATAATATCAGATTAATCAAGTGAGATACTGCATCACACATGCTTTACAATTTATGCTTTTTAAGGAAGCTATTGTTGACGCAGAGACCTCTTATTAAGCAATTGGTGGCGCCCAATTTAGTAATGCTTACCAGATCATCAATATGCAAACCACGTACGATATATCATATCTGTTCTGAATTCTGAAGAAAGTTTTCACTTTGCTGAGCTCATCAGCGAGGATTACTAGCCAGTGGTGTTTTGTATCGAGTGGAAGCCTAGAAAAGCAAAACAACGCCACTAGCTAATTGCGCAGCTATGCGACTAATAGGATATATGGACCTGATGCCTTTTACACTTTTAATGATTAGATTACGAGAAGTTTATGTAAAGCACGAACCGATTTGCGCCGCTCTTGCCCCTGGCTTCCTCTGCTTTGTCCCACAAGCATGAGTATGTGGTGCCTTTTGCAAGCCAAATAGCTAGTTGTTTATAGGAAATAATGGATTTTTTTAGAAGGAGGATGCACTCTGGCCTCTACATCTGGGTGATGTATGCGGCTATTTTATTATTATTCACAAAGATCTAAGAATGGATAAGATAGGAAGAGTAAAACATAAGAATGGCCAAGAGGGACTATTTTCTCGAAGAGGGCTCACTGATGCAGATAATTCTTACACAAACATTAGAAGCTTCAAATCAGGGATTTCAATCTCTCTCCTCCACTCCGCACAATCATCACGAGTATGATCGATGCCGGTGTGGCACAATGAAGCTTTCGTTTAGTTGCTGGGCCTACACCTATCAATCTTGTTTGCAGCACAGCACAACAAGTTGCCCATACTTGTCACCCTTGTGTTTCAACTTTTTTTTTGCGAGTACCTTGTGTTTCAACCTTGTGCTGGACAAGATTCTCTATACATGCATGGTGAGATGCATATGCGCATGAGTTGGGCTATGCTAGTGCGTGGCTCTCCAGGAATAGACAATTAAGAGCCGAGAGTTCATGCTGCACAATTAATGGTTAATCAGACGAACAATGATGAAAGAACAAATATATAAAGAAAGTGGCGAGCGATGTTGAAGCTTACTCCGCGGCAGAAACATAAAGCAAATGCCAACCAGAAGGAGCCCACAGTTTGACCAGATGACACCTGAACCAAGTCCCACACTCCCACTTCGAAATATATGAACCTCCCGAGTGATGCTCCAACCACTCGAGTGAATTCTCTTTTTCCTACTAATGAGTAGTGAGTGTGCATGCATGGGTAGTGCATATGTGACATATATGTCACACAAAAATGCTGTCAACAGTATATTCCACGACCCTCGGGCGGTCACCCGGTGAACCCAGTGATGCTCCTACCACTCGAGTGATTGAATTCTTTTTTCCTACTAGTGACCGAGTAGTGAATATGCATGCATGGGCAGTGCGTGCAACCGGTCGAAGCCAATCCGGTTGATCATGCATGACGGATCATGCATGCATGGTCGAAGCCAAGGTGTTCCTAAATGCACACTTATGAACCCCACAAAAGGCAGCCACCTCCTCCTCTTGGGGTGAGTCGAAGCTTCACTACAACACACATAATACAGGTGATGTGTGTGTGCTCGCCCGTGCTGTTGCAACGCTGTTGTAGCCCCAGCTCAATCCATCAACCTTCCAATACCAAATGCTGTTACAATATAATGTGCATGTGTGCTCGCCTTGGGTCCCTTTGGTCCCCTTGTTTGTGGGCTGAGCCAGGGACTAGTAGCTTGTTTAGTAGCTCATCCAGATCACGCGCTTGCTTTGCGTCGGCGTTGCGCCCACACCGCAGCTCTTCAGAAAGAGATGATCATTCAGTTCGTTCGTTCGTGGCCTCTACAAAATGTTGATTTTGATGGGTCTCCGTGCACCGAACTGCGCATGCGCATACATATATTCTAGTGCCGCGACGCCGACGAAGAACGACGACGAGTGGGCGGGCGCGGTGCGCGAGGAGGACGGCGGTTGCGGCGTCTTCGTATGACCGGCCGGCGAGACGGGGGGCCTGTACGTGTTACGGAATAGTATATGGGGTCGACATGGCCATGAATCGCCGGGGTGGCCGCCCCCAGTTCTCGTGCTAAAGGAGGACGCCGCTCGTGTATTTTGTACTCTACTGGCTACTGCACTGCCTCGCCGCGCACCGGAGTACTAGTAGGATGCATCGTGTCTCAACGTAGACTACTCTGAACATATTCCCTCGACAGATGCAGTACTCACTCGCAGATTCCGCATCCATGTAGACGTAGACGTAGACAGCAGTGTTAAGGATCATCCAACAGTGCATGTAGACGTAGGAGTAGGTCGGGCTATGCCTACGCAGTGCTAGTGCAATACTCCTACTAGCAGTGCTGAGGAATGGGAGGTTGGTTCATGGCGATCCCGAGAAGGAAGGCACTGCTGAGATGCGAGTTGCGAGGCCACCATCTCTCGCTTGCTCGCTCGAATCTCAAAAGAACAAGAGAAGATTTGTACTGGGCTCCCCGCAAAAAAAAAAAAAAAAAATGTACTGGGCTGCTAGGCTTATCTACATGCACTAGCGGGAGATCCATTTGTTACTTTACTTGCGTCAAACTTGGACGGGAGGGGAGTCCATATTTGGGAGATCCACAAAGTAATAAAGCGACCAAAAACAAAAGAGGATCCTTCCATTCTTTCCACCAAAAATCTCACTCACTAGTACATGTAGTAGTAGTGAGGAAGAGGTCTATGACAGCGAAAGCAACAACCGCAAGTGGAGTCAGCTGCGCCATGGTACTCGTGCGCCAGCGTGTATAAAATTCGTTGCAGTAGTAGATTAATTTCGCAACTACAACAAAAGTGAACATAAACTCAACTCCACGGAGTTCTACGTGAAAAAAGGAGCGCATGCAACAGAGGCAGAGACCCTACCAACAACTCGTTCCACTCCATAAATCAGAGCCCGGAAGAGTATAATTTCGAGAGGGACGAAGAAAAAGGATTCGAGAAAGATACCCATGTTCCGAGCTTGGTGTTGCCCGCTTTTAAGCTGGGAAAAAAATCCACGGTGATTCTGTTCTGTCGTCCTCGTCGACGAAAATGAATGCGTGACAGAGTGTGATGCTAATCATGTTCCAGCACGATCGATGGATTAGCGCTTGATTTGACACAGAGCGGGGCGCCCTTAATGCGACCATGGCACACCACTCGTGCAAACATGATGGGGACGCGAGGTCTGATACTCTGATCCACATCTCTTGTCGATGGTACGCAGCACCAGACCATGGGGCTACAGGAGACGGCGGGAGTGGCCGGCATGCCGCCATTTGTTCTCCGTCCAGCGAAAGCTTCCCGGCGAGTCGATTATACGTCGTCGTCGTGACTTTCTTGTGAGCGCTAATTGCCATCACGAGGTTTGTTTATTTGTGTGACAAGTCACGGGACGGAGGCAGAATGCAAAATGCTGCTACGTCCACTGATGGTTCACAGAGATTCTACGGAGCCGGGAACAGGGATGAGCTGGTTGTGGTGTGCCGGCCGGGTGAGACGTACGAATGCGGACAGCGGCAGTGGCATGGCATTGGCAATGGCAATGGGTCTCCTCCTCTCCTCCCATGCCGGCCAGCATGCATACACGGTGTACGCGCGCGCGCACGGACACGCTATCTGTTCGGCCTTTCTCGGCGGCTGCTGGTCACCAACGGCGAGCGCCGAAAGTGTGCAAGCAGTACAATACGACTACCCTCCAATGGCATTGGCATGGCGCCCTGGCTGTGCGGCTGTGCCCTCCCGTGTGGTACGACGCCGCTCATGTGCGGCGCGGGTCCGCGTGACGACTGCTTCTACGGCTATGGGACGGCGCGTACCACCTAGTTTGGCTCCGTCGTGAGGAGGGTGGCGCCTGGATATGACGCTGAACTGCCCGCCGCAGCGTACTATAGGTGCATAGGTGCTTTGCCTTTCAAGTGTAATAGGAACTGGATTTTGGCTTTTGCCAGTCATGGTAATCGACTCATGTAGACTATAAATAACTATGTCATCATCTCTAACTCCTGCACCACTGGATTTTACATGCAGATTCGCAGGGATCTGTTTCTTTTATATCATTGTTTGGCTATTAATCAAGTAGTTTAGGAGTTACAGGAGACTTTGTTAATTCTAAAAACGTTCTTATATTATGGGATGGAGGGAGTAGATGAGAATTAGCAAATCATAATAATTAAAAAATGAAACGATGAAAATCACCAAAGAGAACAAAAGTAAGAAAAATTTATCCAAAGGATAGCAATAGTCAACGGAACATAATAACTATGAATAAGCCGACTGAAAACATATTTGTTCCTATCAAATCAAGTTTCATGTCTGAAACATGTGACCCGTCGAACAAAATTTTGCATTGCATTCCACAATGGGCCCATTACATCACATGCAAGCTACACCCTTGCAAGGGAGGAACATTATCACGACAGGTCGTTCCGCCTTTGTGAAATCGGTCCTTACTTCACAAGTCATGTATCACATCACCCCGCTCATGGTATCCTTTGGTATGCTCAGCATTGTCAACAAGATTGAGCGTCCTTTCCTGTGGTCGGCAAAAGGTAAAACAACCATACAAAATGTAAAGTCAATTGGGAGACCATCTGCCCCCCCCCCCCCACCCCCACCCCCATCCCCACCCTCCTCGGTGGGCTTGGGATACTGGATACGTCCTAAACGTATCTACTTTTTCAAACACTGTTGCTCCTATTTTGGCCTATAAATTGCATGGTTTGAATAAAACTAATCCTGACTAACATTGTTTTCAGTATAATTACCATGATGTTGTTTCTGTGCAGAAATAAAAGTGCTCGGAATTAGACAAATTTTTTAAAGATTTATTTCAAAATAAATAAAAAATACTGGAAGAAAGATGTGCCCAAGGGGGGCACCAGGCCGCCACACGAACAGGTGGCGCGAGGGGGGCCATTCATTATGTGTTAATGCTTTGCTTCGATTCTCTATTAATAAGAGCGCATTAGTTACCCTTAGTTTTTTGTTAGGACCCCGCTGCCACGGGAGGGTAGGACAAAAAATGTTATGCAAATTCTTATCGCAAACACGGATGACTATATGCAAAATACATGCCTACATATGGTTGATGAATGAGAATAGTTTGTATCGCTCTAGATAACGATGGTTGCATATACATATTGAATCTCATCTGAACACCCCATCGCTACTCCATACCTACACTTTTTCTGTTATTGTCTTTGTTACAACTATTACTATTGCACTTTGCTACTACTTTGCAAACTTATTACTATTGCTGCCAATGTTACTTTATCGCTACTATTATTATATTACTATACTACTAATAAATTGTTGTAAGAAAATTATCTCTCTTGTGTAGTTTCATTGACAACTCAACTGCTAAGTCTTATAAATACTTTTTTCTCACTTTGTGCCAAATCAATGAATTTGAGTGACATACTATCCTCAAAGACTATCGCGACCTTATATTTGTGGATCATCAAGACTATTTTCTAGTGCAGTTGCTGGGAGCATAACTCTATTTATTAAGTTCACTTGGGAGTCAATTATCTACTACAATTTATCTTTACTATGAAGAATCTCAAATTGGTTTTGAATTTGATTTTTTCCTACAAAGCAAACTTTCTCTAAATTCCAAATAGATTATTTCTAAATGGTGAACATTTTGTTTGAGCCTTTTGGTAAAATATTTTCTGCCACATATTCTTAATTCCTAGTTTAAATATTCTTTTGAATTTCAATTTGGCTTAGAACCAAATATGCTCTAAATCTAACTTGGAGTATTAACAGAAAGTCAAACATTTAATTTGGACTTATGGTAATTTCTTTTTCTACCAACAGAAATGCAACGTCCTTCTAAATAATTTCCCTTTTGGGTTTTTGAATATATCCCAAGAATCAATCCACTTTAATCCTTTTGGGAAATTTATTAGAGGCTTGAATATTATTTGGTACTTATTCAGAATACTTTTCTGCCCAAATAAATCTTTTAAATTGTCACCCCATTTTGGGATTAAAATTATTTCCTAAAACATTTTAGGGTTCATTCTATTTTCCAATTTCAAACTAGGGTTTCAAATGTTGTTTGAGGTTTATGGAATTCATTCCAACCACAGTTTTAATTCCCAAATTTTAATTGAATCACTTTTTCAAACAATTCAAACAACCAATATGCAATTCTAGCTAAAAGAAATCAATGTCCAATTTTTTTTGGAAAAATTTAATTCCTTGTAAAAAAATTAAAAGAAAAATCTAGGATGTGACATCAAATCTGTAATATAATGCATGCAATGAAAATCCAATACATATCTTTGGTTACTCCTGTTAGTAGTGAGGATTGATATGTCGAAAACTTATCTAATTTTCTACCCACATATGATTTTCCTAGTTAAATAATCTTTGTTTGACTAACATCCTTATTATTATTATTTATAAATTGTGTTGTTTATATGTGCACTTAAAAATAATTCACAAAAAGGGAAGACCACCCGAAGGAGGTCACAAGGGACCTACAAGGGGTTCCACCCCCACATGTGGGCTTGTGGCATGGCTGGGTCCCAGATGCATCCACGACTCTCATCTTCTGGCTATTAGATCGAACCCTTTCGATGTACGGAGTCTCTCAGAACCTCTTGCTTCCTATTTTGCTACAATTGTCAGAGGCGAGTAGGAAGCGATTTCTGAGAGCGGTTGCTCGTCCATGTGCTTAGTAGCCTAGCCTGTCTTTGGTGGTCCTTATGGATCTCGGGGATGTTCCAGGGTTTGGTTTCATGTTGACGGGTGGGGGTTGAATCTCAATGTTAGTGGATTTTGGTGTCCATGTGACGATGGAGAGGTAGTGGCGGCGTCCTCTCATCGAAGTAATGTTCTTCCCATTATCTCCCCATTCTAGTGGCGTCCTCCTCGATGACAACATGGATCCAGTGAAGTTTTTCATTTCTTTTGGAGCCGCTGCATTTTGGCATGATAGTGTGATCCAATTAAATCAACGAGTTGCTCTCGAAAGGGTGGCGATGGATGTTGTCGAAGGCTTCCTGAAGCGGAGGATGGATCTAGTGCCCTATAGTCGGGCGGGCCTACACGATCTTCAGATCCAAGGCCGGAGGAGCTCGGGGAGCACGCAGTAATGGATGCTACTCCGGCCAATGGTTCTTAGGGCATCTCAAATTTAGGTGCTAATTTCTCCAATATATCTTCGGATCTGCGAGTACGGACACTTTTAGGCCTCTAACACGGACACCCATATTGGGACGGACTCGTCCGGATGTCCGAAATCCCTCAAGCTGGCCCTAAACCTGGAGGTGTGGGAGGTCTAGGAGAGTCTGGGTGTTTGTTAGTCGGACATCGACAGTTGAGACCCAAAATAAACTCATCCGGAGCCCAGTTTTTTTTACAATATTCCCCTCCTCAGTTCTCGACCTCAGTTCCCAAAGCCCTCCACCATTGTTTAAACCTCCCCAGACACCTCCTAGCCCTTGCCAGACCTCCATCGTTCCCAACTATGTCTCCGCCAAGGCCACCACTACCGCTGTCCCCCACCCGGATGCACTCATCGCCCAGGTACCCTATACCCCCGTCGACGTCGTCCATGGCAGGCACCACATATAACAAGTGTTTGGTCTAATGCCATATCACATTTTTTGACGCTTTCGTTGTTTACTTTGAAGCAACACACAATGGATTCAATGAGGACTACTTCTACGTTGTGTTCATGGATTTGTCATCGTCGGATGATGATGACCAAGATGAGAATGAAACGACGATAAGGACGATGATTCTTAGAAAAGGGGCATGCGGAGGAGCATGCACTCAACTTCGACGGTTCAATGCGGGACATCAACTCTTGAACCGGCGTCGGCACAGGGGCATGCGGGGACTATTCATCCCTTGATGCACTATTCAACTGGTATTTCCAATGTCGATGCTGGATGCATCGACCATTGTCCTTTCACACCATGAAAGGTATGAGGGTCTATGATGGTTACTTAAAGATGAAGAAGGATGCCACTGGTTGCATTGGTGGACATTTGAGGGCATCCGTTTTGTCGTCCATGTTGCCCTTACGAGGCTAATTTAAACTTGTTGGGGTCGGTTACCAGCATTGTTGAGGAAATCGTTAATTGGTAGCTGCTTAGTTGGCTGGCGTGTAGGGAATTAATAGGCTAATCATCCATTTAATCAATTAATTAGCTGATTTACCGGATTATCAGTTACTCGATGACCCTGCAATAGGTTAATCGGCAAGTTAATTGGTTAATTGGACGAATTCTTAAACAAGGTGTCGGGGGAGAACTGCCCGCCACGAACACCTATGGGGCCGGAGCCCCTTATGCATCTTGCGGACGAGGCGGAGGGAGCACAGAGAGCAGATCGAGCGAGCACGCTGGCGGTTTTACCTGAGTTCGGACGCGATGGACGCGAAACCCTACTCCTGCCTTGGTTTGTATTGAGCTCGGGAGCTTGAAGATCTACTGATACCGGCTACACCGAGCGAGAGTTGTCAAGGGTTTCGGTGAACCCCACCCTCCACGTTGTGCATGGGCCTCCTTTTATAGTGCAAGGGTCACCGGCAGTGTCAACGAGGAGAAAGGGGTAAAAATGTAAAAGAGGTGGTAGTTGGAGCAGTGCAAGGGAACAAGTGAAGCTATAGTGCGTGAACAATGGTCGCTACCTACTTTGTGATGGGGACAAGGGCATTTAATGCCCGTCGCCGTCGACCCCAAAAGCTCCCGCCTTGTGTCTCCGTCGCCACGGCGATGGATCCACCACGTGAAGTGCCACCGTGTCCCCAGTGCCTGACCATCCGCCACGCGTCCTGGAAAGGCCCCAGGCGTGGCGTGGGCTGATGAACTGGAGCGGGCACTGGCGCAATTCTCCGGCAAGCACCTTGCCGGGTCTTCGACCTGCCGGGCCCGGAGCTTGCCGGGCTCAGAGCTTGTCGCTCCCGGGCCCTCGCCGACGCATATCGCGCCGAGGCGTGTCTTCTATGATGTGATCTTCTAGTCTTCTGGCGAGCTTCTCTTGCGGGGCCTTGCGTGAGTGATGTAACCTTGGGCCGGGCAGCCTTCCGGCAAACTCCGCTTGCCGGGTCTCGATCTTCTGTCTTGTATACTTCGTTTTGAATGGTTTGATATGGAGCAGAAGGTCTCCGGCGAGCGTGGTGAACCCTGCCGCGGGAAGTCAGAACCGCCCGTGCACAAGTTGGGGTCTTGAGGTACCCCTACCTTAGTACACCGACAGAGCCCCGGGCTGGGCCACACACGGTGTCGAGCGCTGTTGGGCCAGGCCCAAAACAGTGCACGGGCACACGCGGCCCACGGCATGCCGAATCCACTTCCGCATCTGCCGCATCCCCCCGTAATGGCACGCGTCGATTGCGGCGTCGTGGGATGGGACGTGCCCACGTTCTTTTAATGGAAAGAGCGAAACGCCCCCCACTTCCCCATAAAAGCAGAGGGAGCAGGAGCGGTTCCCCTCCTTTCGCTTTCATTGCATCCTCTTCCTCTTCCAGAGATCCCCTTTGTGCTCTTCCCGGCAAGCTTCTCTTGCCGGGTCCTCCTTGACCTACCTCCTGAAAAGAGGGGCAGGAAAAGGATTACGGGCACCTTATCTTTTTAACTTGTAAGCCCTTGGGCCTTAGCTGCATTTAAAATATGTAATCCTCTCTATCATGTTTTTCATCCTCTATGGACTTGTACTAAACTAGGATGTTTTTAATGAAAAGAGGGGAACGCTTGTCGGACCGAGTCCTTTACTTGACTTCGTGCCTTGTATGTTCCCATCCTACGCTCTCGGGAGCTTGCGGCGCGAACACGCTTCTTGAGTCGGGACATCAGCAGCCAGCTGGCGGTGTTGCTTCCGCAAGCAACCTTGCGGGCGATTCTGCAAGACTTGAGTTTGTTGAGCGGACTCGAAAACGAAACAAGGCGCGACACTTGTCGCAGCTCACTTAAATCGTTGGCGTGCTCGAAAAAAGCGAAACAAAGGCGCGACACTTGTCGCAGCTCACTTAAATCGTTGAGCGTGCTCGAAAACAAACCAAAAGGCGCGAATCGGGCCACGACACAGCTCCTCCGCGCATGGGTTTTACAAGACACGCTCGTTCAAGGACGCAGCCCCGCTTTCCCCGGTCCATGAGAGGATGCATGACGAGGGATGAAAAACTTATCTGATATCACAGCCCCCGGCGACTCTGGCTCGCCGGGGATGAATCTTGGTATTTGCAGCCCCCGGCGACTCTGGCTTCGCCGAGACCCAGGTGCTGGTGTGCTCTTCTGGTTTCTCCTTGTTGCTGTAATTTCAGCCATGAAAACAGCTGAGATAGGTCTGCAACAGTTTCATTATTCACATGTATATGTATATACATCCTTTCTATGCGACTTTGCAATACGAGGCCGTGCCTTGCCCTTCGTATGTTTATACTCTACGCTGCTAGGAAGCTTGCCGGCGCGAACACGCTTGCTGAGTGCGGGACATCGCAGACCCATTGGCGGTGTTGCTTCCGCAAGCAACCTTGCGGGCGATTCTGGCAAGACTTGAGTTTGTTGAGCGGACTCGAAAAACGAAACAAGGGCGCGACACTTGTCGCAGCTCACTTAAATCGTTGGCGTGCTCGAAAACAAACCAAGGGCGAATCGGGCCACGACCGCTCCTCCGCGCACAAGTTTCTCATCGAAGGGCATCTTACGGCAAGGCACGCACGTTACACCCTTTGTGCGCTTTACCCACGCTTCTAGGGAAACTTGCGGCAAAGGGGCCCTTGCCATGAAGCGCCGAGTCTTGAACTCGAAGCAGCCTGGCTGGCCAAGGTCTTACCGGCAAGCAACCTTGCCGCGGCTAGTCGCAACGCACTCGACTTTTGCCGAGCGGACTCGAAGCGAAACAAGGGCGCGACACTTGTCGCAGCTCACTTAAATCGTTGGCGTGCTCGAAAGCAAGATAAGGGTGCGGCTATCCACGGGTAGGTTCCTCCGCGCAGACAGTATTGCGTACAAAGGACTAACGACGAGGAACATAACATAAAAAGCATGGAACTAAGGAGTGCTCGCACAAAAGTTCGGACGACTTAGCTTTTCTATTTCCAACAATCCGTCGAGGCCGTACTCCTCCCCCGATCCTTCCCCCTTGTATGTTCTCGTCCTTACGCTTTGGGAGCCCACCGGCGCAAACATGCTTCTTTGAGCGCAGGCATCGCCGCCGGTGGTGGTGCAGCCCGGCGGGAAGAACTTGTCGGGCTGGTCGCGGCGTGCTTTTATCGTCGAGTGGACTCGAGGCGAACCGACGGCGCAACCCAGCCACGATTCGACCCTTTCGCGTCCAGGTCCCTCATACAGGGTATGGATGCTCAGGGAGGAGCTTGGCAATTTTCTTTGCTCTCTTGGCGGTGGACCGGTTGGCGGGGCTCGATGGCGCGTCCTCGACGGCAGCGCGGCGCTCCGGGGAGACGCGCCTGCGGAGTGAGCACCGAGCTGCCGTCCTTGCCAGGCTTGATCTTTGGCTGGTTTGTCTTTGTTTCCTCGCACTTGCCGGTGGAGCTCGATGGCGCGTCCTCGACGGCAGCGCAGCGCTCCGGGGAGGTGCGGTTGCCGGAACGAGCACCAGAGCTGTCCTTGCCGGACTTGGCCTTCTTCTTCCCCGGGAGCTTCGGTGCAAGTAGCTCGCGCTCTGCGCAGCAGCTGCTTCCGGTAGATCTTGTCGGTGCAGACGGCGCATCCTTCTTGTCGCCGGTCGTCGAGGACCTGGCGTTGATCCCGACGAGCCCGCGGATCCGGCGATGCCGTGGAGCCGTCGTCGGCGTTATTCCGCGGGCGGCGTCTTTTTGCTGCGGCGGGGAGTGCACGGTGGTTGCACCCGGCGGTCTTGTCGCCGTCGGCCTTCGTCTTCTCGGCTTGCCGCGGCCGCGAGGTCGCCGGCTGCTGTGAAGAGTCGTTGTTAGCGGCGTCGAGCTCGATGGTAGCCCTCCGGTCTTGACCTTGTCGCCGCTGGAGGAAGTCGAGCGATTGCGCCCTTGCGAGCGCTTCTGCGGAGTGGAGGGAGCGAGGACGGCGGTGCGAGGCGGGACATGCTCGGACTCTAACAGCGTTAGAAGGAGAGATCTGTCCGGCGCCGCTTTGCTTGTGTCCGGACGGTGGTCCGGAGCATCCCGCGAGCCTCCGGTGTGTCCCGCCCCAAGGCGGATACCACCTCCGTGGTGCGGCGCTGCTGGGTTGTCGTGTCTTGAGATGGACGCGACGCGTCCACGGAGACCGAGGCGCGGTCATTCGTCTTGTCCTTGATGCGTGTCGTATGCGCGAGTGTCCTAGCCGGCGACCATCCTTCAACGGCGTCTCTCCGCCCACCGTTGGCTCCGGTGGCGGCGGATGAGACGCAGACGGGCTCGCAACCTCCAAGCCTTCCTCTTGGGCCATGGCGCAATTGTTGATGAAGTTCTTGAAAGCGGAGAGGTTGATGAAGAACGCGCCGCGTGACGCCGGATCAGTCCGCACAACCTCGACGCCCTACCGGGCGCGCCAAAGATGTCGGGGAGAAGCGCCGCCACGAACACCTATGGGGCCGGAGCCCTTATGCATGCGGACGAGGCGGAGGAGCACAGAGAGCGATCGTAGCGAGCACGCGGCGGTTTTACCTGAGTTCGGGACGCGATGGACGCGTAAACCCTACTCCCGCCTTGGTTTGTATTGAGCTCGGGAGCTTGAAGATCTGATACCGGCTACACCGAGCGAGAGTTGTCAAGGGTTTCGGTGAACCCCACCCCTCCACGTTGTGCATGGGCCTCCTTTTATAGTGCAAGGGTCACCGGCAGTGTCAGCGAGGAGAAAGGGGTAAAATGTAAAAGAGGTGGTAGTTGGAGCAGTCTTGAGGAACGGTGAAGCTACAAAGCGTGAGCGATGGTCGCTACCTACTTTGTGATGGGGACAAGGGCATTTAATGCCGTCGCCGTCGACCCCAAAAGCTCCCGCCCTTGTGTCTCCGTCGCCACGGCGATGGATCCACCACCGTGAAGTGCCACCGTGTCCCCAGTGCCTGACCATCCGCCACGCGTCCCTCGAAAGGCCCAGGCGACGCGTGGGTGATGAACTGGAGCGCGGGCACATAGCGCAATTCTCCGGCAAGCACCTTGCCGGTCTCGACTCTTGGGCCCGGAGCTTCTTGGGCTCTGTAGCTTGTCGCTCCCGGGCCCTCGCCGACGCATATCGCTACCGAGGCGTGTCTTCTATGATGTGATCTTCTAGTCTTCTGGCGAGCTTCTCTTGCGGGGCCTTGCGTGAGTGATGTAACCTTGGGCACAGGCGGCCTTCCCAAGCAAACTCCGCTTGCGGGTCTCGATCTTCTGTCTTGTATACTTCGTTTTTGAATGGTTTGATATGGGCGGGAAGGTCTCCGTGAGCACGTGGTGAACCCCCGCCGGGAAGTCAGAACCGCCGTGCACAAGTTGGAGTCTTGAGGTACCCTACCTTAGTACACCGACACAAGGGTTACCAATGCGGCCCACAAAGGCCTTATCCTTCTTGTACGGTGTGTTATCTGTGTTAG
The DNA here is from genome assembly GCA_021437245.1 of Aegilops speltoides. NCBI lineage: Eukaryota > Viridiplantae > Streptophyta > Magnoliopsida > Poales > Poaceae > Aegilops > Aegilops speltoides. The sequence goes on from CM038144.1 coordinate 6,132,089, forward strand.
AAAGCCAGAAAACAAAGAAACATGTTATCTGTGTTTGCAATCCAATGTATCGTGTTTTCCTAGAATGCAGTGTTTCGGCGACCGGGCTCCATGGAGCCCTTTATTAAAAAAAATCTAAAATTCAAACATTCCGGTATCAAAAAAATCTTCAAAAAGAAGCAAGCATGCAAGGATGAAATGTATACATGTGCAAAAACTCAGGATGAAATACCATGAAATGTGACTTGTAGGAAAAATAAATAAATTCATGGGCTTTGAGAATGAATATTTTCACGTGTTGAAAAGCCCAAGATTTGTGTTTTTTTTTCTCAGGCTCATTTCAATGTATCCCGTCCTAAAAATTTACACATATGTATATATGCCTCCATGTACATCTATATTTTTCCAGAACTTTCCGAAACGTAAAAAAAAATATGAATTTTGAATTTTTGCAAGATCCAGAATTCATCAGAATGGAGATAAGCAGTTTTTTGGAGGGCTCCATGCCGGCCTCCCAAAGCACCTGATTTTGGGGTTTCCTACTCGTATAAACACAGATAAATAAGCAAGACCCGGAAGCAGGCTGTGCTGTGCTTTGCTTCTTTGGCCCGCATCGGGCTTGGAGCTAAAGAGCAAAGGCTACATAGTACTCCAAGGCAAAGCAAAGCGCAGCAGCCAGCAGCAGTAGCCGAAGAGCAGCAGCAGCAGAGCAGAGGAGGCCCCCAAACCAAAGGCCAAAGCTCTCCGCTTTATTCCCTTCATATTGGCCTCCGTGCCTCCCTCCCCCCACACTCCCCTGCCCCCTCACTCACTCCGCCCGCCCCCCTGCCGGCCTGCTAGCTGCTGCTCCTACCTCTCCCCCGCCCCCTCCTCCTGCTCGCCTCCCTCTCCTTGAACCCGCAGACCGCGCAGAGGCAGCGCGCAGAGCAGAGCACCGTGCCGCGCGCTCGGCTCTCTCCCGCCTCCCCCTCCACGACCCTCCAGCGCCGCCGGCGCCCCGGGGCTCGCTTCCTCGCATTGCGCGCAACGTGGGCGGCCGGCTCACACAGGCGCCCGGCTCCGTGTCCTCCGCCGGGTTCCTTGGATTCACTTCCTTTCTCCCAGGTGCCAGCCAGCCCCTCCCCCATTTATTTCCCCTGCCCCTGCCGGCCCCCGGGCGTTCCTGCACGGCCCGGCCATTAACTCCCGCCCGCTCGCCCGCCACCGGCATTGATCCGACCGGACGTCGTGAGCTGGGCGTCTGGTGGGCGTGATTGCAGGAGCTTTCTCTTTACAGGCTCGTGCCGCCGGCCTCTTTTCGGCCGTCTTCAATAATCCTCGCCTCTGGTTCCTGAATCTCGCGGCCTCCGCTTCCGTTCTTGATCTCGTTCCCCCACACCCCCAAATACGCCATCCGTTGCTCCTTCTTTTCCCCATCAATCACCTCTCGAGGGATTCTTGCCCCTTTTGTCTGAGCCGGCGAGCAATTCTTGGGAATTCCTGCTTCTCCTCCCCAGTGTGGAATCTTCCAAACAAGGGGTGAAAAAAGGGGGAGAGGAAGAATCCGCTCTCCCCCCTTTTGCTTTAGGATATCTATAAACTGTTCTTAGTGGGGGTGATAAGAAAAGGGGGCGAAATTGGGAGGGGATTGGAGGGAGGAGCCATCCCATCCCATCCCTGGACCTGCATGAGGAAGCATTGAGACAATGAGAGATGAGACTCCAACCAAGAACAGGGTAAGCGACCAGACTACACATCAATCAACAGCTACTACTACGCTACTATCTTCACAATTTTTCTGTGTCCGGTCTCTGATCTTGCTTTGGTTCTGCTTGGTGTGGGGGAAAAGCTGTCCTGGTCCAAGACCATTGTTAGGAAGTGGTTCAACATCAAAACGAAAGCCAAGGACTTCCATTCAGATTATGGAGTCGAACAAGGTACTACATGCTGTTAGCTTCAGGCTTTTTTCTGTCTGTTGGATCATATAAATTTCATGTTGTTTCCAGAAGCAAGTTTGACCTCCTGCTTCCTGCTCTTGTGTACTGCAGTGGATTTCTTGTTATTGTTTCAGAAACAACCAACACATGCTTGAGACCTCAGTAAAAAATGCAGTTTGTTTTTACTGTCCTCGTGCTAAAATTTTGCTCTGACTATTTCAGTGGGGATGCAGTGGAGGACCAGCTTCTCAGAGAGAGATGTGTGCAAGACCAAGAAGAGCAGAACAGGTACTACATTTTGCTTGCGTCCTCAGTCCTCGCAGTAACTATCACTGCATTTTCAGATTTTTCACCCCTTTCCATGGGTGCAAAATTGACCGGTCAACATGGTGTCCTATGCCCAACTGACTGAATTAACTCTACCTGTCCTCCCTAGAGAGGTTGCCCAGGAAGAACTCGGATCGGGACTGTCGAGCAGGAAACGGAATCGACCGCGCCTACATCACAAACACGCAAGACTACAGGTATATAATGCTTCTGTACAACACGACCGATTCGCCGATCATTGCGAAAGCGAAGTCAGTTTGATGTGACAATCCATGTAACCGTGTGCTTAGGGTCTTTGCTGGTACATGGAATGTGGGAGGAAGGTCACCATCCAGTCATCTGAACCTGGAGGACTGGCTGCATACTTCTCCTGCTGCTGATATATACGTCATTGGGTATACCTCTGAACTCATGCATTTACTTGAGCAGATATCCATTGATGTATAGAGCATAAACATCCTGAAAAATGGCACAAATGAATAGTGAGAATGTTGTTGCCCTATCAGGTTTCAGGAAATTGTTCCTTTGAATGCTGGCAACGTCCTGTTGACCGAAGACAACGGTCCAGCGAAAAAGTGGGTTTCTCTTGTGAGAAAAACGCTAAATAATCTAGATCTCCAGGGCTCTGCTGGGTACAACTACCACACCCCGTCGCCGGCTCCGGAACCTATCGCGGAGCTTAATGTTGATTTCGAGAGATCATCGAGGAGACAAAAGAACTCTTCATTCTTCCATCGGCGTTCATTTCAGTCCTTGGGTCGAAGCTCAAGAATTGACATGATGGATCCTCACTCCCTAGTGGACCGACGGTTCAGTGTTTGTGACCGGATTAGCTTTGGGAGCAGGCCAAGCGATGTTGACACCAGTATGAGGTGTGGTGGGTCCTCTGATGATGAGAATATGGACGAGGAATCACCTGGTGGCACCTTCTTCTCGCCAATGCCATGTGGATATGGTGCTCCACTATCAACAGATGACAATAACAGGCGGTTGGTAAACTCCAAGTAAGTATTCTTAACATGACCTAATTCTTTCTGAAACTAAGTTGCTAGATGACACAGTTCCCACTGGAAAGTAGGAACTGCTAATATTTCATTGAAATGTCTTGCAAGCTTCTTCATTCATCACTTGGAATGGATAAAGTTCTCTGAACTGAAACTCAGATTTTCTATGACACAGCAGGTATTGCTTAGTTGCTAGCAAGCAAATGGTTGGAGTTTTCCTCATGGTATGGGTGCGGAGTGACATAAGGGAGCATGTGAAGAACTTGAAGGTGTCGTGTGTTGGTAGAGGCTTGATGGGATATCTTGGAAATAAGGTACTGTTTGCTATTTATTACTCAGCTTTTCTAGGTGTGCAGTTGTCAATCTGAAGTTCGTTGCGTGCATTTATTTTTGATGGCACGTTTTTTTCTGGCTTTTTACATAGTTTTATATGACCCATTCCCTGTTTTTTTAGGGATCAATATCAATCAGTATGTCTCTGCATCAGACAAGCTTCTGCTTTGTTTGCACACACTTAACATCAGGTCAAAAAGATGGCGATGAACTTAGAAGAAATGCGGATGTGGTGGAAATATTGAGAAAAACCAGATTCCCACATGCTCATGGTGCACGCGATGAGAAGTGGCCAGAGACAATCCTTGACCATGAGTATGTTCTACTACCAGCTCGGTTATGCGCAAGTAGAATAGAATTGCAAAAATGGAAGACCAATATATTATATCTTGGTGTCTCATATATTTTGTTTCTTTCAGTCGTATAATATGGCTCGGGGATCTGAATTACCGGATAGCTCTTTCCTATCGCTCTGTGAAGGCTTTGGTTGAGATGCACAATTGGAAACAATTGTTGGAAAAAGATCAGGTAAGCCGTATCATATGCCCCTTAAAGCAACTTGCGCAGCAATTGCAATCACATTCTTGGCCTTATTTCTGACCTGAAACTTTTCCAACAGCTTCGTATAGAGCAAAGGTTTGGTCGGGTATTCGCGGGCTGGAAAGAAGGCAGAATTTATTTTCCACCCACGTACAAGTACTCATACAACTCCGACAGATACGCAGGCGACGACATGCATCCAAATGAGAAGCGGAGGACACCCGCATGGTAAAAATTCACAAATCAAACCTATAGATGCATTATTACATCCAAGCATGCCTTCTTCCCCTTTTACACCCTCCTTATTGCTTTCACCTCAACAAAAACATTTTTCCTTTCTGAAGGTGCGATAGGATTTTATGGTATGGCAGAGGCCTAAACCAACTATGTTACGTCCGCGGCGAGTCTAGATTCTCGGACCACAGACCGGTATACAGCATTTTCACGGCGGAGGTTAAACTGCCGAGCCAGGCCCAGTTTGGCAGCTTCACTCGCTCTAGCTCCCTAATGGGGGTGGATGAACTGGCATACCCAACTTATCCACGCAGTTACACAGATATCAACTTTTACTGATTGTGCATCCCAATGGAGCCAAGGTTTGTATACTAGCAGTAGTATATTCACTGCATTGTCTCATTGTTTAAGCTGGCTGCTCTGTCAGCTTCACTGAATTCCATGTGAAGCCATTGTACTCATCATCATCACAGCTTCCCTGCAGACATTCTTTCTTCGGTGCCAGAATAGGGGCAGTAGCTTCATTCCTCCCAAGATTCCAGCACTTGGAATATTTCCAGGCAACAGGTGATTCTGAACCACTCTGCCCTTCCCACACTTCAGTTCTTGTGCCTCCTCATGCTTAGTGGTGTGATAGTATATGCAGAGGGTATCAGCATTTTTTTACCACCATCAGTGCAAAAGTTTGCTTGGGCTAATACCTCAGACTCTTACCGTTGTGCAGATTGCAGATACTCAAGAAGGTGCCATTCTATTTATAGATTTAGGTACGTGATATGCTTGACTAGATTCATCGTTTTCGAGAGAAGTTTAAAACTGGGCCACTAATAATACCTTCCCACACTTTCTCTACAGGAAGATTTGGGTCGTTCGTTCTGCACAGTTTTGATTGATTCTAACCATCATCCCCGGGCGGGCACAAATTTCGCTTGCAAACCACAATGCAGGACAGATCTGCCCCTGATTTAAGCCAGTAGATAGAGTAGTCACTAACAGATGAACTGCTGAAGCTAATTTTGTGGCGTGCGTTTGGATTTCCTTGTTCCTGAGCGGTTTGTGACTCTGGAAGGGAAGGCTTGTTTTTTTTTTTGTTTTTTTTTTGACTTGTCTCCCGATGTAAAACAAGAGCCGCTTGGCTCGGCTCACTTGAGCTCAGTCATTTTAGTGATCAAAAAGGAAAAAGAAACAGCCACCATTTGTACAGCATTATCATCATCATACCATCTGGACCTTGAGCCGTCGTGCTGTGCCTGATGATAGATTTATATTGATAGTGCCACTGGAGTGTCCCGGCCCATGCTTGGCAAGAAATGATCACCGGCACGGGCACGCACTTGTCCATGCTTGTGCGCAAAGCAATCCTCCCAGGACAAAAGAAGAGAAAGTTTCACCCACAAGCCGCCTCTGCCTCTGCCTGCTGCAATATTGTTTTGTTTTCTTCTACCTTTGGCAAGGCCATGGGAGGGGGCGAAAGCGAAGCCTACAGCGAGGGGCAGAGGCTGCTGGCTGCGTGGGCGGCAGGCCAGGCCGGGGGACACGAAAGCGGTGGGCGCGCGCCAAAAGGGCCGACGACGAGGGCGCTCCCTTCCCTGTCCGTCTACTCAGATGCAGATGCCGATGGAGTGCAGGCGCTCCCACTCATCGAAGCCGAGGGTGCTACCGGTCAATCGCTGGTAGGAGTGGTACTACTACGATGCCATTGCATTGCCATGGCCATGTCTGCCGTGCCTTTTGCTTTCGCATCAAAAGGATGGAAACAAAAAGAGACGAGGGCAGGGCAGGGGGGAGGGGAGACCCTGCCTCGCTCGCTCGGTCCAAAACTACTGTGATTGATGCCCAGGGCCCATAGTGGAAGTGCATCTCGTCTCGGCAGATAGGACCACCTGTGTCGTTTTTACTACTCTTTTGCTTTTGTATTACGCCTCGCCGGGGTGTAAACCCTAGGCCGATCTCCCTTACTTCCATGGCTGGCTCTGAGAGTACTACTACAGGAGGGGAATATAAGCATGCTGCTTGCTTCTTGCAGGGCAATGAGCCGTTGTCAGGGTAGATAAATCGGCCACCGGCTTTATCGGGATCAGTTTAGCCTAGAGCCCTCCTAGACCACCTCCGAATCGGCTGGCACCACGAACCGTATGGAGCCGCGGTCACCACGGACATGGAGCAAAGCCAGCGCATGGCAGGGGCCAAAGACGGCACTCGCAGTTTGTCACGGGCTAGCAGCAACTGGCCCCGCGCCGCACGCCAGCGGCGTCGTCCTACACTACACGGTTCTAGTACTATTTTTTGGACGATGGCCGTTGAGGGGTAGTTGTACTGCACTTGCGCTCTCGGCGCTCGCCTGCGGACGCCGGCGGTGAGCGGCACGGCAGCAGCGGCCGAGAATGGCAGGTCCGTACATACAGATACAGATACAAATACAGATAGCGTGTCCGTGTGCGCGCGCGTACACCGTGTGTATGCCATCGGCATGGGAGGAGGTCAGGAGACCCATGCCAATGCCAATGCCACTGCCGCTGCCGCTGTCCGCATTCGTACGTCTCACCCGGTTGGCCAATCCGTTGTGAAACATCTGCTTCCGTCCCGTGACTCGTCACATGAGTAAACCAACCTCGTGATGGCAAACAGCGTTCACGAGAAAGTCGCGACGGCGACGTATAATCGCCTCGCCGGGAAGCTTTCGCTGGACGGGCGGACAAATGGCGGGATGCCGGCCGATCAAGCGCTAATCCGTCGATCGTGCTGGAACGTAATTAGCATCACACTCTCACGCGTTCATTTCCGTCGACGAGGACGACAGAAGAGAATCCCCGTCCATGCGTCCGTCCGGTGGAAGAACGAGGGAATAATAAATCCGGAGCTCTAAATCCGTTGGTTTTTTCCAGCTTAAAAGCGGGCAACACGAAGCTCGGAACATGGGTATCTTTCTTGAATCCTTTTTCCTTCGGCCCTCTCTAAATTATACTCTTCCTCTGCCTCTGTTGCATGCGCTCCTTTTCACGTAGAACTCCGTGGAGCTGAGTTTATCTTCACTTTTTGTTGTGGTTGCGAAATCAATCTAGCAACGAATTTTATACGCGTCGGCGCACAAGTACCATGGCGCAGCTGACTCCACTCGCGGATGTTGCTTTCACTGTCATAGACCTCTTCCTCACTGCTACTACATGTACTAGTGAGTGAGATTTTGGTGGAAAGAATGGAAAGGATCCTCTTTTGTTTTGGGTGGCTTTATTACTTTGCGGATATCCCAAATATGGACTCAAGTTTGACGCAAGTAAAGCAAGAAATGGATCTTCGGCTGGTGCATGTAGATAAGCCATAGCCTAGCCAGCCCCATATACAGATCTTCTCTTTGGTTCTTTTGAGATTCGAACGAGCGAGCGAGAGATGGTGGCCTCAGCAACTCGCATCGCATTTCTTGGGATCGCCACGACACGAACCAATCTCTCGTTCCTCAACAAGGCTAGTAGGAGTATTACACTAGCATAGCACTGCATAGGCATAGCCCGACCTACTCCTACATCTACATGGACACGGAATCTGCGAGTGAGTGCTACATCTGTTGAGTAGTCTATGGTGACGATGCATCATACTACACGCGCGTAGTAGTAGGAGTAGACGCGCGCGGCGGCCGTGGCGATGCAATGTAACCGGGCATGCGTCCGCCTGCCGTGGGTTCCCTGGACAGCGGCCCTGCACAACCCATCACCGTGTTTATTACTCCTGTTGTGGGCATGCCCTGTGATCTGGCCGGCCGGCCGCAGGTTGTAGTGTAGTGGCCGATCAGCCTGCTGTTGCCACTCTGTGATATCGGTCGGGGGTATCCCTTTTTCATGGCTGGGAGCCTCCACACGTTGTTGGACAGGTCTACGTATGCACGGCCCCATCCCAAGAGCAACGCCGGTGCTGCAAACATGCTGGGCATCCGTGTCCCTGCGGTGCTTGCTGGAGGTGCCACTTAGGGCATCTCGAGCCGCGCCCCCAAGAAGGCCTCCTCAGGCGATTTTTTCGCGCCGACGCCGAAAAAACGGCTCAGTCGCGCCCCCAGGACGCCGAAAATTGCCGGTTCGGACCTTTTTTCCGCCCGGCGGTCACAAGCCGAACCCGGCGCGCTGGGGAGCCGTTGGGGGCTCCGGCGCTAGGGAAAAGCACGCGCCCACCTCGGCAGGTAAAGTCAAGTTTTTCTTCCCGACTCGCCTCGCACCCCCGCGCCCTCGGCCACCACTAGTTGTATCCGGCGACGGCGCCGCCTACTCCGCTAGATAGCCATTCCACGCCGAAAAATAGCGATTAGCCGCGGCATTTCTTCCGCAAGACTAAGCGCCTGCCGCCGAGGCGCGGTTTAACGGCGGTAAACGCCACCGAGCGCAAGGTGTTGGCGTTTTGGTGACTTCGGCGATGGACTCCGATGAGGAGGAGGAGCTCGCCTGTATTCTTTGGAGGAGGAAGCCGCGCCGACGTCCGGGAAGAAGAGCATCGATGGTGCTCGCGGCCCTCGCCAGTTCTTTGGCGAGCAATGAAAAAGCGTCGAGGTGGCTCGGCGCCGGGCGGGTGAAAGCAAAGAACCGACATCGTCGCAAGGCTCTGCATGCTCTACTCGACTACTTCGCCGATGCTCCACTTCATGGCGAGAGAACATTTCGGCGCCGTTATCGGATGAGCCGAAAGCTCTTCCTCAGGATTGTGAATTCCATCCGGGAGTTCGACAACTACTTCAAGTGCAAGATGGATTGCCTGGCGCTCTTGGATTCACCTCCATCCGAAGTGCACGACAATGATGAGGATGCTTGCATATGGAGCTCCCAAGTGATTCACTCGACGACTATGGGCGCATGGCCGAGTCCACCAAACATAGAGTGTTTCTACAAGTTCGTCGGGCGATGGTGGCGATGTTTGGGCCACAATACTTGAGAGCACCCAATGCGGAAGACACTACTCGGATCCTAGCCCGAGAATGCAAGAAGAGGATTTCTGGGATGCTTGGAAGCATCGATCGCATGCATTGAAATGAAAGAACTGCCCATTTGGTTGGCGGGGGATGTACAAAGGCGCCAAAGACGGTTGCGATGTGGTGCTTGAGGCGGTAGCCACACAGCCTCTGGATTTGGCACTCCTTCTTTGGTATGCCAGAACTCACAATGACATCAACGTGTTGCGGTGCTCTCTGTTTTTGCCAAGCTCGTTGAGGGCCATTCTCCTCCGGTGAACTTCGAGATCAATGGGCACCAATACAACAAGGGTACTATCTAGGTGATGGCATCTATCCGAGATGGTCGACATTTGTGAAGACGATCTCAAACCACGTGCCGAGGAGGCAAGAACGCTGGTTTGCGAAGCTTCAGGAGGCTTGCGGGAAGGATGTCGGCGGGCATTTGATGTGCTCCAATCTCGATTATTTGTTGTTCGGTACCCGCGCCGGACACGGTCGAAAGATCAAATGTGGGAGATCATGACTTGTCTGTGTCATCTTGCACAACATGATCATCGAGAGCGAGCAAGAAGACCCAGTGTTTGACATCGAACCGTACTACTGAGCGGGGTCCTCTAGCCAAGTTGATCACAAGCTACCGCAACTTGGACCGCCTATCTCGATATCGTCAAGAGATCCGAGACCCACAGTGCATCATCAAGCTGCAGAAAGATCGATTGAGCATCTATGGAGGCTCAAGGGGACGCCAGCGTGATGAAATACGAGTTTTATTTGTTGAACTATATAATTTGTATTGAACTATTTGTTGTTGTACTATTTTGTTGAAGTATTTGATTTTTCTGTGATGAAATATGTGATAAGAAATAATTATGTTGATAATTGAACGCCGAGACACGGCGAAACCACGCCGAATATGGGCCTATTCTCGCCCATATGGACCGTTTATTCATCGAAATTGAAAATGCAAAGTGGGCGATTTAGGCGCCTGAAGACGAAGTGAGGCGACGATTTGGCGAAAAACGCTTTTGCGTGGCGAGTGTATCGCCCATTTCGCCGGGGGTGATTTTATGCGTCCCCGGGCCAACGGCTGGAGATGCCCTTACTTAGACCACTGTACGTGCCACAACTTCATGTCGTCTACTCGTCGCTGTCGACAGCCCTGCCATCCTCCCTCTCTTTTCTTTGCCTTCTCCACGGCGAGCGCAGAAAAAACAATAATTCCCAACTTGGTCTTATTCTTCACCGTACGTGTTGACTGAAACGACTAAACTAATGTGCAAACCAAAACGCCTTCATGCCGGCGGTGCGCGGCGCAGTGCAGCGCAGCGGAGTACAATATACACGAGACGCATCTTCCTTTAGCACGAGAACTGGGCGGCCACCCCGGCGATTCCTGGGCATGTCTCCGCCGACGCCGAGCCGTCGAGCCCATCACGTCTATTATTCCGTGGCACGCACGTACACAGCCCCCCTCTCGCCGGCCGGTCAACCAAGACGCCGTACTCCTCGTGCACCGGGCCAGTCGCCGTTCTCCGTCGCCGCCGGCACACTAGAATATACGCGCATGCGCAGTTCGGTGCACGGCGGCCCATCAGAATTTTGTAGAGGCCACGAACGAACGAATGATGAGCTCTTTCTCGAGAGTAGCAGTGGGGCTCAACAAGCTAGCGGCTCAACCCCAAAACAAGGGGACCAAAGGGACCCAAGGCGAGCACACATGCACATATATCTATTGTAACAGCGTTTGGTATTGGAAGATTGATGGATTGAGCTGGGGCTACAACAGCGTTGCAACAGCACGGACACACGCACGCACGCATCACCTGTATTATGTGTGCTCTAGTGAAGCTTCCACTCGCCCCAAGAGGAGGAGGTGGGTGCCTTTTGTGGGGTTGATGAGTATGCATTTAGGGCGTGTTTGATTGCCCGCATCGGGTCCAACCAGGCACGGGCTACAGCAGCGTTGCAACAGCACGGGCACACACACACACACACGCATCACCTGTATCATGTGTGTTGTAGTGAAGCTTCCACCCAAGAGGAGGAGGCGGGGGCCTTTTGTGGGGTTCATGAGTGTGCATTTAGGAACACCTTGGCTTGGACCATGCATGCATGGACACCCACCACCATTAGCGATTTGTTTCGTCCGTCATGCATGATCAACCGGATTGGCTTCGATCGGTTGCACGCACTGCCCATGCATGCATACTCACTACTCAGTCACTGGTAGGAAAAAGGAATTCGATCACTCGAGTGGTAGGAGCATCACGAAGTGGGACTTCGTTCAGGTGTCATCTGGTCAAACTGTGGGCCAGGCTCCTTCTGGTTGGCACTTGCTTTCTGTTTCTGCTGCGGAGTAAGCTTCAACATTGCTCGTCACTTTCTTAATATATTTGTTCTTTCATCATTGCTCGTCTGATTGACAATTAATTGTGCAGCATGAACTCTCTGCTCTTAATTGCTTATTCCAGTAGAGCCATGCACTAGCTACGCTCAGTTCTTCTGAGGAACATGCATGCCCAACTCATCTGCATGCGCATGCATCTCCATGCTTAGAGAATCTTGTCCAGCACAAGGTTGAAACACAAGGGTAACAAATATGGGCAAACAAGATTGATGGGTGTAGGAAAGCTCTGTTGTGCCACACTAGCAACATACGCATGATGAATGTGAGGAGTGGAGGGGAGAGATCGAGATCGAGATCGAGATCGAGAAATCCCTGATTTGAAGCTTTGAATGTTTGAGCAAGAATCATCCGCATCAGTGATGGAACCGAAACGCAAGTCTTCTTCGACATGACTGCACCTTAATTTGTTTCCCTAGGGGAAAAAAATCTAGTAGTTCTTCTTGGCCATTCTTACGTTGTGCTATATCTTAATTGTCTCCTATAAACAGTTAGCTATTTGGCTTGCAAAAGGCCTCATACACTAATGTTTGTGGGGTAAAGCAAAGGAAGCTGGGGGCAAGAGCCGTGCAAATCGGTTCGTGCTTTATATAAACTTCTCGCAATCTAATCATTAAAAGTGTAAAAGATATCAGGTCCATATCCTATTAGTCGTAGCTGCCCAATTAGCTACCAGTGTTGGTTGCTTTTGTAGGCTTCCACTCGATACAAAACCACTACTAGCTACTAATTAATACTCGCTGATGAGCTCGGCAAAGTGAAAAACTTTCTTCAAAATTCAGAACGGATATGATATATCGTACTTGTTTGCATATTGATGATCTGGTAAGCATTGCTACATTGGGCACGACCAATTGCTTAATAGGAGGTCTCTGTCTAAGCAATTGCTTCCTTAAAAAGCATAAATTGTAAAGCACGCGCGAGGTAGTATTTCACCCTATTAATCTCACTCATCCTAGCTAGCTAGAGCTTAGCTTTCATCATGTGTACTACATTTTAGAAGCAACCTTACTACTTCCCTTTAAGAAATGATAGATTTATTGCCTCCCGGCTCTGCATCATAGACGGCCCCTATATTCTTTTCCCAACATGTTATATACCCATTAGCAAAAATAAGAAGGGAAAAACTAAAAATATAAACATGAAAGAAAAATATATAATCAGAATGATTGAAAGATAAAACGTAATTCAAATTTTGACATGTTCTTGAAAGATAAGGGGTTCAAGCAGTGTCAGGCCCATGATAGAACTAACTAGGCCTCTTTGTATACAACAATGTATATGTGAGATTTGTTAGTGAGTGCACACTTAGGGCATCTCCAAAGCTGACCCGCATATGGCTCCGGTATATGTGCGTTTTTATGTCCGGACGTGTTCCGCGGACATGATGCGGGAGAGAGTTATCCAATCCATTTCACATTAATCTTTATTTATCTGGTTGGGAGGAGAGGGGACCATACATGTGCAGAGAGATAAAAGGGAGGAGGATCATGTGTTGACTTTTTGTTGGTCAAGTGGATGCTCTCCCACGTATGTCTCTGGTTTGCAAGAAAACGGACGTTTGAACCAGTTTGCGGACCGAATGGTCTGGACACTACAATCCGGACAAAATTTGGCACAAATGGTCTGGACACTACAATCCGGACATATAACAGAGTTTTGAGGATCTCCTTTGGAGATGCCCTTATGTAAGTATGTAGTTACATAAGGACAAACTATTCTTATCCGGTTTCTGGTGAACTACCGAAGGACCAGTTCTTTTGCTGGCATATAGAATAAGCTGAAATAAGCTGCCCTACCTAGCTTATTGTAGAAGCCCAATCATATTAATTTTTTTAGAAGCCTACTAATTAAGACATGACTTGTAGGCTTATAAAATATATTTTTGATTGAGCTTCTAGAATAAGGTAAGTAGGGGACAATTTATTCTAGAAGGCCAAAAAAGCCATCAAAAGAACTGACCCTAAGTTTTATGCTATAGACCCAGCAGTGGCGAAGCTACAAAGGGGCAAAACCTGGCCATAGCATGCTCAACTCACGTAGAAAATAGTGGAGTATGGGTTAAACATGTCCGTTAGAGCAATTTTTGTATCGTTTTCTTCATATTGACCATCCATGTCCCAGGGTTTGAGAAAACTCGCAAAAAGTGTGAACTTTCAAATCACAAATACTCACACATTTAAAATATTTCTAAATTTATATGAGTTTTCTCAAATTCTATAACCTTTCCTTAATTTTTTTTCAAATTATTGTTTTTGAATTACTTCTGCGTCATCACTTTTCGATATTTTCATTAATGCATATTGCCCCAAGCTTTCATCAGATTTTCCTATCTTTCTCTTTTCCAAGCTACAAGCTACAAGCTACAAGGGCAAGACAGGAACGGAGCAGGTTTGGCCGAGGCGAGGTCCTCCATATTCATGCTCATATCTAGCCACCCATTTGTTGCCCGCTTGCTTTTGTCACAGCCGTACCCATACCCATCGGATATCCAAATATTTGTGGATATCCTTGGGGCAAACACAAACAACAACAACTTTATATTGTCATTGTTGCAAAAAAAATCGATGCAAGGGCCTTCGCAACCATCGGCGGCATGACTCGGTTTGTCACTTATCTTTAGTTCGGTAGGCTATGGCTGCATGCATCACTCTGATGCATAGGCCGGGGGGTTATCCTCTTTTTTGAAAAAGAAAGGCTCTGGCAGAAGGAGCAAAGATCGACCATCATTGATGCAAGGCAATGATAATCTGATTTGGGGCTCTTGCCCCATAGTTCATGACCATAATACGTGCAAATAGTATTGTTTAACTTTAATCATCTTGTCTGTAAAACAAGAGCCATTGCCTCGTCATTCCAAAAAGAGAGATTAGGGTTCCTCTTACCTCCCGCCGACGCCGCTGCCGGCCTGCCTCGTCTCGGGTGGTCTTAAGGCCATGAGGGCGCGGTGGATCCCGGCCCTTGCCGGTGGGAGGACTCTGATTCTAGATGTTTCTTCAAGTTCTGTTAGAGTTTGTGTTTTATTCAGGAAGACGAGATTGTGATGGCTTCCTGTAGATGGAATAAGGTTCTCCCCGTCTAACCCCCATCCTGATGGTGCGTCTAACATTGTCGGTGGGCGTCTGGAGATGTGTCTCCGGTGGATTTGCTCGGATTTGGACGTTGTCATGTGTCTTCAAGTTGGATCCATCTACGCTACTCTTCATCGGCGGCGGTTGCTGGTCTAGTGCGCTGGTCCTATGGTGCCTTAGCATGACGACTTCTCGACTGTCGCGTAAAGGAGGGGGCGATGACGGCGGCGCGTCTCTGGCTCTGCTTGTAGTCGTCGCGAGGTGGTGTACAGACCTGGATGTATTTTTTTCTAGTGTTTGTTGTACTGCCATGATTGAAAATGAATAGATTGAAAGTTTTCTTCAAAAACGAATTCATCTTTTGTGGTCTAGTTAAGCCAATCACCCACGGATAACCGCACACACAGTTCGTGACTATCACGGAACGTCGAGCATCTTAACCGCGGAACGTTCGCGGAGGACCACGCTTCGATCTGAAATAAAAAAACACACGTACTAGTATATCTAACCAGTCACAGTGCATTCCATCGCTTGACTGAAGTGACTGAAGAACATGAGCAGCACGCTGCCTAATTAGCCGACTCCTCGCATCAACTCCAGCATGCACGTCAAATCAAGCGCAGTGGATGTTCTTCCATGTCGAGACCATCATCACCTGCACTGCACCCCGTGGATTTCGCCGTGTCAAGGGACAAACAAGAGACAATCCTGCACCACCACCACTGCCACACACACCACACAGTGTTAGATCGATGGGAAACCGATCGGCCACATCGATCGTCCATGTGGCTTCCTTGTTGATCTCCGATCTGATATACCCCCACGAGTTTCTTCTGTAAGACACACGATCATTCAGTCCATCTCAGCTATACTCCACGACCACGACGGGCAGACGCATCGTCATTGTTAGGATGTGCCAGAATCTCAGCCGTCGAATAGGATCGTTGCGAAACGGGTGATCAGGGACAGCCATCCGATGACCGATTGATGGCACCGGCCCATCTGACCTTCAAGCTGAAGCCCGGCCGGCACCATGATGTGGATGGCTTAGGCCAGAGCAGCTGATGACTTGATTTCGATTAGAGTGGACGGGTTAATCTATGGTCGAAATGTCTCGTGTTGTCAGATTTACCACTGTGATCGAGCAAGATCGATTGATGGTGATCGAGCAGTGGCTCTTGATGTGCAGTTAACGTAGTACAGTAAGTGTCTATTTCTTTTCAGTCTCCCCTCGTCCTTGTTTGTGCTGTGACTTGTGGTAAAGCTAGTTGCCTGTACAGGGAGTTCAAAAATATCACAGTTACTGTCACGTATTGAAATGTCAATGTACGTTTCACTTTTGCAAAGGTGGCATGGATGATACCGTTATCACTCTCGCCATGTTTGCGCACGGTGAATAGACCGCTCCCAATCTCATCTTATGCCTAACCTATCTCTCTAGCCGGAAACAATGCAAGGGTTAACCAGGGCCGTTTGGTGTCAGTTTGCATGCAGAAGGTGAACTCCCAGCAGCTACCGTTCAAATGTGCAGAACACCAGCAGGTTCAGCCGGGGTGCCTCGTCCTCTGACACGCCACTGCTATCGATCGAGATAACTCTCTGAGAGAGCATAGCTGTATGCATAGTAGTTTATGCCAGTAAACAGACAGAGCCACATGGATTACTAGCTGATTCTCCTGCGGTTTGACAGGCCAAACCCATGCTACTGTGTGCCAGGCCCAGGCTGAGCATATGTGAGGCGGCAGCTGCAGTGAAACAAACGCATTGTTGTTTGTCCCTTTGTCCAAGGTCAAACCATCCATGGTATATATGCGCCCGCCCTACCCTACCCTACCCTACCCTACCCTACCCTGCTTCTCTCAAGTCGTTTTCTACTACTCGTAGCATGCCGATGCAGTTCTAGTTTCGAAATTGCTCTACACACGACAAACCTTGGACGATGTGTGCACGACTAAAGAATCCAGCGGCTGTTGTTCGGCGTTGGACAAGGTTCTACCGCTGGATGTAACCATCGTCCGTCCACAGATCGTCCAAATATTTGTGGTCCACGTAGCACTGCTCTTCTAGTTTTATCCCTACCACTGCGTCGGTGGTAGAGACACTGATCGAGCCGAGCGCATGCATGCATGCCGCCGGTCCCACCCGTGGCCGGAGTCTCGGAGAGAGCGGAGCTGTTGCTGGCGTAGGCACGTCAGGGGCAGGCACGGCTGGTGATGACGAGTTGACGACGGAGAGAGCCAAAAGCTACCGCCAACTTTCTTACGGGGGCGAGGAGCGTTGGCCGAGACCGGAGGGGCATGACGATTGACGAGCGAGCCTAGCAGCGGCCGGCGCGCAAAAGGTGCACTGATGATGGCGATCTCGCCGGCCGGTTTTGGTCGCGTGCACCGGGCCTTCGCGTGCAGCGGCCGGCGGCATCTGCGCGCACCGACCGAGGCCGAGGATCATCGATTGAGCTCGAGAAACAACTGGCTGGCTGGCTTATGAGTGAGGCGAGATCGATGGGACACGCCATGCGCGTACGTACGTACCTACCTATGTAAGGGACGCATGAATGCATGATGGCATGTCATGTGCCGTCCGGTCTCCCGTCTCCGGCCGGGGCCGTGTGTGGAGGCAATGCGGATGCGTGCCACTGGGGGGCTAGCTTCATGGTTGACGGGATATGGAGGGGACTCATGATGGTTAGTGTGATGAGTGGTGTACTTGTGTGTGGTGTGCTCTTCTGCCCAGCCTCTTAAGAAGTTGAGATTCGTTGAGTCGTCGGTGCCAACATTCGTCGAGTCGTTGGTGCCAACATGCGCATGCATGCATGCAGGCCTGTGGTCTGTGAATCTGCTGGTCTGCTTGCTCGCTTCCGGTTTTGGTTTGTAACTATGCCATGCTGCGTTTGAGCCGTACAGTAGAGTAGAAGAACCTACAGTAGAACTAGTATTTGCCATACAATCTTGCTAAATCTCAATCGACTAAGACTTAACAAAGTTTCAAGTATATCCGTAAGATTCGTGCAAAAAAAATTCAGTTTTTTTTCTTGCATATTATGTCACTTGACTGTGACTTGATTAAATCTTAGTCCATCGAGACCCAGCCACAACCTTGGCCATATCTCCTACTCCGGGGGAGACTAGTATATCGGCCCTTTAGGTGGGATCGTAGTAGAATCAGCGTCAAAATTTCATATTTAGACAATCTGAAAGTTTCTGAATTTTTTTTACAACATACCTGAGGGGTATGCCAACAACTAAAAGAAAAGATCCAGAGCAAAATTCGGTGTACAGTACAGTTCAAGATTAAAAAAGACAAATTTGATTAGAGAAGGACTTCGGTACAACCCCCCCCCAATAAACGTATAAGGGGTAGTATTGTCCATACTAAATTACACGTACATTATACCCGCCGTCCGTCGTAGGGCCGGCCGCCCGTGTACGTCGCGGCCCGTACTCCTGCGCGTCGTGCGCTAGCGGTTCGGTACTGCTATCGGGAAAGGAAAAAAAAACGGCCCACCCCGACACCCCATCTCCACGTACGAAACCCTAGCGGGATCAACGCCGCCGTGGTCCATCGCCGTCACGACGTCGGGCGGCGTCCGTAGTCAGCCACGCGCCGTGAAACCGACACCCCATCCCCGCCTTGAAAACCCTAGCGGCATCGGCGCCGCCGTGGTCCCGCCGCCACGGCGTCGACCCCGACGTGCCCGCCTAATCGCTAGCACCGACGGCGTCCGTAGTGACCACACGCCGTGTCGCCGGTGAAACGCCAGCCTTCGCTCGCCGTTTTGTCTGGTACGCGCCCTCCACGGCGTCGGTGGCAGCAACACATCGGCGTCGACCCGGCGAGACCCTCGACGCGCGCGATGGGTTAGGATGTCTTTTTGTTCTTTTTTATGATAATGATTTGTCCATTGCATTTTGTGCATTTTGTAATGCAAAATGATTCCTTACTTAGGTAAATAAGAGAGAGAGTAGTGACCTCTTAATGACCTCATAATGATTTTGTATGTTCAAATTTGTATGCATGCCACATAGTCATGTCACTGTTGGCCAATTTATTGTATTCCCGATGATTTTTGTGGAATGTTGGCATTGATCTCACACCTTATTTGTATGTGCATAGATGGAGCAAGTAACCGGATCGTCGGTGATGATTCCGGTAGCGATAATGGATCCTCGTCATTGAATGCGAACCAACATCCGGAAACAACTATATGAGTCGGGATGAATAAATGCAGTGGTAATGTAAGTACCTTCAATGTTGAGAAAAACATATTGAACAAAAACTAGTTATTTGACCCTAACATGTCCTTTTAAATTTATGCAGGTGCATGGCGATCTTGACGATGAGGAATATGATGTAGATGAACAGTTTTATGCAGATAGTGTGAGCGGTATATTGAAAACTTGTAGAAAAATGATTGACATTAAAATTGTATGACCACTTATGTTACTTTAAATGTGCACAGATAAATGCTAATGGTGACAATGAGCGTAATAATATAGATGATGACAATGCCGAGGCGAGGTCCATGCATCTCGTAGTGTGAGCGGTAGTCAAGTAAGTTCTTTACATTATTTATGGTTAGTACGAACATAAGAAGAGATTGACATGCAAGGTTATATGTCATATTTTGCAGGGAGGTGTTGATGGTCCTAAGCGGGAATGATGAGCACAGCGATGATGATCAGTTTGACCTTGACATGTGCTATGATGAATATCAGCAGGAGTCACTTGATAGGCATTGGGCAGTGATGGTAAAGACATTCAGGTCATTAGGCGAGGTTTACACGTTCTACAACAAGCACGCGAGAGAACGTGGGTTCGATGTCGAGGAAGGACTCGCTTAAATTTTCAAAGGATCGCGCAAGGACTCCGCGCTTGAGGAGGTATCTCTGTTCGCGCAGAAAACGACAGCCAAGTTACGTACCATGGAAGGCGGACCCGCGAGCTTAGACCGAGAGTCGATTCTTATCTGAAGCCCATTTGTGATTAAGCTTGATAAAAGCTCAATCTTTGGTATGTCGGCAGTTTCTCCGATGATCACAGCCACACTCTTGCACGACCGGACGAAGTCCCTTTCCTCCGATCTCATAATCAGATCAAAGCATTTGAGAGAGCTGAGATCTTGGCTATGGTGGAGCTGGGATAAGAAAACATATCATCTTTGACAACATCGTTAGCGGTATGGGTCGTATGCAAAGTCACCATTTCAGAGGACAAAGCTGTATAACATGTGCTATAGGGAGAAGATGAAATTGCTTGCACAAGGTGATCTTGATCTTGCCGTAGGAATCATGTTGACCGAAAGGACAGAGATCCAGACTTCTTCTTTGAGCACACGGTTGACGCTGAAGGCAGGCTCCAAAACCTCTTCGGTGTGATTAGCGATCCGCCGGGATTATCTAGACTATGGTGATGTTGTTGTCTTCGATAGCACATACAAGATGAACAGTATGGAATGCCGTTCATCCCTTTCGTGGGTCTCGAACAACCACCGTTGCACTCATCAGATTCGCTGCGCCATTGTTTGAGCGAGACCGAGGCTACATATGTCCAGTTCTTGAACACGTTCTTGAAAGCTAAGCTGTCGAAGAGGCCCAAATCTGTTATTACAGATGGAGATGCAGCGATGATAAGGGCTATTAGGAAGGTGCTTTTCGGCGTGTGGCATCGTCTATGTTCATGGCATATTGAAAAGAATATGCGAAACACCTCAACCACAAGTCATTGAAGGAGTTTAGGGCATTCTTGTACTATGCCACTACACATAAGGTTTTGAGGAGAGATGGGCGCGTTTGTGCGCAAATGGCGAGACGGAGAAAAGCGAAAACATGGCTCCATAGGATGTACTGGGAAGAGGGCGCTTTGGGCTGCATCATATTTGTGCGGTGGGTTTTTCCTTGGTATCGCAGATGTCGAGGAGTGAGAGTCGAACTCCACTGCACCTTCATCTTGACTATGGTATGACGATCGTTGACATGATTGTACACTACGAGAATTGTATTGTTCGCCTCCGTGAGAATGAAGCTTATGATGACTACGGCATCACAGACTCTTCGATGAATAAAGGATGGTGAGTGTCGGGCCATTGAGTCGTATCTTTGCGAAAGCATTCACGCAGCAAACTTTTATATGTTGCAACAAGATATGAAGAAGGTACATGAGCTTGAGGTAATTGATAGACCGACGGGGACCGATAGTCGAGATTTGTGGTTGCGTGGAAGAATAACAGGATCACAGATTTAATGTGGACTATCGCCGAGTAACTCGGCAGAAACTATAAAGTGCGATTGCAAGTATGACTCGCAAAGGGCTTCCTTGTAAGCATATTATTCATGTTTTGAATGCCTTGAACTTACCTGTGATACCCAAGTGTTGTGTCCTGCGAAGATTCTCAAAAAAGCACGAGCTGGACTGCCGATGAAGCGCACCAGCGATTTGTTTGCGTGGGGTTGGTCGAGTGGTGAGGACAGAGCTAGATATAGTGAGTTGACCATCAAATCTTGAAGCCTGTCATGTCGCATGCAGTAATCCTTTCTTATTCGACAAGTTGATGGCAGCTCGGATGATGTTATAGTGAATAAGGATATTCAGGAAATGAAGATGATGTTCAGTGAAGTTTCGTGAACAGTAATCCATTTGAGCCTAACCGAGATCATATTCTTGTTCGTGATCCGATAAATGTTTCCACCAAAGGCGCACCTAAGCGAACAAGAGAGGTCGCGGTAAGGGTGGCCCAGATGTGACAAAAATGAGAGGCCTAAAGCATTTGACGAGAAATCTGGGCGAAAATGTAGCTTATGCAAAGGCTCAGGTCATAACAGGAGCACATGCAGAACAAATGAAGAGTATGTCTATTATTTATTTATGTCAGTTTTGTTGTTTCATTATCGGTGCATTCATTCTCATATTTTTTTGTGTGCAGCAACTGGGCTTGAAGACTCAAGTGAAGGCGATCGAGTGTTTTACCTCTTCCATTTATATGAAGAACATTTATTAAATTTTTGTTCGTGTTGAGTACTTTATATGTGTGAAACATGATTATTGCGTCACGGACCGTTGTCATTTCAGACGTGTTACTTTCATCAACTACAATAAAATTACTGTGGTGACAATTTTATGTTCGACAACATTGCTGTTGATATAAAAATTCACTATTCATTGCTTATTGTATGAATTCTGCATGTATTTGCTACAGTCCGTCGGCTGTCAAAAATAGAAGAAGTACTCTGTGTACTATTATTTTTAACAAAAGGAAAAAATGCCCGCCCGTCTCCACAGCCGTCTCTTAGTAAGCTCGTCGTTATCACGACCAGCAGGCGTTCGGAGGACGCCGTGGAGAAACCAGGCCCAACAGGCAGCATCGACGCGGCAAGTCGACGGGTAGTAATCGAGAAGTTCAATACAACGACGGAGCTGAGTATATAAACTAGTCGTAAATGCCGCCTTCGCCGTCGAGGTGGGACTAAACTTGCGTCGGTTTCATCTTTGGCGGCGTCCAGCGGTGGTAATCGGGCGCCCACGGCGCGTCGGGCGGTCGAGAAGACCGCGCCGTCACTTCCTTTTGGGCGGCCCACGCGCGCGTCGGCGATAGAAGACCGTGCCGTCCATCGCTTTTTGGGCCGCCCACGTCGCGTCTTCTTTGTGTCCACGTCGCCCGCAGCCGACGGAAGTTTAGTCCCACCTCGACGGCGAAGGGACGACGACCTGTTTAT
The DNA here is from genome assembly GCA_021437245.1 of Aegilops speltoides. Taxonomy (NCBI): domain Eukaryota; kingdom Viridiplantae; phylum Streptophyta; class Magnoliopsida; order Poales; family Poaceae; genus Aegilops; species Aegilops speltoides. Next base: position 6,154,536 of record CM038144.1, read on the forward strand.
ATACTCTGCTCCCGTCGTTGCCCGAGCTCCTTTGAATACTTCCCGTCGATGTCGCGATCGATTCTGCCCTTGTTGGGCCTGATTTCGATCGTCCTCAAACGCTGTTGTAGTCGCCGTTGGGCTTGATAACGACGGGCTTACTAAGAGACGTTGTGGAGACGGGCGGCGTTTTTTATGTCAAATAATTTTTCAGTAACACGTAGTGTGCTGCCATAGTTTAGTGCACAAAATTTTAACGACGGCATGATTACATATAACTATTCGCAGCAAAAATCATGTAAACAAAAAAATATCATGTGAACATTAAATTTTTTGGAAAAGTGCCGAGTCTATTACATATAACTATTCGGAAGCATAGTCTGTTACATAAAATTCATAAGCAAGTCGCAAAGCACATGCAAAACTCCTCTGTACCGCATCTATTTCTTCTTCTTCGATATCCGAATAACTTTGTTTTTCACTTCATCAAGCTTGTTTCTTTCCGAAAAGATAAGTTGCGCAATCATTAACTCTCTCGAATCATCAATAGAGGTCTGCAAAAAATGATGTTACCACAACATTCATTATACATCGTAGTCCAAATATGACTTGCGTGCACTGTGAAAATAAGCCTGTCCATTTGTCACCATCCCAATATTGAAAGCATCGAAGGAGAAATATTCCACACGAATTCCTAGTGCATACAACTTACGAAGATTAAATTTGTACTGTACATACAAGACCAACATTCGTCGTAGTAAAACTCACCCATCATGTTGTTTTGGCATGTCATACGTTTGAATAGGCCACTTGGAAACATCCGGATAATTCACAATTCGGTTGCATTTGCTTCTTGGATATCTTCTGCTAGTTGTTTTCTCTAAAGATATAATAAACATGATGGAAAGCATGTCATTCAGTGTATTAAAGAAAGCGAATGTTACCAAATGCACATTTGCAAGTTAAACCTACCAGGTCCTCAACGAGTTCTCTAATAATGTGTCAAGTTTTCCGGTCATCAACGAGTCAAGAACCTGAAACTCTCTTTTCCACTATGCATGACGACAGTAATCCAGTGATTATTGTCCTTGTTTAGAGGAATGTAAGTCTGCATCACAAGGACCATAAAACGCAATCATGACATAATATCGTATGTATGTTCCGTGTTAACAATCAAACTTACCTTTGTTTTTTGAAATACTCGTCCTCACATCTGTTCACGGGTCCATTACTATGCGACTCGCTTCATAATCATTGCCGACGGTCTTTTTTCGGGTCTAACGTGAAGCAACCAATGTACCCTCCAAGTTGTTAACATGAAATGATCATCATTAACTTTGTCCACCAAAAATGATGAGTATGCATCAATTACCTATAAATAATGTGTTACATTAAACAATTGCATTTAGAATCAATTGTAAAACAATATATGAAATTAACTTACGCCGCCACTTAGCCACTCATGGTTAATAATCGACAAGCTCTCCATACAGTGAGACCTTCTTCCATGCCATCATTGAAAATTTCTGTTTTGGCATGTTTTTGTGAATGCTCATGCGCACGCACGCATACTTGATGGACGCTTTCACCACATCATACTCATCACCAGATTTGTTAACATCACCATTTTGGAACAATTCTGTACCGCACCACTCAAATACTTATAAGCGCAAACACATAAATAATTATGACGCAATAACAATTAGATACAAAGAAAACTTACTTCCTTTGGCGAGCGTTTTGCACGTTTGTTTGGTTTAGGGACCACATAAGGAGACTTGACATGTTGTGATCCTCACGCTTGCGCTCCCGATAACCTCCTCCACTTCCTCTTGTACTCCTTGAGAACCAACCGACGCATGCGATGCGATTTCGTCCGTCTCCAAAGATGTGGCAGCTTTCTCATCTGATACTTCTGGTACTTGGACGGGATCATCCATATCACCCTTGAAACTATCCCAGTACTCAGGTGTGCAGTAAAAAGGTGTGTTTCCACGAGAAGTTACATCAACGCCATTATCATCCTTTTGCAAATTCATTTTGGAAGGTGTGCGGAACCGGTCTGAATCATCTTTTTGATATACAAACTCTTTTTGCGGACGTCCACCATCGTTTGAAGACTCATTAATGCCTCCGTCAGATTCTCTTCGTCCTCTTCCGAGTTCTTTGGGTTTGTAGGAGACGCCGGTTTTGTTCAGTTTCTCAATCATCCTCTGCAAGAAAACATTTCATCTTAGTTCTTCAATTGAGTGATGGACATTACAGAGGCGTGATCAAGTGTTACCAGGCGCATAACTCGCAAACGAAGCATTTCCTTCGAAGCTCATTCATCTCACTCAAAATCCGGTCCATAGTAGGCTTTTGGCTCAAGCCTCCGAGGTACTGCCCTCTTTCCTCATTCGAGAACGTTAGATTTTTGCTACTAGCTTTCTTGGTTTTTGAGCTTCTTCTTCCGCAATTTTTTCAGCCTATACTCCTCTGTAATGTTGTCATCGATCTACAAGTGCAACAAGATAATTATACATAAAAACTATATGCACACTTTACTTTACTTCATAAATGTAAAAATGATTACTAGGATTACCATCCCAACACCACGACCATATTCATAGTCGTATTTATCTCTTCTCACTGCCATATCTTCCGTCCAGTTCCTCATCGGTGGGCTCAACAATGCCAACGGATCATATTTTGGACGGTGATTGGTTGCACCTTCTCCCAAATATAGGTACTGCAAAACACATGAACTAATTAAATTACATGTTCTTCTCGTGAAATTTTATAACAAAATTGTTGAAATTAATAAATACAACGTACTTGCAAAAGGGCGAGGTTCCCCAGGGCCTTTGCACGACATGGCCGTCTGCACAAGCTTACCAATCTCCGATAAACAGAATCGTGAAGTGAATGCATTCGGTTGAACTTCCTTATAAACTTAATATTTTGCACTAAGGCATAGTATTTTTTGAACGTACTCATGAGACACTGGTGCAATTATAGTTCCTAGGAGAACTAGAAATGTCATCCGAATAAAGTCATCATCAGTGCTCTTATCCTTCACAATCTTTTCTATGAGATCATCAATCATGATCTTACCATTTTTCTTGCTAACAAAACTAACAGGTATTTTTTTGGTTGCTTTTTCTCCTTCACTACTTAGAAACCCAAAAACATCCACTCCATTGTTTTTCCAACCAAATATGGAGTACACATCATCAGGCCTTAATGAAATAAGACCTTTACATCCAGCAGTACTTCCAGAACTCTGTTGAACCATGAATTTTTTGCTACTCGGATTGTAACCTTGGAGTAAAAAGTGAAGCAAAAAATCACGCATCTTTATCGATGGTATTCTAAACATGCCCTGCATATCCGTTTCGTAAAACCTGAATTTCTGACTGGGTGACAATTTGTCAACTAGGCTAACCCACTTTTGAACAGAACATGGAATCACACCGTCGATATTCATACTGCATGAAATAGATTTCATCACATACCATCATCTTGCTATGAGCCTCGTTGTATAAAAGAAGTGGAAAAAAAACTTACACGACGGCGACGGGTCAGGACGGAAGACGGCGCGGGCGCACCGACGTAGTATGTACGGGGGCGACGGCGGAGAGGCAGAGGCGACGGTCGTAGGTAGGCGGCGGCCACCGCCGCCGTTTTGGAGTGTCGGGCGACGGCGACGGTGGCAGCAGTGCGGATCGCGGCGGCGGCGAGACGGGCGGACGTACAAGGAAATTTTGCATGCACGTCGGCTAACGACGTCGCCCGAGCGCTGATTGCGGGGTCGTTGTTAGTGGGACGGCCCCATGCACGCATTCGCGTCGGTTAGCGAAGACCAGCGGTTTTTTTTGAGGCCTCATTTTTTAGAAATTGAAATAGCATATTTTTAACCCGAAAATACTGCCGGACGTGACGCAACGTCGTTCGTTGTCGGATTTCGTTCATTTCGGCGGGGTGCCGGTGAGGCCCCACGCGCTCCCCAGTTGGGTGCAATCCGTCAAACTGGTCGGTACTTGCTGTGGAAGGGGTGCTTCGGTATGGCCGGAGGGACCCTCGGTCGCACCTCTCCACCGCATCCGCCAAGCGTGCCCAATTTTTTCCACGTGATACTATGCCCTACCGGGCAAGCACGCAAAAACTTTCCCGTTTCGATTCCGTATGCATTTACTACAATTTTTGGGCACAAAACCACGAAAATATCGCCGGACGTGACGCAACGCGTCGTTCGTTGTCGGATTTCGTTCATTTCGGCGTGGGGTGCCGGTGGGGCCCTACACGCGCTCCCGAAGTTGGGTGCAATCCGTCAAACTGGTCGGTACTTGCTGTGGAAGGGGTGCTTTCGGTATGGCGGAGGGACCCTCGGTCGCACCTCTCCGCTTCAGATCCGCCAAGCGTGCCCAATTTTTTTCCACGTGATACTATGCCCTACCGGGCAAGCACGCAAAAAATTTCCGTTCGAGTCCGTATGCATTTACTACAATTTTTGGGCACAAAACCACGAAATATCGCCGGACGTGACATAGCGCGGCGTTCGTTGTCGGTTCGTTCATTTCGGGCGTGGGGTGCCCGGTGGGGCCCACACACGCTCCCCGGTTGGGTGCAATCCGTCAAACTGGTCGGTACTTGCTGTGGAAGGGGTGCTTCGGTATGGCGGAGGGACCCTCGGTCGCGTCTCTCCGCCGCATCCGTAAGCGTGCCCAATTTTTTCCACGTGATACTATGCCCTACCGGGCAAGCACGCAAAAACTTTCCCGTTCGAGTCCGTATGCATTTACTACAATTTTTGGGCACAAAACCACGAAAATATTGCCGGACGTGACGCAACGCGTCGTTCGTTGTCGGTTCGTTCATTTGGGCGTGGGGTGCCGGTGGGCCCTACACGCGCTCCCGAAGTTGGGTGCAATCCGTCAAACTGGTCGGTACTTGCTGTGGAAGGGTGCTTTCGGTATGGCGGAGGGACCCTCGGTCGCACCTCTCCGCCGCGATCCGCCAAACGTGCCCAATTTTTTCCACGTGATACTATGCCCTACCGGGCAAGCACGCATAAAAATTTCCCGTTCGAGTCCGTATGCATTTACTACAATTTTTGGGCACAAAACCACGAAAATATCGCCGGACGTGACGCATAGCGTCGTTCGTTGTCGGTTCGTTCATTTCGGGCGTGGGGTGCCGGTGAGGCCCTACACGCGCTCCCGAAGTTGGGTGCAATCCGTCAAACTGGTCGGTACTTGCTGTGGAAGGGGTGCTTCGGTATGGCGGAGGGACCCTCGGTCGCGTCTCTCCGCCGCATCCGCCAAGCGTGCCCAATTTTTTTCCACGTGATACTATGCCCTACCGGGGCAAGCACGCAAAAACTTTCCCGCTTCGATTCGTATGCATTTACTACAATTTTTGGGCACAAAACCACGAAAATCTCGCCGGACGTGACGCAACGCGTCGTTCGTTGTCGGATTCGTTCATTTGGCGTGGGGTGCCGGTGGGCCCCACACGCTCCGAAGTTGGGTGCAATCCATCAAACCGGTCGGTACTTGCTGTGGGAGGGGTGCTTCGGTATGGTAGGAGGGACCCTCGATCAAGCTACTGAGGTTCCTCCAAAGTAATTTAAAATATTTCAGAAAATGTAAATGAATTTAAAAATTCTTGTATTCATTCATATATGTTAATGAATTTAAAAATATTCTCTTATTCATAAGTGTTAACTAATTTAATATAATTTCAGGAAATGTTAGTGAATTAAAATATATCACCTTTTAATTTCTTTTTTATTTCTTATATTTTGTATTTCAAAATTTCAATTTTTCATCGACCGGCTATACTATATGGACATATTTAAACAAAATCTGAACATTTTCAAACGCTTTTATAAACATATACATAATTTTTTTTAATTTATGTGCTTTCATGATTTTTATTCTACAAATTTTTGATAATTGTATACCTTATTCTCTCCTATATATATTCGATGAAATTTTTTAAATATATTATGAACATTTTTATGCATAGGTCTGAATATTTTCAATTTTTCTTAAAATAAGCGTTTTATATTTAGCTAATTTTTTAGCAATTTTGTAGACAAATTTAAACAAGACTCCAACAAAACAGATTGAACATAGATATATTTTACATAGTCCATTCAACATTGCCGATATCGACGAGTTTTTCCAAACATAACCGATACATAGTTCAAACTTAGGAAAAAAAATCTAGTCCTCCTCCTCGTCGCTAGCCAACAGATCGACGACCTCCCAGCGTCACCCGCCGCCACCACCCTCGTCGTCGTCGTCGCCGACCTGGGCCAAGCGCTCCCGGTCGATGTCGTCGTCGTCGAGCGACTCGGCGCCTCCGCTGCGCTTCTTGGGACCATCGGCGGAATCGCCGCCGCCGCCAGATCGCTGCCGCTTTGCTCGGCGGCCTCCTTGCAGCCGCCGCCGCCTCTGCAGCCGCCGCCGCAGCAGCCGCCGCAGCAGGCGACGAGGTAACCAGCGATCGTCGGGATCACCGTCCTCGAAGAACCACCGCTCGTGGCAGTTCCACCTCCGGCGGGCGGGGATCGGCGGCGCCGCCATGGTGTTGGAGGAGCTCGACGCGCGGCCTTTGGACGGGCGGCGGGACAAGAAGGTGGCGGCGGTCGCCGACGAGGTCAGCGTGACGCGGACTCCGCCGGCTGAACGCGCCGATGACGGCGGCGTACTCTTTTTGCCGCCCCGAAGGCGTGGCGGCGGCGATGTTGTTGCGCCCGCCGGTCCGCTTCTCCTCGCTGTGGCGCGGGCCCAGCGTCGGTAGCCGTCCTTGTCGAGCTTCGATCGTGCGGAAGACGGCAACCCGGCGGCACGAGGAGGCCGAACGGTGCAGCTCCTCCGTCTCGGCTTACTTTCGAGCTCGACGCCACGCGACTGGGCCCGTCGTCGCCGCCGTGCGGAGCTGCTGCCGCTGTGGAACGACATGTCGCCGACAGGATTTTGGGAGGTGGAGACGGAGGGCGACGGGAGCGGTGTTTTGCGGCGACAGGCGGACGGGCGAAGTTTTATAGGGAGACGGCGGGAAGCGGGCGGCGGGTCGGATAAGCTTTCAATGCGACGGCAGCCGAGGGCGGCGGCGGCGCGCGACGAGGGACGCGGCGGCGCGGCGGCAAGAGGCGACGGACGGGCGGCGGGCGGCAGACGAGGCGACGGATCGGGCGACGCGGTTTGACCACCGACGCGCAGCAGCCACCGACGGAAAACATTCAATGCGACGGCAGCGAGGCGACGGACGGGGACGGGCGGCGGGCGGGCGGAGGCGACGGACGGACGGGCGGCGGGCGGCGGCAGGGCGACGGGCGGGCGGCGCTCAGTTCACGCGCCTTACAGCGCTTTCCCGGCGACGCGGTTCGACCACCGACGGTTGACCACCGACGGAAAAAAAACGTCGCCGCCAAAGTAAAAAAACGACGACGACGACGCCGACGGTCGCGCTGGTACGCCACGGGCGGGGCGAGGGAGGGCATGGGCAAAGACCATCCTACCCTTTTTAAGTTTTCAAGCGAAGGGGTATAGGACGATCTGGACCGTTGATGTTTTTAGGGGGGTTGTACCGAAGAAGAAGTGATTTGATTATGAATAGTGTCGGCTTTGGATGAATAGTATTTGGCACTATTCACATGTGATTTTGTCTTTTTGGTTCTCTAAGAGCATCTACAACCGGACCTCTCAAACCCGCCTCCCTTGGCGCGGGAACGTCACCGTCCGCGCCGGTCTTCGTCACGCCGTCAGGATTCTTCGCCTACTTTGAGCATCGCCGCCGCGCTCATAACCTAGCCGCCGCCGCCGCCATCAGGCCGCTGCCGCCGCTCTTCTTCGGCCGCCCCCGCCGCTACCCCCGTAGTTGCCGCCGCCGCCCGTCCACCCGTTCTTCTTCATCCAAAGACCCGTCGCCCGCCGTCGTCGTCATCTACCCGACCGCTTTATCTACTCCGACAACCGCGGCGACATTGGCCCAGCGCCGATTAGCGCCCGAACCGTCGTCGAGTCCTTCTCTGCTGGCCTCTCCGACTTCTTCGACATGGCGTCAGCTTGTGCGAGTCCGATCTCGCATGCCCGTCTTTGGCAACACCGCCCGCGTGCCTTCGTCCACGACGTGTCCCGGGCTCGCAAGCTGGCGCGGCGCTTCATCAACCGTCTTCATCCGTTTCACGCATGCCGGTCTTGGCAACACCGGAGCGTGCCTTCGTCCATGATGTGTCCCGGGCTTGGCAAACCCGCGCGACGCGTCGTCAACAACATTTTCTTCGGCGCACCCCTTACTTCGCCACCTGCTGCGCCCATGCTAACTCGGCGCTCTCTTGCGCCCGCGGCTCGGGCAACTTCTCGACACCGCCACCCGACTCGACATCGACCCGGCATTCTTCGCGACGGCTACCTCGACCACGGCTCCACCACACACGCTCTCGGCTACCTCGACAAACGGCACAAAGGGCTACCGCCTTGCTTGAGCAACCTCGTCGGTTGCCACTCCAGCCACAACTCCGCGATGCGTCGACCGTTACGACTATGGGGGGGCGTCCGTCGGCTTGCCTTCGGATTCTTCTCCAGTCTCACCGTCTGCGTCGCTACCATTGTGACAGCGGGGGATGTTGAGTAACGTGATTGTATTAGGAAACATTGGTTAGACTAGGAAATATTCTGGCTTGCCTTGTACTCCAAATAGATCATGTACTCCTATATATATGCCCACGAGGCTCAAGCAATATAACAAGAACTATTCCACCAAATCCCTCTCTCCCTTCTAACACTGTCACTGCCCCGACCTTAAGGATCGGCGGCCCTACACAACCTATCACCGTGCTTAGTACAGGAGTAGTCTTATACAAGTCGCAGTCTGTGCTCTGGGCAGGCCCTGTGATCTGGCCGGCCGGTCGCAGGATGTATTGTACGTAACGACGGAACCTTAAGGATCACTGATCGCACGCCTTTCACAGACTCTAGCTAGTGGCCGATCAGCCTGCTGTTGCCACGCTGTGGTATCGGTCGGGGATATCTTTTCCTTGGCATGGAGCATCAAAAAATGAGACCAACCAAAGAGCTAACCCTCGTTGGCTTTTCTTGATAGAGAACTCGCGCCTTGGCGTGTCCGGCGGGACTTGGCTGGGTGGGGTGGCAATTCAAGCAGAACTCACCTGCCCAGCCAACGGGTCGACGCCCCGTCCTTAACTTGGCATGGAGTATCGACACGTTGGACAGGTCTACGCCCGCACGCACGACCCCATCCGTGTCACAGCCTCGTGTCGTCGTTGCTATCCGGTGCGCTGTCATCTTTGCAAAAACTAACGACTAAACTAATGTGCAAAACGCCTCATCAGTTCCGGCGCTGGCCGGCCGGCCGGTCAAACCAGACGCACGGCGCGCCGGGAGCCGCCGTACGTGCGGCCCTCCTCCTCGCGCACCGCGCCCGCCCGCCCGCCCGTCGTTCGTCGTTCGTCGTCGCCGTCGGGGCTCTAGAATATGCATGCACGCGGACAGTTCGGCGCACGGCAACCCGTCACAATTTTGTAGAGCGCACGAACGAACGAACGATCGGCTCTTTTATTTCTTGAGAGCTGCATTCCATTGCATGGGGGGCGCAAAGCAAGCGCATGATCAGGATGAGCTAATACTAAACAAGCTACTAGGTGCTAAAGCACGGCTCAACCCACAAGCCAGGGGACCAAAGGGACCCCATGTATACACATATTGTAACAACATTTCGTAATGGAGGACAGATGGATAGATCGAGCTGGGGCTACAACAACGTTGCAACAGCACATGCATTGCACACCTGTATGTATTATGTGTTGTAGTGAAGCTTCCACTCACACCAAGAGGATAGGAGGGCCCTGCGGTGTACCTAGATGGGGGTGCCTTTTGTGGGGTTCATCTCACTCATGAGTGTGCATTTTGGAACGGAACACCTTGGACCATGCACGTACTACACCCTCATTGGAGATGCCAAGTCTTTGCACGTTCGCGAGTGCGCCCGCGCGCCTTTGATTTGGTCCGTTCGTGCATGCACCAACCAGATCGGCTTTGGGTGCACGAGGTCCACCGGGTGATCCCCCGAGGGTCGTGGAATATACTCCCTCCGTTTCTTTTTACTCCGCATATAAGATTTGGTCAAAGTCAAACTACACAAAGTTTGACCAAATTTATATAAAAAAATACGAACATCTACCATATTAAAACTATATAGTATGAAAATACATTTCGTGGTGCATCTGATAAAGTTGATTTCATATTGTCAATGTTTATATTTTTTAATATAAAGTTAGTCAAACTTTACAAAGCTTGACTTTGACCAAACCTTATATGCAGACTAAAAAGAAACGGAGGGAGTACTATTGTGGCGGTATTTTTGTGTGACACATATGTCACATATGCACTACCCATGCATGCACACTCACTACTCAGGAGTAGGAAAAAGAGAGTTCACTCGAGTGGTTGGAGCATCACTCGGGAGGTTCATATATTTGGAATTGGGACTTCAGGTGTCCTCTGGTCAAACTGTGGGCTAGCTTCTTTTTGGTTACCCCTTGCTTTCTGTTTCTGCTGCAGAGTAAGCATCAACATTGCTCGCTCCTTACTTAATATTTGTTTCTTCCATCATTGCTCGTCTGATTAACCATTTATCGTGCGCCATGGACCAACTGATCTTAATAGCTTGTTCCAGGAGCCCCATGCACAATAAGCTAGGGCTGAGTTCTCATGGGCAACCTGCCCGACTCATCTACGCATGCATGGGCGTGCATGCATAGAGAATCTTGCCCAACACAAGGTTGAAACACAAGGATGACAAGTATGGGCAACTTGTTGTGCTGTGCTGCACTGCATGCAAACAGGATTGATAGGTGTAGGCCCAGCAACTAAACGGAAGCTCCGTTGTGCCACAAGGCCACTCGCATCATACGCATGATGACTGATTGTGAGGAGTGGACGAGAGAGAGGTTCCTTCGAAATGTTTGAGCAAGAAGAATTATCAGCACAAGTGATGGAACCGAAATGCAAGCTTTGTTTCCATTCTACACCTTTGCTTCCCAAGGAAAAACTAGTACTCCCTTCGTCCGAAAATACTTGTCATCAAAATGAATAAAAGGTGACATATTTTAGTTTAAGATACATCTCTTTTTATACATTTTGATGACAAGTATCTTCGGACGGAGGGAGTAGTTTCTCTTGGCCATTCTTATGTAGTAAACATATATGAATTACCAATATTTCCTATAAATAGTTAGCAATTTGGCTTGCAAAAGGCGTCATATACTCATGCTCGTGGGGTAAAGCAGAGGAAGCTGGGCGCAGAGCGGCGCAAATTGGTTGGTGCTTTGCATAAACTTCTCGTAATCTAATCATTAAAAGTGTAAAAGGCATCAGGCCCATATCCTATTAGTCGTAGCTGCCCAATTAGCTAGTAGTGTTTGTTGCCTTTGTAGGCTTCCACTCGATACAAACCACTACCAGTTACTACTAATACTCACCGGTGAACTTGGCAAAGTGAAAACTTTGTTCAAAATGCACAACTGATATGATATATCGTGGTCTGAAATATTGATGATCTGGTAAGCATTACTACATTGGGTGCGCACGGCGAATTGCTCAACAGGAAGTCTCCGCTTCAAGGATAGCTTCCTTAAAAAGCATAAATTGTAAAGCATGCCATGTAGTATTTCTAACAATATCCTAGCTAAGTAGCTAGCTAGAGCTTAGCTTACATCACGTGCACTACATTTAAAGGCAAACACACCATTTTCCTTTTTAAAAAAGAAAGATTTATTGCCTCTTTACTCCGCATCATAAGCCCGTCCTATTTTTTATATCAAAAAACTAAAACATGCGAATTTACAAATTCTATCATGCATATAGTCATGGTTACCCAAAACTTAAGAAAAGCTCTAAGACCCTCAAATGTTACTTGGTTTAGTTTTCACCCAAAATTCCCAATGATGCAAGTTTGACCCTTGACATTTCAACATGAGCCGAATCAGGTGGTATGGTCCATGACGTGGTGATGGTTTTACACGTGCTATAGACTAGGTAGCAAAAAAACTAAAAAAAATCATGAAAGGAATATTATAATGATCAAAACGGTCAGTGAAAAACCTAATTTAAATTTAGACATATTCTTAAAAGATAAGGGGTTCAAGCAATGTTGGACCCATGACCAAACTAACTATGTGTCATTATAACACAACAATGTATATGTGAGATTGGATTACCAAGTGCACACCTATGTAAGTATGTAGTTACATAAGTCGGTTTCTAGTGTACTCCCCAAGGGCATCTCCAACGCCGACCCGCAAATTTGCTCCGCTATCTGTCCGTGGACAGGGGAGGACGAATCCATGGACATGGATGCCGGAGCCGGAGATCCAACGTTGTCTGCATATATTTCAAACCGGATTTCGACTTAGCGAACGGAATTCATGGAAACCGGCTGATATTCATCAAAGTTCGGAAAACAATAGCACAAATCATCCGTACATAGCATGCAAATAAGTCCAGCAAGTTTTTCAGCGGAATCATGTCGTCCCACACATACTGCCGACCGCCCATCTAGCTTCATGCAGTAGTGTGTGTACGTAAATGGACGCCCCTCTTTCGTGCGTTACATCATGACAGCGCGTACGAGCTACACAATGTATAAAGCAACATGTATTGAATGAATGATTCAATCAACAGTTGAGGAAGAAGAAGCGAAACTTACGATCTCCTCCTCTGTCGCGTGCAATGGCCACCTTGCCTCCAGCTGAGCAATTACATGACAAAACTTGGTGACGATGGTCTGGATGACGTACCATCGATACAATTAATGACCTCACATTACGATCATGGATGACATGCATGTCGTAGGGCGCAATGTGCTTTCGTGAGTGAAACGATTCATGAACTTGCTGCCGGAAGCCCCCCCTTGCTCCTGCCTATGAAATCTGCAGATACGGCCGACCACGCATCGCACAACAACTCATTCTCCATAGTCGAGTACCCCGCCATCCTTCTTACTCTAAAAAAATGACACGAAGTCCGATAGTAGGCTCAATGGCATTTGACCGAACACCTGCTGGGCATGATGGCCGCCATGGACGTCGTCGACTGGGTAACGGAGTGCACCTATGTACAAACGGCTCTAGGGTGGACATCAGCGTTGTAAAAGGTGAGGCCGTATGCATCGATCTGATGCAGAGGCCGGGGAATCCCCCTTTTCGAAAAAAAAGGTGAGCGGGCGCAACCGTGCTGGTTGCGAACGTCCGGCAATGCATGTGTGGCGTCCGGAGAGGTACAACGGTGATATGTCTCCATCGTATCTATAAATTTTTATTGTTCCATGTTATTATAATATCGATCTTGGACACACACACAAAGGAAGAGAGAGAGAGAGAGAGGAGTGTTTCGCTGACAAGAGGGTCCTGGGTTCAGCAAAACGATTCGATGCAACGGTGTGAGAGATTGATGCCATGTCAGCCTGACTGACGGGCTCCATCTATCATAAACACACTGAACGAAGCCCAATCCGGCGATGAGTAATTTTTGCAAAAGGATTACACAAGACGTGGTGCTTTCTGTCAAAAAAAATATGATTTTTTTTTCTGTTAACTTAGCCTTCAAAGCGGTGGGTTTCTGCAATTTACTCTTTGATTTGGTGTTCTTGGACCGTAACTCATGACCATGGCGGGAAACATTAGTCGTCTTTGAGTGGTCTAATTAAGTTTGTGAGACTATCACGAAACAGCGAGCGATCTTAACCACGGAACGATCGCAGAGAATCACACCTTCAATCTGAAATGAACAAACACACGCACGCACTCTATACTTAACCAGTCACACTACATTCCAACGCTTGATTGAAGTGACCGAAGAGCATGGGCAGCACACTGCTTAATTAGGTAGCTGATCCTCGCATCAGCTCCAGCACGCACGTCAAATCAAGCGGAATGGATGTTCTTCCATGTCGAGACCACCATCATCCGCACCCCGTGGAATTTGCCGTGTCGCACCACTATCACATCACACGCTGTTTGATCGATCGGCCACATCGTCCTGCCTGCGCACAACGTTGCGTTCCATCTTGTGTCCATGTCCATGTGGTCTCGTTGTAGATATGCCCCCACAAACATGATAAAAAGCAGAAAAAGTTTTTTCTGTAAGCACATGATGTTTTATTAATTCCATCCTTTGAAGCACTCCACTGCCACAAGGGGCGATGGTTTGTGGATGCGTCGTCGATTGATGGCATGCATCGATCTGACCTTCAAGTTGAAGCCCGGCCCGGCACCATGATGTGGATGGATGTGTTGGGCTAGCTATGACAGCTGATCGTCGAGGGTCGAAAGAAAAGTCTTTGTAGGATCGTGTTGTCAGATTTACCACTGTGATCGAACAAGATAGATCGACGGTGATCGAGCAGTGGTTCCCGACGTGCAATTAGCGTATCACTAGTTGTCTAGTATTCCCTCCGTTCGGAATTACTTGTCTCAAAGATGGATGTATCTAGAACTAAAATACATCTAGATACATCCATTTCTACGACAAGTAATTCCGAACGGAGGGAGTAGTTCTTTTCGGTTTACATCTTCGTCCTTTGTCCGCGCTGTGACTCGTGGTAAAGGCATGCGTGTACGGGGTGTTGGAAAATATCAGTGTTGCTGTCACGTATGGAAATGAATATCCATGCATGTTTCACCTTTGCAAAGGTGGCATGGATGATACCGTTGTCACTGTCGCCATAGGGATAGGGTGCATAGGCATCTCCAACATGTTAGTGGAGGGTGAATGGATTACTCTGAATCTCAACTTATGCCCAACCTATCGATCTAGCTGAAAAAAATGTAAGAGTTATAACTAGGACCATTTGTGGAGTTTGCATGCACAGAAAAGACATCATCGTTTGAAGGTGAATTCCCAACAGCTACCGCTTAGAATGTGCAGAGCAGCAGCAGCCATCGTCGCTCGATAAGTCTCTGACAGAACATAGCTGCATGCACAGTAGTAGTACCATATGGCCGTAAACAGAGGAAACCAAGTGGATTACTGGCTGATACTCGTGCGTTTTGACGGGCCAAACACATGCTACTCTACTGTGTGCCAGCCTGAGCATCATATGTAAGGCAGCAGCAGCAGTGCAGCTAACGTACTGTTTTTTGCTCATTTGTCCAAGGTCAAACCACGCGCGCATGTCATCACTACTTCTCTCAAGTCGTTTTCTATTGCTACTGGCTAGCAGTTGTATTAGTTTCTCCGTACCACTGCGTCGGTCGTGCCGACACTGATCGCCCGTAGTCAGAGAGAATTAAGCTGTTGTGTAGTGTAGGCAGGGCGCTCGGGGTCGGGGGTGACCGCGCACGGCAGCCGGCAGGGGCACGGCTCGTGATGACGACGGGAGAGGAGAGGAGAGGAGGGCCGGCGCGCAAAGCCAAAAAGCTACCGCGGCTTTTCTCCCTTCTCGGGACGGTGGCCGAGGGCGATGCCGGACCGGCATGATTGACGAGCGCCGAGTGGAGCGCAGGCAAAAGGCGCAGTGATGATGGTGATCTCGCCGGCCGGTTTTGGTCAGCTCCGCTCCGCTGCGTGCCGTGCGCGTGCAGCGCCGCGGCATCTGCATGCCCCGGTCGAAATCAAGCGCGCGGGAGCTAGCTAGGAGAATCATCGAGCTCGAGCTCAGTGGGCGAGATCGATGGGACACGCCATGGCGTGTACGTACGTACCTACCCACGTAAGGGACGCGTGATGGCATAGCTGCATGGATGACGGTTGACGGGATACGGAGGGGGCACTGGCCATGATGGGTAGTGTGATGAGTGCTGTACTCTGTACTGGTGTACTGATGTGTGTGTTCTACCCGGCTTCTTGAGATCCGTTGAATCGTACGTACGTTGGTGCCACATGCGCTCAGGGAAATACACCAATGTCTGTCTGTCGATCTGCTGGCCTGGCATGCTTGCTCGCTTGTGCTTTGGGTGTTTGCAATCATGTCATGGTGCGTTCATGTGTTTCTCCCGAGGCGCTTCTATGTGCTGGTAACGGTTGAGCCGTAGGAATAGTAGAAGAACCTACAGCCCCTTTTTTATCTTCGTTATACTTTGGTATCCTTTTCTTTCTTTTTCTTTGTTTTCTTCCTTTCTTCCGTTTTGTTTGCTTTTCATTCTGCTTCTCCGTCTTTTTTTTCGTTATTAACACATGTCTACCTTTTCTCTGTACACAATGTATATTCTTAGCGCATACCTGAAAAAAGAAATTTATGCACGTTGAACAATCATCAATACATGGCGTACATTTATTTGAAATACATGTTTTGAACACTTCTTCCAATACACGGCAATATTTTCCATATACGCTGCACATTTTTAACAAAAAACTTATTTCAAACTATGCAAAAATTTCTTTTATATTGTATATATTTTTTTATAAAAATTTCACAATTTTTTTTTGAAACAAGTGAGTACTTTAAAAAAAATCATGTTCACTTTTACTGACAATATTTTTTCTAAACGATCAGAACAATTTTTTCCGATTGTGTAAATGTTCTTTTAATTGTCACGGACATTTCTTGCAATGCCCGAATATTTTCCTTAGAGTTTTACATACATTTTTAATGCTATGAAACATTTTTTTACATTTGGAAAGCATATTTAAAATGTATACATATTTAAAAAAATTGCATACATTTCGTAAAAACACTGGATTTTTTTATTATCACGAACACTTTTTTTCTAACTTATCAACATTTTCTAAAACTGCCGTAAAAATATTAATACACATTTTTGTATTTTAAAATTCAAGGTTTTCAAAATTTTAAGTATATTTAATTTCCTAATGTATGAGTTTAGATTTTTTTTTTCAAAGATATAAAAAACGAATGAAAAGACAAAGGATATAAAAACTAAGAAGCTTGAGGCGACGCTCCCACTCGATAAAGGCGAGACATAGCTTCCCCTCGCACACATATCGCGATGGCTAGTTCTCGCCCGCAACAAGATATAACGCGGTCTCGCTGGAGACAGGTGGATGGGCGAGCTGCTTTCATAGTTTAAGGGGCTCGAAGCGATTTTCATAGTTGTTGAACCCCAAGGTACGCTTACGTGTCGGTAATCAACACTCACAGTTTTGGCCAATTCTGCCCCGTTTCGTGGACTATTACTCACTGTTTTGGGGTCCTGGAACGATTTCCACGATTGACAATCCCTAGGGTGTGTTTACATGTCCGTAGTCAACACTCATAGTTTTGGCCAATTATGACCCGTTTTGTGGACTATTAGTCACCGTTTTGGGGTCCCGAAGCGATTTCAAGAGTTGTTGAACCCCAAGGTGCGCTTACGTGTCGGTCATCAACACTCGCGGTTTTATCGATTCTGACCCGCTTCCTGGACTATTACATACTGTTTTGGGGTCTCGGAGTGATTTCCATGATTGACGAACCCCGGGGTGAGTTTTCGTGTGGATCATCAACACTCGCAGTTTTTGTCGATTCTGACCCATTTCATGGCCTATTACTCACCGTTTTGGGGTCCCAAAGCGATTTTCATGGTTGTCGAACCCCAAGGTGTGCTTATGTGTTGGTCGTCAAGACTCGCGGTTTGGGCCGATTCTGACCCGTTTCTTGGACTATTACTCAGTTTTGGGGTCCCGAAATGATTTCTATGATTGACGAACCAGTGGGTGCGTTTACGTGTCGGTCATCAACACTCACAATTTTGGCCAATACTGGTCCTTTTCGTGGACTATTAGTCACCGTTCTGAGGTCCCATAGCGATTTCCACGATTAACGATCCCCGGGGTGCGTTTACGTGTCCGTCGTCGACACTCATAGTTTTGGCCAATTCTGACCTGTTTCGTGGACTATTACTCATCGTTTTGGGGTCCCGAAACGATTTCCATATTTGTTGAACCCCAAGGTGCGCTTACGTGTCGGTCATCAAGACTCGCGGTTTTTGTCGATTCTGACCTTTTTCGTCGACTATTACTCACCGTTTTGGGGTCCGAAAGCAATTTTGATGGTTGTCGAACCCAAAGGTGTGCTGACGTGTTGGTCGTCAAGACTCGCAGTTTGGGCTGATTCTGGCCTGTCTCTTGGACTATTACTCAGTTTTGGGGTACCGAAATGATTTCCACGATTGACGAACCCGGGGTCCGTTTACGTGCCGGTCATCAACACTCACAATTTTGGCCAATTCTGGTCCGTTTTTGGACTCTTACTCACCGTTCTCGGGTCCCAGACCGATTTCCACGATTGACGATCCCGGGGTGCGTTTACGTGTCCATCCTCAACACTCACACTTTTGGCCAATTCTAGCCCGTTTCGTGGACTATTACTCACCGTTTTGAGGTCCCAAAGCAATTTCCATAGTTGTTGAAACCCAAGGTGTGCTTACATGTCGATCATCAACATTCGCAATTTAGCCAATTTTGGCCCGTTTCTTGGACTATTACTCACTGTTTTGGGGTCCCGGAGTGATTTCCACGATTGACGAACCCCGGGGTGCGTTTACGTGTCGGTCATCAACACCCACAGTTTTGGCCGATTTTGGCCCGTTTCGTTGACTATTACTCACTGGTTTGGGGTCCTAGAGCGATTTCCACGATTAATGATCCCCAAGGTGCGTTTACATGACCGTCATCATCACTCACAGTTTTGGTCAATTACTCACCGTTTTGTGGTCCCGAAGCGATATGCATAGTTGTTGAACCCCAAGGAGCACTTACGTGTCGATCATCAACTCTTGCAGTTTCGTCCGATTCTGGCCCGTTTCATGGTCTATTACTTAGTGTTTTGGGGTCTCGGAGTGATTTCCACGATTGACGAACTCTGGGGTGCGTTTACGTTCCGGTGATCAACAATCGTGGTTTTTGTCGATTTTGACCCATTTCGTGGACTATTACTCACCGTTTTGGGGTCCCAAAACGATTTCCATGGTTGTCGAACCCCAAGGTGTGCTTACGTGTTGGTCGTCAAGACTCGCAGTTTTGGCTGATTCTGGCCCGTTTCTTGGACTATTACTCAATTTTGGGTTCCGGAAGTGATTTGCACGATTGACGAACCCGGAGGTGCGTTTACGTGTCGGTCATCAACACTCACAATTTTGGCCAATTCTGGTCCGTTTCATGGACTATTACTCACTGTTTCGGGGTTCCATAGTGATTTCCACAATTGACGATCCCCGGGGTGCGTTTACGTTTCCGTCGTCAACACTCACAGTTTTGGCCAATTCTGACCCGTTTCGTGGAATATTACTAACCGTTTTGGGGCCCCGAAGCGATTTTCATAGTTGTTGAACCCCAAGGTGCGCTCACGTGTCGGTCATGAACACTAGCGGTTTTTGTTGATTCTCACCCGTTTCCTGGATTATTATTCACCGTTTTGGGGTCCCAAAGCGATTTTCATGGTTGTCGAACCCCAAGGTGTGCTTACGTGTTGGTCGTCAAGATTCGCAGTTTGTGCCGATTCTGGCCTGTTTCTTGGACTATTACTCAATTTTGGGGTCCCGAAATGATTTCCACGATTGACGAACCTGGGGGTGCGTTTACGTGTCGGTCATCGACACTCACAATTTTGGCCAATTCTGGTCCGTTTCGTGGACTATTACTCACCGTTTTGGGGTCCCAGAGTGATTTCCACGATTGACGATCCCCGGGGTGCATTTATGTTCATTCCTGAACACTTACAGATTTGGCCAAGTGATTTTCATATTTGTTGAACTCCAAGTTGCGATTACGTGTCGGTCATCAACACTCACAGTTTTGGCCAATTCTGGCCCGTTTTGTGGACTATTACTCACCGTTTTGGGGTCCCATAGTGATTTCCACGATTGACGATCCCTGGGGTGCGTTTACGTTTCCATCGCTAACACTCATAGTTTTGGCCAATTCTGACCCGTTTTGTGGACTATTACTCACCGTTCTGGGGTCCTGAAGCGATTTCCGTAGTTGTTGAACCCCAAGGTGCGCTTACGTGTCGGTCTTCAACACTGACGGTTTTTGTCGATTCTGACCCGTTTCATGGACTATTACTCACCGTTTTGGGGTCCTAAAACTATTTTCATGGTTGTCGAACCCCAAGCTGTGCTTACGTGTTGGTCGTCGAGACTCGCAGTTTGGGCCGATTCTGGCCTGGTTCTTGGACTATTACTCGGTTTTGGGGTCCCGAAATGATTTCCACGATTGACAAACCCGGGGTGCGTTTACGTGTTGGTCATCAACACTCACAATTTTGGCGAATTCTGGTCCGTTTTGTGGACTATTACTCACCGTTTTGGGGCCTCGGGGTGATTTTCACGATTGACGATCCTCGGGGTGCGTTTACGTGTCCGTCCTCAACACTTACAATTTTGGCCAATTCTGACCCGTTTCGTGTACTATTGCTCACCGTTTTGGGCTCCCGAAGTGATTTCCATAGTTGTTGAACCCCAAGTTGCGCTTACGCGTCGGTCATCAACACTCACAGTTTTGGCCGATTCTGGCCCGTTTCATGGACTATTACTCACAGTTTTGGGGTCCTGAAGGATTTCCATAGTTGTTGAACCCCAAGGTGCGCTTAAATGTCGGTCATCAACACTCGCAGTTTTGGCTGATTCAGGCCCGTTTCATGGACTATTACTCATTGTTTTGGGGTCCCGGAGTGATTTCCACGATTGAAGAACCCCGGGGGTGCGTTTACGTGTCGGTCATCAACACTCACAATTTTGGCCAATACTGGTCCGTTTCGTGGACCGTTTTCGGGTCTCATAGCGATTTCCACGATTAACGATCCCCGGGGTGCGTTTACATGTCCGTCGTCAACACTCACAGTTTTGGCCAATTCTGACCTGTTTCGTGGACTATTACTCACCGTTTTGGGGGCCCAAAGCGATTTTCATAGTTTTTGAACCCCAAGGTGCGCTTACGTGTTGGTCATCAAGACTCGCGGTTTTGTCAATTCTGACCTTTTTCGTTGACTATTACTCACCGTTTTGGGGTACCAAAGCGATTTTTATGGTTGTCGAACCCAAAGGTGAGCTTGCGTGTTGGTCGTCAGGACTCGAAGTGTGGGCCGATTCTGGCCTGTTTCTTGGACTATTACTCAGATTTGGGGTACCGAAATGATTTCCACGATTAACGAACCCGGGGGTGCGTTTATGTGTCGGTCATCAACACTCACAATTTTAGCCAATTCTGGTCCGTTTGTGGACTATTACTCACCGTTTTTGGGTCCCAGAGCGATTTCCCCGATTGACGATTCCCAGGGTGCGTTTACGTGTCCATCCTAAATCCTCACTGTTTTGGCCAATTCTTGCCCGTTTCTCGGACTATTACTCACCTTTTTGGGGTCCCAAAGCGATTTTCATAGTTGTTGAATCCCAAGGTGCGCTTACATGTCGGTCATAAACACTCGCAGTTTTGACCGATTCTGGCCCGTTTCATGGACTATTACTCACTGTTTTGGTGTCCCGGAGTGATTTCCACGATTGAGGAACCCCGGGGTGCGTTTACGTGTCGGTCATCAACACTCACTGTTTTGGGGTCCTAGAGCGAATTCCACGATTGACGATCTCAAGGGTGCGTTTACATGACCGTCATCAACACTCATAGTTTTGGCCAATTATGACCCGTTTTGTGGACTATTACTCACCGTTTTGGGGTCCCGAAGCGATATGCATAGTTGTTGAACCCCAAGGAGCGCTTACGTGTCGATCATCAACACTCGCAGATTCGGCCGATTCTAGCCCGATTTCCACGATTCACTGTTTTGGGGTCTCAGAGGGATTTCCACGATTGACGAACCCTGGATTTCGTTTACGTGTCGGTGATCAACACTTAGGGTTTTTGTCGAGTCTGACCCGTTTCGTGGACTATTACTCACCGTTTTGGTGTCCCAAAGCGATTTCCAAGGTTGTCAAAACCCCAAGGTGTGCTTACGTGTTGGTCGTCAAGACTCGCAGTTTAGGCGGATTCTGGCCTGTTTCTTGGACTATTACTCAGTTTTGGGGTCCAGAAGTGATTTCCATGATTGACAAACCCGGGGGTGCGTTTACGCGTTGGTCATCAACACTCACAATTTTTGCCAATTCTGGTCCGTTTCGTCGACTATTACTCATCGTTTTGGGGTCTCATAGCAATTTCCACAATTGACGATCCCCGGGGTGCGTTTACGTTTTCGTCGTCAACACTCACAATTTTGGCCAATTCTGACCCGTTTCGTGGACTATTACTAACCGTTTTGGTATCCCGAAGTGATTTCCATAGTTGTTGAACCCCAAGGTGCGCTTACGTGTCGGTCATCAACACTCGCGGTTTTTGTCGATTCTGACCCGTTTCGTGGACTATTACTCACCGTTTTGGGGTCCCAAAGCGATTTTCATGGTTGTCGAACCCCAAGGCGTGCTTACGTGTTGGTCGTCAAGAGTCGCAGTTTTGGCCAATTCTGGCCTGTTTCTAGGACTATTACTCCGTTTTGGGGTCCCGAAATGATTTTCACGATTAACGAACCCGGGGGAGCGTTTACGTGTCGGTCATCAACACTCACAATTTTGGCCAATTCTGGTCCATTTCGTGGACTATTACTCACCATTTTGGTGTCCCTGAGTGATTTCCACGATTGACGATCCCCGAGGTGCGTTTACGTTCCGTCCTCAACACTTACAGTTTTGGCCAATTCTGACCCGTTTCATGGACTATTACTCACCGTTTTGGGGTCCCGAAGCGATTTCCATATTTTTTGAAACCCAAGTTGCGCTTACGTGTCGGTCATCAACACTCACAGTTTTGGCCGATTCTGGCCCGTTTCGTGGAGTATTACTCACCATTTTGGGGTCCATAGCGATTTCCACGATTGACGATCCCCGGGGTTCGTTTACGTTTCTGTCATCCACACTCATAGTTTTGGCCAATTCTGACCCGTTTCGCGGACTATTACTCGCAGTTTTGGGGTCCTGAAGCGATTTCCATAGTTGTTGAACCCCAAGGTGCGCTTATGTGTTAGTCTTAAACACTTGCGGTTTTTGTCGATTCTGACCCGTTTCGTGTACTATTACTCACCATTTTGGGGTCCCAAAGCTATTTTCCCGGCTGTCGAACCCCGAGGTGTGCTTACGTGTTGGTCGTCAAGACTCGCAGTTTGGGCCGATTCTGGCCTGGTTCTTGGACTATTACTCAGTTTTGGGGTCCCGAAATGATTTACGCGATTGACGAACCCGGGGGTGCGTTTACGTGTCGGTCATCAACACTCTCAATTTTGGTGAATTTTGGTCCGTTTCATGGACTATTACTCACTGTTTTGGGGTCCAGAGCGATTTCCACGATTGATGATCCTCGGTGCGCATTTTCGTGTCCGTCCTCAACACTTACAATTTTGGCCAATTCTGACCCGTTTCGTGGACTATTACTCACCGTTTTGGGGTCCCGAAGCGATTTCCATAGTTGTTGAACCCCAAGTTGCGCTTACGTGTCGGTCATCAACACTCACAGTTTTGGCCGATGCTGGCCCGTTTCATGGCCTATTACTCACCGTTTTGGGGTCCCGGAGCGATTTCCACGATTGACAATCCCCGGGGTGGGTTTACGTGTCCGTCGTCAACACTCACAGTTTTGGCCAATTCTGACCCGTTTCGTGGACTATTACTCATAGTTTTGGGGTCCCGAAGCGATTTCCATAGTTGTTGAACCCCAAGGTGCGCTTACATGTCGGTCATCAACACTCACAGTTTTGACCGATTCTCGCCCGTTTCGTGGACTATTACTCACATTTTTGGAGTCCCGGAGTGATTTCCACGATTGACGAACCCCGGGGTGCATTTATGCGTCCGTCATCAACACTCACAATTTTGGCCAATTCTGGTCCGTTTCGTCGACTATTACTCACCATTTTCGGGTCTCATAGCGATTTCCACAATTGACGATCTCCGGGGTGCGTTTACGTTTCCGTCATCAACACGCACAGTTTTGGCCAATTCTGACCCGTTTCGTGGACTATTACTAACCGTTTTGGTGTCCCGAAGCGATTTCCATAGTTGTTGAACCCCAAGGTGCGCTTACGTGTCGATCATCAACACTCGCGGTTTTTGTCGATTCTGACCCGTTTCGTGGACTATTACTCACCGTTTTGGGGTACCAAAGCGATTTTCATGGTTGTCGAAACCAAAGGTGTGCTTACGTGTTGGTCGTCAAGACTCACAGTTTCGGCCGATTCTGGCCTGTTTCTTGGACTATTACTCAGTTTTGGGGTACCGAAATGATTTCCATGATTGACGAACCCGGGGGTGCGTTTACGTGTCGGTTATCAACACTCACAATTTTGACCTATTCTGGTCCGTTTGTAGACTATTACTCACTGTTTTGGGGTCCCAGAGCGATTTCCAAGGTTGACGATTCCCGGGGTGCGTTTACGTGTCCGTCCTCAACACTCACAGTTTTGGCCAATTCTGGCCCATTTCATGGACTATTACTCACCGTTTTGGGTTCCCGAAGCGATATGCATAGTTGTTGAACCCCAAGGAGCGCTTACATGTCGATCATCAACAATCGCAATTCGGCCGATTCTGGCCCGTTTCGTGATCTATTACTCACTGTTTTGGGGTCTCAGAGTGATTTGCACGATTGATGAACCCTGGGGTGCGTTTACGTGTCGGTGATCAACACTCGGGGTTTTTGTCGATTCTGACCCGTTTCATGGACTATTACTAACCGTTTTGGGGTCCCAAAGCGATTTCCATGGTTGTCATACCCCAAGGTGTGCTTACGTGTTGGTCGTCAAGACTCACAGTTTGGGCCGATTCTGGCCTATTTCTTGGACTATTACTCAGTTTTGGGGTCCGAAAGTGATTCCATGATTGACGAACCCGGGAGCGCGTTTACGCGTCGGTCATCAACACTCACAATTTTGGCCAATTCTAGTCTGTTTCGTCGACTATTACTCACCGTTTTGGGGTCTCATAGCGATTTCCACAATTGACGATCGCCGGGGTGCGTTTACGTTTCCGTCGTCAACACTCACAGTTTTGGCCAATTCTGACCCGTTTCATGGACTATTACTAATCGTTTTGGTGTCCCGAAGCGATTTCCATAGTTGTTGAACCCCACGGTGCGCTTACGTGTCGGTCATCAACACTCGCGGTTTTTGTCGATACTGACCCGTTTCGTGGACTATTACTCACCGTTTTGGGGTCCCAAAGCGATTTTCATGGTTGTCGAACCCCAAGGTGTGCTTACGTGTTGGTCGTCAAGAGTCGCAGTTTGGGCCAATTCTGGCCTGTTTCTTGGACTATTACTCAGTTTTGGGGTCCCGAAATGATTTTCACGATTGACGAACCCGGGGGAGCGTTTATGTGGCGGTCATCAACACTCACAATTTTGGCCAACTCTGGTCCGTTTCGTGGACTATTACTCACCGTTTTGGGGTCCCAGAGTGATTTCCACGATTGACGATCCCCGAGGTGCGTTTATGTTCCGTCCTCAACACTTACAGTTTTGGCCAATTCTGACCCGTTTCTTGGACTATTACTCACCGTTTTGGAGTCCCGAAGCGATTTCCATATTTTTTGAAACCCAAGTTTCGCTTATGTGTCAGTCATCAACACTCACAGTTTTGGCCGATTCTGGCCCGTTTCGTGGACTATTACTCAACGGTTTGGGGTCCCATAGCGATTTCCACGATTGACGATCCCGGGGTGCGTTTACGTTTCCGTCGTCCACAATCATAGTTTTGGCCAATTCTGACCCGTTTCGTGGACTATTACTCGCCGTTTTGGGGTCCTGAAGGGATTTCTTAGTTGTTGAACCCCAAGGTGCGCTTACGTGTCAGTCTTAAATATTTGCGGGTTTTGTCGATTCTGACCCGTTTCATGTACTATTACTCACCATTTTGGGGTCCCAAAGCTATTTTCCCGGCTGTCGAACCCCGAGGTGTGCTTACGTGTTGGTCGTCAAGACTCGTAGTTTGGGCCGATTCTGGCCTGGTTCTTGGACTATTACTCAGTTTTGGGATCCCCAAATGATT
This sequence comes from Aegilops speltoides, assembly GCA_021437245.1. Classification (NCBI taxonomy): domain Eukaryota; kingdom Viridiplantae; phylum Streptophyta; class Magnoliopsida; order Poales; family Poaceae; genus Aegilops; species Aegilops speltoides. The sequence continues at coordinate 6,180,489 of CM038144.1, forward strand.
TACGCGATTGACGAACCCGGGGGTGCGTTTACGTGTCGGTCATCAACACTCTCAATTCTGGCGAATTCTGGTCCGTTTCGTGGACTATTACTCACCGTTTTGGTGTCCAGAGCGATTTCCACGATTGATGATCCTCGGTGTGCGTTTTCGTGTCCGTCCTCAACACTTACAATTTTGGCCAATTCTGACCCATTTCGTGGACTATTACTCATCGTTTTGGGGTCCCGAAGCGATTTCCATAGTTGTTTAACCCCAGGTTGCGCTTACGTGTCGGTCATCAACACTCACAGTTTTGGCCGATGCTGGCCCGTTTCATGGACTATTACTCACCGTTTTGGGGTCGCGTAGCGATTTCCATGATTGACAATCCCCGGGGTGGGTTTAAGTGTCCGTCGTCAACACTCACAGTTTTGGCCAATTCTGACCCGTTTCGTGGACTATTACTCATAGTTTTGGGGTCCCGAAGCGATTTCCATAGTTGTTGAACCCCAAGGTGCGCTTACATGTCGGTCATAGACACTCGCAGTTTTGGCTGATTCTGGCCCGTTTCATGGACTATTACTCACTGTTTTGGAGTCCCGGAGTGATTTCCACGATTGACGAATGCCGGGGTGCGTTTACGCGTCGGTCATCAACACTCACAATTTTGGCCAATTCTGGTCCGTTTCGTCGACTATTACTCACCGTTTTCGGGTCTCATAGCGATTTCCACGATTGACGATCTCCGGGATGCGTTTAAGTTTCCGTCGTCAACACTCACAGTTTTGGCCAATTCTGACCCGTTTCGTGGACTATTACTAACCGTTTCGGTGTCCCGAAGCGATTTCGATAGTTGTTGAACCCCAAGGTGCACTTACGTGCCGATCATCAACACTCGCGGTTTTTGTCAATTCTGACCCGTTTCGTGGACTATTACTCCCGTTTTGGGGTCCCAAAGGGATTTTCATGGTTGTTTAAACCAAAGGTGTGCTTACGTGTTGGTCGTCAAGACTCACAGTTTGGGCCGATTCTGGCCTGTTTCTTGGACTATTACTCAGCTTTGGGGTACCGAAATGATTTCCATGATTGACGAACCCGGGGGTGCGTTTACGTGTCGGTTATCAACACTCACAATTTTGGCCTATTCTGGTCCGTTTGTAGACTACTCACCGTTTTGGGGTCCCAGAGCGATTTCCAAGATTGATAATTCCTGGGGTGCATTTACGTGTCCTTCCTCAACACTCACAGTTTTGGCCAATTCTGGCCCATTTCGTGGACTATTACTCACCGTTTTGGGGTCCCGAAGCGATTTCCGTACTTGTTGAACCCCAAGTTGTGCTTACATGTCAGTCATCAACACTCATAGTTTTGGCCGATTGTGGATGATGACCCACAAGTATAGGAGATCTATCGTAGTCCTTTTGATAAGTAAGAGTGTCGAACCCAACGAGGAGCAGAAGGAAATGACAAGTGGTTTTCAGTAAGGTATTCTCTGCAAGCACTGAAATTGTAGGTAACAGATAGTTTTGTGATAAGATAATTTGTAATGGGTAACAAGCAATGAAAGTAAATAAGGTGCAGCAAGGTGGCCTAATCCTTTTGTAGCAAAGGATAAGCCTGGACAATTTCTTATAATGGGAAAAGCACTCCCGAGGACACATGGGAATTATCGTCAAGCTAGTTTAATCACGCTCATATGATTCGCATTCCGTACTTTGATAATTTGATATGTGGGTGGACCGGTGCTTGGGTCATGCCCTTTCTTGGACAAGCATCCCACTTATGATTAACCCCTATTGCAAGCATCCGCAAATAAAAGAAGTATAAAGGTAAACCTAACCATAGCATGAAACTAGTGGATCCAAATCAGCCCCTTACGAAGCAACGCATAAACTAGGGTTTAGGCTTCTGTCACTCTAGCAACCCATCATCTACTTATTACTTCTCAATGCCTTCCTCTAGGCCCAAATAATGGTGAAGTGTCATGTATTCGACGTTCACATAACACCACTAGAGGAGAGACAACATACATCTCATCAAAATATCGAACGAATACCAAATTCACATGACTACTAATAGCAAGACTTCACCCATGTCCTCAGGAACAAACGTAACTACTCACAAAGCATATTCATGTTCATGATCGGAGGAGTATTAATGTGCATTAAGGATCTGAACATATGATCTTCCACCAAGTAAACCAATTACCATCTACTACAAGGAGTAATCAACACTACTAGCAACCCACAGGTACCAATTTGTGGTTTTGATACAAGATTGGATACAAGAGATGAACTAGGGTTTTGAGAGGAGATGGTGCTGGTGAAGATGTTGATGGAGATTGACCCCCTCCCGATGAGAGGATCATTGGTGATAAATTTCCCCTCCCGGAGTTAAGTTTCCCCAGCAGAAAAGCTCCGCCAGAGCCCTAGATTGGTTCTGCCAAGGTTCCGCCTCGTAGCGGCGGAGTTTCGTCCCGTAAGCTTGCTTATGATTTTTTCCAGGATAAAAGCCTTCATATAGCAGAAGATGGGCACCGGAGGGCCACCAGGGGGCCCAGGAGACAGGGCGCGCCCAGTAGGGGGGGACCCTCCTGGCCAGGGTGTGGGCCCCTATGGTATTTTCTTTGCTCAATATTTCTTATTAATTCCAAAAGTGACTTCTGTGGAGTTTTAGGATTTTTGGAGCTGTGCAGAATAGGTTTCCAATATTTGTCCTTTTCTAGCCAGAATTCCAGCTGCCGGCATTCTCCCTCTTCATGATAAACCTTGTAAAATAAGAGAGAATAGGCATAAGTATTGTGACATAACGTGTAATAATAGTCTGTAATGCAATAAATATCGATATAAAAGCATGATGCAAAACGGACGTATCAACTCCCCCAAGCTTAGACCTCGCTTGTCCTCTAGCGGAAGCCGAAGTCAAAAAATATGTCCACATATTTTGAGATAGAGGTGTCGACAAAAGAATAAAATACGGACATGAGGGCATCATGATCATTCTTATAACAACAACATATATAGATTTTATCATATGATTTCTTATGCTCAAGTAACAATTTGTTCATAATGTCAAGTATGGTTCAGAAACTTCATTGAGAACTAACAAACTATAATCCCAGTCATTGAAGCAATTGCAATTTATCATAACATCAGAAAGAGTCAAGAATAGAGCATTTCAGCAAGTTGACATACTCAACTATCATATAGTCTTCTACAGTTGCTAACACTCACGCAATAATTATGGTTATGGAGTTTTAATCGGACACTAAGAAAGATAGGGGCTTATAGTGTTGCCTCCCAACGTATTCACCTTTGGGTGATGTCAACAATAATAATTCATGCTAACTTACATCCAATTGGATATATATATATATATATATATATATATATATATATATATATATATATATAGGATCTTTCCAACACGAGGTGCTTGCCAAAAGGATAAAATGAAAAATGGAAAGGCGAAGATCACCTTGACCCTTGCATAAAGTAAAGACATAAAGTAAAAGATAGGCCCTTCGCAGAGGGAAGCAGAGGTTGTCATGTGCTTTTAGGGTTGGATGCACAAAATCTTAATGCAAAAGAACATCACTTTATATTGCCACTTGTGATATGAACCTTTATTATGCAGTCCGTCGCTTTTATTACTTCCATATCACACGATCGTATAAAGCTTATTTTCTCCGCACTAATAAGTCATACATATTTGGGGAGCAATTTTTATTGCTTGCAACATGACAACTTACTTGAAGGATCTTACTCAATCCATAGGTAGGTATGGTGCACTCTTATGGCAAAACTGGGTTCAAGGATATTTGGAAGCACAAGTAGTATCTCTACTTGGTGAAAGGAATTTGGCTAGCATGAGGGGGAAAGGCAAGCTCAACATGTTTGAAAAATCCATGACAATATACTTTAACTAAGATGTGATAAAACCTAAACCATTACATTGTCTTCCTTGTCCAACATCAACTCTTTAGCAAGTCATACTTAATGAGTGCTCACGATTATAAAAGATGTCCAAGATAGTATATTTATATGTGAAAACCTCTCTTTCCTTATTACTTCCTATTAATTGCAACGATGACCAAAACTATGCTTGTCAACTCTCAACAACTTTTATGCCTCATACTTTTTATATGTGAAGTCATTACTATCCATAAAATCAATATGAAGTCTTCTATTTCTTTTTATTCTTTCTATTTCCTCAAGATCATAGCAAGATAGCAAAGCCCTTGACTCAACACTAATCTTTATTATATAGCTCATGGACTCGATTACATAAAGAGATCACAAAGCAAAACTCAAAACTACTTCATACCAAAACTTCAATCTACTAGATCAAGATATTACTAAAGGGATCGAACTAAATAAAACAGTAAAGATAGGAGTGTGATGGTGATACGATACCGGGGCACCTCCCCCAAGTTTGGTAGTTGCCAAGGGGAGTGCCCATACCCATGTGATTATGTCCTCGGAGGTGGTGAAGAAGGAGTTGTTGATGATGCAGGCTTCCTGCTCAACTTGCGCTTGAGATGGAATTTTGCTCCCTTAGATCATCGATCTCCCGCTCAAGGCTTAATATCCTTTTGCATAGTTCATGTTTATTTTCCTGCAAGAGACGAAAAGGGATAAACTCGATCTTGGGCTTCTTTGCCCTATCGAGGAGGCTTGACTTTTTAAACTCCACATGCATGTCCCCGGGTTGAGGTAACGGGGACTTCGTCTTCGTCTGAGCTCGTCTCCTCCTTCCCCTTAAGCTCGTAGTCTTCTTCTTCCTCAGTGGTCCAGCCACAATGATCCAAGTCCCCATAGACCTTAGGGTCTACAAGGTAAGCAGCCATGTAGCTTTCTCCTTCCGAATCCTGAGACGACATATTGCTCTAAATCTGTAACAGAAACAGCTCGAAACGAAAATCGAAGATTTTTGCGTGATACAGTGGTCAAAATCTTCAGGAGATTATATAATGAATTTTTACCGACCAAGAGAAGTAACGTGCAAGAAAACGGAGTCCAGGAGGCACACGAAGTGCCCACGAGACAGGGGGCGCGCCCAGTAGGGGGGGCGCGCCCTCCACCCTCGTGGAGGCCTCGTGTCCTTCCCGGATTACTTCTTGCTTTCCAAAATTCTTAAATATTCCAAAACAAAGAAAAATTGCCATTAGAATTGTTTTGGAGTCGGTTTACTTACCGTACCACGTACCTATTCCTTTTTGGAGTCTGAAACATTCTGGAAAGTGTCCTCTATGTATTCCTCCGGGGTTACGGCTTCAATAATATTAGTTTCAACATTGATAGGATTACCTGAGATATAATGTTTGATTCTTTGACCGTTCACCACCTTCGGATTTGTACCTTCGAAGTTGTTGATTTTTATGGCACTGGAACGATAGACCTCCTAGATAACGAAGGACCTTCCCACTTAGAGAGAAGTTTTCCTGCAAAAAATCTTAAACGAGAGTTGAATAGCAACACATAATCACCTATGTTAAACTCACGCTTTTGTATTCTTTTGTCATGCCATCTTTTAACTTTTTCTTTGAACAGCTTGGCATTCTCATAGTTTTGGGTTCTCCATTCATCAAGTGAGCTAATATCAAATAACCTCTTCTCACCGGCAAGTTTGAAGTCGTAGTTAAGCTCTTTAATAGCCTAATATGCTTTATGTTCAAGTTTGAGAGGTAAGTGACATGCTTTCCCATATACCATCTTATACGGAGACATACCCATAGGATTTTCATATGCAGTTCTATAGGCCCATAATACATCATCAAGTTTCTTGGACCAATTCTTCCTAGATCTATTAGCAGTCTTTTGCAAAATTAATTTGAGCTCTCTATTGCTCAACTCTACTTGACCGCTAGACTGTGGGTGATAAGGAGATGCAATTCTATGATTAACATCATACTTAGCAAGCATTTTACGAAAAGCACCATGAATAAAATGTGAACCACCATCAGTCATTAAATATCTAGGGACTCCAAACCTTGGAAAAATAACTTCTTTAAGCATCTTAATAGAAGTGTTATGATCAGCACTACTAGTTGGAATAGCTTCTACCCACTTAGTAACGTAATCAACAGCAACTAGAATATGTGTGTATCCATTAGAGGCAGGAAAAGGTCCCATATGATCAAAGCCCCAAACATCAAATGGTTCAATAACAAGAGAATTGTTCATCGACATTTCTTGACGTCTACTAATATTACCAATTCTTTGGCATTCATCACAAGACAAGACAAACTTACGAGCATCTTTGAAGAGAGTAGGCCAATAAAAACCGGATTGCAGTACCTTATGTGCAGTTCTATCTCCAGCGTGGTGTCCTCCATATGGTTCGGAGTGACACTTGCGTAGGATCTGTTCCTGTTCATGCTCAGGTACACAATGTCTAATACCACAATCTACTCCTTCTTTATAAAGGTTTGGGTCATCCCAGAAGTAATGTCTTAAATCATAAAAGAACTTTTTCTTTTGCTGGTATGTGAAACTAGGTGGTATAAATTCAGCAACAATGCAATTAGCATAATCAGCATACCATGGAGCAGTACGAGAAGCATTAATGACCGCTAATTGTTCATCGAGAAAGCTATCATCAATAGGTAGTGGGTCATCAAGAACATTCTCTAACCTAGACAAGTTGTCTGCAACGGGGTTCTTAGCTCCCTTTCTATCAATAATATGCAAATCAAATTCTTGGAGCAAGAGAACCCATCTAATAAGTCTAGGTTTAGCATCTTTCTTTTCCATAAGATATTTAATAGCAGCATGATCAATGTGAATAGTAACTTTAGAATCAACAATATAAGGTCTGAACTTATCACAAGCAAATACAACTGCTAAGAATTCTTTTTCAGTAGTAGCATAATTTCTTTGGGCAGTGTCAAGAGTTTTACTAGCATATTGAATACCATTTAGTTTCTTATCAACTCTTTGCCCTAGAACAACACCTACAGCATAATTAGTAGCATCACACATAATTTTAAAGGGTAAATTCCAATCAGGTGGCTGAACAATAGGTGCAGTGATCAAAGCTTTCTTAAGTATTTCAAATGCTTCTACACAATCATCATCAAAGACAAAAGGAATATCTTTTTGCAATAAATTAGTCAGAGGCCTAGAGATTTTAGAAAAGTCCTTAATGAACCTCCTATAAAAACCGGCATGACCAAGGAAACTTCTTATACCTTTTATGTCCTTGGGACATGGAATCTTTTCAATAGCATCAACTTTAGCTTTATCAACTTCAGTACCTTTCTCGGAAATCTTATGCCCCAAGATAATGCCTTCATTAACCATAAAGTGGCACTTTTCCCAATTCAAGATGAGACTAGTGTCTTCACATCTCTGCAAAACTCGATCAAGGTTGCTCAAGCAATCATCAAAAGAGGATCCATAAACGGAGAAATCATCCATGAATACCTCACAAATCTTTTCACAAAAGTGAGAGAATATAGCCATCATGCATCTTTGAAAGGTAGCAGGTGCATTACATAAACAAAAGGCATACGTCTATAAGCAAAAGTACCGAAAGGGCAAGTAAAAGTAGTTTCTGATTGATCCTCCGCTGACACAGGTATTTGAGAGAAACCAGAATAACCATCTAGAAAGCAGAAATGTGTATGTTTGGATAGTCTTTCTAGCATTTGATCAACAAAAGGTAAAGGGTAATGATCTTTCTTAGTAGCTTTATTTAATTTATGGAAATAAATTACCATCCTATAACCTGTAATAATTCTTTGCGGGATCAATTCATCTTTATCATCAGGAACGACAGTAATACCTCCCTTCTTAGGAACGCAATGGACATGACTTACCCAATCACTATTAGCAACGGGATAAATTATACCTGCCTCAAGGAGCGTTAGTATCTCCTTTCTTACCACTTTCTTTCATCTTAGGATTTAAACGTCATTGAGGATCTCTAACTGGTTTGGCATCTTTCTCCACTTTTATTTCGTGTTGGCATAGAGTGGGACTAATGCCCTTAAGATCATCCAGAGTATATCCAATAGCAGCACGGTGTTTCTTCAGAGTTTTCAATAATCTTTCCTCTTCCTGCTCTGAAAGGTTAGCAATAATAATAACAGGATATATCTTCTTTTCATCAAGATAAGCATATTTAAGATTATCTGGTAATGGTTTGAGCGCGAACACGAGATCACCCTTGGGTGGAGGGGGGTCCCCTAGGATTTCAACAGGTAAGTTGTGTTTCAGAATAGGGCCCTGTTGAAGGAATACTTCATCTATTTCCCTTCTTTCATTCATAAACATATCATTTTCATGGTCTAGCAAATATTGTTCTAACGGATCAGTAGGAGTTACAAGCAAGACCAATAATTTCATCCTTACTAGGCAATTCTTTATCACAGGGTTGTCTACGGAATTTAGCAAAATTAAACTCATGTTTTATACCCCCTAAGCCAATCGTAACAACATCCTTTTTGCAATCAATCTTAGCATTGACAGTATTCAAGAAGGGTCTACCAAATATAATGGGACAAAGGCTATCTTGTGGGGAACCAAGAACAAGAAAATCAGTAGGATATTTAACTTTCCCATACAAGACTTCGACATCTCTAACAATCCCAAATGGCTTAATAGTATCTCTATTGGCAAGCTTAATTGTAACATCAATATCTTCTAACTCAGCGGGTGCAATATCATGCATAATTTCTTTATATAAGGAAAAAGGTATTGCACTAGCACTAGCACCCATATCACATAAGCCATGATAACAATGATCTCCTATTTTAACAGAAATACAGGCATGCCTACAACAAGTCTATGTATCTTAGCATCTGGCCTATTAATATTAGCAGTTTCACCACAGAAGTAAATAACATGCCCATCTATATTATCATCCAAGATATCTTTAACCATAGCAATACTAGGTTCAACATTAATTTGCTCAGGAGGTGTATATGTTCTAGTATTACTCCTACGAACCACAGTTGAAGCTTTAGCATGATCCTTTATCCTAACAGGAAATGGTGGTTTCTGAACATAGGTAGTAGGAACAATAGGATCATTATAAGTGATAGTCTTTTCTTCAACTTTAATAGGTGCAACTATTTTTACTTCAATGTGAGGATTATATTTAAACCACTTCTCCTTAGGGAGATCAACGTGAGCAGCAAAAGATTCGTAGAAAGAAGCTACTATCTCAGAGTCAAGTTCATATTTAGCGCTAAATCCACGAAAAGCATCGGTATCCATAAAAGATTTAACACAATCAAAGTTAGGTGTTATACCTGACTCCTTACCATCGTCGGAACCCCAATCTTCAGAGTTGCATTTAATTCTTTCCAATAAATCCCACTTGAATTCAGCATATAAGAACCAACACAGGAAGTATCAAGCATGGTGCAATCATTGAGAGAAAGCCGAGCATAAATTTTTCGAATAATCATTTCTCTTGAGAGCTCATGATTGGGGCATGAATATAACATTGACTTAAGCCTCCCCCAAGCTTGAGCGATGCTTTATCCTTCGCGAGGCCAGAACTTATATATGTAATTACGATCACGATGAACAAGATGCATAGGATAGAACTTCTGGTGAAATTCCAACTTCAATTGTTTATAGTTCCAAGATCCGGTATCATCACATAGCCTATACCATGTCAATGCGTCTCCCTTCAAAGATAAAGGGAAGACCTTCCTTTTGACAACATCATCTGGAATACCTGCAAGCTTAAATAATCCACAGACTTCATCCACAAAGATAAGGTGTAAATCGGGATGCAATGTTCCATCTCCTGCAAAGGGTTTAGCTAGCAGTTTCTCTATCATACCCGAAGGAATCTCAAAATAAACATTTTCAGTAGGTTCGGTAGGTTGAGGAGCAACTCTTTGCTCTACTGGTCGGGGTGAAGATACCCCGAACAAGCCCCTCAAAGGATTAGTTTCCATAGTAACAAGTGACAGAAAATTTCAGCACACTATATAAATGTTTCCTTACCAAGTTCCACTCACCAAAGGAGCTTCACTCCCCGGCAACGGCGCCAGAAAAGAGTCTTGATGACCCACAAGTATAGGGGATCTATCTAGTCCTTTCGATAAGTAAGAGTGTCAAACCCAACGAGGAGCAGAAGGAAATGATAAGCGGTTTTCAGTAAGGTATTCTCTGCAAGCATTGAAACTGTAGGTAACAGATAGTTTTGTGATAGGATAATTTGTAACGGGTAACAAGCAATGAAAGTAAATAAGGTGCAGCAAGGTGGCCCAATCCTTTTTGAAGCAAAGTACAAGCCTGGACAATATCTTATAATGAGAAAAGCGCTCCCGAGGACACATGGGAATTATCGTCAAGCTAGTTTCATCACGCTCATATGATTCGCGTTCGGTACTTTGATAATTCGATATGTGGGTGGACCGGTGCTTGGGTACTGCCCTTTCTTGGACAAGCATCCCACTTATGATTAACCCCTATTGCAAGCATCCGCAACTGCAAAAGAAGTATTAAGGTAAACCTAACCATGGCACGAAACTAGTGGATCCAAATCAGCCCCTTACGAAGCAACGCATAAACTAGGGTTTAAGCTTCTGTCACTCTAGCAACCCATCATCTACTTATTACTTCCCAATGCCTTCCTCTAGGCCCAAATAATGGTGAAGTTTCATGTAGTCGACGTACACATAACACCACTAGAGGAGAGACAACATACATCTCATCAAAATATTGAACGAATACCAAATTCACATGACTACTAATAGCAAGACTTCACCCATGTCCTCAGGAACAAATGTAACTACTCAAAAAGCATATTCATGTTCATGATCAGGGGAGTATTAATATGCATTAAGGATCTGAACATATGATCTTCCACCAAGTAAACCAATTAGCATCAACTACAAGGAGTAATCAACACTACTCGCAACCCACAGGTACCAATTTGTGGTTTTGATACAAGATTGTATACAAGAGATGAACTAGGGTTTTGAGAGGAGATGGTGCTGGTGAAGATGTTGATGGAGATTGACCCCCTCCCGATGAAAGGATCGTTGGTGATGACGATGGTGATGAATTCCCCCTCCCGGAGGGAAGTTTCCCCGGCAGAACAGCTCCGCCGGAGCCCTAGATTGGTTCCACCAAGGTTCCGCCTCGTAGCGGTGGAGTTTTGTCCCGTAAGCTTGCTTATGATTTTTTCCAGGGTAAAAGCCTTCATATAGCAGAAGATGGGCACTGGAGGGCCACCAGGGGGCCCAGGAGACAGGGGCACGCAAAGTAGGGGCGGCTGCCCGCCGCCCTCCTGTCCAGGGTGTGGGCCCCCTCTGGTATTTTTTGGCTCAATAATTCTTACTAATTCCAAAAGTGACTTCCGTGGAGTTTCAGGATTTTTGGAGCTGTGCAGAATAGGTTTCCAATATTTGCTCCTTTTCCAGCCAGAATTCTAGCTGCCGGCATTCTCCTTCTTCATGATAAACCTTGTAAAATAAGAGAGAATAGCCATAAGTATTGTGACATAATGTGTAATAACAGCCCATAATGCAATAATTATCGATATAAAAGCATGATGCAAAATGGACGTATCAGTGGTTTGTTTCATGGACTATTACTCACGGTTTTGGTGTCCTTGAGTGATTTCCACGATCGACTATCCCCGGTGTTTATGTGTCCGTCGACAACACTCATAGTTTTCGCCAATTCAGACCCGTTTCGTGTACTATTACTCACCGTTTTGGGGTCCCGAAACAATTTCCATAGTTGTTGAACCCCAAGGTGCGCTTACATGTCGGTCATCAACACTCGCAATTTTGGCTGATTCTGACCCATTTCGTGGACTATTACTCACTGATTTGGGGTCTCGGAGTGATTTCCACGATTGATGAACCCTAGGGTGCGTTTATTCATCGGTCATCAACACTCGCGGTTTTTGTCAATTTTGACCCGTTTCGTGGACTATTACTCACTGTTTTGGGGTCCCAAAGCGATTTGCATGGTTATAGAACCCCAAGGAGTGCTTATGTGTTGGTCCTCAAGACTCACAGTTTGGGCCGATTCTGGCCCGTTTCTTGGACTATTACTCAGTTTTGGGGTCCGGAAGTGATTTCCACGATTGACGAACACGGGGGTGCGTTTACGTGTCGGTTATCAACACTCACAATTTTGGCCAATTCTGGTCTGTTTTGTGAACTATTACTCACTGTTTTGGGGTCCCATAGCGATTTCCATGATTGACCATCCCCGGGGTGCGTTTACGTTTCTGTCCTCAACACTCACAGTTTTGGCCAATTCTGACCCGTTTCCTGGAATATTACTAACCGTTTTGGGGCTCCGAAGCGATTTCCATAGTTGTTGAACCCTAAGGTGCGCTTACGTGTCGGTCATCAAGACTCGCGGTTTTTGTCGATTCTGACCCGTTTCGTGGACAATTACTCACCGTTCTGGGGTCCCAAAGCGATTTTCATGGTTGTCGAACCCAAAGGTGTGCTTAGGTGTTGGTCGTCAAGACTCACAGTTTGGGCCGATTCTGGCCTGTTTCTTGGACTATTACTCAGTTTTGGGGTCCCGAAATGATTTCCACGATTGACGAACCCGGGGGTGCGTTTACGTGTCGGTCATGAACACTCACAATTTTGGCCAATTCTGGTACGTTTCGTGGACTATTACTCACCGTTTGGGGTCCCAGAGTGATTTCCACGATTGACGATCCCTGGGGTGCATTTACATTCCATCCTCAACACTTACAGTTTTGGCCGATTTCCATAATTGTTGTACCCCAAGTTGCACTTATGTGTCGGTCATCAACACTCACAGTTTTGGCCGATTCTGGCCCGTTTAATGGACTATTACTCACCGTTTTGGGGTCCCATAGCGATTTCCACGATTGACGATCCCCGGGGTGCGTTTACGTTTCCGCCATCAACACTCATAGTTTTGGCCAATTCTGACCCGTTTCGTGGACTATCATTCACCATTTTGGGGTCCTGAAGCGATAATTATAGTTGTTGAACCCCAAGGTGCGCTTACGTGTCGGCTTCAACACTCTCGGTTTTGGGGTGTAACTGGGGTCGTACTGAGATGCAGCAGCAAATGCCTCCTGAGCTGCGGCATGCTGGCGAGCCGCCTCCGCTCTCCCCTCGTGTTCAGCTGTTTCCTCCCTGGTAACAACATATCTTCCTTTTGCCTGGTAATCAAAAAGGAGAGGAGCAGGAAGAGTAACATTTACGACGTTGCGTCTGTCATAGATTAGTCGATATTGGAGGAATTGTTCATTCCTCCTAAGAAAATGATGTTTGACCATAGCGTCATAATCTAAATAAGCAGGAGGTAACATCATATCCCCCTCTCGTGGGGCTATTCCAAGATAATTAGCCACACGGGTCGCATAAATTCCTCCAAATAAATCTCCAGCTCTACCATTATTATGCAACCGACGTGCAACTATTGCCCCCAAGTTATAATCTTTATAACCTAACACAGCACTCTTGAGGACACAAAGATTAGGGACACACATATGACACTCTTCATCTTTACCATTAATGCATCTACCAATGAAGAGAGCAAAATAATGTATAGCAGGAAAATGAATGCTCCCTATGGTAGCTTGTGCTATGTCCCTAGATTCTCCCACAGTAATACTAGCAAGGAAATCTCTATATTCAGATTTGTGTGGATCATTAATATTACCCCACTGCGGGAGTTTGCAAGCAGTTGTAAAATCCTCTAAGTCCATGGTATAAGATGTATCATAGATATCAAATAGGACACTAGGAGAATTACGTGTACAGTTATATTTAAACCTCCGCACAAATGAATCAGTCAATTGATAGTACTGAGGACACTTATCTTGTAAGAAGTCCTCCAGATCAGCATTACGCACATATGCATCAAATTCCTCCTTAAAGCCTGCTTCGACCATAAAATCGTCGGATGGCCACTCACAAGCTCGTACATCTGCGTCCCTCGGTAATTCAACGTTTTGCTCACGTATAGCAATCCTGGGCCCTCTCTTTACCGAGGAACCACCTTGGTACATTCTCCTAGACATAATTCTTTTTCTGAAAAATTTCTGAAATTTTTGTAACTTCAAAATAAAAGTGAATAAAACTAAACAAGATTGGTAGAAACTAGTCCTACAAGTGCCTAGAGCCTATATCATGCATTAGAATTACTTGGGAGCTCATAAATTTAACATGCAAGCTCAATAACATGGTCATCTATGCAACAAAAAATTGCAATGAATAAAGCACTAGAACAAAAACTAATTGGACCAATGGAGGAGTCACATACCAAGCAACAATCTCGCAAAGCAGTTTTGTGAATGGAGCTTTGAGCAAGGAGATCGAAAATCACAGCAAAATGAGCTAGAACTCGTGCTTGAGCTGGATGGGGATTTTTGGGAAGAAGATGGAGTGTGTGGGTGCTGGCATAAGTGGAGGGGGGCCATCTGGGGCCCACGAGACAGGGGGCGCGCCCAGGGAAGGTAGGCGCGCCCTCCACTCTCGTGGCCTGGTGCTTGCCCCTCCTGCAGTGATTTCAGTGCCTAAAATCCTCAAATATTCCATTAAAAACATACTAAATTTGCAGGCCATTTGGAGCACTTTTATTTTCAGGATATTTTTTATTGCACGGATAATTCAGAAAACAGACAGATAATACTATTTTTGCTTTATTTATTCTAAATAACAGAAAGTAAAAAGAGGGTACAGAAGGTTGTGCCTTCTAGTTTCATCCATCTCATGATCATCAAAATGAATCCACTAACAAGGTTGATCAAGTGTTGTTAACAAACTCATTCCGAATAACATGGAACCGGAGAAATTTCGAATAACACTAAGTTACCTCAACGGGGATATGAACCTCCCCAATAATAAGTATCATATTTTTTCTTGATAGTAGGGAGAGGAAATTCAAAACCTCCAATAATGATAGTTGGAACTTTTCCAATAGAATTGATGCTATGAACTTGAGATTGTTTCCTCGGAAAGTGTATCGTATGCTCATTACCATTAACATGAAAAGTGACATTGCCTTTGTTGCAATCAATAACAGCCCCTGCAGTATTCAAAAAGGCTCTACGAAGGATAATCGACATACTATCGTCCTTGGGAATATCAAGAATAACAAAGACCATTAAGATAGTGACATTTGCAGCCACAACAGGCACATCCTCACAAATACCGACAGGTATAGCAGTTGATTTATCAGCCATTTGCAAAGATATTTCAGTAGGTGTCAACTTATTCAATTCAAGTCTATGATATAAAGAGAGAGGCACAACACTAACACCGGCCCAAGATCACATAAAGCAGTCCTAACATAATTTCTTTTAATGGAGCATGGTATAGTTGGTACCCCCGGATCTCCAAGTTTCTTTGGTATTCCACCCTTAAAAGTGTAATTAGCAAGCATGGTGGAAATTTCAGCTTCCGGTATCTTTCTTTTGTTTGTAATGATATCCTTTATATATTTAGCATGAGGATTTACTTTAAGCATATCAGTTAAGTGCATACGTAAGAAAATCGGTCTAATCATTTCAGCAAAGCTCTCAAAATCCTCATCATCCTTTGTCTTGGATGGTTTAGGAGGAAAGGGCATGGGTTTCTGAACCCATGGTTCTCTTTCTCTACCGTGTTTCCTAGCAACAAAATCTCTCTTATCATAACGTTGATTCTTTGATTGTGGGTTATCAAGATCTACAGCAGGTTCAATCTCTACTTCATTATTTTTGCTAGGTTGATCATCAACATGAACATTATCATTAACATTATCACTAGGTTCATGTTCATCACCTGATTGTGTTTTAGCATCAGAGATAGAAATATCATTGGGATTCTCAGGTGTGTGTGCAACAGGTTCACTAGAAGCATGCGAAGTCCTATCGTTTTTATTTTTCTTCTTTTGGAAGAACTACATGCCTCTAAATTATTTATTTGAGAATCTTGCTCGATTCTCTTAGGGTGGCCTTCAGGATACAAAGGTTCCTGAGTCATTCTACCAGTTCTAGTAGCCACTCTAACTGCAAAGTCATTTTTATTATTTAAGTCATCAAGCAAATCATTTTGAGCTTTAAGTACTTGCTCAGCTTGAGTAGCAACCATAGAAGCATATTTGCTAACGAGTTTAAGTTCATCTTTAACTCTAGCCATATGATCGCTAACGCGTCCTATCTCGAAAGCATTATTCTTTAACTCTCTACCAACATAAGCATTAAAACTTTCTTGTCTAGCCATAAAGTCATCAAATTCATCTAAGCATGGGCTATGAAATTTAGTAGAGGGGATTTCAACTTTATCATATCTATAGAGAGAATTTACCTTTAGTACCTGTGTCGGGTTATCAAGACAATGTGGTTCTTCGACATGCGGTATATTAAGACCATGTATTTCTTCAATAGGTGGTAAATTCTTAACATCTTTAGCTTTTATACCTTTTTTATTTCATTGATTTCTTTGCCTCTTGCATATCTTCGGGACTGAGAAATAAAACACCTCTCTTCTTCGAAGTGGGTTTAGGAATAGGCTCAGGAGTTGGCTCAATTGGTTCAGGAATTGCCTCAGGAATTGGCTCGGGAAGAGTCCAATTATTTTCATTAGTCAACATATTATTCAATAGTAATTCAGCTTCGTCGACTGTTCTTTCCCTGAAAACACAACCAGCACAACTATCCAAGTAGTCCTTGGAAGTATCAGTTAGTCCATCATAAAAGATATCAAGTATTTCATTTTTCTTGAGAGGATGATCAGGCAAAGCATTAAGTTATCGGAGAAGCCTCCCCAAGCTTGTGGGAGACTCTCTTCTTCAATTTGCACAAAATTATATATTTCCCGCAAGGCAGCTTGTTTCGTATGAGCAGGGAAATATTTAGTAGAGAAGTAATAAATCATATCCTGGGGACTATGCACACAACCAGGAGCAAGAGAATTAAACCAAGTCTTAGCATCACCCTTTAATGAGAACGGAATTATTTTAAGGATATAATAATAGCAAGACTTCTCATCATTAGTAAACAGGGTGGCTATATCATTCAACTTGGTAAGATGTGCCACAACAATTTTAGATTCAAGGCCATAAAAGGATCAGATTCAACTAAAGTAATAATTGTTGGAAATATGCCCTAGAGGCAATAATAAAAGTATTATTATATTTCAATGTTCATGATAATTGTCTTTTGTTCATGCTATAACTGTATTATCCGGAAATCGTAATACACGTGTGAACACGAAGACCACAAATGTCCCTAGTGAGCCTCTAGTTGACTAGCTCACAGATCAATAGATAGTCATGGTTTCGACTATGGACATTGGATGTCGTTGATAATGGGATCACATCATTAGGAGAATGATGTGATGGACAAGACCCAATCCTAAGCATAGCATAAAAGATCGTGTAGTTCGTTTGCTAGAGCTTTGCGAATGTCAAGTATCTCTTCCTTCGACCATGAGATCGTGTAACTCCCGGTTACCGTAGGAGTGCCTTGGGTGTATCAAACGTCACAACGTGAATCGGGTGACTATAAAGGTGCATTACAGGTATCTCCGAAAGTATCATTGGGTTGACATGGATCGAGATGGGATTTGTCACTCCGTATGACGGAGAGGTATCTCTGGGCCCACTCGGTAATGCATCATCATAATGAGCTCAAGATGACCAAGGTGTTGGCCACGGATCATGCATTACTGATGCGAGTAAAGTGACTTGCGTAACGAGACTGAACAAGGTATTGGGATACCGACGATCGAGTCTCGCAAGTAACGCATCGATTGACAAAGGGAATTGCATACGAGGTTTGATCGAATCCTCGACATCGTGGTTCAACCGATGAAATCATCGAGGAGCATGTGGGAGCCAACATGGGTATCTGCACCCGCTGTTGGTTATTGCCCGAGAGTTGTCTCGGTCATGTCTGCGTGTCTCCCGAACCCGTAGGGTCTACACACTTAAGGTTCGGTGACGCTAGGGTTAGTAGGAAGTCAAGTATGTGACTACCGAATGTTGTTCGGAGTCCCGGATGAGATCCCGGACGTCACGAGGAATTCTGGAAGGGTCGAAGGTAAAAATAATATATAGGAAGTGGTGATTCGCCATCGGGAAAGTTTGGGGTCTCCCTAAAATCTGGGACCACCGGAAGGGTCGAGGCTCCACCGGTGGGGCCACCTATCCGGAGGGCCCCATGGGCTGAAGTGGGAGGAACCAGCCCATAGTGGGCTGGTGCGCCCCAGGCCCACCCGCGCCTAGGGTTGAAACCCTAGGGGTGGGCGCCCACCGGCTTGGGGGCACTCCACCCCCTTGGCCGCCGCCCACCGGAGATTGGATCTCAGGGGCCACCCCCTGTGGTGCCTATATAAAGGGGGAGGGAGGGGGCTGCTGTACCCATCTCCAAGGCGCAGCCCTCCCTCCCAACACTTCTCCTCCTCCGTAAGAGCTCGGCGAAGCCTCGCCGAGTATCGCTTCTCCACCATCACCACGCCCGTCGTGTTGCCGGTGGAGCTGTCTTCCTCAACCTCTCCTTCCTCCTTGCTGGATCAAGACAGAGGAGACGCCGCTCGTCCCGCACGTGTGTTGAACGCGGAGGTGCTGTCCGCTCAGCACTTGGACATCGGTGATCTGAATCACGCTCGAGCACGACTCCATCATCACCTTGCAAGCTTCCGCACGCGATCTACAAGTGGTATGTAGATGCAAACTCTCTCCGTTACTCGTTGCTTAGATGAACTCATAGATGGATCTTGGTGAAGCCGAGGGAAAATTTTAATTTTCTCGCAACGTTCCCCAACAAGTGGCATCATGAGCTAGGTCTATGCGTAGTTCTCTAATGCACGAGTAGAACACAATTTGTTGTGGGCGTTGATCTTGTCATCTTACTTGCCTCTACTAGTCTTTTCTTGCTCAACGGTATTGTGGGATGAAGCGGCCCGGACCAACCTTACACGTACGCTTACATGAGACCGGTTCCACCGACTGACATGCACTAGTTGCATAAGGTGGCTGGCGGGTGTCTGTCTCTCCCACTTTAGTTGGAGCGGATTCGATGAACAAGGTCCTTATGAAGGGTAAATAGAAGTTGACAAAATCACGTTGTGGTGATTCGTAGGTAAGAAAACGTTCTTGCTAGAACCCAATCGCAGCCACGTAAAAGATGCAACAACAATTAGAGGACGTCTAACTTGTTTTTGCAGCGATTGATCATGTGATGTGATATGGCCAGAAGTTGTGATGAATGATGAATTGTGATGTATGAGATCATGTTCTTGTAATAGGATTCACGACTTGCATGTCGATGAGTATGACAACCGGCAGGAGCCATAGGAGTTGTCTTTATTTTTGTATGACCTGCGTGTCATTGAAGAACGCCATGTAAACTACTTTACTTCATTACTAAACGCGTTAGTCATAGAAGTAGAAGTAGTCGTTGGCGTGACAACTTCATGAAGACACGATGATGGAGATCATGATGATGGAGATCATGGTGTCAAGCCGGTGACAAGATGATCATGGAGCCCCGAAGATGGAGATCAATGGAGCTTGATGATATTGGCCATATCATGTCACAATTATATAATTGCATGTGATGTTTATTATGTTTATGCATCTTGTTTACTTAGGACGACGGTAGTAAATAAGATGATCCTTACAAAATTTCAATAAGTGTTCTCCCCTAAGCGTGCACCGTTGCTACAGTTCGTCGCTTCTAAGCACCACGTGATGATCGGGTGTGATGGATTCTTACGCTCACATACAGCGGGTGTAAGACAGTTTTACACAGCGAAAACACTTAGGGTTAACTTGACGAGCCTAGCATGTGCAGACATGGCCTCGGAACACGGAGACCGAAAGGTCGAACACGAGTCATATGGAAGATACGATCAACATGAAGATGTTCACCGACGATGACTAGTCCGTCTCACGTGATGATCGGACACGGGCTAGTCGACTCGGATCGTGTAACACTTAGATGACTAGAGGGATGTCTAATCTAAGTGGGAGTTCATAATTTGATTAGAACTTTATTATCATGAACTTAGTCTAAAACCTTTGCAAATATGTCTTGTAGATCAATGGCCAACGCTAATGTCAACATGAACTTCAATGCGTTCCTAGAGAAAACCAAGCTGAAAGATGATGGCAGCAACAATACGGACTGGGTCCGGAACCTGAGGATCATCCTCATAGCTGCCAGAAAGCAATATGTCCTAGAAGGACCGCTAGGTGACGCTCCCGTCCCAGAGAACCAAGACGTTATGAATGCTTGGCAAGCTCGTGCTGATGATTACTCCCTCGTTCAGTGCGGCATGCTTTACAGCTTAGAACCGGGGCTCCAAAAGCGTTTTGAGCATCACGGAGCATATGAGATGTTCGAAGAGCTGAAACTAGTTTTCCAAGCTCATGCCCGGGTCGAGAGATATGATGTCTCCGACAAGTTCTACAGCTTGTAAGATGGAGGAGAACAGTTCACTGTCGCTGAACACATCTCAAGATGTGCAGGTTGCACAACCGTATGACCCAATTGAACATTAACCTCCCAGATGAGGCGGTCATTGACAGAATCCTCGATCGCTCCCACCAAGCTACAAGAGCTTTGTGATGAACTACAACATGCAGGGGATGGTAAAGACCATTCTGAAGTGTTCTCGATCTGAAGTCGCAGAGGCTGAAATCAAGAAAGAACATCAAGTGTTGATGGTCAATAAGACCACTAAGTTCAAGAAGGGCAAGGGTAAGAAGAACTTCAAGAAGGACGGCAAAGATGTTGCCGCGCCCGGTAAGCCTGTTGCCGGGAAGAAGTCAAAGAACGGACCCAAGCCTGAGGCTGAGTGCTTTTATTGCAAGGGGAAGGGTCACTGGAAGCGGAACTGCCCCAAATACTTAGCGGATAAGAAGGCCGGCAACACCAAAGGTATATTTGATATACATGTAATTGATGTGTACCTTACCAAGACTCGTAGTAACTCCCGGTATTTGATACGGTGCCGTTGCTCATATTTGTAACTCACAGCAGAGCTGCGGAATAAACGGAGGCATGGCGAAGGACGAGGTGACGATGCGCGCGGGAATGGTTCGAGTTGATGTATTCGCCGTCGCACGCTGCCTCTACATTTACCCACGGATTAGTTTTGAACCTTAATAATTGTTATTTAGTGCCATGTTTGAGCATGAACATTGTATCCGGATCTCGTTTAATCTGAGATGGCTACTCATTTAAGTCTGAGAATAATGGTTGTTCGATTTATATGAGAGATATGTTTTATGGTCATGCTCCGATGGTCAATGGTTTATTCTTAATGAATCTCGGCGTAATATTACACATGTTCATAGTGTGGATGCCAAAAGATGTAAAGTTGATAACGATAGTCCCACATACTTGTGGCATCGCCGCCTTGGTCACATTGGTGTCAAGCGCATGAAGAAGCTCCATCTTGATGGACTTTAGAGTCTCTTGATTATGAATCGCTTGACACATGCGAACCATGCCTTTTGGGCAAAATGACCAAGACTCCATTCTCCGGAACAATGGAGCGAGCAACCAACTTGTTGGAAATCATACATACCGATGTGTGCGGTCCAATGAGCTTTGAAGCTCGCGGAGGATATCATTATATTCTCACTCTCACTGATGACTTAAGTAGATATGGGTATGTCTACTTAATGAAACACAAGTCTGAGACCTTTGAAAAGTTCAAGGAATTTCAGAGTGAGGTAGAGAATCAACGTGACCGAAAGATAAAGTTCTTACAATCAGATCGTGGAGGAGAATACTTAAGTCACGAATTTGGTACACACTTAAGAAAATGTGGAATCGTTTCACAACTCACGCCGCCGAACACCTCGGTAAACGGTGTGTCCGAACGTCGAATCGCACTCTATTGGATATGGTGCGGTCTATGATGTCTCTTACCGATTTACCGCTATCATTTTGGGGATACGCCTAAAGACAGCTACATTCACTTTAAATAGGGCACCGTCTAAATCCGCTGAGACGACACCGTATGAATTATGGTTTGGGAAGAAACCTAAGCTGTCGTTTCTAAAAGTTTGGGGATGCGATGCTTATGTCAAGAAACTTCAACTGAAAAGCTCGAACCCAAGTCGGAAAAATGCGATTCATAGGGTACCCTAAGGAAAGCGTCGGGTATACCTTCTACTTAAGATCCGAAGGCAAGGTCTTTGTTGCTAAGAACGGATGCTTTCGAGAAAGAGTTTCTCTCGAAAGAAGTAAGTGGGAGGAAAGTAGAACTCGAGGAAGTACTACCTCTCGAACGGGAAAGTGGTGCAGCGCAGAAACCGTTCTGTGATGCCCACACCAATCAAGAGGAAAACAATGATGATGATCAAGGTACTTCGGATCAAGTTACTATGAACTTCAAGGTCCACGAGGACACGTTCCGCACAGCAGTGGTACGGCAACCTGTCATGGAAATCATGTTGCTAGACAACAATGAACCTTGAACTATGAAGAAGCAATGGCGGGCCCGGATTCCAACAAATGGCTTGGAGCCATGAAATCCGAGATAGAATCCATGTATGAAAACAAAGTATGGACTTTGACAGACTTGCCCGATGATCGGCGAGCGATAGAAAACAAATGGATTTTTAAGAAGAAGACGGACGCGGATGGAAATGTTACCATCTATAAAGCTCGACTTGTCGCTAAGGGTTATCGACAAGTTCAAGGGATTGACTACGACGAGACATTCTCTCCCGTAGCGAAGCTTAAATCCGTCCGAATCATGTTAGCAATTGCCGCATACTATGATTATGAGATATGGCAGATGGACGTCAAAACGGCATTCCTTAACGGACATCTTAAGGAAGAGCTGTATATGATGCAGCCGGAAGGTTTTGTCGATCCTCAGAACGCTAACAAAGTATGCAAGCTCCAGCGATCCATTTATGGACTGGTGCAAGCATCTCGGAGTTGGAACATTCGCTTTGATGAGATGATCAAAGCGTTTGGGTTTATGCAGACTTATGGAGAAGCCTGCGTTTACAAGAAAGTGAGTGGGAGCTCTGTAGCATTTCTCCTATTATATGTAGATGACATACTCTTGATGGGAAATGATACAAAACTTCTGGACAGCATTAAGGCCTACTTGAACAAGTGTTTTTCAATGAAGGACCTTGGAGAAGCTGCTTATATATTAGGCATCAAGATCTATAGAGATAGATCGAGACGCCTCATAGGTCTTTCACAAAGCACATACCTTGATAAGATTTTGAAGAGGTTCAAAATGGATCAGTCCAAGAAGGGTTCTTGCCTATGTTACAAGGTGTGAGATTGAGCTCGGCTCGACCACCGACCATGGCAAAAGATAAAGAAGAGATGAGTGTCATCCCTATGCTTCAGCCATAGGTTCTATTATGTATGCCATCTTGTGTACTGGACCGATGTAAACCTTGCCGTAAGTTTGGTTGCAAGATACCAAAGTAATCCCGCAAGGAACACTGGACATCGGTCAAGAATATCTGAAGTACCGAAAAGGACAAAGGACATGTTTCGTTTATGGAGGAGACGAAGAGCTCGTCAGAAGGGTTACGCCGACGCTAGCTTCGACTCAGATCCGATGACTCTAAGTCACAAACCGGATACGTGTATATGTTGAATGGTGGAGCGATGGTGGTGCGGTACCGCAAGCGAGCATCGTGGCGGGATCTACGTGTGAAGCGGAGTACATGGCAGCCTCGGAGGCGGCGCATGAAGCGATTTGGGTGAAGGAGTTCATCACCGACCTAGGAGTCATACCCAATGCGTCGGGGCCGATCAAGCTCTTTCGTGACAACACTGGAGCTATTGCCCTTGCCAAGGAGCCCGGGTTTCACAAGAAGACCAGCACATCAAGCGTCGTTTCAACTCCATCCGTGAAAATGTTCAAGATGGAGACATAGAGATTTGCAAAGTCACGGATCTGAATGTCGCAGATCCGCTGACTAAACTCTCTCGCGTGCAAAACATGATCAACACCGAACTCTATGAGTGTTCGATTCATCACAATGTAACTAGATTGGTGACTCTAGTGCAAGTGGGAGACTGTTGGAAATATGCCCTAGAGGCAATAATAAAAGTATTATTATATTTCAATGTTCATGATAATTGTCTTTTGTTCATGCTATAAGCTGTATTATCCGGAAATCGTAATACACGTGTGAACACGAAGACCACAAATGTCCCTAGTGAGCCTCTAGTTGACTAGCTCGTTGTGATCAATAGATAGTCATGGTTTCCTGACTATGGACATTGGATGTCGTTGATAATGGGATCACATCATTAGGAGAATGATGTGATGGACAAGACCCAATCCTAAGCATAGCATAAAAGATCGTGTAGTTCGTTTGCTAGAGCTTTGCGAATGTCAAGTATCTCTTCCTTCGACCATGAGATCGTAACTCCGGTTACCGTAGGAGTGCCTTGGGTGTATCAAACGCCACAACGAATCGGGTGACTATAAAGGTGCATTACGGTATCTCCGAAAGTATCATTTGGTTGACATGGATCGAGCGGGATTTGTCACTCCGTATGACGGAGAGGTATCTCTGGGCCCACTCGGTAATGCATCATCATAATGAGCTCAAGATGACCAAGGTGTTGGCCACGGATCATGCATTACTGAGACGAGTAAAGTGACTTGCGTAACGAGACTGAACAAGGTATTGGGATACCGACGATCGAGTCTCGGGCAAGTAACGCATCGATTGACAAAGGAATTGCATACGTGGTTTGATCGAATCCTCGACATCGTGGTTCAACCGATGAAATCATCGAGGAGCATGTGGGAGCCAACATGGGTATCCAGACCCGCTGTTGGTTATTGCCCGAGAGTCGTCTCGGTCATGTCTGCGTGTCTCCCGAACCCGTAGGGTCTACACTTAAGGTTCGGTGACGCTTAGGGTTAGTAGGAAGTCAAGTATGTGACTACGAATGTTGTTCGAGTCCGGATGAGATCCCGGACGTCACGAGGAGTTCGGAAGGGTCCGGAGGTAAAGAATAATATATAGGAAGTGGTGATTCGCCATCGGGAAAGTTTGGGTCTCGGTAAAATCTGGGACCACCGGAAGGGTCCCGGGTCCACCGGTGGGGCCACCTATCCGGAGGGCCCCATGGGCTGAAGTGGGAGGAACCAGCCCATAGTGGGCTGGCGCGCCTCAGGCCCACCCCCGCGCCTAGGGTTGGAACCCTAGGGGTGGGCGCCCACCGGCTTGGGGGCACTCCACCCCTTGGCCGCCGCCCCGGAGATTGGATCTCAGGGTCCGCCACCCCTGTGGTGCCTATATAAAGGGGGAGGGAGGGGGCTGCTGTACCCATCTCCAAGGCGCAGCCCTCCCTCCCAACACTTCTCCTCCTCCGTAAGAGCTCGTGAAGCCGCAGAGAGATCTTGCTTCTCCACCATCACCACGCCTGTCGGCCGCCGGGTGGAGCTGTCTTCCTCAACCTCTCCTTCCTCCTTGCTGGATCAAGACGGAGGAGACGTCGCTCGTCCCGTACGTGTGTTGAACGCGGAGGTGCTGTCCGTTCAGCACTTGGACATCGGTGATCTGAATCACGTTCGAGTACGACTCCATCATCACCTTGCAAGCTTCCGCACGCGATCTACAAGTGGTATGTAGATGCAAACTCTCTCCCGTTACTCGTTGCTTAGATGAACTCATAGATGGATCTTGGTGAAGCCGTAGGAAAATTTTTAATTTTCTGCAACGTTCCCCAACAATAATCTCAGGATCAATAGAGAATTCATAATCCTTATCAGTAACACAGATAGGTGAAGTATCAAAAGCAGGGTCAGGTTTCATTCTAGCATTAAGAGACTGCTGCTTCCATTTAGCTAATAACTTTTTAAGATCATATCTATCATTGCAAGCAAAGATAGCTCTAACAGCTTCTTCATTCATAACATAACCCTCAGGAACAACAGGCAATTCATAATCGTTGGGAGAACTTTCATCATCACTATCATCAATAATAGCAGCTTTAATAATTTCATTCGCTCTAGCCCTAGCAAGTTGTTCATCAAGAAATTCACCTAATGGCAAAGTGGTATCACGCACAGAAGTAGTTTCATCATAAGTATCATGCACAGCAGAAGTGGCACCATCAATAACATGCGACATATCAGAATTCATACCAGTAGCAGGTTTAGGTGTCACAAGCTTACTCAAAACAGAAGGAGAATCTAGTGCAAAGCTAGATGGCAGTTCCTTACCTCCCCTCGTAGTTGAGGGAAAAATCTTGGTTCTTTCATCTTTCAAGTTCCTCATAGTGATCAACAGATATAAATCCCAAGTGACTCAAAGAATAGAGCTATGCTCCCCGGCGACGGTGCCAGAAATTAGTCTTGATAACCCACAAGTGTAGGGGATCGCAACAGCTTTCGAGGGTAAAGTATTCAACCCAAATTTATTGATTCGACACAAGGGGAGCCAAAGAATATTATGGAGTATTAGCTGTTGAGTTGTCAATTTAACCACACCTGGATAACTTAGTATCTGCAGCAAAGTATTTAGTAGCAAAGTAGTATGATAATAAAGGTAACGGTAGCCAAAGTAATATTTTTGGGTTTTGTAGTGATTGTAACAATAGCAACAGAAAAATAAATAAGCAAAACACAAGATGTGAAAAGCTCGTAGGCAAGGGATCAATGATGAATAATTATGTCGGATGCGATTCCTCATGTAATAGCTATAACATAGGGTGACACAGAACTAGCTCCAATTCATCAATGTAATGTAGGCATGTATTCCGTATATAGTCTTACGTGCTTATGGAAAAGAACTTGCATGACATCTTTTGTCCTACCCTCCCGTGGCAGCGGGGTCCTAGCGGAAACTAAGGGATATTAAGGCCTCCTTTTAATAGAGAACCGAAACAAAGCATTAGCACATAGTGAATACATGAATTCCTCAAAATACGGTCATCACCGAGAAGTATCCCGATTATTGTCAGTTCGGGGTTGTCGGATCATAACACATAATAGGTGACTATAGACTTGCAAGATAGGATCAAGAACACACATATATTCATGAAAACATAATAGGTTCAGATCTGAAATCATGGCACTCGGGCCCAAGTGACAAGCATTAAGCATAGCAAAGTCATAGCAACATCAATCTCACAAAATAGTGGATACTAGGGATCAAACCCTAACAAAACTAACTTGATTACATGGCAAATCTTATCCAACCGATCACCGTCCAGCAAGCCTACGATGGAATTACTCATACACGGCGGTGAGCATCATGAAATTGGTGATGGAGGATGGTTGATGATGACGATAGCGACGAATCCCCCTCTCCGAAGCCCCGAACGGACTCCAGATCAGCCCTCCGAAGAGAGATTAGGGCTTGGCGGCGGCTCCGTATCATA
This sequence comes from Aegilops speltoides, assembly GCA_021437245.1. Classification (NCBI taxonomy): domain Eukaryota; kingdom Viridiplantae; phylum Streptophyta; class Magnoliopsida; order Poales; family Poaceae; genus Aegilops; species Aegilops speltoides. Next base: position 6,207,774 of record CM038144.1, read on the forward strand.
AAATGCGATGAAACTTTCTCCCTGATTTTTTCTCCGCGAGACGGAATATATGGAGTTGGAGTTGAGGTCGGCGGAGCCTCAGGGGGCCCACGAGATAGGGGGCACGCCCAGGGGGGTGGGCGCGCCCCCCACCCTCGTGGACAGGGTGTGGGCCCCCTGGTCTTGATTCTTTCACCAGTATTTTTTATATTTTCCAAAAATTGCCTCCGTGGATTTTTAGGACATTCCGAGAACTTTTGTTTTCTACGCATAAAACGACATCATGGCAGTTCTGCTGAAAACAACGTCAGTCCGGGTTAGTTTCATTGAAATCATGCAAGTTAGAGTCCAAAACAAGGGTAAAAGTGTTTGGAAAAGCAGATACGTTGGAGACGTATCAGCTAGCTAGGGAGGAAATCGAGGCGTCCAGCGTAGAAATTCCTGCTGACCGGGTGGACTCACCGGTATTGACCAGCGGGACCCACCTGTAAGTTTGAGAAGGGGTAGAATGCGAACAGCCCTTGGCCCGGTGACCCAACCGAAAACATCTACGACACCTAACCCAGTTAGTACACTCGCTGGTTAAATGCATCATAGATAAGCAATTTTGGCACTTCCACACTTTAGAAACCATATCATCAATAAGATTGTTTAACCTAACAGAATCTCAGGAGAGTCTGTTAAAAGATTATCCTGAATCGCCTCATTGCGTAAATCAGCTGGAGACACATTGACATCAGGCAAACTCAATAATAATGGAGATTGAGATAAGGCCAATTCAGGTTGGGCCGTAGAAACAACCTAGGCCGGGGACAAATCAGGTCCAACCTGAAGGAAATATGCCCTAGAGGCAATAATAAAGTTATTATTTATTTCCTTATTTCATGATAAATGTTTATCATTCATGCTAGAATTGTATTAACCGGAAACATGATACATGTGTGAATGCATAGACAAAACAAGATGTCACTAGTATGCCTCTACTAGACTAGCTTGTTAATCAAAGATGGTTATGTTTCCTGACCATGAACAAAGGAGTTGTTATTTGATTAACGAGGTCACATCATTAGTAGAATGATCTGATTGACATGACCCATTCCCTTAGCTTAGCACACGATCGTTTAGTATGTTGCTACTGCTTTTATCCATGACTTATACATGTTCCCTGTAACTATGAGATTATGCAACTCCGTTTACGGAGGAACACTTTGGTGCTACCAAACGTCACAACGAATCGGGTGATTATAAAGGAGTACTACAGGTGTCTCCAAAGGCAGATGTTGGGTTGGCGTATTTGAGATTAGGTTTTGTCACTCCGATAGTCGGAGAGGTATCTCTGGGCCCTCTCGGTAATGCACATCATGAAGCCTTGCAAGCACTACAACTAATGAGTTAGTTGTGAGATGATGTATTACGGAACGAGTAAAGAGACTTGCGGTAACGAGATTGAACTAGGTATTGGATACCGACGATCGAATCTCGGGCAAGTAACATACCGATGACAAAGGGAACAACGTATGTTGTTATGCGGTCGACCGACAAAGATCTTCGTAGAATATGTAGGAACCAATATGGGCATCCAGGTCCCGCTGTTGGTTATTGACCGTGAATGGTTCTAGGTCATGTCTACATTGTTCTCGAACCGTAGGGTCCGCACGCTTAAGGTTTCGATGATGGTTATTATGAGTTTATGTATTTTGATGTACGAAGGAGTTCGAGTCCGGATGTGATCACGGACATGACGAGGAGTCTCGGAATGGTCGAGACATAAAGATTGATATATTGGAAGCCTATGTTTGGAGTTGGAATGGTTCCGGGCGGCGGAATTTATCGAGTACCGGAGGTTACGGAACCCCGGAGGTAAATGGGCCTCGGTGGGCCTTAGTGGAAAGGAGAAGGGCAGCCCTAGGAGGCGCGCGCCTCCCCCTTCCCTAGTCCTACTAGGACTAGGAGAAGGGGCCGCCCCTCTCTCTCTTTCCCCTCAGGAATCCTAGTCCAACTAGGATTGGGGGAATCCTACTCCCGGAGGAGTAGGACTCCCTGTATGCGCCTCCCTTGGCCGCCGCCCCTCCCCTTGCTCCTTTATATACGGGGCAGGGGGCACCTTAGAACACACAAGTTGATCGTGAGATCGTTCCTTAGCCGCAGCGGTGCCCCCTCCACCATATTCCACCTCGGTTATACTGTCATGAAGCTTAAGCGAAGCCCTGCGCCGGTGAAACATCAAGATCGTCACCACGCCGTCGTCCGACGAACTCTCCTCGACACTCGGCTGGATCGAGTCGAGGGACGCCATCGAGCTGTACGTGTGTCAAGAACTCGGGGCGCCGAGTATGCTTGGCGCGGGATCGGTCGGATCGCGAGGAGAACGTCGACTACTTCCTCTACGTTGTGATCGCTTCGCCGGGTCTACAAGGGTATGTGGACAACACTCTCCCTCTCGTTGCTATACATCACCATGATCTTGCGTGTGCGTGGGAAAATTTTTGAAATTACTACGTTCCCCAACAGTGGCATCCGAGCCTAGGTTTTTCTATGGTTTGATGTTTTGCACGAGTAGAACACAAGTGAGTTGTGGGCGATACAAGTCATACTACCTACCAGCATGTCATACTTTGGTTCAGCGGTATTGTGAGATGAAGCGGCCCGGACCGACATTACGCCAGACGCTTACGCGAGACTGGTTTCACCGCCATGAGCACTCGTTGCTTAAAGGTGGTGGTGGGTGTCTGTCTCTCTCACTTTAGTTGAACCGAGTGTGGCTACGCCCGGTCCTTGAGAAGGTTAAGCGGAGTCTATTTGTGAAATATCGTTGTGGTTTTGATGCGAGGTGAGACTGGTTCTTGCTTAAGCCCGTAGCAGCCACGTAAAATTTGCAACAACAAAGTAGAGGACGTCTAACTTGTTTTTGCAGGGCATGTTGTGATGTGATATGGTCAAGATGTGATGCTATATTTTATTGTATGAGATGATCACGTTTTGTAACGAAGTTATCGGCAATGGCAGGAGCCATATGGTTGTCGCTTTATTGTATGCAATGCAATCGCTCTGTAATGCTTTACTTTATCACTAAGCGGTAGCGATAGTCGTAGTAGCATAAGTTTGGCGAGGCGACAACGATGCTGCGATGGAGATCAAGGTGTCGCGCCGGTGGCGATGGTGATCATGGTGGTGCAACAAGATGGAGATCATGAAGCACAAGATGATGATGACCATATCATATCACTTATATTGATTTGCATGTGATGTTTATCCTTTTATGCATCTTATCTTGCTTTGATTGACGGTAGCATTATAAGATGATCTCTCACTAAATTATCAAGAAGTGTTCTCCCGGTATGCACCGTTGCCAAAGTTCGTCGTGCCCGGACACCACGTGATGATCGGGTGTGATAAGCTCTCGTCCATCTACAACGGGTGCAAGCCAGTTTTGCACGTGAGAATACTCGGGTTATACTTGACGAGCCTAGCATATGCAGATATGGCCTCGGAACACGGAGACCGAAAGGTCGGCGTGAATCATATAGTAGATATGATCAACATCGATGTTCACCATTGAAAACTACTCCATTTCACGTGATGATCGGTTATGGTTTAGTTGATTTGGATCACGTGATCACTTAGATGACTAGAGAGATGTTTTTCTAAGTGGGAGTTCTTAAGTAATATGATTAATTGAACTTAAATTTATCATGAACTTAGTACTGATAGTATCTTGCTTGTTTATGTTTGATTGTAGATAGATGGCTCGTCTTTGTTGTTCCGTTGAATTTTAATGCGTTCCTTGAGAAAGCAAAGTTGAAAGATGATGGTAGCAATTACACGGACTGGGTCCGAATTTGAGGATCATCCTCATTGCTGCACGTAAGAGCTACGTCTGGATGCACCGCTAGGTGCAGAACCTCTTGCTAATGCAAGCTGCGCAGATGTTATGAGCGTCTGGCGAGCAAAGTGATGACTACTCTATAGTTCGATGTGCCATGCTTTACGGCTTAGAACGGGACTTCAACGACGTTTTGAGCGTCATGGAGCATATGAGATGTTCCAGAGTTGAAGTTAATATTCAACAGAATGCCCGGATTGAGAGATATGAAGTCTCCAATAAGTTCTATAGCTGCAAGATGGAGGAGAACAGTTACATTAGTGAGCATATACTCGTAATGTCCGGGTACTACAATCACTTGACACAATTGGGAGTTAATCTTCCGGATGATTGTGTCATTGATGAATTCTCCAATCACGCCACCAAGCTACAAAGGCTTCGTGATGAACTATAATATGCAAGGGTTAGTAAAGACTATGCTCGAGCTCTTCGCAATGCTAAAGGCTGCGGAGGTAGAAATCAGAAGGAGCATCAAGTGTTGATGGTCAATAAGACCACTAGTTTCAAGAAGAAAGGCAAAGGAAGAAGAAGGGAATCTCAAGAAGAACAGCAAGCAAGTTGCTGCTCGGGAGAAGAAACCCAAGTCGGCCCTAAACTGAAATCGAGTGCTTCTACCGCAAGCGACTAGTCCTTTGGAAGCGGAACTGCCCCAAGTATTTGGCGGATAAGAAGGATGGCAAGGTGAACAAAGGTATATGTGATATACATGTTATTGATGTGTACCTTACTAGAGCTCGTAGTAGCACTGGTATTTGATCTGGTTACATTGCTAATATTTGCAACTCAAGCAGGGACTACTGATTGCGAACTCGCAAAGGACGAGGTGACGCGCGCGTGGGAAATGGTTCCAAAGTCGATGTGATCGCGGTCGGCACGCTACCTCTACATCTACCTTCGGATTAGTTTTAGACCTAAATAATTGTTATTTGGTGCTGCGTTGAGCATGAACATTATATCTGGATCTTGTTTGATGCGAGACGGTTATTCATTTAAATCGAGAATAATGGTTGTTCTATTTATATGAGTAATATCTTTTATGGTCATGCACCCTTGAGGAATGGTCTATTTTGGTGAATCTCGATAGTAGTGATACACATATTCATAATGTTGAAACCAAAAGATGCAGAGTTGATAATGATAGTGCAACTTATTTGTGGCAATTGCCGTTTAGGTCATATCGGTGTAAAGCGCATGAAGAAACTCCATCTTGATGGACTTTTGGAGTCACTTGATTATGAATCACTTGGCACTTGCGAACCGTGCCTCATGGGCAAGATGACTAGAACACCGTTCTCGGTACTATGGAGAGAGCAACAGATTTGTTGGAAATCATACATACTGAGATGTATGTGGTCCGATGAATATTGAGGCTCGTGGCGGATATCGTTATTTTCTCACCTTCACAGATGACTTAAGCAGATATGGGTATATCTACTTAATGAAACATAAGTCTGAAACGTTTGAAAAGTTCAAAGAATTTCAGAGTGAAGTTGAAAATCATCGTAACAAGAAAATTAAGTTTCTACGATCCGATCGTGGAGGTGAATATTTGAGTTACGAGTTTGGTCTACATTTGAAACAATGCGGAATAGTTTAGCAACTCACGCCACCCGAACACCACAGCGTAATGGTGTGTCCGAACGTCGTGAATCGTGCTTTACTAGATATGGTACGATCTATGATGTCTCTTACAGATTTACCGCTATCGTTTTGGGGTTATGCTCTAGAGACAGCCGCATTCACACTGAATAGAACACCGTCGAAATCCGTTGAGGCGACACCTTATGAACTGTGGTTTAGCAAGAAACCAAAGTTGTCGTTTCTTAAAGTTTGGGGATGCGATGCTTATGTGAAAAAGCTTCAACTGATAAGCTCGAACCCAAATCGAGAAATGTGTCTTCATAGGATACCCAAAGGAGACAGTTGGGTACACCTTCTATCACAGATCCGAAGGCAAGACATTCGTTGCTAAGAATGGATCCTTTCTAGAGAAGGAGTTTCTCTCGAAAGAAGTGAGTGGGAGGAAAGTGGAACTTGATGAGGTAATAGTACCTTCTCCCTTACTTGAAAGTAGTTCGTCACAGAAACCAGTTTCTGAGACACCTACACCAAGTAGTGAGGAAGTTGATGATGTTGATCATGAAACTTCAGATCAAGTTACCGCAGAACCTCGTAGATCAACCGAGTAAGATCCGCACTGAGTGGTACGGCAATCCTGTTCGGAAGTCATGCTACTAGATCATGATGAACCTACGAACTATGAAGAAGCGATGGTGAGCCCAGATTCCATAAAATGGCTTGAGGCCATGAAATCTGAGATGAGATCCATGTATGAAAACAAAGTGTGGACTTTGGTTGACTTGCCCGAGGGTAGGCAAGCAATAGAAAACAAGTGGATCTTCAAGAAGAAGACTGACGCCGGCGGTAATGTTACTGTCTACAAAGCTCGACTTGTCGCAAAGGGTTTTCGACAAGTTCAAGGGATTGACTACGATGAGACCTTCTCACCCGTAGCGATGCTTAAGTCCGTCCGAATCATGTTAGCAATTGCGCATTTTATGATTATGAAATTTGGCAAATGGATGTAAAGACTGCATTCTGAATGGATTTACGGAAGAAGAGTTGTATATGATGCAACCGAAGGTTTTATCGATCCAAAGGAGCTAACAAAGTGTGCAAGCTCCAGCGATCCATATATGGACTGGTGCAAGCATCTCGGAGTTGGAATAAACGCTTTGATAGTGTGATCAAAGCATTTGGGTTTGTCTGAGACTTTTGGAGAAGCTTGTATTTACAAGAAAGTGAGTGGGAGCTCAGAGCATTTACGATCTTATATGTGGATGACATATTGCTGATCGGAAATGATATAGAATTTCTGGATAGCATAAAGGGATACTTGAATAAGAGTTTTTCAATGAAAGACCTCGGTGAAGCTGCTTACATATTGGGCATCAAGATCTATAGAGATAGATCAAGACGCTTAATTGACTTTCACAAAGCACATACCTTGACAAAGTTTTGAAGAAGTTCAAAATGGATCAAGCAAAGAAAGGGTTCTTGCACGTGTTACAAGGTGTGAAGTTGAGTCGACTCAATGCCCGACCACTGCAGAAGATAGAGAGAAGATGAAAGATGTTCCTATGCTTCAGCCATAGGCTCTATCATGTATGCAATCTTGTGTACCGGACTGATGTGTGCCTTGCTATAAGCCTAGCAGGAGGTACCAAAGTAATCCAGAGTGGATCATTGGACAGCGGTCAAGAACATCTGAAATACCGAAAAGGACTAAGGATATGTTTCTCGATATGGAGGTGACAAAGAGCTCATCGTGAACGGTTACGTTGATGCAAGCTTTGACACTGATCCGGACGATTCTAAATCGCAGACCGGATACGTATTTACACTAAACGGAGGAGCTGTCAGTTGGTGCAGTTCTAAACAAAGCGTCGTAGCGGGATCTACATGTGAAGCGGAATACATAGCAGCTCGGAAGCAGCTAATGAAGGAGTGCGGATGAAGGAGTTCATATCCGATCTAGGTGTCATACCTAGTGCATCGGGTCCAATGAAAAACTTCTGTGACAATACTGGAGCAATAGCCTTAGCAAAGGAATCCAGATTTCACAAGAGGACCAAACACATCAAAAGACGCTTCAATTCCATCCGGGACTTAGTCCGATGGAGACATAGAGATTTGCAAGATACATACGGATCTGAATGTTGCGAGACCCATTGACTAAGCCTCTTCCACGAGCAAAACATGATCAGCACCAAGACTCCATGGGTGTTAGAATCATTACTATGTAATCTAGATTATTGACTCTAGTGCAAGTGGGAGATCAAGGAAATATGCCCTAGAGGCAATAATAAAGTTATTATTTATTTCCTTATTTCATGATAAATGTTTATCATTCATGCTAGAATTGTATTAACCGGAAACATGATACATGTGTGAATGCATAGACAAAACAAGATGTCACTAGTATGCCTCTACTAGACTAGCTTGTTAATCAAAGATGGTTATGTTTCGACCATGAACAAAGGAGTTGTTATTTGATTAACGAGGTCACATCATTAGTAGAATGATCTGATTGACATGACCCATTCCCTTAGCTTAGCACACGATCGTTTAGTATGTTGCTACTGCTTTTATCCATGACTTATACATGTTCCTGTAACTATGAGATTATGCAACTCCGTTTACGGAGGAACACTTTGGTGCTACCAAACGTCACAACGAATCGGGTGATTATAAAGGAGTACTACAGGTGTCTCCAAAGGCAGATGTTGGGTTGGCGTATTTCGAGATTAGGTTTTGTCACTCCGATAGTCGGAGAGGTATCTCTGGGCCCTCTCGGTAATGCACATCATGAAGCCTTGCAAGCACTACAACTAATGAGTTAGTTGTGAGATGATGTATTACGGAACGAGTAAAGAGACTTGCCGTAACGAGATTGAACTAGGTATTGGATACCGACGATCGAATCTCGGGCAAGTAACATACCGATGACAAAGGAACAACGTATGTTGTTATGCGGTCGACCGACAAAGATCTTCGTAGAATATGTAGGAACCAATATGGGCATCCAGGTCCCGCTGTTGGTTATTGACCGTGAATGGTTCTAGGTCATGTCTACATTGTTCTCGAACCGTAGGGTCCGCACGCTTAAGGTTTCGATGACAGTTATTATGAGTTTATGTATTTTGATGTACCGAAGGAGTTCGGAGTCCCGGATGTGATCACGGACATGACGAGGAGTCTCGGAATGGTCGAGACATAAAGATTGATATATTGGAAGCCTATGTTTGGAGTTCGGAATGGTTCCGGCTAAAACGGAATTTCTGAGTACCGGAGGTTACGGAACCCCGGGAGGTAAATGGGCCTCGGTGGGCCTTAGTGGAAAGGAGAAGGGGCAGCCCAAGGGGGCTGCGCCCCCCCCCTTCCCTAGTCCTACTAGGACTAGGAGAAGGGGCCGGCCCCCCTCTCTCTCTTTCCCCCCTCCGGGAATCCTAGTCCAACTAGGATTGGGGGGGGAATCCTACTCCCAGAGGAGTAGGACTCCTGTATGCGCCTCCTTGGCCGGCCCCCCCCCCTTGCTCCTTTATATATACGGGGCAGGGGGCACCTTGAACACACAAGTTGATCGTGAGATCGTTCCTTAGCCGTGTCGGTGCCCCTCCACCATATTCCACCTCGGTTATACTGTCGCGAAGCTTAAGCGAAGCCCTGGCCGTGAAACATCAAGATCGTCACCACGCCGTCGTCTTGTGGAACTCTCCTCGACACTCGGCTGGATCGAGTACGAGGGACGCCATCGAGCTGTACGTGTGTCAAGAACTCGGGGCGCCGAGTAACGGCGCGGGATCGGTCGGATCGCGAGGAGAACGTCGACTACTTCCTCTACGTTGTGATCGCCCGCCGGGTCTACAAGGGTATGTGGACAACACTCTCCCCTCTCGTTGCTATACATCACCATGATCTTGCGTGTGCGTAGGAAAATTTTTGAAATTACTACGTTCCCCAACACAACCAACTCACCCCCATGCACATGCAGACTCACGTCCAAATTTGTTGGAGCAGCCACTGAAATCCGGACAGAAGATTTGGGTTGGACGTTTACCATTCCGAAAGTGATGGGTGGCGTCGCCACCGTCCATCGAAGATTAGTCACCGGCGGCGAGGGCAAAATAACTCTCTCTCGAGGGAGAACTGAATAACCTGCCTCGGAGATTGTATAAACAAGAAGTGGCGAAGCTGGGTATCTATAGCCCTTGCAAGCATCCTTGTCGGTGTCAAAACCGGCGGATCTCGGGTAGGGGGTCCCGAACTGTGCGTCTAGGCGGATGGTAACAGGAGACGAGGGACAAGATGTTTTTACCCAGGTTCGGGCCCTCTCGATGGAGGTAAAACCCTACGTCCTGCTTGATTAATATTGATGATATGGGTAGTACAAGAGTGGATCTACCGCGAGATCAAGGAGGCTAAACCCTAGAAGCTAGCCTATGGTATGATTGTTGTAATGTATGTTGTCCCACGGACTAAAGCCCTCCGGTTTATATAGACACCGGAGGGGGCTAGGGAATTACAGTAGTCGGTTACAATGGTAGGAGATCTACATATCCGTATCGCCAAGCTTGCCTTCCACGCCAAGGAAAGTCCCATCCGGACACGGGACGGAGTCTTCAATCTTGTATCTTCGTAGTCTTGGAGTCCGGCGGATAATGATAGTCCGGCTGTCCGGACACCCCCTAGTCCAGGACTCCCTCAGTAGCCCCCGAACCAGGCTTCAATGACGATAAGTCAACCGCGTTTATAGTTTTCGGCGTTGCAAGGCGGGTTCTCCCTTCAAATTCCATGTATCTGCCGAACAATGTCCGGCTTCATCTTGAATACTGTGTCCCTCGGCTTCTACGCCAAATAATGGCCCTCTTCCATGCGTCGCACGAATGCGAAAAGCCAGGGTGCCTTTTACGTTTCACCCCCTAGTTGTGCGAGTCGTCCGCCTATAAAAGAGGCAAGAATCCAGATCCAAACCACACCGTCTTCCTCCCGCGAATACTTCGTTGAAGCGCCTTTGACCTAAAAATCCATTCCATCATGGACCGTCGACGCGGCTCTTCTTCTCGCGCTCCCAGCCCACCGCCGGGGAATTGGAGGAGGTGCTCTGTTTCGCACGACGAGCTAGTGAAACTCCAAACGGGGGGATTTCTCCCTCCGGCCTTCATGGTCCCAGTCCGGGCCGGACTGGTCACTTATCAAGGTGGGAGGCAAGCGGAGGCTACCCCAAGCCCCAATAAGGGGGAGCGAGTATGCTTCGTCCCCTATCTGGTAAGGGGACTCGGATTCCCAATACATCCGTTCCTCCGCGGGCTCCTGGAGTTCTAGGGACTCCAGCTCCACCACCTCACGCCCGCCTCTGTCCTGCATATCGCGGGCTACGTAGCTCTTGTGAGCTATTCACGGCATTGAGCCCCATTTTGCATTGTGGAAGAGGCTGTTTTGCCTCGCACCCGTTCTCACGAGGGTCCATATATCAAGTGGGCGCGCCGAAATATGGCGCATCGCCGGGACCGGATACCCATCCGGTACTCCCAAGAAGGCGTCCGAAGACTGGCCCTCAGAGTGGTTTTATATAGGAGACGCCCCGCTGCCGGACCCAGTCCGGATCAGCCTCCCAGAGTTTAGTGCTGCTCCCTTGAAGAAGCGCCTCAGCTGGCGCCCACGGAGCCCCCGATTGGAGGAAGACAAGAGCGTCCATTACTTGATGGGCTGGATAAGATTAATGGTCCATTCTGGCTTGACCATGATCGGAGTCATGGCGACATGCATCAGGCGGGGGGTACAACCATTGCAATACAGAGGCCACCCCATGTGGGATTTCAACGGGGAAGACGATGCCACCCGTCATGGCCGCAAAGGGCCGGATTCGACCGAGGATCTGGTGGAGATCCTGTCCAGCCTGTACAAGGGGGAGAAGGAGGACTTCCTTCGAACGAACCCTTTGAATGGGTTTTCCATGATCAACCCTAGAGGATGGGTAAGTGAACACCTTTAAGGGCTCAACCCATGCTTTTGAAGTTTAAGCTTCTTACATTATATCTTCGGCGCAGGATCTACGCCGGACTATGGAGGACATGGTGAGTCCTGCTCCGCAACCCGAGGATCCAGAAAGATCCTTGGATCCGGCCTCCGAAGAGGACCCGGACATCGAGGTGGAGCTGATCGACGGGGTGTTTCACCAGCTCAGCATAGACAATGCTTTGGTTGCCATTACGGCGGATTACCCCGGACTGTGTCCGGCTTCCCAGGTGACCGCGACCGAAGTCCGGACACCATTATCTCTCCCCTGCCATTTCTAACCTTAGCGAACGATGGTATTTTGTAGGAAGCGCTTTACGGCAGGAAGCCGAGCCTGCGGCGGCTGACCAACAGAGGCCAGCCCGGACCAGCAGGCAGAAAAGGAGTGCGGTGCGGGCGGAAACGTCGCCGCAAAGGTATAGCTCGTATTTGAATTTTCAGAGCAATGTTCTGAGGAAACGCCTGAGTGCTCATGATCTTTGTAGGAGAAAAAGCGCTCACCGGACTGCGGGCGCAGAGTTGCCGATCCAATCCACACCGGCCAGGCTCCAGCGCCCGGCCTGGAGGGGGAGGCAAGCGCAAGACGCGGGCCGGATCCTTCTCCAACGGAGGACACCGACAGACTGTCCGCCACCAAGTCTGAGGTGGAGAGCGCCATGAACCATAGGCGCCACGACAAGATTTCGTGAAGCGTGCTTTTCCCGAGGCATTGGATGCCTTTAACGAGGGGACGCGATCTCCGTGCCGCCAAGATGGTTTTACCAGAGCCACGGAGCAGTATGTGAAAGACATACGGGTAAGGGAATTTTAATGGTTGTATATACCAGTAGCCCCCGAGACTTAAAGTAGTTATGCTAACTGATTTAAGGATCATTTGAAAACGCAGGCTCTTACCGAGAAGAATGCCCGGCTGTCTCGGAGCTGCAAGATTGCAAGGCCCAACTTGAGGTCAAGACTTGCTGCCGCAGGAGGAGACGCAGAGACCCCTCCTGGTAACACATTTTTATTAATAAATATAAGCGCTATGCGGTGTGCGCGCGAGTCTAATAATGACATTGCAGGTGCCGCCGGACAAGATCTGGACATGCAAGCATTGCTACGCCAGCTAAAAGCCGGCGAGAGTGTGCTGAATAGGGTTCAGCAGGAAAGGAACAAACTCCAGGATGCCAACGCCAAGCTCGGAGAAGAGCTGAAAGGCGCTCGGGCCGAGCTGTCCGGCTCCGTTAAGGAGAATCAGCGGCTTCGTCGCGGCATTTATAGTAAGTGCTTGAGCGAACTCTTTTGAAAAGAAGAGTTCGGCGAGGAAGTATATTGACATGATATGTCTTGTAGGTATACTCACAGGTCGTCCTGCAGAGGAGATGCCCATATCAACGGGTGATCAACTTCCCGAACTGTTGCAGCTACTCGAATGAGTTCGGCAGGCAATGAGCGGCGTCGTTCAGGCTTTATGGCCAGCCCTCACCCTACCCGAGGGCCTTGGGGAGCTTGCGGAGAAACTGTAGGGAGGCGGCAGCGCTTCCGTTTGTGGAAGATTTCTGCTTGCCGTAAAGGTGCCAGGGAGGCTTGGGCCATGGTGAAGACGCGGTACAAGAAGGCGGATCCCTACCACATGGCCAAAGTTGGACCGGTGGGGCCTGATGGGAAGGAGATCCCTATGAGTTTAGTATACAGCCAAGTAGAGTTGGCTGCTAAATTTTCCCAACGGGACTGTAAATTAGACAGCCTGTTAGACGGGGTTGAGGAGGAATACAATCAGTAAATTTGACAATGTATGTTATCCTTTAAAGTGACATGTGAAATGCCTTCTAGCCGGATTGTAGATCGTTTGTCTTTGCCGACCTTTTCGCTTCAACCTCGGGACCCTAGAGTCCGGAGTGTGTCCGAATACCTTTTTGGTTAAGAAACAACCGTGGTATGCATGGAGACCAAAGCGTAGGGGTCATTAGTGCTTTATCGCATAAGTGCCCAACTAGTTATGTTATATTACATGGTTAGTAAGAAACATCTTCCAGGAGAATAGTTCCGTTAAGGGTTCCTTTCTCGGGAGGCATGCCCTAAAGTGCATGTCCGGACTGCAAAGAAAGATAAAACATCCGGGGCAGATAGATAAATAGGTAAAAGTCATCTTTTAAGTCACCGATCGAATATTCCCTTAAGAATGCTAGCTTTAGGCTTCACCTACCGAGGTACACATCCGGCTGACCCGGCAAGAATAATCGCAGAGGTGCTCCCTTTACCTCCTAGCCGAACAATCGGGAACGTAGGGGTAAGCACAGGAGCCAGGCAACCCAGCTTGGCCACTTAAGTCATATCGATGCATATAATGGCGAGTAAAAGGTACATGTGGAAGCGTGACACATGTGCTGGGTATGAAACCCGTTTTGTTGAGCTTCTGTAAAAGAAGCCCCCGGGAATAATGAGTGGGGATGGCACATCATGCGTATGCAAATAATGCGAAAATAGGCCCGTAAGGGATTTTAAATAAAAAGGCATAAAAAGAGAAATGAAAGACAGCCGAAGTGTAAAAATTTGGACGGGGGAAGGGGACGAACTCTTAGTCCGGCGCTAGGCATAGAATCGTCGGAGGCGGGCTGCGTTCCATGGGTTCGGCTCGAGTCGGTTATCCGACGCATTTCGTAGACGATATGCTCCGCCGGTCAGGACTTGATCGATAATGAAAGGGCCCTCCCATTTGGGCTTGAGCTTGTCCTTTTTCTTGTTCGGCAGGCGTAGAACTAGTTCACCAACGTTGTAAGTCTTGGCCCGTACTTTCGCTCTCGATATCTTCGGCCTGCTGCGATAAAGTGCGGAACGAGCCTTCGCGACGCCATGTTCTTCCTCCAATGTGTCCAGCTGTCCTGCCGATCAAGCTCGGCCTCTCTTTCCTCATACATGCGCACTCGAGGTGAGTCATGAATAATGTCACAGGCAAGACGCCTCTGCGCCAGATACCATAAAAATGGTGTGAATCCGTAGTACGGTTAGGCGTTGTCCGCAGCCCCTGCATCACGGAGTCGAGCTCCTCGACCCATTGTGTGTCGGATTTAGTAAGTGACCTCACTAGTCCGGGTTTAATGCCGCCATAATTAGACCATTTGCTCGCTCCACTTGACCGCTGGTTTGAGGGTGATAAACTGAAGCGTAGTCGAGCTTGATGCCCATGTTTTTGCACCATGTCTTAACCTCCTCGGCTGTGAAGTTCGTGCCGTTGTCGGTGATGATCTTTGTGGGGACTCCGAACGTGTACTACCCCGGATATAAAGTCTATCACTGGTCCGGACTCTGCCGTTTTGACCGGCTTGGCCTCTATCCATTTGGTGAATTTATCCACCATGACCAATAGGTACCTTTGCTTGTGGGTTCCCTTTAAGGGGTCCAACCATATCAAGCCCCTGCACGCGAACGGCGGGTAATGGGTATGGTTTTGAGGCGGTGGGTGGCATATGGCTCGATTAGCAAAGAGCGACAACCAACGATCGCTGGACTAAGTCCGCGTTCGCCCGGCCGTCGGCCAATAAAATCTTGTATGGAATGCCTTTCCTACAAGGGCCCAGCTGCTGCGTGGTGTCCGCCTAGTCCGCATGAATTTCAGCCGGGAGGGTTCGCCTTCCTCTTCGGAGATACACCTCTGAAGGACTCGGTTGTACTTTTCTTATAAAGTTCTCCTCATGGACCTTGTAGGCTTTCGATCGCCGGACTATGCAGCGGGCCTCGTTTTGGTCTTCGGGAAGTTCCTGCCTAAGTAAGTAGGCTAGGAAAGGTTCTGTCCTCGCGGCGATTACTGCCATTATGACGTGGGCTGAAGGTGTTATGTCATCTGCTGAATCACCGATTGGTGCGGTTTTTTCCGGTTTGTCACTACCGGGCTCCTCTTCCCATAGTACGGATGGCTTGAAGAGCCGTTCTAGGAAGATATTTGGAGGGACAACATCACATTTCGCACCGATGCGTGCCAGTACGTCGGCCGCTTGGTTATTATCTCGGGCTATGTGATGGAATTCAAGTCCTTCAAACCGAGCTGACATTTTTAGGACAGCGTTGCGATATGCTGCCATTTCCGGATCCTTGGCGTCAAAGTCTCCATTTATCTGGGATATTGCAAGGTTTGAATCCCCGCGCACCTCTAGGCGTTGAATGCCCATGGAGACGGCCATCCGGAGACCATGTAACAGGGCCTCGTATTCGGCTGCATTGTTGGAGTCCGTGTACATTATTTGAAGTACATGCTGGACTGTATCTTCGGTTGGGGACGTCTATACGACGCCAGCCCCCAGTCCGGCCAACATTTTGGAGCCGTCGAAATGCATAGTCCAGTTGGAGTATGCGCCGTACTCTTTAGGGAGTTCGGCTTCGGTCCATTCGGCGACGAAGTCAGCCAAAACTTGTGACTTTATAGCTCGCCGAGTTTTGTAAGTTATATCGAATGGTAAGAGCTCAATGGCCCATTTTGCAATCCTGCCCATTGCGTCGCGGTTATTTATAATGTCATTGAGTGGTACTTCAGAGGCCACTGTTATCGAGCACTCTTGAAAGTAGCGTCGGAGCTTCCGGGACGCCATGAACACCGCGTATGCTATCTTCTGATAGTGCGGGTAACGGGATTTGCAGGGGTTATCGGTGGATACATAATACACTGGTTTTGAAGAGGGAATTTATGCCCTTACATGCGCTCGCTCGACGACGAGTACCGCGCTTACAACTTGATGTGTTGCCGCGATGTATAACAACATTGGTTCGCCCAGAGTGGGCGCAGCCAGGACCGGATTTGTTGCCAATATGGCCTTTATTTCTTCGAGTCCGGCAGTGGCAGCATCCGTCCACACAAAGTGTTCAGTGCGCCTGAGTAAGCGATAGAGAGGCAACGCCTTTTCTCCTAGACGGGAGATAAAGCGGCTTAAGGCTGCCACGCATCCTGTTAGTTTTTGTATTTGTTTGAGGTCTTTTGGAATATCCAACTGTGACAGAGCTCGGATCTTAGCCGGGTTTGCTCCAATTCCTCTACCAGATACAATGAAGCACCGAAAACGCATTTTTCTGGATTCAGCTTGATGTCATATGCTCTGAGGTTGTCGAATGTGAGCCTCAAATTGTCTACTAGAGTTTCGACGTGTTTTGTTTTGACGACTACGTCGTCTACGTATGCCTCGACTGTTTTGCCGATCTGGGCGGCCAGACATGTTTGAATCATGCGCTGATATGTTGCGCCGGCATTTTTAAGTCCGAAGGGCATCGTGTTGAAGCAGAATGGTCCATATGGAGTGATGAATGCCGTTGCGGCTTGGTCTGCTTCTGCCATCTTGATTTGATGATAGCCAGAGTATGCGTCCAGGAAGCACAACGAATCGTGCCCTGCGGTAGCATCGATAATTTGGTCGATGCGGGGGAGAGGGAAGGGATCCTTTGGGCAAGCTTTATTGAGGTCTTTAAAATCGATACAGAGGCGCCAGGATTTATCCTTCTTTGGTACCATCACCAGATTTGCTAGCCAGTCCGGATGTTTGATATCTCTAATGAATCCGGCTTCCAATAGTTTGGCTAGCTCTTCTCCCATTGCCTGTCTTTTGGGTTCGGAAAATCATTGAAGAGCCTGTTTGGTAGCTTAAATCCTTTAGGATGTTTAGGCTGTGTTTCGCCAACTGCGTGGGATTCCGGAATATCCGAAGGATGCCAAAGCGAAGATGTCCTAATTTTCCCGAAGGAATTCACGCAAAGCTTGGCGCCTACCGGGGTTCAATTGTGCCCGATGGAGGCCGTCTTTGTTGGGTCCGTTGGATGGACCTGGAATTTTATTATTTCATCTGCTGGTTTGAAGGAGGTGGACTTGGATCTTTTATCGAGTATCACATCGCCCCTGTTCACCGAGAGCGCAAAGCATGGTGAGTTCCTCTCGCCGCTAAGGCTTGGATAGTGCCTCGAGGGCTAGTGCAGCTGTCTTATTTTCGCGCGGAGTGCTATGTCCGGATCACTAGCGAGGGTGATTATTCCGCCAGGCCCAGGCATTTTGAGCTTCATGTACCCGTAATGAGGTACTGCTTGAAAAATTATGAACGCCTCCCGTCCTAATATAGCGTGATAACTGCTGTTGAACGGGGCCACTTGGAACATGACTTCTTCGGATCTGTAATTGTCTGGCGAGCCGAACACCACATTGAGTATGATTTGTCCGGTGCAGCATGCCTCCCGGCTAGGGATTATTCCTCTGAAGGTTGTTCTGCTTCGCTCAATACGGCTCCAATCGATTTCCATTTTTCGCAGAGTTTCCTCGTAAATGAGGTTTAGTTCGCTGCCGCCATCCATGAGGACTTTTGTCAGTCGAAAGCCGTCCACTATGGGACTAAGTACCGGCAGTTGGTGCTCGCTGTTCGGAATTTAGGCTCGTCGCTGGCGTTGAAGGTAATAGCTGTGTCGCTCCATGGATTTGCTGTTGCTACTTGGTAGACTTCGGTGAGTCCTTGGATTGTTCGCTTTCGCATATTTTTTGATGCGAAGGTCTCGAAGACTGTTGATACCGTACTGGTATTGTTGGAGTGGTTTCCCGAAGCTAGAAGCTCCTCGCCACTTTTGGCCACCTGCCGTAATATCCAACATGCTCGAAGGCTATGTGTTGGGACGGCTCCCTCTGTACTATGAAGCTTACATGGTCCATTGAGCCATCCCTCCAGTATGGTTCCGTTTCCCTTATTGGGTTTTTGTTTTTTCGTTTTTGCATCTGGGGCCTGAGTGTAAGGTGCCCTTTTGCTGCGGACTGCGTTTGGGGCCGGGTTATCCCAAAATTGATTTTCGGTTTTCCGGAAACTCTCCATTGCACAGTACTTTCGTACTATGGATGCCAGATCGGTGAAGCGCGTAATTCTGCGATGATCAATGGCGTTTAGTATTCCCTTGTCCGTGCAGTTATTGCAGAAGATTGAGATTGCGTTTTCCTCTCGGCAGTCCTTTATCCTGTCCATAACCAGGAGGAATCTGGCCCAGTAGTGATGTACAGTTTCAGCGGGCTCTTGCCGTATTAGAGATAGATCGCATATGTCTGGGCTGGTGGGTGGACTAAAATCCGGATCCCTGCCCGTCTTGGGGCTCAAAGGCCGAGGGGTTTATGAATTTGGAAGCTTGGTTTTCTGGACACAATCCAGCGAGTCCAGAGTGATGCATGATTTTAAGTTCAATGCTCGCTCAAACTCCGTCCCTCCGCGGGAATCCGGCATGGAGGGTTCGGAAATCCGGACATGAATAGTTTTCAATACAGCAAAGAGTTGTCAGATTGCTCTTCTACCATCGCGACGTGGTGGGTGGCACGGGAGAGTTAATCTCGCCAGATCAGTTTTAAGCCCAATCTGGTTGTAGTCTCAGAGCGACTCCCGAGTAGCGATGCGATCCAAGAGCTCGTTAACAGACGAGAGCTCTATTGGATCCAACTGTTCGACAGCTTTAGGGCTGACACGAAGATTCCTTCCGACGACTTGAGAAGTCATCGTCGAAGTGGCGGCCGGACAGGCGGTCATAAGAAAACCACCAAGCCGGATAGTTTGGTCGGCGGCCAAGGCTCCTTCGGCAAAAACACCGTCTTTGAAGACGGGTGGAGGCATCCGCTCTATTGGTGACGACACAGAGGAACTCTCAATGAAAGCACCAATGTCGGTGTCAAAACCGCGGATCTCGGTAGGGGTCCCGAACTGTGCGTCTAGACGGATGGTAACAGGAGACGAGGGACACGATGTTTTACCTGTGTTCGGGCCCTCTCGATGGAGGTAAAACCCACGCCCCGCTTGATTAATATTGATGATATGGGTAGTACAAGAGTGGATCTACCACGAGATCAAGGAGGCTAAACCCTAGAAGCTAGCCTATGGTATGATTGTTGTAATGTATGTTGTCCTACGGACTAAAGCCCTCCGGTTTATATAGACACCGGAGAGGGCTAGGGTTACACAGAGTCGGTTACAATGGTAGGAGATCTACATATCCGTATCGCCAAGCTTGCCTTCCACGCCAAGGAAAGTCCCATTCGGACACGGGACGGAGTCTTCAATCTTGTATCTTCGTAGTCTTGGAGTCCGGCGGATAATGATAGTCCGGCTGTCCGGACACCCCCTAGTCCAAGACTCCCTCAATCCTACTGTTGGAAGGTGGCAAAAGAATTCTTCTTTGTTGACACAGAACCCGAACACAGAGAAGACTTGGTAGGTGGCTTGTGCATTGCAATCATGCCGAGAGAAGCACGCCTTTTAGAAGGACTGACTAAAATCAACTCAGCATCACACTCTTTCTTCCAAATAACAAACTCACGTTTCCCATTAGGGCCACCATTACCCCATAGATGGAAAAAGCATTTGAAATGCGGACACGCAAAAGATCACAACTGCAGAATAAGGAGGCCAACTCGTTTGCAAGAGACAATAAATGAGAATAACTTGTCCTTAATGAGCTGAACCGACTAATCAATTGCTGATCCTCCAATTGCTGATTCCAATGCCGCCGCCACCGAATCTTCATTAAGGCGAAAATCATGCCCGCTGAAGGACACGACCATGATGAAACGGCCCATGTCTTCCATGGGCTGGATGCATTTCCCACAAGATATAAAAACCTCCTCTACAAAAGCCACTCCTTTGGAAAAATCCAGATCCAAAGTTGATCCACCACGAGAACCCTTGTGAGATGGGTATAGGGGATAGATCTGAGGACACCGGAGAAGATGGGTGGAGAAGGAACAAGATTCACTGGTTGGAGAGGGAGATCGCCAGAGAGCCTAGGGCACGGGTGGGAGGAGGGGTGGGAGCCATTCCAGCGATTTGCATAGTAGTTGAACCCCAAGGTGCGCTTACGAGTCGGTCATCAACACTCGCTGTTTCGGCCGATTTTGGCCCGTTTCTTAGACTATTACTCACTGTTTTGGGGTCTCAGAGTGATCTCCACGATTGAGAACCCAGGGGTGCGTTTACGTGTCGCTCATCAACACTCGCGATTTTGGTCAATTTTGACCCGTTTCGTGGACTATTACTCACCGTTTTGGGGTCCCAAAGCGATTTCCATGGTTGTCGAACCCCAAGGTGTGCTTATGTGTTGGTCGTCAGGACTCGCAGTTTGGGCCGATTCTGGCCCGTTTCTTGGACTATTACTCAGTTTTGGGGTCCCGAAGTGATTTCCATGATTGACGAACCCGAGGGTCCATTTACGTGTCTGTCATCAACACTCACAATTTTGGTTAATTCTAGTCTGTTTCGGGGACTATTACTCACTGTTTCCCATATAGATTTCCACGATTGACGATCACCGGGGTGTGTTTACGTGTCCGTCGTCAACACTCACAGTTTTGGCCATTGCTGACCCGTTTCATGGACTATTACTCACCGTCTTGGGGTCCCGAAGCGATTTCCATAGTTGTTGAACCCCAAGGTGCACTTACGCGTCGGTCATCAACAGTCGCGGTTTTTGTCGATTCTGACCCGCTTCGTGGACTATTACTCACCATTTTGGGGTCCCAAATCGATTTTCATGGTTGTCGAACCCCAAGGTGTGCTTACGTGTTGGTCGTCAAGACTCACAGTTTGGGCCAATTCTGGCATGTTTGTTGGACTATTACTCAGTTTTGAGGTCCCGAAATGATTTCCATGATTGACGAACCCGAGGGTGCGTTTACGTGTCGGTCATCAACATTCACAATTTTGGCCAATTCTGGTCCGTTTCGTGGACTATTACTCACTGTTTTGGGGTCCCAGAGCGATTTCCACGATTGACAATCCCGGGGGTGTGTTTACGTCTCCGTCCTCAACACTCACAGTTTTGGCCAATTCTGACCCGTTTTGTGGACTATTACTCGCCGTTTTGGGGTCCCGAAGCGATTCCCATAGTTGTTAAACCCTAAGTTGCGCTTACGTGTCGGTCATCAACACTCACAGTTTTGGCCGATTCTGGCCCGTTTCGTGGTCTATTACTCACCGGTTTGGAGTCCCGAAGAGATTTCCATGATTGACGATCCCAGGGTGGGTTTACGCGTCCGTCGTCAACACTCACAGTTTTGGCCAACTCTGACCCGTTTCATGGACTATTACTCACAGGTTTGTGGTCCCGAAGCGATTTCCATAGTCGTTGAACACCAAGGTGCGCTTATATGTCGGTCATCAACACTCGTAGTTTTGGCTGATTCTGGCCCGTTTCGTGGACTATTACTCACTATTTTGGGGTCCCAGAGTTATTTCCACGATTGACGAACCCCGGGGTGCGTTTACGTGTCGTTCATCAACACTCGCGATTTTTGTCGATTCTGACCCGTTTCGTGGACTATTACTCACAGTTTTGGGGTCCCAAAGCGATTTCCACGGTTGTCGAACCCCAAGGTGTGCTTACATGTTGGTAGTCAAGACTCGCAGTTTGGGCCGATTCTAGCCCGTTTCTTGGATTGTTACTTTGTTTTGGGGTCCCAAAGTGATTTCTACGGTTGACGAACCCCGAGGTGCGTTTATATGTTGGTCATCACACTCACAATTTGGGCCATTTCTAGTTCGTTTCATGGACTATTACTCACCGTTTTAGGGTCCTAGAGCGATTTCCATGATTGTCGAACCCCAGGGTGCGTTTACGTGTCCGTCGTCAATACTCACAGTTTTGGCCAATTCTGATCTGTTTCGTGGACTATTACTCACAGTTTTGGGGTCCCGAATCGATTTCCATTATTGTTGAACCCCAAGGTGTGCTTACGTGTCGGTCATCAACACTCACAGTTTTGGCAAATTCTGGCCCGTTTCGTGGACTATTAGTCACTGTTTTGGGGTCCCGGAGTGATTTCCACGAGTGACGAACCTCGGGGTGCGTTTACGTGTCGGTCATCAACACTCGCGGTTTTTGTCGATTCTGACCCGTTTCATGGACTATTAGTCCCCGTTTGGGGTCCCAAAGCAATTTCCATGGTTGTCGAACCCCGAGGTATGCTTACGTGTTGGTCGTCAAGACTCGCAGTTTGTGCCGATTCTGGCATTTTTCTTGGACTATTACTTAGTTTTGGGGTCCGAAGTGAATTCCTTGATTGACAAACCCAGGGGTGCGTTTACGTGCCAGTCATCAGCACTCACAGTTTTGGCCAATTTTGGTCCGTTTCATGGACTATTACTCATTGTTTTGGGGTCCCAGAGGGAATTACACGATTGACAATCCACGGGGTGCGTTTACGTGTTCGTCCTCAACACTCACAGTTTTGGCCAATTATGACCCGTTTCGTGGACTATTACCCTTTGTTTTGGGGTCCCGAAGCGATTTCCATAATTGTTGCACCCCAAGTTGCGCTTACGTGTCGGTCATCAACACTCATAGTTTTGGCCGATTCTGGCCCGTTTCGTGGACTATTACTCACTGTTTTGGGGTCCCGGAGCGATTTTCCACAATCTACGATCCACGAGGTGCGTTTATGTGTTCATCGTCAACACTCGTAGTTTTGGCCAATTTTGACCCGTTTCGTGGATTATTACTCGCCGTTTTGGGGTCCCGAAGAGATTTACATAGTTGTTGAAATCCAAGGTGCGCTTACGTGTTAGTCATCAACACTCATAGTTTCAGTTGATTCTGGCCTGTTTCGTGGACTCCTCACTGTTTTGGGGTCCCAGAGTGATTTCCAAGAATGAGGAACCCCGAGGTGCGTTTACGTGTCGGTTATCAACACTCACGGTTTTGGTCGATTTTGAGTCGTTTCGTGGACTATTACTCACAGTTTTGGGGTCCCAAAGCAATTTCCATGGTTGTTGAACCCCATGGTGTGCTTACGTGCTGGTCGTCAAGACTCGCAGTTTGGGCCAATTCTAGCCCGTTTCTTCGACTATTACTCAGTTTTGGGGTCCCATAGTGATTTCCACAATTGACGAACCAGGGGGTGCGTTTACGTGTCTGTCATCAACACTCACAATTTTTGATAATTCTAGTCTGTTTCGTGGACTATTACTCACTGTTTTCCCATAGAGATTTCCGCGATTGATGATCCCAAGGGTGCGTTTACGTGTCCGTCGTCAACACTCACAGTTTTGGCCAATGCTGACCCGTTTTGTGGACTATTACTCACCGTATTGGGGTCCCGAAGCGATTTCCATAGTTGTTGAACCCCAAGGTGCGCTTACGTGTCGGTCATTGTCGGTGTCAAAACCGGCGGATCTCGGGTAGGGGGTCCCGAACTGTGCGTCTAGGCGGATGGTAACAGGAGACAAGGGACACGATGTTTTACCTGTGTTGGGCCCTCTTGATGGAGGTAAAACCCCCACGCCCCGCTTGATTAATATTGATGATATGGGTAGTACAAGAGTGGATCTATCACGAGATCAAGGAGGCTAAACCCTAAAGCTAGCCTATGGTATGATTGTTATGATGTATGTTGTGTCCTACGGACTAAAGCCCTCCGGTTTATATAGACACCGAAGAAGGCTAGGGTTACACAAAGTCGGTTACAATGGTAGGAGATCCACATATCCGTATTGCCAAGCATGCCTTCCATGCCAAGGAAAGTCCCATCCGGACACGGGACGGAGTCTTCAATCTTGTATCTTCGTAGTCTTGGAGTCCGCGGACGATGATAGTCCGCTGTCCGGACACCCCTAGTCCAGACTCCTCAAGAGCCCCGAACCAGGCTTCAATGACGATAAGTCCGGCGCGCATAATGTTCGGCATTGCAAGGCGGGTTCCTCCCTTGAATAATCCAGAGAAGATCATGAACACCAGGATAGTGTCCGGCTCTGCAAAATAAATTCCACATTTCCATCGTAGAGAGAATAAAATGTACACAAGTCCAATCTGCTGACGTATTATGTGGCATGACATCACACCGCTACCAGGCTTTTACTTGAATCGTTTTTTATTATACCACCTCAGCACGTTTAGCGAAGCGGTTTCCTTGGCACGTCTTGTCGAAGCAGAGATCGTGTTCCCCTTATTCCGGGATTCTCATCAATACGGACGTGGGTAACCCAACCGTGCCCGTCGCCACGCCTCCTCTATCGAAGGTGAATCCCGAATGGTCACGGAGACGGCTCTTGGTATTTTCCCCCCTTTATAAGGGGACCAAAGCTCGTTTCTTTTTCTCAATCTTCCATCGAATCCTCTCCTTGCTCCAAGTTCCAACACGCAGAGCCCCAGATTCGAGCGCTTCGGATCTTCAACAATGTCCGGCTCCGACCTTCAGGGCCGGTGGAATTGACGGAGGAGGACGTGTTAAAGCTGCGTGAGGCCAAGTACCTGTCCTACGAGATTTCGCACAGGTTGCTCGCCCGAGGGCAGGCCGTACCCACTCCCGAGCCCGGTGAGTACGTCATCTTCGTATCCCACCTCCGTCGGGGTTTAGGCTTCTCGACGGACCCCTTCGTGAGAGGGCTCATGTTCTACTACGGGCTGGATTTTCACGACTTGGCTCGGAGTCCATCCTCCATATTTCGCATTCATTATTGTCGTGAAGCCTTCCTCGCGTCACCCCCCACTTCGCCTATGGTGAAGACCTTCAATGTGGAGCCAAGATGATCGGGGCGCTAAGCGGAGGCGGCGAGGCGGCCATAGCAGGAGGGCCGATGCCCCGGGGCCCGAGGGCTCCTTCCAAGAGGAGCTCGGCTTGTGGCAGCAGGAGTGGTTCCATGTCACCACTCCGAAGGGCAGCAAGCAAAAGCCGCCGCCTTCATTCCGCCCGGGACCTCCACGCCGATTGATGTCGTGGGTCAACCAAGGGATCAATTGGGGGCCGTCCGAAGACGTGCCCTTATTGCAGGGCCGGATTCGAGACCTCCAAGCGAGGGAGATCAATCTGGTTGTGGTGATGCAGGTCATGCTAATCAGGCGTCTTCTGCCCTGCAAACGCCGTCCTCTCCGGTTATGGGAGTTCAATCCGGAGGGGCCGCGAATTCTCCAACACTTCATGGGTATGACGCCCGTGGAGATGTACAAGTTGTTCTTCGGACCGCAGGCGGCATGTCCGGAATTGACCGAGGACGCAGGCCTAAGCTGCAATCGCCCGGATACACAGGTAAGTAGCTCAGAGTCCGGAGGGGCCGGAGAGTTCGGCGCCCACTAGTATCCGGCCGGGGGAGCTGAAGAATCTGCTTGAGAGGGCGTCCATCTCAGAAGATCACCGTGCTTTGATGCGTATGGTGATTGAAGGATTTAAATCCGCCGAAAGCGGATTGTATAATGCCGCCGAGTTTACTGACGGGATTTGAGGTACGCAAGAACGACACACCTTTTTGACAGTTCGGCACATAGAAGTGCGCCCTGTATAGATAGTAGCCCCTGAGACTCGGTAGGTTGTCGAAAGCGACAGCGTGCCGAGGATCAAAATCTCAAGTAATGAATGCCGCCGTTCCTATGCAGGTGGCGGATAGTCCGAGGGCTAGCCGGACTAGTGGAGTTGCCGAGTTAATGCGGCAACTTGACGTGGCGGATGCGGACATCGCGCTTGTCAACCGGTGACTTGACGAGTCGCAAGGTAAATGAATTCTCCACAGTCATTTATTTAAGGGAGTCAAAGCCCGCCTCTGATAATGCATATGCTGTGATACGGACGGTGCTGCTGCTGTGGAGAGCCTTCGGGCCGAACTTGCTCAAGCTAAGGAGCAAGCCCGAAGGAGTGATGCGGCTGCCTTGAGGGCGGCCGAGGAGTTGGAAGCCGAAAAGGCTGCACACTGCCTAAGCAGGGAAAAGATGGCCGAATTGGCCGTGAAATTGAAGGACGCTGGCGACCGCAATGAGGCTCTTGAAAAGGAGCGCCTATCGGAGCGGGAAGACCTGGGAAAGGCCACCGCTGAAGCCAAGGATGCCCGTTCTGCGATGCGGGCTATGAAGGAGGAGCTGCGCCAGGCCGGAGATATTGTGGCTGGCAGGCCTTTTCTGCTGCGTCGCCGGTTTATGGATCCAAAGTATGCCCAACTTGGCCAGCTGTGGGGTCCGGAGGATCCATATATGGACTTAGCGGCAAGTGCGGCTGATGTCGTTGTACACTTCCGGAGCCAGAAGGATCACAAGACGGAAGAGCTATTTTGGTCTCAATTCCATAGTCCGGACCGTTCACTTCCGTTGACCGATCGGTTGGCCGAATGGGCTGAGCTAAACAGGTTGTCCGGACTTGCCATGACTGATATTGTGGCTCATGTCTGGCCAGAGAGGCCCAAGGCGACGAGCTATTTCGGCTTATTGCAGCAATTTCTTGGAGCGGTGCCGCACATCAAGGAGATGAAGCGGTCGGCCTGCATAGAAGGCACGCGGACAGCCCTTGCCCGTGTGAAGACACGTTGGACAGAGATGGATGCCACCGCTATTGCGGCCCAGGGTTCGGACGAAAGCCGATTACCCGCCGAGCACTATTTTGGGGAAGTTATGCGTGGCGCTCGTGTAATAGAGTCGCAGTGCTCAAAAAATGTCACGTTCAAGTGAACGTTTTATCTTGTAAGACAATGATTATGATGTAAGCTTTTTATACTTGTGCGTTCCAAGTATTAAAATATCTCCTATGCGGCCGTTTATGTATACATTTGTATAACCTGAAAGATTGCAGTCTTCGGCTTCAGCCCCCACGCACAAGGTGCGGGGGTGTTCGCAAAAATAGCGCGTTTTACACTTAATCCGGACGCCTCGGTCCTGTTAAGGAGGTGGTAGCGAGCTAACGAGGAAACCGAACTATGATGTTTTATCACTTTCACTTAGCTGGAGTTCGACGGTGGGGCTACGATATAGCCCCTTGGGGCACCGCTTCTCCGAATTCGGGCGCGTGTGTGCCTGACCGAAACGGTCCTTCACAAAGCGGGAATTCTAAACATTCGGTAGTCGATCGAGTGGTTGACAGTCTCTCGCAGTATCATGACGATCAGTTTTGGCTTTCATCGAGGTGCTCGCCAAATTAACGGGGCACAATCGCAGAGTTCTCCTGGTGCGCGTTAGCCGATGACACGGAACATAAGGCAGCAAAACACAGGAGCCGGGCAAACCCAACATTTGACCAAAGACATGATTCGGAGCTGATGCATATAAGGCCTAACTCGAGACACCGAACACTCCCTAAGGTGTTCGGTCTTTATGGTAATGGGCAGAACGATGCCCTAAGCCCCTAGTGTCCAGGTACGAGCATGGTCCTCTGACGCGGCCGATGCCAAAACGTCAGGCTCCACTTTGGTTATAATAAGAAACCAAGGGATTATAACAACAAGAGACAGTAAAAAAGGTTTACGCAGGGTCTTAATCTGAAAAGAATCCTCGCGACGGGTCCCTACTACACGCTTGCGCTGTGTCTCCGCGCAGCCGTTATCACGGGACGGTGTGCACGTTGTTCATCTGTAAAAAAAAGAGAGGAACTTAGTTTGAAAGGAACTCGTGCGAAAAGAATATATACGAAAGAAGAAATAAAAATAAGTAAAGCGGAGTCTGTATAAGCTCGCTGTTCTTTGTGCGCGCAGCCCCTTGTGAAGGGGTGTGCGGCTAGGGAGCCCCTAGTTTACTTGTGCCGGACCGGGGTCTTTAAGTGACCCTCGTACTGAAATGATGCCACGTGGACCGTGCATCTTGAGTGTAAGAGACGCGTAATGTGGTATGGCGTTGAAACGGACAAAAGCCTCTCGTCCCAAGAGTGCTTGATAGCCACTTTTAAATGGGATGATATGAAAAATTAGTTTTTCGCGTCGAAAGTTGTTCGGTGATCCGAACACGACTTCTAGTAATAGGGAGCCTGTGCACTTGGCATAAGGGCCTGGCGTCACTCCTTTGAAGGAAGTACGGCTGTGTCGAATTTTAGTAGGGTCTATCCCCAACTTGCGGATTGTGTTTGGATACAGCAGGTTTAGGTCGCTGCCTCCATCCATCAGGACTTGAGTAAATTGTAGTCCGTCGATTATAGGATCCAATATCAGGGCAGTCCATCCTGCATTTCGAATGCTTCTAGAATAATCCAGGTGGTCGAAAGTGATTGGTTTTGATGTCCAATCTCTATGTTCCGCTTGGTTGGACCGTGCGAGACCCTTTTTAGAGGGTGCCGCACTATTTTTCCGTATTATCACATGAAGTGAGTTTACTGCTTTGACCTCTTGTGGGAAAGTCTTTTGTTTTCCGGTGCTCTGCTGGTGGGGTTTGTCATCATCTTCGCTTGATGCGTCGAGCCCCTTGTGTTCGGCGTTTAGCCGGCTGGACTGTTTGAAAACCCAACAATCTCGGTGGGTGTGGTTTGCAGGCCTTCCGGGGGTATTGTGGATTTGACATATCCGACCCAAAATCTTGTTTAAATTGGATAGCTCATCGCCGTTATCCTTAAGGGGCGGTGTTTTGTTGTTTGGCCGCGAGCTTTTGAATCCGGCGTTGACTGCCGTGCCCTTCGGGCTTTTCTCTTTATTCCGGCATTGTTCTTTTCTGCGCTGTGATTTTCCGTTTCCATCTCTGATCTCGGATGTACTTGGGTCGCTGGTGCTGCATCTTGCTAGCCAGCTATCCTCTCCCGCACAAAAGCGGGTCATGAGGCTTGTTAGCGCGGACATTGTCCTCGGCTTTTCTTGGCCGAGGTGTCTGGCGAGCCATTCGTCTTGGACGTTGTGTTAAAAGCTGCTAAGGCTTCGGCGTCCGGACTGTCGACTATTTGGTTTTTGTTTGTCAAGAACCGTGTCCAGAATTGTCTGGCCAATTCCTCTGGCTGCTGAATTATGTGGCTTAGGTCATCGGCGTCGTGGTGGCGCATACGCGTTCTCGAAATTGTCGAGGAATGCGGCTTCCGTGTCTTCCCAACACCCAATTGACTCTGCGGGCAAGCTGTTAAGCCAATGCCGAGCTGGTCCTTTAAGCTTGAGTGGGAGGTACTTGATGGCATGGAGATCGTCGCCGCGGGCCATATGGATGTGAAGGAGATAATCTTCAATCCAAACCGTGGGGTCTGTTGTGCCGTCGTAGGATTCGATGTTTACGGGTTTAAACCCTTGAGGATTTGATGATCCATTACTTCGCTGAAGCATAAGCGGGTGTGGCGCCTCTATATTGAGCAATATCACGACGCAGCTCGAGAGGCGTTATCTGCTGTGTTCGCCCAGCCGGGGTTATTGTATCCGGCGCGACGGTATTCGTCGCGGGTCGTGGGGCGCCCTCGTGATCCATAGATGGATCTGGATTGCCTTTCTTTGTCCTCCAATACGTTTCGCAAGTCCGGCGCGTTCCCCCTTGGCTTCATTCTTTTGGAGCGATGCCGGGGTACGGTCTTTGTGGAGGGTCTGGATGCCTCTCTGTCGAGACCACGGGGTGGTCGGTCGGCCGTATCATGCGCTGGTGATGAAGGTATGTATGCTTCCTCCTCTAATCGGGGAGCAACTTGCGTCTGGGTAGCTTTTGAGGGCGTTCGAGTTTAAACTCTTGCCGCGAGGACCTCGGTCCATCGATCGGCCAGAGGTCTGATCAGCTTGAAGCTGCTGCTGCTTTTCTTTAGGCTATTTGCCGTGGCGATAAGCCTGCGTTTGAAACGCTCTTGTTCGACGGGATCTCGGCACGAGCGAATTCGCTGTCGTTGAGGCTTGCCTCGTCTTCGGAGGGAGGCATATAGTTATAATCCTCGACCTCTTAAATCGCCGCCTCTCGTGGGGCTTGCTTCGTCCTCCTGCGCTGAGTCTTCTTTGGAGGGATTATCTTCGCACTCTCGGGGTATTATTATCTCTCTGTGCGGAATCTCCATTCTTCTTTGTGGCGGGATTTAGAGCGGCGCCACGACGGCGTCGGCGCTTGGGCTGTTTCTTTAAGGAATCTGCCTCCGCTACTTCTTCGTCGTCCCCGTCCTTTGGGGTGTCCACCATGTATATGTCGTATGACGAGGTGGTCTTCTAGTGCCCTATAGGCGCTAGTTCCTGCTCGTCTCCGGCATCGTCGTCAATAGCGTCGATGTCTTCGGAGTCGTAGTCTAGCATGTCGGTAAGATCGTCGACAGTGGCCACAAAGTGGGTGGTGGGTGGGCTCTGAATTTCTTCGTCGTCCGTATCCCAACCATCCTGGCCATAGTCCGGCCAGGACTCTCCTGATAGCGAGAGATGCTTTAGCGAATTTAGGATGTCGCCAAAGGGTGAGTATTGGAAGATGTCCGCGGCGGTGAACTCCATAACCGGTGCCCAATCCGATTCGATTGGTAGGGGCGTGGGAGGTCCGGAGTCTGGCAAGGAGTCCGGAACCTCGGAATCACGAGTTTCGCGAGGGACAAGGTTAGTGTTTGGCTCCATCACCGTGGAAGTTGAAGCCCCCGAGGTGGTGTCCATCCACCGGTCCTCGATCTGGGCGATCCGCTCCGGACTAAGGGCCGAAGCGGATTCGTGTGCGACCACCAAGACACTGTTCAGTGGCAGAGCTAGATCATGCCCATCGCAACAGTGCGGCGCGCATGGCTTTGGCTCGAGCCCGTCGAAGATCAAGTCCCCGCGGATGTCGGCTGTGAAGTTTAGGCTTCCGAATCTGACCTGATGGCCAGGGGCGTAGCTTTCGATCTGCTCCAGATGGCCAAGTGAATTAGCCCGCAGTGCGAAGCCGCCGAATAGGAAGATCTGTCCGGGGAGAAAAGTCTCACCCTGGACAACGTTGTTGATTGAAGATGCCATCGAGCCTATCGGTGACGACACAGAGGAACTCTCAATGAAACCACCAATGTCAGTGTCAAAACCGGCGGATCTCGGGTAGGGGGGTCCCGAACTGTGCGTCTAGGCGGATGGTAACAGGAGACAAGGGACACGATGTTTTACCCAGGTTCGGGCCCTCTTGATGGAGGTAAAACCCTACGTCCTGCTTGATTAATATTGATGATATGGGTAGTACAAGAGTGGATCTACCACGAGATCAAGGAGGCTAAACCCTAAAGCTAGCCTATGGTATGATTTTTATGATGTATGTTGTGTCCTACGGACTAAAGCCCTCCGGTTTATATAGACACCAGAGAAGGCTAGGGTTACACAGAGTCGGTTACAATGGTAGGAGATCCACATATCCGTATTGCCAAGCTTGCCTTCCACGCCAAGGAAAGTCCCATCCGGACACGGGACGGAGTCTTCAATCTTGTATCTTCGTAGTCTTGGAGTCCGGCGGACGATGATAGTCCGGCTGTCCGGACACCCCCTAGTCCAGGACTCCCTCAGTCATCAACACTCGCGGTTTTTGTCGATTCTGACCCGCTTCGTGGACTATTACTCACCATTTTGGGGTCCCAAAGCGATTTTCATGGTTGTCAAACCCCAAGGTGTGCTTATGTGTTGGTTGTCAAGACTCATAGTTTGGGCCAATTCTGGCCTCTTTGTTGGACTATTACTCAGTTTTAGGGTCCCGGAATGATTTCCATGATTGACGAACCCGAGGGTGCGTTTACGTGTCGGTCATCAACATTCAAAATTTTGGACAACTCTGGTCCGTTTCGTGGACTATTACTCACTATTTTGGGGTCCCAGAGCAATTTCCACGATTTACGATCCCTGGGGTGCGTTTGCGTGTCCGTCCTCAACACCCACAGTTTTGGCCAATTCTAACCCGTTTGGTGGACTATTACTCGCTGTTTTGGCGTCCCGAAGCGATTCCCATAATTGTTAAACCCCAAGTTGTGCTTACGTGTCAGTCATCAACACTCATAGTTTCGACCGATTCTGGCCCTTTTCGTGGTTTATTACTCACCGTTTTGGGGTCCCGGAGAGATTTCCACGATTGGCGATCCCGGGGTGCGTTTACGTGCCGGTCATTAGCACTCAAAATTTTGGCTAATTTTGGTCCGTTTCGTGGACTATTACTCACTGTTTTGGGGTCCCAGAGGGATTTCCACGATTGACAATCCCCGGAGTGTGTTTACGTGTTCGTCCTCAACACTCCCAGTTTTGGCCAATTATGACCCGTTTCGTGGACTATTACTCTCTGTTTTGGGGTCCCGAAGCGATTTGCATAGTTGTTGAACCCCAAGTTGCGCTTACGTGTCGGTCATCAACACTCACAGTTTTGGCCGATTCTGGCCCGTTTCATGGACTATTACTCACTGTTTTGGGGTCCCGAAGCGATTTCCACAATCGATGATCCACGGGGTGCATTTATGTGTCCGCCTTCAACAGTCATAGTTTTGGCCAATTCTGACCCGTTTCGTGGACTATTACTCACCGTTTTGGGGCCCCGAAGCGATTTACATAGTTGTTGAAATCCAAGGTGCGCTTACTTGTTAGTCATCAGCACTCATCGATTTGGCTGATTCTGGCCCGTTTCGTGGACTCCTCACTGTTTTGGGGTCCCGGAGTGATTTCCAAGAATGGGGAACCCCGAGGTGCGTTTACGTGTCGGTCATCAACACTCACGGTTTTTGTCATTTTTGAGTCGTTTCGTGGACTATTACTCACAGTTTTGGGGTCCCAAAGCAATTTCCATGGTTGTCGAACCCCAAGGTGTGCTTACGTGCTGGTCGTCAAGACTCGCTGTTTGGGCCGATTCTGGCCCGTTTCTTGGACTATTACTCAGTTTTGGGGTCCCGAAGTGATTTCTACGATTGACGAACCCCGGGGTGCGTTTACGTGTCGGTCATCAACACTCAAACTTTGCGCAAATTCAGGTCCGTTTCATGGACTATTACTCACAGTTTTCGGGTCAAAGAGCGATTTCCATGATTGTCGAACCCCGGGGTGAGTTTACGTGTACGTCGTCAACACTCACAATTTTGGCCACTTCTGACCTGTTTCGTGGACTATTACTCACAGTTTTGGGATCCCGAAGCGATTTCCATAGTTGTTGAACCCCATGGTTCACTTACGGTTCAGTCATCAACACTCACAGTTTTGGCCGATTCTGGCCCATTTCGTGGATTATTAGTCACTGTTTTGGGGTCCCGAAGCGATTTCCATGATTGACGATCCTCGGGGTGCGTTTATGTGTCCGTCATAACCACTCATAGTTTTGGCCAATTCTGACCCGTTTCATGGACTATTACTCACCATTTTGGTGTCCCGAAGCGATTTCCATAGTTGTTGAACCCCAAGGTGCGATTACATGTCGGTCAACAACACTCGTAGTTTTGGCCGACTCTGGCCCGTTTCGTGGACTATTACTCACCATTTTGGGATCCCGGAGTGATTTCCACGGTTGACGAACCCCGGGTTGCGCTTACGTTTTGGTCATCAACACTCACAGTGTTGGCCGATTCTGGCCCGTTTCATTGACTATTACTCACCGTTCTGGGGTCCCGGAGCAATTTCCATGATTGACGATCCCCAGGGTGCGTTTACATGTCCGGTGTCAACACTCATAGTTTTGGCCAATTATGACCCGTTTTGTGGACTATTACACACCATTTTGGGGTCCCGAAGCGATTTGCATAGTTGTTGAACCCCAAGGTGCGCTTACGTGTCGGTCATCAACGCTCATAGTTTTGGCCGATTCTAGCCCATTTCGTGGACTATTACTCACCGTTTTGGGGTCCCGAAGTGATTTCCACGATTGACGAACCCCGGGTTGCGCTTACGTTTTGGTCATCAACACTCACAATGTTGGCCGATTACTGGCCCGTTTCATGGACTATAACTCACCGTTTTGGCGTCCTAGAGCAATTTCCACGATTGACGATCCCCAGGGTGCGTTTACATGTCCGGTGTCAACACTCATAGTTTTGGCCAATCATGACCTGTTTTGTGGACTATTACACACCATTTTGGGGTCTCGAAGCGATTTGCATAGTTGTTGAACCCCAAGGTGCGCTTACGTGTCGGTCATCAAATCTCGCACTTTCGGCCGATTCAGGCCCGTTTCTTGGACTGTTACTCAGTTTTGGTGTCCCAAAATGATTTCCATGATTGACGAACCCAGGGGTGCGTTTACGTGTCGGTCATCAACACTCACAATTTTGACCAATACTGGTCTGTTTCGTGGACTATTACTCACCGTTTTGGGGTCCCATAGCGATTTCCACGAGTAACGATCCCCGGGGTGTGTTTACGTGTCCATCGTCAACACTCACAGTTTTGGCCAATTCGGACCCGTTTCGTGGACGATTACTCACCGTTTTGGGGCCCCGAAGCGATTTCCATAGTTGTTGAACCCCAAGGTGCGCTTATGTGTCGGTCGTCAAGACTCGCGGTTTTTGTTGATTCTGACCCGTTTCGTGGACTATTACTCGTCGTTTACGGGTCCCAAAGCGATTTTCATGGTGGTCGAACCCAAAGGTGTGCTTACGTGTTGGTCGTCAAGACTCGCAGTTTGGGCCGATCCAGACCTGTTTCTTGGACTATTACTCAGTTTTGGGGTACCGAAATGATTTACACGATTGACGAACCCGGGGTGTGTTTACGTGTCGGTCATCAACACTCAAAATTTTTGGCCAATTCTGGTCCGTTTCGTGGACTATTACTCACCGTTTTGGGGTCCAAGAGCGATTTCCATGAGTGACGATCCCCGGGGTGTGTTTACGTGTCCGTCCTCAACACTCATAGTTTTGACCAATTCTGGCCCGTTTCTTGGACTATTACTCACCGTTTTGGTGTCCCGCAGCGATTTCCATAGTTGTTGAACCAAGTTGCGCTTACGTGTCAGTCATAAACACTCACAGTTTTGGCCGATTCTGGCCCGTTTCGTGGACTATTACTCACTGTTTTGGGGTCCCGGAGCGATTTCCACGATTGACGATCCCTGGGTGCGTTTATGTGTCCATCGTTAACACTCATAGTTTTGGCCAATTCTGACCCGTTTCGTGGACTATTACTCACCGTTTTGGGGTCCGAAGCGATTTCCATAGTTGTTGAACCCCAAGGTGCGCTTACACGTGAGTCATCAACACTCATAGTTTTGGCCAATTCTGGCCCGTTTCGTGGACTATTACTCACTGTTTTGGGGTCTCAGAGTGATTTCCACGATTGACGAATCCTGGGGTGTGTTTTCATGTCGGTCATCAACACTCACAGTTTTGGCCGATTCTGGCCCGTTTTGTTGACTATTACTCACTGTTTTGGGGTCCTAGAGCAATTTCCACAATTGACGATCCCTAGGGTGCATTTACATGTCCGTCGTCAACACTCACAGTTTTGGCCAATTGTGACCTGTTTTGTGGCGTTTTGGGGTCCCGAAGCGACTTACATAGTTGTTGAACCCCAGGGTGCGCTTACGTGTCGGTCATCAACACTCGCGATTTTTGTCGATTCTGAACCGTTTCATGGACTATTACTCACCATTTGGGGTCCCAAACTGATTTTCATGCTTGTTGAACCCCAAGGTGTGCTTACGTGTTGGTCGCCAAGACTCGCAATTTCGGCCGATTCTGGCCTGTTCCTTGGACTATTACTCAGTTTTGGGGTCCCGAAGTGATTTCCATGATTGACGAACCCGGAGGTGCGTTTACGTGTCGGTCATCAACACTCACAATTTTGGCCAATTCTGGTCCGTTTCGTGGACTATTACTCACCGTTTTGGGGTCCCAGAGCGATTTCCACGATTCACGATCCCCGGGGTGCGCTTACGTGTCTATCCTCAACACTCATAGTTTTGGCCAATTCTGACCTGTTTCGTGGACTATTACTCACTATTTTGGGGTCCCCGAGCTATTTCCATAGTTGTTGAACCCCAAGTTGCGCTTACGCGTCGGCCATCAACAATCACAGTTTTGGCCGATTCTGGCCCGTTTCATGGACTATTACTCACAGTTTCGGGGTCACGAAGCGATTTCCATGATTGACGATCCCCGGGGTGGGTTTACGTGTCCATCATCAACACTCCCAGTTTTGGCCAATTATGACCCGTTTCATTGACTACTCACAGGTTTGGGGTCCCGAAGCGATTTCCATAGTTGTTGAATCCCAAGGTGCGCTTACGTGTCGGTCATCAACAATATTTAAGTATGTCAAAATTTTCAGATTCGTAGAGAGTAATATCATACTTTTCAATCAAAGAAGCAACTTCATAAGCACCCTTAAAAGCAACAAATTCTTCGATTTGTTTGATATCATAGTAACTATAAACACTCTTTGCATAAGAAGATAAGATTATTGCAAACACTATTATCAATCTCATGTTCATCATGGAGTTTAAATAAAGTTTCAAGATCATAAGAAGAATCACCCCAATCATGATCATTGCAATAAGTAGTAGACATAGCAAAACTAGCATCCCCAAGCTTAGGGTTTTGCATATTATTTGCACAATTGACACCAAAATAATTTATAGTAAAATCATTGCAATCATGCTTTTCATCGAAGGAACTACCAAGTATGGGTGCAATAGCAACGATCTCATGTTTAACATAAGGAACTATAGCAGATTCATCTTCATAAATATTGGCATCATGGCCACAAGAATAGCAAGCATCATGTTCATCAAGGGATATTTCAATCAAATCATCGGAATCATCATTATCTATAGATTCATGCATATCATTATTTTCTTCCAAAGCAACGGTCATTCTCTCAATAAATTCTTTGACATAGACATTATGACCATAGTTTTCATAGCAATATTTAAGTATGTCAAAATTTTCAGATCCATAGAGAGTAATATCATACTTTTCAATCAAAGAAGCGACTTCATAAGCACCCTTAAAAGCAACAAATTCTTTGATTTGTTTGATATCATAGTAACTATAAACACCCTTTGCATAAGAAGATAAGATTTCATTTTCATTAAACTCACATAGGTAGGTACGGTGTTTTTTAGGGTTCTTAGAGCAACAAGTAAAATCATTAATTTCACAAAGATTCCAGGAATAACACATCAATCTGTTTATTTGATCCCATAAGAGTCTCCCTTTTTCATACAAACGGTGATACACAAAATGAGCATGCTCATCTAAAGATTACCCATCAACTAGGCTAGTTGGGGTTTCAGCATGAGCGCATAAGGATCGAAGATGATCCAAGTAGAACACTTCAAGTGGATCCATATCAATAGATTTTTAGCATGCAAAGATGCAAGCAAATAGAAGGCACGTGGAAACACAAACAAAAAGACATACAGGAAGAAGGTGAAGAAAAGGTAAAGGTGAAGTGGGGGAGAGGAAAATGAGAGGCAAATGGCAAATAATGTAATGCGAGGGATAAGAGTTTGTGATGGGTACTTGGTATGTCTTGACTTATGCGTAGACTCCCCAGCAACGGCGCCAGAAATCCTTCTTGATACCTCTTGAGCATGCGTTGGTTTTCCCTTCAAGAGGAAAGTGTGATGCGGCAAAGTAGCGTAAGTATTTCACTCAGTTTTGGCAACCAAGGTATCAATCCAGTAGGAGGCTACACGCAAATCCCTCGTACCTACACAAACAAATAAGAACCTTGCAACCAACACGATAAAGGGGTTATCAATCCCTTCACGGCCACTGCAAAAGTGAGATCTGATAGAGATAATAAGATAAATATTTTTGGTATTTTTATGATATATATTGGAAAGTAAAGATTGCAAAATAAAATAGATCGGAAACTTATATGATGGAAAATAGACCCGGGGGCCATAGGTTTCACTAGTGGCTTCTCTCAAGATAGCATAAGTATTACGGTAGGTGATCAAATTACTGTCGAGCAATTGATAGAAAAGTGCATAGTTATGAGAATATCTAGGCATGATCATGTATATAGGCATCACGTCGGCAACAAGTAGATCGAACTGATTCTGCATCTACTACTATTACTCCACACATCGACCGCTATCCAGCATGCATCTAGAGTATTAAGTTCATAAGAATAGAGTAACGCATTAGGCAAGATGACATGCTGTAGAGGGATAAACTCAAGCAATATGATATAAACCCCATCTTTTTATCCTCGATGGCAACAATACAATACGTGCCTTGCTGCCCCTGCTATCACTGGGAAAGGACACCGCAAGATTGAACCCAAAGCTAAGCACTTCTCCCGTTGCAAGAAAGATCAATCTAGTAGGCCAAACCAAAATGATAATTCAAAGAGACTTGCAAAGATAACAAATCATACATAAAATAATTCAGAGGAGATTCAAATATTGTTCATAGATAATCTTGATCATAAACCCACAATTCATCGGATCTCGATAAACACACCGCAAAAAGAATTACATGGAATATATCTCCAAGAAGATCGAGGAGAACTTTGTATTGAGATCCAAAGAGAGAGAAGAAGCCATCTAACTAATAACTATGGACCCAAAGGTCTGTGGTAAACTACTCGCACTTCATCGGAGAGGCTATGGTGTTGATGTAGAAGCCATCCGTGATCGATTCCCCCTCCGGCCGAGCGTCGAAAAAGGCCCCAAGATGGGATCTCACGGGTACAGAAGGTTGTGGTCGTAGAAATAGGGTTTCATGGTGCTCCTGGATGTTTTTAGGGTATATGAGTATATATAAGCGAAGGAAGTCGGTTAGGGGAGCCACGAGGGCCCCACGAGGGTGGGGGCATCCCTACCCCCTGCGGCGCGCCTCCCTGCCACGTGGCCGCCTCGTTTCTTTCTTGACGTCCACTCCAAGTCTCCTGGATTGCATTTGTTCCAAAAATAACTCTCCCAAAGGTTTCATTCCGTTTGGACTCCGTTTGATATTCCTTTTCTGTGAAACACTGAAATAGGCAAAAAAATAACAATTTGTGCTGGCCTCCGGTTAATAGGTTAGTGCCAAAAATATTATAATAGTGCTTAGTAAAGCCTATTAAACATCAAAAACAGGTATAACATGGAACAATAAAACATTATAGATACGTTGGAGACGTATCAAGCATCCCCAAGCTTAATTCCTGCTCGTCCTCGAGTAGGTAAATGATAAAAACAGAATTTTTGATGTGGACTTCTACCTAGCATATTTCTCAATGTAATTTTCTTTATTGTGCCATGAATGTTCAGATCCAAAAGATTCAAGATAAAAGTTTAATATTGGCATAAGAGTAGTAATACTTCAAGCATACTAACAAAGTAATCATGTCTTATCAAAATAACATAGCCAAAGAAAGCTTATCCCTACAAAATCATATAGTTTGGCCATGCTTCATTTTCGTCACACAAAATGCTCCCATCATGCACAACCCCAGTTTCAGCCAACAATTGGTTCATACTTTTTAATGCGCTTCAACTTTTTCAACCCTCACGCAATACATGAGCGTAAGCCATGGACATAGCACTATGGGTGGAGTAGAGTATGTGATAAGGATTATGTGAGAAGACAAAAAGGAGAAAGTCTCACATTAACGAGGCTAATCAACGGGCTATGGAGATGCCCATCAATTGATGTCAATGCGAGGAGTAGGGATTGCCATGCAACAGATGCACTAGAGCTATAAATGTATGAAAGCTCATCAAAAGAAAATAAGTGGGTGTGCATCCAACTTGCTTGCTCACGAAGACCTAGGGCATTTTGAGGAAGCCCATCATTGGAATATACAAGGCAAGTTCTATAATGAAAAATTCCCACTAGTATATGAAAGTGACAACATAGGAGACTCTCTATCATGAAGATCATGGTGCTACTTCGAAGCACAAGTGTGAAAAAAGGATAATAACATTGTCCCTTCTCTCTTTTTCTCTCATATTTTTTCTCTTTTTTATTTGGGCTTCTTTGGCCTCTTTTTTATTTGGGCTTATTTGGCCTCTTTTTCTTGAGTCTCATCCCCACTTGTGCGGGAATCATAATCTCCATCATCCTTTCCTCACATGGTACAATGCTCTAATAATGAAGATCACACTTCTATTTATTTACAACTCAAGAATTACAACTCAACACTTAGGACAAAATATGACTCTATGTGAATGCCTCCGGCGGTGTACCGAGATATGCAATGAATCAAGAGCGACATGTATGAAAGAATTATAAAGGTGTCTTTCCACAAATATGTTGTCAACTACATGATAATGCAAAAGCAATATGACAATGATGGAGCGTGTCATAATAAACGGAACGGTGGAAAGTTGCATGGCAATATATCTCGGAATGGCTATGAAAATGCCATAATAGGTAGGTATGGTGGCTGTTTTGAGGAAGATATAAGGAGGTTTATGTGTGATAGAGCGTATCGTATCACGAGGTTTGGATGCACCGGCGAAATTTGCACCAACTCTCAAGGTGAGAAAGGGCAATGCATGGTACTGTAGAGGCTAGCAAATTGCGGAAGGGTAAGAGTGCGTCTAATCCATGGACTCACATTAGTCATAAAGAACTCATATACTTATTGCAAAAGTTTATTAGCCCTCGAAGCAAAGTACTACTATGCATGCTCTTAGGGGAAGG
Source organism: Aegilops speltoides (assembly GCA_021437245.1). Taxonomy (NCBI): domain Eukaryota; kingdom Viridiplantae; phylum Streptophyta; class Magnoliopsida; order Poales; family Poaceae; genus Aegilops; species Aegilops speltoides. Next base: position 6,248,336 of record CM038144.1, read on the forward strand.
GTTGGTAGGAGTTAACCATCACGCGATCCCGACCTCCACTCATAAGGAAGGCAATCAAAGAACACCCCATGCTTCAAATTTGTCAGACAACGTTCACCATACATGCATGCTACGGGACTTTCCAACTTTAACACAAGTATTTCCCAATTTCATAATGACCCAACTATCATGACTCTAACATTACCACCTTTATATCTCAAAATAATTATCAAGTATCAAATTTGTCATAGTATTCAATGCACTTTATATGATAGTTTTTATTATACCCAACTTGGATGCCCATCATATTAGGACTAATTTTATAACCAAATAAAATACCATGCTGTTCTAAAAGACTCTCAAAATAATATAAGTGAAGCATGACAGATCAGTAATTTCTACAAAATAAAACCATCGCCGTGCTCTAAAAAGATATAAGTGAAGTACTAGAGCAAAATTATCTAGCTCAAAAGATATAAGTGAAGCACATAGAGTATTCTAATAAATTCCGATTCATGTGTGTCTCTCCAAAAGGTGTGTACAGCAAGGATGATTATGGTAAACTAAAAAGCAAAGACTCAAATCATACAAGACGCTCCAAGCAAAACAAATATCATGTGGTGAATAAAAATATAGCATCAAGTAAAGTTACCGATAGACGAAGACGAAAGAGGGGATGCCTTCCGGGGCATCCCCAAGCTTAGGCTTTTGGTTGTCCTTGAATTTTACCTTGGGGTGCCTTGGGCATTCCCAAGCTTAGGCTCTTGCCACTCCTTATTCCATAATCCATCAAATCTTTACCCAAAACTTGAAAACTTCACAACACAAAACTCAACAGAAAATCTCATGAGCTCCGTTAGTGCAAGAAGACAAACCACCACTTTAAGGTACTGTAATGAACTCATTATTTATTTATATTGGTGTTAAATCTACTGGACTCCAAGTTCTCTATGGTTCATACCCCCCGATACTAGCCATAGATTCATCAAAATAAGCAAACAACACACGAAAAACAGAATCTGTCAAAAATAGAACAGTCTGTAGTAATCTGTAACTTTCGAATACTTTTGGAACTCCAAAAATTCTACCAAAATAGGAAGTCCTATGGAATTTGTTTAGTAATCTTATTCAAAAGTAATCAACTGAAAAGCATGTTTCTGTGATTTATTAAAATTATTCTCGTGCGTGCAAAAGTTTCTGTTTTTCAGCAAGATCAAATTAACTATCACCCAAAATGATCCAATAGGTTCTACTTGGCACAAACACTAATTAAAACATAAAAACACATATAACCAGAGCCTAGATGAATTATTTAATACTAAACAGGATCAAAAAGTAAAGAACAAAAATAAAATTGGGTTGCCTCCCAACGAGCGCTATTGTTTAACGCCCCTAGCTAGGCATTGATAATTTTAATGATGCTCACATCAAAGACAAGAATTAAAGCACAAAGAGAGCATCATCGAACACGTGATAAACACATCTAAGTCTAACATACTTCTATGGATAGGCATTTTTTTATAAGCAAACAAATTATCATAGCAAGCAAAAATTAGCATATGCAAGGAAGAAGAAAGAGACGATAGCAATTTCAACATGACGAGAGGTGATTTAGTAAGATAAAAATTTCTACAACCATATTTTCCTCTCTCATAATAATTACATGTAGGATCATAGGAAAATTCAACAAAATAGCTATCACATAACATATTCTCAACATGATCCACATGCATTCAAAGTTGACACTCTTCCAAAATAGTGGGATTAACATTAACTAAAGTCATGACCTCTCCAAACCCACTTTTATCAAAAGTACCATAAGATTGAACATTCTCCAAATATGTGGGATCCAAAGTTGACACTCTTCCGAACCCACTATCAATATTATTGCAAACACAATTATCAATCTCATGTTCATCATGGAGTTTAAATAAAATTTCAAGATCATAAGAAGAATCACCCCAATCATGATCATTGCAATAAGTAGTAGACATAGCAAAACTAGCATCCCCAAGCTTTGGGTTTTGCATATTATTAGCGCAATTGACATCAAAAGAATTTATAGTAAAACCGTTGCAATCATGCTTTTCATCGAAGGAACTACCAAGTATGGGTGCAATAGCAACAATCTCATGTTTAACATAGGGAACTATAGCAGATTCATCTTCATAAATATTGGCATCATGGCCACAAGAATAGCAAGCGTCATGTTCATCAAGGGATATTTCAATCAAATCATAGAAATTATCATTATCTATAGGTTCATGCATATCATTATTTTATTCCAAAGCAACGGTCATTCTCTCAATAAATTCTTTGACATAGACATTATGACCATAGTTTTCATAGCAATATTTAAGTATGTCAAAATTTTCAGATTCGTAGAGAGTAATATCATACTTTTCAATCAAAGAAGCAACTTCCTAAGCACCCTTAAAATCAACAAATTCTTCGATTTGTTTGATATCATAGTAACTATAAACACCCTTTGCATAAGAAGATAAGATTTCATTTTCATTAAACTCACATAGGTAGGGAAGATGTTTTTAGGGTTCTTAAAGCAACAAGTAAAATCATTAATTTCACAAAGCTTCCAAGCATAACACAGCAATCTGTTTATTTGATCCCATAAGAGTCTCCCTTTTTCAGACAAACGGTGACACACAAAATGAGCATGCTCATCTAAAGATTTCCCATCAACTAGGCTAGTTGAGGTTTCAGCACGAGCGGATAAGGATCGAAGATGATCCAAGTAGAACACTTTAAGTGAATCCATATCAATGGATTTTTAGCATGCAAAGATTGTCGTGGATTTGTCACGGCAGATGTCCTAGCGTAAGGACTTAGTCGTGGAGCCATCGCTACGGGTTTACTTGGAGGGGTTAAAGCGGACACAAAGACACAAGGGTTTTATACTAGTTCGGCCCCTTCGATGAAGGTAAAAGCCAACGTCTAGTTGTGATGGAATTGATGTAGTCTCGATGGCTAGGGAGCAAACAAGCTTCGCCTAGGCTCGAGTTGTGGTTGTCTCTCCTTGAACCGTCGCCGGGTCGTCCCCTTATATACACGAGTGATGCCCGTCGGTTCGTAGAGTCCCAACCGGTTCATACTCGTATCCCGGTTGGTATCTCTCTATTCCTAACTTACAGTACAAGTTATACATCAGGCCGGTTTACGGCTACCAGCTCTAAACCGACTATAGGCCTTGGGCCTTTCTCTGCTTATACTACTAATGGAGTTAATCCGGCCCAAACTGGCCGGTTTACACCTAGTGGTAATATCCCCAACATTAGGCCCCAGATTGACTTGAACCGGTTCATGTCAACCTTTCACAAAGCCTGTATCTTGGACATCTTCTTTCGTTTGGTAAACCGCCATGTCGTCATCGCTTCTGATCACTGTAAACCGGCATGACGTCATCTTGAAATTTTATCCTTTGTAACGCCTTCTTTAATGGCAGCCCCTGGATCCACGCGCTTGACCTAACTTTACTGCCTTATAAATAGGGCCGAAGGGTCATTCTTTTCCTCCCTTCGCTTCCTCTTCGTCGTCTTCCTCGCGCCGCTGCCATCGGAGCTCCGCCATCGTCATCGACCTCTGCTTCATCCTAGGCCGCTGCATCGACCTGAATGTACCAGAGCACCGCGGCCTCTTTCCGCATCTTCTCCATTCCTGGTAAGCTTCTTCCCCTTTTTACATCTATTTCTATACTTAGATCTGCTTTTAGGGTTCTAGCTTCGCACCATGTTCTTCGTGCGTTTTTATCTTTTTAACTTTCTGCCACGCTGTGAATTTTGCTCTGCACCAATGGTGATTCCTGCGTATCCGCTGTACTTTCTCCTTTAATCCCATGGATCTTCTGCATATAAATCTGCCTTATGGTCCACTTCTGCTTCTCCTTTAGTTCTGCCAAATATTTCCTGTTTTTCTGAAAACCCGCGTTTGATCCGTAGTAATCATGAGATTTTGTGAAACTTGTTTCTGTAAACTGGTCATAGCGTCAATTATCTCCAAGGCCTAGATTAGGCGGTTTAACTCATCATAAGGAAAAACCGCTGAACCGGCACAGGCACACCATTAGTCCCCTTGTTGAACCGCCAGAACTCATCACATCTCAATAAACCGATTTAAACACTGCCTCCGGTTTATCATAACCTAGATCAATCACTTTGTGACAAACACGCTCTTAAACCGGATCCGTTACTTTTGTAGATCTTGTCATGGCCAAACAGGTGTATGAATGCAACTGGGTTCCTTCCCGCATCTCTGAGACGCAGCTGAATGAATTGGTATCAATTGGTGCTTTAGATGACAAAGACACATCCATTGGAGGGTTCCCGAGAAGAATGTCCTCCCTCCTCGTGAAGGGAAGTTGTAGTTTCATGATCACTGCCGGGGCTTCAAACCGCCCGGGTCAAAATTAACCGGACGTGATGGCCAATTTTCAGCTCCGTCCCCAAGACATTGGCCCCAACTCTGTCACCAACCTATGCCACTTTCAAGTGCTATCTGAAGCATATCTGCAAGAGGAACCTTCTGTTGAACTGGTTAGATATCTCTTCCATCTAAACCGCGATTGAATTCACCGATGGCCCCAATACAGAATTGGGCGGTATGGCTATCCAGAAAAGGAAGGAGATCACCTATCCCCACGTCAAACTCCATACTCACCCCAAAGAGTGGAATGCGACTTGGTTTTACTGCAAAGATACTTCTCCTGAAGGTGAAAATCCTTTACCTGGCTTTCGTCCAGAGCGGCTAAGCAATACTCATCCCTTTCCTCAAAGATTGACTGCCAAAGAGAGAAGCAAATATGCCCCACAACTGTCCAAGCTCCGAGCCTTTATGGCCAACGGTTTGACTGGAATTGATCTTGCACGCTGCTGGTTATCTTGGGGCATACTGCCCTTGAGCCGGCGTTCTGGTTTAATGTGCCAGTATACCGGCAGCGTCGACGACCCACTCCGACACACCAAACTTGAACTTTCTGATGATAAAGTCACGGATTCAGTAAGAAGAATGCTGAATGAACCGGAGCATCTCTGTGCTCAAACCGGCTTGGCTCCCTACTGCACCACCAACACGCCACCTGCGGTAAGGCTCTGACTGTGTCATCATTAAAACCTGTTATTACTTTTATATATCCAACTTTTAATTATTCTTGATCCAGGGTGATAATCCGTTTTGGAGCAAGAAACTTTCCCAAGACAAAGCGGACAAAGCTGGGCGGCCAAACCGGCCCAAAACCAAAGTTGTCAAGAAATCAGCCCACAAGAGAAAGGCCATTGCTTCTTCTGATCCGGCCATTGACGATGATGTGGGTAATCCGGAACTTGATTCTCTTGGCTTGCTTTTTACACGCCTTATTGATGATGATGCTTGTCAGGATGATGCTGAAGCCAGCAACGCAGGATTTGCTGAGGTAACCATTCTTTCTTCCGATTCAACAAATTTGCCTTCACCAAAATTTCGTCGGGCAAACCGGAAAGTTAACTTTTCTCACCCCCTTGCTTACTTGGATCCCAAACTTCTTATGAAGACACAGCAACATGAAGCTCGCCGACAACCCTAAGACAAATGGATGTAGTTACCTCTGCCGGTTTACCAAACAGCCCGGTTCGAAAGCGCCGCACCGAGGTTTCCGACCCTTTTATTGCTTTAAATTCCAAAGCGGGTTTCTTCCACAACCTCTTAATCCGTCCGACTCCGATTATCGTTACTTCCCATTCATCCTCTGGCGAATCCTCGGCCACTCAGCTACCGCCGTTGAAAATAGCCCGGTACGCGTCAATACGGCCATATACTTTCTGATACCTTCTGTAATAGATATGCTTTTTTCCTGACTTTTGCCTCTTCAGAACCAAACCGAAACCCAGCAAGAAGGCCCGTTTGGACAAAACAGTTGAAGAGGCTGCCGCTTCAGATCATGAGCAAGCACCGGATCGCGAAAACATTGCCTCTGAAGATATTCCCAATGACCCTCCGGTTCAAGAGGAGGTTATTCCTGAAGAGAGGCCTGTCAATACTTCAATCTCTGCTGATCCACCTGCCAGCACTGTCCAGTTTGAGAAGCCTCGCAGTCCTACTGAAACAGCCGTGCCCACACAATCCGTCGAATCGAAAGATGATGACGTAGTAATTACTGGTATGGGCCGCTCTGAGCCGGGGAATCCTGCAACTTTAACCCGGCATACTGTGAAAGAGGATTCCTCCACCTTTAATAAAGGAAAATGGGATGTGGAGTTGGAAACATATGCCGCTTTAAGTGCCCAAGACCTTCATTCTAGATACTTGAACCGACTTTACAGTAGCCGTGACTATGAAGCTGGCTTGGTGAAATTAATGAGGGACAAGTTTGAGGTAACACTCCTTTCCTTATTACCAGTATATTAGTCCTTGTAGCTGTTGGGGAACGTAGTAATTTCAAAAAATTTCCTACGCACACGCAAGATCATGGTGATGCATAGCAACGAGAGGGGAGAGTGTTGTCTACGCACTCGTGAGACCCAAGCGAAGCGATCACAACGTAGAGGAAGTATTCAGACGTTCTCCTCGCGATCCGACCGATCCGGCGCCGTTATCCGGCGCCCGAGTTCTTGACACACGACAGCTCGATGACGTCCCTCGACTCGATCCAGCCGAGTGTCGAGGGAGAGTTTCACAAGACGACGGCGTGGGACGATCTTGATGTTTCACGGCGCGCAGGCTTCGCTTAAGCTTCGCGACGGTATGACCGAGGTGGAATATGGTGGAGGGGCACCGCACACGGCTAAGGAACGATCCGTAGATCAAACTTGTGTGCCTGGGTGCCCCCTGCCCCAGTATGTAAAGGAGGGAGGGGGAGGTGCGGCCGGCCTAGAGGGGCGGCTGGGAGGAGTCCTACTCCCAGGGAGTAGGACTCCCCCTTCCTAGTTGGAGTAGGATTGGGGACGGGGAAGAGGGAAGGGGCGCGCGCCTCCTTGTCCTATTCGGACTGGGGGAGGGGGCGCGCCACCCCTGGCCGGCCCTCCTCTTCTCCTCGAGGCCCACTAAGGCCCATTTAGTTCCCGGGGTTCGGTAACCTCCGGTACATCGATAAATTCCGTTTTCACCGGAACCATTCCAACTCCAAATATAGGCTTCCAATATATCAATCTTTATGTCTCGACCATTTCGAGACTCCTCGTCATGTCCGTGATCACATCCGGGACTCCGAACTTCTTCGGTACATCAAAATACATAAACTCATAATAACTGTCATCGAAACCTTAAGCGTGCGGACCCTACGGTTCGAGAACAATGTAGACATGACCGAGACACGTCTCCGGTCAATAACCAATAGAGGGACTGGATGCCCATATTGGTTCCTACATATTCTACGAAGATCTTTATCGGTCGATCGATAACAACATACGTTGTTCCTTTGTCATCGGTATGTTACTTGCCCGAGATTCGATCGTCGGTATCCAATACCTAGTTCAATCTCGTTACCGGCAAGTCTCTTTACTCGTTCCGTAATACATCATCTCACAGCTAACTCATTAGTTGTAATGCTTGCAAGGCTTCAGTGATGTGTATTACCGAGAGGGCCCAGAGATACCTCTCCGACAATCGGAGTGACAAAACCTAATCTCGAAATACGCCAACCCAACATTTGCCTTTGGAGACACCTGTAGTACTCCTTTATAATCACCCGATTCGTTGTGGACGCTTGGTAGCACCAAAGTGTTCCTCCGTAAACGGAGTTGCATAATCTCATAGTTACAGGAACATGTATAAGTCATGGATAAAAGCAGAGCAACATGCTAAACGATCGTGTGCTAAGCTAATGGAATGGGTCATGTCAATCGATCATTCTACTAATGATGTGACCTTGTTGATCAAATAACAACTCTTTGTTCATGGTCGGAAACATAACCATCTATGATTAACAAGCTAGTCTAGTAGAGGCATACTAGTGACATAATGTTTTGTCTATGCATTCACACATGTATCATGTTTCCGTTAATACAATTCTAGCATGAATGATAAACATTTATCATGAAATAAGGAAATAAATAATAACTTTATTATTGCCTCTAGGGCATATTTCCTTCATCTCCCACTTGCACTAGAGTCAATAATCTAGATTACATAGTAATGATCCTAACACCCATGGAGTCTTGGTGCTGATCATGTTTAGCTCGTGGAAGAGGCTTAGTCAACGGTCTCGCAACATTCAGATCCGTATGTATCTTGCAAATCTCTATGTCTCCCACCGACTAAGTCCCGGATGGAATTGAAGCGTCTCTTGATGTGCTTGGTCCTCTTGTGAAATCTGGATTCTTCGCTAAGGCAATTGCTCCAAGATTGTCACGAAGATTTTCATTGGACCCGATGCACTAGGTATGACACCTAGATCGGATATGAACTCCTTCATCCGCACTCCTTCATTAGCTGCTTCCGAAGCTGCTATGTACTCCGCTTCACATGTAGATCCCGCCACGACGCTTTGTTTAGAACTGCACCAACCGACAGCTCCTCCGCTTAGTGTAAATACGATCCGTCTGCGATTTAGAATCGTCGGATCGGTGTCAAAGCTTGCATCAACGTAACCGCCACGATGAGCTCTTTGTCACCTCCATATACGAGAAACATATCCTTAGTCCCTTTCGGTATTTCAGATGTTCTTGACCGCTGTCCAAATGATCCACTCTGGATTACTTTGGTACCTCCTGCTAGGCTTATAGCAAGGCACACATCAGTGCAGTACACAACATTGCATACATGATAGAGCCTATGGCTGAAGCATAGGAACATCTTTCATTTTCTCTCTATCTTCTGCATTGGTCGGGCATTGAGTCTTACTCAACTTCACACCTTGTAACACAGCAAGAACCCTTTCTTTGCTTGATCCATTTTGAACTTCTTCAAAATTTTGTCAAGGTATGTGCTTTGTGAAAGTCCAATTAAGCGCCTTGATCTATCTCTATAGATCTTAATGCCCAATATGTAAGCAGCTTCACCGAGGTCTTCCATTGAAAAACTCTTATTCAAGTATCCCTTTATGCTATCCAGAATTCTATATCATTTCCGATCAGCAATATGTCATCTACATATAATATCGTAAATGCTACTGAGCTCCCACTCACTTTCTTGTAAATACAAAGCTTCTCCAAAAGTCTCAGACAAACCCAAATGCTTTGATCACACTATCAAAGCGCTTATTCCAACTCCGAGATGCTTGCACCAGTCCATAGATGGATCGCTGGAGCTTGCACACTTTGTTAGCTCCTTTGGATCGATAAAACCTTCTCGTTGCATCATATACAACTCTTCTTCCGTAAATCCATTCAGAATGCAGTCTTTACATCCATTTGCCAAATTTCATAATCATAAAATGCGGCAATTGCTAACATGATTCGACAGACTTAAGCATCGCCACGGGTGAGAAGGTCTCATCGTAGTCAATCCCTTGAACTTGCCGAAACCCTTTGCGACAAGTCGAGCTTTGTAGACATAATATTACCGTCGGCGTCGGTCTTCTTCTTGAAGATCCACTTGTTTTCTATTGCTTGCCTACCCTTGGGCAAGTCAACCAAAGTCCATACTTTGTTTTCATACATGGATCCCATCTCGATTTCATGGCCTCAAGCCATTTTATGGAATCTGGGCTCACCATCGCTTCTTCATAGTTCGAGGTTCATCATGATCTAGTAGCATGATTTCCGAACAGGATTACCGCATCACTCTGGTGCGGATCTTACTCGTTGATCTACGAGGTTTCAGAGTAACTTGATCAAGTTTCATGATCAACATCATTAACTTCCTCACTACTTGGTGTAGGTGTCTCGTAAACCGGTTTCTGCGATAAACTACTTTCAAGTAAGGGAGAAGGTACTATTACCTCATCAAGTTCTACTTTCCTCCCACTCACTTCTTTCGAGAGAAACTCCTTCTCTAGAAAGGATCCATTCTTAGCAATGAATGTCTTGCCTTCGGATCTGTGATAGAAGGTGTACCCAACTGTCTCCTTTGGGTATCCTATGAAGACACATCTCGATTTGGGTTCGAGCTTATCAGGTTGAAGCTTTTTCACATAAGCATCGCATCCCCAAACTTTAAGAAACGACAACTTTGGTTTCTTGCCAAACCACAGTTCATAAGGTGTCGTCTCAACGGATTTCGACGGTGTTCTATTCATGTGAATGCGGCCGCCTCTAGAGCATAACCCCAAAACGATAGCGGTAAATCAGAAGAGACATCATAGATCGCACCATATCTAGTAAAGTGCGACATGACGTTCGGACACACCATTACGCTGTGGTGTTCGGGTGGCGGAGTTGCTAAACTATTCCGCATTGTTTCAAATGTAGACCAAACTCAGAACTCAAATATTCACCTCCACGATCGATCGTAGAAATTTAATTTTCTTGTTACGATGATTTTCAACTTCACTCTGAAATTCTTTGAACTTTTCAAATGTTTCAGACTTATGTTTCATTAAGTAGATATACCCATATCTGCTTAAGTCATCTGTGAAGGTGAGAAAATAACGATATCCGCCACGAGCCTCAACATTCATCGGACCACATACATCTCAGATGTATGATTTCCAACAAATCTGTTGCTCTCTCCATAGTACCGAGAACGGTGTTCTAGTCATCTTGCCCATGAGGCACGGTTCATAAGTGCCAAGTGATTCATAATCAAGTGACTCCAAAAGTCCATCAAGATGGAGTTTCTTCATGCGCTTTACACCGATATGACCTAAACGGCGGTGCCACAAATAAGTTGCACTATCATTATCAACTCTGCATCTTTTGGCTTCAACATTATGAATATGTGTATCACTACTATCGAGATTCATCAAAATAGACCACTCCTCAAGGGTGCATGACCATAAAAGATATTACTCATATAAATAGAACAACCATTATTCTCTCGATTTAAATGAATAACCGCCTCGCATTAAACAAGATCCAGATATAATGTTCATGCTCAACGCAGCACCAAATAACAATTATTTAGGTCTAAAACTAATCCCAAGGTAGATGTAGAGGTAGCGTGCCGACCGCGATCACATCGACTTTGGAACCATTTCCCACGCCAGATCGTCACCTCGCCCTTTGCCGTTGTTCGCAATCCGTAGTCCCCTGCTTCGAGTTGCAAATATTAGCAATGTAACCAAGATCAAATACCGAGGTGCTACTGCGAGCTCTAGTAAGGTACACATCAATAACATGTATATCACATATACCTTTGTTCACCTTGCCATCCTTCTTATCCGCCAAATACTTGGGGCAGTTCCGCTCAAAGGACGACCGCTTGCGAGAAGCACTCGATTTCAGGCTTAGTTCCAGACTTGGGTTTCTTCTCCGAGCAGCAACTTACTTGCTGTTCTTCTTGAAGTTCCCTTCTTCTTCCCTTTGCCTTTCTTCTTGAAACTAGTGGTCTTATTGACCATCAACACTTGATGCTCCTTCTTGATTTCTACCTCCGCAGCCTTTAGCATTGCGAAGAGCTCGGTATAGTCTTTACTAACCCTTGCATATTATAGTTCATCACGAAGCCTTTGTAGCTTGGTGGCGGTGATTGAAGAATTCATCAATGACACAATCATCCGGAAGATTAACTCCCAATTGTGTCAAGTGATTGTAGTACCCGGACATTACGAGTATGTGCTCACTAATGTAACTATTTTCCTCCATCTTGCAGCTATAGAACTTATTGGAGACTTCATATCTCTCAATCCGGGCATTCTGTTGGAATATTAACTTCAACTCTGGAACATCTCATATGCTCCATGACGCTCAAAACGCCGTTGAAGTCCCGGTTCTAAGTCGTAAAGCATGGCACATCGAACTATAGAGTAGTCATCAGCTTTGCTTCGCCAGACGCTCACAACATCTGGTGTTGCTCAAAGAAGAGCACGGCACCTAGCGGTGCATCCAGACGTAACTCTTTCGTGCAGCAATGAGGATGATCCTCGTTACGGACCCAAGTCCGTAATTGCTACCATCATCTTTCAACTTTGCTTTCTCAAGGAACGCATTAAAATTCAACGGAACAACAAAGACGAGCCATCTATCTACAATCAAACATAAACAAGCAAGATTCTATCAGTACTAAGTTCATGATAAATTTAAGTTCAATTAATCATATTACTTAAGAACTCCCACTTAGAAAGACATCTCTAGTCATCTAAGTGATCACGTGATCCAAATCAACTAAACCATAACCGATCATCATGTGAAATGGAGTAGTTTTCAATGGTGAACATCTTATGTTGATCATATCTACTATATGATTCACGCCGACCTTTCGGTCTCCGTGTTCCGAGGCCATATCTGCATATGCTAGGCTCGTCAAGTATAACCCGAGTATTCTGCGTGTGCAAAACTGGCTTGCACCCGTTGTAGATGGACGAGAGCTTATCACACCCGATCATCACGTGGTGTCCGGGCACGATTTAACTTTGGCAACGGTGCATACTCGGGAGAACACTTCTTGATAATTTAGTGAGAGATCATCTTATAATGCTACCGTCAATCAAAGCAAGATAAGATGCATAAAGGATAAACATCACATGCAAATCAATATAAGTGATATGATATGGTCATCATCATCTTGTGCTTCGTGATCTTCATCTCCGCAGCACCACCATGATCACCATCGCCACCGCGCGACACCTTGATCTCCATCGTAGCATCGTTGTCGCCTCGCCAATCTTATGCTTCTACGACTATCGCTACCGCTTAGTGATAAAGTAAAGCATTACAGTAGCATTGCATTGCATACAATAAAGCGACAACCATATGGCTCCAGCCGATTGCCGATAACTTCGTTACAAAACATGATCATCTCATACAATAAAATATAGCATCACGTCTTGACCATATCACATCACAACATGCCCTGCAAAAACAAGTTAGACGTCCTCTACTTTGTTGTTGCAAATTTTACGTGGCTGCTACGGGCTTAAGCAAGAACCGGTCTCACCTACGCATCAAAACCACAACGATACTTCGTCAAATAGACTCCGTTTTAACCTTCTCAAGGACCGGCGAGCCACACTCGGTTCAACTAAAGTGAGAGAGACAGCACCCACCGGTCACCTTTAAGCAACGAGTGCTCGTGGCGGTGAAACCAGTCACGCCAGAAGCGTCACGCGTAATGTCGGTCCGGGCCGCTTCATCTCACAATACCGCTGAACCAAAGTATGACATTTGGTAGGTAGTATGACTTGTATCGCCCACAACTCACTTGTGTTCTACTCGTGCAAAACATCAAACCATAAAACCTAGGCTCGATACCTTTGTTGGGGAACGAGTAATTTCAAAAATTTCCTACGCACACGCAAGATCATGGTGATGCATAGCAACGAGAGGGAGAGTGTTGTCTACGTACCCTCGAGACCCGGCGGAAGCGATCACAACGTAGAGGAAGTATTCAGACGTTCTCCTCGCGATCCGACCGATCCGGCGCCATTACTCCGGCGCCCGAGTTCTTGACACACGACAGCTCGATGACGCCCTCAGACTCCGATCCAGCCTAGTGTCGAGGGAGAGTTTCGTCACGACGACGGCGTGGGACGATCTTGATGTTTCACGGCGCAGGCTTCGCTTAAGCTTCGCGACGGTATGACCGAGGTGGAATATGGTGGAGGGGGCACCGCGACACGGCTAAGGAACGATCCATAGATCAAACTTGTGTGTTCTGGGTGCCCCCTGCCCCGTCAGATATAAAGGAGGGAGGGGAGGTGCGGCCGGCCTAGAGGCGGCGGAGGAGTCCTACTCCCACCGAGTAGGACTCCCTTCCTAGTTGGAGTAGGATTGGGGAGGGGAAGAGGAAAGGGGCGCCGCCTCCTTGTCCTATTCGGACTGGGGGGGGGGCGTGGCCACCCCTGGCCGGCCCTCCTCTTCTCCCTCGAGGCCCACTAAGGCCCATTTAGTTCCCGGGGTTCGGTAACCTCCGGTACTCTCAGAATTCCGTTTTCACCGGAACCATTCCAACTCCAAATATAGGCTTCCAATATATCAATCTTTATGTCTCGACCATTTCGAGACTCCTCGTCATGTCCGTGATCACATCCGGACTCAACTTCTTCGTACAACAAAATACATAAACTCATAATAACCGCCATCGAAACCTTAAGCGTGCGGACCCTACGGTTCGAGAACAATGCAGACATGACCGAGACACGTCTCCGTCAATAACCAATAGCGGACCTGATGCCCATATTGGTTCCTACATATTCTACGAAGATCTTTATCGGTCAGACCGCATAACAACATACGTTGTTCCTTTGTCATCGGTATGTTACTTGCCCGAGATTCGATCGTCGGTATCCAATACCTAGTTCAATCTCGCACGCAAGTCTCTTTACTCGCTCCGTAATACATCATCTCACAGCTAACTCATTAGTTGTAATGCTTGCAAGGCTTGGTGATGTGTATTACCGAGAGGGCCAGAGATACCTCTCCGACAATCGGAGTGACAAAACCTAATCTCAAATACGCCAACCCAACATTTGCCTTTGGAGACACCTGTAGTACTCCTTTATAATCACCCGATTACGTTGTGACGCTTGGTAGCACCCAAAGTGTTCCTCCGTAAATGGGAGTTGCATAATCTCATAGTTACAGGAACATGTATAAGTCATGGATAAAAGCAGTAGCAACATGCTAAACGATCGTGTGCTAAGCTAATGGAATGGGTCATGTCAATCGATCATTCTACTAATGATGTGACCTTGTTGATCAAATAACAACTCTTTGTTCATGGTCAGGAAACATAACCATCTTTGATTAACAAGCTAGTCTAGTAGAGGCATACTAGTGACATAATGTTTTGTCTATGCATTCACACATGTATCATGTTTCCGGTTAATACAATTCTAGCATGAATGATAAACATTTATCATGAAATAAGGAAATAAATAATAACTTTATTATTGCCTCTAGGGCATATTTCCTTCAGTAGCCCCCAAGGGCCGGTTTGTAATCTTGATCAAACCGGGACTTGATTATTTTCTTTGATCCATTTTGCAATCTTCCCACATAACCACCAGGGCCGGTTTAACTCTGCATACTTAAACCGGTACTTCAATAAAAACTGTCTGACAAAACATTGGTAGAATCAAATAGTCATTAGCCCCCAAGTGCCAAGTTGAATACTCGTATTGAGCTTGGGACTTTGCCATGTATTAGCAGTAGAAAAATTGAAGGTACATTAGCCCCCAAGTGTCAAGCATATAACTGTGTTGTGTGGTTGAGACTTTGACTTGAATTGCTGGCTGAACGTACTATCAATGCGCAGGCTGAGGTGAAAATCAAGGATGATCGGATTGCCGATTTACAAGCGGCTTTGAAAACCCAGCAGGCGAAACAGAGAAGGCCAAGAAAGAATTAACAAAGTGCCTTGACCGCTGCTGAACAGTGAAAGAAGGCTCAAGAAAGAGCAGCGATGCCTGGCCACTGAAAAGGCTAATTTGATCAAACGGGCAGAAAATGCTGAAGCTGCCCTTAAACCGGTGGTGGATGATCTGACAGCCGTAAAGCGGCAAGTACATTCTATGACTGCAGCCATCTTTGGTAAGCTCCTTGTGAATAATTGTGATATGTTGCACCAGCTGCATCATTAGTCCGGTTTAGAACTAATCATTTACCGTTTGTAGGCACGCGTGTTGGGCACTTGGGAAACGATGTGCGGAAGAAAGCAAGGCTGTCTACACTTTAGTTGAGCAGTTATATACCGGAGCCCAGTAAGATCATCACCACAATGTCACATAACAATCCAGCTTTTCCCGATTCAAGATACCTCGAACCGCTATCAATGCTTCCTTCCCGGTTGAAGAGGTGAAGAAGTCTCTGCACGAACCGGAGCCATCAATGCCTTGATCCGAGCCAAGGCATGGGTACCAGACTTTGATCCCGTGGAAGCAGCTCAAGGCTATCCCAGTGTGAAAGAAGATGGCTCTGACTTCAGTGAAGAGGACTTACGGGCGATAAACCGTGCAGTACGCCCACTGGCTTGTCAATTGGCCGAAGAAGCCGACTTGGGGCATTACCAAGCACAATATAATGATCAAAACAAGCGAGTGTCTGCCCCAACCTTTGAACCGGAAAACTTGATCCCTCCAATCCGTAAGCATACTTACGCACCCGATATTGAACCGTCTTCTTTGATCCACGAAGAGGCTGTTTTCCAAGCGCTAATGGGAATCGATCGACCATTTGTGGATTTCAGCCAATGGGTAGGGATGAAGAGGTCAAGCGCGAAGATGAAGAATGTGCTTGAACCGTAGCCGGGTTAAACATCTGCTGCGGGCGGCTTGCCCAGAAAACAATGATCTCATTTGGGCACTGTGTTGCCTTGTAATAACTTTAGTTAAAACTTTTGTGCTTTGACTATGCCTTCGTGCATAAGTTGTAAAACCTTTGCATGATGTCTTTATCCTGCAACCAGAAAAAGTCGAACCTTGGCGGTGGTGATACTACCAGCCGGTTTATGGTATTCAAATAGATATATAAGAATTCCAATAAATATGTGATACAAATACCTGCCGTATCTGGACATGAAGCTGGCGTAGACCAACTTGAAACGGAGGCCTTTTTAAAAACCATGACCGTCTGGGGAGATAATAACTCCCATATAACCGTGCTGAATCAGCACAAGCCCCTTTGTTATTCCGTGATGATGAACAGGAAGAAGATAAACCGCAGAGAAAACTCCGGCGTAAACCGTGTCTGTCGGTTTGTAATCGACCGCTGAACCGATAAAATATTTGTCGGGTTAAAAACGCAACAACAAAAAATCGAATACCAATTATGTGAAAATATGGCAACAAAGGCAATAACTCTTTGCAAAAGAAAAGCTTCATGGAGCTGGTCGATGGCATTACCATGGTCGACGCAACCAAGCCCCCAAGGCGAAGCGATGGTGCTAGTCGGCCAGTCCCCAAAAGACTCTTGGCGAGTACGCCGCCAAGTGGCATGACATTGGTTCGGGTTCACCAAGCCCCAAATGACTCTGGCCCTATTGGCCGACCAAGAGGCGTGACCGGTTCAAACGTGACCGTGTCCCCAATGATCTGGTGGCTTTCGCCTATCAAGAGGTGTTGCATTGGTTCGGACACCACCAAGCCCCCAAGTGTAAATATAAATGTCAAGGGTAAACCGAGGCTGCTTTAGAAATGTAAACGCCCATGTAACCACGCATGATAAGAAAGACAGAGACCCCGCTTAGCCGAGGCTCCGGTTTTATTATATCAAGATAATATATACATTGTCATGATATGTACATAAACTGAGTCGATGACTCAAGTGTAGTAAGGCTGAAGATGAGCTATATTCCACGGCCTGTTGGTCTCCTCCTCTGACGTACGTGAGTCTTGACGCTCTTGAATATCAATCAGATAGTATGATCCGTTGTGTAGATTTTTGCTGACCACAAAAGGTCCTTCCCAAGGTGGGGATAACTTGTGCATATCTGTCTGGTCTTGGATGAGACGAAGCACCAAATCTCCTTCTTGAAAGGTTCTGGTTCTAACCCGGCGACAGTGATAACGACGAAGATCTTGCTGGTAAATCGCCGAACGAGCAGCTGCCATATCACGCTCCTCATCCAATAGATCCAAAGCGTCCTGTCGCGCCATCTCGTTGTCCGCTTCAACATAAGCCGCTACACGGGGCGAATCGTGCCGGATATCACTGGGGAGAACTGCCTCGCTCCGTAGACCATGAAGAAAGGTGTATATCCGGTGGATCGGTTTGGCGAGTATTGATACTCCATAGCACCGATGGGAGCTCTTCAACCCAGCACCGGTGTTCTCTCGTAATGGAACCAAGTCGGGTTTGATGCCTCGTAAGATTTCTTGATTAGCGCGTTCTTCCTGCCCGTTGGATGAGGATGCGCCATCGACGACACGCTGCCGGATGTGCTCACGCTCACGTAACTCTTTCATAGCCCCTTGGACAGATTAGTGCCATTGTCAGAATGATCTTTGTGGAAAGCCAAACCGAAAATCACCTTTTGATGAATGCACCGCTGTTGCTGCATCACACTTGCTGACAGGCTCTGCTTCGACCCACTTGGTAAATTTGTCCACTACCACCAACATGTGGGTCTTCTTATCCTTGGACCGCTTAAAGGGTCTAACCATATCCAGCCCCCAAGTCGCAAACGGCCACATTATTGGGATCATCCTCAACTCTTGTGCCGGTACATGAGCACGCCTGGAGAATTTCTGACATCCATCACACTGTTTGACCAAGTCCTCCGTGATCAAGATGAGCGATTAACCATAAAATCCGTGGACGGAACGCCGCCACTGTGGACTTTGAACGGCGTGATGCCCGCAATCCCTTCATGGATTTCTCTTAAAATTTCACAGCCTTCCTCGGGGAAACACAGCGTTGAAACGCCTCGATACATCGCAATGATGCAACTCACCATTAAGAATTGTCATAGATTTAGAGCGCCGGATTATCTGTCTGGCCAGAACCTCATCTTCGGGCAACTCTCCTCGGGTCATATACGCAAGGAAAGGGATCGTCCAATCCGGAACAGCGTGTAATGCTGCCACCAACTGAGCCTCCGGATCAGGAATAGCCAAATCCGCTTCACCAGGGAGCTGGACTGACGGGTTATGCAAGACGTCCAAAAAGACATTAGGTGGGACCGGTTTATGCTGTGAACCCAAACGGCTTAAAGCGTCTTCCGCTTCGTTCCTCCGGCGATCCACATGATCCACTTGATAGCCCTTGAAGCACCCTGCGATATTATCCACTTCCCGACGATATGCAGCCATGAGCGGGTCCTTAGAATCCCAAGTGCCGGATACTTGCCGAGCCACCGGTCCGAGTCACCAAAGCACTTAACCCGCTTAAGTTCATCTCCTTAGCCATCCGGAGACCATGGAGCAAGGCTTCAGACTCAGCTGCATTATTAGTACAAGGGAACATTAAACGGAGAACGAATAAAACTTATCACCCGTGGGAAGTTAAAACAACTCCAGCCCCGAGCCTTCCAACCGCCTCGACCCGCCGAAATGAATAGTCCAAGACGTGTGATCCGGCTTCTCCTCTGGCGCTTGTAACTCCGTCCACTCATTAATGAAATCAACAAGTGCTTGTGACTTCACTGCTGTGCGTGGTATATACCTTAGTCCATGCGGCCCAAGCTCGATGGCCCATTTTGCAATCCGGCCAGTCACCTCCCGGTTTTGTATGATATCACCCAAAGGAGCTGAACTAACCACTGTGATAGGGTGCCCTTGGAAATATTGCTTCAGCTTCCGACTGGCCATAAAAACACCATAGACGAAGCTTCGCCAATGCGGATACCTTTGTTTGGACTCAATGAGCACCTCATCGATATAATAAACCGCCGTTGAACCGGATACTCCTTGCTCGCCTCCTTGCGCTCTACCACAATGGCCACGCCATCGCCGAGCATTGGCTGCCACATATAACAACAGCGGTTCCTTGTCAACCGAGCCGCAAGAACAAGCGGGTTGGCCAATTGCCGCTTTAGATCCTCAAATGCTTCGTCAAGAATGGACTCGCATTTAAATTATCCGCCTTCCTCAAAGATCTGGTATAAGGAATGGCCTTCTCTCCGAGGCGGCCGATAAACCGCTCAACGCAGCAATCTCGCCCGCCAGACGCCGAACGTCATTGATACACTTCGGTTTAGCCAAGGAAGTGATAGCTTTAATTTTCTCCGGATTAGCCTCAATTCCTCTGTTAGACACCGAAACCCCAAGAATTTGCTCGCCGAACACCAAAAACACACTTGGCCGGATTAAGCATCATCTTATAAATGCGCAAGTTGTGAAGGTTTCTTCAAATCTTCCACTAGTGTCTCCTTTTGTCTTGATTTCACCACAATATCATCCACATAAGCGCACATTGCGCCGATCTGTGTATGCAAGCAATTTCAGACACACCGCTGATAAGTAGCCTAGGCACTTTTGAGCCCAAAAGGCATAGATACATAGCAGAAGGCTCCAAAGGGAGTTATAAACGCTGTCTTCTCCTGGTCCTTAACCGCCATTTTGATCTGATGATATCCAGAGTACGCATCCAAAAAACTTAAACGCTCACATCCTGCCGTGGCATCAATAATCTGATCAATGCGGGGGAGGGCAAAAGGATCTGCGGACAAGCTTTGTTGAGATCTGTAGTCCACACACATACGCCAGTGCCATTTTTCTTAAGGACCAGCACCGGATTAGCAAGCCACTCGATGAAACACCTCAATGATAAAACCAACCGCCAACAGCTGGCTACTTCCTCTCCAATGGCCTTGCGCCTTTCTTCGTTAAACCGGCGGAGGAACTGTTTCACGGTTTATACTTGGGATCCACATTATGTGTGCTCACGAGTTCCTCGACACCGGCATGTCGATGGCTTCCATGCAAAGATATCCTGGTTCTCACGGATGAACTCGATGAGCGCGCTTCCTATTTGGGATCCAGTTGGAACCGACAATGAACTGCTTGGACGAATCGCCCGCACGAAGTCAACAAGCTTGGTCTCATTGCCGATTTAAACTTCAGATCCGATTCATGCTCCGTAGTTGGCTTCTTCAAAGGGTCATATCTGCCGGATCAACATTGTCTTTATAGAACTTCAACTCTTCCGCGGGCACGCATCGCCTCGCATAAGCTGCGCCGCCTTCCTCGCATTCCAAAGCAACTCGGCGGCTTCCATGCACCGTTATCGCCTTTGTAACCCGCATTTTGAGCTGCAAGTAAATATAACAAGGTCGTGCCATGAATTTAGCATAAGCCGCCATCCAAACAAGGCATGATACGGACTCGGATTTTCACCACTTCAAAAGTTAGCTTTTCGGATCGAATCGTGCTCGTCTCAAAAGCCACATCCAGGCTATCTTACCAACAGATAAGCAGATTTGCTCGGTACTACGCCATGGAACACCGTATTGACGGTCTAAGATCCTTGTCTGTGAGACCCATGCGACGGAAAGTTTCATAGTATGATATATTAATACCGCCTCCGTCCATAAGCACCTTAGTGAACTTATAGCCCCCACCGAGGGTCTACCACCAATGCCACCGACCCGGATTATCAACCCGGGGATGGTCCTCTCGCTCCACACGATAGGCTGCTCGAACCAGCGCAGAATACCGCGGTAAGGCCGGTTCAACAGAGTTTATCGCCTGCTTTTGAAGCTTTCGATCCCGCTTGTCCAAACTGGTTGTGAAAACATGATATCGCCCTTGTTCGCTCTGCTTTGGTTGGCTCGATAGCTCGATTTATTCTGCTGCTGGCCGCCTGATTACTCGATTATTGTGATTGCCTGGTTAGGCCTCGAACGAAGTCTGGCCCCGACCCGCCCATGGAAACCGGATCCGAACCACCACCGACCCTCGGTCATACCGAAAGCATTGGAATTTTTGAACTCCTGCATAATATAACAGTCTTTCCAGAGATGGTTCGATGGGGACTCTTCGTCCGTGCTTGGGACAAGGCTGATTTAACAAGTAATTTAAACGACTTGTATTAGGATTTGGACCCGATTCGCCTTGCTCTCGCGCGCCGCGGCCTCATCCTGCGCATTAGTGTTGGCTACGAACCGGGTTGCCATCGCCTTGCGCTTGCCCCCGCTTTCCATGACCCGCCGGTTTGTACCGCTGCCCCTTGAGTTGCCGTTCTTCTTTCCTTCCTCGCTTCATCATCATCGACCGGGATCCTTGGTACCGTCGAATCGGCATACTTTACCAAAGCGCCATGAGGGTTCCCATATCATTGCGTAACCGCTTCATGCGCCCCAATTTTAACTTCAAAGGCTCGAACCGCAGTTGTTTTCTAATGTTAAGATCGCCGAGTCAGCGCTGATCCGGTCAAGAGTGCGAATCTCGCACACACGGCGCACTCCAACGGGTTGTTGACTCTTCTTCCCGGATGCAAGCCGCCAGTTCACGATGGATTTGGGCTGCTTACACGTATCTTTGAAGTTCTGGATAAACCAGGCCCGTAACTGGGCCCATGAACTGATGGAATTGGGCGGTAAGCTCTTCAACCAGGTGCGGGCTGTGCCTTCCAGCATCATGGTGAAGTATTTTGCACATGCGGTCTCATCCACATCTAGCATCTCCATGGCCATCTCATAACTTTCAACCCACGCCAGGGACAGATCCGCGGTGTAATTTGGCACCTTGCGTGGGCCCTTAAAATCCTTAGGCAGACGCACATTGCGTAAAGCGGGGATTAAACAGGGCACCCCCAAAGCGGATGCGACTCCTGGCCCGGCGAAGGTGGTAGGGCGAACCGGTGTGTATTGATCCGCATCATCCTGTGCTGCTAACTCGGCCTCCCTGCGTGCCCGGGCCCGATCCACCACCTCCTGAGCATCACGAATGCCGCCTATCTGGTGATTGCCTCGAGCCGCTTCACGGTCCCGCGCGTTGCTTGATAGGGCCGGTTCATCCATACGCCTACTATAGCTCCGGCTGGGACGGGGCGTAGAGTGAATCCGATCACGACTGTATGAATACGCTTCCTGCTGGATCAGTGCAGTCCGGAGAAGCTCCTTAACCCGGCGTGTCTCAACCGCCAGGGGAATCTCCTTCGATCGGGATTGCCTCCAATCGTGCAGGCCGCAACAAGGTTGTCCATAGGGTTAGAATAATGGCCTGGGTGTATGCATGCGTGGAGGAACCACCATGTTCTCGCTGCGGAGGCTCCATCAGCGCGGTTGGACCGTCGCTCCCGCCTCTGGTGCCTCAATCCGTTTACCTCCTGTCTTTGGGCGGGTTATCGGGTCCGCTCCCGGTCCGAAAGAGATTTCTAGGATCAATTTCGACGGCAGCGCGATCTATACTTCCGCTTTCAACACCTCTGCGCGACGCACTCGTCAAGCATTAGTTTGTAAGCTTGTGCATCCAAAGCGCCCGCTCTGGGCTATACGCCTTCTTCGCCGCTAGATCCGCTTTGGCTTGCGGATCGCTCTTTCACCTTTGCAATTTCTGCATTATGAGCCTCTGATCTGCTGGGTTGTCCTCCGCCATAAGCGCCGCTAGTGCATCAAACAGATCCGACAGACTTGAACCGGCGGGCGACGGGCCTCCTGCCCCTGCTGCCGCTGCTGTACCAGAAAGCATTGCTGCCGCGGTTGAAGAGTGGTTCGCTGCCTGCGTACGGGCCATGAATACTCCAACTCGGTTTAACCGGCTTGGGGGTCCGAATCATCATCACCGTCGGAACAGCCCCGATCATATCCTCCCGCAATCGGTACAATGACTCGGTCTCTCTGTTGAAGATTCATCGCCGAGAATAAACGACGGTCTCACTACCGTGTTCGAACCGCATCGTATTCTCCATGTGTGACTCCAACGAAGACATGCTTCACGGCCGGTTTAACTCGGGAGGTCGCGACGCCGAGCCGCCTCGATGAGGTCGGTGCAGATGTCCGGCCAGCCCAGCCCCGGATCTTGCCAATGAAAACGTGTATGCCGCCAAGGGGACCCGTATCCATACTCGATTGAATCGGCCTCGACCCCATCCGCGTCGCCGATGTAGATCCGCCGCGACGACTCTTGGTCATCCGCCCACGACGTAGCCTTCGAGTCCTTTGAGCTTGCCCTCCAAGATCGTCAAACCATCGCGGCGATAGCCCCACGGTGGGCGCCAACCGTCGTGGATTTGTCACGGCAGATGTCCTAGCGTAAGGACTTAGTCGTGGAGCCATCGCCACGGGTTTACTTGCGGGGGTTAAAGCGGACACAAAGACACAAGGGTTTTATACTAGTTCGCCCTTCGATGAAGGTAAAAGCCTACGCCTAGTTGTGATGGAATTGATGTAGTCTCGATGGCTAGGAGCAAACAAGCTTCGCTTAGGCTCGAGTTGTGGTTGTCTCTCCTGAACTGTCGCCGGTCGCCCCTTATATACACGAGTGACGCCCGTCGGTTCAGAGAGTCCCAACCGTTCATACTGTATCCCGGTTGGTATCTCTATTCCTAACTTACAGTACAAGTTATACATCAGGCCGGTTTACGGCTACCAGCTCTAAACCGACTATAGGCCTTGGGCCTTTCTCTGCTTATACTACTAATGGAGTTAATCCGGCCCAAACTGGCCGGTCTACACCTAGTGGTAATATCCCCAACATTAGGCCCCAGATTGACTTGAACCGGTTCATGTCAACCTTTCACAAAGCCTGTATCTTGGACATCTTCTTTCGTTTGGTAGGGAAGATGTTTTTAGGGTTCTTAAAGCAACAAGTAAAATCATTAATTTCACAAAGCTTCCAAGCATAACACAGCAATCTGTTTATTTGATCCCATAAGAGTCTCCCTTTTTCAGACAAACGGTGACACACAAAATGAGCATGCTCATCTAAAGATTTCCCATCAACTAGGCTAGTTGAGGTTTCAGCACGAGCGGATAAGGATCGAATATGATCCAAGTAGAACACTTTAAGTGAATCCATATCAATGGATTTTTAGCATGCAAAGATGCAAGCAAATAGAAGGCATGTGGAAACACAAACAAAAACACATACGGGAAGAAGGCGAAGAAAAGGCAAAGGTGAAGTGGGGGAGAGGAAAACGAGAGGCAAATGGCAAATAATGTAAAGCGAGGGATAAGAGTTTGTGATGGGTACTTGGTATGTCTTGACTTGTGCGTAGACTCCCCGGCAACGGCGCCAGAAATCCTTATTGCTACCTCTTGAGCATGCATTGGTTTTGCCTTTAAGAGGAAAGGGTGATGCAACAAAGTAGTGTAAGTATTTCACTCAGTTTTGAGAACCAAGGTATCAATCCAGTAGGAGGCTACACGCAAATCCCTTGTACCTACACAAACAAATAAGAACCTTGCAACCAACGCGATAAAGGGGTTGTCAATCCCTTCACGGCCACTTGCAAACGTGAGATCTGATAGAGATAATAAGATAAATATTTTTGGTATTTTTATGATATAGATTGGAAAGTAAATATTGCAAAATAAAATAGATCGGAAACTTATATGATGAAAAATAGACCCGGGGGCCATAGGTTTCACTAGTGGCTTCTCTCAAGATAGCATAAGTATTACGGTGGGTGATCAAATTACTGTCGAGCAATTGATAGAAAAGTGCATAGTTATGAGAATATCTAGGCATGATCATGTATATAGGCATCACGCCGGCGACAAGTAGATCGAAACGATTCTGCATCTACTACTATTACTCCACACATCGACCGCTATCCAGCATGCATCTAGAGTATTAAGTTCATAAGAACAGAGTAACGATTAGGCAAGATGACATGAAGTAGAGGGATAAACTCAAGCAATATGATATAAAACCCATCTTTTATCCTCGATGGCAACAATACAATACGTGTTTTGCTGCCCTCGCCACACGGGAAAGGACACCGCAAGATTGAACCCAAAGCTAAGCACTTCTCCCATTGCAACAAAGATCAATCTAGTAGGCCAAACCAAACTGATAATTCGAAGAGGCTTACAAAGATAATGAATCATACATAATAGAATTCAAAGGAGATTCAAAATATTGTTCATAGATAATCTTGATCATAAACCCACAATTCATTGGATCTCGACAAACACACCGCAAAAAGAATTACATTGAATATATCACCAAGAAGATTGAGGAGAACTTTGTATTGAGATCCAAAGAGATAGAAGAAGCCAGCTAGCTATTAACTATGGACCCAAAGGTCTGTTGTAAACTACTCACACTTCATCGGAGTGGCTATTGTGTTGATGTAGAAGCCCTTAGTGATCGATTCCTCCTCCGGCGAAGCGCCGGAAAAGGCCCCAAGATGGGATCTCACGGGTACAGAAGGTTGCGGCGGTGGAAATAGGGTTTCGTGGTGCTCCAGGATGTTTTTAGGGTAGATGAGTATATATAGGCGAAGGAAGTCGGTCAGGGGAGCCGCAAGGGGCCCACAAGGATGGGGGGCGTGCCAACCCCCCTGGGGCGCGCCTCTCTGCCTCGTGGCCGCCTCGTTTCTTTCTTGACGTCCAATCCAAGTCTCCTGGATTGCGTTTGTTCCAAAAATAACTCTCCCAAAGGTTTCATTCCGTTTGGACTCCGTTTGATATTCCTTTGCTACGAAACACTGAAATAGGCAAAAAAAACAGCAATTTGGGTTGGGCCTCCGGTTAATAGGTTAGTCCCAAAAATAATATAAAAGTGCTTAGTAAAGCCCATTAAATATCCAAAACAGGTAATATAATAGCATGGACCAATCAAAAATTATAAATACGTTGGAGACGTATCAAGCATCCCTAAGCTTAATTCCTGCTCGTCCTCGAGTAGGTAAATGATAAAAACAAATTTTTTGATGTGGAATGCTACCTAGCATATTTCTCAATGTAATTTTCTCTATTGTGGCATGAATGTTCAGATCCAAAAGTTTCAAGATAAAAGTTTAATATTGACATAATAGTACTAATACTTCAAGCATACTAACAAAGTAATCATGTCTTATCAAAATAACATAGCCAAAGAAAGCTTATCCCTACAAAATCATATAGTTTGGACATGCTTCATTTTCGTCACACAAAATGCTCCCATCATGCACAACCCCGGTTTCAGCCAAGCAATTGGTTCATACTTTTTAACGCGCTTCAGCTTTTTCAACCCTCACGCAATACATGAGTGTAAGCCATGGAAATAGCACTATGGGTGGAGTAGAGTATGATGATAGGGATTATGTGAGAAGACAAAAACAGAGAAAGTCTCACATTGACGTGGCTAATCAACGGGCTATGGAGATGCCCATCAAATTATGTCAATGTGAGGAGTAGGGATTGCCATGCAACAGATGCACTAGAGCTATAAATGTATGAAAGCTCATCAAAAGAAACTAAGTGGGTGTGCATCCAACTTGCTTGCTCACGAAGACCTAGGGCATTTTGAGGAAGCCCATCATTGGAATATACAAGGCAAGTTCTACAATGGAAAATTCCCACTACTATATGAAACTGACAACATAGGAGACTCTCTACCATGAAGATCATGGTGCTACTTTGAAGCACAAGTGTGAAAAAAGGATAATAACATTGTCCCTTCTCTCTTTTTATCTCATATTTTTCTCTTTTTTTATTTGGGCTTCTTTGGCCTCTCTTTTTTTAATTGGGCTTCTTTGGCCTCTTTAATTTTTCATTAAGTTCGGACTCTCATCCCGACTTGTGAGGGAATAATAATCTCCATCATCCTTTCCACATATGGTACAATGCTCTAATAATGAAGATCATCACACTTCTATTTATTTACAACTCAAGAATTACAACTCAACACTTAGGACAAAATATGATTCTATGTGAATGCCACCGGCGGTGTACTGGGATATGCAATGAATCAAGAGCGACATGTATGAAAGAATTATAAAGGTGGCTTTGCCACAAATACGTTGTCAACTACATGATCATGCAAAAGCAATATGACAATGATGGAGCGTGTCATAATAAACGGAATGGTGGAAAGTTGCATGGCAATATATCTCGGAATGGCTATGGAAATGCCATAATAGGTAGGTATGGTGGCTGTTTTGAGGAAGATATAAGGAGGTTTATGTGTGATAGAGCGTATCGTATCATGGGGTTTGGATGTACCGGCAAAGTTTGCACCAACTCTCAAGGTGAGAAAGGGCAATGCACGGTACCGTAGAGGCTAGCAAATTGCGGAAGGGTAAGAGTGCGTATAATCCATGGACTCACATTAGTCATAAAGAACTCCTATACTTATTGAAAAAGTTTATTAGGCCTCGAAGCAAAGTACTACTATGCATGCTCCTAGGGGAAGGGTTGGTAGGAGTTAACCATCACGCGATCCCGACCTCCACTCATAAGGAAGGCAATCAAAGAACACCCCGTGCTTCAAATTTGTCACACAACGTTCACCATACGTGCATGCTATGAGACTTGCCAACTTTTACACAAGTATTTCTCAATTTCATGATTACCCAACTAGCATGACTCTAACATTACCACCTTTTTATCTCAAAACAATTATCAAGTATCAAATTTATCATAGTATTCAATGCACTTTATATGATAGTTTTTATTATACCCAACTTGGATGCCCATCATATTAGGACTAATTTTATAACCAAATAAAATACCATGCTGTCCTAAAAGACTCTCAAAAGAATATAAGTGAAGCATGAGAGATCAATACTTTTTACAAAATAAAACCACCACCATGCTCTAAAAAGATATAAGTGAAGTACTAGAGCAAAATTATCTAGCTCAAAAGATATAAGTGAAGCACATAGAGTATTCTAATAAATTCCGATTCATGTGTGTCTCTCCAAAAGGTGTATACAGCAAGGATGATTGTGGTAAACTAAAAAGGAAAGACTCAAATCATACAAGACGCTCCAAGCAAAACATATATCATGTGGTGAATAAAAATATAGCATCACGTAAAGTTAGCGATAGACGAAGACGAAAGAGGGGATGCCTTCTGGGGCAGCCCCAAGCTTAGGCTTTTGGTTGTCATTGAATTTTACCTTGGGGTGCCTTGGGCATCCCCAAGCTTAGGCTCTTGCCACTCCTTATTCCATAATTCATCAAATCTTTACCCAAAACTTGAAAACTTCACAACACAAAACTCAACAAAAAATCTCATGAGCTCCGTTAGTGCAAGAAGACAAACCACCACTTTAAGGTACTGCAATGAACTCATTCTTTATTTATATTGGTGTTAAACCTATTGTATTCAAACTTCTCTATGGTTCAAGCCATAGATTCATCAAAATAAGCAAACAACACACGGAAAACAGAATCTGTCAAAAACGGAACAGTCTGTAGTAATATGTAACTTTTGAATACTTCTGGAACTCCAAAAATTCTACCAAAATAGGACGTCCAAGGAATGTTTTTTAATAATCTTCTTCAGAAATAATCAACTGAAAAGCACGTTTTTGTGATTTATTAAAATCATTCTCGTGCGTGCAAAAGTTTCTGTTTTTCAGCAAGATCAAATTAACTATCACCCAAGATGATCCTATAGGTTCTACTTGGCACAAACAATAATTAAAACATAAAACCACATCTAACCAGAGGCTAGATGAATTATTTAATACTAAACATGAGCAAAAAGTAAAGAACAAAAATAAAATTGGGTTGCATCCCAACAGTTTTGGCCCATTCTGGCCCGTTTCACGGTATATTACTCACTGTTTTTGGGTCCCGGAGTGATTTGCATGATAGACGAACCTCAGGGTGCGTTTACGTGTTGGTCAGCAACACTCACCGTTTTGGGGTCCCAAAGCGTGTTCCATCATTGACGATCCCAGGGTGCGTTTACGTATCCGTCGTCAACACTCAAAGTTCTGGCCAATTCTGACCCGTTTCGTGGACTATTACTCACCATTTTGGGGTCCAGAAGCAATTTCCATCGTTGTTGAACCCCAAGGTGTGCTTACGTGTCGGTCATCAAGACTCGCGGTTTTTGTCGATTCTGACCCATTTCGTGGACTATTGCTCGCCGTTTAGGGGTCCTAAAGCGATTTTCATGGTTGTCGAACCCAAAGGTGTGCTTACGTGTTGGTCGTCAAGACTCGCAGTTTGGGCCGATTTTGGCCTGTTTCTTGGACTATTACTCAGTTTTGGGGTACCGAACTGATTTCCACGATTGATGAACCCGGGGTGCATTTACCTGTCGGTCATCAACACTCACAATTTTGGCCAATTCTGGTCCGTTACATGGACTATTACTCACTGTTTTGGGGTCCTAGAGTGATTTCCACGATTGTCGAACCCCGGGGTGTGTTTATGTGTCCGTCCTCAACACTCACAGTTTTGGCCAATCTGGCCCGTTTCATGGACTATTACTCACCGTTTTGGGGTCCCGAAGCGATTTCCATAGTTGTTGAACTACAAGTAGTGCTTACGTGTCAGTCATCAACACTCTCAGTTTTGGCCGATTATGCCCCGCTTCGTGGACTACTAATCATCGTTTTGGGGTCCCGGAGCGATCTCCACGATTGACGATCCCCGGGGTGTGTTTATGTGTCTATCGTCAACACTCATAGTTTTGGCCAATTCTGACCCATTTCGTGGACTATTACTCACCGTTTTGGGTCCCAAAGCGATTTCCATGGTTGTCGAACCCAAAGGTGTGCTTACGTGTTGGTCGTCAAGACTCGTAGTTTGGGCCGATTTCTAGCCCGTTCTTGGACTATTATTCAGTTTTGGGGTATTGAAGTGATTTCCACGATTGACGAACCCTGGGGTGCGTTTACGTGTCGGTCATCAACACTCGCAATTTTGGCCAATTCTGGTCCGTTTCCTGGACTATTACTCACCGTTATGGGGTCCCATAGCGATTTCCAGGATTGACGATCCCCGGGGTGCGTTTACGTGTCTGTCATCAACACTCACAGTTTTTGCCAATTCTGACCCGTTTCGTGGACTATTACTCACCGTTTTGGGGTCCCGAAGCGATTTCCATTGTTGTTGAACCCCAAGGTGCGCTTACGTGTCGGTCATCAACACATGTTGTTTTTGTCGATTCTGACCCATTTCGTGTACTATTACTCACCGTTTTGGGGTCCCAAAGCGATTTTCATGGTTGTCAAACCCAGGGTGTGCTTACATGTTGGTCGTCAAGACTAGCAGTTTGGGCCGATTCTTGTCTGTTTCTTGGACTATTACTCTGTTTTGGGTTCCGAAAATGATTTCCATGATTGACGAACCCGGGGGTGCGTTTACATGTCGCTCATCAACACTACAATTTTGGCCAATTCTGGTCTGTTTCGTGGACTATTATTTACCGTTTTGGGGTCCCAGAGCGATTTCCATGATTGACGATCCCCGGGGTGCATTTACGTGTCCGTCCTCAACACTCACAGTTTTGGCCAATTCTGACCCATTTCATGGACTATTACTCACCATTTTGGGGTCCCGAAGCGATTTCCATAGTTGTTGAATCCCAAGTTGCACTTACATGTCAGTCATCAACACTCACAGTTTTGGCCGATTCTGGCCCATTTGGTGGGCTATTACTCACCGTTTTGGGTCCCTGGAGCGATTTCCACGATTGACGATCCCCGAGGTGGGTTTACGTGCCCGTCATCAACACTCACAGTTTTGGCCAATTCTGACCCGTTTCATGGACCATTACTCATAGTTTTGGTGTCCCGAAGCGATTTCCAAAGTTGTTGAACCCCAAGGTGCGCTTACATGTCGGTCGTCAACACTCACTGTTTTGGCTGATTCTGACCCGTTTCGTGGACTATTACTCATAGTTTTGGGGTCCCAAAGCGATTTCCATGGTTGTCGAACCCCAAGGTGTGCTTACATGTTGGTCGTCAAGACTCGCAGTTTGGGCCGATTCTGGCGCGTTTCTTGCACTATTACTCAGTTTTGGGGTCCCAAAGTGATTTCTACGATTGACGAACCCCGGGGTGCGTTTACATGTTGGTCATCACACTCACAATTTGGGCCAATTCTGGTCCATTTCGTGGACTATTACTCACCGTTTTGGGGTCCTAGAGAGATTTCCACGATTGTCGAACCCCGGGGTGCGTTTACATGTCCGTCATCAACAGTCACAGTTTTGGCCAATTTTGACTCGTTTCGTGGACTATTACTCACAGTTTTGGGGTCCCGAAGCGATTTCCATAGTTGTTGAACCCCAAGGTACGGTCATCAATGATACGTCCATTTTGCATCATGCTTTTATATCGATATTATTGCAATATGGGCTATTACTACACATTATGTCACAATACTTATGCCTTTTCTCTTTTATTTTAAAAGGTTTACATGAAGAGGGAGAATGCCGGCAGCTGGATTCTGTGCTGGAGAAGGAGCAAAATATTAGAGACCTAGTCTGCACAACTCCAAAAGTCCTCAAACTCCATGAAAGTCAGTTTTGGAATATATTAGAAATATTGGGCGAAGAAAGCACCAGAGTGGGGCCACCCACTGTCTACGAGGGTGGGGGCGCGTCCCCCTGCCTCGTGGGCCACCTGGAAGTCCCCCGATGCCCATCTTCTGGTATAAGGTGTCTTTTTTCCTGGAAAAAATTGTAAGGAAGCTTTCGGGATGAAGCGCCGCCTTCTCGAGGCGGAACCTGCGCGAAACCAATCTAGGGCTCCGGCGGAGCTGTTCTGCCGGGGAAACATCCCTCCGGGAGGGGAAAATCGTCACCATCATCATCACCATCGATCCTCTCATCAAGAGGGGGTCAATCTCCATCAACATCTTCACCAGCACCATCTTCTCTCAAACCCTAGTTCATCTCTTGTATCCGATCTATGTCTTAAAACCTCAGATTGGTACATGTGGGTTGCTAGTAGTGTTGATTACTCCTTGTAGTTGATGCTAGTTGGTTTATTCGGTGGAAGATCATATGTTCATATCCTTTATGCATATTAATACCCCTCTGATTATGAACATAAATATGATTTGTGAGTAGTTACATTTGTTCCTGAGGACATGGAAGACGTCTTGTTATAAGTGTTCATGTGAATTTGGTATTCGTTCGATATGTTGATGAGATGTATGTTGTCTTTCCTCTAGTGGTGTTATGTGAACTTCGACTACATGACACTTCACCATTGTTTGGGCCTAGAGGAAGGCATTGTGAAGTAATAAGTAGATGATGGGTCATGAACACTCACAGTTTTTGCCAATTCTGGCCCGTTTCATGGACTATTACTTACTGTTTTAGGGTCCCGGAGCAATTTCCCCGATCGACGATCCCCGGGGTGCGTTTATGTGTCTGTCGTCAACACTCATAGTTTTGGCCAATTTTGACCCATTTCGCGGACTATTACTCACCGTTTTGGGGTCCCGAAGGGATTTCCATAGTTGTTGAACCCCAAGGTGCGCTTACATGTTGGTCATCAACACTCGTAGTTTTGGCTGACTCTGGCCCGTTTCGTGGATTATTACTCACTGTTTTGGAGTCCCGGAGTGATTTCCAAAATTGGGGAACCCCAAGGTGTGTCTACGTGTCGGTCGTCAACACTCATGGTTTTTGTCAATTCTGAGTCGTTTTGTAGACTACTACTCACAGTTTTGGGGTCCCAAAGCGATTTCCATGGTTGTCGAACCCCAAGGTGTGCTGACATTCTGGTCGTCAAGACTCGCAGTTTGGGCCGATTCTGGCTCGTTTCTTGGACTATTACTCAGTTTTGGGGTGTCGAAGTGATTTCTATGATTGACGAACCGCGGGGTGCGTTTACGTGTCGGTCCTCCACACTAAAATTTTGGGAAAATTATGGTCCGTTTCATGGACTATTACTCATCGTTTTGGGGTCCTAAAGCGATTTCCACGATTGTCGAACCCTGGGGTGCGTTTACGTGTACGTCATCAACACTCACAGTTTTGGCCAACTCTGGCCCGTTTCGTGGACTATTATTCCCAGTTTTGGGGTCTCGAAGTGATTTCCATATTTGTTTAATCCCAAGGTGCACTTATGTGCCGGTCATCAAAACTCACAGTTTTGGCCGATTCTGGCCCGTTTCGTGGACTATTAGTCACTGTATTGGGGTCCCGGAGTGTGTTTCACGATTGACAAATCCGGGGTGCGTTTACGTGTCGGTCATCAACGCTCGCGGTTTTTGCGATTCTGACCCGTTTCGTGGACTATTACTCACTGTTTTGGTGTCCCAAAGTGATTTCCATGATTGACAAACCCCGGGTTGCGTTTACGTGTCGGTCATCAACACTCACAATTATGGCTAATTTAGGTCCGTTCTGTGCACTAATACTCACCGTTTTGGGGTCCCAGAGCGATTTCCACGATTGACGATCCCCAGGGTGCATTTACATGCCCGTCGTCAACACTCACAGTTTTGGCCAATTCTGACCCATTTCGTGGACTATTACTCACTGTTTTGGGGTCCCGGAGCGATTTCCATAGTTGTCGAACCCCAAGGTGCGCTTACGGGTCGGTCATCAACACTTGCAGTTTTGGCCGACTCTGGCCCGTGTCGTGGACTATTACTCACTGTTTTGGGGTCCCGGAGTGATTTCAACGATTGGCAAACCCCGCGTGTGTTTACTTGTCTGTTATCAACACTCACAATTTTGGCCAATTCAGGTCCGTTTCGTGGACTATTACTCACCGTTTTGGGGACCCGAAGCGATTTCATAGTTGTTGAACCCCAAGGTGCGCTTACATATCGGTCATCAACAGTCGCAGTTTTGACCGATTCTGGACCGGTTCGTGGACTATTACTCATTATTTTGTGGTCCCGGAGTGATTACCATGAATGACGAACTCCGGGGTGCGTTTACGTGTCGGTCATCAATACTCGCGGTTTTTGTCAATTCTGACCCGTTTCGTGGAATATTACTCACCGTTTTGGGGTCCCAAAGCGATTTCCATGGTTGTCGAACCTCAAGGTGTGCTTACGTGTTGGTCGTCAAGACTCGCAGTTTGGGTCGATTCTGGCTCGTTTCTTGGACTATTACTCAGTTTAGGGGTCCCGAAGTGATTTCCGTGATTGACGAACCCCGGGGTGCGTTTACGTGTCGATCATGAACACTCATAATATTGGCCAATTTTGGCCCGTTTCGTGGACTATTACTCACAGTTTTGGGGTCCCAGAGCAATTTCCACGATTAACGATCCCCAGGTGCGTTTAAGTGTCCGTCGTCAGCACTCAAATTTTGGCCAATTCTAACCCATTTCGTGGACTATACTCACCTTGGGATCCCGAAGCAATTTTCATAGTTGTTTAACCCCTAGGTGCGTTTACGTGTCGTCAACACTCGCAGTTTTGGCCAATTCTGACCCGTTTCGGGGACTATTACTTTGTTTTGGGGCCCAGAGTGATTTCCACCATTAATGAACCCCGGGGTGCGTTTACGTGTCGGTCATCAACACTCGCGGTTTTTGTCAATTCTGGCCCGTTTCATGGACTATTACTCACCGTTTTGCGGTCCCAAATCGATTTCAATAGTTGTTGAACCCCAAGGCGCGCTTACGTGTCGGTCATCAACAATCGCAGTTTTGACCGATTCTGTTCCATTTCATGCACTATTACTTACTGTTTACGTGTCTGTCGTCAACACTCACAATTTTGCCCAATACTGACCCGTTTCGTGGACTATTACTTACCATTTTGGGGTCCTGAAGCGATTTCCATAGTTGTTGAACCCGAAGGTGTGCTTACATGTCGGTCATCAATACTTGCAGTTTGGCCAATTCTGGCCCGTTTCATGATCTATTGCTCACTATTTTGGGGTCTCGGAGAGATTTCCACGATTGACGAACCCCGGAGTGCGTTTACGTGTCGTTCATCAACACTCACAATTTTGGCTAATTCTGGTCCGTTTCGTGGAGTATTACTCATTGTTTTGGGGTCCTAGAGCGATTTCCACGATTGACGATCCCCGGGGTGCTTTTACGTGTCCGTCGTCAACACTCACAGTTTTGGCAAATTCTGTTCAGTTTCGTGGACTATTACTCGCCGTTTTGCGGTCCCGAAGAGATTTCCTTAGTTGTTGAACCCCAAGGTGCGCTTACGTGTCGGTCATCAACACTTGCAGTTTTGGTGGAGTCTGTCTCAATTCGTGGACTATTACTCACTGTTTTGGGGACCCGGAGTGATTTCTATGATTGACGAATCCTGGGTTGCGTTTACGTTTCGTCATCAACACTGACAGTTTTTGTCGATTATTCTGACTCGTTTCATGGACTATTACTCACCGTTTTGGGGTCCCAAAACGGTTTCCATGGTTAGCGAACCCCAAGGCGTGTTTACGTGTTGGTCATCAAGACTTGCAGTTTCGGTCGATTTTGTCATGTTTCTTGGATTATTACTCAGTTTTGGGGTCCCGAAATGATTTTCACAATTGACGAACCCCGAGGTGCGTTTACGTGTCGGTCATCAGCACTCAGAATTTTGGCCAATTCTGGTCTGTTTCGTAGACTATTACTTACCGTTTTGGGCTCTCACAGCGATTTCCACGATTGACGATCCTCAGGGTGTGTTTACGTGTCCGTTGTCAATTCTCACAGTTTTGGGCAATTCTGACCCGTTTCGTGGACTATTACTCACTGTTTTGGGGTCCCGAAGCGATTTCCATAGTTATTGAATCCCAAGGTGCGTTTACGTGTCGGTCATCAACACTCGCAGTTTTGGTCGATTCTGGCCCGTGTCGTGGACTATTGCTCACTGTTTTGGGGTCCCGGAGTGATTTCCACGATTGATGAACCCCGGGGTGCTTTACATGTCGGTCTCAACAATCGCAATCTTTGTCGATTCTGACCCGTTTCGTGGACTATTACTTACCGTTTTGGTGTCCTAAAGCCATTTCCATGGTTGTCGAACCCCAAGGTGCGTTTACGTGTCGGTTATCAACACTCACAATTTTGATCGATTCTGGTCCGTTTCGTTCACTATTTCTCAACGTTTCGGGGTCCCAGAGCAATTTCCACCTTCGATTATCCACGGGGTGCGTTTGCGTGTCCGTCATCAACATGGGGATTTGAAGCAATTTTCATAGTTGTTGAAGCCCAAGGTGCGCTTATATGTCGGTCATGAACCCTTGCGGGTTTTTTCGATTCTGGCCTGTTTCGTGAATTATTACTCACCGTTTTGGGGTTCCAAAGCGATTTACATGGTTGTCGAACCCCACGGTATGCTTATGTGTTGTTCGTCAAGACTCACAGTTTGAGCCGCTTCTGTCCCGTTTCTTGGACTATTACTCAGTTTTGGGGTCCCGAAGTGATTTCCACGATTGACGAACCTCGGAGTGCGTTTACGTGTCGGTCATCAACACTCATAATTTTAGCTAATTCGGTCTGTTTCGTGGACTATTACTCACCGTTTTGGGGTCTCAGTGCGATTTCCACGATTGACGATTTCCATGGTGCGTTTACGTGTCCGCCGTCAAAACTCACAGTTTTGGCCAATTTTGACCCGTTTAATGGACTATTACTCACCGTTTTGGATCCCGAAGCGATTTCCATTGTTGTTGATTTTCAAGGTGCGCTTACGTGTCGGTTATCAACACTTGCAATTTTGGCCGAGTCTGGCCCGTGTCGTGGATTGTTATACCCTACCGAAATAGAACGTGGCAGTAGCAAAAGGGTCAGATCATACTTTTTTACAAAGATCTCGATTAATTTTCACAAAAGGGTCAAAACACGAAATTTTGTCGCCGGTGCTGAGGCCGGAGTGACATGATTGACGAGCCTAGCAGCGGCGCACAGGCAAAAGGCGCACTTATGATGGCGATGTCGCCGGCCGGTTTTGGTCAGCTCGGCTACGCTGCGTGCGCGTGCAGCGCCGCGGCATCTTCTGCATGCCCCGGTCGAAATCGACCGCGCGGGAGCTAGCCAGGAGAATCGATCGAGCTCCGTGGGCGGTATCGATGGGACACGCCATGCGTGTACGTACCCACGTAAGGGACGGATGATGGCATATTGGCATGTGTGGATGGGTGCCCCTGGCCGGGTAGCGTAGCTGCATGTATGACGGGATATGGAGGGGGCACTACCGCACTAGTCATGATGGTTAGTGTGATGAGTGGTCTACTTCTGTACTGGTGTGTGTGTGTTCTACCCGGCTTCTTGAGATCCGTTGAATCAGAGATTCACAGTACGTTATGTTGGTGCCAACATGCGCTCAGGGAAATGCACCAATTTCTGTCTGTGGATCTGCTGGCCTGGCATGCTTGCTCGGTTCTGGTTTGGGTGTTTGCAATCATGTCATGGCGTAGTACAAGAACTACAACCCATTTTCACGTTATACTTTGGTTTTCTTTTCCTTTTTTTTTGGTTTTCTTCTTTTCTTCCGTTTTGTTCCTTTTCATTCTGCTTCTCCATCGGTTTTTTCGTAATTAACACATGTCTAGTTTTTCTCTTTACACGATGTATATTTTTTGCGCGCACGTGAAAGAAAATTACGCACGTTGAACAATTATAGATACATGACGTACATTTCTTTAAATATATGTTTCAAACACCTTTTCTAATACACGGCAACATCCATAGCGGCGGGACTCTGGCAGGGTACCAGTTGATTGTAGATCGTTTCTCTCCTCCCTGGCGGCTGGAAACCTAGCCGTCGCCAGGAGAGGCCACCTTTCAGCGCCGTCCTCCGGCGGCTCCCCTCCGCTGGCGACCTCGGTCCTCGGTGGTGAGTGGGGTCGTATGATCCACGCGCGTGGATCATTTTTACTCCTTGTAGTCTAGGTTTTTAGACTGTTCATCGTCTTGCCTTCGGCGGCGAAGATGACGACGCTGAATAAAGATTCTTCGTATCCTTCTCTGACGAGGCCATCGGTCCTATGGTTGGAGATGGATTTGGAAATCAGTCTCTTCAAGCAAGGATTGCGTGGCGGCGGCGGCATCATCATGGTGGACTTGTGTCCTCGGGCTCCGCCGTTGCGACGGCGTTTGCTCCAGCGTCGGATGGAGCTTGGGAGGTAGTCCAGGAGCGGATGCAGATTGTGGTCTGCATCGACGACATTTGGAAGATAGAACGTGTGCTGGGTACGTGGTTCGTGGATGGCAGGTATGGTTTCCTCCTTTGGCGTCTTAGTCATGGTGGGGTGCCAGATCTGGAGTTCGATGGCATGTCCGGGGTGTTACCCCGGTCTGATTCGTTCGACGGCAATGGCTTCACTTTTGATGAGCCACCTTGGAGGTCCGCAAAGCTACATATTAGAGATGGGGCCGCGTCGAGCTCGGATGAGGAGGTGATCCATCATTCTTTTCTTCGGTGGCTGCTGTAGTGGTGACGGGCGTTGGTGTCAAGCTCAGGGATGTTCTGCTATCTTTTCAGTTTTGTCATCTCGGTCCTTACGTGACTTGTACTTTGTTCCTTATGATATGAATGAGACATGTATTACCATGCAAAAAAAATACACGGTAACATTTTCCAAATAAGTGGCATATCTTGTCATGAAAAAACATTTTCTCAAAATATGCACACATTTCTTTTATATTGTATATATTTTTTAAAAAAATCTCAGACTTATTTTGGAAACACGTGAATAATTTAAAAAATTCATGTACATTTTTTAATGTAAATACTTTTGCTAAACTATGGGATCATTTTTTGTTTATGTAAACGTTTTTTTAATTGTCATGGACATTTCTTGAAATGCCCGAATATTTTATTTATAGTGTTATTTACACTTTTAATGATATGAAGCATATTTTTACATTAGGAAAGAATTTTTTACAATGTAAACAGATTTAAAAAATATCGCAACATTTCTTTAAAACACGCGAATGTTTTTCATTATCACGAACAGTTGTTTTAAAAGTTATCTGCATTTTCTAAAACTTCTGTAACAATATTATTTACACATTTCAGTATTTTAAAATTCAAGGTTTTTAATTCTTTAATAAATTTTAGTTTTTTAATATATGTATTTTTTATTCTTTTTGAAGATATAAAAAACGAATGAAAAAATAGAGGATAAAAATTAAGAAGCCTGAGCAGGAACCTGTGCCTCCCCAACCGTCACGCACACATATCGCAAGATGGCTACTTCTTGCCCACAGCAAGACATAACTCGGTCTCGCTGGAGACAGGCGGATGGGCACAACAAAGCCTAACATGAACAATCATAAATACCTATTATCAAACTATATTTTCATATATGTAGGAAAGTTGGACTAAATTGAGAAGTTGTTCATTAATTTCACAAAACTTGCACTATTTTGTTCCACAGAAGAATAAGTGTAAACTAATGCAATTTCAATATTTTTTTATAATTTAAGTTGACAATTTTTTTAGTGAGTTCCATTTTAAGTTCCCTAAGAAAAATTAAATAGTGACACAAGAATATAAAATTAAATACATACTCACATGGACAAATATATAAGAAAAATCAAACAGCCAAAAAATTGAATAACATCAGTAAATATTTTCGGACATAATAAAGCAAAAAACAAGAATTTTTTCTAAGTCAGAATGAATTAAGGACACTGGTATTCCATAAACGAAGAAATAAAATGAAAGGTAAACTTAAAGCAAATCATGAAAAAATTATGCACACAAATTTCACGGAACTTGCACACAAATGAAAAAACAGACATATATATATTAGTGTAGTTTTCTCTATCGTGCCCTTGTTTTTGGTAAACAAAAATGAAAAATAGAATATATTTTCTTAAGAAAATGTTATTCTAAACAGTGAATTAACGCATAGATAATACCCCAAAAGAAGAAGAAAAATTATAATTTTAAAAGAAATAAGGACAAAATACTTGCACACAAAATGCATATAACTTACACTTGTCCATAATATGCAAAAATAATAATATGATAATGTAACTCGCATATATATACTTTCTTGTTGTACTCTGTGTTCAAACAACAAAATAAAAATGTTGGCGGTTAATCATCTCTCGACCTGTTAAAATTAGTATACATCTTATATCAGTGATGTCGCCTCTCCTATCTCTCCCTAATCAACACATACACATACGCATGCGCACACACACACATGTGTAGAGCGAACACATAGCAGACAAAAGTGAGGAGTGTTTTCATACGGGCTGCTGTTGACTTGGGGAAAAGAATTGACTGAAACAGAACTTCACCTGACCATTAGCAAAACTGTTATTTGTTCTCTTTAATATGTCCCTCATCTTGATTGAGAGATGTAATCATATTCTTCATACGCCTTCCATTAGCTTTATTTATTCCCTTCAATATGTCCCTCGTCCTGATTGGAAGATGTAATATTATTCTTCATATGTCTTCCATTTCAACATGTCCCTCATTCTGATCGGGAGATGTAATCGTATTCTTCACGCGTCTTCCATTTCAATATGTATCTCATTTTGGTCGAGATGTTCTTTATTAAGTCTTCCATTTGCCTTCGCATGAAAGTATCTAGCATCTCCTTCCAAAAAAATTCTTAATCTCCGCTCTCGGTTTCCATTTCTGTTCTTCTTGGCTCTGTTTCGTCCTGATTTGCTCGAGTCGATCCAGTTGAGCTGATAATTTTTTAGTACTTGCCTCGTGTTAGAAGTAAGCCCATATAATTCACAAAACTCATCGATATTGTCTAACTTAAAATATACTCCTTGTAAACTTTAAAGGCTGACTAGGATCTTTTCAAACTAACTAGCCTCTCCTGGAAAAAAATTCTATGAGACAAGGTCTCACGGGTTAGCAGGTGAGACCATCCTGATGGATGACATGCAAGATTATTAATCACAAAGACTTCTATTCCCACCCCCACCAAATCGGGAGAGAGTAGATGCTTTGTGATCTCAAATCAGGGGAATGCCACATGTCATCCATCAGGGCGGGTCTCACCTGATTTATATGAAGTGGGGGGTGGGGTAGGTGCTTTGTGATTTGTGCGACATGTCATCCATCAGGCGGGTCTCACCTGATTTATATGAGACCTGGTCTCATATAATTTTTTTTCCGCCTCTCCCCCTCTGATTTTTATTGAGGGGGCCCTTCTTTCCCTTAATCTTCCATCAAAACTCACCTTTATGTAAAAGGTTGTATCCTTTTATACACGTAGGATTACTCGAGGAAAACACGGTAAAAGTGGCGCAACGCCCTTGTTTTTATTTATGTTGGGCATGCCTTGGTAGAAGGTAGGTAGTGAACTTACATCATCGTACCGATGAGCCCGTGCCACAACTTATTTATGCTACTCCCGCGTACTGACGAACGATACAAACGCCACACAAGTCCAGCTCTCAAACGGCACGGGCTCCAGCTCACACACTCACTCAACAGCGGCCTTGCCGCCTCAGAGCGCGGCGGTTGCCATCCTCAGGAAGGCCTCCACGGCTTCGTCGCCGCGCCCGCGGTCACCATGGCGGCGGTCCCCGCGCTCCTGCTCCTGCTGCTCGGGTCCGGCGACGAAGCCCTCGTCCTGCTGATCCTTGGCGCGGAACACCTCCTGCACCTCCCTGGCGGGCCTGCCGAAGGTGAGCTCCTGGGCGGGGTTGTCCAGCTTGCCGATCACGTTGTTCCTCCCGGCGAGCCACACCCTCTCGTTCCTCTCGGCGTTGATCTCGAAGCACACCACCTGGAGGTTGCTGCTGCCTTGGGACGAGGCGATCTCCACCACCGGGTGGCCGGGGGGCACCACGAACGCCGAGCCGCGCGACACCCGCGCGCGGACCGTCTCGTACCTCTGCTGATCCTGCTCCTCCTCGGACTCGGACTCGGAGCCGGACCCGCGTCGGCGTTGCTGCCGCTGGTCGTCGTCCTCTTCCTCGCTCCGCCTGCCCTTGCCGTGCTCTTGCTCGCGGCGCTCGCTGTCGCGGGCAAGGTGCGGGCACACGATCTGCACCTCGCCCTGGCCTTCCAGCACGACGGCGAACTTGAACGACTGGGTGTTCAAGTACGGCGCGGTCATAGAACCCTGCCATTGACACATGCATGCACGTAGACAACAGTTGAGTACCAAATCAAGATATCAAGCCCGCCGCCGGTGAACTAATTAAGCGTGGTGGCGCACCGGCGTGATGTTGGCCACGGCGACGCGGACGTCGTGTTGGGCAAGGGCGTGGAAGCTGCGGCCGTCGGCCTCGAAGAGGCGGCCGTGGCGGTTGGCGATCTTGGGGCGCTGCTCCAGGAGGTTGAAGGTGTCGCGCGAGTCGCCGCGGAACGGGGGGAGAGGCCAGTGGTGGCCCTGCCCGCCCTCCGACGCCTGGCGACGCAGCTCGCGGAG
This sequence comes from Aegilops speltoides, assembly GCA_021437245.1. NCBI lineage: Eukaryota > Viridiplantae > Streptophyta > Magnoliopsida > Poales > Poaceae > Aegilops > Aegilops speltoides. The sequence continues at coordinate 6,290,895 of CM038144.1, forward strand.
CTGCTCCTCGGACGCGCGGACGATGGAGATGGACTCCTCCTCCTCCTGGCCTTGGCGCCTGCCGAACAGCAGCCTGTCCAGCTGCTCATCCGAGGTCTGCACGTTCACGTCCATGTCCATCGATATAAGTACCAAGTTTTTTTTTTTTTGAGTAATAAAGAAAGAAGAGAAGTTGTCGACTCGTGCATGCATGCAAGTTGGTACGTATACCTTCAAAGCCGCTCTGAGCACGCGCTTGCTCAAACTCGCCAGGAGAGGCTTGGCCGAGAAATACTGCATGGGATATCTTCGTGTCAGTCTATCCAGTCGAGAAATTCGAGCGTCGTCAACTTTTTAATTACCTGGAACTTGCCGGGCACGGAGATGGTGTGGAGGATCTTGGCGATGACCAGCTTCCTCCGGCCGTCGGTGTTGGCCAGGTGCATGATGGACCCCGCCGGCGCCACGATGACATCGCCTTCCCTGACGGTGTAGGACCGCTTCTCGCCGTTCTCGATCACCGTCAGCACCCCCTCGCCTGCATGCATGCATGCATGCGCTCGTTATTTATCATCGACCGGCGGATGCATGGTGCATGCGACAAGATGGATGGTACCTTGAGCGACGTAGCCGACGCCGTCCGCGTCCGTGAGTCCCGGCACGACGAACGCGCGCGGGTTCACCTCCATGATGGCGACACGGTAGTTCTTGATGCCTCGGAGGAGCTTGGACACCTCGTCGAATGGGCGAAGGGCCTTGACGAACCCGTGGTCGCTCCGGATGATGCTACGGAAGTTGCGCGGGCCGAATACGTACGGCCGGCGGCTATCCCCGTGCTCCTCATCACGCTCTCCCTCGCCGCGCCGGCCACGGCCCTGCTCGTGCCGCCCGTGCTCCTCACGCTCACTCTCGCCGTGCCGCCCACGGCCACGGCCCTCCTCCTCCTCACGCTCTCCCTGGCCGTGCCGGCCACGCCCACGGCCATGCTCCTCCTCACGCTCTCCCTCGCCGTGCCGGCCACGACCATGGCTCTGTTCCTCCTGCTCGTGCCTTCCGTGCTGCTGCTGGTCGTCCCGGCACTCCTGCACGCACCGGGCATGCGAGTACCGCGGCCGGTCCTGATGGCACCGCTGCACGCACTGCTGCAGCGAGTGGCCACCGCGCCTGTCGTCCTCGTCGTCGTGGGAGGCCGAAACAGCCGCGGCGAAGAGAAGGCTCGTGCCCAGGAGGAAGAGGAGAGGAATGGTTGCTCTAGTCGCCATGGTTTAACTACTCTGTGACTCTGCTTGCTACCTCGCCCTGTGTGTGGCTCTGCTGGAAAATGGAGGTCGAGGCACCGTATTTGTAGCGCGCGCGCCGCTGTACGTGGCGCCGTGGCGCGGCTACGTGGAGGCGAGCTGCGTGCCAGCGGGGAGGCGGGTCGCCACGTCGCGCGGCCGTGCTTATCGGGCCATCGGCATGGTGCGTGCCAGCTTCAGCGTCGCGTGTCGTGGCGTGCTCTTGCTCGCGGCGCCGAGCGACGGAGCTGGTTGAGTGGATAGCGGTGCTAGGTACGGAGCACCTAGACGCTCGTCGGAGTACATGCCTGCCCGAGCAGAGCACAACATCCCTTTTTTTTAGAAGAACATGCTTTACTTTATTGATCATTAGAGCGAATTACAGGAATAATAGAAGTATCATGAGGGTGTAACAGCCATACATGGCGACCCTCCCCTAAATGTAAAGCATGTCGAGCTAAGCCATGAGCCTCCTTATTAGAGAGACGTTTCTCATGGACGAAAGAACAAGACAGAAACTCCCTACTCGAGTCGATGATCTCCTCCACAATTGGAGCGATTGTACCCATAGTGCCAGTATGTATGTCCTTGACCACCGAAATACAATCAGAAGCTACCTTCAAATGAGTGAGTGCAAGGTCCCTGGCTAATGCAATAGCCTCGCGGCATGCCAAAGTTTCCAGTATATGTGGGTCGGTCATGCCATGGAAAACCACCGATGCTGACCCAGCAAATGTTCCTAATTGATCCCGGCAAACCGCACTTATGGCCCCGACAGGAGGTAGTTTACAGATAGCAGCGTCGACATTAACCTTGTGATGACCCGCCGATGGTGGAATCCACACAGGCGTCCGCTCTGGGGCTGTTCTCGGCTTCGTTATTTCATGTGACAAAGAAGCAATACTCAAATCTGCCAGAAAGCGTTTGATAAATGAGTGAGTCCCCATGGGGCTCTGGTGCTCCCCTTCGTGGATCAGCTTTCGCCGTGCACCCCATATAGCCCATAGTGTCACAGATAGCTTCGTGAACTCGGAATGCGGCATCGATTCTTGCATACTGAAAAGCCAGGCCATTGCATTCGGTTCTGCTGTTGCGATGATGTGCTCAACCAGCTCCGGGTCATCTAGCGCCCATACGCACCGCGCCATTGTGCACGTGATGAGTGAGTGCATCCATGAGTCCTCCTCTCCACAGATGGCACACCGCGACGATGTGGACATATTACGATGACGAAGTACATCCGCCGTGGGTATAGAGCATTGTGCAAGTCTCCACAGGAATACCTTCAGTTTTAACGGCACCGCAACCTTCCAGATATTGGACCAGCTGGCTTCCTCTCTCTGCCTGTCAGCCGGGCCTGATCGTCCTTCGAGCCAAGCCTCCCGCCTGAGCTTCGTGTTGATTAGCATCCGATATGCCGAGCGGACGGAGAAGGCACCCTTATGTTCATGAGCCCAAGCCCAAGAATCTCTGCAGTGTCTTGTGGCTAGAGGAATATTGAGGATCACCTCCGCATCAATTGGAAGGAAAGTTGCACGAACTACGTCCTGCTTCAACCTGGCATTTGCGTTGTCAATGAGTTCAGACACGAAGTGCGGCCGATGTTGGCTCAAGCATACTATAGGTCTGAGTGACGCCTCTTTTTGTATCCAGTTATGCTGCCATATCAATGTATCCCGACCATCACCTATGCGTTTGATGAGACCCTGTGATAGGATCTCCTTGCCCTCCACGATCGCTCGCCAAATTTGTGATGGTTGGTTACCTAGGGATGCATCAAGAAAGTCTGTCGCTGGAAAGTAGCGCGCTTTCAGAATTTTTGCACTTAGTGATTCAGGTGTTTGTAGGATTCTCCACGCTTGTCTTGCCAGCAGAGCAAGGTTAAACAGCTCGATGTCCCGAAAACCCAATCCACCTTCATATTTCGGCCTTGTCATCTTCTCTCAGGAGACCCAATTTGTCTTCCTTTCGCCCCGTTTACTCCCCCACCAGAACTTGCGTATGATGGAGTTGATATGAAGACAGAGGCCCCGAGGTAGCTTAAAACAAGCCATAGAGTAAACCGGGATAGATTGAGCTACAGACTTTATAAGTACTTCTTTCCCTCCGGATGACAACACCTTTTCCATCCATCCCTTTACTTTGTTCCAGACTCTATCCTTCAAATATTTGAAAGCCCCGTTTTTCTGCTCCCTACATCCGTAGGCATGCCCAAGTACTTCTCTGATAGACTCTCATTATGAACATTCAGGGTAGTTTTCATGCTCTCTTTAACACCCTGCGAGCAGCCCTTGCTAAAAAACACTGAAGATTTGTCCAAGTTTATTTTCTGTCCAGAAGCATTACAGTATGATTCCAGCAAAGAGGATACCTGAATAGCTCCCTCAACACTAGCCTTGACGAACAGCAGGCTGTCATCTGCGAAAAGAAGGTGGCTTACCGGCGGAGCCAGATTCGCCACTCGATCCCATGCACGGAGATGACTCGCTCGGTTTTTAAAAGGCTCGAAAGGCCCTCTGCTGCCAGCAAGAAAAGGTAAGGTGATATTGGATCCCCCTGTCGGAGTCCTCGTGAAGGTGTAAATTTCTCAAGTCTTTTTCCGTTGAACATAACCGAGAATTTGACTGAACATACCATCCTCATAACTGAGTTGACCCAAGCCGGTGCAAAACCCAGTTTGGACATGATAGCACGGAGGTAGTCTCACTCCAAACGGTCGTAGGCCTTCATCATGTCAAGTTTAAGGGCACAAAACCCATTCCTCTTTGATCTATTCCTCTTCATAAAATTTAAACACTCATACGCGGAGATGATATTATCCGTGATAAGCCTTCCCGCCACAAAGGCCGATTGCTCCTCCGATATGATCATATGAAGGATGGTCTTGAGCCTGTTTGCCATAACTTTCGATGCAATCTTATAGAGTACATTACATAGACTTATAGGGTGAAACTGTGACAAAAGTGTGGGATTTGTTACCTTGGGGATGAGGACGAGGATAGTATCATTCAACTCCTCCACATCTTCCTCACCCCTCAGGATTTTCAGGATGATAGTAGCCACTTCATCCCCACAGAGCTCCCAATTTCTCTGAAAAAAATGCGCAGGGAACCCATCAGATCCTGGAGCTATAGTAGGGGCCATCTGAAACAGCGCCGTTTTAATTTCCTCTCTGCTGTACTCGCTCATCAGCCGCTGGTTCATCTCGTTTGTGACTTTGCGAGGAACCATGTCAATTACTTCATGCATATTCGTTGTCCCCTCTGATGTGAACAGATTTTTGTAGAAGGCCGTGACCATACACTCCATCTCTGTTGCATCTTCTACTGTAGTTCCATCATGTCTTAGCAGACATTTTATCTTGTTCTTAAGGCGCCGCCTGCTGGCCCGTAGGTGAAAGAACTTGGTGTTCTTATCACCCGCCGCCAGCCATGTTATTCGCGATCTCTGACGCCACATTACCTCCTCTCTGTGATAGAGCTCGATCAGGCGATCTTTAACTTTCTCTTCCTGATGAGTAGGTGCCGTCCTCGACGGGTCAGCACGCATGCTCTCTAGCTGAAGCTTTAGAGATCGAATCTCCTCCTTCACACTGCCAAACGTAGTTCGGTCCCAGTGTTTCAGATTTGTTGAGAGCGTTTTAATTTTTGCACATAGTTCCGCAACCGTGGTTGCTCCTGGGCCTTGCCAGTGTTGTTCAATTGTCGCCTGGAAACCCTCGTGAGATTCCCACATCATCTCATATCTAAAGAGTCTAGCTTGCCGTGGCTGATCATCTACCGGTGATAGTTGTAGCAATATCGGTATGTGGTCCGATGTGGTGGCAGACTTGTGAGATAAAACTGCACCTGGATACATGCTGGACCACGATGGGGTGGCAAGTGCCCTATTGTAACACCCACAGAATCATGCTACAGTAATCCCCTCTAAATGATGCCTTGTCATCATTGTTATTGTTGCTAATCTCACTTTGATTCTATTCCAGTCCAAATCTCAATTTCGAATTAAAGTCAAAATTCTAAATTGCTCAAACATGAAAACTAAAATGTTCATCATGTGGCAAATATCCTTTTGACAATATTGGTGGTGAACCAACATTTTTGCAAAGTGTTTAAATGCCCTAAGCTAATTAAAACAATGGTTAAAACATTGTTTAAATTCCTTTTTTTAAATGCTAAGCTAATTTAGTTAACTACCAAACTAATTGTGGCAGTAGTCTACATTATAATAATAATGTAGGTTCAAGCTTTGTATTTTATAAAACTATTTTGCCCTTTGATTTTTAAAAGAAAACAAAGAAGTTTAAAAAAAAAGGAAAAGCCCCCCCCTCAACTGGGCCTCAGCCAACATGAGCGACCCAGGCCGACCAGCTCCCCCTCCCGCGCCGTCTTCACTCTGCGGGCGATCGAGCCTGCGTGCCCGTGGTCGCCGCCCGACCGCTCGCCGCCACGCCTCACGCCAAGGCAACGCCGGGATAAGTGTTGGAAATATGCCCTAGAGGCAATAATAAAAGTATTATTATATTTCAATGTTCATGATAATTGTCTTTTGTTCATGCTATAACCGTGTTATCCGGAAATCGTAATACACGTGTGAACACTTAGACCCCAATATGTCCCTAGTGAGCCTCTAGTTGACTAGCCCACAGATCAATAGATGGTCATGGTTTTCGACTATGGACATTGGATGTCGTTGATAACGGATCACATCATTAGGAGAATGATGTGATGGACAAGACCCAATCATAAGCATAGCATAAAAGATCGATAGTTCGCTTGCTAGAAGCTTTGCCAATGTCAAGTATCTCTTCCTTCGACCATGAGATCGTAACTCCCGCCACCGTAGGAGTGCCTTTGGTGTATCAAACGCCACAACGAATCGGGTGACTATAAAGGTGCATTGCGGTATCTCCGAAAGTATCTGTTGGGTTGACGCGGATCGAGATGGGATTTGTCACTCCGCATGACGGAGAGGTATCTCTGGGCCCACTCGGTAATGCATCATCATAATGAGCTCAATGTGACCAAGGTGTTGGTCACGGATCATGCATTACTAAGATGAGTAAAGTGACTTGCCGTAACGAGACCGAACAAGGTATTGGGATACCGACGATCAAGTCTCGCAAGTAACGCATCGATTGACAAAGGGAATTGCATACGTGGTTTGATCGAATCCTCGACATCGTGGTTCAACCGATGAAATCATCGAGGAGCATGGGAGCCAACATGGGTATCCAGATCCCGCTGTTGGTTATTGCCCGAGAGTCGTCTCGGTCATGTTCAAGCGTGTCTCCCAACCCGTAGGGTCTACACACTTAAGGTTCGGTGGACGCTAGGGTTAGTAGGAAGTCAAGTATGTGACTACGAATGTTGTTCGAGTCCCGGATGAGATCCCTGACGTCACGAGGAGTTCCGGAAGGGTTCGGAGGTAAAGAATAATATATAGGAAGTGGTGTTTCGCCATCGGGAAAGTTTGGGGTTTCGGTAAAAGCTGGGACCACCGGAGGGGTCCTGGGTCCACCGGTGGGGCCACCTATCCGGAGGGCCCCATGGGCCAAAGGGGAAGGAACCAGCCCACAAGGGGCTGGTGCGCCCTAGGACCCACCTCGCGCCTAGGGTTGAAACCCTAGGGTGGGGCGCCCACGGCTTGGGGGTACTCCACCCCCTTGCCGCCGCCCCGAGATTGGATATCCAGGCCGCCACTTCTGTGGGGCCTATATAAAGGGGGAGGAGGGGGCTGCTGTACCAACTCCCAAGGCGCAGCCCTCCTCCCCAACACATCTCCTCCTCCGAAGAGCTCGTGAAGCCTCGCCGAATATCGCTTCTCCACCATCACCACGCCGTCGTCTTTGCCGGTGGAGCTGTCTTCCTCAACCTCTCCTTCCCCTTGCTGGATCAAGAAGGAGGAGACGCCGCCGTCCCGCACGTGTGTTGAACGCGAGGTGCTGTCCGCTCAAAGACTTGGCATCGGTGATCTGAATCACGCTCGAGTACGACTCCATCATCACCTTGCAAGCTTCGCACGCGATCTACAAGTGGTATGTAGATGCAAACTCTCTCGTTACTCGTTGCTTAGATGAACTCATAGATGGATCTTGGTGAAGCCAGAGGAAAATTTTAATTTTCTCGCAACGCTCCCCAACAAAGGGCATCATGAGCTAGGTCTATGCGTAGTTCTCTATTGCACGAGTAGAACACAATTTGTTGTGGGCGCTGATCTTGTCATCTTACTTGCCCCTACTAGTCTTTTCTTGCTCAACGGTATTGTGGGATGAAGCGGCCCGACCAACCTTACACGCACGCTTACGTGAGACCGGTTCCACCGATCGACATGCACTAGTTGCATAAGGTGGCTGGCGGGTGTCCGCTCTCCCACTTTAGTTGGAGCGGATTCGATGAACAGGCCCTTATGAAGGGTAAATAGAAGTTGACAAAATCACGTTGTGGTGATTCGAGGTAAGAAAACGTTTGCTAGAACCCAATCGCAGCCTACGTAAAAGATGCAACAACAACTAGAGGACGCCTAACTTGTTTTTGCAGCGATTGATCATGTGATGTGATATGGCCGAAGTTGTGATGAATGATGAATTGTGATGTATGAGATCATGTTCTTGTAATAGGATTCACGACTTGCATGTCGATGAGTATGACAACCGCAGGAGCCATAGGAGTTGTCTTTATTTTTGTATGACCTGCGTGTCATTGAAGAACGCCATGTAAACTACTTTACTTCATTACTAAACGCGTTAGTCATAGAAGTAGAAGTAGTCGTTGGCGTGACAACTTCATGAAGACACGATGATGGAGATCATGATGATGGAGATCATGGTGTCAAGCCGGTGACAAGATGATCATGGAGCCCCGAAGATGGAGATCAATGGAGCTTGATGATATTGGCCATATCATGTCACAAATATATAATTGCATGCGATGTTTATTATGTTTATACATCTTGTTTACTTAGGACGACGGTAGTAAATAAGATGATCCTTACAAAATTTCAAGAAGTGTTCTCCCTAACGTGCACCGTTGCTACAGTTTGTCGCTTCTAAGCACCACGTGATGATCGGGTGTGATGGATCCTTACGCTCACATACAACGGGTGTAAGACAGTTTTACAGCGAAAACACTTAGGGTTAACTTGACGAGCCTAGCATGTACGCACATGGCCTCGAACACGGAGATCGAAGGTCGAACACGAGTCGTATGGAAGATACGATCAACATGAAGATGTTCACCGATGATGACTAGTCCGCCTCACGTGATGATCGGACACGGGCTAGTCGACTCGGATCGTAACACTTAGATGACTAGAGGATGTCTAATCTAAGTGGGAGTTCATAATTTTGATTAAGAACTTTATTATCATGAACTTAGTCTAAAACCTTTGCAAATATGTCTTGTAGATCAATGGCCAACGCTAATGTCAACATGAACTTCAACGCTTCCTAGAGAAAACCAAGCTGAAAGATGATGGCAGAACTATACGGATCGGGTCCGAACCCGAGGATCATCCTCATAGCTGCCAAGAAACAAGATGTCCTAGAAGCACCGTTAGGTGACCCACTGTTCTCCCAAAGATCTGCAGACGATTTGAACGTCCGCGGACTCGCTCGATGATTACTCCCTCGCTCAGTGCGGCATGCTCTACAGCTTAGAACCGGGCTCCAAAAGCGTTTTGAGCATCACGGAGCATATGAGATGTTCAAGAGCTGAAACTAGTTTTCCAAGCTCATGCCCGGTCGAGAGATATGATGTCTCCGACAAGTTCTACAGCTTGTAAGATGGAGGAAAACAGTTCATCAAGGAGCACATCCTCAAGATGTCGGGTTGCACAACCGTATGACCCAATGAACATAAACCTCCTGATGAGGCGGTCATTGACAGAATCCTCCATCGCTCCCACCAAGCTACAAGAGCTTTGTGATGAACTACAACATGCGGGGATGGTAAAGACCATTCTGAAGTGTTCTCGATGTCAAGTCGCAGAGGCTGAAATCAAAAGGAACATCAAGTGTTGATGGTCAATAAGACCACTAAGTTCAAGAAGGGCAAGGGTAAGAAGAACTTCAAGAAGGACGGCAAGGATGTTGCCGCCGCCTGTAAGTCTGCTGCCGGAAGAAGTCAAAGAATGGACCCAAGCCCGAGATCGAGTGCTTTTATTGCAAGGAAGGGTCCGAAGCGGAACTGCCCCAAATACTTAGCGGATAAGAAGGCCGCAACACCAAAGGTATATTTGATATACATGTAATTGATGTGTACCTTACCAAGACTGTAGTAACTCCCGGTATTTAATACCGTGCCGTTGTTCACATATGTAACTCACAGCAGAGCTGCGGAATAAACGGAGACTGGCGAAGGACGAGGTGACGACGCGCGCGCCGAATGGTTCCAGAGTCGATGTGATCGCCGTCGCCGCACGCTGCCTCTACATTTACCTACGGATTAGTTTTGAACCTTAATAATTGTTATTTAGTGCCAAGTTTGAGCATGAACATTGTATCCGGATCTCGCTTGATACGAGATGGCTACTCATTTAAGTCCGAGAATAATGGTTGTTCGATTTATATGAGAGATATGTTTTATGGTCATGCTCCGATGGTCAATGGTTTATTCTTAATGAATCTCGAGCGTAATATTACACATGTTCATAGTGTGGATGCCAAAAGATGTAAATTTGATAACGATAGTCCCACATACTTGTGGCATCGCCGCCTTGGTCACATTGGTGTCAAGCGCATGAAGAAGCTCCATGCTGATGGACTTTAGAGTCTCTTGATTATGAATCGCTTGACACATGCTAACCATGCCTCTTAGGCAAATGACCAAGACTCCGTTCTCCGAACAATGGAGCGAGCAACCAACTTGTTGGAAATCATACATACCGATGTGTGCGGTCCAATGAGCGTTGAGGCTCATGGAGGATATCGTTATGTTCTCACTCTCACTGATGACTTGAGTAGATATGGGTATGTCTACTTAATGAAACACAAGTCTGAGACCTTTGAAAAGTTCAAGGAATTTCAGAGTGAGGTAGAAAATCAACGTGACCGTAAGATAAAGTTCCTCCGATCAGATCGTGGGGGAGAATACTTAAGTCACGAATTTGGTACACACTTAAGGAAATGTGGATTCGTTTCACAACTCACGCCACCGAACACCTCAAATAAACGGTGTGTCCGAACGTCGAATCGCACTCTATTGGATATGGTGCGGTCTATGATGTCTCTTACCGATTTACGCTATCATTTTGGGGATACGCCTAGAGACAGCTACATTCACTTTAAATAGGGCACCGCCTAAATCCGCTGAGACGACACCGTATGAATTATGGTTTGGGAAGAAACCTAAGCTGTCGTTTCTAAAAGTTTGGGGATGCGATGCTTATGTCAAGAAACTTCAACCCGAAAAGCTCGAACCCAAGTCGGAAAAATGCGATTCATAGGATACCCTAAGGAAACTGTCGGGTATACCTTCTACTTAAGATCCAAGGCAAGATCTTTGTTGCTAAGAACGGATGCTTTCGAGAAAGAGTTTCTCTCGAAAGAAGTAAGTGGGAGGAAAGTAGAACTCGATGAAGTACTACCTCTCGAACGGGAAAGTGGTGCAAAGACAGAAACCATTCTGTGATGCCCACACCAACCAAGAGGAAGACGTTGATGATGATCAAGGTACTTCGGATCAAGTTACTCTTGAACTTCAAGGTCCACGAGGACACGCTCCGCACTGCAGTGGTACGGCAACCCTGTCATGGAAATCATGTTGCTAGACAACAATGAACCTTGAACTATGAAGAAGCAATGGCGGGCCCGGATTCCAACAAATGGCTTGAGGCCATGAAACCGAGATAGAATCCATGTATGAAAACAAAGTATGGACTTTGACAGACTTGTTCGATGATCGGCGAGCGATAGAAAATAAATGGATTTTAAGAAGAAGACGGACGCGATGGTAATGTTACCATCTATAAAGCTCGACTTGTCGCTAAGGGTTATCGACAAGTTCAAGGGATTGACTACGACGAGACATTCTCTCCCGTAGCGAAGCTTAAGTCCGTCTGAATCATGTTAGCAATTGCCGCATACTATGATTATGAGATATGGCAGATGGACGTCAAAACGGCATTCCTTAACGGGTATCTTAAGGAAGAGCTGTATATGATGCAGCCGGAAGGTTTTGTCGATCCTCGTAACGCTAACAAAGTATGCAAGCTCCAGCGATCCATTTATGGACTGGTGCAAGCATCTCGAGTTAGAACATTCGCTTTGATGAGATGATCAAAGCGTTTAGTTTATGAGACTTATGGAGAAGCCTCGTACATACAAGAAAGTGAGTGGGAGCTCAGAGCATTTCTCCTATTATATGTAGATGACATACTCTTGATGGGAAATGATACAAAGCTTCGACAGCATTAAGGCCTACTTGAACAAGTGTTTTTCAATGAAGGACCTTGGAGAAGCTGCTTATATATTAGGCATCAAGATCTATAGGATAGATCGAGACGCCTCATAGGTCTTTCACAAAGCACATACCTTGATAAGATTTTGAAGAGGTTCAAATGGATCAGTCCAAGAAAGGGTTCTTGCCTATGTTACAAGGTGTAAAATTGAGCTCACTCACCACCAACCACGGCAAAAGATAAAGAAGAGATGAGTGTCATCCCTATGCTTCAGCCATAGGATCTATTATGTATGCCATGTTGTGTACTGCACCGATGTAAACCTGGCCGTAAGTTTGGTTGCAAGATACCAAAGTAATCCCGCAAGGAACACCGGACAGCGGTCAAGAATATCCTGAAGCACCGAAAAGGACAAAGGACATGTTTTCGCTTATGGAGGAGACGAAGAGCTCGTCAGAAGGGTTACGCCGACGCTTAGCTTCGACTCAGATCCGATGACTCTAAGTCACAAACCGGATACGTGTATATGTTGAATGGTGGAGCAAGAGTGGTGCAGCTGCAAGCAGAGCGCCGTGGCGGGATCTACATGTGAAGCGGAGTACATGGCAGCCTCGGAGGCAAGACATGAAGCGATTTGGGTGAAGGAGTTCATCACCGACCTAGGAGTCATACCCAATGCGTCGGGCCGATCAAACTCTTCGTGACAACACTGGAGCTATTGCCCTTGCCAAGGAGCCTGTGTTTCACAAGAAGACCGACACATCAAGCGCCGCTTCAACTCCATCCGTGAAAATGTTCAAGATGGAGACATAGAGATTTGCAAAGTGCACACGGATCTGAATGTCGCAGATCCGCTGACTAAACTCTCTCGCGGCAAAACATGATCAACACCGTAACTCTATGGGTGTTCGATTCATCACAATGTAACTAGATTAGTGACTCTAGTGCAAGTGGGAGACTGTTGGAAATATGCCCTAGAGGCAATAATAAAAGTATTATTATATTTCAATGTTCATGATAATTGTCTTTGTTCATGCTATAACCGTGTTATCCGGAAATCGTAATACACGTGTGAACACTTAGACCCCAATATGTCCCTAGTGAGCCTCTAGTCGACTAGCCCGTGCAGATCAATAGATGGTCATGGTTTCGACTATGGACATTGGATGTCGTTGATAACGGATCACATCATTAGGAGAATGATGTGATGGACAAGACCCAATCATAAGCATAGCATAAAAGATCGATAGTTCGCTTGCTAGAAGCTTTGCCAATGTCAAGTATCTCTTCCTTCGACCATGAGATCGTAACTCCTGTTACCGAGGAGTGCCTTGGGTGTATCAAACGCCACAACGAATCGGGTGACTATAAAGGTGCATTATGTATCTCCGAAAGTATCTCATTGGGTTGACGCGATCGAGATCGATTTGTCACTCCGTATGACGGAGAGGTATCTCTCGCCCACTCGGTAATGCATCATCATAATGAGCTCAATGTGACCAAGGTGTTGGTCACGGATCATGCATTACGGACGAGTAAAGTGACTTGCCGTAACGAGACCGAACAAGGTATTGGGATACCGACGATCAAGTCTCGGGCAAGTAACGCATCGATTGACAAAGGGAATTGCATATGTGGTTTGATCGAATCTCGACATCGTGGTTCAACCGATGAAATCATCGAGGAGCATGTGGGAGCCAACATGGGTATCCAGATCCCGCTGTTGGTTATTGCCCGAGAGTCGCCTCGGTCATGTCTCAAGGTCTCCGAACCCGTAGGGTCTACACACTTAAGGTTCGGTGACGCTTAGGGTTAGTAGGAAGTCAAGTATGTGACTACCGAATGTTGTTCGAGTCCCGGATGAGATCCTGACGTCACGAGGAGTTCGGAAGGGTCCGGAGGTAAATAATAATATATAGGAAGTGGTGTTTCGCCATCGAAAGTTTGGGGTTTCAGAAAGCACTGGGACCACCGGAGGGGTCCCGTGGGTCCACCGGGTGGGGCCACCTATCCCGGAGGGCCCCATGGGCCAAAGGGGGAAGGGAACCAGCCCACAAGGGGCTGGTGCGCCCCCCTAGGCCCACCCCCTGCGCCTAGGGTTGAAACCCTAGGGGTGGGGGGCGCCCCACCTGGCTTGGGGGGTACTCCACCCCTTGGCCGCCCTGGAGATTGGATCTCCAGGGGCCGGCCACCCCCCCAGGGGGCCTATATAAAGGGGGGAGGGAGGGGGCTGCTGTACCAACTCCCAAGGCGCAGCCCCTCCCCTCCCCAACACATCTCCTCCTCCGTAAGAGCTCGTGAAGCCTCGCTTGAGTATCGCTCTCCACCATCACCACGCCGTCGTCGCCGGTGGAGCTGTCTTCCTCAACCTCTCCTTCCCCTTGCTGGATCAAGAAGGAGGAGACGCCGCCGTCCGTGACGTGTGTTGAACGCGGAGGTGCTGTCCGCTCAAAGACTTGGCATCGGTGATCTGAATCACGCTCGAGTACGACTCCATCATCACCTTGCAAGCTTCCGCACGCGATCTACAAGTGGTATGTAGATGCAAACTCTCTCTCGTTACTCGTTGCTTAGATGAACTCATAGATGGATCTTGGTGAAGCCAGAGGAAAAATTTTAATTTTCTCGCAACGCTCCCCAACAATAAGGACGAGCCCTCCCTCGACCTCGCCCTCGTCAGCCCCCCCCCCCAGCAGATATTTTTCCTCTCCCCAGATCCTCCTCGTTCTCCCCTCGCTCCCCATCGGCACGAACGCGCTCGCCGCCGCCGCCCCCGCCGATCCCGCTGCCACCGCCACCTCTCCGCCGCCACACTGCGTACACAACGACGCTTCGCCGACTACTCCTCTCAGACCAACCGGAGCGAGAAGGAGCCACCGCAACGAGCCCGCAACCTCTTCTTCCCCACGGCCGTCTTCGCTTGCCGCCGATTCGTTGCCGTCGGTCTTCCCCGAGCACGCTGCCGTCCTCCTACAGCCTCTACGTGAGCTTCTCCCCTCCTCCCCTCTCCTTTCGCTCTCGCGCGCCTCCTAGCTAGCTTCGCCATTGCCGCTCGAAGCGTTGTCGCCGACGAGCTCGACGCCGGGCTATGGTCGCTTTCACATACGGCCGAAGCGCCAGATCGTGCTCTGGGGTTCCCTGGGGCCCAACACGCGTTCACGCTCGCCGATGCCCGTAGCCCGATCCTCGCGACCGCTTAACGCCTGCTGCCGTCCGCCCGCTTCGCTGACGCTGCCGCTGCAGAGCCGCACCGCCGAGCGAAGGCTATAGTTGATGCGCCACTCCTATCAAGGTCCGAACGAGCCCGGCCGAGCTCGAAACGGCCCCTTGTGGCGCTTCTCCGGCGAAGTCCCGAGCCGCGCCGCCGCGATCTGCGTCGCCGGAGCATCACTGCCGGCCACGCCGACGTGGCTGGCCTGGCCCCACCTCAGAAACACCGCCTGGGGCTCTCGGCCCCATGTTGACCAGTTGACCTGGTCAACTATGCTGACTGGGCAGGCCCAGCCACTGACATGTGGGCCCCACTTGTTTAAAACATTTTATAAATAAATAAATCTGTTAATTAGTTTTAGTTGTTAGCTAGTCGCTGACATCAGGGGCCCACACCTCTAATTAGCATGTTAGATTAGTTTAATCCACTGTTAAGCTAACAGAGGCTGACATGTGGGTCCCAGTGGCCCCACTGGTCTGGTTTGACCTCGTCAGCCGCTCTTTTGACTGCTGACGTCATCAGCATGTAATGCTGACATCATTTTCCATTTCTGTTAATATTAATAAATCCAGAATATTGTTTAAACTTCGAAAATTCATAGAAAATAAACCGTAACTCGGATGAAAACGTTTTCTACATGAAAGTTGCTCGTAACGACGAGGCGAATCCAATACACGGTCCGCTTACATCGCCGATGCTTCTAGCTATCTGAACATGGAACATTCCTCCGTCATCTGCCTAACACAGTCCGAACCGGAAAACATTCCTGCTGAATTTCTTCACCTATATCGTAGCCATATGTTAGGTCACACCCGGCACAACTTATTGCCACCTTATGCTTTGTGATGCTATGTTTGCTTTATATTTACTGTTTCTTCCCCCTCTTCTATCCAGTAGACCCCGAGACGGATGCTGCCCCTGTGATCGACTACGTCGACGACGACCCCTCCTTGCCAGAGCAACCAGGCAAGCCCCCCCTTTGATCATCCCGATATCGCCCATTCCATTGTCTCATGCTTGCATTAGATTTTGCTACTGTAATTGTTTGCTCCTATTCTGATGCATAGCCTGCTTTTGTATCTGCTATTGTACCTAACATGCTTATCCTAAACTGCTTAGTATAGGTTGGTTAGTGATCCATCGCTGACCCCCACTTGTCCTTGTTGCCTCGCCGTCATCGACGACTCGATCCACGTGATCGAAGACCAGGCCCCGACACCGCACATCACTTCCCCTTAGTTGCTCAACACTACTGGGTTACTATCGAGTACCGAGGGTGAACCTCTTTAGCACTTCTGATGTTAACCCTGTAGTGTAGTCATTCGGTCGTGGTCATCGAGGGTGATTTCTCCTTAACCACTTCCGACACGACTGTCAGGTAACCCCTCAAGTGTGAACTTCGAGGGTGATTCCTCTTATGTTCACCTTGATGATTACATTGAGTGGAGTTCACCGGGGGTGATTCCTCGGGTTTTACCCTTGATGTTTAGACACACAGTTACTATGATTACTATGACTTTACACTGAACCATGTTACTAAAGACGGGTCCGCCTCGAGGGTACCGCCAGCGAGCATAATTGCGAGTGATGTGGAGTCGTGTTGACCTGGAAGGTGCCCGAGAGATAATTACGAGGCGTGGCCGGGCATTCTTAGCCCTTGCCGCAAGTCCTCGAGACGGGGCAACGGGGTCACATCTTTCGTGAGTCTCTGCTTGTTACCGCGCGTTCCTAATCCACTACGATTTGGATATTTGATCTGAGGGGCCTCTGGCCTGATAGCACTAACCATCTGTTGGGGAACGTTGCAGAAAATTAAAAATTTTCCTACGGTTTCACCAAGATCCATCTATGAGTTCATCTAAGCAACGAGTCAAGGGAGAGAGTTTGCATCTACATACCACTTGTAGATCGCGTGCGGAAGCTTGCAAGGTGATGATGTAGTCATACTCGACGTGATTCAATCACCGATGACCAAGTGCTGAACGGATAGCACCTCGCGCTCTCAACACACGACGCAGTACGGGTGACGTCTCCTCCGTCTTAATCCAGCAAGGAGGAAGGAGAGGTTGAGGAAGACAGCTCCACCGGCAAGACGACGGGCGTGGCGATAGTGGAGAAGCAAGATTCAACAGGCTTCACGAGCACACAACGGAGGAGGAGAGGTGTTGGGGAAGGGAGGGCTGCGCCTTGGCTTGGGTACAGCAGCCCCCCTCCCTCCCCCTTATATAGGCCCCTGGGCGCTGCCCCCTGGAGATCCAATCTCCAAGGGGGGGGGCGGCAGCCAAGGGGGTGGAGTGCCCCCCAAGCCAAGTGGGGCGCCCCCCACCCCTAGGGTTTCAACCCTAGGCGCAGGGGGTGGGTCTAGGGGGGCGCACCAGCCCACTATGGGCTGGTTCCTCCCACTTCAGCCCATGGGGCCCTCCGGATAGGTGGCCCCACCGGTGGACCCGGGACCCTTCCGGTGGTCCCAGACATTACCGGAGACCTCAAACTCTCCCGATGGCCAAATACCACTTCCTATATATTATTCTTTACCTCCCGACCATTCCAAAACTCCTCGTGACGCCGGGATCTCATCCGGACTCCGACAACATTCGTAGTCACGCACTAGTCTTCCTAATAACCCTAGCGCCACCGAACCTTAGTGTGTAGACCCTACGGGTTCGGAGACACGCAGACATGACCGAGACGACTCTCGGGCAATAACCAATAGCGGGTCTGGATACCCATGTTGGCTCCTACATGCTCCTCGATGATTTCATCGGTTGAACCACGATGTCGAGGATTCGATCAAACCTCAGATGCAATTCCTTTGTCGATCGAGACGTTATTTGCCCGAGACTCGATCGTCGGTATCCCAATACCTTGTTCGGCCTCGTTATCGCAAGTCACTTTACTCGCATCAGTAATGCATGATCCCGTACAACCCCTTGGTCACCTTGAGCTCATTATGATGATGCATTACCGAGTGGGCCCAGAGATACCTCTCCGTCATACGGAGTGACAAATCCCGCCTCGATCCGTGTCAACCCAACAGATACTTTCGAGATACCGCAATGCACGCTTATAGTCACCCGCCACGTTGTGACGCTTTATACACCCAAGGCACTCCTACGGTAACCGGACTTACACGATCTCATGGTCGAAGGAAGAGATACTTGACATTGGCAAAGCTCTAGCAAACGAACTACACGATCTTTTATGCTATGCTTAGGATTGTCTTGTCCATCACATCATTCTCCTAATGATGTGACCCGTTATCAACTACATCCAATGTCCATAGTCAGAAACCATGACTATCTGTTGATCACAACGAGCTAGTCAACTAGAGGCTCACTAGGGACATTTGTGGTCTAAGTGTTCACACGTGTATTGTGATTTCCGGATAATACAGTTATAGCATGAACAAAAGACAATCATCATGAACATTGAAATATAATAATACTTTTATTATTGCCTCTAGGGCATATTTCCAACAGTCTCCCACTTGCACTAGAGTCACCAATCTAGTTACATTGTGATGAATTGAACACCCATAGAGTTCTGGTGTTGATCATGTTTTGCACGCGAGAGAGGTTTAGTCAACGGATCTGCGACATTCAGATCCGTGTGCACTTTGCAAATCTCTATGTCTCCATCTTGAACATTTTCGCGGATGGAGTTGAAACGACGCTTGATGTGCCTGGTCTTCTTGTGAAACCTGGGCTCCTTTGCAAGGGCAATAGCTCCAGTGTTGTCACAGAAGAGTTTGATCGGCCCCGACGCATTGGGTATGACTCCTAGGTCGGTGATGAACTCCTTCACCCAAATCGCTTCATGCGCTGCCTCCGAGGCTGCCATGTACTCCGCTTCACACGTAGATCCCGCCACGACGCTCTATTTGCAGCCGCACTACCATCGCTCCACCATTCAACATATACACGATCCGGTTTGTGACTTAGAGTCATCCAGATCTGAGTCGAAGCTTAGCGCCGACGTAACCCTTTTGACGAGCTCTTCGTCTCCTCCATAAACGAGAAACATGTCCTTTGTCCTTTTCGTGCACTTCAGATATTCTTGACCGCTGTCCGGTGTTCCTTGCGGGATTACTTTGGTATCTTGCAACCAAACTTACGGCAAGGTTTACATCGGTCCGTACACAAGATGGCATACATAATAGATCCTATGGCTGAAGCATAGGGATGACACTCATCTCTTCTTTATCTTTTGCCGTGGTCGTGGATCGAGCTGAGCTCAACCTCACACCTTGTAACATAGGCAAGAACCCTTCTTGGACTGATCCATTTTGAACCTCTTCAAAATCTTATCAAGGTATGTGCTTTGTGAAAGACCTATGAGGCGCCTCGATCTATCTCTATAGATCTTGATCCCTAATATATAAGCAGCTTCTCCAAGGTCCTTCATTGAAAAACACTTGTTCAAGTAGGCCTTAATGCTGTCCAGAATTTCGTATCATTTCCCATCAAGAGTATGTCATCTACATATAATATGAGAAATGCTACAGAGCTCCCACTCACTTTCTTGTAAACGCAGGCTTCTCCATAAGTCTCAAGATAAACCCAAACGCTTTGATCATCTCATCAAAACGAATGTTCCAACTCCGAGATGCTTGCACCAGCCCATAAATGGATCGCTGGAGCTTGCATACTTTGTTAGCATTCGAGGATCGACAAAACCTTCCGCTGCATCATATACAGCTCTTCCTTAAGATGTCCGTTAAGGAATGCCGTTTTGACGTCCATCGCCATATCTCATAATCATAGTATGCGGCAATTGCTAACATGATTCGGACGGACTTAAGCTTTCTACGGAGAGAATGTCTCGTCAGTAGTCAATCCCTTGAACTTGTCGATAACCCTTAGCAACAAGTCGAGCCTTATAGATGGTAACATTACCATCCGCGTCCGTCTTCTTCTTAAAAATCCATTTGTTTTCTATATTTCGCCGATCATCGGGCAAGTCTGTCAAAGTCCATACTTTGTTTTCATACATGGATTCTATCTCGGATTTCATGGCTTCAAGCCATTTGTTGGAATCCGGCCCGCCATCGCTTCTTCATAGTTCAAGGTTCATTGTTGTCTAACAACATGATTTCCATGACAGGTTGCCGTACCACTCAGGTGCGGAACGTGTCCTCGTGGACCTTGAAGTTCAAGAGTGACTTGATCCGAAGTACCTTGATCATCATCATTGTTTTCCTCTTCGTTTGTGTGGGCATCACAGAACGGTTTTCTCGGCTGCACCACTTTCCCGCTCGAGAGGTATAGTACTTCATCGAAGTTCTACTTTCCTCCCACTTACTTCTTTCGAGAGAAACTCTTTTTCCGTAAAGCATCCGTTCTTGGCAACAAAGATCTTGCCTTCGATCTTAAGTAGAAGGTATACCCGACAGCTTCCTTAGGGTATCCTATGAATACGCATTTTTCCGACTTGGGTTCGAGCTTTTCAGTTGAAGTTTCTTGACATAAGCATCGCATCCCCAAACTTTTAGAAACGATAGCTTAGGTTTCTTCCCAAACCATAATTCATACGGTGTCGTCTCAACAGATTTAGACGGTGCCCTATTTAAAGTGAATGTAGCTGTCTCTAGAGCGTATCCCCAAAATGATAGCGTAAATCGGTAAGAGACATCATAGACCGCACCATATCCAATAGAGTGCGACACGACGCTCGACACACCGCTTACCGAGGTGTTCCAGCGGCGTGAGTTGTGAAACGATTCCACATTTCCTTAAGTGTGTACCAAATTCGTGACTTAAGTATTCTCCTCCATGATCCGATCAGAGGAACTTTATCTTTCGGTCACGTTGATTCTCCACCTCACTCTGAAATTCCTTGAACTTTTCAAAGGTCTCAGACTTGTGTTTCATTAAGTAGACATACCCATATCTACTTAAGTCATCGGAGAGTGAGAACATAACGATATCCTCTCATGAGCCTCAACGCCATTGGACCGCACACATCGGTATGTATGATTTCCAACAAGTTGGTTGCTCGCCCATTGTTCTCGAGAACGGAGTCTTGGTCATTTTGCCCAAGAGGCATGGTTCGCATGTGTCAAACGATTCATAATCAAGAGACTCTAAAAGTCCATCAAGATGGAGCTTCTTCATGCGCTTGACACCAATGTGACCAAGGCGGCAATGCCACAAGTATGTGGGACTATCGTTATCAACTTTACATCTTTTGGCATCCACACTATGAACATGTGTAATATTACGCCGAGATTCATTAAGAATAAACCATTGACCATCGGAGCATGACCATAAAACATATCTCTCATATAAATCGAACAACCATTATTCTCAGACTTAAATGAGTAGCCATCTCAGTATAAACGAGATCCAGATACAATGTTCATGCTCAAACATGGCACTAAATAACAATTATTAAGGTTCAAAACTAATCCCAGAGGTAAATGTAGAGGCAGCGTGTCGACGGCGATCACATCGACCTCGAACCATTCCCGACGCCCATCGTCACCTCTCGCCCTTCGCCATCTCCGCTTATTCCGCAGCTCTGCTGTGAGTTACAAATATGATCAACGGCACCGTATCAAATACCCGGGAGTTACTACGAGTAATCGGTAAGGTACACATCAATTACATGTATATCAAATATACCTTTGGTGTTGCGGCCTTCTTATCCGCTAAGTATTTGGGGCGTTCCGCTCAAAGGACCCTTCCCTTGCAATAAAAGCACTCACCTCGTGCTTGGGTCCATTCTTTGACTTCTTCCCGAATAAAGCTTACGGGCGCGGCAACATCTTTGCCGCCCTTCTTGAAGTTCTTCTTACCCTTGCCCTTCTTGAACTTAGTGGTCTTATTGACCATCAACACTTGATGTTCCTTTTGATTTCAGCCTCTGCTGACTTCAAAGATCGAGAACACTTCAGAATGGTCTTTACCATCTCCCGCATGTTGTAGTTCATCACAAAGCTCTTGTAGCTTGGTGGGAGCGATCGAGGATTCTCACAATGACCGCCTCATCCGGGAGGTTTATGTTCATTTGGGTCATACGGTTGTGCAACCTGCACATCTTCGAGGATGTGCTCACCGACGTAACTATTTTCCTCCATCTTACAACTGTAGAACTTGTCGAGAAATCATATCTCTCGACCGGGCATGAGCTTGGAAAACTAGTTTCAGCTCTTCGAACATCTCATATGCTCCGTGGTGCTCAAAACACTTTTGGAGCCCCGATTCTAAGCTGTAAAGCATGCCGCACTGAACGAGGGAGTAATCATCAAGACGAAGTTTGCCAAGCGCTCATAACGCCTTGGTTCTTCGACGGAGCGGCACCTAGCGGTCCTTCTAGGACATATTGTTTCTGGCAGCTATGAGGATGATCTCGTGTTCCGGACCCAATCCGTATAGTTGCTGCCATCATCTTTCAGCTTGGTTTTCTAGGAACGCGCTGAAGTTCATGTTGACATTAGCGCTGGCCATTGATCTACAAGACATATTTGCAAAGGTTTTAGACTAAGTTCATGATAATAAAGTTCTAATCAAATTATGAACTCCCACTTAGATTAGACATCCTCTAGTCATCTAAGTGTTACACGATCCGAGTCGACTAGCCCGTGTCCGATCATCACGTGAGACGGACTAGTCATCGCCGGTGAACATCTTCATGTTGATCGATCTTCCATACGACTCGTGTTCGACCTTTCGGTCTCCGTGTTCGAGGCCATGTCCGCACATGCTAGGCTCATCAAGTTAACCCTAAGTGTTTTCGCTGTAAAACTGTCTTACACCCGTTGTATGTGAACGTAAGAATCCATCACACCCGATCATCACGTGGTGCTTAGAAGTTTATTTAACTGTAGCAACGGTGCACGCTTAGGGAGAACACTTCTTGAAATTTTGTAAGGATCATCTTATTTACTACCGTCGTCATAAGTAAACAAGATGCATAAACATAATAAACATCACATGCAATTATATAGTTGTGACATGATATGGCCAATATCATAAAGCTCCATTGATCTCCATCTTGGGGCTCCATGATCATCCTGTCACCGCTTGACACCATGATCTCCATCATCATGATCTCCATCATCGTGTCTTCATGAAGTTGTCACGCCAACGACTACTTCTACTTCTATGACTAACGCGCTTAGCAATGAAGTAAAGTAGTTTACATGGCGCTCTTCAATGACACGCAGGTCATACAAAAATAAAGACAACTCCTATATTCTCGCCGTTGTCATACTCATCGACATGCAAGTCGTGAATCCTACTACAAGAACATGATCTCATACATCACAATTCATCATTCATCACAACTTTCGCCATATCACATCACATGATCAATCGCTGCAAAAACAAGTTAGACGCCCTCTAATTGTTGTTGCATCTTTTACGTGGCTGCGATTGGGTTCTAGCAAGAACGTTTTCTTACCTACGAATCACCACAACATGATTTTGTCAACTTCTATTTACCCTTCATAAGGGCCCTGTTCATCGAATCCGCTCCAACTAAAGTGGAGAGACAGACACCCGCCAGCCACCTTATGCAACTAGTGCATGTCAATTGGTGGAACCGGTCTCACGAAGCGCACGTAAGGTTGGTCCGGCCGCTTCATCCCACAATACCATTGAGCAAGAAAAGACTAGTAGAGGCAAGTAAGATGACAAGATCCACGCCCACAACAAATTGTGTTCTACTCTGCATTAGAGAACTACGATAGACCTAGCTCATGATGCCACCGATGGGGAACGCTGCAGAAAATTAAAATTTTTCCTACGGTTTCACCAAGATCCATCTATGAGTTCATATAAGCAATGAGTCAAGGAGAGAGTTTGCATCTACATACCACTTGTAGATCGCGTGCGGAAGCTTGCAAGGTGATGATGTAGTCGACTCGACGTGATTCAATCACCGATGACCAAGTGCTGAACGGACAGCACCTCCGCGCTCAACACACGAGACGGACGGGTGACGTCTCCTCCGCCTTGATCCAGCAAGGAGGAAGGAGAGGTTGAGGAAGACAGCTCCACCGCAAAGACGACGGCGTGGCGATAGTGGAGAAGCAAGACTCGGCAGGCTTCCGAGCACACAACGGAGGAGGAGAGGTGTTGGGAGGGAGGGCTGCGCTTGGCTTGGGTACAGCAGCCCCCTCCTCCCCCTTTATATAGGCCCCTGGGCGCTGCCCCGAGATCCAATCTCCAGGGGCGGCGGCCAAGGGGTGGAGTGCCCCAAGCCAAGTGGGCGCCCCACCCCTAGGGTTTCAACCCTAGGCGCAGGGGTGGGACTAGGGGTGCACCAGCCCACTATGGGCTGGTTCCTCCCACTTCAGCCCATGGGGCCCTCCGGATAGGTGGCCCCACCGGTGGACCCAGGACCCTTCCGGTGGTCCCAGACATTACGGAGACCCCAAACTGTCCCGATGGCAAATACCACTTCCTATATATTATTCTTTACCTCCGGACCATTCCAAACTCCTCGTGACGTCCGGATCTCATCCGGACTCAACAACATTCGTAGTCACATACTAGTCTTCCTAATAACCCTAGCGCCACCGAACCTTATGTGTAGACCCTACGGGTTCGGGAGACACGCAGACATGACCGAGACGACTCTCGGGCAATAACCAACATCGGGTCCGATACCCATGTTGGCTCCTACATGCTCCTCGATGATTTCATCGGTTGAACCACGATGTCGAGGATTCGATCAAACCTCGTATGCAATTCCCTTTGTCGATCGATGCGTTACTTGCCCGAGACTCGATCGTCGGTATCCCAATACCTTGTTCGGTCTCGTTATCGAAAGTCACTTTACTCGCACCGTAATGCATGATCCGTGGCCAACCCCTTGGTCACCTTGAGCTCATTATGATGATGCATTACCGAGTGGGCCCAGAGATACCTCTCCGTCATACGGAGTGACAAATCCCGCCTCGATCCGTGTCAACCCAACAGATACTTTCGGAGATACCTGTAATGCACCTTTATATTCACCCAGTTACGTTGTGACGTTTGATACACCCAAGGCACTCCTATGGTAACCGGGAGTTACACGATCTCATGGTCGAAGGAAGAGATACTTGACATTGGCAAAGCTCTAGCAAACGAACTACACGATCTTTTATGCTATGCTTAGGATTGGGTCTTGTCCATCACATCATTCTCCTAATGATGTGACCCCGTTATCAACGACATCCAATGTCCATAGTCAGGAAACCATGACTATCTGTTGATCACAACGAGCTAGTCAACTAGAGGCTCACTAGGGACATTTGTGGTCTAAGTGTTCACACGTGTATTGCGATTTCCGGATAATACAGTTATAGCATGAACAAAAGACAATCATCATGAACATTGAAATATAATAATACTTTTATTATTGCCTCTAGGGCATATTTCCAACACCATCACGTGGGCATAGTATGGGCGTTCTGCGTCGTGTACATCAGCCGAAGCTTAATAGACGTCAGCGACGAAGCGACGCGCGCCGGGTTGGACTGGTAAGCTCCTGCCTTTTTAGGGAGGTAGCTAGGTCTGCTCACCGGCCGCCCACGCAACGTGCAGGAGTTCCCGGGGCGATGGCCCATGACCCCTGGGGGCATAGGTTTAGTCCGGCGTGCTTGACCTCTCTATTAAGCCTAGGTCGGGTTGCGGCGTATTGTTTGGCCGAGGCCGGGCATGACCCAGAAAGTGTGTCCGCGGAGTTAATCGGCGTGGTGGGTAAGTTGGTGCACCTGCAGGAAGAAAACATCTATCGATAGTCCGTCCCCACGATAACGGACACTTGGAGTTGTATCCCGATCGATACAACTAGAACTGGATACTTGTGATGAGAACTGGATGGTGATGAGAATTGGATTGTGATGATAACTGGATAGTATGGCTCTGGGATGCTTTTCTCGCAGGGAGTCGAGAAAGGATCTCCGGCCGAGGTTGATAACACTTCTACTACTTTACTTTATGCTACTCTACTCCCTCCGGTTGCTGCAAGATGGTGGTTTCCAGAAGATGCTAGTCTTCGATAGGACTAGGCCTTCTCTCTATTCTGGCATTTCTGCAGCCCAGTCCACATATAGAGCCCATTTCATTGATACCGATGCATATGTAGTGTAGATCCTTGCTTGCGAGTACTTTGGATGAGTACTCACGGTTGCTTTGCTCCCCCTTTTTCCCCCTTTCTTCTTCTTTCCGGTTGATGCAACCAGATGTCGGAGCCCAGGATCCAGACGCCACCTTTGACGAAGACTACTACTACCACGAGGGTGCCTACTACCTCATGAAGACCGCAAGCGACCAGGAGTAGTTAGGAGGCTCCCAAGCAGGAGGCCTTGCCTTTTCGATCAATGTTGCTTTTGTGCTAGCCTTCTTAAGGCAAACTTGTCTAACTTATGTCTGTACTCAGATATTGTTGCTTCCGCTGACTCTTGTGTTTTCGAGCTTATGTATTCGAGCCCTCGAGGCCCCTGGCTTATAATATAAAGCTTGTATTATTTTATTTTGTGTCTAGAGTTGTGTTGTGGTATCTTCCCGTGAGTCCTTGATCTTGATCGTACACATTTGCGTGTATGATTAGTGTACGATTGAATCGAGGGCGTCACAAGTTGGTATCAGAGCCAACTGCCTGTAGGTAGCCCCCTTTCCAACTCCTTGGCCAAAGTTGAGTCTAGTCACTTTAAAAACTTTTACTAACATGGATGTGTGGCTTACGGGCCCACGTCGCCATTGGGTGGTATTAGGATCTTTTATTCCTCGTCTATACTCTGGGACTCTGATCTCTCGTCTATTCAGGTTAAAAAATTTACTAACTCTGACATTAGGCTCTCGTACCCACTTCCTCCCGGAGAGCCCCAACATTATCGATGATCGCTTGCTTTGCTAGAAGACTTCGAAGATACTCTACGATGTTCTCTTGAGAATTTGTGCCTGTCGCTTTTGCAATTCCCTACCACCGATATATCTTTATGGATAACTACATACACTTGTCATTCATACAATCATTCCTTGTTGCTCTTGTTATTTCAAGATGCCATAAAATACTCTCCATTGCCCCGATAATCCTTTGAGCTTACTGCCTTGCAGTTCTTTACCACATGAATACCCCTACGGATAATTACTCGCACTTATCGAGTATCCGTTCATCCCCAGTTGTTCGTATGCTTCATAAGATTCTCTGAAATACTATTCGATCTTCCGAGAATCCTCTTCAAACTATGGCTCAACAATTACTTGTCTGCTTACATGATGGATGCTTCTCATATGTCTAGCAATATTCATTAGTATCATTTGACACCGTCATTTTTGTTCCTATTGATTCAACATGTGAGCGAATGCGCGCAATCATCAGTTGATCCTTTTAAATGATCTTTCCGGCTCAGACGTCACTCCGGACATGAGCTGGTTCTCGGGAAACCAACCTTAATTGATTGTCGATCTATATTTATTCAACTTACTTGTCTTTTGATCAGAGTGTCTGCTTCTGATCTTCTAATTTGGAAATAATAATTTCCTTGCATTAAGCATCGAATTATTCAGATGTTTCTATATTCCAATGCCTTTACATTCTTTGCTTCTTCTGATTGAGTACTAATACTCAAATCAGATCCATTGAGGACCGTTGAATCCTTTGTTGGATTATTATCCGACAATTTCCTTCATATTCAAAATTTTGTGCGCTCTTCCCCTGATACATATTGCGTTTGGTAAATTGTATTCTCTGCTTTGTCAACCATGCTCTGCTTCCGAGCTTGAGTTAATTACCTCTAAAGTTTTTGCAAATGTTCCTAAGATGCCCCGATGGGTTGAACTAATGCTTTCCCTAATTTGTGTGAACCCGGAAATTTCTATGGGTCATACTCTACTGGTGTTACACCGGATAAAGATTTTCTACACTACAACTTCGTCAAAAGTGAGAAGTGAATGAGAGGTTATGCATTGAAGAAGTGGGAAGTCGACCTTGAACTTTATGTTCATGCCCATGGAAACGATGTAGATCCTATCATGTAAGCTTCTTGCAATAATAACTTCCTTGATATAATATCATCCGTCTCAGGATTTGATCTTTTGCAATCATGGTCCCGCCATATTGATATTCTTTGATTCCTTTTCTCGGACAAGTTAAAGCACTTGTCTTTCGCAGACCAATGCATCTCCAGAACCTCTATTTTGTTCTACCTCGAGTATTGCCCCTGTTATCTCGAGGATATTGTGTCATTGCACTACCTCTTATGAATTCTCATTGGAATGATACTCCATCACTTCATTCATAGCCTGATCGGCTATATCATTATCGAGCTATTTTTAACTGTGCTACCCGGTCCTTCTTCCCGGAGCACAACTCGTGACGACGAGCTAAGCTTGCGTCGATCTTTCGCATCCTATCATTTCATCTCGAACAACAATTTTGATTTCGAGCTTGTGTCGAATCCGTGGTTCTCATAGCCTTTTACTTCATCCTTCCTTTTGCTTAATGTCGTCGCTGCTCGATGGCATCTTCATAGAGTCTCTCAACAAAATTTGTCGTGATCACCGCCAACATTTTGACTTCTTCCGAGATATCAATCAATTCATGGTGATAAATACCATCCTTGCCCTCGATGATTTGAATTATCATCGACAACATTCTTGCCTTCCCCAACACAAACTTGTTCATATAATTTTGGAAATACATCCTTTTGACATGCCGATGGATTGTTCTTTGAGCCCGTCGGCCACACCCTCATCTTTTCCTTGCTGAAATTGTATGACTTATTTTCTAAGTTGTTTCGATGGATCCTTTGTGTATCCGAAGTCCGACATTTCACGATGACCATGTCAATGCTATCTCAAGCATGTCTATGGTACTTTGATTTTCAACAAGAACATTGAAGCCCAATGCTAAATGTTTCTGCTCAATTATCCAAACACATTTGTATGGGTAATGTCATGAAAATTCTTCCCTTACCTAGAAAGTTTTCTACATTATATCATGTCATGGATATTATGCTCGCTTATCCTTGGGAAGGATATACCCTTGAATTATGTTGAGATATGTGTTTAAACACATTTTTCCTTTCCATTGTTACATTTAACCCGATGATCACATTTTCTTTTCCATTGGTTTGTTTGACCTTTACGGTGTTCCATATGATCTAAGCAGTAATATTCGCCGCTTATGTAAACTTCTCGATGTACAATTCATCGAAAGACCTGTTACTTTTGTTGATGACATTCGGTAACCACCGATGGACGAGAACTTTGCCTCATCGGGTCCGCCTCGCTCAACGAGCAGGAAAATGGTTCTCTTCGTCCCTCGCCCGTGGTACCGATGTTGTTGGCAACATAACTGACAGTCTATCATCTGGCATGCGTTGCTATCGGCTCCCTTTCTACTTTTAACCCACATGGTGGGCCCATAACCCACAGTTCCACAGGATCGAAACCTGACTCTCCTGTATATCTTTGATTCCGAAATATTCTTGCATTTGGCTTCGTATCATGTCATGAGCCACCTTCCGAGAGATGATCTATTCCCGATGCTCTGAACCCCTTTCTCTCACTCTGTTCAGGTATCAATCGTTTGTCCATTCGGTTGATAGTTTCTATTGTACCTTCATACTTTGCTCTCGATGTTTTATTACGTTTCAACTCGAGAGATACTTCTGCCTCTTTCCCTGAATTTTTCACCAGATAATTAACCCTTTAAGGGTAAGTTCTCCTGAAGTTACTCTTTACTTCCCTACTTAAATCTCGGGACGAGATTTCTTGTAGTGGAGGAGATTTGTAACACCCACAGAATCATGCTACAGTAATCCCCTCTAAATTATGCCTTGTCATCATTGTTATTGTTGCTAATCTCACTTTGATTTTATTCCAGTCCAAATCTCAATTTCGAATTAAAGTCAAAATTCTAAATTGCTCAAACATGAAAACTAAAATGTTCATCATGTGGAAAATATCCTTTTGACAATATTGGTGGTGAACCAACATTTTTGCAAAGTGTTTAAATGCCCTAAGCTAATTAAAACAATGGTTAAAACATTGTTTAAATTGCTTTTTTTTAAATGCTAAGCTAATTTAGTTAACTAACAAACTAATTGTGGCCGTAGTCTACATTATAATAATAATGTAGGTTCAAGCTTTGTATTTTATAAAACTATTTTGCCCTTTGATTTTTAAAAGAAAACAAAGAAGTTTAAAAAAAAGGAAAAGCCCCCCCCCCCTCAACTGGGCCGATTGGCCCAGCTGGCCATCGCCCCCTTGGGCCTCGGCCAACATGAGCGACCCAGCCGACCAGCTCCCCCTCGCGTCGTTTCCTCAGGCGGGCGATCGAGCGCCCGTGTTCGTGGTCGCCGCCCGACCGCTCGCCACCCCACGCCAGCAGCAACGCCGGGATAAGGATTTAACCTCCTCCTCGACCTCGTCCTCGTCGGCCCCCCCCCCCAGCAGATATTTTTCCTCTCCCCAGATCCTCCTCGTTCTCCCCTCGTTCCCCATCGGCACGAACGCGTCGCCGCCGTCCCCGCCGATCCCGCTGCCACCGTCACCTCTCCGCCGCCACACCGTGCCATAACGACGCGCCTTCGTCGACTACTCCCTCTGCACCAACCGGAGCGAGAAGGGAGCCACCGCAACGAGCCCGGCAACCTCTTCTTCCCCTACGGCCGTCTTCGCCTTCGTCGCCGATTCGTTGTCGTCGGTCTTCCCCGAGCACGTTGTCGTCCTCCTACAGCCTCTACGTGAGCTTCTCCCCCTCCTCCCCCTCTCCTTTCGCTCTCGCGCGCCTCCTAGCTAGCTTCGCCTTGCCGTCGCCGAGCGTTGCTGTCACGACAAGCTCGACGCCGGGCTATGGTCGCCTTCACATACGGCCGAGCGCCGCATCGTGCTCCTGGGGTTCCCAGGGGCCCAACACGCGCGTCCGCTGCTCTCGCCGATGCCCCGTAGCCCGATCCCCGCGACCCCGCCAACGCCCGTTTCGGCCGTCTGCCCCGCTCGACGCCGTCGCCATTGCAGCCCGCACCCGCCTGAGCGAAGGCCATAGTTGGATGCGCCACTCCTACCGCGTCCGAACGAGCCCGGCCGAGCTCGAAACGGCCCCTTGTGGCGCTTCTCCGGCGAAGTCCCGAGCCGCGCCGCCGGAGCATCACTGCCGGCCACGCCGACATGGCTGGCCTGGCCCCACCCCCCTGGGTCACTGCCTGTGGGGCCCCTTCCCCCTGTTGACCAGTTGACCTGGTCAACTATGCTGACTGGGCAAGCCCAGCCACTGACATGTGGGCCCCACTTGTTTAAAACGTTTTATAAATAAATAAATCTGTTAATTAGTTTTAATTGTAAGCTAGTCGCTGACATCAGGGGCCCACACCTCTAATTAGCCTGTTAGATTAGTTTAATCCATTGTTAAGCTAACAGAGGCTGACATGTGGGTCCCGGTGGCCCCACTGGTCGGGTTTGACCTGGTCAGCTGCTCTTTTGACTGCTGACGTCATCAACATGTCATGCTGACATCATTTTCCATTTCTGTTAATATTAATAAATCCAGAA
Source organism: Aegilops speltoides (assembly GCA_021437245.1). Lineage (NCBI taxonomy): Eukaryota > Viridiplantae > Streptophyta > Magnoliopsida > Poales > Poaceae > Aegilops > Aegilops speltoides. Next base: position 6,322,250 of record CM038144.1, read on the forward strand.
TATTGTTTAAACTTCGAAAATTCATAGAAAATAAACTGTAACTCGGATGAAAATGTTTTCTACATGAAAGTTGCTCGGAACGACGAGGCGAATCCGAATACACGGTCCGTTTACCTGTAAGATGCCTCTAGCTATCTGAACATGGAACATTCTCCCTCCGGTCATCTGTCTGACACAGGTCTCGAACCGGAAAACATTCCCGGTTGAATTCCCCCTTCACCAATATCGTGTAGCCATATGTTAGGTCACACCCGGCACAAATTATTGCCACGTTATGCTTTGTGATGCTATGTTTGCTTTATATTTACTGTTTCTTCCCCCTCTTCTCTCCGGTAGACCCCAAGACGGATGCTGCCCTGTGATCGACTACGTCGACGACGACCCCTCCTTGCCAGAGCAACCAGCAAGCCCCCTCCGATCATCCCGATATCGCCCATTCCATTCTCTCATGCTTGCATTAGATTTTGATCTGTAATTGTTTGCTCCTATTACGATGCATAGCCTGCTTTTGCATCCTTTGTTGTACCTTACATGCTTATCCTAAATCGCTTAGTATTGGTTGGTTAGTGATCCATCGCTGACCCCCACTTGTCCTTGTTGCCTCGCTTCATCATCGACGACTCGATCCACGTGATCGAAGACCAGGCCCCGACACGCACATCACTTCCCTTAGTTGCTCAACACTCTTTGGGTTACTATCGAGTACCGAGGGTGAACCTCTTCAAAGACGCCGATGTTAACCTCAGTAGTGTAGTCATTCGGTCGTGGTCATCGAGGGTGATTTCCTCCTTAACCACTTCCGATATGACTCGTCGTGTAACCCTCTCAAGTGTGAACTTCGAGGGTGATTCCTCTTACGCTCACCTTGATGATTACATTGAGTGGAGTTCACGGGGTGATTCCTCGGTTTTACCCTTGATGTTTAGACACAGCTACTATGATTACTATGACTTTACATTGAACCATGTTACTAAAGACGGGTCCATACGAGGGTACCAGCGAGCATAATCTGCAGTGATGTGGAGTCGGGTTGACTCGAAGGTGCCGAGAGATAATTACGAGGCGTGGCCGGGCATTCTTAGCCCTTGCCGCAAGTCCTCGAGACGGGGCAACGGGGTCACATCTTTCGTGAGTCTCTGCTTGTTACCGCGCGTTCCTAATCCACTACGATTTGGATATTTGATCCGAGGGGCCTCTGGCCTGATAGCACTAACCATCACGTGGGCATAGTATGGGCGTTCTGCGTCGTGTACATCAGCCGAAGCTTAATAGACGTCAGCGACGGAGCGGCACGCACCGGGTTGGACTGGTAAGCTCCTGCCTTTTTAGGGAGGTAGCTAGGTCTACTCACCGGCCGCCCACGCAACATGCAGGAGTTCCGGGGCGATGGCCCATGACCCCTGGGGGCATAGGTTTAGTCCGGCGTGCTTGACCTCTCTATTAAGCCTAGGTCGGGTTGCGGCGTATTGTTTGGCCGAGGCGGGCATGACCCAGAAAGTGTGTCGGCGGAGTTAATCGGCGTGGTGGGTAAGTTGGTGCACCTGCAGGAAGAAAACATCTATCGATAGCCTGTCCCACTGATAACGGACACTTGGAGTTGTATCCCGATCGATACAACTAGAACTGGATACTTGTGATGAGAACTGGATGGTGATGAGAATTGGATTGTGATGATAACTGGATAGTATGGCTCTGGGATGCTTTTCTCGCAGGGAGTCGAGAAAGGATCTCCGGCCGAGGTTGATAACACTTCTACTACTTTACTTTATGCTACTCTACTCCCTCCGGTTGCTGCAAGATGGTGGTTTCCAGAAGATGCTAGTCTTCGATAGGACTAGGCCTTCTCTCTATTCTGGCATTTCTGCAGCCCAGTCCACATATACAGCCCATTTCATTGATACCGATGCATATGTAGCGTAGATCCTTGCTTGCGAGTACTTTGGATGAGTACTCACGGTTGCTTTGCTCCCCCTTTTCCCCCTTTCTTCTTCTTTCCGGTTGATGCAACCAGATGTCGGAGCCCAGGATCCAGACGCCACCTTTGACGAAGACTACTACTACCACGAGGGTGCCTACTACCTCATGAAGACCGCGGCGACCAGGAGTAGTTAGGAGGCTCCCAGGCAGGAGGCCTTGCCTTTTCGATCAATGTTGCTTTTGTGCTAGCCTTCTTAAGGCAAACTTGTCTAACTTATGTCTGTACTCGGATATTGTTGCTTCACGACTCTTGTGTTTTCGAGCTTATGTATTCGAGCCCTCGAGGCCCCTGGCCTGTAATATAAAGCTTGTATTATTTTATTTTGTGTCTAGAGTTGTGTTGTGGTATCTTCCCGTGAGTCCTTGATCTTGATCGTACACATTTGCGTGTATGATTAGTGTACGATTGAATCGAGGGCGTCACACCTATCAAGACGCACTCGCGTGTATGTTCCTTCGGCTACTCTCTTCTCAAACATCCAGTTGTTTCCCGAGAAACCTAGATCAATAAGGCCACATGTGTGAACAGCATCCCTAAAACCATTCACCTGTGTCATGCACCGATGACCAATCCCGTCATGTTCATTCAGACTCAGTACTTCATTGAAATCACCGAAACACAACCATGGCAGACCATCATCCTCAGCGAGAGATCTCAACACGTCCCAAGTCTTGCCTCTATCACTGACTTGTGCTTCACCGTACATCACTGTGAGCCGCCATGGAGGAGCACCAGGCAAAGTAACATGAGCATCTATGTGATAAGCAGAGTAACCAAAATTTTCAATCTTTATTTCATTATTCCAAAAAATACCGAGACCACCACTCCTACCAAAGCTACTAACAGCAAATGAATTATCATAACCTAGGGTGCTTGCTAAGTTTTCCACTCTATCTCTCGGGAGTTGAGTTTCAACAATACAAAGCACCAACGGGGCAAACTGCCTCGCGAAATCGCGAAGCTCTCGAACTGTCGCGGGTTTGCCCGCCCCGCGACAGTTCCAGCATGAGAGACTCATTGGACCCGGCGGCGCTCCTCAGAGGAGCCCGCCACGCTGTCCATATTGCTTTTGTTTGGGGAACTACCATGCTTTTGCTTCTTTCTATCCCTTGGTGTAACATAAGGTGGTGGAGGAGGAGGGACAACACTGGCCCCCTACACAGATGCATCAAGCGAGCCACCCCTGATGCTCTCAGAAGCCTGCTCATCCATGTTCAACTTGCGACTAACCGTGGTCTGTGGACGGACGGTCCCAACATCATCGCCATTGTCCTTGAGAGGGCTCTCAGCCGTATCTTTGAGATCATCATCACCATCTTTGCCAATTTCCTCACCTAGACCGGCGTCCTCCGATGATCGTTTCTTCGCTCCATTGTTTCTTCCGCGGCCGCCTCCACGGGCACGTCCACGTCCTCGTGTGGAATTCCCCCTGTTCCAGCTCGGGTCACGGTTCTGGTTATCCGGCATGGCTCTCCTGGTTGCTTTCATCCACTCCCCGTATTCAACCTCCTCGGGGCTATGAACCCCATCGCCGCACTCTTCCATGGAATGGCCTAAGACGCCACAGACTTCGCAGAAGAAGCCTATCTTCTCATATCTTACTGGCAAGAGAATTCGCCCTTCCCCTTTGATGTTCAATGGGGCAAAACGCACCAAAGGATCAGCTAGTTTAATCTTCGCCCGGACCCTAACATAGTTGCCTTCAAAGACTCGGTTAGGGTTCATCTCCACGCTCTTCACCTGACCTATGCGACGAGCCAGTTGGTCTACAATTATCTCCTTCCTGTAGAGCTCCGGGGTATCATGAATCTGCGCCCACACATGGACTCGGTCGAGCTGAACTTGATCTGGTTTACCTTTGCCATCATACTCTTCAATTGCAACCATAAGTCCCCTATAGATCCAAGGACCCTGGTGCATAACTCTGTTCCAATCACCTAGGCAGAAAAGTTGGACGATGAACAGATTGTTATCTGCCTCGCGGATATCTGGCTCGTGGGCAAGTCTCCATGCGAAAATCATTGTGTTCTTGAAGGACTCGGCACTGAAGTACTTTGTCGTGTTCACCCGTGCTACCGCTAGCCACCGGGACTCCTTGGACAGTTCTGCAATTTCCTCATCACCAACGATCACGTCATCCAGCTCCGTCTCCTTCAGCTTCATGTTCCTCATCGCCGCTTCCAGGTCGATCGGAGTCTTCCCCTTCCTTCTACCTAAACTAGTGCTCCCCCCTCCATTGGAAGAAGTCGCTCCTGCCATGGCTGCAGTTAACCCTAGATCGCCGCACCGCACCAAGGCCGGGTGGAAGGACAAAGCCGACCCCTTGATCAGCCCAAGCACAGGCGTGGGATGGTTGGGATGCGCAGGCAGGTTATCGGGAACCTCGACGGCGACGAACGGTGCCGGAGTAGGAAAACCCTAGTCGCCGCGGCGGCTAGGGTAGAGCGTCTCTTATCACCTGCTCGCGATTGGCGTTGGCAGGCGCGGGCTGCTGGGACCGGGAGGATGTGCGTATTGAGCACAACATCCCATGACTAGTACTGTGCTTCCCAGGCCTCTGAGGTAAACCTAAGCATGGACCAGGCTGGCCTGGAGCGGGCTTAGCTTTCGGGTAGATGTATTTCTCGGCCAGAGACGGAGGGATAGATACAAGCGACAAGTAATTCGGGATAGAGAGTACTACTAAATAAGTGTCTTTGATTTAGTAAAACTTTAGTATAAAGTTACACTAAATCAGACACATATTTTTGGACGGATGCAGTGTATTACAAAAAATACTTTACATATATTTTTCAAAAAATATTAATCATGCATTTAAAAATATATTAAAAGTGTATAGGAAAACTGTGTCTGATGTATACTAAAAATGTTTAATAAATGCACAAAGTTTTTCCGAAAAATCAACATCTGAAAATATATTTTAAAAAATTGTTAATCATGTATTTAGAAAATGTTAAACGTGTATATGAGAAAATTTCCTTGATGTATACAAAAATATTCAGTGTGCTTGGAAAAAGTAGGCATAAAAAATATGTTAAAAAATATGTTAAAAGTACGGATAAAATATATATATTTATAAAACTGTTATTTTGTGTCTAGAAAATATTAAACGATATATAAAAAATATTGCTAATTTATAAAAATGTACATTGTTTATGAAAAAAGTAGATATTGCATGTTCAAAATGTTAAGCATGTATTTCCAAATTGTTAAATTTGTACATAAAAATGTTCGTGATGTGTACAATTTTTTTACAACTTCTACGAAGACGTAAAAATAAGTTTTCAAAAATAGTAGTCATATATTTGAAACATATTAAATATATATACAAAAATTGTTCTTGATGTATATGAAAAATGTACGACGAGAAAAGAAGGAAACAATCAAACACCAGAAAAGAAAAGTGAAGGAAAACAAAGAAAGAAAAGCTAAAGATGAGCAAAACAGATGAAAAAATGGAGAAAGAAAGAGAACAAAAAAACTTTGAAAAAAAGAGAAAACCAGAAAAGAAATAAAAAACCAAAGAAAAAGGAAATGGAAATGGAAAAATAGAAGAGGAAACAAATAAACGGGAGAAATCATAGAAAAAATAAAAACAGAGAGAACTCTGAAAAACAAAGGAAACCGGAAAAAATGCAAGGAAAACAAATGTAAAAAAGGAAGAACGCGATAAACCCAGAAGAGAGAGTGCTTGACCCCCTAGCGTGCAAGCGGACAGGAAGGAGAAGAACTGGGTCATCCCAGTTATAAAGTGATGCAAAAAATTGCTTAAGATGAGTGTACAATAGAACTCCCTATAGGCCAGATATAGACGTTGCGGTTTTGCAACCCCATCTGCTATTTTGGGTTGGGTTTGGACTTCAATTTTTAGGCCGAAACAAAATCCAGCCCAGCCCGAGGATGGTACTCACGCACAAATCTGTAGCATTGCTAACTTCGAGCTTGGGCATGCCTATACCTCGCTTAGAGCATCTACAGACGGACTTGACAAATTTAACCTCTCAAACATTCACGGATGTGCCTTATCATTGTCTGGACGTGTCTATTTTGAGTCCCTGTTTGTCCATGCATGCAACCATGATCCCTTTTATCTATATATTCGGTCACATGCATGTTATTGGTGGGGATGAAAAGAGAAAGAGAAGAAAGAGCAAAAAAAGAAAAAAAAAAGATGGTCCCTGGTGTGTCAAATTCTATGTGGCACACGCTGGACCACTAACCGAACACGCCCGGGTACTCCTCATATTGCCCTTTTATATGGGTTAAGTATGAGGAGTGCTGGAAAGCACAGACGTATGAGGAAGCTTTGAGGGGTCCAGTTCAGTCAAATTTGTACTTATCTCTCATGTTCGGTCAGTGGTTTTGTGTCTGCCTGATCAATTTGAGCAGTCTGATTTATAGATACTCTTAGCATGAGCCTCTACGAGCGCTCGCCTGAAGCGCGCAAGAATGAGTTGGCCCAGGGGCGGGCATGTCCTTGGCGATGAATTTAACAGATGAGGTTTTGGACGCAATAAACAAGCGAAGAATACCTGAAGGGTGGAATCAGACTAATATTGTGTTGATCCCTAAGGTAGAAAGTCCAGAGGTAATTACCCAGTACCAGCCTATTAACTCGTGCAATGTGATCTATAAAACTATGTCCAAAATGATAGCTAATAGGCTCAAGAAAATATTTCCTAAAGTTATCGCTCCAACCCAGAGTGCCTTTGTGCCAGGCGGACTTATTACGGACAATGTGTGGCATATGAATGTTTTCATGCAATAAAAAAGAAAATCCATGGATCTAATGGGTATTGTGCAGTTAAACTCGACATGTTAAAGGCATATGATCGGGTTAAATGGAATTTCCTGGAGCAAACTATGTTGAAGCTCGGATTTCATACTTACTTGGTTGAGATGGCTATGGTGTGTGTCTCATTGGTGAATTACAGAGTAAGATTTAATGGCACATAAACTGACGATTTTTACCCACGAGAGGTCTGAGGCAGGGGGACCCCTTGTCTCCTTATCTTTTTTTGCTCTGTTCTGAAGGCCTGTCTAGTTTGTTGGCTCATGAAGAGGAAGTGGGTGCACTAGAAGGTATCCGTGTTTGTAGAAATGCTCCATCTATATCTCACCTTCTTTTTGTAGATGATTCATTGATCCTTATGGAAGCGACTGTTCAAAATGCAAACACTTCGAAGAGAGTGTTGGATTCTTATGTGTGCAAGCTCTGGACAACATGTGAGTATGGCAAAATCAAGCATATTTTTCAGTCCTAACGCAAGTGTCAATGCCATGGAACATGCCTGCAAGACTCTTGATATCATGACTGAAGCATTGTCAGATAAATATCTTTGTCTCCCCACTATTGGATAGAAGTGATTGTTTTCAGCATCTAATTGATCGAATTTGTCAGACTGGAAGGTTGGAAGGAGAAGGTCTTATCCATGCAAGGAAAAGAAATCTTAGTAAAGGCAGTGGCTCAAGCAATCCCCTCATATACTATGTCTGTTTTCAAATTACCTAAAGGGATATGCAAAACAATAACTGATGAGATTGCAGGTTTTCGGTGGGTAGATAGTGAGGAGAAAAAGAAAATGCACTAGTTTGCATGGTGTAAATTGTGCATCCCAAAAAGGAATGGAGGCTTGGGATTTAGAGGCCTACATAGTTTTAACCTTGCTTTACTAGCAAAACAATGTTGGTGGCTACTCCAGAATCTAGACTCTTTGTGTGCAAAAGTTCTTAGTGCAAAATACTACCCAGATGGAGATATACTCAATGCAGGCCCTAAGAAGGGTTCTTGTTTTACATGGCAAAGTGTTGTCGCGGGCATACAAATGTTCAAAAGGGGATGCATTTGAGGGTGGCCATTGGCTTACGGATTAACATCTGGGACGATCCTTGGATTCTAACTAGTGAATCTAGGAAGGTCATCACACCAAGTCCAAGAGGAACAAATATGTTAGGGAAAGTGGAAGAATTGATTGATCCACACACTGGCCAATGGGATGAAGCTCTTATACGTTCTGTGTTCTTACCTGTCGTTGTTCACAGAATATTACAAATACCACTGCAGGTGGAAGTGATGGATGGTTTTGTAGCTTGGCATCACACTCGTTCTGGTACTTTCTCGGTGCGACCGACATATTTTGTTGAATTTGAACACCAATTTCGACACCATTGGAACCAAAGTAATGGAACAGGTAGTTACCAAGAATGTGACTCGTGGAAAAATATTTGGAGCCTTAAGATACCAGGTAAGGTTAAACTCTTTGTGTGGGAAGTGCTCCGTGAGGTACTACCATGTCTAGGAACACTAGCTAGTAGACATATCCCAACTTCTGCACAATGCCCAAACTGTCGCATTGGGTTTGAAGATTCGCATCACTGCCTATTCACTTGCAAGTGAGCATTGGAGGTCTAGACCCAACTAGCGCCGAAGGAGGAAATACTTAAAGCAGTTGGGGAAGACCGATCTGGTGCTATCACCATGGATATTCTGATGAAGGGGCGATCCCCTATCGGTGAGCTTCCTATGGTGGAACTAATTGCGGTGGCGAGTTGGTACATCTGGTGGCAGCAGCGTCAGTTCGTTAAAGGAGAGGAAATCAGGCTATCGGAGTGTACTGCAGTATCTATCAAGGTGGTAGCAACAAACTTTGTCCGCGCATGTATTCCAAATCGACCGGTTCAAAAGCATGACCACATGTGGAGAAAACCAATTAGAGGAACTGTTAAAGTTAATGTAGATGCTTCATTTTGTGTTGAGACTGAGTGGAGCTACGATGATCATGGGGAGTTTGTAGCTGCAGCTATATGTGGTTTATAAGCATGTCACAAGTACAGAAGCGGTGGCAGCGATCCGGAATGGATTTTACTTGGCTAGCAACATTGGTTGCATTTGGTGACAATGGAATCGGATAGCTCCAACGTTGTTGAAGCAATCAATCAAGATGTTTATTTAGGCCCGGATGCAGGGGAGAATATCACATGATACCAATACTTATATGCTCCCATGATACCAATTTAAAAAATTCAAATTTAAGCATGTCAAAAAAATTCGAAAAAAATCATGGATGTTCTTACCATATGTGTCTACAAGCCCTAAAAAAATCAGATCCAAATTCAAATTGTGCAATGAGAAACAAAAAAGACAAATTCAGCATGAATAGCATCAATAAAGACAAAACATGAATAGTATTAAAAACCTACACTATTCACAACAGATTTGTCTTTTTTGTTTCTAAATTTGTATATCGAATTTGGATCTGATTTTTTAGGGCTTGTAGACACATATGTTGAGAACATCTATGATTTTTTTTGGAATTTTTTGACACGCATAAATTTGAATTTTTTGAATTGGTATCATGGGAGCATATAAGTGTTGGTATCATGTGATACTCTCCCCCGGATGCAGCTATGTTTTCTGAATGCAAAGCTCTTGTTGCAGGCCTAACAAAGGTGGACGTGATCGATTGTTTTCGCGAAGCCAACAGTGTAGCAGGTAGCTTAGCAAAATACTCTTTTAGTAATAGATCGTCTAAGGTTTGGGATGGCTCAATTCCAAACTTTATTTCTCGTCTCATTGTACACGATCTCTCTATAATCTGAGGAATAAAGTTCTTTACCCATTAAAAAAATGTTGATTCAAGCACCTAGAATAATGATTTGCTCCTAGATTAGAAAAAACTGTGATTTAAAAGCCAAGAAGAAATTTTCCGTAGAAGAGCCAAGAAGAAATGTTTTTTTTTCTGCATGAAAATGTCGCGTGGGGAAGCTCTGTTCAGAGACCGGCCAGGCAGTGGGCACGTCTCCTACTAGCTAGAGTCACGGGACGCTCTCGTCGGGTTGTCCGTGGAGCGTCTAGGTGCTCTGTACGAAGCACCGCACCGCAATCCACTCAAGCAGCTCCGTCGCCCGGCGCCGCCCGCCGCGAGCAGGGGCACGCCACGACAAGCGACGCCCAAGCTGGCCCGCACCTCGCCGGTGGCGCGATAAGCACGGCCGCGCGACGTGGCGCCCCGCCTCCCCGCTGGCACGCAGCTCCCCTCCACGTAGCCGCGCCACGGCGCCACGTACAGCGGCGCGCGCGCTACAAATACGGTGCCTCGAGCTCCACTTCCCAGCAGAGTCACACACACAGAGAGCTAGCTAGTTCAACAATGGCGACCAGAGCCAGAGTAACCATCCCTCTCCTCTTCCTCCTGGGCACAAGCCTTCTCTTCGCCGCGGCTGTTTCGGCCTCCCATGACGAGGAGGAGGACAGGCGCGGTGGACACTCGCTGCAGCAGTGCGTGCAGCGGTGCCGTCAGGACCGGCCGCGGTACTCGCATGCCCGGTGCGTGCAGGAGTGCCGGGACGAGCAGCAGCAGCACGGAAGGCACGAGCAGGAGGAGCAGGGCCGCGGCCGTGGCCGTCACGGCGAGGGAGAGCGTGAGGAGGAGCAGGGCCGCGGCCATGGACGGCACGGCCAGGGAGAACGTGAGGAGGAGCATGGCCGTGGCCATGGACGGCACGGCCAGGGAGAGCGTGAGGAGGAGCAGGGCCGTGGCCATGGGCGGCACGGCGAGGGAGAGCGCGAGGAGCACGGAAGGCGTGAGCAGGAGGAGCAGAGCCATGGCCGTGGCCGGCGCGGCGAGGGAGAGCGTGATGAGGAGCACGGGCATAGCCGCCGGCCGTACGTGTTCGGCCCGCGCAGCTTCCGTAGCATCATCCGCAGCGACCACGGGTTCGTCAAGGCCCTTCGCCCGTTCGACGAAGTGTCCAAGCTCCTCCGGGGCATCAGGAACTACCGTGTCGCTATCATGGAGGTGAACCCGCGCTCGTTCGTCGTGCCGGGACTCACGGACGCGGACGGCGTCGGCTACGTCGCTCAAGGTACCGTCCATCTTGTACACGTACTGTTGCATGCAACATGCATCTGCCAGAGTGCCGATCGATGATAATTAACGTGCGCATGCATGCATGCATGCAGGCGAGGGGGTGCTGACGGTGATCGAGAACGGCGAGAAGCGGTCCTACACCGTCAGGCAAGGCGATGTCATCGTGGCGCCGGCGGGATCCATCATGCACATGGCCAACACCGACGGCCGGAGGAAGCTGGTCATCGCCAAGATTCTCCACACCATCTCCGTGCCCGGCAAGTTCCAGGTAATTAAAAAGTTGACGCCGCTCGAATTTCTCGAATGGATAACGACGCACTGACTGACTGACACGTGGATATCCCATGCAGTATTTCTCGGCCAAGCCTCTTCTCGCGAGTTTGAGCAAGCGTGTGCTCAGAGCGGCTCTCAAGGTACGTACCAACTTACATGCATGCACGAGTCGACAATTTCTCTTCTTTCTTTACTCAAAAAAAGAAAAACTTGTACTCACATCCATGGACATGGACGTGCAGACCTCCGATGAGCAGCTGGACAGGCTGCTCGACAGTCACCAAGGCCAGGAGAAGACGGGGACCATGTCCATCGTCCGCGCGTCCGAGGAGCAGCTCCGCGAGCTGAGTCGCCAGGCGTCGGAGGGCGGGCAGGGCCACCACTGGCCTCTCCCCCCGTTCCGCGGCGACTCGCGCGACACCTTCAACCTCCTGGAGCAGCGCCCCAAGATCGCCAACCGCCACGGCCGCCTCTTCGAGGCCGACGCCCGCAGCTTCCACGCCCTCGCCCAACACGACGTCCGCGTCGCCGTCGCCAACATCACGCCGGTGCGCCACCACGTTTAATTAGTTCACCGGCGGCGGGTTTGATATCTTGATTTGGTACTCAACTGTTGTCTACGTGCATGCATGTGTCAATGGCAGGGTTCTATGACCGCACCCTACTTGAACACGCAGTCGTTCAAGTTCGCCGTCGTGCTGGAAGGCCAGGGCGAGGTGGAGATCGTGTGCCCGCACCTTGCCCGCGACAGCGAGCGCCGCGAGCAAGAGCACGGCAAGGGCAGGCGGAGCGAGGAAGAAGAGGACGACCAGCGGCAGCAACGCCGACGCGGGTCCGGATCTGAGTCCGAGTCCGAGTCAGAGGAGCAGCAGGATCAGCAGAGGTACGAGACGGTCAGAGCGCGGGTGTCGCGCGGCTCGGCGTTCGTGGTGCCCCCCGGCCACCCGGTGGTGGAGATCGCGTCGTCCCAAGGCAGCAGCAACCTCCAGGTGGTGTGCTTCGAGATCAACGCCGAGAGGAACGAGAGGGTGTGGCTCGCCGGGAGGAACAACGTGATCGGCAAGCTGGACAACCCCGCCCAGGAGCTCACCTTCGGCAGGCCCGCGAGGGAGGTGCAGGAGGTGTTCCGCGCCAAGGACCAGCAGGACGAGGGCTTCGTCGCCGGACCCGAGCAGCAGAGCCGCCACGAGCAGGAGCAGGAGCAGGAGCGCCGCCGCGGTGACCGCGGGCGCGGCGACGACGCCGTGGGGGCCTTCCTGAGGATGGCGACCGGCGCGTTCTGAGGCTGCATGGCCGCTGTTAAGTGAATGTTGGAGCCGGCCCTTGCCGTTTGAGAGCTGGACTTGTATGTTGTGTGCACTGTGCACTGTGCAGTGGTTCGTACGTATGCGGGAGTAGAATAAATAAGTTGTGGCACGGGCTCGGTACGATGATGTAAGTTACCAACCTACCTACTACAAAGGCATGTCCATGTCAATACATAAATAAATACAAGGGCGTTGCGTCTCTTTTTCAGTATGTTCCTGGTGGCCAAGAGAGAGATAACATGAGCTATTAGTCACACAACTTATGAGAGATGTACTGCAGTCACACAGCTCTTAAAAAATTGCAAAGTTTTTTTCTTACAAGAGGGGGTTTGCCCCGGCCTCTGCATCAAAGAGATGCATACGGCCATATTATTAAAAAATTACAGGTTTGCTATTTCACATCTAGATGTGAAATAGTTATCTCACATCTAACTTTCTAAGCACACGATTTAGACATCAAGATTTGTGTTCTTTGGTTCTTTTTTGTTGTTTGACGTTGTCTCTGTATGTGTGTCTTTTTGTAGACAATATACGCGTCGCTCGTGCAGGGTCTTGTCATGCTATTGTTTCTTTTTCACATACATCGAGTGTTTTCTCAGCGTGGGCTGCGGCCACAAGCAATTTTTTGATTTTTTGGTTTTTCCTTCTTTCTTTTATTTTCAAATTTGTAAACTTTTTAGTTCATGTTTTTTTAATTTTCTTTTTTTTTTTCCATTCCATTTTAAATATTAATGAATTTTTTCCATCACTATCAATTGACTGTCCACAATTAAAGGAGTTGCCTTTTTTTGTCTCTCAATCTTAACTTGCAACCAGGACCTGTCTTTTTTTTTGTTCTAGTTGCAATCCCACTCTTGACTCGCAACTGGGTCTTCACTTTTTTGTCTCAATGACAAGTCTCGGTTATAAGCTCTTGAAGATTTTTTTTGTCTCAGCTGCAAGTCCATCCTCGACTCGCAACTCAGCGCCAACTTTTTTTGTCTCAATTGCAAGTTCAACCTCGATTCACAACTGGAGTCCGATCTTTTTTAGTCCCAATTGCAAGTCCACCCTCAGCTGCAACTAAGGGTCCGACATTTTAGTCCAAGTTGCAACTCCATCATCGACTCATAACTAGAGCCCGACATTTTTCTCCAGTTGATAGTCTAACCTTGTTCGCCCAGTTGCAAGTCTACCGTCGACTCGCAACTGGACCCAACCATTTTTGTCCCAGTTGCATGTTCACTCTTTGACTCGCAACTGAGGTTCGATCTTTTTTTGTCTCAGTTGTAAGTCCACCCTCGGCTTATAACTGGGGCCTGGCATTTTTTTTGTCCTAGTTGCAAGTCTACCCTCGACTTGTCTCTAGGATGTGACCTTTTTTGTCTCAGTTACAAATCCAACCTTGAATCATAACTGGGGGTCCAATATTTTATTTGTGCTAGTTGCAAGTCCACCCTCGACTCGCAACTGGGGCTGACTTTTTACTAGTTGCAAGTCAACATTCGACTCCCAACATGGTCTGACCTTTTTTGGGCTCAGTTACAATCTCACCCTCGACTCGCAACTGGGTCTAATATTTTTTTTTCCGTAGTTGCAAGTCCACTCTTGGCTCGCAATTGGGGCCCGATCATTTTCTGTCCCAGTTGTAAGTCCATCATTGACTCGCAACTATGGTTCAATTTTTTTTCTTTCCAGTTGCAAGTCCACCCTTGACTTACAACCAGGGTCTAATTTTTTTGTCTCAGTTGCAATCTCATCCTCGACTCACAATTGGTGCCCGGCCTTTCTTTTATCCTAGTTGCAAGTCCACCCTTGACTCGCAACTGGGGCCGGCCATTTTTTGCCCCAGTTGCAAGTCCGCCCTCGACTCGCAACCGGGGCCTGACTTTTTTTTGTCCAATTGCAAGTTCATCCTTAATTCGCAACTGGGCCTGACCTTTTGTTGTCTGCAATCACTCTCGACTCGCAGTTGAGCCTAGACCCTTTTTGTCCCAGTAGCAAGTCCAACCTTTTTTTTTTGCTTTTGACATATGCATCTGACGTGAACAAGGTACTATGTGTTAATTTTTTGTGCAAAAGCAAAATGCACGTTCATTGTAACATCTTTGCGAAGATCAGAAGCGACATTGTAGTTAACGATAGTGAATGGATGGATGCATAGCTCTGTAACGGAGGAAAGTAAACCTGGTATTAAAAATGGACTGTTGGCTACCATCGCTCGCGCATGTACCAGAGCTCACACATTGGCCGACGGGACAGCCGACATCGACACCGCTTAGTAGATTTTTGTAAAAAAAAAGTAAGAGGTGGGCTTATTTTTTGATGAGACGACTTTGATGCATACTTAGATGTGAGATATTATCTCACATCTAGATGAGATATAGCCAGACCCTAAAAAATATTATGAAGTGCCAAGGGAGTTTGTCGACGAGGTCAAGCCGGCTTGGACAGGTTTCGACAGCAAGAAGACTTCCGGCTGTTATCGACGAGGTCAAGCAGGCTTGGACAGGTTTCGACGGCAAGAGGACTTCCGGCTGTTATCGACGAGGTCAAGCCGGTTTGGAGTAGGGACAACGGCACACCGATGTCACGGACGTGACCCTGTCAAGGCCCAGGTGGAAGAAGCCCAACAACAGGGCGGCCCAGTAGAGGCGGGGAGCTGGCTGTGTCAAGTGAAACAGGCAGGGCCTATGTAGCTTAGGAAGAGAACGGGGAGAGGGCATCATTGGGGGGTTGTAAATCTGAAACTTCTGAACCCTCCTGTTCTTCCTCTCCTTCCAACCTGAAACTCTGAACCTTGTATCTATCTCACGAATCTGAGCTACTCGGTGTGTCACCGTGAGTGAAGGATCGTAACAAATGGTATCTAGAGCCCTCGATTTTGGGAATCCATCCACACATCCATCACCAAATCCGTCCAATCCCCCCCCCCCAATTAGCCTCTGTGAGTAGAGGGTGGTGACGATTTGAGTAGTGGAGGTGGTCAGGTTGGGATCTCCCGTAGAATTCCTGATCCCCTTCCTACTCCAGGCAGCGGAGCGATAGTCGCAGGTCTCAAGCGGCGTCGGTGGCGGAATCTGCAGCGGCGGGGAATTATTCGGCGACGGACTCAAAGGTTGGTCTCGGTTGCTTGCGTTCATTTCGCGAGTGGTAAAATCCCGGGTACTGGCTTGAGTTGGCGTTGCGGAGGCGTGTGGATCGGTTGCAGAGGAAGCGGGTTCCCTCAGTACTCGCCGATCCCGGCGGCGGTAGAACTCATCTTCCACGACGGCGAAAGGACGAGGTCCTCCTACCTTGACGACGAGGATGGGGACGGCTGAAGATCAGATCCGTGGACAGGCTGCCACGATGGCCGAATTGGAGGCTAGTCTTCGCTTGGTTCTCTCGGGTCTCACTACTACGGCAGAGGTGGCCAAGCAAGCCAGCGCTACAGCAACACAGACGGCCTCGGCGTGTCAAGAACTTCGCACGACCGCAGATCGCTTGCTCAAGTCGCAAGACAGTGTGGTGCGGGTGGTCAATAACATTGATGCTCGAGTGGAGGGTATCGGCGCTCGCTTGACGGCACTGGAGATCCTGTCACCAAGTGCAACTCCCAAGCACCACAGCCCCGATGGGCACCGCGAAGAAGCTGAACACCAGGAAACCGCTCCAGAGCGTGTCCTGGGCAATGGTGCGTACAATTTTACTATACCTGTTCCTGCAATTGGGCCTTCTACTGAGCAACATAGTCGACAGTTTGGGTTTCGACGGGATAAACAATATAGAGAGAACAAAAATTTTCAGTTCCGCATGCCTAAAACTAATTTCCCTAAATTTGATGGCACTCATCCAAAAATCTGGAAAGAGAAAGCAAAGAAATACTTTCATATGTTTCATGTTCTAGTAGAGTGCATGGTAGATTATGCCACATTGCATTTCACAGGACAAGCTGAATTATGGTTGCAAACTTATGAAGCTCAACATACAGTAGATAATTGGGCACAATTATGTGTCACTATCTGTCAAAAGTTTGGCAAGGACTTGTATTACAGCCAAATGAGTCAGACACTCGACATTAAGCAGCTTACTGATGTTGATAGTTACCAGCAAGAATTTGAGCAGCTCATGCATCAATTACTTACTCACAATCCTGCACTAGATGAAACTTTTTTTGTAGCAAAGTTTGTTAAAGGCCTAAAGAAAGAGATACGTTCTGCTATTGTTTTGCACAAGCCTAGGACTGTTGATGCTGCGATATCCTTGGCATTGTTACAGGAACAACAATTGGGGGAGAACAGAAGAACTCCTTATCAACCCAAGAAATGGCATAATTCTGCTGGAACAGGTCAATTGGGGCCACATCCGGCCGAAGCTCAAACTGAAGTGCAGAAAAGTTCAGCACCAGAGCAACCAGTTAATAAATTGATCAGTCTAAGGGCCCAACGCAGAGCTAGAGGAGAATGTTTCAAATGTGGAGGTAAATACAATCCACAACATAAATGTCCATACCAAGTTTCACTCGTAGTTGTTGAAGAATTACTAGAGGCTTTACAAATAGAGCAAGATATATCAGTTACAGTGGAGGATAATTCTGCATCGAACAGTGACACTTATGAAGAGCAAGCTATGAGCCTATCTGTGGCAGCCACTTCTGGAGTGCAATCAAAGAAGACTATTCGCCTCCAGGGATACATCGGCAAACATCAAGTGTTGGTTCTTGTTGATTCTGGTAGCTCTGGGAATTTTATTAACTCTGATTTGGTTTCTCTGTTGCAATTACCTGTCACTACCTTACCTGCAGTCAATGTCACAATTGCCGATGGCTCCAAAATGACTAGCACTTTAGGAATTTCCAACCTCAGCTGGGGTGTTTAACAACACAAATTTATCACTGATGTGAGGGTACTACCCTTGAATTGCTATGACATGATTGTTGGTATGGACTGGCTCGAAGCATGTGGACAGGGCAAGATGTGGATAGACTGGCGTCTGAAAACCATGCGGTTTTGGCATGAAGGAAAAAGGATTACCCTTAGAGGTGTCAAGAACAACACTACTCACTGTCCCAAGATTTCCACCAAAGAGCTTAATTTCATGGTGCAACAGGGAGCAGTAGGCCAAATCATTCAATTGGATAGGAACAAAGAAATGACAAGTGTGACAAAACCACCAAAAAACATTCAGAATGTTCTTGATCAGTATGCAGACACCTTCCAGGAACCCACTCAGCTACCTGCTTCTCGACCATTTGATCATTCAATTCCACTCATACCAGGGGCAGTGCCAGTACAGAAGAAGCCATATAGATACACACCTGCACAAAAAGATGAGATAGAGAAACAGATCAAAGATATGTTAACCCGGGGAGTCATCCGTGTAAGCAACAACCCCTTTGCTTCTCCGGTGATTTTGGTCAAGAAGAAAGATGGGGGATGGCGTTTCTGTGTGGACTACAAATATCTTAACGCTCTGACAGTGAAGAACAAGTACCCTCTTCCATTGGTAGAAGAGTTGTTGGATGAACTGGAAGGGGCTACATATTTTACCAAGCTCGACCTCCGCAGTGGATATCACCAGATTAGGTTAGTGGAAGGGGAAGAGTTCAAAACAACATTCAAGACTCATCATGGGCATTGGGAGTTTAAAGTAATGTCGTTTGGTCTCACCAATGCCCCAGCCACTTTCCAATCGGTGATGAATCTGCTTTTTGCTGCATTACTTAGACATGGCGTATTGGTATTTATGGATGATATTCTGATATACACTAAAACATTAGAATAACATGAGAAGCTGTTGAAGGAAGTTTTTGCAATTCTCAAAGAAAATAGCTTGTTTGTTCAGCAGTCCAAGTGCTTGTTTGCTCAAACGGAATTGGATTATCTAGGCCATGTGATTAGTACTGCAGGAGTAGCTACGGCTCCTAGTAAGATCACATCCATTCAGGAGTGGCCTACCCCCAGCTCTGTCAAGCAATTGAGGTCATTCCTAGGCTTGGCAGGTTATTATAGAAAATTCATTGTTAACTATGGAGTCGTAAGCAGACCATTGACTGAATTGTTGAAGAAGAATATGCAATTTGTATGGACAACCACCACAGATCAAGCATTCCATACTCTCAAAGCTGCACTTGTAGTTGCACCAGTCTTGGCACTCCCTGATTTTCACCTTCCATTTGATCTACATACTGATGCATCTGGCGTAGGTATTGGGGCAGTGTTATCTCAAAAAGGTCATCCAATTGCTTTTCTCAGCAAAGCTCTCAGTCCACGAGCTCAAGCACTATCGACGTATGAGAAAGAATGCTTATCACTCATCATGGCTGTTGACAAATGGCGATCATATTTGCAGCATCTTCCATTTACTATATACACCGATCACAAGAGTTTGGTTCATTTGGAGTCACAACAGTTAACAAATAGCATTCAACATAAAGCGTTTTGCAAGTTGCTTGGGTTGCAATATCAGGTGAGGTACAAGCAAGGCTCCTTGAACACTATTACTGATGCTCTTTCTAGGACACCACAAGACTCTGAACTCAATGCCATATCTCGAGGTCAACCTAAATGGTTAGAAGTCATCATTGACAGCTACTCGCACGATCCAGAAGCGAAACAATTGCTCACAAGATTGAGTGTGGTTAGTCCTGATGACAAGGGCTTTACTCTCCATGAGGGGGTCATTAAGCTCAAAGATAGGATTTGGATTGGCAATCATGAAGAAGCAAAACAAGCAGTGCTACTAGCATTACATTCGAGTGGTATAGGTGGCCATAGTGGCGTGACTGCTACTTATCACAAGATTCGTTCTCTTTTTGCTTGGGCTAATATGAAGCAAGATGTGCAAAAGTATGTGGCTCAATGTATTGTGTGTCAACAAGCCAAAACAGAGCGTGTTGCTACATCCGGTCTACTGCAGCCATTACCTATTCCAACTAGAGCATGGGAAATTATCAGCCTTGACTTTGTGGAGGGCCTACCAAAGTCCGCAAGGCATGATACTATACTGGTTATCATAGATAAATTTAGCAAGTACGGCCATTTTCTAGCATTGGCCCATCCTTACACAGCTGCTTCAGTTGCTCAGCTGTTTGTGGATCATATCTACAAGTTGCATGGTCTCCCGAATGTTATCATTTCTGATCGAGACAAAGTATTCACCAGTGCTTTCTGGCAGCAGTTATTCAAGCTCACGGACACTACATTGAACATGAGCTCCAGTTATCATCCACAAACGGATGGGCAAACCGAAAGACTCAACCAGTGCATGGAAACTTACTTGCGGTGTATGACACAAGCCTGCCCAACAAAATGGTCATAGTGGCTCCCTTTAGCCGAGTTCTGGTATAATACCACATTCCATTCAGCTCTCGGTCGTTCCCCATTTGAAGTCCTTTATGGATATAAACCTAAGCATTTTGGTATTTCTGAGGGTACTTCTGCTGCGGTCCCTGATTTGAATGCGTGGCTTCGTGACAAGGATGACATGGCTAACCTCATTCAGCAGCAATTACTTCGAGCTCAACAACGAATGAAGAGCCAGGCGGATAAACATCGCTGTGAACGCTCCTTTGAAGTAGGAGAACAAGTATATTTGAAGCTGCAACCCTATGTTCAAACCACGGTGGCTCGCAGATCCAATCAGAAACTAAGTTACAAATTCTTTGGTCCCTACAAGGTACTAGCAAGGGTGGGTGCAGTAGCTTATAAACTGGAGTTACCACCTGGCAGTCAAATTCATCCGGTCGTTCATGTCTCCATGCTCAAAAAGGCTGTGCCAGCAACAGTTATTGTTCAACCAGATTTACCAAGTACATGTGCATCTCTGGAATGTCCACCTCAACCACTTCAGGTACTCGATTCCAAGCACATTCTTGCTGGTAATTCAACTGTCGAGCTGGTGCAGATTCATTGGACAGGGCTACCATCGTCATGGTCTACTTGGGAGAACAAACAACGAGTAATGCAAGAGTTTCCAAATGCTTCTGCTTGGGGTCAAGCAGTTCCTAAAGCGGAGGGGAATGTCACGGACGTGACCCTGTCAAGGCCCAGGTGGAAGAAGCCCAACAACAGGGCGGCCCAGTAGAGGCGGGGAGCTGGCTGTGTCCAGCAAAACAGGCAGGGCCTATGTAGCTTAGGAAGAGAACGGGGAGAGGGCATCATCGGGGGATTGTAAATCTGAAACTTCTGAACCCTCCTGTTCTTCCTCTCCTTCCAACTTGAAACTCTGAACCTTGTATCTATCTCACGAATCTGAGCTACTCGGTGTGTCACCGTGAGTGAAGGATCGTAACAACCGACTGCTCATTCCATCATTCCAATGGCAGTAGTGGTTGAAATCTCGATGTAATTCTTATTATATTTAAGATATTATCGAAATCTTGATATAATTTTTGTTATGTTTGAGATATTTTATACTTTTGCTGAAAAACTTTTATAATGTAGATTGGTCTTTCGGAAAATCATACTGAAGACTGGTATTGTAGTTGTCGGTAAAGCATATTGTGTCCCAGTGCAAATACGTTTGTAGCCGTTGACATAGCCTCCATGTTTTTTTTAGCAGCTGCATTCTTTATTAAACGTTCACACGCATAGGGATACAGATAATTTCAGGCAAAGAAGTGAGTCACATATGGCGCCCGAGAGGCAGAGAGGCTCCTGCCTTAGCTAAAGCATGGGCCTCCCCATTATGCTTCCTACTTTCATGGATAAACTTGATATCATTCAAAAACCTCTTCTGATGCTTGATGTCCTGCAGAATGGGAAAGTAGCGACAAGGACACTCATCTTCAATCCGGGTGACGACTTCCAGACAGTCCGAAGCCACACAGACAGACTGAAGTGAAGATCAATGGCTAGAGCGAGTGCCTCACTGCACGCCCGAGCCTCCGGAATGGTGGGATCCAACAGGCCTTCACAAATAATCACCGACGCCCCTAGATAATTTCCATTCTTATCCCGGCAAACCACAGCAGAGGCACCACGGTCTCCAATCTCTGTAAAGCCTACATTGTGTGTCAGCGTGATAGAGCATCACATTTTTGTAAAGCCCACCTTGAATTAGTACCATAGTCGGGAAAAAAATCCTACACGACCCGGCCCGCACGCCCCGGTCAGGAGACCTTTTAGCGGCCGATACGTGACAAAACGAATCTCAAAGCAATTAGTCGCAAATCCCCTCATCCTTCTTCTCTAGCCAAAAATGCTAGACCTACGAACAGATATTATGTAAGCTACGTAATTTGCTGAAGCGCTAATCAAACTGACCCCCCTGATTTCCAGGGTGGGCCCGTGCCCCCAACTAATGCCGAATCAATAACTGCCAACTCAGCAATTACATAGGATACGTAAATCTCCCTACGTAGGTGTAGCATTGCTCTTCTCTAGCACCCAACTCTTCTAATTACGGCTGCTCCATCCGTTCGTCATCGACGCCATCGCAACTCTCCTGCTCGCGGAAGCACTGGGTGCTCCCTCCCCGCTGCTCTCCCCCGCAGTCCCGCAACGTTCCTTGGAGGCCCGATAGCTCCACTAGTTGTTGCGTCCATGGCAACCTCCTCGGTGTCCCTGCTCTTCCTCACGCAAGGATCACACAAACACAGCCACACTCGTACAGATTCCGGGCTGAAATTTTTCTCCCAGATTGTTTGATTGATTGATCCACAACCTCAAAATTGACTTAAAATCCACGCAATAATTTCTTTGTGAATGAAATCCATGCAATTTACCCTCCAAAGAGTTGAAGCAGATATTGCCGCCGTCATTGCCGCTCCTCCCCTCGTGGAGACCATTGTGCGGTGGTTAGAGACGATAGAATGAGACGGGAAAGGAGGGTGGAGCGATGGCGGTTCCACCACATAGCCAGCGGAAGAGTTGCGGCGGCAGCGAGGACCTACAGCGGCATTGCCGTCAGAAGAAGACGACGCCGGAGATGGAAGTATTAGTAGAATGGGGGATTGGGGATAAAGTCAGTGTTTTTGTACCGCGTCGGCCACTGAAGATGGCCACAGTCTGCAACGGCCCGGGCTATGGCACCAGCTACGCCTTTGACTATTTGGGCGTGTGACCCAGGCCGTATAAGATTTTTTTTCCCACTGCAAGAGGCTGGAGCATCACATTTTTGCAAAACCCATCACTTGGCTGGACCTTCGCACTTTTGCAAAAGCATTCTTGAATTAGATCAAATGGAGTAAAAAGCCCCCAAAATGCGCTCACGGTGAGGGGCTCGAGTGTCGCATTTTTCGACCCCCCCCCCCCCCAAATTAGTACCAAATCAGGTTAAAAAAAAGCCTCCAAAACACCACTTTGATTGTTAGGTCCCACCAACTCATACTGAACAGTGCAAAGAAATAATTAATATAAAAAATGATAAACAACTAGGGGTAGAATCCACGGTCTCATGTATCCATGAGTTGTGCTAGGTACTCCGCAAAATGAGGTTAGATGTTAGAATGGATAAAAACGAGGCTCAGTAATGTCTTAACGCAGAACACGATCGTAGGGCATAAATGTGCCGCACTCAGTGTGGCCCATTTTTCGTCATTTTTTTCTACAATTATTAAATTAATAGAGAAATCATAATCACAGTAATAAAACGTTAAATATTCATACTTTATACATAATATACAAAAACATAATTATTTACTTAAAAGTTCATGCGATTCAAAAATATATTCATGTACAATTTAAAGTTCTATGAATGCAATTAAAAGGATATTTAAGAATTCTATAATGTTTGTGTAAGTAAAAAAATGTAACATATCCAAAATATATATTAAATTTATTTTAAAAATAATTTAAATTTAACCAATAGTCATATAATTTTAAAAATGTGGAAGTTTTTAATAAAATATTCTTTCACTATATAAAGGTATTTATGTTTCAAACAAAAAATATAAAAAGTTGTATCGATAAATAACATGAATGATCTTCAAATCAATATTATTTAAAGGATACAACATTTTTGTAATATAAAAATATTATTTTAGTTATTCTAAAAGGTTTTAATTATATGAAAATATAAAATAATACTCATATTTATCTAAGTAAATTATAGTTTTTGTTTGTATATTATCTAGAACATGCTAACTTTAGGATTTTTGCTATAATTATAATTTATACTCCCTCCGTTCCTAAATATTTGTCTTTCTAGAGATTTCAACAAGTGACTACATATGAAGCAAAATGAGTGAATCTACACTCTTAAGTATGTATATATACATCTGTATGTGGTAGTCCATTTGAAATCTAAAAAGACAAATATTTAGGAACGGAGGGAGTATATTTTTATAAAATTCTTTTTAATGGATTTCTTATAATTTTCTAAAAATAAAAAAAGTAATATATGGGAAACGGGTTGCACTAACTACAACCTATTTCAGCCACATGAGCATGTCGGGTTACACACATTAAGCTCCATGAGCATGTCATGGGGTTGGGTGGCTAGAAATGGTTGTTGTTTCAGTGGCTTTTTATGAGACTTGGTACTAATAAGGGGGAAGCTGTGACGCTCCAGTCCTTTCAGTCAATGATAGTGGGCCAGGTGCCACGCTGGCACGCCACATAGGCTCCGTGTCGAGGGCTACAAACAAAATATAGCAAGATAAGTTTGAGCATCACTTTCATGTGTTCTTCAACTTTAGGCACCAAAGTGATCGTCATGTGCATATACCACTGGTGTATTTGCCTCTTTTAGAAAATGACATAAGACAAGAAGTAAAAAAGGCAAACCCCCACCAAAGCACGAGGGAAGCAACAATCTGAATACTAGGTAACTTTGCATGGTCCCGGTATCCACCATAAGAGGCTCAAAACAATGCCGTATTACATCATCACCGATGAGTCAAAACTAGGAGCTAAAGCAAAACCATAGTTCTCACACCACAACACCTAACAGAAAAAGCAAAAAATTAAACCAAGTTCTTCCATGGGGGAGACAAGAAGTGCAAGGCACAATGCTGAAGAGGCTCCATGTTACACCATGGCAATCTTGGGAATAGTAGGTGCTCACTCATGATACATGTTGAAGATCTCCTGCATCATGTGCTTGATCCTCGGTACACCTTCATCCATGATTCCTTGATTTTGCTTTTTTTGTTTGCAATATTGTCGAGCTGGTGAGCTAATGGCAGAAGTTCAAGATATAACAAAAGGATCACCAGACATTTTCTTATCAAAACATGCAAATTTATTATTTAATATTATCTAGCTGGTGAGATAATGGTAGAAGCTACGATCATGATGCATTTTCTTATCCAAACATGCAACATTTCTTGTTTTCCAAATCATCCACCAAAAGGCAGTGCCGCCAATTAAGGCAAGTCTGCAATGCATGGGGAAAGAGATTTAGCCAAGGCCCCATAAGGTCATCAACATGTTCAAATGCCCTGCCCTCATCAAAAGCACTAAGAACCACTCTCCAAGTGAATTTTGCGAGGCTACACTCTAAAAAAATATATTTCACAGTCCTAGCAAGGCCATAGAAATATCATTGGCCATTCCCAGTACAACCTCTCTTTGGAGGATATTATCTTTGGTCAAGTCACTATTCCTAATCAGCATCCATAGAAAGATTTTAATCTTCAAAGGCATTTTAGCTTTGCAAATCCCTCTGTATCCAACAAGGTTAGTAGCTTTCAACTGCAAATAAAGGTCCCAAAAGAACTGGGTGCCAATCATAAGCTTAACTTTGTTAGGGTTATCATCGAGAGCAATTGAATAACTAGAAGTATTTATTTTTGAGTAATTTTTTCTACATACCTTCAATATTCTCAAGCTTACAAAGCCACTTGCACAACAAGCTATGACTCATAGTTCACAAATCCAAAACATCAAGCCCACCACAATCTTTAGGTAAACATATTGTTGACCAATTTTCCAAATGATGTTTTTTCTTGTTCATGTCATCTTGCCTAATCATATTGGCCATACTAGAATTCATTTTCTTCAAAAAAAAAATCTTTTGGTGCTTCAACTCCCTCCTCCTTCTTCTCTTGGCTATCTATGGTGGGGTTGGATATTGGAGTGGTGTTGATGGAGATGGAGACTAGGTGCAACCCTTTGTTGATAATAGGTGAATGATTAGGGACAAGGGATGGCTCCCTAGGAGATGATAACTTTACATATACCTCCTCTTTGTAGATCTCTTCCACCATTTGATCCAAGGACTTAAGATGACTCAAAAAATCACCCCATAAATTCATTTTCTTTCAAGGTATTCAAGGAAATAGATGGGACAAAATCATAGTTGAAACGGGAAAGTTACAACACTTTTTGACATCGAGATCCACCCGTATGAGCTCTAGTACGAGCGGTTGCCCTTGTATAGGTGCTTGGCTCAGCCTTGCTCAAGCACATTGTTTCATATTTTGACCACCATTTTACAATATGGACTCCGATTGAGGTGATCCTTAGCCCATTGGATTTGTAGCAACAAGGCACATAATCTCCATCTGTTGGATTTTCATTCTAGAAATTTTGCAAGACATTCATGATAAAAAATACTCTCTAATGGAATTGTATCTGATGGTTGCAACCTCTCCGGTCCAATATTGCTTCTAAACTACCTACACATAAAACAAAACAAAGAAAGAACTACCAAAGATAAGGATTATGAGATGCTCACATTAAAAGGTAAAAAACTAATAATTATGCAAAATGGACATAAAAGGAGCTCAATAAAAAATTATATGGGGATCATTAATACAAGGACATGCAACAAAAGAGTTATGGAACATGATGCATTTTGGACGTATTTATATTTTTTTATTGTTTCATGCTATTATTATATCACTTTTATAGTTTTAGCACCA
The DNA here is from genome assembly GCA_021437245.1 of Aegilops speltoides. Classification (NCBI taxonomy): domain Eukaryota; kingdom Viridiplantae; phylum Streptophyta; class Magnoliopsida; order Poales; family Poaceae; genus Aegilops; species Aegilops speltoides. The sequence goes on from CM038144.1 coordinate 6,348,449, forward strand.
ATTTTTATTATTTTCTAGACTAACCTATTAACACAGTACCCACTTGATGTTTTCTACTTGTTTTGGACTTCAAGGAAAATCAATTTTATGAAGCTAAAAAAGGCCAAAAAAAGTACAAAAACAATTGCACTGAGAAGCTTAAGGACACTAGCCCCACCTGGGGGAGCCATCTGGGCGCCATGTGGCCAGACGAAGCGCCAGGGGGTGTCACATGGCCCCATGGCGCTCCATTCTATCGCCTCATTCTTCTGTTGCCTATATATTACTCCGAAAATCCTTAAAACAATTATCGAGGAATTATTCCGCCGCCACACACCTATGTTTCACCGCGATCTAGTCTTTTTTGGTACTTTGTCGGAGGGGAAATCATCATGGTGGCCATCTATATCAACTTTGCTGCCACCATGATCACCCGGGAATAGTTTGCTTTGGACCATGAAGTTATAGCATTAGCTAGATGAATCCCCTGTCCCTTGTTCTACAATATTGTCATCCATTTGATGCGCAAAAAACCCGACTGCCTCTCTTCTGTACAATAACAAGAGATAGATTTTCAGAGGCCTGCTGTCTCACTTCTCGCTGCACGCTGAGAATTGAGATGGGAAACCAGTCGGAGGCGCAAAGCTTTGGAACCTGGAGGCTAATATGTTGTACATGAAGTGTGTCTCGTCTCGAAAGAAGAACGGCCTCTTACAGGAGAGTTGCAACTGACTCCTCGGGTGCACTAATCCACTAGTGGGACGAAGAGAAAAAAAACCGTGTGTTCTGATTCGTTTCCCACTAGTACGCCAAGCGTGTAAACTTCTTTCTTGCATGAAAAATTAAAGTAGTGCGCACACGTGTCATAGGTCCTAGCGTGTCTTGACTCGATTATGAAAGACGATGCCCGTGCGATGCATGGCGTGGCGTGGTGGGCGGTGGAGGAGGAGCACGCGGGTATGTGCCTTCTTCGCAAAGCAATTTATGGTGTGTGGAATAATCCACTTTATATGTTGGTGTTCCGCACCCTCCACTAGCATGATGGGGCTAAACATTCCACACACCCTTGTCATGCATGAGTAAGCCATATGGGCCTCTAGGATTTTTCCTAGGAAATATTGGATAAAATAAATGTGCCTGGTAATTCTAACACAAGTAACATGTTGGAAGCCCAAATCAAACAAGTTACATTATGAAAGAACCTGCTGAAAATAATCCATGAGGTTTAGGTGACCTCTCTTATGCCTCGAAAAATATTGCTCATTCTACCACATTGCTTCGTTAAAATCGCACACCATAAACCAAGGGCCAACACCAAGTGGTTTAATCCGCCTCAAAAGATCCAACATAACATACTTTGATTCGCTTTAGGTTTCCCATACATGAAGGTACTCCTCCATTTTGTGCCATCTCTATTGCAAATATACACGTGAATACAATTCCCCCATACTTATTTAACTCAGAAGAGTACTGCTCATCCCACACCAAACCTCCAGCTTTGCCTTCTACATAATTGGTAAAGACATTTTTCATACCCAATCGATAATGCAAAACTCTCAACATAATCTTTATTTTCTCTAGTTTTAGAAAGAAGATAACATTTGGCCGGTGCGCCTTGGAGAGACACACAAGTTCTTGAACTATTCGAGGTTAACTCAACCTCGACAGTTCCAACTAATCAAATCGATCGATGCATATGGAACTTGGTAAAACTTGGTAAACAATGATACTTTAAGCCGTGTTCAAACAAATCCAAAATGTTTATAGATAACACCGGATTATATGTAGTTTCTTCGGTATTCATCATTTCCCAGCATGTATCATGGTGTTTCTATGCGCTTTCGATTGGTTGTCGATGTGCTTTATAATACTAGATGATACCCAACACATTGTTTCGGGAAAGTTTTGCAATATATTTCAGCAAGATTTGGATGTGTGGACATGAATATTTAGTGTAATAATTAATATGAAAACTAAAAATGCATACGATGTATTTTGTTTGATTTATTATATATTATAAAATATTAATTAAACATAAGAATAATAGAATGGAAATTATCATGCATGAGTGCACGTTGAAGGTGACATGCCCGCATGTTGAGAGAAATATCATCTTAGTGTAGGCTAGCTATTTAGATATATAAGATTTCTAAAACCGCTTTTATTAATTATGATTTAGAGGGGATCACAATGTTTCGTTGGGAGTACAAGTTTGATATTAACGTCTGTTCTTATCAAGCTTTATTAGGTTTCCTTGTGTTCTAAAGAGCAATTTTGTGTTTCATAGTGTTTCACCATGTTTTAGAATTCGAATTTTAAAGCCCGTAGAAATATATTCAATAGTAGTCTTGTTTAATGGTCCTCGCCGCAAGGAACATAAACATGCAAACAGATTGTAAATGGGACTTTGGGTTCAAAAGATAAAACAGATTGAAATTTTACAATCATATGAAAAAGCATGGGTGGGTATAGGCGCATAGCACTGTTGCATCAACTGTTGGGGTGAGGAGAGAGGTTTCAACAAAAGGGTAAAATGGTAAGAGTGTTATGGCAAAAAGTGACTGCTTGACGTGACCCCTCCAGTTCCATCCATGTGGCTCTCCGGAACATGGTGATGATGGGGATAGAGGATCAAAACCGCACCATCTATTTTGTCCTGGTGTGAAAAACAACATGGCAACAGAAAGCTGCATCGGTCCCCGCGCGGTTCTCCGTCAAAAACAAGAGGCCAGCTTCTGTGTGAAGGTGAGGTGAGGCACTTGTTCACAACTTCAATCACAACTACTACTCCCTCCGTTCCAAATTACTCGTCATGGTTTTACGAGTAATTTGAAACGGAGGGAGTACGAAGCAAGCAACAAATTATTTGGGACGGAAGCAATGTCTGCATTCTACTACTACTAATAATCAAGCAAAGACAACATGGGCATTCGTTCATAGCAGAATGAAAGCTACAAAGAGCTGCTACACTAATTTGAAGAGATGATATGATGCATAGGAAGAATCAACGTCTGCATTCTACTGTATGCATACGAAGAATCTCACATCATAAGCAGAAATCAGTACTGCATCCATTCCACAGTTCAAATTAATCAAAGGCAAGATGCGCAAGAAGCATCATTCATCCATAGCTAAACAGCAAGCCAAACTGTTGCTCCACAGATTCAAATGGGAGAAAACAAATAGATCGAGCATGAATATATATATGAAGAAGCACATCATCAGCAGAACGCAAAACTTGATCCATTCCATTCAGATCATATCGATCGATCGATCACATAGCACCAGTGGTTCATCTAACCAGAGGAATCGCAAAACCCAATCGTAGTTCTCCGCGACCACGCAAACACGGCGGACAGACAGACAGTACTTGAGACCAAAAACTAGGCGACCAGATACTACTACTACTAGGACGCTAAGAAATCTCGGGACGCGATCAAAACCCACCGTCTTCTTCGACCGGACTGCATGCAGAAACGAACCTCGAACGGCGACAAGCATGAAACGGAACGAGACGACGAGCACTCTACTCTACTGCGACTGGACGGACCGTGGTCTCTCGGGGTCGGCGACTCAGAGGATGATGTAGAGGCCGAGCATGGCCGTGGCGACGAAGAAGAAGGCCGCCTTGGACGACGCCGTGGGCGCGGCGGAGTGCGGCGCCTGGGGCGGCGGGGCGGTGGCGGCGGCGGGCGCGAGCGTGGAGGTGGCCGCCTGGGCGGGCGCGTCCTTGGCGTGGGGGGCGGCGCCGTCGTGGTCCTGGGACGGCGGCGGGGAGGACGCTGGCTTCTCGCTCGACGGCGGTGGCGGCGGCGGTGCGTCGTCTGCGAGAACCGATCCAGACCAGAGCACATGTTAGTGTGTAAACAATGCTGATCAACGTATGAACAGAGATAAACAGAGCGAGATGCAGCCGAGAGGGAGAGAGGTTCGTACGCGCTGGCTGCTTGCGGCGAGGTGCGGCGGCCGGAGGCGGGGGCGGGGGGCTGCTGACGACGGCGGCGGGGGGAGCGGGTCCTGCATCCAAAATCCACAGTAACAACAGCAGCCAAAGTTAATTACCACAACCGATTCATCCATATTACATCAAAAGTAAACAAAACTGGAAAAAAGTAGGAGGGGGTGACGACGTACGTGCGCAACAAGAAAAGAAACAGTGGCAGGGAAGATGAGACGAGAGAAACAAACATCAGGGAAACGGTGGCAGGCGGCTACAGATGGCCACAGCCCGGTTCTGCCAAAGCTGCGAGACGGCCAGCTATCTGCTGCCGCTCTGCCAAGAGGCGATCCATTTGGTTTGACCCAACCTCTTTTCACGGAAGAGGAAGGCTACGCAAACCGCACGCAAAAAAGTAGTTCCGCCAGAGGATCAACATGGAAATGTTTGGCAAAAAGAGGGAGCGACGATGCGCTGCAGAGCCAAAAGCACGGCCAGCCCTTGCCGATCAAACAAACAGCAAAGCTCCGTTTCGAAAAAAAAAACAGCAAAGCGTTTTTCAGTTTTGACCAAGCAATTAAGACCTTCTGTGCAGAACAAAACAAGGCGGAAGATAGTGCAGAAAGCAAAGCCGCGTTGCGGTTTGAAACAAAGTGCCATCACGAGCGGGACGATCTGGACGATGATCGCCTCAAAACAAGAAGGCGTGGACATGGCTACTACTACTGCATGCACGATGAACAGGAAATTAACAGGCAAATATGGTCGAACGAACGACAGTAGATAACTCGAGCAACAGACTCTGCATCTGCGTGCGTACGGCGCTAGATCCGTATTAACTCGCGGGAACAAGCACAGATCTAAAATCGACGAAACAATCGCGAGCGGCGCATGCGTTCTACGATGACGAAATACTCAAGGGTAGAACCTAAATCGCTCCGTGTATGTCGAGGTACAGCGGTATGAAGCTAGCTAGGCCGCGCGCGCGCTGCGCAGGTCGCTCGCCACGGGAGACGGCGAGGACCCGACGCCGCGCGCCGTGCCGACGACAGATCCGGTAGAACAGCGAGGAAATTAACAGAACCAAATCGGAGCACTTCTAGCGAGTCGAGAAGCCATGGGAAACTACGCGCTAGGTAAGCAGGAAAGCGAGCACGGGAAATCGGCACGTAGAAAGAGGGAGGGAGGGAGGGCGGCGACGTACCTTCGCAGGCGGCGGCGAGGTGGGCGCCGCCGGGGCGGAGGCCGCCGCAGGAGCTGTAGAGCGTGAGGAGGTGGGTGGCGTTGAGGCCCGCCATGACGAGCTGCGGCTCCGCGGCGACGCGGCAGAGGCAGGGGACCCCGCCGCCGAGGTCGACGGCGGCGACGACGGGCTCGCAGCACTGGGCCGTCGGCATGTCGGGCGCGCAGAAGAGCGCCACCTGCGTCGCCAGCAGCGCGGGCTCGCACGGCGCCCCCGGCTGCGGCCCGAACGCGGCCGCCGCCGCCGGCAGCAGCGCCGCCAGCAGTCCCGCCACCAGCAGCAGGCCGCGGGATCTCTCCATCGTCGCGGCGGTCTCTCCTCTCCCTCCCTCGCTCGCTCGCTAGGGTTTGGTGGTGGAGTGGTGGTGGTGCGGTGGCGGAATGGAATGCCGGAGGGGAGCGGGTGTGGGGCGGGTTATATAGCCGGAGGAGCCGTGGACGCTAAGCCAAGCCTCGGGCGCGCCGCTCTCGCTCGATCCTGGGCGTTGGTTCGGGCTGGGCGCGACCAGCTGTCCGCGTGGACGGCCCGGATGCGGCCGCGCGGGGGGCGAGCGCGGCACGTGAGGGCGGGGGTGGGTGGGTGGGGGTGGCCCGTAACCGCCTCGCCTCGGGATGCGAGAAAGCTTTTCCGTTTTCGATTTTTGAAATTCAAATGAAATGCAGTGCGGCTGTCGTCGGGCGAGTGCGGAAAGAAAATATCGCCTCGCGCCAATGTTCGTGCTTGGTGCTGATCGGATCGGACGGCTGCGGGAGCTTGTGGAGAGTTCTGGAAGGCGCCAGAAGCCACCAGACCGGCGTTGGGTTCCCGCGGTGGGCGATTTTGGCGTTGGATTCCCGCGAGAACTACATGGTGTGTTGCCACACAGCGGGGCCCGTGCACTGGGAACAGCCCATGGACTGACTGGCCTGCTTGTTGTTCAGGAAGAGCGAGGCCGTTGCAAACATTGCCTGGCCCAGTTCGGGTTCTTTCCTTGCCTTTTCTGTTTCGTTTTTTTTTCTCGATTATTATAAAACTGTACAGTGTATATTATAAAATGTTCAATATGCATTTGAGAAATGGTCATCATGTATCAAAAAATGTTCATCTTGTATTATAAATATATTCAATATGTATTTAAGAATATCCAGCATACTTTACACTATTTTTTACCATATATTAAAAAATCAGTTTGTATATGAAAAATGTTTGCCGTATATTAGAAAATTATTCATGTACTAAAAAAATGTTTGCGGATTTCAAAATTTTATGTCGTGGAACATTAATTTGAAAACTGTATGTACTAGAGCTGGGAAGAAATCCAAGGCATGTATTTAGGTTGAGCAGCAAGTGGAGTTGTAGAACAATTTTCCATCCAATCAAATTCATAGCACCATGAGCTCCCGTTCAATTCATATTCCACAACAACTACAAATTATTAGTGGCACCAACAGAAGTCCATTCATACAACGTGATAAACAAGCCAATAATATGAAAATATATAAGAAGAGGATGACATTCAAGATGTACTTTATAATATTAAATTGCGTGAACTTGATCCTGGGAAGAGGATGTCAATCGCAGCTTATGATGTTAATGATCTGAATATGATTACAAGACGATACATTGCAAAAGGGGCTTGTCGACCAAAAAACATACTTTTCCACAACAACACCCCCCACCCCACGCCGGAGGTGCGCATCGATATTTGTAGCTAAATGGTTTAAGTCTTATAGTTGGCTTGAGTATAGTAAACAACTATATGATGTTTTCTTCTTGTATGTCATCTTTTCGAGGATAATTGCATGTTGGTGGACATTTTTTGTGAATGGATGATTTAGAAATTAGAATCACAAGGATAGTTTTGTGAAACGTGTTGGTGGAATCAATAGTGCACGCAACAAAGCACAAGAGAAATACAATTTCTTCATTGCACCAAAAACAACAATCATAGAGTCATTTTCTTCAACCACCAAACAAGACAAGGTTTTATATATAGTTGGATTGACATATTCCTTTTAATGCCCAAGGTTTCTTTTGTGTCAAGGGTTAGCTTTTCGTGGACATGATGGAGAGAAGATTCACTACATAAAGGTAATTTCCTTGAGCTTATACACTGGCTAGCAGAGATTTTGAAGAAGTGAACAAGGTGGTTCAGGAATAAGGATGGCAATTTTATCCATGGATATGGATACCCATGGATATCCGACCCGGATGGATAGGGTTTGGATATGCTTTTGTGTCCATCGGCGGCGCCCTAACCCGACCCGATTGCTCGTGGGTACGACATGGATATAATCTTGTACCCGTGGATATATCCAAACCCGACCCGATAGTATGACTTATTGGGCAAAAATCTGCTATCCCTACCCCACAGTCACATGTCCCGCTGCAATTTTACACTTTGTTATCTAAAACATGCAAAACAAGTTGCACAATCCCCGTCGTAACTTTTAGTAGTTGACATTCAATCCCATCCATAACATACTCCAACACCCCTTCTCTTATTTTTATCTCCTTGTTAAATGACTCGTCATTCTCATCTATTAGAAAAAAAAATCCTAAATGACATTTGGTTGTTGGTGGGCGTTGACTTACTATAAGTTGATGTTTACCGTAAGTGAGGCCAAGCCTGCCACGAGGTGAAGTCTGGAAGAGCTTATGTTAACATTGTATTATGTCTTATTTATATGTCTCGAGTGGACCCAATGGATATCCAGTGGGTATGGATATCCGACGGGTTTGGACATGGACACAGTTTTTCACCCATGGATATTTTCATGGACGGGCAAAGACTATCTTCATGGATATGGATATGGATTTGATATTGTTCAACCCGGTCCAAACCCGACCCATTGCCATCGTGAATGCTTCAAGGAACAATAAAATGATAGCTCAAGAAATACAAACAGACCCCATCAAATCATGTTCCAAAGAAACTACTAGGCATATGATGGAAGGTCTAGGTGATAATTGTTTCTCAATACTTGTTGATGAATCAAGTGATGTGTATCTGCAATAACAACTATCTCTTTGTCTGTGTTATGATGATGAAATAAGAAGGGTAGTTGAGAGGTTTTTTCGTATTTTAGATGTTCCAAAAACCACATCTTTGACACTCAAAACAGCAATTGAGAGCTTGCTTATGGATCAGGGTTTGAACTTATGAAAGGATCGATATAGTTGACTAGAGGGGGGGTGAATAGGCAACTAACAATTTTTAGCTTTTCTTTACCAAATTAAACTTTGCATCAAAGTAGGTTGTCTAGATATGGAACTAGGTGAGCAACCTATATGATGCAACAACAACAAGCACACAAGCAAGCAAGGGATATAACACAAATAAGCTTGCACAAGTAAAGGCACGAGATAACCAAGAGTGGAGCCGGTGAAGACGAGGATGTGTTACCGAAGTTCCTTCCTTTTAAAGGGAAGTACGTCTCCGTTGGAGCGGTGTGGAGGCACAATGCTCCCCAAGAAGCCACTAGGGCCACCGTATTCTCCTCACGCCCTCACATAATGCGAGATGCCGTGATTCCACTATTGGTGCCCTTGAAGGTGGCAACCGGACCTTTACAAACAAGGTTGAGGCTCTCTCCACAACTTAATTGGAGGCTCCCATCGAAACCCCGGAGCTTCACCATAATGGAATGTGGCTCCGAAGTGACATCTTCCGTCTAGGGCGCCCAAGCACCCAAGAGTAACAAAATCCACACAAGAAAGTATGGGGGAATCATATATCCTTTGGTGGAAGTGTAGATCTAGGTCTCCTCCTTCAATCCCTAGCAAATCAACGAGTTTGAGTGGCTAGAGAGAGAGAGATCGGGCAAGAGAGCTTTAATGGCAGTAATGGAGGAGAGAGAGAGGCAAGAGGTAGGTGGGAGGAAGGAGAAGCACTGATAACCCACAAGTGTAGGGGATCGCAACAGCTTTCAAGGGTAAAGTATTCAACCCAAATTTATTGATTCGACACAAGGGGAGCCAAAGAATATTCTTGAGTATTAGCAGTTGAGTTGTCAATTCAACCACACCTGGATAACTTAGTATCTGCAGCAAAGTATTTAGTAGCAAAGTAGTATGATAATAAAAGTAACGGTGGCAAAAGTAAAGATAATAGTTTTTGGGTTTTTGTAGTAGCTGTAACAGTAGCAACGGAAAAGTAAATAAGCGAAGAACAATATGTGAAAAGCTCGTAGGCAATGGATCAGTGATGGATAATTATGTCGGATGCGATTCCTCATGTAATAGTTATAACATAGGGTGACATAGAACTAGCTCCAGTTCATCAATGTAATGTAGGCATGTATTCCGTAAATAGTCATACATGCTTATGGAAAAGAACTTGCATGACATCTTTTGTCCTACCCTCCCGTGGCAGCGGGGTCCTAGCGGAAACTAAGGGATATCAAGGCCTCCTTTTAATAGAGAACCGGAACAAAGCATTAGCACATAGTGAATACATGAACTCCTCAAACTACGGTCATCACCGAGAAGTATCCCGATTATTGTCACTTCGGGGTTGTCGGATCATAACACATAATAGGTGACTATAGACTTGCAAGATAGGATCAAGAGCACACATATATTCATGAAAACATAATAGGTTCAGATCTGAAATCATGGCACTCGGGCCCTAGTGACAAGCATTAAACATAGCAAAGTCATAGCAACATCAATCTCAAAACATAATGGATACTAGGGACCAAACCCTAACAAAACTAACTTGATTACATGGTAAATCTCATCCAACCCATCACCGTCCAGCAAACCTATGATGGAGTTACTCACTGCGGCGGTGAGCATCATGAAATTGGTGATGGAGGATGGTTGATGATGACGACGACAACGAATCCCCCTCTCCGGAGCCCCGAACGTACTCCAGATCAGCCCTCCCGAGAGAGATTAGGGCTTGGCGGCGGCTCTGTGTTGTAAAACGCGATGAAACTTTCTCTCTGATTTTTTTCTCCCCGAACGTGAATATATGGAGTTGGAGTTGAGGTCGGTGGAGGTCTAGGGGGCCCACGATATAGGCGCGCCCGAGGAAAGGCGCGCCCCTGCCTTGTGGACAGGTGTGGGGCCCCGTGTATTTTTCGCCTAATAATTTTATTAATTCCAAAAGTGCCTCCATGGATTTTCAGGACATTCCGAGAACTTTTCTTTTCTACACATAAAACAACATCATGGCGTTCGCTAAAAACAGCGTCGATCCGGGTTAGTTTCATTCAAATCATGCAAGTTAGAGTCCAAAACAAGGGCAAAAGTGTTTGGAAAATTAGATACGTTGGAGACGTATTAACTCCCCCAAGCTTAAACCTTTGCTTGTCCTCAAGCAATTCAGTTGATAAACTGAAAGTGATAAAGAAAAACTTTTACAAACTCTGTTTGCTCTTGATGTTGTAAACATGAAAAGCCAGCATTCAAGTTTCAGCAAATATTATGAACTAACCATACTCACAGTAACACTTAGGTCTCACAATTACTCATATCAATAGCATAATCAGCTAGTGAGCCATAATAATAAAACTTGGATGACAACACTTTCTCAAAACAATCATAACATGATATAACAAAATGGTATCTTGCTAGCCCTTTTTGAGACCGCAAAAAATAAATGCAGAGCACCTTTAAAGATCAAGGACTGACTAAACATTGTAATTCATGGTAAAAGAGATCCAGTCAAGTCATACCCAATATAAACCAGTAGTAATGAATGCAAATGACAGTGTGCTCTCCAGCAGGTGCTTTTAATAAGAAGGGTGATGACTCAACATAAAAGTAAATAGATAGGCCCTTCGCAGAGGGAAGCAGGGATTTGTAGAGGTGCCACAACTCGATTTTAAAATAGAGATTGAATAACATTTTGAGCGGCATACTTTTGCTGTCAATGCAACAACTATGAGATGGCTGTATCCTCCATACTACATGCATTATAGGCAGTTCCCAAACAGAATGGTAAAGGTTTATACTCCCCCAACCACCAACAAGCATCAATCCATGGCTTGCTCGAAACAACGAATGCCTCCAACTAACAACAACCCTGGGGGAGTTTTGTTTAATTATTTTGATTTGCTTTGATCTTTTTGGATCATGGGACTGGGCATCCCGGTTACCGGCCCTTTCTCGTGAATGAGGAGCGGAGTCCACTCCTCTTGAGAATAACCCACCTAGCATGGAGGATATAGGCAGCCCTAGTTGTAACATGAGCTGCTCGAGCATACAAAACAGAATTTCATTTGAAGGTTTGGAGTTTGGCACATACAAATTAACTTGGAACGGCAGGTAAATACCGCATATAGGAAGGTATAGTGGACTCATATGGAACAACTTTGGGGTTTAAGGAGTTTGGATGCACAAGCAGTATTCCCGCTTAGTACAGGTGAAGGCTAGCAAAAGATTGGGAAGCGACCAACTGAGAGAGCGACAACAGTCATAAACATGCATTAAAATTAATTCACACCGAGTACAAGCATGAGTAGGATATAATACACCATGAACATAAATATCATGAAGGCTATGTTGATTTGTTTCAACTACATGCATGAACATGTGCCAAGTCGAGTCACTCAATACATTCAAAGGAGGATACCATCCCATCATACCACATCATAATCATTCTAATAGCATGTTGGCACGCAAGGTAAACCATTATAACTCATAGCTAATCAAGCATGGCACAAGCAACTATAATCTCTAAATGTCATTGCAAATATGTTTACTTCATAATAAGCTGACTCAGAAACGATGAACTCATCATATTTACAAAAACAAGAGAGGTCGAGTTCATACCAGCTTTTCTCATCCCAATAAGTCCATCATATGTCGTCATTATTGCCTTTCACTTGCACGATCGAACAATGTGTATAATAATAATAGTGCACGTGCATTGGACTAAGCTAGAATCTGCAAGCATTCAACTCAAAAAGAGAAGACAAGTAATATGGGCTCTAAGTTAAATAAACAATCATGCATATGAGAACCACTAAGCATTTTCAATATGGTCTTCTCGACCCCAAAGGAAAGAAAAGAAAATAAAACTATTTACACGGGAAAGCTCCCAACAAGTAAGAAGAAGAACTAGAAATCTTTTTGGGTTTTCATTTTAAATTTCTACTACAAGCATGGAAATTAAACTAACTAATTTTTTTGGTTTTTCTTAAGGTTTATCAAACACACAAGAAGAAAACTAGAAAAAGAAATTTAAACTAGCATGGATAATACAAAGAAAGAGTATGAGCACCGACGACTAGTGCGTGAACAGGAATGTAAAGTCGGTGAGAAATACGTACTCCCCCAAGCTTAGCCTTTTGGCCTAAGTTGGTCTAGTACCAAGGACCGCTTGGCTGATATCCGTAAGTGAAACTGGGGTCATACTAAGATGCAGCGGCAACTGCCTCCTGAGCTGCGGTGTGTTGGCGAGCTGCTTCCGCTCTCCCCTCGTGTTCAGCTGCTTCCTCCCTGGTGACAACATATCTTCCTTTTGCCTGATAATCAAAAAGGTAGGGAGCAGGAAGAGTAACATGGACGATGATGCGTCTGTCATAGATTAGTCGATATTGGAGGAACTGTTCATTCCTCCCAAGAAATTGATGGTTGACCATAGCTTCAGAATCCAAATAAACAGGAGGTATTATCATATCTCCCTCTCGTGGGGCTATACCAAGATAATTAGCCACACGGGTTGCATAAATTCCTCCAAATAAATTTCCCTTTCTACTATTATTTTGCAACCTACGTGCAACTATTACTCCCAAGTTATAACCTTTATAACCTAACACATCACTCTTGAGGAGACACAGATCAGGAACACACATGTGACATGCTTCGTCTTTACCGTTAATGCATCTACCAATAAAGAGAGCAAAATAATGTATAGCAGGAAAATGAATGCTCCCTATGGTAGCTTGTGCTATGTCCCTAGATTCTCCCACAGTAATCTAGCAAGGAAATCTCTAAATTCAGATTTGTGAGGATCATTAATATTACCCCACTTCGGGAGTTTGCAACCAGTTGTAAAATCCTCTAAGTCCATGGTATAAGATGTATCATAAATATCAAATATGACACTAGGAGAATTACGCGCACAATTATATTTAAACCTCCGCACAAAGGAATCAGTCAATTGATAGTACTAAGGACACTTATCTTGTAAGAAGTCCTCCAACTCAGCATTACGCACATACGCGTCCAATTCCTCCTTGAAGCCTACTTCGACCATAAAATCATCGGATGGCCACTCACAAGCTCGTACATCCGCGTCCCTCGGCAATTCAACATCTTGCTCACGTATAGCAATTCTGGGCCCTTTCTTCGCCGAGGAACCACCTTGGTACATTCTTCTAAGCATAATTCTTCTTCTGAAATAATTCTGAAATTTTAGTAACTTCAAAATAAGAGTGAATAAAACTAAACAAGATTGGTAGCAACTACTCCTACAAGTGCCTAGAGCCTATATCATGCATTGGAATTGCTTGGGACCTCATAAATTTAACATGCAAGCTCAAGAATAAGGTCACCTATGCAGCAAAAATTTGCAATGAATAAAACACTAGAACAAAAAAACTAATTGGACCAATGGAGTTTTGAGCAAGCAACAATCTCCCAAAGCAGTTTTGTGAATGGAGCTTTGAGCAAGGAGATCGAAAATCGTAACAAAATGAGCTAGAACTCGTGCTTGAGCTGGATGGGGATTTTTTGGGTAGAAGATGGAGTGTGTGGGTGCTGGCATAAGTGGAGGGGGCCCACCAGGGGCCCACGAGACAGGGGGGCGCGCCCAGGGGGAGTGGGCACGCCCTCCACTCTCGTGGCCTAGTGCTTGCCCCTCCTGCAGTGTTTTCAGTGCCTAAAATCCTCAAATATTCCATAAAAAAATCATACTAAATTTGCAGGGCATTTGGAGCACTTTTATTTTCGGGATATTTTTTAATGCACGGATAATTGAAAAATGATGATAATACTATTTTTGCTTTATTTAATCTAAATAATGAGAAAGTAAAAAGAGGGTACAAAAGGTTGTGCCTTCTAGTTTCATCCATCTCATGATCATCAAAATGAATCCACTAACAAGGTTGATCAAGTCTTGTTAACAAACTCATTCCGAGTAACATGGAACCGGAGAAATTTCGAATAACACTAAGTTACCTCAACGGGGATATGAAAATCCCCAACAATAAGAATATCATACTTTTTCTTGACAGTAGGGAGAGGAAATTCAAAACCTCCAATAATAATAGTTGGAACTTTTCCAATAGAATTGATGCTATGAACTTGAGATTGTTTCCTCAGAAAGTGTACCGTATGCTCATTACCATTAACATGAAAAGTGACATTGCCTTTGTTGCAATCAATAATAGCCCCTGCAGTATTCAGAAAAGGTCTACAAGGATAATCGACATACTATCATCCTCGGGAATATCAAGAATAACAAAGTCCATTAAGATAGTGACATTTGCAACCACAACAGGCACATCCTCACAAATACCGATAGGTATAGCAGTTGATTTATCAGCCATTTGCAAAGATATTTTAGTAGGTGTCAACTTATTCAATTCAAGTCTACAATATAAAGAGAGAGGCATAACACTAACACCGGCTCCAAGATCACATAAAGCAGTTCTAACATAATTTCTTTTAATGGAGCATGGTATAGTTGGTACCCCGGGATCTCCAAGTTTCTTTGGTATTCCACCCTTAAATCTGTAATTAGCAAGCACGATGGAAATTTCAGCTTCCGGTATCTTTCTTTTGTTTGTAATGATATCCTTCATATACTTAGCATAAGGATTATTTTCAGCATATCAGTTAAGCGCATACGTAAGAAAATAGGTCTAATCATTTCAGCAAAGCACTCAAAATCCTCATCATCCTTTGTCTTGGATGGTTTAGGAGGAAAGGGCATGGGTTTCTGAACCCATGGTTCTCTTTCTCTAACGTGCTTCCTAGCAACAAAATCTCTCTTATCATAACGTTGATTCTTTGATTGTGGGTTATCAAGATCAACAGCAGGTTCAATCTCTACTTCATTGTTTTGCTAGGTTGAGCATCAACATGAACATTATCATTAACATTATCACTAGGTTCATGTTCATCACCGATTGTGTTTCAAAGATCGAAGTAGAAATATCATTGGGATTCTCGGTGTGTCTACATGAGGTTCACCGAAGCATGCAAAGTCCTATTGTTTTTCTTTTTCTTCTTTTTAGAAGAACTAGGTGCCTCTAAATTATTTCTCTGAGAATCTTGCTCGATTCTCTTAGGGTGGCCTTCAGGATACAAAGGTTCCTGAGTCATTCTACTAGTTCTAGTAGCCACTCTAACAGCAAAGTCATTTTTATTATTTAATTCATCCAGCAAATCATTTTGAGCTTTGAGTACTTGCTCAGCTTGAGTAGTGATACGTCTCCAACGTATCTACTTTTCCAAACACTTTTGCCCTTGTTTTGGACTCTAACTTGCATGATTTGAATGAAACTAACCCAGACTGACGTTGTTTTCAGCAGAACTGCCATGATGTTGTTTTATGTGTAGAAAAGAAAAGTTCTCGGAATGTCCTGGAAATCCACGGAGGCACTTTTTGGAATTAATAAGAATTTTTGGCGAAAGAATCAATGCTAGGGAGCCCACAGGCTGTCCACGAGACAGCCCCCCCACCCCCTAGGGTGCGGCCTCCTATCTCATGGGGCCCCTAGACCTCCACCGACATCAGCTCCAACTCCATATATTCACGTTCGGAGAGAAAAAAATCAGGGAGAAAGTTTCATCGCGTTTTATGACACGGAGCTGCCGCCAAGCCCTAATCTCTCTCAGGAGGGCTGATCTGGAGTCCGTTCGGGGCTTCGGAGAGGGGGATTCGTCGCCGTCGCCATCATCAACCATCCTCCATCACCAATTTCATGATGCTCACCGCCGTGCGTGAGTAATTCCATCGTAGGTTTGCTGGACGGTGATGGGTTGGATGAGATTTACCATGTAATCAAGTTAGTTTTGTTAGGGTTTGATCCCTAGTATCCACTATGTTCTAAGATTGATGTTGCTATGACTTTGCTATGCTTAATGCTTGTCACTAGAGCCCGAGTGCCATGATTTCAGATCTGAACCTATTATGTTTTCATGAATATATGTGTGTTCTTGATCCTATCTTGCAAGTCTATAGTCACCTATTATGTGTTATGATCCGACAACCCCGAAGTGACAATAATCGGGATACTTCTCGGTGATGACCGTAGTTTGAGGAGTTCATGTATTCACTATGTGCTAATGCTTTGTTCCATTTCTCTATTAAAAGGGGGACTTAATATCCCTTAGTTTCCATAAGGACCCCGCTGCAACGGGAGGGTAGGACAAAAGATGTCATACAAGTTCTTTTCCATAAGCACATATGACTATTTACGAAATACATGCCTACATTACATTGATGAATTGGAGCTAGTTCTATATCACCCTATGTTATAACTATTGCATGAGGAATCGCATCCGGCATAATTATCCATCACTGATCCATTGCCTACGAGCTTTTGACATATTGTTCTTCGCTTATTTACTTTTCTGTTGCTACTGTTACAACTACTACAAAAACCCAAAAACATTTATCTTTACCTTTGTTACCGTTACCTTTATTATCATACCACTTTGGTACTAAATACTTTGCTGCAGATACTAAGTTATCCAGGTGTGGTCTAATTGACAACTCAACTGCTAATACTCAAGAATATTCTTTCGCTCCCCTTGTGTCGAATCAATAAATTTGGGTTGAATACTTTACCCTCGATAGCTGTTGCGATCCCCTACACTTGTGGGTTATCAAGACTAATTTCTGGCGCTGTTGCCGGGGAGCATAGCTCTATTCTCTGAGTCACTTGGGGTTTATATCTGTTGATCACTATGAAGAACTTGAAAGACGCTAAAACCAAGATTTTGCCCTCAACTATGAGGGGAGGTAAGGAACTGCCATCTAGCTCTGCACTAGATTCTCCTTCCGTTATTAGTAGGCTTGCGACACCTAAATCTACTACTGCTATGAATTCTGATATGTCGCATGTTATTGATGATGCCACTTCTGCTATGCATGATGAAACTACTTCTGTGCGTGATACTACTTTGCCATTAGGTGAATTTCTTGATGAACAACTTGCTAGAGTTAGGGGGAATGAAAATATTGAAGAACCTATTATTGATGATAGTGATGATGAAGGTTCCCCCAATGATTATGTATTACCTGTTGTTCCTAAGGGTTATGTTATGAATGAAGAAGCTGCTAGGGAAATTTTTGCTTGTAATGATAGAAATGATCTTAAGAAATTATTAGCTAAATGGAAGCAGCAGTCTCTTAATGCTAGAATGAAACCCAATCCTGCTTTTGCTACTTCACCTATCTGTGTTACTGATAAGTATTATGAATTCTCTGTTGATCCTGAGATTATTACTTTAGTTGAATCTGATCCTTTTTATGGCCTTGAATCTGAAACTGTTGTGGCACATCTTACCAAGTTGAATGATATAGCCACCCTGTTTACTAATGATGAGAAGTCTCGCTATTTATATATCCTTAAGATATTTCATTTCTCATTAAAGGGCTGAAGCTAAGACTTGGTATAATTCTCTTGCTCCTGGTTGTGTGCGTAGTCCCTGGATATGATTTATTACTTCTCGCTAAATATTTCCTGCTCATAAGAAACAAGCTGCCTTATGGAAATATATAATTTTGTGCAATCAAAGAAGAGAGTCTCCCACAAGCTTGGGGAGGCTTCTCCGATTATAATGCTTTGCTGATCATCCTCTTAAGAAAAATGAATACTTGATATCTTTTATAATGGACTAACCGATGCTTCCAAGGACTACTTGGATAGTTGTGCTGGTTTTGTTTCAGGAAAGAACAACGATTTGAAGCTGAAATATTATTGAATAATATGTTGACTAATGAAAATAATTGGACTCTTCCTGAGCCAATTCCTGAAGCAATTCCTGAACCAATTGAGCCCTCTTGAGCCTATTCCTAAACCCACTCCGAAGAAGAGAGGTGTTTTATTTCTCAGTCCCGAAGATATGCAAGAGGCAAAGAAATTAATGAAAGAAAAAGGTATTAAAGCTAAAGATGTTAAGAATTTACCACCTATTGAAGAAATACATGGTCTGAATACACCGCCTGAAGAACCATATTGTCTTGATAACCCGACACAGGTAGTAAAGGTAAATTCTCTCTATAGATATGATAAAGTTGAAATACCCTCTACTAAATTTCATAGCCCATGCTTAGATGAATTTGATGACTTTATGGCTAGACAAGAAAGTTTTAATGCTTATGTTGGTAGAGAGTTAAAGAATAACGCTTTCGAGATAGGACGCGTAGGCGATAATCTTGCTAGAGTTAAAGATGAACTTCGCCTTGTTAGCAAATATGCTTCTATGGTTGCTACCCAAGCTGAGCAAGTACTCAAGGCTCAAAATGATTTGCTTGATGAATTAAATAATAAAAATGACTTTGCTATTAGAGTGGCTACTAGAACTGGTAGAATGACTCAGGAACCTTTGTATCCTGAAGGCCACCCTAAGTGAATCGAGCAAGATTCTCAAAGAAATAATTTAGAGGCACCTAGTTCTTCTAAAAAGAAGAAAAAGAAAGATGATAGAACTTCGCATGCTTCTAGTGAACCTACTGTAGACAGACCTGAGAATCCCAATGATATTTCTATCTCTGATGCTGAAACTCAATCAGGTGATGAACATGAACCTAGTGATAATGTTAATGATAATGTTCATGTTGATGCTCAACCTAGCAAAAACAATGATGTAGAGATTGAACCTGCTGTTGATCTTGATAACCCACAATCAAAGAATCAACATTATGATAAAAGAGATTTTGTTGCTAGGAAGCACGGTAAAGAAAGAGAACCATGGGTTCAGAAACCCATGCCCTTTCCTCCTAAACCATCCAAGTCAAAGGATGATGAGGATTTTGAGCGCTTTGCTAAAATGATTAGACCTATTTTCTTACATATGCGCTTAACTGATAAGCTGAAAGTAAATCCTTATGCTAAGTATATGAAGGATATCATTACAAATAAAAGAAAGATACCCGAAGCTGAAATTTCCATCATGCTTGCTAATTACACTTTTAAGGGTGGAATACCAAAGAAACTTGGAGATCCGGGTGTACCAACTATACCATGCTCCATCAAAAGAAATTATGTTAGAACTGCTTTATGTGATCTTGGAGCCGTGGTTAGTGTTATGCCTCTCTCTTTATATAGTAGACTTGAATTGAATAAGTTGACACCTACTGAAATATCTTTGCAAATGGCTGATAAATCAACTGCTATACCTGTCGGTTTTGTGAGGATGTGCCTGTTGTGGTTGCAAATATCACTATCTTAACGGACTTTGTTATTCTTGATATTCCCGAGGACGATGGTATGTCTATTATCCTGGTAGACCTTTTCTTAATACTGCAGGGGCCGTTATTGATTGCAACAAAGGCAATGTCACTTTTCATGTTAATGGTAATGAGCATACGGTACACTTTCCGAGGAAACAATCTCAAGTTCATAGCATCAATTCTATTGAAAAAGTTCCAACTATCATTTTTGGAGGTTTTGAATTTCCTCTTCCTACTGTCAAGAAAAAGTATGATATTCTTATTGTTGAGGATTTTCATATCCTTGTTGAGGTATCTTAGTGTTATTCAAAATCTCTCCGGTTCCGTGTTATTCGGAATGAGTTTGTTAACGAGACTTGATCAACCTTGTTAGTGGGTTCATTTTGATGATCACGAGATGGATGAAAGTAGAAGGCACAATCTTTTGTACCCTCTTTTCACTTTCTGTTATTTAGAATTAATAAAGCAAAAATAGTATTATCCGTCTGTTTTCTGAATTATCCGTACAATAAAAAATAGTCTGAAAATAAAAGTGCTCCAAATGCCCTGCAAATTTAGTATGATTTTTTTGGAATATTTGAGGATTTTAGGCACTGCAATCACTGCAGGAGGGGCAAGCACCAAGCCACGAGAGAGGAGGGCGCCGCCCCTACAGGGCGCGCCCCCTGTCTCGTGGGCCCCTAGTGCCCCCCCCACTTATGCCAGCACCCACACACTTCATCTTGTACCCAAAAAAATCCCCATGCAGCTCAAGCCCAAGTTCTAGCTCGTTTTGCTGCGATTTTCGATCTCTTAGCTCAAAGCTCCATTCACAAAACTGCTTTGGGAGATTGTTGCTTGGTATGTGACTCCTCCATTGGTCCAAATAGTTTTTGTTCTAGTGCTTTATTCATTGCAAATTTTTGCTTCATAGGTGACCATCTTCTTGAGCTTGCATGTTAAATTTTTGAGGTCCCAAGCAATTCCAATGCATGATATAGGCTCTGGGCACTTGTAGGAGTAGTTGCTACCAATCTTGTTTAGTTTTATTCACGTTTATTTTGAAGTTACTAAAATTTCAGAAATTTTCAGAAAATGTTGAGGAAACTTTTGAGGGGCTCTTCTAGCCAAAGCTCTAAGGAAAAACAAGACAAAGAGAAGGAAAAAGCCAAGTATAATCTTCCTCGCTTAGCGGAAGTACGGTCTTGTGAATGGCAGTGTGAGGATTTTTTGAAAGAAGCCGGAATTCATGAAGACTTTTATGCTTTAATCGAGAATGCAGGCCTCATCGGTTTCATCAACGACCGAATCAATCAGTATCTCTTACTTACCAATACTTCCGTGCAAAACTTTTATTTTTATCCTAAGAAGTCACCACCTGCAGTATCATTTTATTTATATGATGAATTCAGAGAAATGTCTTTACGTCATTTTTGTGCGGTATGTAGGATACCTTATGAGGGAGAATTAGAGGAACCCCATCTTGAAGATGTGGGTGGCTTCGTTAAAACTATTGATGTGGAAGAGCCAAAGAAGTGCTCTGAGGAAAAAGTCTCTAGCATACACTTTCTTGTTTTATGCTACTTTGCCATATTTGCTAGTAGATGATTGATTGGTCGTGGAAATAGTAGAAATTTGAGCGTTCCAGATATTATTATTCTTCAATAGGCTTTGCTGGGTGACAATACTTTTAGTATGGGTGCCGTCGTTGCTAAACGGCTAGCCCTGAATCGTACAAAAGGCCCCATTTTTGGAGGTATCTTTGCTGCACGTCTTGCTAAATATTTTCAGATACCCATTAGGCACCATGAGGAGGATGAGATAAAATTGCATCCTCACATTTTAGATTACAAGAGCATGGTAGCACACAAGTTTATTGTTGACAACGAAGAAAAGATGCTCTTGTATAAACTTAGATTCAATAAGAAACACATTGAGATTATTATTTTGCATGCGCCTCTGTTATTTGATTTGCTTGCAGAAAATCGTCTTGACACGCCGGAAGCGATGAACAATTATCGAGCTCAAGCTTTTACTCCAGAACCTGAACCTGAGCCGGAACCTGAGCTGGACCCATATCGTGCATCATCTGTCCAGTGGGATCCGGAGATGACCAGCCAGTGGTATCCTGATTACACCTCCCACTACACGGGGGAGAGTAGTGGCGGTCCTTGGTATTAAACCAACTTAGGCCAAAAGCCTAAGCTTGGGGGAGTACGTATTTCTCACCGACTTTACATTCATATTCACACACTAGTCGTCGGTGCTCATACTCTTTCATTGTATTATCCATGCTAGTTTAAATTTCTTTTTCTAGTTTTCTTCTTGTGTGTTTGTTAAACTTTAAGAAAAACCAAAAAAAAATTAGTTAGTTTAATTTCCATGCTTGTAGTAGAAATTAAAATGAAAACCCAAAAAGATTTCTAGTTTTTCTTCTTTCTTGTTGGGAGCTTTCCCGTGTAAATAGTTTTATTTTCTTTTCTATCCTTTGGGGGTCGAGAAGGCCTTATTGAAAATGCTTAGTGGCTCTTATATGCATGATTGTTTATTTAAGTTAGAGCCCATATTACCTTGTCTTCTCTTTTGAGTTGAATGCTTGCAGATTCCAGCTTAGTCCAATGCACGTGCACTCTTATTATTATACACATCGTTCGGTCGTGCGAGTGAAAGGCAATAATGACGATATATGATGGACTTATTGGGATGAGAAAAGCTGGTATGAACTCGACCTCTCGTAAATATGATGAGTTCATCGTTCCTGAGTCAGCTATTATGAAGTAAACATATTTGCAATGACATTTAGTGATTATAGTTGCTTGTGCCATGCTTGATTAGCTATGAGTTATAATGGTTTACCTTGCGTGCCAACATGCTATTAGAATGATTATGATGTGGTATGGTGGGATGGTATCCTCCTTTGAATGAATTGAGTGACTCGACTTGGCACATGTTCACGCATGTAATTCAATCAAATCAACATAGCCTTCACGATATTTATGTTCATGGTGGATTATATCCTACTCATGCTTGTATTCGGTGTGAATTAATTTTAATGCATGTTTACGACTGTTGTCGCTCTCTCAGTTGGTCGCTTCCCAGTCTTTTGCTAGCCTTCACCTGTACTAAGCGGGAATACTGCTTGTGCATCCAACCTCCTTAAACCCCAAAGTTGTTCCATATGAGTCTACTATACCTTCCTATATGCGGTATTTACCTGCCGTTCCAAGTAAATTTGTATGTGCCAAACTCCAAACCTTCAAATGAAATCTTCTTTTGTATGCGCAGCTCATGTTACAACTAAGGCTGCCTATATCTTCCATGCTAGGTGGGTTATTGTCACGAGGAGTGGACTCTGCTCCTCATTCACGAGAAAGGGCCAGAATCGGATGCCAAATCCCATGATCCAAAAAGATCAAAGCAAATCAAAATAATTAAACAAAGCTCCCCCAGGGCTGTTGTATGTTGGAGGCACTCGTTGTTTCGAGCAAGCCATGGATTGATGCTTGTTGGTGGTTGGGGGAGTATAAACTTTTACCATTCTATTTGGGAACTGCCTATAATGCATGTAGTATGGAAGATACAGCCATCTCATAGTTGTTGCGTTGACAACAAAAGTATGCCGCTCAAAATGTTATTCAGTCTCTATTTTAAAATCAAGCTCTAGCACCTCTACAAATCCCTGCTTCCCTCTGCGAAGGGCCTATCTATTTACTTTTATGTTGAGTCATCACCCTTATTATTAAAAGCACCCGCTGGAGAGCACACTGTCATTTGTATTCATTATTATTTGTTTATATTGGGTGTGACTTGACTGGATCTCTTTTACCATGAATTACAATGCTTAGTCAGTCCTTGATCTTTAAAGGTGCTCTGCATTTATGTTTTGCGGTCTCAGAAAGGGCTAGCGAGATACCATTTTGTTATATCATGTTATAATTATTTTGAGAAAGTGTTGTCATTCGAGTTTTATTATTATGGCTCGCTAGCTGATTATGCTATTGATATGAGTAATTGTGAGACCTGGGTGTTATTGCTAGTATGGTTAGTTCATAATATTTGCTGAAACTTGAATGCTGGATTTTCATGTTTACAACAACATGAGCAAACAGAGTTTGTAAAAGTTTTTCTTTATCACTTTCAGTTTATCAACTGAATTGCTTGAGGACAAGCAAAGGTTTAAGCTTGGGGGAGTTGATACGTCTCCAACGTATCTACTTTTCCAAACACTTTTGCCCTTGTTTTGGACTCTAACTTGCATGATTTGAATGAAACTAACCCGGACTGACGCTTTTTTCAGCAGAACTGCCATGATGTTGTTTTATGTGTAGAAAAGAAAAGTTCTCGGAATGTCCTAGAAATCCACAGAGGCACTTTTTGGAATTAATAAGAATTTTTGGCGAAAGAATCAATGCCAGGGGGCCCACAGGCTGTGCACGAGACAGGGGGCGCCCCCCTAGGGCACGGCCTCCTATCTCGTGGGCCCCCTGGACCTCCACCGACGTCAACTCCAACTCCATATATTCACGTTCAGAGAGAAAAAAATCAGGGAGAAAGTTTCATCGTGTTTTACGACACGGAGCCGCGGCAAAGCCCTAATCTCTCTCGGGAGGGCTGATCTGGAGTGCGTTCGGGGCTCCGGAGAGGGGGATTCGTCGCCGTTGTCATCATCAACCATCCTCCATCACCAATTTCATGATGCTCAACGCCGTGCGTGAGTAATTCCATCGTAGGCTTGCTGAACGGTGATGGGTTGGATGAGATTTACCATGTAATCAAGTTAGTTTTGTTAGGGTTTGATCCCTAGTATCCACTATGTTCTGAGATTGATGTTGCAGTGACTTTGCTATGCTTAATGCTTGTCACTAGGGCCCGAGTGCCATGATTTCAGATCTGAACCTATTATGTTTTCATGAATATATGTGTGTTCTTGATCCTATCTTGCAAGTCTATAGTCACCTATTATGTGTTATGATCCGACAACCCCGAAGTGACAATTATCGGGATACTTCTCGGTGATGACCATAGTTTGAGGAGTTCATGTATTCACTATGTGCTAATGCTTTGTTCCAGTTCTCTATTAAAAGGAGGCCATAATATCTCTTAGTTTCCGTAAGGACCCCGCTGCAACGGGAGGGTAGGACAAAAGATGTCATACAAGTTCTCTTCCATAAGCACGTATGACTATTTACAGAATACATGCCTACATTTGATAAATTGGAGCTAGTTCTGTATCACCCTATGTTATAACTATTGCATGAGGAATCGCATCCGACATAATTATCCATCACTGATCCATTGCCTAAGAGCTTTTCACATATTGTTCTTCGCTTATTTACTTTTCCATTGCTACATTTATCTTTACTTTTGTTACCGTTACCTTTATTTTCATACCACTTTGCTGAAGGAAATATGCCCTAGAGGCAATAATAAAGTTATTATTTATTTCCTCATACCATGATAAATGTTTATTATTCATGCTAGAACTGTATTAACTGGAAACATGATACATGTGTGAATACATAGACAAACATATAGTCACTAGTATGCCTCTACTTGACTTGCTCATTAATCAAAGATGGTTATGTTTCCTAACCATAGACATGTGTTGTCATTTGATTAATGGGATCACATCATTAGGAGAATGATGTGATTGACATGACCCATTCCGTTAGCCTAGCACTTGATCGTTTAGTATATTGCTATTGCTTTCTTCATGACTTATACATGTTCACGTAACTATGAGATTATGCAACTCCGTTTACGGAGGTAGACTTTGGTGCTACCAAACGTCACAACGAATCGGGTGATTATAAAGAAGTACTACATGTGTCTCCAAAGGTACATGTTGGGTTGGCGTATTTCGAGATTAGGTTTTGTCACTCCGATTGTCGGAGAGGTATCTCTGGGCCCTCTCGGTAATGCACATCACTATAAGCCTTGCAAGCAATGTAGCTAATGAGTTAGTTATAGAATGATGCATTACGTCACGAGTAAAGAGACTTGCCGGTAACGAGATTGAACTAGGTATTGGATACCGACGATCGAATCTCGAGCAAGTAACATACCGATGACAAAGGGAACAACGTATGTTGTTATGCGGTTTGACCGATAAAGATCTTCGTAGAATATGTAGGAGCCAATATGGGCATCCAGGTTCCGCTATTGGTTATTGATCGAGAATAGTTCTAGGTCATGTCTACATAGTTCTCGAACCCGTAGGGTCCGCACGCTTAACGTTACGATGACAATTTTTTATGAGTTTATAAGTTTTGATGCACTGAAGTTTGTTCGGAGTCCCGGATGTGATCACGGACATGACGAGGAGTCTCGAAATGGTCAAGACATAAAGATTGATATATTGGAAGCCTATGTTTGGACATCGGAAGTGCTCCGGGTGAAATCGGCATTTTACCGGAGTACCGGGAGGTTACCGGAACCCCCCGGTGAACTAATGGGCCTTAGTGGGCCTAGTGGAGGAAGAGGAGAGGAGGCCTAGGGGCAGCCGCGGGCACCTCCCCCCATGTCCGAATAGTACAAGGAGGGGGGGCGCCCCCTTTCCCCCTCCTCCTTCCCCCAAGTCCTAATCCAACTAGGGAAAGGGGGGAGTCTTACTCCCGGTGGGAGTAGGACTCTTCCGGCGCGCCTCCTCGTAGGGCCGGCCGCACCCCCCCTTGCTCCTTTATATATGGGGACAGGAGGGCACCCTAGAACACACAAGTTGATCTTCAAGATCGTTCCTTAGTCGTGTGCGGTGCCCCCCCTCCACCATATTCCACCTCGGTCATATCATCGCGGAGTTTAGGCGAAGCCCTGCACCGGTAGAACATCATCATCGTCATCACGCCTTCATGCTGATGGAACTCATCCCCGACACTTTGCTGGATCAGAGTCCGGGGATCGTCATCGAGCTGAACGTGTGCTGAACTCGGAGGTGCCGTACGTTCGGTACTTGGATCGGTCGGATCGTGAAGACGTACGACTACATCAACCGCGTTGTCATAACGCTTCCGCTTACGGTCTACGAGGGTACGTGGACAATACTCTCCCACCTCGTTGCTATGCCATCACCATGAGCTTGCGTGTGCATAGGAATTTTTTTTGAAATTACTACGTTCCCCAACAGTGGCATCCGAGCTTGGTTTTATGCATAGATGTCATATGCATGTGTAGAACACAAGTGAGTTGTGGGCGATACAAGTCATACTGCTTACCAGCATGTCATACTTTGGCTCAGCGGTATTGTGAGATGAAGCGGCCCGGACCGACATTACGCGTACGCTTACGCAAGACTGGTTTAACTGTTACGAGCACTCGTGCTTAAAGGTGACTGGCGGGTGTCTGTCTCTCTCACTTTAGCTGAATCGAGTGTGGCTACGCCCGGTCCTTGCGAAGGTGAAAACAACACTAACTTGATGTACTATCGTTGTGGTTTTGATCGTAGGTAAGAACGGTTCTTGCTCAGCCCGTAGCAGCCACGTAAAATTTGCAACAACAAAGTAGAGGACGTCTAACTTGTTTTTGTAGGGCATGTTGTGATGTGATATGGTCAAGACGTGATGCTATATTTTATTGTATGAGATGATCATGTTTTGCAACCGAAGTTATCGGCAACTGGCAGGAGCCATATGGTTGTCGCTTTATTGTATGAAATGCAAACGCCCTGTAATTGCTTCACTTTATCACTAAGCGGTAGCGATAGTCGTAGAAGCAATAGATGGCGTAACGACAACGATGCTACGATGGAGATCAAGGTGTCGCGCCGGTGACGATGGTGATCACGACGGTGCTTTGAAGATGGAGATCACAAGCACAAGATAATGATGGCCATATCATATCACTTATATTGATTGCATGTGATGTTTATCCTTTATGCATCTTATCTTGCTTTGATTGACGGTAGCATTTTAAGATGATCTCTCACTAAAATTATCAAGAAGTGTTCTCCCTGAGTATGCACCGTTGCGAAAGTTCTTCGTGCTGAGACACCACGTGATGATCGGGTGCGATAGGCTCTACATTCAAATACAACGGGTGCAAAACAGTTGCACACGCGGAATACTCAGGTTTAACTTGACGAGCCTAGCATATAACAGATATGGCCTCGGAAAACGGAGACCGAAAGGTCGAGCGTGAATCATATAGTAGATATGATCAACATATTGATGTTCACCGTTGAAACTACTCCATCTCACGTGACGATCGGACATGGTGTAGTTGATATGGATCACGTAATCACTTAGAGGATTACAGGGATGTCTATCTAAGTGGGAGTTCTTAAGTAATATGATTAATTGAACTTAAATTTATCATGAACTTAGTACCTGATAGTATTTTGCTTGTCTATGTTTGTTGTAGATAGATGGCTCATGCTGTTGTTCCATTGAATTTTAATTTGTTCCTTGAGAAAGCAAAGTTGAAAGATGATGGTAGCAATTACACGGACGGGTCCAGAATCGAGGATTATCCTCATTGCTGCCTGAAGAATTACGTCCCGAAGCACCGCTAGGTGCCAGGCCTGCTTCTTGATGCAATCGGCGACATTAAGAACGTCTGGCGAGCAAAGCTGATGACTACTCGATAGTTCAAGTGTGCCATGCTTTACGGCTTAGAACCGGTATTCAACGACGTTTTGAACATCATGGAGCATATGAGATGTTCCAGAGTTGAAGTTAATATTTCAAGCAAATGCCCGGATTGAGAGATATGAAGTCTCCAATAAGTTCTATAGCTGCAAGATGGAGGAGAATAGTTACGTCGGTGAACACATACTCAAAATGTCTGGGTATAATAATCACTTGATTCAACCCTGGACCTCCACCGGCGTCAACTCCAACTCCATATATTCACGTTCGAGAGAGAAAAAAATCAGGAGAAAGTTTCATCGTGTTTCACGACCGCGGAGCTGCAAAGCCCTAATCTCTCTCGGGAGGCTGATCTGGAGTCGTTCGGGGCTCGGAGAGGGATTCGTCGCCGTTGTCATCATCAACCATCCTCCATCACCAATTTCATGATGCTCAGCGCCCGTGCGTGAAGTAATTCCATCGTGAAGCTTCTTTGAGCGGTGATGGGTTGGATGAGATTTACCATGTAATCAAGTTAGTTTTGTTAGGGTTTGATCCTAGTATCCACTATGTTACGAGATTGATGTTGCGGTGACTTTGCTATGCTTAATGCTTGTCACTAGGGCCGAGTGCCATGATTTCAGATCTGAACCTATTATGTTTTCATGAATATATGTGTGTTCTTGATCCTATCTTGCAAGTCTATAGTCACCTATTATGTGTTATGATCCGACAACCCGAAGTGACAATTATCGGGATACTTCTCGGTGATGACCATAGTTTGAGGAGTTCATGTATTCACTATGTGCTAATGCTTTGTTCGAGTTCTCTATTAAAGGAGGCCATAATATCTCTTAGTTTCCGTAAGGACCCGCTGCAGCAGGAGGGTAGGACAAAAGATGTCATACAAGTTCTCTTCCATAAGCGTATGACTATTTCTGAGAATACATGCCTACATTTGATAAATTGGAGCTAGTTACGTATCACCCTATGTTATAACTATTGCATGAGGAATGCATCCGACATAATTATCCATCAACGATCCATTGCCTAGAGCTTTTCACATATTGTTCTTAAACTTATTTACTTTTCCATTGCTACATTTATCTTTACTTTTGTTACCGTTACCTTTATTTTCATACCACTTTGCTGAAGGAAATATGCCCTAGAGGCAATAATAAAGTTATTATTTATTTCCTCATACCATGATAAATGTTTATTATTCATGCTAGAAGCTGTATTAGCTGGAAACATGATACATGTGTGAATACATAGACAAACATATAGTCACTAGTATGCCTCTACTTGACTTGCTCATTAATCAAAGATGGTTATGTTTCTAACCATAGACATGTGTTGTCATTTGATTAATGGGATCACATCATTAGGAGAATGATGTGATTGACATGACCCATTCCGTTAGCCTAGCACTTGATCGTTTAGTATATTGCTATTGCTTTCTTCATGACTTATACATGTTCACTGTAACTATGAGATTATGCAACTCCGTTTACGGAGGTAGACTTTGGGTGCTACCAAGCGTCTGGCGTAACTGGGTGATTATAAAGAAGTACTACATGTGTCTCCAAAGGTACATGTTGGGTTGGCGTATTCGAGATTAGGTTTTGTCCTCCGATTGTGGGAGAGGTATCTCTGGGCCCTCTCGGTAATGCACATCACTATAAGCCTTGCAAGCAATGTAGCTAATGAGTTAGTTATAGAATGATGCATTACGTCACGAGTAAAGAGACTTGCGATAGCGAGATTGAACTAGGTATTGGATAAAGCGATCGAATCTCGAGCAAGTAACATACCGATGACAAAGGGAACAACGTATGTTGTTATGCGGTTTGACCGATAAAGATCTTCGTAGAATATGTAGGAGCCAATATGGGCATCCAGGT
Organism: Aegilops speltoides; assembly: GCA_021437245.1. Lineage (NCBI taxonomy): Eukaryota > Viridiplantae > Streptophyta > Magnoliopsida > Poales > Poaceae > Aegilops > Aegilops speltoides. Next base: position 6,378,396 of record CM038144.1, read on the forward strand.
TCGCTATTGGTTATTGATCGAGAATAGTTCTAGGTCATGTCTACATAGTTCTCGAACCCGTAGAGTCCTTGCAACAACGTTCGATGACAATTTTTATGAGTTTATAAGTTTTGATGCTGAAGTTTGTTGGTCCGGATGTGATCACGGACATGGCGAGGAGTCTCGAAATGGTCAAGACATAAAGATTGATATATTGGAAGCCTATGTTTGGACATCGGAAGTGCTCGGGTGAAATCGGCATTTCTGAGATCTTAGGGAGATTCTGGAACCCCGGTGAACTAATGGGCCTTAGTGGGCCTAGTGGAGGAAGAGGAGAGGAGGCCTAGGGGCAGCCGGGCACCTCCCCATGTCGAATAGTACAAGGAGGGCCCCCCTTCCTTTCCCCTCCTCCTTCCCCCAAGTCCTAATCCAACTAGGGAAGGGGAGTCTTACTCCGGTGGGAGTAGGACTCTTCCGTGGCGCCTCCTCGTGGGGCGGCCGCACCCCCCTGCTCCTTTATATATGGGGACAGGAGGGCACCTAGAACACACAAGTTGATCTTCAAGATCGTTCCTTAGTCGTGTGCGGTGCCCCCCTCCACCATATTCCACCTCGGTCATATCATCGCGGAGTTTAGGCGAAGCCTGCACGATAGAACATCATCATCGTCATCACGCCTTCATCTTGATGGAACTCATCCCGACACTTTCTTTGGATCGAGTCGGGGATCGTCATCGAGTGAGCGTGTCTGAACTTCGGAGGTGCCGTCGTTCGGTGCTTGGATCGGTCGGATCGTGAAGGCGTGCGACTACATCAACAGCGTTGTCATAGCGCTTCGCTTCACGGTCTCAGAGTGCGTGGACAATACTCTCCCACCTCGTTGCTATGCCATCACCATGAGCTTGCGTGTGCATAGGAATTTTTTGAAATTACTCGTTCCCCAGCGGTGGCATCGAGCTTGGTTTTATGCATAGATGTCATATGCATGTGTAGAACACAAGTGAGTTGTGGGCGATACAAGTCATCTTGCTTACCGGCATGTCATACTTTGGCTCGCGGTATTGTGAGATGAAGCGGCCGGACCGACATGCAGCGTGCGCTTACATAAGACTGGTTTAAGCTATTACGAGCACTTTCGTGCTTAAAGGTATTGGCGGGTGTCTGTCTCTCTCACTTTAGCTGAATCGAGTGTGGCTCGCCCGGTCCTTGCGAAGGTGAAAACAACACTAACTTGATGTACTATCGTTGTGGTTTTGATCGTAGGTAAACGGTTCTTGCTCAGCCGTAGCAGCCACGTAAAATTTGCAACAACAAAGTAGAGGGCGTCTAACTTGTTTTTGTAGGGCATGTTGTGATGTGATATGGTCAAGGCGTGATGCTATATTTTATTGTATGAGATGATCATGTTTTGCAACGAAGTTATCGGCATTGGCGAGGAGCCATATGGTTGTCGCTTTATTGTATGAAATGCAAGCATACTGTAATTGCTTCACTTTATCACTAAGCGGTAGCGATAATCGTAAAGCAATAGATGGCGTAACGACAACGATGCTACGATGGAGATCAAGGTGTCGCGCCGGTGGCGATGGTGATCACGGCGGTGCTTTGAAGATGGAATCACAAGCACAAGATAATGATGGCCATATCATATCACTTATATTGATTGCATGTGATGTTTATCCTTTATGCATCTTATCTTGCTTTGATTGGCGGTAGCATTTTAAGATGATCTCTCACTAAAATTATCAAGAAGTGTTCTCCTGAGTATGCACCGTTGCGAAAGTTCTTCGTCTTTGAGACACCACGTGATGATCGGGTGCGATAGGCTCTACATTCAAATACAGCGGGTGCAAAACAGTTGCACCGCGGAATACTCGAGGTTTAACTTGCGAGCCTAGCATATAACAGATATGGCCTCGGAAAGCGGAGACCGAAAGGTCGGCGTGAATCATATAGTAGATATGATCAACATATTGATGTTCACCGTTGAAACTACTCCATCTCCGCGTGCGATCGGACATGGTGTAGTTGATATGGATCACGTAATCACTTAGAGGATTACGAGGATGTCTATCTAAGTGGGAGTTCTTAAGTAATATGATTAATTGAACTTAAATTTATCATGAACTTAGTACTGATAGTATTTTGCTTGTCTATGTTTGTTGTAGATAGATGGCTCATCTTTGTTGTTCCATTGAATTTTAATTTGTTCCTTGAAAGCAAAGTTGAAAGATGATGGTAGCAATTACAATTTGGTCCGTAACTTTGAGATTATCCTCATTGCTGCACGGAAGAATTACGTCACTGGAAGCACCGCTAGGTGCGAACCTCTTCTTGATACTGGCGACATTAAAGCGTCTGGCGAGCAAAGCTGATGACTACTCGATAGTTCGATGTGCCATGCTTCGGCTTAGAACCGGGTATTCAACGGCGTTTTGAACATCATGGAGCATATGAGATGTTCGAGGAGTTGAAGTTAATATTTCAAGCAAATGCCGGATTGAGAGATATGAAGTCTCCAATAAGTTCTATAGCTGCAAGATGGAGAGAATAGTTACGTCGGTGAACACATACTCAAAATATGCAGGTATAATAATCACTTGATTCAAGCTGGGAGTTAATCTTCACGATGATCTTGTCATTGACAGAATTCTTCAATCACTGCCACCAAGCTACAAGAGCTTCGTGATGAACTATAATATGCAAGGGATGGACAAGACTATTCTCGAGCTCTTCGCAATGCTAAAAGCCGTGGAGGTAGAAATCAAGAAGGAGCATGAAGTGTTGATGGTCAACAAGACCACCAGTTTCAAGAAAAGGGGCAAAGGAAAGAAGAAGGGGAACTTCAAGAAGAACAGCAAACAAGTTGCTGCTCAAGAGAAAAACCCAAATGCGGACCTAAGCACTGGCCGAGTGCTTCTCTTGCAGCAGACTAGACACTAGAAGCGGAACTGCCCCAAGTATTTGGCGGATAAGAAGGATGGCAAAGTGAACAAAGGTATATATGATATACATGTTATTGATGTGTACCTTACTAATGCTCATGATAGTACAGGTATTTAATCTTGGTTACATTGCTAATATTTGCAACTCGAAAGCAGGGACTATGGATTAGCGAAGATTGGCTAAGGGCGAGGTGACGATGCGGCGTGGGAAATGGTTCCAAAGTCGATGTGATTGCGATTGGCATGCTACCTCTACATCTACCATCGGGATTAGTTTTAGACCTAAATAATTTTTATTTGGTGCGGCGTTGAGCATGAGCATTATATCTGGATCTTGTTTGATGCAGACGGTTATTCATTTAAGTCGAGAGAATAATGGTTGTTCTATTTATATGAGTAATATCTTTTATGGTCATGCACCCTTGAAGAGTGGTCTATTTTTATTGAATCTTGATAGTAGTGATACACATATTCATAGTGTTGAAACCAAAAGATCACGAGTTGATAATGATAGTGCAACTTATTTGTGCACTTCTTTGTTTAGGTCATATCGATTGTAAAGCGCATGAAGAAACTCCATCTTGATGGGCTTTTGGAATCACTTGATTATGAATCACTTGGTACTTGCGAACCGTGCCTCACGGGAAGATGACTAAACGCCGTTCTCGGAACTATGGGCGAGCAACAATGATTTGTTGGAAATCATACATCGCGATGTTTGTGGTCAATGAATGTTGAGGCTCATGACGAATATCGTTATTTTCTCACCTTCACGGATGATTTAAGCGGATATGGGTATATCTACTTAATGAACACAAGTCTGAAACATTTGAAAAGTTCAAAGAATTTTGAGTGAAGTGGAAAATCATCATAACAAGAAAGTAAAATTTCTCGATCGATCGTGGAGGAGAATATTTGAGTTCTGAGTTTGGTTTACATTTGAAAAAATGCGGAATAGTTTACGCAACTCACGCCACGGAACACCACAGCGAAATGGTGTGTCGAGCGTCGTGTCGTAGTTTACTAGATATGAGTGCGATCTATGATGTCTCTTCTTGATTTACGCTATCGTTTTGGGGTTATGCTTTAGAGGCGACCGCATTCACGTTAAATAGGGCACCATCAAAATCCGTTGAGGCGATGCCTCATGAGCTGTGGTTGGGCAAGAAACCAAAGTTATCGTTTCTTAAAGTTTGGGGCTGCGATGCTTATGTGAAGAAACTTCAACCGGATAAGCTCGAACCCAAATCGGATAAATGTGTCTTCATAGGATACCCAAAAGAGGCTGTTGGGTACACCTTCTATCATAGATTTGAGGCAAGATTTTCGTTGCTAAATTCGGATCCTTTCTAGAAGGAGTTTCTCTCGAAAGAAGTGAGTGGGAGGAAAGTAGAACTTGGCCAGAAGTAGCTGTACCCGCTCCTTATTGGAAAGTAGTTCATCACGAACCGGTTCTGTGACAACTACACCAATTAGTGAGGAAGCTAATGATATTTATCATGAAACTTGAGATCAAGTTTCTCTTGAACCTCGTAGGTCTACGAGTAAGATCCATGTGCAGTGGTATGGTAATCCTATTCTAGAAGTCATGTTACTTGACCATGATGAACCTCACGAACTATGAGGAAGCAATGATGAGCCAGATTCCATAAAATGGCTAGAGGCCATGAAATCGAGATGGGATCCATGTATGAGAACAAAGTATGGACTTTGGTTGACTTGCCGATGATCGGCAAGCCATTGAGAATAAATGGATCTTTAAGAAGAAGGTGGCGTGATGGTAATGTAGCTGTCTATAAAGCTCGACTTGTTGCGAAAGGTTTTCGACAAGTTCAAGGGGTTGACTCGACAAGACTTTCTCACCGTAGCGATGCTTAAGTCTGTCGAATCATGTTAGCAATTGCTGCATTTTATGATTATGAAATTTGGCAAATGGATGTCAAAACTGCATTCTTGAATGTTTTTACGGAAGAAGAGTTGTATATGATGCAATCGAGAAGGTTTTGTTGATCCAAAAGGTGCTAACAAAGTGTGCAAGCTCAGTGATCCATTTATGGACTGGTGCAAGCATCTCGGAGTTGGAATAAGCGCTTTGATAATGTGATCAAAGCATATGGTTTTCTACAAACTTTTGGAGAAGCTGTATTTACAAGAAAGTGAGTGGGAGCTCTGTAGCATTTCGATATTATATGTAGATGACATATTATTAATTGGAAATGATATAAATTCTGGATAGCATAAAGGGATACTTGAATAAAAGTTTTTCTATGAAAGACCTCGGTGAAGCTGCTTACATATTGGGCATCAAGATTTATAGAGATAGATCAAGACGCTTAATAGGACTTTCACAAAGCACGTACCTTGATAAAGTTTTGAAAAAGTTCAAAATGGATCGGGCAAAGAAAGGGTTCTTGCCGGTACTACAAGGTGTGAAGTTGAGTCAGACTCAATGCCCGACCACAGCAGAAGATAGAGAGAAAATGAAAGATGTTCCCTATGCTTCAGCCATAGGCTCTATCATGTATGCAATGCTGTGTACTAGACCTGACATGTGCTTAAGCAATAAGCTTGACAAGAAGGTATCAAAGTAATCCAGGAGTGGATCACTGGACAGCGATCAAGAACATCCTGAAATACCTGAAAAGGACCAAGGATATGTTTCTCGTATATGGAGGTGACCAAGAGCTAGTCGTAAATGGTTACGTCGATGCAAGCTTTGACACTGATCGGACGATTCTAAATGCATAAGCTGGATCGTGTTTTTACTAAGCGGTGGAGCTGTAAGTTGGTGCAGTTCTAAACAAAGCGTTGTGGCGGGATCTACATGTGAAGCGGAGTACATAGCTGCTTGAAGCAGCAAATGAAGATGCGGATGAAGGAGTTCATTTCGATCTAGGTGTCATACCTAGTGCATCGGGACCAATGAAGATCTTACGTGACAATCTTGGTGCAATTGCCTTGGCAAAGGAATCCAGATTTCACAAGAGGACCAAGCACATCAAGAGACGCTTCAATTCCATCCGGGACCAAGTCTAGGTGGGAGACATAGAGATTTGCAAGATACATACGGATCTGAATGTTGCAGACCCGTTGACTAACCTCTCTCACGAGCAAAACATGATCAGCACCAAGACTCCATGGGTGTTAGAATCATTACTGTGTAATCTAGATTATTGACTCTAGTGCAAGTGGGAGACTGAAGGAAATATGCCCTAGAGGCAATAATAAAGTTAATATTTATTTCCTCATATCATGATAAATGTTTATTATTCATGCTAGAATTGTATTAACCGGAAACTGTTGGGGAACGTAGTAATTTCAAAAAATTCCTCGCTGCATGAGATCATGGTGATGGCATAGCAGCGAGAGGGAGAGTGCTGTCTCGTACCCTCGTGAACCGTTAAGCGAGCGTTATGACAACGCGGTTGATGTAGTCGTCGTCTTCACGATCCGACCGATCCAAGCACCGAGCGTACAGCACCTCCGTGTTCAGCACGTTCAGCTCGATGGCGTTCCCGGGCTCCAATCCAGCAAAGCATCGGGGATGTGTTCGTCGGCATGGCGTGGTGAAAGGTGATGATGTTCTCTGCGTGAGGGCTTTGCCTAAACTCCATAGCGATATGACCGAGGTGGAATATGGTGGAGGGGCACCGCCTGCAGCTAAGGAATGATCCGTAGATCAACTTGTGTGTCTATGGGGTGCCCCTGCCGCCCGTATATAAAGGAGCAGGGGGGGCGGCCGGCCCAGAAGCGCGCCGGGGAGGAGAATCCTCCTCCTAGTAGAGTAGGACTCCTCCTTTCCTACTCCTACTAGGAGGAGGAAGGAAGGGGAGAGGGGAAGGAGAGGCGCGCCCCCTCCTAGTCAATTCGGACCCGGAGGGGGAGGAGCGCGGCCCATGCTGGCCGCCCCTCTCTCCTTTCCCCTATGGCCCATAAGGCCCATTACTCTCCCGGGGGGGTTCCGGTAACCCTCGGCACTCCGGTTTTCTCGAAATCACCGGAACACTTCCGGTGTCGAATATAGTCGTCAATATATCAATCTTTATGTCTCAACCATTTGAGACTCCTCATCAAGTCCGTGATCACATCCGGGACTCGAACAACCTTGGTACATCAAAACTTTTAAACTCATAATAAAACTGTCATCGTAACATTAAGCGTGCGGACCTGCGGGTTCGAGAACTATGTAGACATGACCTAGAACTATTCTTGGTCAATAACCAATAGGGAACCTGGATGTTCATATTGGTTCCTACATATTCTCTGAAGATCTTTATCGGTCGAACCGCGTAACAACATCGTTGTTCCCTTTGTCATCGGTATGTTACTTGCGAGATTCGATCGTCGGTATCAATACCTAGTTCAATCTAGTTCCCGACAGAATCTCTTTACTCGTTCCGTAATACATCATCTCATAACTAACTCATTAGTCACAATGCTTGCAAGGCTTAGGTGATGAGTATTACGAGAAGGCCGAGAGATACCTCTCCGAGCAATCGGAGTGACAAAACCTAATCTCGAATTATACCAACTCAACATGTACCTTTGGAGACACTGTGAGAACTTTTATAATCACCTAGTTACGTTGTGGCGTTTGGTAGCACAAAGTGTTCCTCCGATAAGCAGGAGTTGCATAATCTCATAGTCATAGGGACATGTATAAGTCATGAAGAAAGCAATAGCAACATACTAAATGATGGGTGCTAAGCTAAGCTGAATGGGTCATGTCAATCACATCATTCTCCTAATGATGTGATCCCGTTAATCAAATGACAACTCATGTCTATGGCTAGGAAACATAACAATCTTTGAATAACGAGCTAGTCAAGTAGAGGCATACTAGTGACACTCTGTTTGTCTATGTATTCACACATGTATCATGTTTCCGGTTAATACAATTCTAGCATGAATAATAAACAATTATCATGAAATAAGGAAATAAATAATAACTTTATTATTGCCTCTAGGGAATATTTCCTTCAGTCTCCCACTTGCACTAGAGTCAATAATCTTGATCACATCACCATGTGATTAACATCGATAGTTCACATCATCATGTGATTAACACCCATAGTTCACATCGCCATGTGACCAATACCCAAAGGGTTTACTAGATTCAGTAATCTAGTTCACATCGCTATGTGATTAACACCCAAAGAGTACTAAGGTGTGATCATGTTTTGCTCATGAGAGAAGCTTAGTCAACGGGTCTGTCACATTCAGAGCCGTATGTATTATGCAAATAATCTATGTCTACAATGCTCTTGCGGAGCTACTCTAGCTAATTGCTCCCACTTTCAATATGTATCAGATTGAGACTTAGAGTTATCGGATCGGTGCCATGAACCTTTTGTCACTTCCATAATGGAAACATATCCTTATTCCACTAAGGATAATTTTGATCATTGTCTAGTGATCTACTCCTAGATCACTATTGTACTCCTTGCCAAACTCGATTGTAGGGTATACAATAGATCTGGTACACAACATGGCATACTTTATAGAACCTATGGCCAAGGCATAGGGAATGACTTTCATTCTCTTTCTATCTTACTGCCGTGGTGGGTTTGAGTCTTACTCAATTTCACACCTTGTAAACAGGCAAGAACTCTTTCTTTGATTGTTCCATTTGAACTACTTCAAAATCTTGTCAAGGTATGTACTCATTGAAAAACTTATCAAGCGTCTTGATCTATCTCTATAGATCTTGATGCTCAATATATAACAACTTCACGAGGTCTTTCTTTGAAAAACTCCTTTCAAACACTCCTTTATGCTTTGCGAATAATTCTACATTATTTCCGATCTACAATATGTCATTCACATATACTTATCGAAATGTTGTAGTGCTCCCACTCACTTTCTAGTAAATACAGGCTTCTTTGCAAGTCTATATAAAACTATATGCTTTGATCAACTTATCAAAGCGTATATTCAACTCGAGATGCTTGCACGGTCCATAGATGGATCATTTGGAGCTTGCGTGCTTTATCGACACCTTTAGGATTGACAAAACCTTACGGTTGCATCATATACAACTCTTCTTTAAATCCATTAAGGAATGTAGTTTTGTTTATCCATTTGTCAGATTTCATAAAAATGTGGCAATTGCTAACATGATTTGGACAGACTTAAGCATCGCTACGAGTGAGAAAATTTCATCGTAGTCAACACCTTGAACTTTGTCAAAAACCCTTTTCGACAAGTCTAGCTTTGTAGATAGTAACACTACTATCAACGTCCGTCTTCTTCTTAAAGATCCATTTATTCTCAATGGCTTGCCGATCATCGGGCAAGTCAACCAAAGTCCATACTTTGTTTTCATACATGGATCCCATCTCAGATTTCATGGCCTCTAGCCATTTTACGGAATCTGGGCTCATCATCGCTTCCTCATAGTTCGTAGGTTCATCATGGTCAAGTAACATGACTTCCAGAACAGGATTACCGTACTACTACAGTGCGGATCTTATTACAGTAGACCTCGAGGTTGATAGACACTTGATCGAAGTTTCATGATCAACATCATTAGCTTCCTCACTAATTGGTGTATTTGTCACAGGAACTGATTTATGTGATGAACAACTTTCCAATAAGGGAGTAGATATAGTTATCTCATCAAGTTCTACTTTCCTCCCACTCACTTCTTTCGAGAGAAACTCCTTCTCTAGAAAGGATCAATTCTCAGCAACGAATGTCTTGTCTTTGGATCTGTGATAGAAGGTGTACCCAACAGTCTCCTTTGGGTATCCTATTAGGACGCATTTCTTCGATTTGGGTTTGAGCTTATCGGGATGAATCTTTTCACATAAGCATCACAACCCCAAACTTTAAAGCGACAACTTTGGTTTCTTGCTAAACCATAGTTCATATAGTGTCGTCTCAGCAGTTTAGATGGTGCCCTATTTAGCGTGAATGCAGGTGTCTCTAATGCATGATCCCAAAGCGATATTAGTAAATCGGTAGAAACATCATAGATTGTACTATATCCAATAAAATACGATTATGGCGTTCGGACACACCATTATGATGTGGTGTTCGGTGGCATGAATTTGTGAAACTATTCCACATTGTTTTAATTGAAGACCAAACTTCGTAACTCAAATATTTGTCTCATGATCGGATCGTAGAAACCTTATTTTCTTGTCACGATGATTTTCCACTTCACTTTGAAATTCTTTGAACTTTTCAAATGTTTCAGACTTATGTTTCATCAAGTAGATATACCCATATCTGCTCAAATCATCTGTGAAGGCAGAAAATACGATACCATACGAGCCTTAACACTCATCGGATCGCATACATCGGTATGTATTATTTCCAATAAGTCGGTTGCTCGCTCCTTTATTAGGAGAGCGGAGTCTTAGTCATCTTGCCCATGAGGCATGGTTACATAAGCATCAAGTGATTCATAATCAAGTGATTCCAAAATCCCATCAGCATGGAGTTTCTTCATCGCTTTACATAATATGACCTAAACGGTAGTGCCACAAATAAGTTGCACTATCATTATTAACTTTGCATCTTTTGGTTTCAATATGATGAATATGTGTATCACTACGATCGAGATCCAGTGAACCATTTTCATTGGGTGTGTAACCATATAAGGTTTTATTCATGTAAATAGAACAACAGTTTATTCTCTTACTTAAATGAATGACCGTATTGCAATAAACACGATCAAATCATATTCATGCTCAACGCAAACACCAAATAACATTTATTTAGGTTCAACAATAATCCCGGAAGTATAGGGAGTGTGCGATGATGATCATATCAATCTTGAAACTACTTTCAACACACATTGTCACTTCACCCTTAACTAGTTTCAGTTTATTCTGCAACTCCCGTCTCGAGTTATTACTCTTAGCAACTGAACCAGTACCAAATACCGAGGGGTTGCTATAAACACTAGTAAAGTACACATCAATACATGTATATCAAATATACCTTTGTTCACTTTGCCATCCTTCTTATCCGCCAAATACTTGGGGTAGTTACGCTTCGATGACCGGTCCCTTTGCGGTAGAAGCACTTAGTCTCGAGGCTTAGTGAGGAGTCTGGACTAGGGGTGTCAGGACAGCGGACTATCATCGTCGCCGGACTCCAAGACTCTGAAGATACAAGATTGAAGACTCCGTCCGTGTCGGATGGGACTTTCCTTGGCGTGGAAGGCAAGCTTGGCGATATGGATATGTAGATCTCCTACCATTGTAACCGACTCCGTGTAACCCTAGCCCTCCCCGGTGTCTATATAAACCGGAGGGCTTTAGCCCGTAGGACAACATACATTACAACAATCATACCATAGGCTAGCTTCTAGGGTTTAGCCTCCTTGATCTCGTGGTAGATCGACTCTTGTAATACACACCATCAATATTAATCAAGCAGGACGTAGGGTTTCACCTCCATCAAGAGGGCCCGAACCTGGGTAAAACATCGTGTCCCTTGTCTCCTGTTACCATCCGCCTAGATGCGATTCGGGACCCCCTACCGAGATCCGCCGGTTTGACACCGACATTGGTGCTTTCATTGAGAGTTCCTCGTGTGCGTCACCGATAAAGCTTGATGGCTTCTTCAATCAACAACAACGCTGTCGGGGTGAGATTTTTCTCCCGGATAGATCTTCGTGTTCGGCCGCGCGAGGCCAATTCAATTGGCCATCTGGAGCAGGTCAGCTTCGCCTGGCGTCGGTCGATTTGGAAACCTAAACTTCACGGCGGATATCGCGGAGACTTGATCTTCGATGGATCCGAGCGCAGCGGCGTGCCGCCTTTATCACGATGGACATGATCTAACTCTACGCGGACGGTACCTTGGAGGCGCTGCGAATCTGCTCCGACCTATAATGCGGAGCGATTCGCGCGGTCGAGATGGGTGGCTGGACACCGCCTCGGGGGCTGCGGCGTCCGCAGCGATGGAGCCAAACTCTTGACCCGTCCTTATAAAGCTCGTGACTCCGGTGCGGACTCCTGCGGACTCCGAACCTCCTCGCCCCTGCCAATCAAATCCGATTGGGCGCCGATCATGGAGTTCACCGCTGCGGACATCTTCGACACTCGCCCTTTGGCGACATCTTAAATCGCTAAGCGTCCCTCGTTATTCGGAGAGCCTGGCGGATTATGGCTAGGATGGTTGGGATGCGGACGGACGAAGAAATTCAAAGCCCACCACCACCCACTTTGTAGCCCCGCATCGGCGATCTAGCAGACATGCTAGACTACGACTCCGAAGACATCGGCGGTATGGGCGGCGATGCGGGAGGCGAACAGAACCAGCGCCCACGAGGCCTTTGGAAGACCACCTCATCATATGACATATACATGGTGGACACCCCAAAAGATGGGGGCGGCGAAGAAGCGGCGAGGCAGATTCATAAAGAAACAGCCCAAGCGCCCGGCGTCGTGGCGCTGCTCTAAATCCGCCCACGGCAAGAATGGAGATTACAGCACGGAGATAATAACACCCGAAAGTGCGAAGACAATCCCCTCGGCAAAATTCAGCGCGGGAGGATGCGAAGCAAGCCCTCACGAGAGGCGGCGGATGAAGAGGCGAGGATGATAATGACATACCTCCCTCCGGAGACAAGGCAAGCCTCGGCGACGGCGAATTCGTCGTGCCGAGGATCCCGTCGAACAAGGCGTTACAAGCGCAGGCTAATAGCCACGACAAACAGCCTAAAGAAAAAGCAGCGGCAGACTTCAAGCTGATCAAGACCTGCTGGCGACGGATGGACCGAGGTCCTCGCGGCGAAAGTATGAACTCGAGCGTTCCTCCAAGAGTTACCCAAAGCGCAAGTTGCTCCCCGATTAGAGGAGGAAGCACACATACCTTCATCACCAGCGCTGTCGGCCGACCGACCACCACGTGGTCGCGGAAGAGCATCGGGCCCTCCACCAAGACCGTACCTGGCATCGCTCCAAAAGTGCTGAAGCCACGAGCAGCGCGGACTTGCGAGATATATTGGAGGACAAAGCAAGGCAATCAGATCCCTCTATGGATCGCGTGGGCGCCCCATGACCCCAGCGAATACCGTCGCGCGGATACAACAACTCCGGCGGGCGAACACAACAGACAACGCTCCTTGAGCTACGTCGTGATATTGCTCAATCTGGCGCCGCACACCGCTATGCTTCAGCGAAGTAATGGATCATCAAATCCTGAAGGGTTTAAACCGTAAACATTGAATCCTCGATGGCACAGCAGACCCAGCGGTTTGGATCGAAGATTATCTCCTTCACATCCATATGGCCCTGGCGATGATCTCACGCCATCAAGTATCTCCCTCAAGCAAAGGACCAGCTCGGCATTGGCTTAACAGCTTGCCCTTGAGTCAATTGGGTGTTGGGAAGACACGGAAGCGCATTCTCGACAACTTCGGGGCACATATGTGCGACCACGAACGCCGATGACCTAAGCCACATAATTCAGCAGCAGACGAATCGACCGGGCAATTACGGACGCGGTTCTTAACAAAGAAAAATCAAATCGTTGTTGTCCGGGATCGAGAGGCCCTCGTAGCCTTCAAACATTACATCCATGACGAATGGCTAGCCCGGCAGCTAGGGCGGGAAAAGCGAAATCCATGGCAGCCCTCACATCACTAATGACCGCTTACGTGCGGGAGAGGACAACTGGCTAGCTCACAACAACAATCTCGGTAAAAATCTTTGGCGATCTGGATACTAAGGACCACTGGCGGCGGTCGCGTCGAAGCAAAAACAAAGCGCCGCGTGCGGCGACAACAATGAGGATCTGGCGGTCGGCGCGGATTCGAGGCTCTAAACCGGTCGTGGAAGAAGCCATTCAAAGAACCCTCGGGTCCGTCCAATTTGGACGAATAATCGACCGCTCATGCGGATACATGGCACCCCGAAAAACCAGCTAACCACCAGCAGAGATTGTTGGATATTTAAGCGGCGAGCAAGTTAATTGCAGCAGTGACAAGGGGCTGCATAGCGGCGGCGAGGAAGAGACCGGCCGCCAAACAATAGAGGGCGAAGGTTTCCCCCACAAGTGCGAGACGGTAAACATGATATCGCAACCCATATACCCAAGAGGGGCGAGCGTGCACTAAGGGGCGTATATGCGATGGAGCTAGTCGCCCCGAAGTTCAATCCATGGTCCTCTTGGCCGATCACTTTTGATCGAAGAGACCATCCGACCAGTATCCGCCATGGCGGATTTACCGCGTTGGTTTTAGAACCAATCGTCGATGGATTTCACCTCACAAGAGTCTGATGGGCGGCGGCGGCGACTGAACCTGCTTTATCGGGATACGGTCGCAAGATGAGCATAGACCCCTCAAGATTAAACCTACAAAAGCGACCTTCAAAGCGTCATACCAGGTGTTGAAGCTAATTGTACAGAGTTCGGTCCTGCTGAAGTGGTCTTGGATCACGGATAATTTCGGGCGAGTTAATCTTCAACATAGTCCCGTTCGGCGGCTATCACGCTCTGCTTTCGGACGAACGCGTTTGCAAAGTTCAGCAGCGGTGCCGCATTCGCATACCTAAAGCTCAAGATGCGAGGCCTTCGTGGAGTCATTACGGTCAGCGGAAATCGGGCGCTCCCTCGAGCGGAGGAACATCTGCTGACTCTGGCGAAATCTGAACAGCCTTCTAAGGCAATTTTGAGTCCGGCCGTTAAGCGACCGGACACAATACAGCGCCGGAGCAACATCAACCAAGACCACAGCGCGTTCGAGCACACGCATAGCAATGCGGCCCCAGCCCAACCCTCGCATTATCGCAAGACAAGCCCTCGCGTACATCACTATGCTCTGGAGATACCATGGGCATATGGGGAGGGGCACGACCATAATAGACCCAGAGTGCGGCTCGACCACACCAGGGGCTCCCAAGTGTGTCACCTTTTTTTATTTTCTATTATCCTTCTTCTTATATACAGGACTCCGTTCACCAGAGGCCCTGCCCGGCGGCGCGCCCGCCAAACTCACGATGCAACAACCAGGGAGGGAAAAAGGCTGCGACGAACACTCAGGTGGTCTCCATTACGAGCATTAAATTTGATTATATACACCAGTCCAGCCCACCTGGAGAGACATGTTTAATTAGTCAATCCCTTGCTTACCGCACTATTTGTATCATTCCGCACTCATAGCAGAATTCCTTGAATAAATAATGCAACACTTTTTGCCTATAATTGCATTACTTTATATATATGTTCATCAATGACATCTTGCACCCGTATATTTTGGTACGGCCGAATACACCAGGGGCTTATGTTCCCCGCATTATGGTGTGATAAGTCCGAACACATTCACAAGTGCGGCACCCCGAACTTATAGCATTATATGAATCGGCTCTGAATCATGTCTTGGGTCAATAGTTGGGTTTGCCCGGCTCCCATGTTTTGGTACCTTACGTTCCGTTCCGTCGGCTAAGGTAGCACTGGGAGAACCACTGCGATTGCGCCACGGTTGAGCTGGCGGCGCCTCGATGGAAAGCTAAAGCTTTGTCATGATAAGGCGAGGCGATCGCTGTTCGAGAGGTTTTTTCGAGTCCCTAAAGACTTACGCCGCTTCGAGCGAAGAACCGGATAATGTCCGGCCAAGGCGTGGGTAGCGCCCCGAACTCGGTCTTCCGACACTAGGGGCTTCGCTGAAATTTAAAATTATAGAATTCTTTGGCTAAGTGAGAGTGTTCAAGCATTATAAGTCCGGTTGCCTTGTTCGTTGTATTGAGCGCCTCCCTAGATGGACCCAAAAATGGGAACAAGAGTGCTCAAGTTTATCCGAACACCCGGCACTTTCGTGGCATGGAAATTTGAAGCCGACGACTTGCCATCTCTCAGATTTTATAAATGGCCGCCTGAAGGTAATATTTTAAATCAATAAGCGTTGCTTAGCACATATGAACAAAGTTTTCAGCGCACATGATAACACATAGAGTTTACTCAATAATTACATCTACGGGGCACTCGTCCGCAATCTTGCGGGCACCCTTGAGACAGTTTATAGTACATCTCGGCGTCACGATACTCCTTGCCCGTTGGCGGCGCGTCGATGATAAGCCTCTCCGCATCCAGCTTGCCCGGTGCACCTTTGCGCGGGCAAGGGCCAGCGAGCACCTTCAATCTGGCGGGCGCTTGATGACCTCCACCCGGGGCATGCATCCATCGGCCGCGCACAAGGCTGAAGTAGCTCCGGGCATGGCCTCTCGAGGCCACGGCGGACTATGAGGCCCTTCATGGCCTGCTCGGCTACCTTGTGGAGCTCGACCGGCTGCTTCACTGGTCGCTAGAAACACCGGATGGCGGCCTCGGTGTCTTGAGACGAAGACCTTCTCCGTTGAGCTCCCTCCTCGGCTCGGTAGAATCTGGTGACATCGGAGACTGCTGCTGAGGCAGATCTGCAAGCATACAGAGCTCGAATTGGGTAAGTGTCAGGTAGTTTACATTAACATGCTTGCTTTGCATGAAAAATGCCTTACCCGCCGCTATTTTCTTCACATCCTCAACTTTCTGAAGGGCTTTATGGGCCTCGGCCTTGGCGGCTTTGGCACTTTCGAGAGCCGAGACAAGCTCGGACTCTCGAGTCTTTGAGTCACGCTCCAAAATCTCATGCTTTTTCATGAGAGCCTGGAGCTCTTGCCGCACATCCGCCACCCGCGCCTCTTGTTTCTCTCGCTCTGCCCGTTCCGCGGCCGCATTGCGTTCGACCGCAGACACGACCTCCTTCAGGGTTGCCACCTCATTCGTGGCCCCTGCAGTACCCACGTTGTCCTTGTTATTTTTTGTTGCAACCTAAATCCTTTTCTGTAAGGTAACTATTCAAAGTGGTGTTACTCACCTTCTTTGTCCTCGAGCTGCTTCTTGGCACGGCCGAGCTCTTGCTCGGACTGCTCGAGAATCTGCTTCAACACCGACCTCCATGATCGGTCTGGCGAGAGGTCAGCAGCGCAACCTGCCAAACCCATATTGACAACATTTTTTAGCAACCCTGCGTATATCTGTTGGAAATATGCCCTAGAGGCAATAATAAAAGTATTATTATATTTCATTGTTCATGATAATTGTCTTTTATTCATGCTATAATTGTATTATCCGGAAATCGTAATACACGTGTGAATAAATAGACCACAATATGTCCCTAGTGAGCCTCTAGTTGACTAGCTCGTTGATCAACAGATAGTCATGGTTTCTGGCTATGGACATTGGATGTAGTTGATAATGGGATCACATCATTAGGAGAATGATGTGATGGACAAGACAATCTAAGCATAGCACAAGATCGTGTAGTTAGTTTGCTAGAGCTTTTCCAATGTCAAGTATCTCTTCCTTAGACCATGAGATCGTGTAACTCCGGATACCGTAGGAGTGCTTTGGGTGTATCAAGCGTCTGGCGTGGCGGGTGACTATAAAGGTGCACTACTGGTATCTCCGAAAGTGTCATTGGGTTGACACGGATCGAGGCTAGGATTTGTCACTCCGTATGAGCGGAGAGGTATCTCTGGGCCCACTCGGTAATGCATCATCATATTGAGCTCAAAGTGACCAAGAGGTTGGTCACGGGATCATGCATTCTGATGCGAGTAAAGTGACTTGCGATGCGAGGTGAACAAGGTATTGGGATACCGGCGATCGAGTCTCGGGCAAATGTATACCGATTGACAAAGGAATTGTATACGAGGTTGTTTAATCCTCGACATCGTGGTTCATCCGATGAAATCATCGAGGAGCATGTAGGAGCCAACATGGGTATCGGATCCTGCTGTTGGTTATTGCCGAAGTCGTCTCGGTCATGTCTCGTGTCTCCGAACCCGTAGGGTCTACACATAAGGTTCGGTGGCGCTAGGGTTGTATGAATATGAGTATGCAGCATACGAATGTTGTTGAGTCCGGATGAGATCCGGACGTCACGAGGAGTTCGGAATGGTCGGAGGTAAAAATTATATATAGGAAGTGGTATTTGACCATCGGGAAAGTTTGAGGTCACCCGATAATGTCTGAGACCACGGAAAGGTCGGGGTTCCACGGGTGGGGCCACCATCCGGAGGCCCCATGGGCTGAAGTGGGAGGAGCCAGCCCATAGCGGGCTGGTGCGCCCCTAGGCCCACCTGCGCCTAGGGTTGAAACCCTAGGGTGGGGGAGGCGCACCACATGGCAGGGGCACTCCACCCCCCGGCGCTGCCCCTTGGGAGATTGAATCTCCGGGGCGGCGCCCCACAGGGGCCTATATAAAGGAGGGAAGGGGAGGGCAGCGCACCTATGCATTGGCGCCTCCCTCCCCTGCTACCTCGTCCTCCTCCGTGAGTCGCTTGGCGAAGCCTGCCGGATTCTGCTGCATCCACCACCACGCCGTCGTCTTCTTTGGATCATCATCAACCTATCCTTCCCCTTGCTGGATCAAGAAGGAGGAGGCGTCTCCGTCCGTCACGTGTGTTGAGCAGCGGAGGTCTTGTCGATTCAGCACTTGGTCATCGGTGATCTGAATCACGCGAAGATCGACTCCATCATCACCATCCTTGAGCGCTTCGCATCCAATCTACAAGTGGTATGTAGATGAAAACTCACTCCTTGACTCGTTGCTTAGATGAACTCATAGATGGATCTTGGTGAAACCGTAGGAAAAATTTTAATTTTACTAGCGTTCCCCAGCAGTGGCATCATGAGCTAGGTCTATCGTAGTTCTCTATTGCAGAGTAGAACACAATTTTGTTGTGGGCGTGGATCTTGTCAACTTGCTTGCCACTACTAGTCTTTTCTTGCTTCAGCGGTATTGTGGGATGAAGCGGCGGACCAACCTTACGTGCGCTTCGTGAGACCGGTTCCACCGGCGGACATGCACTAGTTGCATAAGGTGTGCTGGCGGTGTCATCTCTCCACTTTAGTTGGGCGGATTCAATGAAAAGGGTCCTTATGAAGGGTAAATAGAAGTTGACAAAATCACGTTGTGGTTATTAAAGTAGGTAAGAAAACATTCTTGCTAGAACCCAATTGCAGCCACGTAAAAGATGCAACAACAATTAGAGGACGTCTAACTTGTTTTTGCAGCAATTGTCATGTGATGTGATATGGCCAGAAGTTGTGATGAATGATGAATGATATATTGTGATGTATGAGATCATGTTCTTGTAATAGGATTCACGACTTGCATGTCGATGAGTATGACAACTGGCAGGAGCCATAGGAGTTGTCTTTATTTTTGTATGACCTGCGTGTAATTGAAGAACGCCATGTAAATTACTTTACTTTATTGCTAAACGCGTTAGCCATAGAAGTAGAAGTAGTCGTTGGCGTGACAACTTCATGAAGACACGATGATGGAGATCATGATGATGGAGATCATGGTGTCATGCGGTGACAAGATGATCATGGAGCCCGAAGATGGAGATCAATGGAGCTATATGATATTGGCCATATCATGTCACTACTATATAATTGCATGTGATGTTTATTATGTTTATGCATCTTGTTTACTTAGAGCGGCGGTAGTAAATAAGATGATCCCTTACAACAATTTCAAAAGTGTTCTCCCTAGCGTGCACCGTTGCTACGGTTAAATCGTTTGAAGCACCACGTGATGATCGGGTGTGATAGATCCTTACGTTCACATACAGCGGGTGTAAGACAGTTTTACACATGCAAAACACTTAGGGTTAACAGCGAGCCTAGCATGTACAGACATGGCCTCGGAACACGGAGACCGAAAGGTCGAACACGAGTCATATGGAAGATCGATCAACATGTAGATGTTCACCGGCGATGACTAGTCCGTCTCACGTGATGATCGGACACGGCCTAGTCGACTCGGATCGTGTAACACTTAGATGACTAGAGGATGTCAAATCTGGTGGGAGTTCATTGAATAATTTGATTAGATGAACTTAATTATCATGAACTTAGTCTAAAACCATTGCAAATATGTCTCCTAGAAAACCAAGCTAAAAGATGATGGCAGGAACTATCACGGACTGGAGTGCGGAACACGAGGATCATCCTCATAGCTGCCGGAAATAATATGTCCTAGAAGGACCGCTAGGTGGCGCTCCGTCGAGAGAACCAAGGCGTTATGAATGCTTGGCAGTCTCGTCTGATGATTACTCCCTCGTTCGGTGCGGCATGCTTACTGACTTAGAACCGGGGCTCCAAAAGCGTTTTGAGCATCACGGAGCATATGAGATGTTCGAAGAGCTGAAACTTGTTTTCCAAGCTCATCCACAGGTCGAGAGGTATGATGTCTCCGACAAGTTCTATAGTTGTAAGATGGAGAAAACAGTTACATCGGTGAGCACACACTCAAGATATGCAGGTTGCACAACCGCTGACTCAGTGAACATTAACCTCCACGATGAGGCGGTCATTGACATAATCCTTGATCGCTCCCACCAAGCTACAAGAGCTTTGTGATGAACTACAATTTGCGAGGATGGTGAAGACCATTCTGAAGTATTTTCAATCTTTGAAGTCGTGAGGCTGAAATCAGAAAGAACATCAAGTGTTGATGGTCAATAAGACCACTAAGTTCAAGAAGGGCAAGGGCAAGAAGAACTTCAAGAAGGGCGACAAGGATGTTGCGCGCCCGATAAGCCGATTCTGGGAAGAAGTCAAAGAATGGACCCAAGCACGAGGCCGAGTGCTTTTATTGCAAGGGAAGGGTCCTTTGGAGCGGAACTGCCCCAAATACTTAGCGGATAAGAAGGCGGCAACACCAAAGGTATATTTGATATACATGTAATTGATGTGTACCTTACGATTACTCGTAGTAACTCATGGGTATTTGATACGGTGTCGTTGCTCATATTTGTAACTCACGGCGGGAGCTACGGAATAAGCGGAGGCTGGCGAAGGGCGAGGTGACGATCTTGGCGTCGGGAATGGTTCGAGTCGATGTGATCGCCGTCGACCGCTACCTCTACATTTACCTCGGGATTAGTTATAAACCTTAATAATTGTTATTTGGTGCCAAGTTTGAGCATGAACATTGTATACGGATCTCGTTTGATCTGAGATGGCTACTCATTTAAATCCGAGAATAATGGTTGTTCTATTTATATGAGAGATATGTTTTATGGTCATGCCCCTATGGTCAATGGTTTATTCTTAATGAATCTCGGCGTAGTATTACACATATTAATAGTGTGAATGTCAAAAGATGTAAAGTTGATAACGATAGTCCCACATACTTGTGCACTTTGCCGCCTTGGTCACATTGGTGTCAAGCGCATGAAGAAGCTCCATCTTGATGGACTTTTAGAGTCTCTCGATTATGAATCATTTGACACATGCGAACCATGCCTCATGGGCAAAATGACCAAGACTCCGTTCTCGGAACAATGGGCGAGCAACCAACTTGTTGGAAATCATACATACCGATGTGTGCGGTCCAATGGCGTGTAGGCTCGCGGAGGATATTGTTATGTTCTCACTCTCCTGATGACTTGAGTAGATATGGGTATGTCTACTTGATGAAACACAAATCTGAAACCTTTGAAAAGTTCAAGGAATTTCAGAATGAGGTAGAGAATCAGCGTGACGGAAAGATAAAGTTCCTCGATCGGATCGTGGAGGAGAATACTTAAGTCACGAATTTGGTACACACTTAAGGAAATGTGGAATCGTTTCACAACTCATGCCGCTGGAACACCTCGGTAGCGGTGTGTCGAGCGTCGTGTCGCACCCTATTGGATATAGTGCGGTCTATGATGTCTCTTACCGATTTACCACTATCATTTTGGGGATCGCTCTAGAGACAGCTACATTCACTTTAAATAGGGCACCGTCTAAATCCGTTGAGGCGACACCGTATGAATTATGGTTTGGGAAGAAACCTAAGCTATCGTTTCTAAAAGTTTGGGGATCACGATGCTTATGTCAAGAAACTTCAACTGAAAAGCTTGAACCCAGTCGGAAAAATCGTCTTCATAGGATACCCTAAGGAAACCGTTGGGTATACCTTCTACTTAAGATCAAGGGCAAGATCTTTGTTGCCAAAGCGGATGCTTTACGGAAAAGAGTTTCTCTCGAAAGAAGTAAGTGGGAGGAAAGTAGAACTTGATGAAGTACTACCTCTCGAGCGGGAAAGTAGTGCAGCTCGGGAAAATGTTCTTGTGATGCCTACACCAAGCGAAGAGGAAAATAATGATGATGATCAAGGTACTTGGATCAAGTTGCTCTTGAACCGTAGGTCCACAAGGACACGTTCCGCACAGTGGTGCGGCAACCCTGTCTGGAAATCATGTTGTTGAACAACGGTGAACCTTGAACTATGAAGAAGCGATGGCGGGCCAGATTCCAACAAATGGCTTGAAGCCATGAAATCCGAGATAAAATCCATGTATGAAAACAAAGTATGGACTTTGGCAGACTTGCCCGATGATCGTGGCGATAGAAAACAAATGGATCTTTAAGAAGAAGGCGGACCGAGATGGAAATGTTACCATCTATAAAGCTCATTGTCGCTAAGGGTTATCGACAAGTTCAAGGGATTGACTACGATGAGACATTCTCTCCGTGGCGAAGCTGAAGTCCGTCGAATCATGTTAGCAATTGCATACTATGATTATGAGATATGGCGGATGGACGTCAAAACATCATTCATAACGGACATCTTAAGGAAGAGCTGTATATGATGCAGCGGAAGGTTTTATCGATCCTAAGAATGCTAACAAAGTTTGCAAGCTCCAGCGATCCATTTATGGGCTGGTGCAAGCATCTCGAGTTGGAACATTACGCTTTGATGAGATGATCAAAGCGTTTGGGTTTATCTTGAGACTTATGGAAGCTGCGTTTACAAGAAAGTGAGTGGGAGCTCTGTAGCATTTCTCATATTATATGTAGATGACATACTCGATGGGAAATGATATAGAACTTACGGACAACATTAAGGCCTACTTGAATAAGTGTTTTTCAATGAAGGACCTTGGAGAAGCTGCTTATATATTAGGCATCAAGATCTATAGAGATAGATCGAGGCGCCTCATAGGTCTTTCACAAAGCACATACCTTGATAAGATTTGAAGAAGTTCAAAATGGATCGAGTCATAGTATCTATTATGTATGCCATCTTTGAGAAGAGATGAGTGTCATCCCTATGCTTCACCATAGTATCTATTATGTATGCCATCTTGTGTACTAGACTGATGTAAACCTTGCCGTAAGTTTGGTAGCAAGGTACCAAAGTAATCCGACAAGGAACCTTTGGACAACGGTCAAGAATATCTGAAGTACACGAAAAGGACAAAGGACATGATTCTCGTTTATGGAGGTGACGAAGAGCTCGTCGTAAAGGGTTACGTCGACGCTAGCTTCGACACAGATCTGGATGACTCTAAGTCACAAACCGGATCGTGTATATGTTGAATGGTGGAAGCGGTGAGCTGGTGCGGCATTTGCAAGCGAGCGTCGTGGCGGGATCTACATGTGAAGCGGAATACATGGCAGCCTCGGAGGCAGCGCATGAAGCAATTTGGGTGAAGGAGTTCATCACCGACCTAGGAGTCATACCCAATGCGTTGGGGCCGATCAAACTCTTCTGTGACAACACTGGAGGTATTGCCCTTGCCAAGGAGGCCAGGTTTCACAAGAAGACCAGGCACATCAAGCGTCGTTTCAACTCCATCCGTGAAAATGTTCAAGATGGAGACATAGATATTTGCAAAGTACATACGGATCTGAATCATCGCGAGATCCGTTGACTAAACTTCTCTCTCATGAGCAAAACATGATCAACACGAGAACTCTATGGGTGTTCGATTCATCACAATGTAACTAGATTAGTGACTCTAGTGCAAGTGGGAGGCTGTTGGAAATATGCCCTAGAGGCAATAATAAAAGTATTATTATATTTCATTGTTCATGATAATTGTCTTTTATTCATGCTATAAGCTGTATTATCCGGAAATCGTAATACTGCGTGTGAATAAATAGACCACAATATGTCCTAGTGAGCCTCTAGTTGACTAGCTCGTTGATCAGCGAGATAGTCATGGTTTCTGGCTATGGACATTGGATGTCATTGATAACGGGATCACATCATTAGGAGAATGATGTGATGGACAAGACAATCCTAAGCATAGCACAAGATCGTGTAGTTCGTTTGCTAGAGCTTTTCCAATGTCAAGTATCTCTTCCTTAGACCATGAGATCGTGTAACTCCGGATACCGTAGGAGTGCTTTGGGTGTATCAAGCGTCTGGCGTGGCGGGTGACTATAAAGGTGCACTACTGGTATCTCCGAAAGTGTCATTGGGTTGACACGGATCGAGGCTGGGATTTGTCACTCCGTATGATGGAGAGGTATCTCTGGGCCCTTTCGGTAATGCATCATCATATTGAGCTCAAAGTGACCAAGAGGTTGGTCGCGGGATCATGCATTCTGATGCGAGTAAAGTGACTTGCGATGCGAGGCTGAACAAGGTATTGGGATACCGGCGATCGAGTCTCGGGCGAATAACGATACCGGTGACAAAGGGAATTGTATCTGGGGTTGTTTAATCCTCGACATCGTGGTTCATCCGATGAAATCATCGATGAGCTTGTGGGAGCCAACATGGGTATCGAGATCCGCTGTTAGTTATTGCCGAGAGTCGTCTCGGTCATGTCTCGTGTCTCCGAACCGTAGGGTCTACACATAAGGTTCGGTGGCGCTAGGGTTGTATGAATATGAGTATGCAGCATACCGAATGTTGTTAGGAGTCCGGATGAGATCCGGACATCACGAGGAGTTTGAAATTGTCGGAGGTAAAGAATTATATAGGAAGTGGTATTTGACCATCGGAAAGTTTGGGGTCACCGGTAATGTACCGAGATCACGGAAGGGTCGGGGGTCCACGGGTGGGGCCACCATCCGGAGGGCCCCATGGGCTGAAGTGGGAGGAGCCAGCCCATAGTGGGCTGGTCGCCCCTAGGCCCACCCCTGCGCCTAGGGTTGAAACCCTAGGGTGGGGCATGACTTGCTCTGTGGGGCACTCCACCCCCAGCCGCCCCTTGGGAGATTGAATCTCCCGGGGCAGCGCCCCCTGAGGCCTATATAAGGAGGCGGGGAGGCAGCCGCACCTATGCATTGGCGCCTCCCTCCCTGCTACACCTCATCCTCCTCCCGTAGTCGCTTGGCGAAACCACAGCCGGAGTTCTGCTGCATCCACCACCACGCCGTCGTCTTTGCTAGATCATCATAAACCTCTCCTTCCCCTTGCTGGATCAAGAAGGAGAGGCGTCTCCGTCCGTCGTGTGTTGAGCAGCGGAGGTCTTTGTCGATTCAGCACTTGGTCATCGGTGATCTGAATCACGGCGAAATGCGACTACATCATCACCATCCTTGAGCAGCTTCGCATACGATCTACAAGTGGTATGTAGATGAAAACTCACTCCCTTGACTCGTTGCTTAGATGAACTCATAGATGGATCTTGGTGAAACCGTAGGAAAAATTTTAATTTTCTACAACGTTCCTCAACAATATCTTTTTTTTAGATCCTCAGTCCGGCTTTTCTTTCCGAACACCGAACCCAGCATCAGGGGCTACTGTCTATGCGGTATTACATTACATATTTTAACTTCTTACCTCAAAGCCTGTTAGAAGGCTCTGCGAGCCGGTCGGCCCGCTCTTGGCGAGCTGAACCTACGAATCACCGCACTCATGATAGTGCGGTGCTCTCCTCGATGGGCGCCTTTGAGCGCATCCGGCAAGTTGTCGGCGCCTCCGGTTGGGCCGGAGGCCGCCCGGCATCCGCAATCTTGCCCTTCTTGCGAAGGGCGCTGCCGAACTCCGGAACCACGCGGGTTCGGTGTGGAATCGGCGCAAAATCCGGGAGGCTGCCTTGCGGCGCCTCGGAGCCTCCTCTGATGGGTCCCTTCACAGGATCCCACCTCGGCGTCTCGGTGGCGCGAGGTGGAAGCGTCGGGATGGAATCCACATTCGACGGAGCCAACGACCCGCTCGACAAAGCGGGGAGATCATCATCGGCCAGACTGCATGCAGTGTGCGGCATTAGAAGGATGCTATGCGATATAAAAAGAAATTATAAATCATTCAGGAATCCAGATACTTACGATCTTGCCGGAGGCCTGGCCCTTGAAGGCCACTCTTCGCCGCCTTGGTGTTGGCGGAGCTGTCCGGGGGAATGGTTCTTCCCCTCTTGGACCCTTCGGCCTCCCCTGTTGGGGAAGCCTTCCTCTTCCTCTCTCCCTCCTCTGGGAGAGGGTCTTCTTCCTCCTCCTCACCTTCGGGGGAGGAGTCCGCCTTGGAGTCGTCGGACACCTGAAAGTGGGAACTCTTTCGAGTATCCATGGCCACCTTCTTGGCCTTCTTCTCCGGCACCACATGCGGTGCCGGAACCAGCAGCCCCGCTAGACGGGCGTCTACTGGGTTTTCTGGCATGGGATCCGGGAAGATGATCTGGTCGGCCTTCTTCATCCAGTCCTGTCAAAGGAAAAGGGAAATTGAAACCCGCTTAGAGTCAAACTATTAACAACAAGTGTCACGTAAAGGGGTAGAATCACTTACCTCGTCGGTTTGGGCAGCTGCGAGTGAAATCGCGATCTT
Source organism: Aegilops speltoides (assembly GCA_021437245.1). Lineage (NCBI taxonomy): Eukaryota > Viridiplantae > Streptophyta > Magnoliopsida > Poales > Poaceae > Aegilops > Aegilops speltoides. Next base: position 6,404,826 of record CM038144.1, read on the forward strand.
TAGTCGCGGATCGGGCTTTCAGCGCCCTTGAACAGCACCCTCCAGGCGCCTTCGTATGTCGTGTCGAAGAGCCCGCTCAATGCCTGGTGCTGTGCCGGATCGAACGCCCATAGGTTGAATGCCCGTTCTTGGCATGGGAGAATCCGGCGGACGAGCATGACTTGGACCACATTAACAAGCTGAGCTTCTTGTTCACCGACTTACGGATCTGAGGCTTGGAGTCCCGTCAGCTCCTCCGAACTACCCCATAGCAAGCCCTTCTCTTTCCAGGAGGTGAGCTGCATAGGGATACCAGATCTGAACTCGGGGGCCGCCGCCCATGTAGGGCCGCGCGGCTCGGTGATGTAGAACCACCCCGATTGCCACCCCTTGACGGACTCCACGAAGGCGCCCTCGAGCCAGAGGACGTTGGGTATCTTGCCCGACATGGCGCCTCCGCACTCTGCCTGCGTGCCCTTCACTACCTTTGGCTTGACATTGAAGGTCTTGAGCCACAAGCCGAAGTGGGGCTGGATGCAGAGAAAGGCCTCGCCTGCTGACGATAAGCGCCGAGATGTTGAGGATGAAGTTGGCGCGGATCGTGGAAATCTAGGCCGTAGTAGAACATGAGCCCCGGACAAAGGGGTGAAGTGGAAAGCCCGATCAGCGGAGGAAGTGGGGAAGAAATCGACCCTCTCATGGGGCACAGGGGTGGGGATGAGCTGCCTTGCCGGGCGGCGGTCGGTGCTGTGATGTCGCCGGAGAGGTATCGGCGACAGCGCAGCTTCGATATGCTCCTCCCTAACGGTGGAGGCCAACCACTTGCCTCCGCTCGGACATGGTGGAGAAGGTTGAGGCGAGATGTGCGAACAGTATTTGGAGCTCGAGTCTGTGCGGAGATGGATAAACAAAGGAGGAAGAAGGCGTGGGTGAAAAGGTGGATCCTTATCCCATATATATAGGCGGACGAAGACTATCGTCCCCTTGGCCTAATAAAACTCGCTTATCCCCAAGCGCCACCATCAATGGCGCGGTTGGATTACTACGTCGTATTGATGAGAATCCGGAATAAGGGAACACGATCTACTGCCGACAAGGCGTGCCAAGAAACGCCGCTAAGCGCTAGCGAGGTGGTATAATAAAAAGCGATTCAAGTAAAGGCTTGGTAGTGGCGTGGCGTCATGCCGCAAAATCGTCGTGATTGAACTTGTGTACGTATTATTCTCTCTACGGTGGAATGTGGAATTTATTTTGCGAGCGGACACTATCTGGTGTTCACAATCTTCTATGAATTATTGGAGGAGAACCCGCCTTGCAATGCCGAACATTATGCTTGAGGACTCATCGTCATTGAAGCGAGGTTAGAGACTCTTGAGGAGTCTGGACTAGGGGTGTCCGGACAGCGGACTATCATCGTCCGCGGACTCCAAGACTACGAAGATACAAGATTGAAGACTACTGTCCCGTGTCGGATGGGACTTTCCTTGGCGTGGAAGGCAAGCTTGGCGTCTGGATATGTAGATCTCCTACCATTGTAACCGACTCTGTGTAACCCTAGCCCTCCACGGTGTCTATATAAACCGAAGGGCTTTAGTCCGTAGGGACAACAACCATTACAACAATCATACCATAGGCTAGCTTCTAGGGTTTAGCCTCCTTGATCTCGTGGTAGATCGACTCTTGTAATACACACCATCAATATTAATCAAGCGGGGCGTGAGGGTTTTACCTCCATCAAGAGGGCGAACACAGGTAAAACATCGTGTCCCTTGTCTCCTATTACCATCCGCCTAGACGCACAGTTCGGGACCCCCTACCCGAGATCCGCCGGTTTTGACACCGACACTTAGGTCCAGACTTGGGCTTCTTCACTTGAGCAGCAACTTGCTTTCCGTTCTTCTTGAAGTTTCCTTTCTTTCCCTTTGCCCTTTTCTTGAAACTAGTGGTCTTGTCAATCATCAACACTTGATGCTCTTTCTTGATTTCTACCTTCGTTGATTTCAACATCACGAAGAGCTTGGGAATTGTTTTCATCATCCCTTGCATATTATAGTTCATCACAAAGTTCTACTAACTTGGTGGTGGTGACTAGAGAATTCTGTCAATCACTATCTTATCTAGCAGATTAAATCCCACTTGATTCAGCGATTGTAGTACCAGACAATCGAGCATATGCTCACTAGTTGAGCGATTCTCCTCCATCTTTTAGCTATAGAACTTGTTGGAATTTCATATCTCTCCTCGGTATTTGCTTGAAATATTAACTTCAACTCTGGAACATCTCATATGGTCCATGATGTTCAAAACATCTTTGAAGTCGATTCTAAGCCATAAAGCATGGTGCACAAAACTATCAAGTAGTCATCATATTCAGCTAGCCAAACGTTCATAACGTCTGCATCTGCTCCTGCAATAGGTCTGTTACCTAGCGGTGCATTAAGGACATAATTCTTTTGTGCAGCAGTGAGGATAAACTTCAGATCGCGGATCCAATCCGCATAATTGCTACTAACATCTTTCAACAGAATTTTCTCTAGGAACATATCAAAATAAACATATAAAAGCAACAACGCGAGCTATTGATCTACAACATAGATATGCTAATACTACCAGGACTAAGTCCATGATAAATTAAAGTTCAATTAATCATATTACTTAAGAACTCCCACTTAGATAGACATCCCTCTAATCCTCTAAGTGATCACCTGATCCAAATCAACTAAACCATAACCGATCATCACGTGAGATGGAGTAGTTTTCAATGGTGAACATCACTATGTTGATCATATCTACTATATGATTCATGCTCGACCTTTCGTTCTCCGTGCTCCGAGGCCATATCTGCATATGCTAGGCTCGTCAAGTTTAACCTGAGTATTCCGCGTGTGCAAAACTGGTTTGCACCCGTTGTAGATGGACGTAGAGCTTATCACACCCGATCATCACGTGGTGTCTGGGCACGACGAACTTTGGCAACGGTGCATACTCAGGGAGAACACTTCTTGATAATTAGTGAGAGATCATCTTAAGATGCTACCGTCAATCAAAGCAAGATAAGATGCATAAAGGATAAACATCACATGCAATCAATATAAGTGATATGATATGGCCATCATCATCTTGTGCTTGTGATCTCCATCGAAGCACCGTCATGATCACCATCGTCACCGGCGCAACACCTTGATCTCCATCGTAGCATCGTTGTCGTCTCGCCAACTATTGCTTCTACGACTATCGCTACCGCTTAGTGATAAAGTAAAGCATTACAGGGCGATTGCATTGCATACAATAAAGCGACAACCATATGGCTCCTGCCAGTTGTCGATAACTTGGTTACAAAACATGATCATCTCATACAATAAAATTTAGCATCACGTCTTGACCATATCACATCACAACATGCCCTGCAAAAACAAGTTAGACGTCCTCTACTTTGTTGTTGTAAGTTTTACGTGGCTGCTACGGGCTGAGCAAGAACCGTTCTTACCTACGCATCAAAACCACAATGATAGTTCGTCAAGTTAGTGCTGTTTTAACCTTCGCAAGGACCGGGCGTAGCCACACTTGGTTCAACTAAAGTTGGAGGCCGACACCGCTAGTCACTGTGTGCAAAGCACGGCGGTAAACCAGTCTCGCGTAAGCGTACCGTAATGTCGGTCGGGCGCTTCATCCAACAATACCGCCGAACCAAAGTATGACATCTTTGGTAAGCGGTATGACATGTATCGCCCACAACTCACTTGTGTTCTACTCGTGCATATAACATCAGCGCATAAAACCTAGGCTCGGATGCCCTTTGTTGGGGAGCGTAGTAATTTCAAAAATTTCCTACGCACACGCAAGATCATGGTGATGGCATAGCAATGAGAGGGGAGAGTGTTGTCTACGTACCCTCGTAGACCTTTAAGCGGAAGCGTTATGACAACGCGGTTGATGTACTCATACGTCTTCACGATCCGACCGATCCAAGCACCGAACGTACGGCACCTCCGTGTTCAGCACATGTTCAGCTCGATGACGTTCCCCGGGCTCCAATCCAGCAAAGCATCGGGGATGAGTTCCGTCAGCACGACGGCGTGGTGACGGTGATGATGTTCTACGGCGCGAGGCTTCGCCTGACACATGACGATATGACCGAGTGGAATATGGTGGAGGGGGCACCGCTGCGGCTAAGGAATGATCCGTAGATCAACTTGTGTGTCTATGGGGTGCCCCCCCCCCGTATATAAAGGAGCAGGGGAGGCGGCCGGCCCAAAGAAGCGCCGGGGAGGAGGAATCCTCCTCCTAGTAGGAGTAGGACTCCTCCTTTCTTACTCCTTAGGAGGAGGAAGGGAAGGGGGAGAGGGGGAAGGAAAGGGGGGGCGCCACCCCCCTCCTAGTCCAATTCAGACCAGAGGGGGAGGGGGGGCGCGGCCCATGCTGGCCGCCCCTCTCTCCTTTCCCCTATGGCCCATAAGGCCCATTACTCTCACGGGGGGTTCCAGTAACCCTCCGGCACTCCGGTTTTCTCCAAAATCACCCAGAACACTTCCGGTGTCCGAATATAGTCGTCCAATATATCAATCTTTATGTCTCGACCATTTCGAGACTCCTCGTCATGTCCATGATCACATCCGGGAGTCCGAACAACCTTAGGTACATCAAAACTTATAAACTCATAATAAAACTGTCATCATAATGTTAAGCGTGCGGACCCTACGGGTTCGAGAACTATGTAGACATGACCTAGAACTATTCTTGGTCAATAACAAATAGGGGAACCTGGATGTTCATATTGGTTCCTACATATTCTACGAAGATCTTTATCGGTCAAACCGCATAACAACATCGTTGTTCCTTTGTCATCGGTATGTTACTTGCGAGATTCGATCGTCGGTATCAATACCTAGTTCAATCTCGTTTCGGCAAGTCTCTTTACTCGTCCGTAATACATCATCTCATAACTAACTCATTAGTCACAATGCTTGCAAGGCTTAGGTGATGAGTATTACCGAGAAGGCCGAGAGATACCTCTCAGGCAATCGGAGTGACAAAACCTAATCTCGAATTATGCCAACTCAACATGTACCTTTGGAGACACTGTAGAGCACCTTTATAATCACCCGATTCGTTGTGGCGTTTGGTAGCACACAAAGTGTTCCTCCGATAAGCAGGAGTTGCATAATCTCATAGTCATAGGAACATGTATAAGTCATGAAGAAAGCAATAGCAACATACGAAGCGATGGGTGCTAAGCTAGCTGAATGGGTCATGTCAATCACATCATTCTCCTAATGATGTGATCCCGTTAATCAAATGACAACTCATGTCTATGGCTAGGAAACATAACCATCTTTGATTAATGAGCTAGTCAAGTAGAGGCATACTAGTGACACTCTGTTTGTCTATGTATTCACACATGTATCATGTTTCCGGTTAATACAATTCTAGCATGAATAATAAACAATTATCTTGAAATAAGGAAATAAATAATAACTTTATTATTACCTCTAGGGCATATTTCCTTCAGAAACATGATACATGTGTGAATACATAGACAAACATATAGTCACTAGTATGCCTCTACTTGACTAGCTCATTAATCAAAGATGGTTATGTTTCCTAACCATAGACATGTGTTGTCATTTGATTAATGGGATCACATCATTAGGAGAATGATGTGATTGACATGACCGATTCCATTAGCCTAGCACTTGATCATTTTGTATATTGCTATTGCTTTCTTCATGACTTATACATGTTCTGTAACTATGAGATTATGCAACTCCGTTCTTTGGAGGAACACTTTGGTGCTACTAAATGTCACAAGCGTAAATGGGTGATTATAAAGAGTACTACAGGTGTCTCAAAGGTACATGTTGGGTTGGCGATTTTGAGATTAGTTTTGTCACTCGATTGTCGGAGAGGTATCTGGCCCTCTCGGTAATGCACATCACTATAAGCCTTGCAAGCAATGTAGCTAATGAGTTAGTTACGGAATGATGCATTATGTAACAGTAAAGAGACTTGCTGGTAACAATATTGAACTAGGTATTGATACCGGCGATCAAATCTCGGCAAGTAACATACCGATGACAAAGGAACAACGTATGTTGTTATGCGGATGGGCATCCAGGTTCCTCTATTGGTTATTGACGAGAATAGTTCTAGGTCATGTCTACATAGTTCTCGAACCCGTAGGGTCCGCACGCTTAACGTTATGATGACACTTTTATTATGAGTTTATAAGTTTTGATGTACCGAAGTTTGTTCGGAGTCCCGGATGTGATCACGGACATGACGAGGAGTCTCGAAATGGTCGAGACATAAAGATTGATATATTGGAAGCCTATGTTTGTGTTGGGGAACGTAGTAATTTCAAAAAATTTCCTACGCACACGCAAGATCATGGTGATGGTATAGCAACGAGAGGGGAGAGTGTTGTCCACGTATCCTCGTAGACCGTAAGCGGAAGCGTTAGCACAACGCGATTGATGTAGTCGTACGTCTTCACGATCCGACCGATCCAAGCACCGAACATACGACACCTCCGAGTTCAGCACACGTTTAGCTCGATGACGATCCCCGGGCTCCGATCCAGCAAAGCGTCGGGGATGAGTTCCGTCAGCACGACAGCGTGGCGATGATGATCATGCTCTACCGGCGCAGGGCTTCGCCTAAACTCCGCGACGATATAACCAAGGTGGAATATGGTGGAGGGGGGCACTGCACACGGCTAAGGAACGATCCGTAGATCAACTTGTGTGTCTATGGGGTGCCCTCCCGCCCCCGTATATAAAGGAGCCAAGGGGAGGGGGCGGCCGGCCAAGGAGGGGCGCGCCAAGGGGGAGTCCTACTCCCACCGGGAGTAGGACTCCCTTTCTTTCCTAGTTGGAGAAGGAGGAGGGGGAAAGAGGAGGAAGAGGGGAAGGAAAGGGGGGGGGCGCCCCCTTCCCTTGTCCTATTCGGACTAGGAAGGGGAGGGGCGCGCGGCCACCTCCTGCCTCCTTCCCTCTTCTCCCTCGAGGCCCATGTAGGCCCAATAACCCCCCGGGAGGTTCCGGTAACCTCCCGGTATTCCGGTAAAATGCCGATTTCACCCGGAACGATTCTGATGTCCAAATATAGGCTTCCAATATATCGATCTTTATGTCTCGACCATTTTGAGACTCCTCGTCATGTCCGTGATCACATCCGGGACTCTGAACAAACTTCGATACATCAAAACTTATAAACTCATAATAAAACTGTCATCGTAATGTTAAGCGTGCGGACCCTACGGGTTCGAGAACTATGTAGACATGACCTAGAACTATTCTCGGTCAATAACCAATAGCGGAACCTGGATGCCCATATTGGTTCCTACATATTCTACGAAGATCTTTACCTATCAAATCGCATAACAACATCGTTGTTCCTTTGTCATCGGTATGTTACTTGCGAGATTTGATCGTCGGTATCAATACCTAGTTCAATCTCGTTACCGGCAAGTCTCTTTACTCGTTATGTAATGCATCATCCCGTAACCAACTCATGGGTCACATTGCTTGCAAGGCTTATAGTGATGTGCATTACCGAGAGGGCCCAGAGATACCTCTCCGACAATCGGAGTGAAAAAACCTAATCTCGAAATACGCCAACTCAACATGTACCTTCGGAGACACATGTAGTACTCCTTTATAATCACCCAGTTATGTTGTGACGTTTGGTAGTACCCAAAGTGTTCCTCCGGTAAACGGGAGTTGCATAATTCTCATAGTTACAGGAACATGTATAAGTCATGAAGAAAGCAATAACAATATACTAAACGATCAAGTGCTAGGCTAACGGAATGGGTCATGTCAATCACATCATTCTCCTAATGATGTGATCCCACTAATCAAATGACAACACATGTCTATGGTTAGGAAACATAACCATCTTTGATTAATGAGCTAGCCAAGTAGAGGCATACTAGTGACTATATGTTTGTCTATGTATTCACACATGTATAATGTTTCCGGTTAATACAATTCTAGCATGAATAATAAACATTTATCATGATACGAGGAAATAAATAATAACTTTATTATTGCCTCTAGGGCATATTTCCTTCAGTCTCCCACTTGCACTAGAGTCAATAATCTAGATTAAATAGTAATGATTCTAACACCCATGGAGTCTTGGTGCTGATCATGTTTTGCTCGTGAGAGAGGCTTAGTCAGCGGTGCGCAACATTAAGATCCGTATATATCTTGCAAATCTCTATGTCTCCCACTTGGACTTGGTCGAATGGAATTGAAGCATCTCTTGATGTGCTTGGTCCTCTTGTGAAATCTGGATTCCTTTGCCAAGGCAATTGCACGATATTGTCACGAAGATCTTCATTGGTCCCGATGCACTAGGTATGACACCTAGATCGGAAATGAACTCCTTCATCAGACTCCTTCATTTCTTTGCTTGAAGTAGCTATGTACTCTGCTTGACATGTAGATCCGCCACGGCGCTTTGTTTAGAACTGCACCAACTTACGGTTCCACCGTTTAATAAAACACATATCCGGTTTGCGATTTAGAATCATCCGGATCGGTGTCAAAACTTGCATCGGCGTAACCATTTACGACTAGCTCTTTGTCACCTCCATATCGAGAAACATATGCTTAGTCCTTTTCGGTATTTCGGGATGTTCTTGACGCTGTCTAGTGATCCACTCTGGATTACTTTGGTACCTTCTGCCAAGCTTATTGCTAAGCAAGCGCCGGTCTGGTACAGACATTGCATACATGATAGAGCCTATGGCTAAAGCATAGGAACATCTTTCATTTTCTCTCTATCTTCTGCTTGTGGTCGGGCATTGAGTTTGACTCAACTTCACACCTTGTAGCACGGGCAAGAACCCTTTCTTTGCACGATCCATTTTGAACTGTTTCAAAATTTTATCAAGGTATGTGCTTTGTGAAAGTCCTATTAAGCGTCTTGATCTATCTCTATAGATCTTGATGCCCAATATAAGCAGCTTCACTTGAAGTCTTTCATTGAAAAACTTTTATTCAAGTATCCTTTATGCTATCCAGAAATTCTATATCATTTCCAATTAATAATATGTCATCTACATATAATATCGAAATGCTCTGAGCTCCCACTCACTTTCTTGTAAATCTGAGGCTTCTCCAAAAGTGCATATAAAACCATATCTTTGATCACACTATCAAAGCGTTTATTCCAACTCGAGATGCTTGCACCAGTCCATAAATGGATTCTTTGGAGCTTGCATACTTTGTTAGCACCTTTTGGATCAACAAAACCTTACGGCTGCATCATATACAACTCTTCTTCCAGAAATCCATTCAAGAATGCAGTTTTGACATCCATTTGCCAAATTTCATAATCATGAAATGCAGCAATAGCTAACATGATTTGGACAGACTTAAGCATCGCTACGGGTGAGAAAGTCTCATCGTAGTCAACTCCTTGAACTTGTCGAAAACCTTTCGCAATAAGTCAAGCTTTATAGACAGTTAGATTACCATCAGCGTCAGTCTTCTTCTTAAAGATCCATTTATTCTCAATGGCTTGCCGATCATCGGGCAAGTCAACCAAAGTCCATACTTTGTTTTCATACATGGATCCCATCTCAGATTTCATGGCCTCTAGCAATTTTGCGGAATCTGGGCTCATCATCGCTTCCTCATAGTTCGTAGGTTCATCATGGTCAAGTAACATGACTTCCAGAATAGGATTACCGTACCACTCAGTGCGGATCTTACTCTGGTAGACCCACGAGGTTGATAATAACTTGATCTGAAGTTTCATAATCCATATCATTAGCTTCCTCACTAATTGGTGTAGTTGTCACGGGAACCGGTTCTTGTGATGAACTACTTTCAATAAGGGAGTAGATCTGATTATCTCATCAAGTTCTACTTTCCTCCCACTCACTTCTTTCGAGAGAAACTCCTTCTCTAGAAAGGATCCGATTTTAGCAACGAAAATCTTGCCCTCAGATATATGATAGAAGGTGTACCCAATTGTCTCTTTTGGGTATCTTATGAAGACACATTTCTCCGATTTGGGTTCGAGCTTATCTGGTTGAAGTTTCTTCACATAAGCATCACAGCCCCAAACTTTAAGAAACAACAACTTTGGTTTCTTGCCAAACCACAGTTCATAAGGCGTCGTCTCAACGGATTTTGATGGTGCCCTATTTAATGTGAATGCGGCCGTCTCTAAAGCATAACCCTAAAACGATAGCGGTAAATCAGTAAGAGACATCATAGATCGCACCATATCTAGTAAAGTATGATTACGATGTTCGGACACACCATTTCGTTGTGGTGTTCCGGGTGGCGTGAGTTGTGAAACTATTCCGCATTGTTTCAAGTGTAGACCAAACTCGTAACTCAAATATTCTCCTCCACGATCAGATCGTTGAAACTTTATTTTCTTGTTATGAAGATTTTCCACTTCACTCTGAAATTCTTTGAACTTTCCAAATGTTTCAGACTTGTGTTTCATTAAGTAGATATACCCATATCTGCTCAAATCATCTGTGAAGGTGAGAAAATAATGATATCCGCCGCGAGCCTCAACATTCATTGGACCACAAACATCAGTATGTATGATTTACAATAAATCAGTTGCTCGCTCCATAGTTCCGAAGAACGACGTTTTAGTCATCTTGCCCGTAAGGCACGGTTTGCAAGTACCAAGTGATTCATAATCAAGTGATTCCAAAAGCCCATTAGTATGGAGTTTCTTCATGCGCTTTACACCGATATGACCTAAACGGCAGTGCCACAAATAAGTTGCACTATCGTTATCAACTCTACATCTTTTGGTTTCAACACTATGAATATGTGTATCACTAATATCGAGATTCAATAAAAATAGACCACTCTTCAAGGGTGCATGATCATAAAAGATATTACTCATATAAATAGAACAACCATTATTCTCTGATTTAAATGAATAACCATTTCGCATCAAACAAGATCCAGATATAATGTTCATGCTCAACGCTGGCACCAAATAACAATTATTTAGGTCTAAAACTAATCCCGATGGTAGATGTAGAGGTAGCGTGCCGACTGCGATCACATCGACTTTGGAACCATTTCCCACGCGCATCGTCACCTCGTCCTTAGCCAATCTTCGCTTAATCCGTAGTCCTTGTTTCGAGTTGCAAATATTAGCAACAGAACCAGTATCAAATACCCAGGTGCTACTGCGAGCATTAGTAAGGTACACATCAATAACATGTATATCACATATACCTTTGTTCACTTTGCCATCCTTCTTATCCGCCAAATACTTGTGGCAGTTCCGCTTCGGTGTCGATCGCTTGCGGTAGAAGCACTCGAGTTTCAGGCTTAGGTCCAGACTTGGGTTTCTTCTCTTGAGTAGCAACTTGCTTGCCATTCTTTTGAAGTTCCTTCTTCTTCCCTTTGCCCTTCTTCTTGGCTGGTGGTTTTGTTAACCATCAACACTTGATGCTCCTTTTGATTTCTACCTCCGCGGCTTTTAGCATTGCGAAGAGCTCGGGAATAGTCTTGTTCATCCCTTGCATATTATAGTTCATCATGAAGCTCTTGTAGCTTGGTGGCGATGATTGGAGAATTACATCAATGACACTATCATCGGAAGATTAACCCCAGTTGAATCAAGTGATTATTATACCCAGACATTTTGAGTATATGTTCCTTGTGAACTATTCTCCTCCATCTTGCAGCTGTAGAACTTATTGGAGACTTCATACCTATCAATCCGGGCATTTGCTTGAAATATTAACTTCAACTCTGGAACATCTCATATGCTCCATGCGTTCAAAACGTCATTGAAGACCAGTTCTAAGCCGTAAAGCATGGCACTTGAACTATCGAGTAGTCATTAGCTTTGCTCGCGAGACGTTCTTAACATCGTCGGTTGCATCAGAGCAGGCACTGGCACCCAGCGGTGCTTCGGGGCGTAACTTTTCGTGCAGCAATGAGGATAATCCTCGAGATTCTGGACCCGATCCGTGTAATTGCTACCATCATCTTTCAACTTTGCTTTCTCAAGGAACGCATTAAAATTCAACGAAACAACGGCACGAGCCATCTATCTACAAACAAACATAGACAAGCAAAATACTCTCAGGTACTAAGTTCATGATAAATTTAAGTTCAATTAATCATATTACTTAAGAACTCACACTTAGACAGACATCTCTCTAGTCATCTAAGTGATCACGTGATCCAAATCAACTAAACCATGTCCGATCATCACGTGAGATGGAGTAGTTTCAATGGTGATCATCTCTATGTTGATCATATCTACTATATGATTCACGTTCGACCTTTCGGTCTTCGTGCTCCAAGGCCATATATGTATATGCTAGGCTCGTCAAGTATGACCTGAGTATTCCGCGTGTGCAACTGTTTTGCACCCGTTGTATTTGAACATAGAGCCTATCACACCCGATCATCACGTGGTGTCTCGGACGAAGAACTTTCGCATAGCGGTGCATACTCGGGAGAACACTTCTTGATTATTAGTGAGAGATCATCTTAAAATGCTACCGTCAATCAAAGCAAGATAAGATGCATAAAGGATAAACATCACATGCAATCAATAGAAGTGATATGATATGGCCATCATCATCTTGTGCTTGTGATCTCCATCTTGAAGCACCGTCATGATCACCATCGTCACCGCGCGACACCTTGATCTCCATTGTAGCATCGTTGTCGTTCGCCATCTATTGCTTCTCGACTATCGCTACCGCTTAGTGATAAAGTAAAGCAATTACAGGCATTGCATTTCATACAATAAGCGACAACCATATGGCTCCTGCCGATTGCCGATAACCGGTTACAAAACATGATCATCTCATACAATAAAATATAGCATCACGTCTTGACCATATCACATCACAACATGCCTGCAAAAACAAGTTAGGCGTCCTCTACTTTGTTGTTGCAAATTTTACGTGGCTGCTACGGGCTTAGCAAGAACCGTTCTTACCTACGCATCAAAAACCACAGCGATAGTTCGTCAAGTTAGTGCTGTTTTAACCTTCGCAAGGACGGGCGTAGCCACACTCGATTCAGCTAAAGTGAGAGAAAGACACCCGCCAGCCACCTTTAAGCACGAGTGCTCGTAGCAGTGAAACCAGTCTCGCATAAGCGTCACGCGTAATGTGGGTCGAGCCGCTTCATCTCACAATATCGCCGAACCAAAGTATGACATCTTTGGTAAGCAGTATGACTTGTATCGCCCACAACTCACTTGTGTTCTACTCGTGCATATAACATCAATGTATAAAACCTAGGCTCGGATGCCATTGTTGGGGAATGTAGTAATTTCAAAAAAAATCCTACACACACGCAAGATCATGGTGATGGTATAGCAACGAGAGGGGAGAGTGTTATCCACGTACCCTCGTGAGACCGTAAGCGAAGCGTTAACTGCAACGCGGTTGATGTAGTCGTCGTCTTCACGATCCGACCGATCCAAGCACCAAGCGTCGGCACCTCCGAGTTTAGCACACGTTCAGCTCGATGGCGATCCCGGGCTCCGATCCGGCAAAGCGTCGGGGATGAGTTCGTCGACCTGACGGCGTGGTGACGATGATGATGCTCTACCGGCGCAGGTCTTCGCCTAAACTCCCTGACAATATAACCGAGGTGGAATATGGTGGAGGGGGGCACCGCACACGGCTAAGGAACGATCCGTAGATCAACTTGTGTGTCTATGGGGTGCCCCCCGCCCCCGTATATAAAGGAGCCAAGGGGAGGGGGCGGCCGACCAAGGAGGGCGCGCCAAGGGGGGGAGTCCTACTCCCACCGGGAGTAGGACTCCCTTTCTTTCCTAGTTGGAGAAGGAGGAGGGGGGAAAGAGGAGGAAGAGGGGAAGGAAAGGGGGGTGACGGTGTCCTGGACTAGGGGGTACTCAACGCGTCGTCTCCCGATCAGTTGGATTGGGCCGAGGACCCCCATGGCCGTATACTCATGGGCCAGTCCGGACAGCTGCCGCATACAAGGAAGAATCAACAAGACTTGGCGATCAAGACAAGGACTCCTCCCCCCACCGGCGTATTCGGCTAGGACTCTTGTTATCCTAGGCCTCTGGTGCATTATATAAACCGGGGCCAGGCTAGTCGATAGAAAGACAACAACAATCATACCATAGGCTAGCTTCTAGGGTTTAGCCTCCTTGATCTCGTGGTAGATCGACTCTTGTAATACACACCATCAATATTAATCAAGCAGGACGTAGGGTTTTACCTCCATCAAGAGGGCCCGAACCTGGGTAAAACATCGTGTCCCTTGTCTCCTATTACCATCCGCCTAGACGCACAGTTCGGGACCCCCTACCCGAGATCCGCCGGTTTTGACACCGACAGGGGGCACCGCCCCCCTTCCCTTGTCATATTCGGACTAGGAAGCGGAGGGGCGCGCAGCCACCTCCTGCCTCCTTCCCTCTTCTCCCACGAGGCCCATGTAGGCCCAATAACCCCTCGGGGGGTTCCGGTAACCTCCCGGTACTCCGGTAAAATGCCGATTTCACCCGGAACGATTCCGATGTCCAAATATAGGCTTCCAATATATCGATCTTTATGTCTCAACCATTTCGAGACTCCTCATCATGTCCATGATCACATCTAGGACTCCGAACAAACTTCGATACATCGAAACTTATAAACTCATAATAAAACTGTCATCGTAACGTTAAGCGTGCGGACCCTACGGGTTCGAGAACTATGTAGACATGACCTAGAACTATTCTCGGTCAATAACCAATAGCGGAACATGGATGCCCATATTGGTTCCTACATATTCTACGAAGATCTTTATCGGTCAAACCGCATAACAACATCGTTGTTCCTTTGTCATCGGTATGTTACTTGCCCGAGATTTGATCGTCGGTATCAATACCTAGTTCAATCTCGTTACGGCAAGTCTCTTTACTCGTTATGTAATGCATCATCCCATAACCAACTCATTGGTCACATTACTTGCAAGGCTTATAGTGATGTGCATTAGCGAGAGGGCCCAGAGATACCTCTCCGACAATCGGAGTGACAAAACCTAATCTCGAAATCGCCAACTCAACATGTACCTTGGGGACACTGTAGTACTCCTTTATAATCACCCGATTCGTTGTGACGTTTGGTAGTACCAAAGTGTTCCTCCGATGAAACGGAGTTGCATAATTCTCATAGTTACGAGGAACATGTATAAGTCATGAAGAAAGCAATAGCAATATACTAAGCGATCAAGTGCTAGGCTAACGGAATGGGTCATGTCAATCACATCATTCTCCTAATGATGTGATCCCACTAATCAAATGACAACACATGTCTATGGTTAGGAAACATAACCATCTTTGATTAATGAGCTAGTCAAGTAGAGGCATACTAGTGACTATATGTTTGTCTATGTATTCACACATGTATCATGTTTCCGGTTAATACAATTCTAGCATGAATAATAAACATTTATCATGACATGAGGAAATAAATAATAACTTTATTATTGCCTCTAGGGCATATTTCCTTCAGTTTGGACATCGGAAGTGCTCCGGGTGAAATCGGCATTTTACCGGAGGACCGGGAGGTTACCGGAACCCCCCGGTGAACTAATGGGCCTTACTGGGCCTAGTGGAGGAAGAGGAGAGGAGGCCTAGGGGCATCCGCGCGCCCCTCCCCCCAAGTCCGAATAGGACAAGGAGGGGGGCGGCGCCCCCCCTTTCCTTTCCCCCTTCCTCCTTCCCTCCAAGTCCTAATCCAACTAGGGAAAGGGGGGAGTCCTAGTCCCGGTGGGAGTAGGACTCCTCTGGCGTGCCTCCTCCTAGGGCCGGCCGCACCCCCCTTGCTCCTTTATATACAGGGGCAGGGGCACCCTAGAACACACAAGTTGATCTTCAAGATCGTTCCTTAGCCGTGTGCGGTGCCCCCTTCCACCATATTCCACCTTGGTCATATCATCGCGGAGTTTAAGCGAAGCCCTGCGCCGGTAGAACATCATCATCGTCACCATGTCGTCGTCTTGTGGAACTCATCCCGACACTTTCTGGATCGGTCAGGGGATCGTCATCGAGCTGAGCGTGTGCTGAACTCGGAGGTCTGACGTTCGAGACTTGGATCGGTCGGATCGTGAAGGCGTCGACTACATCAACAGCGTTGTCATAGCGCTTTAAACTACGGGTCACGAGTGCGTGGACAATACTCTCCCCTCTCGTTGCTATGCCATCACCATGATCTTGCGTGTGCGTAGGATTTTTTTGAAATTACTACGTTCCCCAACATTTGCTACTAAATACTTTGCTGCAGATACTAAGTTATCCAGGTGTGGTTGAATTGACAACTCAACTGCTAATACTCAAGAATATTCTTTGGCTCCCCTTGTGTCGAATCAATAAATTTGGGTTGAATACTTTACCCTCGAAAGCTGCTGTGATCCCCTACACTTGTGGGTTATCAAGTAGCAACCATAGAAGTATATTTGCTAATGAGTTGGAGTTCTCCTTTAACTCTAGCCATATTATCGCTCACGCGTCCTATCTTGAAAGCATTATTCTTTAACTCTCTTCCAACATAAGCATTAAAACTTTCTTGTCTAGCCATAAAGTCATCAAATTCATCTAAGCAAGGGCTATGAAATTTAGTAGAGGGGATTTCAACTTTATCATATCTATAGAGAGAATTTACCTTTACTACCCATGTCGGGTTATTAAGACAATGTGGTTCTTCAATAGGCGGTATATTAAGACCATGTATTTCTTCAATAGGAGGTAAATTCTTTACATCTTCAGCTTTTATACCTTTTTCTTTCATTGATTTCTTTGCCTCTTGCATATCTTCAGGACTGAGAAATAAAACACATCTCTTCTTCGGAGTGGGTTTAGGAATAGGCTTAGGAGTTGGCTCAATTGGTTCAGGAACTGCTTTAGGAATTGGCTCAGGAAGAGTCCAATTATTTTCATTAGTCAACATATTATTCAATAGTAATTCAGCTTTGTCAACTGTTCTTTCCCTGAAAACACAACCAGCACAACTATCCAAGTAGTCCTTGGAAGCATCAGTTAGTCCATTATAAAAGATATCAAGTATTTCATTTTACTTGAGAGGATGATCAGGCAAAGCATTAAGTAACCGGACAAGCCTCCCCCAAGCTTGTGGAGACTCTCTTCTTTGATTTGCACAAAATTGTATATTTCCCGCAAGGCAGCTTGTTTCTTATGAGCAGGGAAATATTTAGAAGAGAAGTAATAAATCATATCCTGGGGACTGCGCACACAACCAGGAGCAAGAGAATTATACCAAGTCTTAGCATCACCCTTTAATGAGAACGGAAGTATCTTAAGAATATAATAATAGCAAGACTTCTCATCATTAGTAAACAGGGTGGCTATATCATTCAACTTGGTAAGATGTGCCACAACAGTTTCAGATTCAAGGCAATAAAAAGGATCAGATTCAACTAAGGTAATAATCTCAGGATCAACAGAGAATTCATAATTCTTATCAGTAACACAAATAGGTGAAGCAGCGAAAGTAGGGCCAGGTTTCATTCTAGCATTAAGAGACTGCTGCTTCCATTTAGCTAATAATTTCTTAAGATCATATCTATCATTGCAAGCAAAGGTAGCTCTAGCAGCTTCTTCATTCATAACATAACCCTCAGGAACAATAAGCAATTCATAATCATTGGGAGAATTTTAATCATCACTATCATCAATAATAGCATCTTCAACAATTTCATTCCCCCTAACTCTAGCAAGTTGTTCATCAAGAAATTCACCTAATGGAAAAGTAGTATCACGCACAAAAGTAGTTTCATCATGCATAGCAGAAGTGGCATCATCAATAACATGCGACATATTAGAGTTCATAGCAGTAGCAGGTTTAGGTGTCGCAAGCTTACTAATAATAGAAGGAGAATCTAGTGCAGAGCTAGATGGCAGTTCCTTACCTCCCCTCGTAGTTGTGGGCAAAATCTTGGTTCTGTCGTCTTTCAAGTTCTTCATAGTGATCAATAGATACAAATCCCAAGTGACTCAGTGAATAGAGCTATGCTCCCTGGCAACGGCGCCAGAAATTAGTCTTGATAACCCACAAGAGTAGGGGATCGCAACAGCTTTTGAGGGTAAAGTATTCAACCCAAATTTATTGATTCGACACAAGGGGAGCCAAAGAATATTCTTGAGTATTAGCAGTTGAGTTGTCAATTCAACCACACCTGGATAACTTAGTATTTGTAGCAAAGTATTTAGTAGCAAAGTAGTATGATAATAAAAGTAACTGTGGCAAAAGTAAAGATAATAGTTTTTGGGTTTTTGTAGTAGTTGTAACAGTAGCAACGGAAAAGTAAATAAGCGAAGAACAATATGTGAAAAGCTCATGGGCAATGGATCAGTGATGGATAATTATGCCGGATGCGATTCCTCATGTAATAGTTATAACATAGGGTAACACAGAACTAGCTCCAGTTCATCAATGTAATGTAGGCATGTATTCCGTAAATAGTCATACGTGCTTATGGAAAAGAACTTGCATGACATCTTTTGTCCTACCCTCCCGTGGCAGTGGGGTCCTAGCGGAAACTAAGGGATATTAAGGGCTCCTTTTAATAGAGAACCGGAACAAAGCATTAGCACATAGTGAATACATGAATTCCTCAAACTACGGTCATCACCGAGAAGTATCCCGATTATTGTCACTTCGGGGTTGTCGGATCATAACACATAATAGGTGGCTATAGACTTGCAAGATAGGCAAGAACACACATATATTCATGAAAACATAATAGGTTCAGATCTGAAATCATGGCACTCGGGCCCTAGTGACAAGCATTAAGCATAGCAAAGTCATAGCAACATCAATCTCAGAACATAGTGGATACTAGGGATCAAACCCTAACAAAACTAACTTGATTACATGGTAAATCTCATCCAACCCATCACCGTCCAGCAAGCCTACGATGGAATTACTCACGCATGGCGGTGAGCATCATGAAATTGGTGATGGAGGATGGTTGATGATGACGACGACGACGAATCCCCCTCTCCGGAGCCCCGAGCGGACTCGGATCAGCCCCCGAGAGAGATTAGGGCTTGGCGGCGGCTCCGCGTCGTAAAACGCGATGAAACTTTCTCTCTGATTTTTTTTTCTCCCCGAACGTGAATATATGGAGTTGGATTTGAGGTCGGTGGAGGTCCAGGGGGCCCACGAGATAGGGGGCGCGCCCCCTGTCTCGTGGACAGGGTGTGGGCCCCCTGGTGTATTTCTTTCACCCAATAATTCTTATTAATTCCAAAAAGTGCCTCCGTGGATTTTCAGGACATTCCAAGAATTTTCTTTTCTACACACAAATCAACATCTTGGCAGTTCTGCTGAAAATAGCGTCAGTCCGGGTTAGTTTCATTCAAATCATGCAAGTTAGAGTCCAAAACAAGGGCAAAAGTGTTTGGAAAAGTAGATACGTTGGAGACATATCAAGCACCTCCTTAAATAGTCCCCCAAGATCCAACCGTTATGTGCAGAAATGCATAGGAGCGGAACTTCCGGTGGCGCACCCGGTAGTACCGGTTTATTGAAACAAACCAGAACTACCGCACAACCACCGCTCAACTACCGGGCCATATACATAAATTAAACCCCTCAAGCCGGTAGTTGGAGCGGAGGTTGGACCGGAACAACTGCTGGGCCAGCAGTTCCTGGGCGGTGGGGTCCGAGGCGGTACTACTACCATGAACACCGGTAGTACTGGTTTATCAATGAAAACCGGAACTACCGTTCCACCACCGGTCTACAATCGCACCCGGTACAAAAGGGAGTCACCCCAGAGCGGTACAACGGGTGGTGGTAAGACCGGAACTACCGGCCAGCGGTACAGCCGCTCACAGAATTGGTACAACCGTCAAGAGCAGGACTACATAGAACAAAGGATGGGGAGCCTCTCTCTCCTCGAACGGAGGGTATATGGTGGGTGCATAGAATGTGTACGTGAAGGATTCACCCAATACCTTCTGTTGTGGATTCCCTCTTAATAGTACGGATATCCTATTACCAAAGGAAATAAAGCGTCGGAAACTCCATCTTCAATCTTTTCCGCACAGAGGGAACCCTAACCGTCTTGCGCCGCACAAAGTGTACCTGAGAAAACTATGGCGCATGATTAGTCCATGTGTGTTGTCATCATCACCAAAACCCTAGGGAAAAGGATGCTCTTACAATCTCCCCATTTTTGGTGGAAGATGACAACCACACAATTAGTTTGGGGGTTCTAAAAAATAAAGGAGGGGCTCCCCCTGAGTGTGAGCACTATTTAGAGATTGCTTTTGGAATGCAAAGTGCGCACACTAGGGAATGCTCCCCCTGGATTTTAGAGACCAACCGGAGACAGCAAAACAACCGCAATAAACATAAAGTAGTAGAGACAAGCGAAGGTCACCAACAACATATAATAAACTCTACTGAAGGAAAGGTGCATAGATAAATAGAACGACGCATGTATTACACCAGGCACGAGATCACAACATAGAATAAGTCCATAGAGTACTAAAAACAAAGGGCACTGGAAGGAGCAAGCAAATAAACTAGAAGGACCAATTGCAAATAACAACCCATGCAACTCCCGTGACCTAATGTAGCTCTCTCCCCCTTTGGCATCGAAACACCAAAAAGGAAAAGAGCAAAGCTAGTGTCCCGAGGCTCAGTAGACCTCCTCGCCAGTAGCCACAGAACTGTCAGACGCATCATCATCAATATCATAGTCAAGATCCTGAGCCTCATCAGACTCCTCAGACTCCTCAAACCTCGTAGTAGCTGCCTCAGGAACACAGACAGAGGAATAGGCAGGTGCTTCATCAGACCACTGACAATTTTCCATGCACCATGAGTCCTCAGGAGTGATAAACTTCTCAGAGCCACTCTGCACACCTGGCACATTGAGATGCTTCATCAACTGAATCTGCCTGCGACGTGCCATATTCTCAGCAACATGGGCCTTGTAGAGCTTCTTCTGAATGTGAGTCTGTAAGCTGAAGGCCTTATTGATCTTGGAAGTCAGCTTGTCAGCCCAAGAGGGCTGGGCCCCAGCCTCTAACTCGAAGTCATCGTCATCCGAGGTAGCATACACATCCTCCTGATTGCCCGTAGAAAAACGCGGAGTCTTATGCTTCTTCTGCCTTAGAACCTTAAGCTCATGCTCCGTGAGGTTATCAGGGGTGGTGAGAGGCTCGCCTGGCCTACGGATTGCCCAAACTGTGCTCAAAAACTACATCACAAAAGGAGCATATATTGGTACCTTGCGGTACAACACCATATTGTACATCTCCTCCCATAGCCACTTGGAGACATCAAATGTGGCACCGGATCCCCTCTTCGTCTTCATGGCCACAAGCAAATCCACCAGATAACCATAGATATCATCTTGATTTCCAACCTTGGGAAGCAGCACACAACGGAACACACGATGCATAATGTCATAGACCGGCAAAAGATCATTGGACTTGCCCACAATACCATGTCCAGGGATGTATAGAGGGGCACGCTTTATCTTGTCCTTGGGGTGAGCACGGTCATGAGGACGGATGCCACCTTGACCCTCAATCCCGGTATCCTCATAACCAAGAGCACTGCAGAAAGCGCTCCATGGGACATGAAAGAACTCATCACGGCACATGAAAGAGAGATGGCGTTCCTCATCAGAGCCGAAGTGGACTGTAGCATAGAACTGATGGATGAGCTGCACATCAAAATCATAGTTCACGGTCATGAGCTTGATCAAATCAAACTCTTCACAGACTGCCAGAGCTTCTCCAAAGTAACCGGGGTGGTCCCTCCAATGATCGATGTTAATGGAACACATCCGAGTGAACTTGTTCTTGTGATGCTCGAACACTTCTGACACAATCCTCATCTGAAACTCATTCCGGAACTGAGGGTTGTTCCAACGGGGATTTGGTGCAACAGTGTAGGGATCCTGGAAACGAAGTTGTTGCCAGTCCGACATCTTCCATTTGTGCATGGGCACTGCAGCTTGTTGCTTGGCAGCAGTAGACTTCTCCTGACGAGTGGCCTTGGTAGGAATCACCACCTCATGAGAGTCCTTTTTGTCATCGGACGGTTTGCCCTTACGGGCCCTCTTCTTGGTCTTTTGAGGCTTCCGAACGGCACGGGAACTAGAACCACCTGCAGACGCACACAGAGAGCACACAGAAACACCAGCAAAGATGAGAGGAATGTACACAAGAGCAGAGGAATATGTTTCATGTAATTAGGTAGAAGAGAAACAAGGTACATAGGTTCAGAGAAACCGGTTGTTCCGGTTGGACCAACGGTAGAACCGCTCGGGCGGTAGTACCACTCACAAGGAGCGGTAGTACCGCTGGGGGCGAAGCCGCCGAGTGGAAGAACGGGAACCGCCCGTTCTCGAATCTATATGCCATATTCCTATTTCTACAAACGCACAAGAAGCAGAAGGAGGCTATACGGATCTCTCCCACCAACCACCTGACCAAAAAGGGGGAATACAAGCAATGCCCTAGATTTGGATTCAAAACGAGGAACCCTAAGAAGGAGAAGAACAGGGCATTAGTGGCATCCATGGAAGAGATCAAAGAGGAGGCAGCCTCCACGGAGCGGATCCGATGAAGGGCCGGCAAATCCGGAGAGCCTGAGGGCGCTCCGGGGCGAGGGACGAAGCAACCGGCAGCAAGGGATAAGAGAGAGGAACGAGCATGAAGGGGAAAAGAAAGATTCCTTCTGCCCGCTCCCCTTATATACGCCCCAGATGTCGACAGGTACTACCGCTCCTGGGAGCGGTAGTACCGGTCATGTAGCTACCTGGTGGTTGAGAGCGGTACTTCCGCTCCAGAAGCAGCGGTAGTACCGCGTCTAAGCACCGGTAGTACCAGTCAAAGCTACTGGTACAGGCAGGAGCGGTAGAACCGCTCGTGCATGACTCGAAGTACCGCTGAGATTGTACAGCAGAGGGAAAGACCGGTAGAACCGGTCTGACCATCGGTTGTACCGCCAGGTTGCAACAGCCCAAGCACAGGGGGAGATCAAACTTGTGTACATTTGGAAAAGTTGGCTTGGGATGAGGAGGCTTAGGATGGAAAGAAGACACTGTAATATGATAAAGAAGACTCTCAAGAGTGCAAGAAGCAAACAAGAAAAACCACTCTTTAGAGCATTCAAACATCTAGGAGACCGAAAAGAGCTAGGTAAAAGAAACACACAACAAGGAAAAACACCTAAGCTCAAGGGCGGTGGCCGGAGCCACCTATGTTTGAGTTAAAAGGGTATGGCACCGCGAAGAATTATCCTTGGGCCCATGACCAAAACTCGTCTTTGAAGCACAAGTACCATCAAAAATGGTGAATGTGAAAGACTCGATCAATTTATGCATAATGGGGGGAGGGAGAGTTCATTGAGAGAACAACACTCCCCCTATGTCCATGCCTACACCTAAACGAGACATCATGAAGAGTGTGGTGGGGTGTGCAAGGGTTCAAGCCACATTGCTCGAATCAATGATATTTAACTCATGCCTTAACTCACAAAATCTTGCTTCATCCAATGGCTTTGTGAAAATATCTGCAAGGTTATCATGGTGTTGACATACTTGAGCTTGATTTCCCCTCGCCTAATGTGACCCCGGATGAAATGATACCGAATCTCAATATGCTTCGTCTTGAAGTGTTGCATCGGGTTGACAGAGATCTTGATGGCACTTTCATTGTCACACCAAAGAGGCACTTCGTCACAAATGACACCGTAATCCTTCAAAGTTTGCCTCATCCATAGAAGTTGAGCACAACAACTACCGGCAGCCACATACTCTGCTTCGGTGGACGAGAGAAATACACAACTTTGCTTCTTGGAAGACCAACTCACTAAAGAGCAACCAAGTAATTGGCACCCTCCTGAGGTGGACTTCCTATCCACTTTGTCTCCCGCCCAATCTGAATCTGTATAGCCCAAAATATCAAAGCTGGCTCCTCTTGGGTACCATAAGACAAAGTTTGGGGTATGAGCCAAATATCGAAAGATTCGCTTGACCGCCACATAGTGGCTTTTCTTTGGTGCGGCTTGAAATCGTGCACAAATTCCCACACTCAACATGATATCCGGTCTAGATGCACAAAGGTAAAGCAAGGAGCCAATCATGGAGTGATATACCTTTTGATCCACCACTTTACCATTGGGATCAATGTAAAGTTGGCACTTGGTGGGCATTGGAGTGGAAGCTGGCTTGACATCACTTAGCTTGAATCTTTTTAGCATGTATTGAGTGTATTTGGCTTGGTTGATGAAGGTACCTTCTCTTCTTTGCTTGATATCGAAACCGAGGAAGAACTTCAACTCTCCCATCGAAGACATCTTGAACTTAGAGGTCATGAGAGCGGCAAATTCTTCACTGAAAGCTTTGTTAGGGGAACCAAAGATAATATCATCAACATATAGTTGGCACACAAACAACTCCCCTTTGACCTTCTTAGTAAAAAGAGTGGGATCGATTTGCCTGACTTCAAATCCACGATCTTGCAACAACTCGGTAAGGTGGTCATACCATGCACATGGGGCTTGCTTGAGGCCATAGAGTGCCTTATCGAGTTGATACACATGATCGGGGAAGTAGGGATCCTCGAACCCGGGGGGTTGCTTGACATATACCAACTCATTAATAGGACCATTAAGAAAAGCACTCTTCACATCCATTTGTTGCAACTTGAAATTATGATGAGAAACATAAGCAATCAACAAATGAATGGATTCAAGGCGAGCAACGGGAGCAAAGGTTTCACCGTAGTCGATACCCTCGACTTGGGAGTAGCCTTGTGCTACCAACCTTGCCTTGTTGCGAACGATGGTCCCATGAGCATCTTGCTTGTTCTTGAATATCCACTTGGTTCCAATGACATTGTGGTTCCCCGGTGGCCTTGGCACCAATCTCCACACCTTGTTGTACTCGAAGTTGTTGAGTTCTTCATGCATGGCATTGAGCCAATCCAGATCTTCGAGCGCCTCATAGACCTTTTGGGGTTCAACACAAGAGACAAACGCTTGATGTTCACAATAGTTTTCTAATTGTCTATGAGTGCTTACCCCCTTTCTTAGGCTTCCAACCACATTCTCCATGAGATGACCTTTGGTAGTGAGCTTGGAAGCAATCTTCGCGGCACGACACTCTAATTCCTCCTCGGATGTGAAAAGAGGAGGGGTAACTTTATCATCTTGAGCGTCGTCTTGAGATTGTTCTTGATCTTGAGCTTGCTCTTGATCTTGAACTTGCTCGAAGGGGAGAACTTGACCTTGGGAATCTTTTGGTGGTTCACCACCATCTTGAGGTTGATCTTACCCTTGATCTTGTTCACGAGGTTGAGGGCTGAGGGAGTCATGGACTAGGGGGTGTCCGGATAGCCGGACTATCGATATCCGCCGGACTCCCAGACTACGAAGATACAAGATTGAAGACTCCAGCTCGTGTCCGGAAGGTACTTTACTTGGCGTGGAAGGCAAGCTTGGCAATACGGATATGTAGATCTCCTACCATTGTAACCGACTCTGTGTAACCCTAGCCTCTCCGGTGTCTATATAAACCGGAGGGCTTTAGTCCGTAGGACACAACATTACATCTCAACAATCATACCATAGGCTAGCTTCTAGGGTTTAGCCTCATTGATCTCGTGGTAGATCTACTCTTGTACTACCCATATCATCAATATTAATCAAGCGGGGCGTAGGGTATTACCTCCATCGAGAGGGCCTGAACACAGGTAAAAACATTGTGTCCCTCGTCTCTGTTACCATCCGCCTAGACGCACAGATTTGGGACCCCCTACCGAGATCCGCCGGTTTTGACACCGACATTGGTGCTTTCATTGAGAGTTCCTCGTGTCGTCACCGATAGGACCGATGGCATCTTTAACCTTCAACGCTGTCGGTGAGACTTTTCTCCCGGACAGATCTTCGATTCGGCGGCTTTGCCTGCGGGCCAACTCTCTTGGCCATCCGAGCAGATCGAAGCTTCGCCCTGGCCGTCGAGTCGATTCGAAGCCTAAACTTCACGGCCGATGACCGCGGAGACTTGATCTTGACGGACTCGAGCCGACCAAGCAGCGCCGCCGACCGCGACGATGGGCATGATCGACTCTGCCACGGACGGTGCTTTGGTGGCGCAGACTGAATCCGCCCGGCTACTTGCCCGAGCCGATTGCCCATGACGAGGGTCGGTGGATAGCGCCGCCCGGGGCTTCAACATCTGGCGATGGAGCGAATACCGATTTTGTCCTTGCGAAACTTCGTGATCCCGAGACGCCGGACTCGAGCCTCCCGCCCCGCCAATTAAGCGGGTTGGGCGCGGTTATGGAATTCACCGCCGCGGACATCTTTCAACACTCGCCTTTTGGCGATATCCTGAATTCCTGAAGCATCTCTCGCTGTCGGGAGAATCTGGCGGACTATGGCAGGACGGTTGGAGTCCGGACGATGAAGAAATTCAGAGCCCACCCACCACCCACTTTGTAGCCACTGTTGAAGATTTAACCGACATGCTAGACTACGACTCCGAGGACATCAACGCTATGGACGATGATGCCGGAGACGATCAGGAACCAGCGCCCACGGGGCACTGGAAGGCCACCTCGTCGTCTGACGTCTACATGGTGGATACCCCAAAAGAAGGGATGGCGAGAAAGCAGCGGAGGAAGATTCTCTCTGAAGCAACCCAAACGCCGGCGTCGTGGCGCGCTCTAAATCCGCCACAATAAGAATGAAGAATCCGCACGGAGATAATAACACCCCGGAGAGTGCCGAAGACAAACCCCTCCAGCAAGACTCAGCAAAGGAGGATATAGAAGCAAGCCCTCACAAAAGGGCGGCAGAAGAAAAGGTTGAGGATCACAACTATGTACCTCCCTCCGAAGACGAAACAAGCCCCAATGACGACGAACTCGAGGAGCCCGTCGAACAAGATCTTTGCAAACGCAGCTCATCGCTACAGAAGAAGAAGCTCAAGAAGGAAAACGAAGCTCAACACAGCGGAAGACGCGCTCCGGATAAGATGGAGCAAAGTGCTCAAAACCGCAGACAAACACGGCAACAGCCACCAATCGAAGAGCTACCCGAAGCGCAAGCTGCTCCCAGAATTCAACGAAGAGGCCATAAAGCCCCCACCGTCAAATGGCCCAGCTAGGTCCATCTACGGACCCAAAAGGAAAGCCCCAATAAGCAAAGGAACACGTCAAGTGTCCGACGATAGCTGCACGTACAAGTACAGGGGCGCCGCACACCCACTATGCTTCACAGACGAGGTGCTGAAACATGAATTCCCAGCAGGGTTTAAACCCATAAACATAGAAGCCTATGATGGAACAACAGACCCTGGAGTCTGGATAGAAGACTATATCTGCATATACATATGGCGGAGGAGGCGATCTCACGCCATAAAATATCTACCCCTCAAGCTCAAAGGGCCAGCCCGTCATTGGCTCAAAAGCCTCCCAGAAAACACTGTTGGAAGTTGGGAAGAGCTCGAGGAAGCGTTTAGAGCAAATTTTCAAGGGACTTATGTCCGGCCTCCGGATCTGAGATGACCTAAGTCACATAACTCAACAGCCGGAGAGTCGCCATGAAATTTCAGAACAGGTTCCTTACCAAAAAGAACCAAATAGTCGATTGTCCGGACGCCGAAGCCTTAGCAGCTTTTAAGCACAATGTCCGAGATGAATGGCTCGCCAGACACCTCGGTCAAGAGAAACCGAGGACAATGACCGCATTAACTGGTTGGCAAGAAGCAGCACCAGCGACCCAAGTACATCCGAGATAAGAGATGGAAACGGAAAATCACGGCGCAGAAAAGAACAGCGCCGGAATAAAGAGAAAAGCCCAAAGAGCACGGCAGTCAACGCCGGATTCAAAAGCTCACGGCCAAATAATAAAGCTCAACCCATCAAGGATGACAGCGACGAACTGTCTAACCTATAGAAAATTCTGGGTCGGATTTGTCAAATCCACAGTACCCCCGGAAGGCCTGCAAATCACACCCACAGGGCTTGTTGGGTTTTCAAACAGTCCGGCCGACTAAACGCCGAACGCAAGGGGCTCGACGCGTCAAGCGAAGAAGATAAACCCTGCCAGCAGGGCACTGGAAAACAAAAGACTTTCCCACAAGGGGTCAAAGCAGTAAACTCACTTCATGTGAGGACACGGAAAAACAGTGCGGCACTTTCTAAAAAGAGCTTCGCACGGTCCGGCCCCGCAAACCATAGAGATTGGATATTAAAACCAATCACTTTCGACCACCGAGATTATTCCAAAAGTGTTCGAACCGCGGGACGGACTCCCCTGATATTGAATCCGATAATAGATGGACTACAATTCACAAACGTCCTAATGGACGGAGGCAGTGACTTAAACCTGCTATATTCAAACACAATCCGTCGGATGGGGATAGACCCTACCAAAATTCGACACAGCCGCACTTCCTTCAAAGGAGTTACGCCAGGCCCTTACGCCAAGTGCACAGGCTCGATATTACTCGAAGTAGTGTTCGGATCACCGAACAATTTTCGACGAAAAGTTAATTTTCCATATCGTCCCATTTAAAAGTGAACATCAAGCACTATTGGGACGAAAGGCTTTTGTCCGCTTCAACGCCATACCGCATTACGCGTCTCTTACACTTAAGATGCCCGGTCCACATGGCACCATTTCAGTGCGAGGGTCACTTAAAGACCCCGGATTCGGATAGACGAATCCGGACTCAGTAGGCTAGGGGCTCCCTAGCCGCATACCCTTTCATAAGGGGCTGCGTGCACAACTAACCACGGTTTCATATAAACCTAGCTTTAATTATTTGCACTTATTATTTTGCATTATTTTCGCACGAACTGTTTCTAAAACTAAAATGTTCCTCTACAGATGAACAAACGTGCGTACCGTCGTGATAACGCACAACGGAGACACGGCGCAGAGCGCAAGAGGGACCCGTTGCAAGGATTCTTTTGATTAAGACCCTCGTAGACCTTTTTATTACTGTCTCTTGTTGTTAATCTCCCTTGGCTTCCTCCTATAGCCAAAGCGGAGCCCGATGCTTTGGCATTGGCCGCGTCGGAAGACAATGCCCGTACCTGGACACAAGGGGTTTAGGGCATAATTCTGCCCGTTATCATAAAGTCCGAACACCTTCGGGAGTGTTCGGCGTCTCAAGTTGGGCATTATATGCATCAGCTCCGAATCATGTCTTTGGTCAAATGTTGGGTTTGCCCGGCTCCTGTGTTTTGCCGCCTTACGTTCCATATCACCCGGCTAACGCGGCACCAGGAGAACTCTGCGATTGTGCCCCGATTCGGTGGGCGGCGCCTCGAGAGAAAGCCGAAAACTGACTGTCATGATATAGCGAGAGTCTGGTCAGCCACTTGATCGACCACCGGAATGTTTAGAATTCCCCGCTTTGACGAAGGGCCGCTTCCCGGTCAGACACATACGCACCCCGAATCCGGAGATGTGCGGTGTCATTAGGGGCTATATCGTAGCCCCACCCTCGAGCTCCATTGGTTAAGTGAAAGAGATAAAGCACTATAGTCCGGATTGCCTCGTTCGCTACGCTACCACCTCCTTATAACAGGACCGAGACGTCGGATTAAAGTGTGAAAAAGCGCTATTTTGCGAACACCCCGGCACCTTGTGCAAGGGGCTGAAGTCAAGAGCGCATCTTTCGGGTTATACACAAGTATCATAAACGATCAAGACAGAGAAGTTTTACTACTTGGAAGCACAAGTATAAAAAGCATTCATACTATAATCAGCGATATACAAGTTAATGCGTTCAATTGAGCGTTACATTCTTTGAGCACTGCGACTCTATTATCTGGCGCCGCATAACTTCCCCGAAATAATGCTCGGCAGGAAGCTGGTTCCCATCCGAACCCTGGGCAGCAACAGCGGTGGCATCCATCTCCGGACACTGCGCCTTTACACGGGACAGAGCCATCCGCGCGCCCTCGATGCAAGCCGACCGCTTCATCTCCTTGATATGCGGCACCGCCCCAAGGAACTGCTGCAGTAGGCCGAAATAGCTCGTCGCCTTGGACCTCTTTGGCCACACATGGGCCACGATGTCAGTCATAGCCAGCCCGGACAGTCTATTCAGTTCGGCCCATTCGGCCAACCTGTCCGACAGAGGAAGAGGGCGATCCGGACTATGGAATTGAGTCCAATATAACTCTTCCACCTCGTGATCCCCCTGGCTCCGGAAGTGCTTAACGGCGTCAGCCGCACTCGCAGCCAAGTCCATATAAGGATCCTCCGAACTCCACCGCCGCTCAAATTTAGCGTACTTGGCATCCATAAACCGGCGACACATAAGAAACGGCTTGCCAGCCGTGATTTCTCCGGCTTGGCGCAGCTCCTCCTTCATAGCCCGCATTGTAGAACGGGCATCCTTGGCTTCGGCGGTGGCCTTCTTCAGGTCTTCCCACTCCGATAGGCACTCCTTTTCAAGAGCCTCGCTACGGTCGGTAGCATCCTTTAAAGTCTTGGCCAATTCGGCCACCTCCGCCCTGCTTAGGCAGTGCGCAGCCTTTTCGGCCTTCAACTCCTCGGCCGCCCTCGCGGCAGCCACATCACTCCTTCGGGCTTGCTCCTTAGCTTGTGCAAGCTCGGCCCAAAGTCTCTCCACAGCAGCAGCACTGTCTGCATAAACAACATATAACTTATCAGAGAAGGGCTTTAACCCACTCAATAAAGCGGCTACGGAGAATTTATTTACCTTGCGACTCGTCAAGTCGCTGATTGACAAGTGCGATGTCAGCATCTGCCATGTCCAGTTGCCGACTCAGTTCGGCAAACTGATCAGTCCGGCTGGCCCCCGGACTATCCGCCACCTGTGCCAGGACGGCGGTATTCATTACCTGAGACATTTAGATTTTCGATCCTCGGTACGCTGTCGTCTTCGACAACCTACCGAGTCTCAGGGGCTACTATCTATACAGGGCACATTTTTCATATGAACAACTGTTAAAAAACAAAGGGGTACGCCATTTTCGCATACCTCAAATCCCGCTTGACAAGCTCATGGCGGCCTCCATAATCCGCTTCCAATGATTTAAATCCTTCAATCACCATATGCATTAACGCACGGTGATCTTCTGAAATGGACGCCCTCTCAAGCAAACTCTCCAGTTCTCCCGGGCGGACTCTGGTGGGTGTTGAACTCCTTGGCCCCTCCGGACTCAGGGACGCCCTCCGTGACGACACTTCGGGCCCGCTTTGCCTCATCTGCCGGTGTGGCAGATGGAGGCGATCGCTCTCCATCATCTCCGAAGAAGATCCCGAGGACGAACTCATCGAGGCGGCTGCAGATCCGAACTGCGATATAAATATTTGGTTACCTCTGAAGCATAAACGAAGGTACTTCCTCATTAAACTTTCTCTTTCATACTCACGGCACGTTGGAGGCTGGTCTGGGGCGATGATTGCGCGTCCGGATTCTCTCCGGACGCCGGACTTCGTGGGGATTTCTTCCCACGCTTAGGGGCTGGGACCTCCGGATCTTGAGGCGGTCCTCTTCTCCTTGAAGGAAGGATCCTTGGTTCCCTCCTCTTGATCGCCTTTGGACGAAGTATTAGCTCCTTTATCTCCCCGTCGCCCCCCTCTGGGCGCAACCTCCAACATTCGACCAGCACGGGCTCCGGTCACGGTCTCGGGGGGGGGCGGACACCTTATCAGCCTTGATCGCGCCACCCATTCCTGTAGAGAATAAAAAGGGTCGATAGATGATCTTTTGAAAGGCATACAGATGGAACGTCCGAGCTTTGAGCTACTTACGAGTATCCGGCGATCGCGGCTTAAGCTGCGTCCTCGGCGAATCTGGACACGCTCACTGCGGTCCGAAGAACAGCTTGTACATCTCCATGGGTGTTGCGCCCATAAAATGCTGGAGAATCTGAGGTCCCTCGGATTGTACTCCCATAGCCGGAGAGGACGGCGTTTGCGGTGGTAGGAGGTGCGACTAGCATGACTTGCATCACCTTGACCAGGCCGACCTCCCTCGTTTGGGCGTCTCGAATCCGGCCTCAGAGTGCGGGCACGTCCTCGGATGGCCCCAGTTGAGCCCTTGGTTGACCCACGACATCGATTCTGTGGAGGTCCCGGCGGAAGGAGGGCGGCGGCTTCGCTTGCTGCCCCTTGGAGCAGTGATGTAGAACCACTCCTGCTACCACAATCCCTGTTCATCTTGGAAGGAACCTTCGAGCCACGGGGCATCAACCTTCTTGCTTATGGTCGCCCCGCCTCCGCTTGATGCCCCCCGATCATCTTCGGCTCCACCTTGAATGTTTTCAGCCACAGGCCGAAGTGGGGGATGACGCGGAGGAAGGCTTCGCAGACGATGATAAATGCGGAGATATGGAGGATGGACTCCGGAGCCAAGTCGTGGAAGTCCAGCCCATAGAAGAACAGGAGCCCCCTCACGAAAGGATCCGTCGGGAAGCCCAGTTCCCGACGGAGGTGAGATGTGAAAACGACGTGTTCGCCGGGCTCGGGGGCTGGCACGGCCTGCCCCGGGGGCAGGCAACCTGTCTGAAACCAGAGGCTGTACTTGGCCTCATGCAATTCAATATGTCCTCCTCCGTGACGGAGGAGGGCACCCACCGCCCCGGAGGTCGGAGCGGACATTGCTGTAGATCCAAGCGCCGAGTCTGAAGCTCTTGGTGTTAGAGGCGGGAGCAGAGGAAAGGTTCGATGCGAGGTTGAGAGACAAGGACAGGCCTTGGTCCTCTTATAAAGGGAAATAATACCAAGGGTCGTCTCCGTGACCGTTTGAGATTCCCTTCGATAGAGGAGGTGGCGGCAGGAACAGTTAGGTTACCCACGCACGTATTGATGAGGATCCCGGAATAAAAGGGAACACGATCTCTGCTTCGATAGGACGTGCCAAGGAAACCGCTTCGCTAAACGTGCTGAGGCGGAATAATAAAAACGATTCAAACGAGGGCTTGGCTGCGGTGTGATGTCACACTGCGTAATACGTCAGCAGATTGAACTAAGTGTGTATTTTATTCTCTCTACGTTTGGAATGTGGAATTTATTTTGCAGAGCCAGACATTATCCTGGTGTTCATTATCTTCTCCGGATTATTCAAGGGAGGAACCTGCCTTGCAATGCCGAACATTATGCACGCCGGACTTATCGCCATTGAAGACTGGTCGAGGCTACCGAGGAGTCTGGACTAGGGGTGTCCGGATAGCGGACTATCAATATCCGTCGGACTCCTGCATCACGAAGATAGAAGATTGAAGACTCGGCTCGTGTCCGGAAGGTACTTTACTTGGCGTGGAAGGCAAACTTGGCAATACGGATATGTAGATCTCCTACCATTGTAACCGACTCTGTGTAACCCTAGCCTCTCCGGTGTCTATATAAACCGGAGGGCTTTAGTCCGTAGGACACAACATTACATCTCAACAATCATACCATAGGCTAGCTTCTAGGGTTTAGCCTCATTTATCTCGTGGTAGATCTACTCTTGTACTACCCATATCATCAATATTAATCAAGCAGGACGTAGGGTATTACCTCCATCGAGAGGGCCTGAACCTGGGTAAAAACATTGTGTCCCTCGTCTCCTGTTACCATCCGCCTAGACGCACAGTTCGGGACCCCCTACCCGAGATCCGCCGGTTTTGACACCGACAAGCGCCTTCACTTTGTTCTTCGGAAGCGTGTGGGTCTTGGGTTGGTGATGGCTCCACTTGAGTGGAGCATTGTCCTTCTCCTTCGGCCACAAGGGGTTCCTCAATGGGTAGGATATGACCAACACCCATTCTTCTTATGGCTTGGGGAGGAATTTCATCACCTACATCACAAGTACCACTTTGCTCCACTTGGAGCCGTTATTCTAATCAAACTCTGATAACCAACAAGTATAGGGGATCGCAACAGTTTTCGAGGGTAGAGTATTCAACCCAAATTTATTGATTCGACACAAGGGGAGCCAAAGAATATTCTCAAGTATTAGCAGTTGAGTTGTCAATTCAACCACACCTGGATAACTTAGTATCTGCAGCAAAGTATTTAGTAGTAAAGTAGTATGATAGTAACGGTAACAGCGACAAAAGTAAAGATAGCAGTTTGGTAGTAGTTGTAACAGTAGCAACGGAAAAGTAAATAAGCGAAGCACAATATGTGAAAAGCTCGTAGGCATTGGATTAGTGATGGATAATTATGTCGGATGTGATTCCTCATGTAATAGCTATAACATAGGGTGACACAGCACTAGCTCCATTTCATCAATGTAATGTTGGCATGTATTCCAAATATAGTCATACATGCTTATGGAAAAGAATTTGCATGACATCTTTTGTCCTACCCTCCCGTGGCAGCGGGTCCTAATGGAAACTAAGGGATATTAAGGCCTCCTTTTAATAGAGTACCAGACCAAAGCATTAACACATAGTGAATACATGAACTCCTCAAACTACGTCATCACCGAGAAGTATCCCGATTATTGTCACTTCGGGGTTGTCGGATCATAACACATAATAGGTGACTATAGACTTGCAAGATAGGATCAAGAACTCACATATATTCATGAAAACATAATAGGTTCAGATCTGAAATCATGGCACTCAGGCCCTAGTGGCAAGCATTAAGCATAGCAAAGTCATAGCAACATCAATCTCAGAACATAGTGGATACTAGGGATCAAACCCTAACAAAACTAACTTGATTACATGGTAAATCTCATCCAACCCATCACCGTCCAGCAAGCCTGCGATGGAATTACTCACGCACGGCGGTGAGCATCATGAAATTGGTGACGGAGGATGGTTGATGATGATGACGACGGCGACGAATCCCCCTCTCCGGAGCCCCGAACGGACTCCAGATCAGCCCTCCCGACAGAGATTAGGGCTTGGCGGCGGCTCCATATCGTAAAACATGATGAAACTTTCTCTCTGATTTTTTTCTCGCAAAACGGAATATATAGAGTTGGATTTGAGGTCAGTGGAGCATCAGGGGGCCCACAAGACAGGGCACGCCCCCACCCTCGTCGACAGGGTGTGGGCTGCTACGTCTTGAGCTTGCGTTGGTTTTCCTTGAAGAGGAAAGGGTGATGCAGGAATACTAGCATAAGTATTTCCCTCGGTTTTTTAGAACCAAGGTATCAATCCAGTAGGAGGCTCCTCAAGAATCCCACACACCTACACAAACAAACAAAGAACTCACAACCAATGGAATAAAGGGGTTGTCAATCCCGTCAAGGCCACTTGCAAAAGTGAGATCTTATAGAGATAGTATGATAAGATAAATATATTTTTGGTATTTTATGATATAGATTGGAAAAGTAAAGATGCAAACAAAAGTAGATTGAAAGCTTATATGATAAAAGATAGACCCGGGGGCCATAGGTTTTACTAGTGGCTTCTCTCAAGATAGCATAAGTATTACGGTGGGTGAACAAATTACTGTCGAGCAATTGATAGAAAAGCGAATAATTATGAGATTATCTAGGCATGATCATGTATATAGGCATCACGTCCGTGACAAGTAGACCGACTCCTGCCTGCATCTACTACTATTACTCCACACATCGACCGCTATCCAGCATGCATCTAGAGTATTAAGTTCATAAAGAGCAGAGTAACGCATTAAGAAAGATGACATGATGTAGAGGGATAAACTCATGCAATATGATATAAACCCCATATTTTTATCCTCGACGGCAACAATACAATATGTGCCTTGCTACCCCTGCTGTCACTGGGAAAGGACACCACAAGATTGAACCCAAAGCTAAGCACTTCTCCCATTGCAAGCAAGATCAATCTAGTAGGCCAAACCAAACTGATAATTTGAAGAGACTTGCAAAGATAACTTAATCACACATAAAAGAATTCAGAGGAGATTCAAATATTTCTCATAGATAAACTTGATCATAAACCCACAATTCATCGGATCTCGACAAACACACCGCAAAAAGAGTTACATCGAATAGATCTCCATGAAGATCGAGGAGAACATGGTATTGAGATCCAAAAAGAGAGAAGAAGCCATCTAGCTAATAACTATGGATCCGAAGGTCTATGGTAAACTACTCACAACTCATCGGAGGGGCTATGGTGTTGATGTAGAAGCCCTCCGTGATCGATTCCCGGATCGTCGGCGAAGGCTCCAAGACGGTATCTCGCAGATACAGAAGGTTACGACGGTGGAACTAGGTTTTCGTGGTCGCTTCTGATGTTCTCTGGGTACGTGGGTATATATAGGAGGAAGAAGTAGGTCGGTGGACGCCCGAGGGGCCCACGAGATAGGGGGCGTGCCCAGTAGGGGGGGCGCCCTCCACCCTCGTGGCCGCCTTGACTGCTTCTTGACTTGCACTCCAAGTCCTCTGGATCACGTTCGTTCCAAAAATCACGCTCCCGAAGGTTTCATTCCGTTTGGACTCTGTTTGATATTTCTTTTCTTTGAAATACTAAAATAGGCAAAAAAAACAGCAATACGGGCTGGGCCTCCGGTTAGTAGGTTAGTCCCAAAAATGATATAAATGTGTAAAGTAAAGCCCAGAAACATCCAAAAATGGTAATATAATAGCATGAACAATCAAAAATTATAGATACGTTGGAGATGTATCAAGCATCCCCAAGCTTAATTCCTACTCGTCCTCGAGTAGGTAAATGATAAAAACAGAATTTTTTGATGTGGAATGCTACCTAGCATAATTCTCAATGTAATTTTCTTTATTGTGGCATGAATGTTCAGATCCAAATGATTCAAAATAAAAGTTCATATTGACATAAGAAATAGTAATACTTCAAGCATACTAATCAAAGCAATCATGTCTTCTCAAAATAACATGGCTAAAGAAAGTTCATCCCTACAAAATCATATAGTTAGGCTATGCTTCATTTTCGTCACACAAGAATGCTCCCATCTTATACACCCCCGATGAAAAGCCAAGCAATTGTTTCGTACTTAAATAATCTCAAACTTTTTCAACTTTCATGCAATACATGAGCATGAGCCATGGATATAGCACTATGTGTGGAATAGAATATGATGATGGGGATTGTGTGGAGAAGATAAAAAAGGAGAAAGTCTCACATTGACGAGGATAATCAACGGGATATGGAGATGCCCATCAATTGATGTCAACATGAGGAGTAGGGATTGCCATGCAACGGATGCACTAGAGCTATAAATGTGTGAAAGCTCAACAAAAGACAACTAGTGGGTGTGCATCCAACTTGCTTGCTCACGAAGACCTAGGGCATTTTGAGGAAGCCCATCGTAGGAATATACAAGCCAAGTTCTATAATGAAAAATTCCCACTAGTATATGAAAGTGACAACATATGAGACTCTCTATATGAAGAACATGGTGCTACTTTGAAGCACAAGTGTGGAAAAAGATATAGTAACATTACCCCCTTTTTTATTTTTATTTTCTTTTTCTTCTTTTTTTTTCTTTTTCTTTTTTTTCTTTGGGTCTTTCTTCTTTTTACTTTTTGGCCTTTCTTTTTTTTTTCTTTGGCCTTTCTCTTTTCTTTTTCTTTTTGGGGACAATGCTCTAATAATGATGATCATCACACTTTTATTGATTTACAACTCATGAATTACAACTCAAAACTAGAACAAGATATGACTCTATATGAATGCCTCCAGCGGTGTACCGGGATGGGCAATGAATCAAGAGTGGCATGTATGAAAAATTATGCAAGGTGGCTTTGCCACAAATACGATGTCAGCTACATGATCATGCAAGGCAATATGACAATAGTAATGTGTGTCATGATGATAAATGGAACGGTGGAAAGTTGCATGGCAATATATCTCGGAATGGCTATGGAAATGCCATAATAGGTAGGTATGGGGGCTGTTTGAGGAAGATATAAGGAGGTATGTGTGATAGAGCGTATCATATCACGGGGTTTGGATGCACCGGTGAAGTTTGCAGCAACTCTCAAGGTGAGAAAGGGCAATGCACGGTACCGAAGAGGCTAGCAATGATGGAAAGGTGAAAGTGCGTATAATCCATGGACTCAACATTAGTCAAAAGAACTCATATACTTATTGCAAAAATCTACAAGTCATCAAAAATCAAGCACTACACGCATGCTCCTAGAGGGATAGATTGGAAGGAAAAGACCATCGCTCGTCCCCGACCACCACTCATAAGGATGCACAATCTACACCTCATGTTTCAAATATGTTACACAACTTTAACTATACGTGCATGCTACAGGACTTGCTAACTTCAACACAAGCATTCTTTAAATTCATAATCACCCAACTAGCATGACTTTAATATCACTACCTCCATATCTCAAAACAATTATCAAGTATCAAATTGATCATATCATCCAATTCACTTCCTATGATAGTTTTTATTATACCCAACTTGGATGCCCACCATTCTAGGACCAATTTTATAACCATAGAAAATACCATGCTGTTTTAAGAGACTCTCAAAATAATATAAGTGAAGCATGAGAGACTAGCAATTTCTACAAAAATTAAGCCACCGCCATGCTCTAAAAGATATAAGTGAAGCACTAGAGCAAAAACTATCTAGCTCAAAAGATATAAGTGAAGCACATAGAGTATTCTAATAAATTCCAATCAAGTGGGCTTATCCCAAAAGGTGTGTACAGAAAGGATGATTATGGAAAACTAAAAGCAAATACTAATATCATACAAGACGCTCCAAGCAAAACACATATCATGTGGCGA
The DNA here is from genome assembly GCA_021437245.1 of Aegilops speltoides. Lineage (NCBI taxonomy): Eukaryota > Viridiplantae > Streptophyta > Magnoliopsida > Poales > Poaceae > Aegilops > Aegilops speltoides. The sequence goes on from CM038144.1 coordinate 6,443,490, forward strand.
ATACAAATATAGCTCCAAGTAAAGTTACCGATAAACGAAGGCGAAAGAGGGGATGCCTTCTGGGGGCATCCCCAAGCTTAGGCTTTTGGCTATTCTTGAATATCTTGGGGTGCCATGGAAATCCCCAATCTTAGGATCTTGCCACTCCTTATTCCATAGTCCATCAAATCTTTACCCAAAACTTGAAAACTTCACAATACAAAACTCAACAGAAAATCTCATAAGCTCCGTTAGTGAAAGAAAGAAAAACCACCACATAAGGTACTGAAATTAACTCATTATTTATTTATATTGGTGTTAAACCTACTGTATTTCAACTTCTCTATGGTTCATACCACTTAATACTAGCCATAGATGCATCAAAATAAGCAAACAACACATGAAAAACAGAATCTGTCAAAAACAGAACAGTCTGTAGAAATCTGTAACCCTCGAATACTTATGGAACTCTAAAAATCCTACCAAAATAGGAATTCCTGGGAAATTTGTCTATTGATCTACAAAAACAAGAATCGACGCAAAATCACGCTTCTGTGAATTAACAAAATTATTTTCGTGTGCGAAAAGTTTCTGTTTTTCAGCAGAATCAAATTAACTATCACCATAGGTTATCCTATAGGTTCTACTTGGCACAAACACTAATTAAAACATAAAAACACATCTAAACAGAAGGTAGATGCAAAATTTATTACTAAACAGAAACAAAAACAAAAAAACACAAATAAAATTAGGTTGCCTCCCAACTAGCGCTATCGTTTAACGCTCCTAGCTAGGCATAAAAGCGAGGATAGATCTAAGTAGTGCCATCTTTAATTTTCACTTTTTTAGCGGAGTCATGCTCGAATCCAAGAGGTTCTTTACGTTTCCCTTCATACTCAGAAATTTTTGGATCTAAAGAATCCAACCGCCTATTACAAAGAGTAATCAACATATTCATGCGGTGAAGATTTCCGCTAACACTTTTAAGAGGCTCAAGAGACTTTTGTAATTTTTTTGTTACTTCGCAAATCTTTCCAAACACTTGTGTTTCTTCTTGGGTAGGATGTGGTCCCCCTTTTTGAGGTAGTGTTCCCACTATTCCCTCTATAATTTCATGCGCAATACTAGGATCAATTTCAATAAAATTTCCCTTGGCAATGCAATCCAAGAGTTGTCTATGCGACGTATTTAGCCCAACATAAAAATTGCGAAGTAGAATTCTAAAATTCACCTTTAGGGTGCAATTGCGATAAGATTCCATCATCCTAAACTAAGCACCTTTTAATTTTTCTCCTTGCCTTTGCTTGAAGTGAAGAACTTCAAACTCGGGAGACATAGGAGCGGACAAGGAACTAGCCATAATGACGAGCAAACAATAGACAAGCGAAAGAGAGCAAAGAAGATTGGGAAAGAGAGCGCGAATAAAACGGCAAGGGTGAAGTGGGGGAGAGGAAAACGAGAGGCAAATGGGAAATAATGTAAATGCGAGGGAGATGAGTTTGTGATGGGTACTTGGTATGTATTGACTTGAGCGAAGACCTCCCGGCAACTGCGCCAGAAATCCTGCTTGCTACGTCTTGAGCTTGCGTTGGTTTTCCTTGAAGAGTAAAGGGTGATGCAGCAATAGTAGCGTAAGTATTTCCCTCAGTTTTTGAGAACCAAGGTATGAATCCAGTATGAGGCTCCTCAAAAGTCCCACACACCTACACAAACAAACAAAGAACTCGCAACCAACACAATAAAGGGGTTGTCAATCCCTTCAAGGCCACTTGCAAAAGTGAGATCTGATATAGATAGTATGATAAGATAAATATATTTTTGGTATTTTATGATATAGATTGGAAAAGTAAAGATGCAAATAAAATTAGATTGAAAGCTTATATGATAAAAGATAGACCCGGGGGCCATAGGTTTCACTAGTGGCTTCTCTCAAGATAGCATAAGTATTATGGTGGGTGAACAAATTACTGTCGAGCAATTGATAGAAAAGCGAATAATTATGAGATTATCTGGGCATGATCATGTATATAGGCATCACGTCCGTGACAAGTAGACCGATGAGGGAGTCCTGGATTAGGGGGTATCCGGATAGTCGGACTGTGTACAACGTCTGGACTATCAAAGCGTGAAGATACAAGACTCAAGACTTTGGCCCGTGTCCGGATGGGACCCTTTGCGTGGAAGGCAAGCTTGGCGATCCGGATATTATATTTCCTTCCTTGTAACCGACTCCATGTAAACCCTAGCCCTCTCCAGTGTCTATATAAACCGGAGAGGTTGGTCCTTAGAAGGCCTATCGCAATTACAATCATACCGTCATAGGCTAGCTCTTAGGGTTTAGCCTCTACGATCTCGTGGTAGATCTACTCTTGTACTACCCATATCATCAATATTAATCAAGCAGGAAGTAGGGTTTTACCTCCATCGAGAGGGCCCAAACCTGGGTAAACATCTGTGTCCCTTGCTTCCTGTTACCATCAGCCTTGACACACAGATCGGGACCCCCTACCCGAGATCCGCCGGTTTTGACACCGACATTGGTTCTTTCATTGAGAGTTCCTCTGTGTCGTCACTGTCAGACTCGATGTCTCCTTCAATCATCATCAAGACGCTGTCCAGGGTGAGACTTTCCTCCCTGGACAGATCTTCGTGTTCGGCGGCTTCGCACTGCGGGCCAATTCGCTTGGCCTCTCAGAGCAGATCGATAGCTATGCCCCCGGCCACCAGGTTAGGTTCGGAAACTTGAACTACACAGCGGATATTCGCGGGGACTTGATCTTCGACGGATTCGGGCCAGCATCAGGAGTGCCGAACAGTCACGATGAGCACGGCTTAGACCTGCTGTCAGATGATGCTCGGGATATCACCCCGGCAGAAGCCTCAGATCTAAATCCGGGGCAGGTTGTGTTGCCTAAGGACGGAGGGCTGGACCCCGCCCCGCAGGCCGTACCCTCATCAGTGATGGAGCCGAACACAGGCCTCCATTCTGAGGGAGCCTCTGAATCTGGACCCCCGGATTTATATCCCGTTGTAGGTTCCAGTCTGCGCGTCCCCGAGCCCGCCGAGCCTGGTTGGGATCTGGTGATGGAGTTCATCACGACGGACCTCTTTCAGCACTCGCCCTTTGGCGACATGCTAAACTTATTGAAGTCTCTCTCTTTGTCAGGAGACTCTGGGCCGAACTATGTCCGGCTTGAGTGGGAAGCAGACGATGACGGAATTTGTTGCCCACCCACCACCCACATGCCTGGAAAAACAAATCGGCAATACAATGGAAGCATATGTGGACGACGTGGTCATAAAAACTAGACACGTCGAAACCCTGATAGATGCTTTGAGGCTCACATTCGATAACCTCCGGACATACGACATTAAGTTGAATCCGGAAAAATGCGTCTTCGGTGTCCCATCGGGGAAACTGCTGGCCTTCATTGTTTCCAATAGAGGAATTGAAGTGAATCCGGCAAAAATCCGAGCTCTGTCACAGTTGGCTATACCAACAGACCTCAAGCACATCCAGAAGCTAGCCGGATGCGTGGCCGCTTTGAGCCGCTTTATCTCCAGGCTAGGAGAAAAGGCATTGCCTCTTTATCGCCTCCTTCGGCGCACTGAACACTTTGTATGGACGGATGCAGCCGCGGCCGGACTCGATGAAATAAAGACCTTACTGGCCAGTAATCCAGTCCTAACAGCATCGAACATCGGCGAGCCTATGCTACTGTACATAGCGGTAACACATCAACTTGTAAGCGCAGTATTTGTCGTCGAACGAGAAGTTGATGGATACAAATTCCCGCTCCAAAAGCCGGTTTCTTACGTATCCACAGTCCTCACCCCATGCAAATCCCGATACCCACACTATCAAAAAATAGCATACGCGGTCTTCATGGCATCACGGAAGCTGCGACACTACTTTCAAGAGTGTTCGATTACAGTAGCCTCCGAAGTACCACTCAATGACATAATAAACAGCCGCGACGCTACGGGCCGGATTGCTAAATGGGCCATCGAGCTCCTTTCGTTCGACATAATGTACAAACCATGGCAGGCCATCAAGTCGCAGGTACTAGCCGACTTTGTCGCTGAATGGACGGAAGCCGAACTCCCTAAAGAGTACGGCGCATACTCCAACTGGATCATGCACTTCGACGGCTCTAAAATGCTGGCCGGATTGGGAGCAGGTGTAGTCCTGACGTCCCCCACCGGAGACACGATCCACCTCCAAATACTTTACACAGACTCCAACAATGCAGCCGAATATGAGGCTTTGTTGCATGGTCTTCGGATGGCAGTCTTTATGGGCGTCCAACGCCTGGAAGTGCGCGGGGATTCGATCCTCGCAATATCACAAATAAATGGAGACTTTGATGCCAAGGATCCAAAAATGGCAGCCTACCGTAATGCCGTCCTCAAAATGTCAGCTCGGTTCGAGGGGCTCGAATACCACAATGTGACTCGAGAAAACAATCAAGCGGCGGACGTCCTCGCTCGCATCGGCGCCAAACGCAACCCTGTCCCACCTAACATATTCCTAGAAAGGCTATTCAAGCCATCCGTAGTATGGGAAGGGGAGTCCGGCAATACCAGCACGGATCCGAACACACCCCCAGATTTTGAACCATCAGACACAATTGGAGGCTCTGCCACCGAAATAACATCTTCGGTCCACAAAATGATGGTCGTAATTGCCCCGTGGACCGAGCCTTTCTTGGCCTACCTGAATAGGCATGAGCTCCCCGAAGACCAAAACAAAGCACGCTGCATAGTCTAGTGCTCTAAAGCTTACAAGGTCCACGAAGGGGAACTCTATAAGGAAAGCGCGACTGGAGTGCTCCAAAGGTGCATATCCGAAGAGGAGGGGCGGCAACTCTTGGCTAAAATCCATGCCGGACTGGGCGGACACCATGCCGTGGCTCGAGCGCTAGTCAGCAAGGCCTTCCGTACAGGCTTCTATTGGCCAACGGCCCGACTAGACGCACAGGACCTTGTCCAACATTGCGTCGGTTGCCAGCTCTTCGCCAATCAGAGTCATATGCCCCCTACCGCTCTCCAAACAATCCCCATAACTTGGCCCTTCGCGGTCTGGGGGCTGGATATGGTCGGACCCCTTAAAGGGGAAGCCATAAGAAAAAAATACTTATTGGTCATGGTGGACAAGTTCACCAAATGGATAGAAGCCAAACCAGCTAAAATGGCCAAATCTGGACCTGTTATAGACTTCATATCTGGGGTCGTACACCGATACGGTGTCCCCCACAGCATCATCACTGATAATGGCTCAAATTTCACAGCCGATGAAGTGAAAACTTGGTGCGGCAAAATGGGCATATTAAGCTCGACTACGCTTCCGTCTACCACCCACAAACAAACGGCCAGGTTGAACGGGCAAACGGTCTTATTATGAGCGGCATCAAACCCAGACTAGTGCGATCTTTAACAGAATCGGATACGCAATGGGTAGAGGAGCTTGACTCCGTACTCTGGGGGCTGCGGACCACACCGAATCGCACCACCGGATATACACCATTTTTATGGTGTACGGTGCGGAAGCAGTACTACCCTGCGACATAATACATGATTCTCCACACGTATGCATGTACGAAGAAAAGGAAGCCGAGTTAGATCGGCATGATAACTTGGATGCCCTGGAGGAGGAGCGTGATGTCGCAAAAGCCCATTCCGCATTCTATCAGCAGCAGGCTCGACGATATCAAAGTAGAGAAGTGCGGGCCAAAACTTACAATATTGGCGAGCTCGTTCTACGCCTACCAGAGAAGAAGAAGGACAAACTCAAACCCAAGTGGGAAGGTCCCTTCGTCATTGACAAAGTTCTCACCGGAGGAGCTTACCGTTTACGTAATGCATCCGATAGCAGACTCGAGCCGAACCCATGGAACGTGGCCAGACTCCGGAGCTTCTACGCCTAGCGCCGAACTCAGTGTTCATCTCCTTACCCCTCCTTTTTAATTATGCTCCACCCCTTTTCTCTCCTTTCTCGACCCTTTTTCTCTTCACACAAAGTATTTAATACAGTGCGGACTTCCGGATCACTTCGGCCGTGCTATGTGTGTAAGCTATACCTGAGGGCTTCCTATTCGGAAGCTAGACATAATTACTTTAAATGGCTTTTTGCCCATCGCATATGCGTTCTTTATCCATATGTGCCTTTTCTTCACCATTATATGCATCGATATGACTTAAGATGTGGCCAAGCTGGGTTGCCTGGCTCTTGTGTTTATGCCCTACGTTCCCGTTAATTCGGTTAGGGCATAAGGGGAGCACCTCTACGATTGTTACTGCCGGTTAAGCCGGATGTGTATGTAACGCCCTCGATGTGGCTATATCTCCCACGTGTCGAAGCACGACTTAGAGGCATAACCGCATTGAAAGCAATGTCGCAAGTGAGGTAATCTTCACACAACCCATGTAATACATAAGGGAAAGAGATACATAGTTGGCTTACAATCGCCACTTCACACAAATACATGAATAAAGCATTACATCATCGAGATACAATCAAGGTCCAACTACGGAACCAAAATAAAAGAAGAACTCCAAATGCGACAAAGGTCCCCGATCGACCCCAACTGGGCTCCACTATTGATCAACTCGAACGAAACAACACAAAGGGCAAGATCTTCATCGAGCTCCTCCTTGAGCTTGATTGCGTCACCTGCACGGTAACATAGGCACCTGCAAACTGGTTTTGGAGGTATCTGGTGAGTCACGAGGACTCAGCAATCCCATTACCATGGGTATCAAGACTAGCAAAGCTTAAAGGGAAAGGAAGGGGTAAAGTGGTGAGGTTGCAGCAGCGGCTAAGCATGATATGGTGGCTAACATACGCAAATGAGAGCGAGAAGAGAAACAAAGGAACGGTCGTGAAGCTAGCAATGATCAAGAGGTGATCACGAACACCTACTTACGCCAAACATAACCCGAAACCGTGTTCACTTCCGGACTCCGAGAAGGGACCATCACGCTACACACGCGTTGATGCATTTTAATTCGGATCTGGTGTCAAGTTATCTACAACGGACATTAACAAATTCCTATTCGCCACATAACCGCGGGCACGGCTCTCGAAAGTTTATACCTGCAGGGTGTCCCAACTTAGCCCATGACAAGCTCTCGCGATCAACGAAGGAATAGACCTTCTCCCAGGAAGACCCGATCAGTCTCGGAATCCCGGTACATCAAGACATCTCGACAATGGTAAAACAAGACCAGCAAAGCCGCCCGATGCGCCGACAATCCCGATAGGAGCTGCACATATCTCGTTCTCAGGGCAACACCGGATAAGTCAAGCTACGAGTAAAACCAGACTTCGAGTTTCCCCGAGGTGGCCCAAGCAGTTGCTCGATTCGGACCAACACTTAGACAAGCACGGCCGGGGGCTAAATAAAGATGACCCTCGAGAGAGCGACTCCCAAGGAAAAGTAGGTGGTGGTGAGGCAAATGGTAAAAGTCAATGTTGGGCCTTCTTGGACAAGTTTTATTCAAAGCGAACTATCGTGGGGTCCCATAAATCACCCGACGCGTTAGGAACATAAAATCCGGGAACATAACACGGTATGACTGAAACTAGGGCGGCAAGAGAGGAACAAAACACCAGGCATAAGGCCGAGCCTTCCACCCTTTACCAAGCATATAGATGCATTAATAATATAAGAGATATTGTGATAACCCAACAAAACCCTGTCCACCATGGAGAAATCTTCAACTTCACCTGCAGCTAGCAACACTATAAGAGGGGCTGAGCAAAGCGGTAACATAGCCAAACAACGGTTTGCATAGGAAAGGTGTCAAAGGTTAGAGGTTCATGGCAATTTGGGAGGCTTGAAGAGCAAATGATAGGTAACGCAGCATAGCGATAGAACGAAGCAACTAGCATAGCAATGATAGTAGTGAGATCCAGGGTAGCGGTCATCTTGCCTGAAATCCCGCAAGGAAGAAGAACGAGTCCATGAAGAAGATGAAGCCACGAAGACGAACCACACGTAGACAAACGCATCGTCACGATCGCAACGAAACGGGAACTATCGAGAAGAGGCACACAACATGGGTACACACACCACACATGAAAAAGACATGATGCACAACAAGCATGATGCATGACCAAGCTACATGAAGCTACTCATGGCAAGAGATGATGCAAACAAGAACAACACATCAAGGCAAGTTTAAATGAGGCCGGGAACAACATATAACAATTCCGGTAAGTCCTCATATGCAAATTTCGAAATTGGTCCAGAACTGAATAAACCTTATGTTCAAGTTGTTAAACAGCAAGTTAAAGAGCACCACGAGGATCTACACGAAATTCTAGTCAAGTTACATATAAAGTTCATTAGATTCGGAGCTACGGCCTAGAAGATATGAGCAAAACAAGTTAGGCATGGCATTGATGCAAAATGCGCTCAAACATCAAGCAAACACCTCAAAACAAGGATGCAAGATGATAATATGAAGCTACATGCAAAAACAAGCAAGTTTCATATAGAGCACACTCAAAACGGAGCAACGGTTCAACACATGCACTCTATACAAGTCATAGCAACAATCATCCATAACAAAGAACTAGGCATCTTACAAGCATCAAAACAATATGCTACAGCACCCCAACATAATAACAAAAGGCATGGGCATGAAGTACACGTAAAGCATAAAAAAACATGAACACTGAGCTATCTCCAGAAATCACTAGAACATGCTCAAAAAGACATGGAGATATTGCAAATAATAACAGTTTAGGGCTTTAGCGTAAATAACATCAAAGTTGCAATGTTTAGAGCTATCAAACAACATGTTACAGGAAATTATCATGGCAAACAAAGGCATGGCATGAATCTACTAATAGCATAGATCAAAAGTCCCTTACTGACCATGAGCCAAAAAGGCATAGAAAATATGATGGCACCCATGTAAACATGGCAAGTTATATTACAGATTTATACATGGCAGGAACAACAATAAGTAGGCATGTTCGTGAGCTTGAACCACTCACTACAGAGCAATACATGGCATGGCAAGGCAACCAACAGTAAGAAGACATATTTATGAAGCTAAGAATGGCAAGAGCAAGTTCATAGGGTGCATGGATCACTAGGAAAACACATGGGAACTAGTGAACTTAATGTTAACAGGCTGACAGGAACATTTTCAAGCAACTTTGGAGCAAGAAATGAACATGTTCCAGCAGGCTATAATTGCAACCAAGGGCATGAATAGATAGAGCATGACATGTAGATCAAAACCTGTTTATAGAGCATCTCAAGATTATGCATAGAATGATAAGTAGAGGCATGTTAACATAGCAACAAAATATAACACAATCTGCCAGGAAAACAGCAACAGCAACTACCCAACTTTACAAACTCGATACACTCAGTACACAACTCACAAAAATACATGACATACACCCCTGGAAAGATGGCATGGCATAGATCAACATTCATGTAGAGCTCAACCTCATAGGATGCACACATCAATCATGGCAAAAATGAGAAAACAGCAAGTTATAACAGCCAAAGAGATTAACATCAACATGCACTCTTCCAACAGCATTTGGGTATCAATATGAGCTCAAATGAAAATGATGCAATGGAATGAAATGAAGTACTCGTCGAGACGAACAATTTGACATATTATACGCACGAAACGGAGCTACGGATGCAGAGATGAGATGGCATGAACATGGCATGATAATTACTGAAAACTGGGGACTTGGACGTTTTTTTACCCTCCGAAAAGTCAACCGGCACGAGACGGTGCGGGACGGAGGGATCCGGGTGCAGCGGGGAGGCGTTTGGATGGTGGTGGTGGTGGATCTGATCCAGGCCGCCGGATCCGGATCGGTGGCGGCGGCCGGCGACGACGGCGAAGTCGCCGGAGTTGGCGGGGACGACGGGAGGCGGCGACGCGCGACGACGGAGGGCGGAGGCTCGCGAGTGGGCGTGTGGCGAGCTCGCCATGGTGGTGCGCGCCGGGCGGCGGAGGCGAGGCGCGCTGGCAGCCACGGCTGCACCCGAGGCGGCGCGGAGGAGGCCGCGGCGGGATCGGGAGGCGCGGCGCGCGCGCTCCAGCCACGGAGCGGGCGGGCGGCGGCGGCCGGGACAAGGCCAAGGGCGGCGGCGGCGGGCGGCGGCGCGCGGGCGGCGAAGCGCTGGGCGGCGGAGCGGGCGCGGGCTGCTGGGCCGGGACGGGCCCATGGCCGGGCGGCGCGGACGGCGGCGGAGGCGACGTGGCATCTCCGGATTGGCGCGGGCGTGGGCGGACGTGTCCGCCCGGTCGGACATGTCCGGCCGCGCGAGGGAAAAATCTAGGGTTTCGGGGATCATCCGTGAATTTGGGGAGGGCTATATTTATAGGTAGAGGAGCTAGGAGAGTCCAAATGAGGAGCGGTTTTCGGCCACGTGATCGTGATCGAACGACCGAGAGCATGGAGAGGAGTTAGATGGGTTTTGGGCCACTTTGGAAGGGGTGTTGGGCTGCAACTCAAAGAGGGCTTTGCGGTTACCCGGTTAACCGTTGGAGTATCAAACGACCTCCAAATGGCACGAAACTTGACAGGCGGTCTACCGGTGCTATACCAAGGCCGCTTGGCAAACCTCGGGCCATTCCGAGAAAGTTTAATACCCGCTCACAACAGAAGACAAAAGGGGAACGCCGGATGACATAGGAGTGCCAGATTGCAAAATGGACAACGGGGAAAAGGCTCGGATGCATGAGACGAACACGTATGCAACATGAGATGCACATGATGACATGATATGAAATGCAGATGATGACATGGCAAAGTGCAACACGCAAGCACATGACATGGCAACGACGGCGAACAACTGGCGGACACCTGGCGCATCGGATCCGGGGCGTTACAACACTCCACCACTACGAGAGGATCTCGTCCCGAGATCTAGGATGGCACCGGAGGGAAAAGGAAGAGGAAGAGAAGAGGTAAAACTAAGTTGCTTCTTTGACCAATGAGTGAAACCAAAGAACCTTGAGATGTTGAGCAAAATGAAAGGAAGAAAGCAACGAAGATGAGGAAAGTTGAAAACACTCCGGTTAAAACTAGATAGAGAAGGAATAAGATTGATATAATTTGGAGAGCACTCCTACTCTAAATGGAAGGAATTGACCATGAACTTGACAAGATGAGAGTATACTTGATGAAATCAACAACACACTGCCTCCAGAACTATTGAAAGAATGGCACAATGGGTAAGAAGGATTTCAGACAGCACTCAGGTTGAAAAGAGAGGCAAAACTTGATAAGATGAAAGAACTTGAATGAGAACACAACACTCTGGATAAATGGATAAGCATGAAAAGAACACGATCCTCACAAATCGAGATGATGAGTGAAAAGAGCAACATAACAATGTCTCCGGAAGAAAGAATAGAAGATAAATCATTGGAATAACAGAATGGAGAAGAAAATGCCAACTTCTGCCACAAATGAGCTTGGAAAGCATCCTTGCAAAGAAGAATTGAGCGGAGTTGTTGGAAAATCAACAACGAAAAGCACAAGCTTGTTGTGGGCTTATGGAAAACATCTCAAAATGATGAGGTGACAACCGACCACTAATGGAAACAATTGATTAGATTGAGAGCACCACAGAGATGAAAAACTTCTTCACCGAGATGAGAAGGAGAAAATTGGATCATTGATAAGCACCACAATAGCAACATTCCTTAGGGAAGGCTTTAGGTGAAATCTATACCAAGATAACTCCAACGAAGAGATTGATGGCTTTAAAATACCTCATTCTTGACAACATATGAATCATGAAACATGAAGGAAATTGTCAAGGATGACATAACACCACCTCAAATGATAAGGTAGAAAGAATTGCACTTTGGAATGCAAATATGAAGAATACTTGAGCTTCTCAAAACAAAACATGTGTTGAGCACCATGTTTATTTTAGAGTATAGCTTGGCGGGTCATAACTTCGAGAGAAAACTTGAAGAACAATTGAAGAATGAAAGGAATCCTTGACGAACCACCATGTAGAGCCTCCATGAAGAACTCCGGTAATAAAAGGATGATACAAAGAAAGAGAAGTTGAAAACACAAGGTGAATCCTTGCAATGATTTAGATGGAGCTTCGCGACGAGATAATTGAGAGAGCTTGGAACTCCGAAAAGAAAGATGAACATCTTAGAACCGAGAATGTGATATGATGAACAAACACCGAAAAGAAGAGATTAATCAACTTGGATGAAACAATAGTAAGAATTAAGTTATGCGTACCCTTCACCAATTTAAATTGATGACAAACAACGGATTTGGCATACTACTTATTCTCGTAGAAAGGATTAAGAGGGATATAGCTCAAAACTTGAGAAGGTATTGATGGAACCACCGGTGTGATTTGGAAACAACGAATGAACGAGTGAATGAATTGATACGATGACGAAGGAAGAGAAATCTTGAACGAACCACCGTAAGAATTGACAATGAAAGTAGCAAAGGCACAATTCACCGGGAAGAATTGGAAAACGAATGAAGATACTTGAAGGGATTTGGATATATGAGAACGAAGAGAACATGAACTGATTAGAGGATATTTGAACGAATCACCGGTAATATTTGGAGAACGGTAAGTACACGCTGAGAATGAAGAATTATGACATGATGGACTTCGGAGGAAAGAAATGGAAATAACTCATGAAATGCTCCGGACGGGTGAAAAGAATTGTCACAATCGAAAACAATTATGAAAGGATGGCATCAAGCTTGAACTACGCATCTTTGGAAGAACGGGTAAGGATTTAAGAGGAACTCTTCTTCAGTCTTCAAATGATGAGAATGACAACGAGAAACACCACCAAGAATTATTGAGGCACACCAGAAGAATCAAAAGCGAAGTGGTTGAGCCAACTATGAAAAGAATTTGAAAGATCTTGGAGAAAAGCATTTGACTGATGATAACTCATTCTTACGTCAAACTTGGAGAAGAATTTAGGATAGCTCTGGGAAATTAGAAGAGTCAGGTAAGATCCTAGGAAAAAACCTGTGGGTTAGGGCCCACTCAAAAGAAAACACCGTTGGAAATGATTTTAAAGAGAAATTGCACCGGTTGAATTAAATGGCTTGAATGAGATAAGAACCTCGAAATATCTTGAAGGGATTGAGAATGGAAACACAAGTCTTGTGAGATATCTTCAGCACTCCAGAACAAATGAATAGGAAGAAGTGAATGATTAAGAGGTGCATCGGTATGAGAAAGCATTAGAACGAGGAAAGGAATATGATGAATATCGAAAGCTTGAATAGGATCCACCGGAGAAGAAACAACAATGAAGGATGATGAACTTGAAACTGTTGAGCATCTTCATGGGAAATCACCGGATAAGAACATTGATTGAAAAGAGTGAAGAGACTTCACATGAATAAATGGATATTTGATTAAGAAATCTGTGACCTTGAAGAAAAGGGGTGGGAGGGTGGGGAAATACAAAGACAACTTGGAATGAAAGAAACAAACACCATTGAGAAAACTTAGAATTTATCTTGCGGATGGGGAGAATGATGGGATCATCTCAAAGAGAAGCGCACCGGTTGGAAAAGGATTAACATGACAACCTCAATGATCAAAAGGATTAGTATTCACATAGCAATATGAGAACACCAATTAGGGAAGGTATGGATTCAACATTTGACAACGAAGCAACTCGAATACCACATATAACACAAAACAAAGGATTTGGCTTGCAGAATAAGCCGGAACAAACATATGATAGAGATTACCCAATCCCATATCATGCATCTATCGGAAAGATATTCTAGGAGCTACTTGAATTCCCATATATAAAACTCCCGAAACTTTCTGGTTATGCAATCTGGTGTTGGGGATACAGGGGAAGCAATATATCTCACCCAAACTAACAATCCCTACATCCAGCTGTATCCATCCGTCAACACATAACCAAGAAACCTTCAAAATCGTGTACCTCAACCTTGAAAAGCATCCGTTATATGAGTCATGGCAATACTCCGTACTCACCTCAAGATTAGGTTATCGGGTTATCTCACCAACAAGCGCATAAAAGAGATTTCCGATGTCGGTACTAAACTCGGTATTCCGAACTGCAACGATAAAATTATGACGACAACACCTCGAGCTCAACTCCGGGACACTTCCACTAAACCCCGACAGGAGGCACCAACACAATGTTCTCATCATAAAACCATCGGAACGATTCCAAGATACCCGCGTGATCCTAAAAAAAATTTAGTGAAATTTGAGAAGAGAAGAGTCAAAACTCTACGTCAGGATGCCTTACCAGAGCGATGAAGAGACCGAGGAGTAAAAAGAATTCCTAACTCTCCGATATATAATCCTAAATGACTCAAAACATTTTTCTAGACACAACTCGCCGCTAAAACGATCAAGCGTTGGGGCTCCTAAGGTCGGGAAGGCTCGATTACCAACTTAGCGCCTCGATGCGGCTATATCTCCCACGTGTCGAAGCACGACTTAGAGGCATAACCGCATTGAAAGCAATGTCGCAAGTGAGGTAATCTTCACACAACCCATGTAATACATAAGGGAAAGAGATACATAGTTGGCTTACAATCGCCACTTCACACAAATACATGAATAAAGCATTACATCATCCAGATACAATCAAGGTCCGACTACGGAACCAAAATAAAAGAAGAACCCCAAATGCGACAAAGGTCCCCGATCGACCCCAACTGGGCTCCATTACTGATCAACTCGAACGAAACAACACAAAGGGCAAGATCTTCATCGAGCTCCTCCTTGAGCTTGATTGCGTCACCTGTTCGGTAACATAGGCACCTGCAAACTGGTTTTGGAGGTATCTGGTGAGTCACGAGGACTCAGCAATCCCATTACCATGGGTATCAAGACTAGCAAAGCTTAAAGGGAAAGGAAGGGGTAAAGTGGTGAGGTTGCAGCAGTGGCTAAGCATGATATGGTGGCTAACATACGCAAATGAGAGCGAGAAGAGAAACAAAGGAACGGTCGTGAAGCTAGCAATGATCAAGAGGTGATCCTGAACACCTACTTACGTCAAACATAACCCAGAAACCGTGTTCACTTCCCGGACTCCGCCGAGAAGGGACCATCACGGCTACACACGCGGTTGATGCGTTTTAATTCGGATCTGGTGTCAAGTTATCTACAACCGGACATTAACAAATTCCTATCTACCACATAACCGCGGGCACGGCTCTCGAAAGTTTATACCTGCGCAGGGTGTCCCAACTTAGCCCCTGACAAGCTCTCGCGATCAACGAAGGAATAGACCTTCTCCGGGAAGACCCGATCAGTCTCGGAATCCCGGTACATCAAGACATTTCGACAATGGTAAAACAAGACCAGCAAAGCCGCCCGATCGCCGACAATCCCGATAGGAGCTGCACATATCTCGTTCTCGAGGCAACACCGGATAAGTCAAGCTACGAGTAAAACCAGACTTCGAGTTTCCCGAGGTGGCCCTTGTTGCTCGATTCGGACCAACACTTAGACAAGCATCGGCCGGGGGCTAAAATAAAGATGACCCTCGAGAAGCGACTCCCAAGGGAAAAGTAGGTGGTGGTGAGGCAAATGGTAAAAGTCAATGTTGGGCCTTGCTGGACAAGTTTTATTCAAAGCGAACCGTCGGGGGTCCCATAAATCACCCGACGCGTTAGGAACGCAAAATCCGGGAACATAACACCGGTATGACTGAAACTAGGGCGGCAAGAGAGGAACAAAACACCAGGCATAAGGCCGAGCCTTCCACCCTTTACCAAGTATATAGATGCATTAATAATATAAGAGATACTGTGATAACCCAACAAAACCCTATCCACCATGGAGAAATCTTCAACTTCACCTGCAGCTAGCAACGCTATAAGAGGGGCTGAGCAAAGCGGTAACATAGCCAAACAACGGTTTGCATAGGAAAGGTGCCAAAGGTTAGAGGTTCATGGCAATTTGGGAGGCTTGAAGAGCAAATGATAGGTAACGCAACATAGCGATAGAACGAAGCAACTAGCATAGCAATGATAGTAGTGAGATCCAGGGTAGCGGTCATCTTGCCTGAAATCCCGCAAGGAAGAAGAACGAGTCCATGAAGAAGATGAAGCCACGAAGACGAACCACACGTAGACGAACGCATCCTCACGATCGCAACGAAACGGGAACTATCGAGAAGAGGCACACAACATGGGTAAACACACCACACATGAACAAGACATGATGCACAACAAGCATGATGCATGACCAAGCTACATGAAGCTACTCATAGCAAGAGATGATGCAAACAAGAACAACACATCAAGGCAAGTTTAAATGAGGCCGGGAACAACATATAACAATTCCGGTAAGTCCTCATATGCAAATTTCGAAATTGGTCCAGAACTGAACAAACCTTATGTTCAAGTTGTTAAACAGCAAGTTAAAGAGCACCACGAGGATCTACACGAAATTCTAGTCAAGTTACATATAAAGTTCATTAGATTTGGAGCTACGGCCTAGAAGATATGAGCAAAACAAGTTAGGCATGGCATTGATGCAAAATGCACTCAAACATCAAGCAAACACCTCAAAACAAGGATGCAACATGATAATATGAAGCTACATGCAAAAACAAGCAAGTTTCATATAGAGCATTCTCAAAACGGAGCAACGGTTCAACACATGCACTCTATACAAGTCATAGCAACAATCTGTCCATAATAGCAACAAGGCATCTTACAAGCATCAAAACAATATGCTACAGCACCCCAACATAATAACAAAAGGCATGGGCATGAAGTACACGTAAAGCATAACAAAACATGAACACTGAGCTATCTCTAGAAATCACTAGAACATGCTCGAAAAGACATGGAGATATTGCAAATAATAACAGTTTCAGGCTTTAGCAGAAATAACATCAGGTTGCAATGTTTAGAGCTATCAAACAACATGTTACAGGAACTTATCATGGCAAACAAAGGCATGGCATGAATCTACTAATAGCATAGATCAAAAGTCCCTTACTGACCATGAGCCAAAAAGGCATAGAAAATATGATGGCACCCATGTAAACATGGCAAGTTATATTACAGATTTATACATGACAGGAACAACAATAAGTAGGCATGTTCGTGAGCTTGAACCACTCACTATAGAGCAATACATGGCATGGAAAGGCAACCAACAGTAAGAAGACATGTTTATGAAGCTAAGCATGGCAAGAGCAAGTTCATAGGGTGCATGGATCACTAGGAACACATGGGAACTAATGAACTTAATGTTAACAGGCTGACAGCAACATTTTCAAGCAACTTTGGAGCAAGAAATGAACATGTTCCAGCAGGCTATAATTGCAACCAAGGGCATGAATGGATAGAGCATGACATGTAGATCAAAACCTGTTTATAGAGCATCTCAAGATTATGCATAGAATGATAAGTAGAGGCATGTTAACATAGCAACAAAATATAACAGAATCTGCCAGGAAAACAGCAACAGCAACTACCCTACTTTACAAGCTCGATACACTCAGCACACAACAAAACAAATACATGGCATACACCCCTGGAAAGATGGCATGGCATAGATCAACATTCATGTAGAGCTCAACCTCATAGGATGCACACATCAATCATGGCAAAAATGAGAAAACAGCAAGTTATAACAGTCTCAGCAGATTAACATCAACATGCACTCTTCCAACAGCATTTCAGGCATCAAGATGAGCTCAAATGAAAATGATGCAATGGAATGAAATGAAGTACTCGTCGAGACGAACAATTTGACATATTATACGCACGAAACGGAGCTACGGATGCAGAGATGTGATGGCATGAACATGGCATGATAATTACTGAAAACTGGGGACTTAGACGTTTTTTTACCCTCCGAGAAGTCAACCGGGACGAGACGGTGCGGGACGGAGGGATCCGGGTGCAGCGGGGAAGCGTTTGGATGGTGGTGGTGGTGGATCTGATCCAGGCCGCCGGATCCGGATCGGTGGCGGCGGCCGGCGACGACGGCGAAGTCGTCGGAGTTAAGCGGGACGACGGAGGCGGCGACCGGGCGCGACGACGGAGGGCGGAGGCGGCGAGTGGTGCGGTGGCGGAACTTCGCCATGATGGCGGAGGGGAGGCGCGGGCGCGCGGGCGGCGCCGAGGCGGCGGGAGCGCGGCGCGAGGAGGCCGGGCGCGGGATCCGGGAGGCGCGGCGGCGCGCTCCAGCCTGGGGAGAGGGCGGCGGCGGCGGCAGGACAGCGCCATGTGCAGTGGGCGGAAGCGCGTGTGAAGCGCATGGCATGTGCGGTGGCGGGCGGCGTGGCGGCGCGGCGGGCGGCGGCGAAGGGGTGGCGGCGGCTGAAGCGGCGCGGGCAGGCTCTGGTACCGGGCTGGCCGGGCGGATGACGGGCGGCGGGGAGGCGACGTGGCATCTCCGGATTGGCGCAGGGCACGGACGGACGTGTCCGGCCCTGTCCGGACATGTCCGGCGCGCGCGGAGGGGAAAAATCTAGGGTTTCGGGGGGATCATCCGTGAATTTCGGGGGAGGGGCTATATTTATAGGTAGAGGGAGCTAGGAGAGTCCAAATGAGGAGCGGTTTTCGGCCACGCGATCGTGATCGAACGACCGAGAGCATGGAGAGGAGTTAGATGGGTTTTGGGCCACTTTGGAAGGGGTGTTGGGCTGCAACTCAAAGAGGGCTTTGCGGTTACCCGGTTAACCGTTGGAGTATCAAACGACCTTCAAATGGCACGAAACTTGACAGGCGGTCTACCGGTGCTATACCAAGGCCGCTTGGCAAACCTCGGGCCATTCCGAGAAAGTTTAATACCCGCTCACAACAGAAGACAAAAGGGGAACGCCGGATGACATAGGAGTGCCGGATTGCAAAACGGACAACGGGGAAAAGGCTCGGATGCATGAGACGAACACGTATGCAACATGAGATGCACATGATGACATGATATGAAATGCAGATGATGATATGGCAAAGTGCAACACGCAAGCACATGACATGGCAACGACGGCGAACAACTGGCGGACACCTGGCGCATCGGATCCGGGGCGTTATAGTGTACCTCAGACTGAGTGAAGCCGAAAGCTAGTTTCCTTAAGAGAATATTCGATCGGTGAACAAAGGATGTATTCGTTGGTTACAACAAAAAAACCCAAAAGTTTTGTATCCTGCGCCATCGTTCGTAGTCCGGACATGTGCATTGGCGCATGCGTACCCAGGGAAAGGAACCCCTAACGGAACTATTCTCCCTGGAAGATGTTTCTTACTATCCATGTAATATAACATAACTAGTTGGGTACTTGTATGTTCAAGCACTTATGACCCATACGCCTGGTCTCCACGCATACCCCAGTTTTGTATAACTGAGCGGGTATTCGGACACACCCCGGACTGTAGGATCCGGAGGCTGAAGAGAAAAGGTCCGCCATGACAAATGATTTTAATCCAGCTAGGGGCTACTTATGCCCATTAAATTACACAGTCACTTGGACTGACTATATTCCTCCTCTATACCATCTAACAGGCTATCAAGCTTACAATCCTGTTGAGAATACTTAGCGGCTAACGCTACCTGGTCATATACCAGACTTACGGGAATTTCTTGCCCATCGGGCACCGCCGGTCCTACTTCGGCCATATGGTTCGGGTCCATCTTGGTGTAGCGCGTCTTCACCATTGCCCAGGCTTCTCTTGCTCCTTGCTGGCATGTTGATATCTTCACAGACGGAAGCGTCGCCGGGCTCCTTGAAGTAGGTCCGCAAGCTCCCCCATGCCATTCGACAGGAGGCTTGATGGCCACAAGGCCTGAGCAACGCCGTGCATCACCTGCCGAGCACGCTCGTGCAACTGCGAAAGTTCTTGCAGCAAATCACCTGCAGATGAGGGCATCTCCTCTTCAGGGCAACCCGTTAACATTCTTGCAAGCAAAATTCTTTCAAAAAACTTCCTCGCTGAACTATCACACAGTTCGTTTGAGCTCTTACCACAAATGTCGCGTCGAAGCCTTTTGTTCTCCTTCACGGAGTCCGCCAGTTGAGCGCAGACGTCCTTTAATTCCACATCCAGACGAATATTGGCATCTTGTAGCTTGTTCTTCTCTTGCGTCACCTGCGTAAGGATGCACTCGCCAGCCTTTAGCTGCCGTTGGAGATGCGAGTTGTCATCCATTACGCCTTCGGATTCACCCCGGGATTATCTGTAGAATTTTCTGTTAGACTAACCACACCGGCCATTTACTAACTGGTACATCCACATACAATGCAGACAAATATTACCAAAGGGGGCCTTCCGGGATCCCTCTAACTTGGCTACCGCGTCCATCAGCTGGGCCTTGCATGCCTCCAGCTCCCGAGCCAATTGTTCATTCTTGTCCACAAGGACCTGTGCATATATTGATCCTTCAAAAAGTTGTGCCAACTATTTCAAGTCTCAGGGGCTACTGCTATACATACTTGTCAAAACTTTCTTACCCATATATCTTTGGTGTACTGGTTCGTCGCTTGGGCAAGCCCGCCTCGAGCAGGTCAGACGTATGCGTCTACCGAATTGAAGGCATTAAAAGCCTCTTCAGAAAAGATGTTGTCCCGAAGCACGGCCCTCCAGCGCCGGTGATTCATGGTGCTTTCCACCTTGGAGTTCGTGGCCGAACACATATCCACGTCCTCTGTCAGAGAACTGCGTGGTTCTGGCCCCGTGTCCGCCTCCGCCCTCGAAGCCGGTTCTGGAACCTGGCTGGTGGAGGCGTGATTGGTGGGATTCCCGGATATAGTCCGGCTGCTCCTCTTCCTGCCAGACACAAGGGGTGCTGTCATATTTTAAATACTATAAACCACAGGACAGGTTATTACTTTACCTCTACAGCGGTATGTCAACCCTCACCGTCTTCCTCTTGAGCCTGCCCGATCCGGACTCCCGTGGTTGACGAGTCCCTAGGGGCTCGGCCCCGCGCTCCAACCGTTGTCTCTGCGAACAGCACGACGCCTCAAGGGTAAATCATAATCCTGAGGGGAATCCTCTTCGGACGATAGGGTTTTTAGTTTGGCTTACCCGCGACACAGGGAGCAGTCCAGGATAGTCGGCTGTAATGGCCACTAAGGCGCCATCCCAGCTCGCTTGTTGAAATACCCCATTGACAAGCTCCACAGTGATATCCAGATCTTCTTTGAGTCCGGGATCTAGGGCCCTTCCCGGGTCCTCTGGTTGCGGGGAGGGGCTGAAGATTCCTTCTACGACCCTCCTCAGTTCCTGCTTAGAAGCATTGATGCAAGTAATTTTAGCAGAAGAACGCTAGAGTAACTGAAGCAGGGAAAAGAATGGCAACTTACCCACTCTGGAGGGTTGTACATGGAGAATCCGTCCCGCGTTTTTATGCGAAGGAATTCCTCCTCTTC
Source organism: Aegilops speltoides (assembly GCA_021437245.1). Taxonomy (NCBI): domain Eukaryota; kingdom Viridiplantae; phylum Streptophyta; class Magnoliopsida; order Poales; family Poaceae; genus Aegilops; species Aegilops speltoides. The sequence continues at coordinate 6,464,859 of CM038144.1, forward strand.
CCCTTTGTACAAACCGGACAATATCCTTGCCAAAGCGGCAGCGGAGTCTGGACCCTTACGGCCGCAACAGGTGGCGTCGTCTTCCCCGTTGAAAAGCCACATGGGCTTCCCCCGATATTGGAGCGGTTGCACTCCCCGCCTTATGCATATCGCCATGACCTCAACTATCGTCAGTCCGAATTTGGCCAGTAGCTTTATCCTGTTCATCAGGAAGTATATTTCCCTCGTGTCCTCTTCTTGAGGGCCCCAGGGGCGCCAGCTTAGGCGTGCCCTCGGCGGGGCGTTGCTGAACTTGGGGAGACCTGTCCGGACTGGATCCGGGAGGGGAACGTCGTCTATATAGAACCACTCTGAGGGCCAGATTTCTGGTGCCTTCTCAGGACTGCCGGACAGGTATTCGGTCTCGGCGATGCGCCATACTTCGGCCCCGCCCACTTGACATAGGGACTCTCCCTGGGTCCGGGGAATGTGGCAGAACAGCTTCCTCCATAATCCGAAGTGTGGTTCGCAGCCTAAAAACAGCTCGCAAAGGGCGACATACCCCGCTATGTGCAGAATGGAGGCAGGGGTAAGGTTGTGTAACTGGAGGCCGTAGAACTCCAGGAGCCCGCGAAGAAACGGGTGGATAGGAAACCCGACGCCCCTCAGCAGATGCGGGATCAGGCATATATGCTCCTCTGGAGATGGGTTAGGAGAACCCTCAGCTTGTTCCCCTCCGCCATAAGTGGCTATTCCAGCTCGGACGGGGACCATGAACGCCGGTGGGAGAAACCCTTGGGTTTGTAACTCTATCAAACGGCTATGAGGAACTGAACACTCTCCCCAATCCCCGGACTTGGAACAAGAAGGGCGAGCAGAAGAGCTGCGACGGCCGGCCATGCTGGAATGGTTTTTCGCGGAGCGCTCTGTCGGATGCTAGCTCTGGGAGGGAGAGTGAGGCTTAGATCTGAGAATCCCTGTCCCTTCAAATTGATGGTCAGCCCGGAGGATCAAGGGTGATAAATGCAAAAATGCCATGACTCCTCGCATTCGCTTGACACGTGGAGATGGTCATTACTAAGGCACTGAAGCCGAGGAGCACAACATTGATTGGAGGCCGGACACTATTCGTCGTAACAGGTACTTTGGAGTATTCGGAGGAGGAACCCGCCTTGCAATGCCGAAGACAACACTGCGCGTCGGACTCATCGTCATTGAAGCCTGGGTTAGGGGCCACTGAGGGAGTTCTGGATTAGGGGGTATCTGGACAGCCGGACTGTGTACAACGTCCGGACTATCGAAGCGTGAAGATACAAGACTCAAGACTTCGGCCCGTGTCCGGATGGGACTCTCCTTTGTGTGGAAGGCAAGCTTGGCGATCCGGATATTATATTTCCTTCCTTGTAACCGACTCCATGTAAACCCTAGCCCTCTCAGGTGTCTATATAAACCGGAGAGGTTGGTCCTTAGAAGGCCGATCACAATTACAATCATACCATCATAGGCTAGCTCTTAGGGTTTAGCCTCTACGATCTCGTGGTAGATCTATACTTGTACTACCTGATGGATTCATGTACCTAGGGTAGGGTCATAGACCTGATCTAAGTGCCCTACCCGAGGACACCTTTATAAGAGATCACCTTCCAGTCGACCTATGAGGAACCCACTCGACTGGATTGAAGGACTCGACCATGAAGACTCACTCGACCATGAAGACTCACTCGACCACCAGAAGGTCAGAAGGCACTCTGCACTGCAACGGCCTGTAATTGAATAGACTTTATGGTAGTTAAGACACTTTATGTGGGGCGTTACCAGTAACGCCCCAGACTTAATGTACTTTAAACCCTCCATTACGTGGGCTGGCAGGGGTCCTGGCGTACTCTATATAAGCCACCCCCCTCCACAGGCAGAAGGGTTCGCACCCCTGTAACACATACACACATAATCCACTCGACCGCCTCAGGGCTCCGAGGCGTGGGGCTTTACTTCCTCGAGAAGGGCTGAACTCGTACATCGCTTGTGTTTACAACCTCTCCATAGCTAGGACCTTGCCTCTCCATACCTACCCCCCACTCTACTGTCAGACTTAGAACCACGAGAGTTGGCGCCCACCTTGGGGCCGGTGTTTTAGCGATTTGTGGAGAAGTTGCGGTACTTCCGAGTACTTTCATCATGATGACTGCTGGAGTTTTGGTCGAGGGACGCGAGATCCGTCTCGGCGCTCTCACCTTTGTCGCCGACGACTCCGCGTGGCTCCAGGAGGCTCCACTCGACGTCGATGCGCTCCCCGTCCGCGGTGCGACGCATTTTCGCGCATGTGTCCGCGGCGTTCTGCTGCGGCAACCGTCGACTCCGTATCGGTCGACTCCTTTATCGGCCACCCGCCCGGTCTCCCACCAGCGCAAGCGCTCTGGTCGGTCGAGGCTCCAGCGGTGGGTGAAGCACGCGGTGGCTCGCCAGACAGCCACCGCCTGTGTCGCGCAATTGAGCCCGACGAATCTCTACGGCCTGTTCGATCTGTCGACCGCTCCAGAGAATCGCATCCAGTGTGATAGCAGTGATCCGCGGCGGAAATTCTTATGGTCGACAGACCCGCAGATCCTCCGGCCGCTCATGGAGGTGGAGTAAGGCGGTGGAGGCGACCCGCACAAGACCACGAAGAGTACCAGCCCGAGACACTCGACTCTCTGCAGAGAGAAGAGCCGCCCGCAGAACATGGATGCCCCGCATACTCCCATCGCGGGAGAAACCCCGAGGCTCGCGCCTTGGAGGATGCACGCCATTAATCTGGCTGAACGCGCTCGTCTCGAGAACCTCCGGCGAGCACTCTACGCAGTGGCAACGAGTTCCCGATGCCAATCGGCGTCAACTCTTTCCGCCGACTCGTATATCGAACCCCAATCCGAACTTAGCAGCTACAACCCGTATAGCGAGTCCATCCAGCCCTCGGTCGGAGGTGGCGGCAGGGTTTGACGCAGATCGTAGATTTGCTCGGGCAGCGGAGACCAAAACTCAGCCGTGTCGCGATCGCGCAGCAGAATTCACATCGATCCGTCGCTGCGAATACTGATTCGATCGACTCCACAGCCCCAGATCGCCTCCAGCGGCGGGAAGAAGCGCGACAACGGCGAGATCGGTATGGAGACGACACGACCGAGATGACAGCGTCGAGTGCCCGCTTCCTCCGAGGATGGGTCTTACGCTCCTCGGCAGCAGGATGACAGCGTCGATTCGGTCTTGGGCGAAGAGTTCCGGTCGACCCTGTGGAACCGAGCCGACGCGCGATCCATTATCGTGCAAGGCTTGGTCGACCGAACAGAGCCCATCGAGGTGGACCCGAGAGATGCGCCCTGAGCAATCGAGTGCATGTTTTGGTGCAGAGTGTTTTAGCAGGCTATCGAGCCGATGATTCCCCCAATTTCAGGTTGGCAACAGGAGTCAGCAAATTCACTGGTGAGTCCAAGCCTGAAACTTGGCTTGAAGATTACCGAGTGGCTGTTCAGATTGGTGGTGGGAATGACGAGGTGGTCATGAAGCATTTGCCCCTCATGTTGGAAGGTTCTGCCAGAGCATGGTTGAATCAGTTACCTCCTAGCAGTATTTACACTTGGGAAGATTTGTCCCGAGTGTTCGTCAGAACTTTTGAAGGAACTTGCAAGCGACCAGCTGGTTTGACGGAGCTGCAAGTCTGTGTGCAGAAGACCAATGAGACTCTCCGAGAGTACATTCAGAGGTGGATCACTCTGCACCATACTGTGGAAAATGTGTCTGATCATCAAGCAATTTGCGCCTTCAAAGATGGCGTCAAGAACAGAGAATTGAGTCTGAAGTTTGGTCGAACCGGAGACATGACCCTGAGTCGAATGATGGAGATTGCTACCAAGTACGCCAACGGCGAGGAAGAGGACCGACTCCGAAGCGGCAAGTACAAGCCAAGTCAGTCGGAGAAAGGAAATTCCAGTCGGAAACAGAAGCGGAAAGCCGAGCCGGCAGCTCCTGGAGAGGCCCTGTCCATGACTCAGGGAAAGTTCAAGGGGAAGCCAAAAGGATCCTGGAATCCTAAGAAAGTAAAAGATAAAGAAGGAAACGACGTGATGGATATGCCGTGTCGCATCCACACGAAGAAAGATGAAGAGGGCAACATCATTTACCCAAAGCACACCACTGCCAAAGGTCGATGTCGATCCTGAAGAAGCCAGGAAAACAGTCTAAGGACAAGGAGAAGGAGTCAAACAAGGCCGAAGACAAAGAGGACAGTGAGGAAGGATATCCGCATGTCAACTCCACCCTGATGATCTTCGCAGATGTGGAAAGTAAGAGTCGATCGAAAGTCATTAACCATGAGGTGAACATGGTTGCCCCAAAAAACCAAGTTATACGAGATGGTCCCAAACACCCATCACATTCGACCAATCGATCACCCGACTCATATTGCCACCCCGGGAGGCAAGCTTTGGTGGTCGATCCGGTTGTCGAAGGCACTCGACCGACGAAAGTCTTGATGGACGGTGGTAGTGGGCTGAACTTGTTGTATGCGACACCTGCTGAAAGGAATGGGCATCCCGATGTCCCAACCGAGCACCAAGAATATGAGTTTCCACGAGTCATACCAGGAAGAAAGCTGAGTCACTCGCCAAATAGCTCTGGACGTGGTTTTGGTGACTCAAAGCATTTTCGCAAGGAAAAGTTGACCTTTGAGGTTGTGGATTTTCAGAGTGCGCGTACCACGCCATTTTGGGAGGCCAGCCTATGCACGGTTCATGGCTCGACCATGTTACGTGTACCTCAAACTGAAAATGCCAGCCCCAAAGGAGTGATCACATCATGGCGATCGGAAAAAGCGTAAGAGTGCTTTCGAAGGGCTCAAGATTGCCGATTCCGTGTGACAGCGGTCGAGTTCGAAGAGTACAAGCAAAACGCAGATCCGAGTGATTTGTTGCGATCCAAGAAACCCGCCATAGAATCTGCATTTCAGTCGTCTGGTGAGACGAAGCCTGTTCACATTCACCCGACCGACCCCAATGCAGCCCCGACCCACATCTCCATGACACTCGACCCGAAATAGGAAGAAGCGCTCATCCAGTTCCTCCGTGAGAACTGGGACATTTTTGCATGGAAGCCAGCTGACATGCCAGGTGTTCCCAGGGGACTGGCTAAGCATCGCCTAAGAGTCGACAAATCAGCAAAACTAGTCAAAGAGCATCTTCGGCGGTCCGCCGTCCAGAAGAGAAAGGCTATTGGTGAGGAAGTGGCTCGACTGTTGGCGGCAGGATTTATCGAGAGATATACCACTCGAGTGGCTCGCTAATGTCGCCATGGTTCCCAAGAAGGACAAGTCACTCCGCATGTGCATTGACTTCAAGCACATCAATCGGGCCTGCCGAAAGATCATTCCTCTCCTCGCATAGATCAAATTGTTGACTCGACCGCGGGATGTGAGATTGTCTTTTCTAGACGATATTCCGGTATCATCGATCCGCTCAGATGGACCCGACGAAATAAAAACAGCTTTCATCACTCCATTCGGGTGCTTCTGCTATATCACCATGCCATTCGGTCTCAAGAATGCCGGAGCCACATTTATGCGAATGATTCAGAAGTGTCTTCTCACTCAAATCAGTCGGAATGTGGAAGCGTATATGGATGATATCGTCGTCAAGTCGCCAGAAGGTTCCGACCTGCTCGCTGACCTCGCCGAAACATTTGCCAACCTCAGAAGGTATGATATCAAGCTCAATCCGTCAAAGTGCACATTCGGAGTTCCTGGTGGAAACTTACTCGGTTTTCTCGTTTCCGAGCGAGGGATCGATGCTAATCCAGAGAAGATCGGCACTATTCTCCAAATGAAACGCCCTGTGCGAGTGCACGATGTCCAGAAGCTTACTGGATGCTTGGCCGCATTAAGTCGATTCATCTCACGACTCGGTGAAAAGGCATTGCCTCTTTACCAAGCGATGAAGAAGGCGACAAGTTCGAGTGGACTCGAAGTCGATGCAGCGCTTGTCGAGCTAAAAGCTCGCTCTCCACCCAGCCGGTGCTTGCTGCTCCAATCAGCAAAGAGCCTCTGTTGCTTTATATCGCAGCCACAGGACAAGTCGTCAATCAAAGGCTTACGGTCGGCGGGAAGAGGAAGGAAAAGCCTTCAAAGTTCAGCGCCGGTGTATTATTTGTCCAAGTCTTGACTCCATCCAAGCAGAGATATCCTCATTACCAGAAGCTTGTGTATGGAATATACATGACCACGAAGAAGGTTGCTCATTATTTCTCTGATCATTCCATCACAGTCGTCAGCGACGCCCCACTACCAGAGATTCTGCACAACAAGATGCAACCGGTCGAGTGGAGAAATGGGCGATTGAACTTCTTCCCCTTGATATCAAGTTTGAGGAAAAGAAAGCCATTAAGTCCCAGGCAATAGAAGATTTCCTTGCCGAGTGGATTGAACAACAGCAGCCGACTGAAGTTCACTCGGAGCATTGGACCATGTTCTTTGATGGCTCTAAGATGCTGAATGGTTCCGGTGCTGGGGTTGTTCTGGTTTCCCCCAGAGGAGATAAGCTTAGGTATGTGCTCCAGATTCACTTTGATTCCTCCAACAATGAGGCAGAGTATGAGGCCCTTTTATATGGATTGCGCATGGCCATCTCACTCAGCGTCCGTCGCTTTGATGGTATATGGCGATTCAGATTTAGTGGTCAATCGGTGATGAAGGAGTGGGGACGAGAGAAGCCCGGCAATGATTGGATCTTGCAATGCAAAGTGAGGAAGCTGGAAAAGAAGTTCGAGGGTTAGAGCTCCATCACATCCCCGATGAAAAATCAGCAGCAGATGATCCGCAAAGATAGGTTCCAAAAGAGAAGCCATTCCGAGTGGCGTGTTTTTGGAGCATATACACTCCGTCGACCAAAGAAGATCCTTTCACGAAGAAGCTCCACAGCCCAAGAGTGCCACAGATCCGAAGTTGAGGTCCCAGCTATGGTCGACTTGGTCATGGAGGTTTTAGTGGTCACTCCCGACTGGACAATTCCCTATATCGCGTATATCCTGAGAAAAGAGCTCCCGGAGGATGAGGAAGAGGCTCGGCAGATCGTCCGTCGATCCAAAGCCTTTACCGTTATCAAAGGACAATTTGTAGAGAAAGCCCGACTGGAGTTGGTCAAAAATGCATAACGCTAGAAGAAGGTCGAATCATTCTCAATGATATCCACTCGGGGACCTGTGGTCACCATGCGTCCTCTCGGACCATTGTAGCCAAAGCATACCGAGCCGGATTTTACTCGCCAAGGGCGAATGAGATGGCGAAGGAAATAGTGGACAAGTGCGAAGGATGTCAGTTCTACTCCAATATGTCACACAAGCCTGCGTCAGCTCTGAAGACCATTCCACTCGTCTGGCCGTTCGCAGTATGGGGGTTAGACATGGTCGGTCCCTTGAGAACAGGTCGAAGTGGTTTCACGCATGTACTGGTAGCAGTCGACAAGTTCACCAAGTGGATTGAGGCTAAACCAATCAAGAATCTTGACGCCGGTACTGCCGTTACCTTCATCAGGGAGCTGACATTCAGATATGGAGTTCCGCACAGCATCATTACAGATAATGGGTCGAACTTTGACTCGGAAGAATTCAGGGATTTCTGCAACTCTCAGGGCACACGAGTCGACTACGCTTCAGTCGCCCATCCGCAGTCGAATGGACAAGCAGAACGAGCCAATGGTTTAATCCTCAAGGGTTTGAAGCCTCGACTGATGCGTGATCTCAAGCATGCGGCTGGAGCATGGGTCGACGAACTCCCTTCGGTGCTTTGGGGGTTGAGGACCACACCCAATCGGTCGACCGGAAGAACTCCATTCTTCTTGGTCTATGGAGCTGAAGCAGTCTTGCTGAGTGATCTTCTTCACAATGCTCCTCGACTTGAACTCTACAACGAAGCAGAAGCTGAGCAAGCGTGTCAGGACGCAGTCGACCTCCTTGAGGAAGAAAGGGAGATGGCTCTGATCCGATCGACCATCTACCAACAGGACTTGCGTCGCATCCACGCCAGAAATGTGAGAGGTCGAGCCTTCCAGGAAGGAGATCTAGTTCTCCGAGTGGATCAGCAAAAACAGAATAAGCTCGCTCCTTCTTGGGAAGGACCCTTCATCGTCACCAAGGTTCTCCACAACGGGGCATACCGTCTTTACAACGTCGAACACAATATCGAAGAGCCCGAGCTTGGAATGCGGATCTACTCCGCCCATTTTACACCTAAAGTTTTTCACTCGGATGAGTTGTAATAAAGTACTTCTGTAGTTCATGGATTTCGAAATAATAGTGCCATAATTCCTTCATAATTTTTGTCATTTTTTATTTTTATCCAGTAAAATTTTCCCCCAGTGGGTGGCTTAGCCGCGAATCCGATTCGCCTAAGTTTGTACAAATCCTACCGAGTGGTAAGCCAGACTTCCACTCGGAGGCTTAGCCGCGAATCCGTTTCGCCTAAGTTATAAAAATCCTACCGAGTGGTAAGCCAGACTTCCACTCGGAGGCTTAGCTGCAGCCCAGTGCTCGCCTAAGTTATTAAAATCCTACCGAGTGGTAAGCCAGACTTCCACTCGGAGGCTTAGCTGCAGTCCAAGTACTCGCCTAAGTTACAAAAATCCCACCGAGTGGTAAGCGGACTTCCACTCGGAGGCTTAGCTGCAGCCCAGTGCTCGCCTAAGTTATAAAAAATCCCACCGAGTGGTAAGTCGACTTCCACTCGGAGGCTTAGCTGCAGTCCAAGTACTCGCCTAAGTTATAAAAATCCACAGAGTGGTAAGCCAGACTTCCACTCGGAGGCTTAGCTGCAGTCCAAGTACTCGCCTAAGTACAACGTACGCTTGCAAGGAGGACGAGGTGCAGGTCGACTGCGATCCTCTCCTCTGAGCTACGCCATAAGTACAATGTGTGTGCTCACAAGGAGGACGAGGTGCAGGTCGACTGCGACCCTCTCCTCTGAGCTACGCCATAAGTACAATGTGTGCTCGCAAGGAGGACGAGGTGCAGGTCGACTGCGACCCTCTCCTCTGAGCTTCGCCACAAATACAACGTGAAAATCCTACCGAGTGAAGAGCAAACCTCTCACTCGGGGGCTTAGATGCAGCCCAGCGCTCGCCTAAGATATAAAAATCCTACCGAGTGAAGAGCAAACCTCTCACTCGGGGGCTTAGCTGCAGCCCAGCGCTCGCCTAAGTTACCGAGTGAAGAGCAAACCTCTCACTCGGGGGCTTAGCTGCAGCCCAGCGCTCGCCTAAGATAAAAAATCCTACCGAGTGAAGAGCAAACCTCTCACTCGGGGGCTTAGCTGCAGCCCAGCGCTCGCCTAAGTTATAAAAATCCTACCGAGTGAAGAGCAAACCTCTCACTCGGGGGCTTAGCTGCAGCCCAGCGCTCGCCTAAGTTATAAAAATCCTACCGAGTGAAGAGCAAACCTCTCACTCGGGGGCTTAGCTGCAGCCCAGCGCTCGCCTAAGTTATAAAAATCCTACCGAGTGAAGAACAAACCTCTCACTCGGAGGCTTAGCTGCGGCTCAATGCTCGCCTAAGGAATAAGTCGACTGCAGAAAGCACCTCGCTGTGAACCTGCAAAGGATAATTCGAGCCAAAAGCAATCATATCCAAACATCAAATCCAAGTTTAGGTCGATACCTAAAGGAACCGAGAGTGCTCAGGCGCTAAGCCTGTTAAGGTTTATCGGTTACAATTCCACTCGGCATACCGAGGCAAATTTAAAGTCTCGGGCTTAAAGGAAGTTTTTTACCCCTCCTGTGGAGGCTGGAAGGAGCAACGAACTCATCAAGGTCGATTCCGTCTGTGATCCGGGTAGCAGCAGCGATGAAGGTTTCCATGAAGGACCTGAAGTCGTGTTTTTTGGTGTTGGCCACTCGGAGAGCCGCCAACTTGTCTTCTCGCGCGTCTTTGCAGTGGACTCGGGCCAGACATAGAGCAACATCAGCACCGCAACGAGCCGAGGACTTCTTCCACTCTTGCACTCGGTCAGGGACGGCGTTCAGTCGAGCCATCAGCGACTCGAGGTCATTCTGGAGTGTCACCCTAGGCCAGAGCGTCGAGTCGATGCGGGACGTAGCAACCTTCAGCCTTGCAAGGTAGTCCACGACAGCTGCAACACGGGACTCCAGTCTGAAGACATTCATAGCAACTTCATCATTCACTTGAGAATTGACGGGGTCAAGGTTTGGTTCCAGCTGGCTAGTCTCTTCTTCAAAGTTTCGACAGAATTCTGCAAGGACAAAACACCGAGTCAAGACAGTGGTAAAATGGAAGCATCACAGTTGAAAATGTTGGTCGAGTGTAAAAGGGTACCTTCGAGCATAAGGAACAATTTCTTGGCAAGACCACCTAGGAAGGCTTCCAGGTCATTCTTCTTCCCAGTCAACTGGTTGATCTTGTCACTCAGAGTAGTCTTGTCAGTTTTCAGTCGGTCGACTTCCTTGGTGGCAATCGCCAGAACAGCTTTCAGATTGGTATTTTCCTGTTCAAGCTTGGTGACTGAAGCTAACTTCTCGTCAGCAAGCTTGGTCTTCTCAGCTAGCTCAAGGTCTTTCTTCTTCTGGGCTTCCTTCACCTTGCCTACAAGTTACAGCAAAGTCAGATTTTGAAACAAATGAAGGAAAAAAGGAGTTGTCGAGGTCTCACCGAACATACCTTTGGTCTCCTCCTTCGCCTTCGTCAGATTCTCCTGCACCAGCTTCAGGTCCAGCTCCAGCTGAATGTGCTTCTGCTCCAGCTCGGTATAGCGATTCGCAAGGTCACAGGATTTCTACGAAGAACCAATCGACAAAATATCAAAGATAATTCACTTCCGAGTGGATAAGAGAAAATCACAAGTTTCTAAGACTACAGCCGAATGCAAGCATTCGACCATAGTCTCGGGGACTACACCCAGTGGGTGCACTCAGTGTGCCCCCACTAGTTCTATTCAAGACAGAGTCGACCAGTCGACCCACAAAAAAAATTCTTCAGACTATAATCGACTGCCAGCAGTCGACCATAGTCTCGGGGACTACACCCAGTGGGTGCACTCAGCGTGTCCCCACCGGTTTCGGAAATCCATTCGTTTCAAATAATGACGTAAAGACTTTACTTATAAAGCCTAAGGCCATCGCCCGTGATCGACCCTAGCCTTGGGGATTACACCCGGCGGGTGCACTCAGCGTGCCCCGCTAACACGGAGTTTTAATCAACACACCTAGTGGGTGATCGCTATGAATTCGAGAAAGAAAAGTTTTGATAGCATATCCCTATGAGCAGGCGGTGGTCGATCGACCTGAACGTTGATTTGAAGGGCGGAGCTGGCGTCATAAGCTGCTTGGCTCGCATCCCGGATGGTCTTCATCTGCTCCATCATAGCCCCCGGCATGACGCTTCCTTGGCGCGCTGGCTTGGTCCTCTCGGGACGTGGTGCTTCGTGAAGAGAGAAGGTTGTGCGGCACTTTCGACGAAGTGGGATGAGCACTCATCAACGGCACCGCTGAAGACACGGTGTGTCGAGTGGTGTTCTCCCCTCGGTGTTCAGAGTTTGTGCACCGCCACATCTGTGCCACCCGCCGCGGATGCTTTCATGCTCCTTACAGGCTTCAGCGGTTCCTCATCCTCATCATCATCAGGAAGAGTGATAACAACATTGGATGGAGCTACAAAAAAGAATCAGAATCAGAGATCACGAATCAGTCGACTAAAGACGGAATTAAGAGTATAGTACAAGGATTTGAAGTTGTTGCGTCCTCCATCTCATGGTCTTCAGCCTTGCCTGAGGTCTTAGAAGTTGCAGCACTGAAGTTCCAAAGAATCAGTCGAACTAGCTCAAGTATCAACCAGAGATAAAGCTTGTACAAAACAAGGAGACTTAAGTAACATGTTTACCCTGATATGGTGGGGATGGACACCTTCATCTTCAGCAGGAGCTTGGTGGGCTTTGACGGAGCCACCTTCGACTGCTTCGGCGCCTTTTCAGTCGGCGCCGGAGAAGCGGTCCGAGGGCGTTTGGTCGACTGCGGAACAGTCGCAACCCCCTTACCGCGTTCAGTCGCGGGGTCATGGACAAGTTTCGACCGCCTTTCCGAGCGCGGTGGTGCAACCTCCTCCTCCTCATCTTCTTCGTCCTCATCATCGTCGTCGTCACATCGTCATCTTCGGCAGCGTCTGAGTCCCACTCCTCCTGGCTCTCGCCCCCGCTGGCTTCTCCCTCCTCAGTCGGAGCCTGAGCTCCATTGGGCATCGAGTACAGCTCGGTGAGGGCCTGAAAGACGTCAAGCCAGAGATCAATTGACCAACTTACAGAACATACAGAAACAAATACGACAAGTATACAATGGAAGGCAGAGCAGAAGTACCTTGGCTGGAACGTTGTGATGGTCGAGTGGAGGAATCCTCCTGGATCCACGGGGATTGTCCTTGTTCCCAGTGACCGCGGCCATCCACCTTTCCACCGTGGCGTCGTCGACTGCCTCCGGGTGGACCCGAGTCTCGTCTTCGTTCCATGAAGACAACCACATGCAATGGCTCAAACCGAAAAGGCTGGATCGTCGCGAAGGAAAACTTCCAAAAGGTCCATGCCAGTAACGCCGTCCCGAACCAACTGCACCACGCGATCCATCAACATCTTCACGTCAGCTCTCTCCTCCGGAATCACCTTCAGAGAGGAGGGCTTGTTCACTCGGTCCATGGTGAATTGCGGGAGTCCACTCGACTGTCCCGGCGTCGACTCATTCTTGCAGTAGAACCAGGTCGACTGCCAGCCCCTGACCGACTCGGGAAACGTCATGGCTGGGAAGGTGCTCTTGTTCCTCACTTGAATCCCCAGACCCCCGCACATTTGGACAACTTGGGTTTTCTCATCGCCTGGACTCGCTTTCTTCACGGTCTGAGAGCGACACGTGAAGATGTGCTTGAACAAGCCCCAGTGCGGTCGACAGCCCAGGAAATTTTCACACATGGATACAAACGCAGCAAGATACGCGATGGAGTTCGGGGTGAACTGGTGAAGTTGGGCTCCAAAGAAGTTCAAAAAACCACGAAAGAAAACACTTGGTGGCAGAGAAAATCCGCGATCGACATGAGTGGCCAGGAGCACGCACTCACCCTCTTCCAGCTGGGGTTGCCACTCTTTCCTTGGAAGCCTTGCGGCGTCGTGGGGGATCAGCCCGTCGTCGGCCATGTCGAGGAGGTCCTTCTCCCTGATGGTCGACTGGATCCAATCTCCCTGGACCCAGCCCTTCGGCAGGCGGGATCTAGATGAAGACCCGCCGCGGCTGGTGGATCTCCCCTTCGCCTTCTCTGCCGCCGACACCTTCTTTGCGCGCTACAGCACCGCCGTCTTATCCTTGACCATGGCTGCCGGCGAGATGCGCGAAGAGGGGCTTTGCGGAGGTGAAAGCGGCTGCGTTGGGCGGAGACGAGGAGAGCGGAGAAGAAAGAATGGGGCACTATTCAGAAAAACTCTCGCTGGTCGCATTTATAACGTCCCTTCCGAGTGGATGACAGGTGGACCCGGTCAATCTAATCATATCCCGAAACAGTTGCATTGACGGGATACGTGGCGGAAAAGGCGGCGCGGGGATCGAGGCGTCTATGTCCTATCCTTTCCGAACGCCGCGGCCCGCCCCGCTTCACGCGCTTCCCCAAATTTTGTATCCCGTGGAATCCGCGAACGGCAGATCAGTCTGTCAGACGCAAGATCTCCTGCGATCCGTCGCTCGGGAACCGGCGAAGTCCGAAAAGGCACTCGACGAAAGACAAGAATGGATCGAGTCGACTGAAGAAAAGTTGCTCGTTATCAACAAAGAAGATCTTGATCCAGAACGATGCATAGCCAGTATGCAAAAATCAGTCGGAAACAGCATCAACTCCTTCCTCACTCAAGCCTCAATCCATTCGGGGGCTAATGATGGATTCATGTACCTAGGGTAGGGTCATAGACCTGATCTAAGTGCCCTACCCGAGGACACCTTTATAAGAGATCACCTTCCAGTCGACCTATGAGGAACCCACTCGACTGGATTGAAGGACTCGGCCATGAAGACTCACTCGACCATGAAGACTCACTCGACCACCAGAAGGTCAGAAGGCACTCTGCACTGCAACGGCCTGTAATTGAATAGACTTTATGGTAGTTAAGACACTTTATGTGGGCGTTACAAGAACGCCTGCACTTAATGTACTTAAACCCTCCATTACGTGGGCTGGCGGGGTCTGGCGTACTCTATATAAGCCACCCCTCCACAGTGAGAAGGGTTCGCACCTCAGTAACACATACACACATAATCCACTCGACCGCCTCGGGGCTCCGAGACGAGGGCTTTACTTCCTCCAGAAGGGCTGAACTCGTACATCGCTTGTGTTTACAACCTCTCCATAGCTAGGACCTTGCCTCTCCATACCTACCCCCCACTCTACTGTCAGACTTAGAACCACGACACTACCCATATCATCAATATTAATCAAGCAGGAAGTAGGGTTTTACCTCCATTGAGAGGGCCCGAACCTGGGTAAACATCTGTGTCCCTTGCTTCCTGTTACCATCAGCCTTGACGCACAGATCGGGACCCCCTACCCGAGATCCGCCGGTTTTGACACCGACAACCGACTCCTGCCTGCATCTACTGTTATTACTCCACACATCGACCGCTATCCTGCATGCATCTAGAGTACTAAGTTCATAAAGAACAGAGTAACACATTAAGAAAGATGACATGATGTAGAGGGATAAACTCATGCAATATGATATAAACCCCATCTTTTTATCCTCGATGGCAACAATACAATACATGCCTTGTTGCCCCTGCTGTCACTGGGAAAGGACACCGCAAGATTGAACCCAAAGCTAAGCACTTCTCCCATTGCAAGAAAGATCAATCTAGTAGGCCAAGCCAAACTGATAATTCGAAGAGACTTGCAAAGATAACTTAATCACACATAAAAGAATTCAGAGGAGATTCAAATATTTCTCATAGATAAACTTGATCATAAACCCACAATTCATCGGATCTCGACAAACACACCGCAAAAAGAGTTACATCGAATAGATCTCCAAGAAGATCGAGGAGAACATGGTATTGAGATCCAAAAAGAGAGAAGAAGCCATCTAGCTAATAACTATGGATCCAAAGGTCTGTGGTAAACTACTCACAACTCATCGGAGGGGCTATGGTGTTGATGTAGAAGCCCTCCGTGATTGATTCCCCCTCCAGCGGAGCGCCGGCGAATGCTCCAAGATGGGATCTCGCGGATACAAAAAGTTACGACGGTGGAACTAGGTTTTCCTGGTCGCTTCTGATGTTCTCGGGGTACGTGAGTATATATATAGGAGGAAGAAGTAGGTCGGTGGACGCCCGAGGGGCCCATGAGATAGGGGGGCGCGCCCTCCACCCTCGTGGCCGCCTTGACTGCTTCTTGACGTGCACTCCAAGTCCTTTGGATCACGTTCGTTCCAAAAATCATGCTCCCGAAGGTTTCATTCCGTTTGAACTCTGTTTGATATTCCTTTTCTTCGAAATACTGAAATAGGCAAAAAAACAGCAAAACGGGCTGGGTCTCCGGTTAGTAGGTTAGTCCCAAAAATGATATAAATGTGTAAAGTAAAGCCCATAAACATCCAAAATGGGTAATATAATAGCATGGAACAATAAAAAATTATAGATACGTTGGAGACGTATCATGAGCCCCCTGGCCTTGATTCTTTCGCCAGTATTTTTTATATTTTCTAAAAGTTATCTCCGTGGATTTTTAGGTCATTCCGAGAACTTTTGTTTTCTGCACAATAAACAACACCATGGCAGTTCTGCTGAAAACAGCATCAGTCAGGGTTAGTTTCATTCCAATCATGCAAGTTAGAGTCCAAAACAAGGGAAAAGTGTTTGGAAAAGTAGATAC
Source organism: Aegilops speltoides (assembly GCA_021437245.1). Classification (NCBI taxonomy): domain Eukaryota; kingdom Viridiplantae; phylum Streptophyta; class Magnoliopsida; order Poales; family Poaceae; genus Aegilops; species Aegilops speltoides. The sequence continues at coordinate 6,480,750 of CM038144.1, forward strand.
GTTGGAGACGTATCAACTCCCCCAAGCTTAAACCTTTGCTTGTCCTCAAGCAATTCAGTTGATAAACTGAAAGTGATAAAGAAAAACTTTTACAAACTCTGTGTGCTCTTGTTGTTGTAAATATGTAAAGCCAGCATTCAAGTTTTCAGCAAAGATTATGAACTAACCATATTCACAATAACACTTAGGTCTCATATTTACTCATGTCAATGGCATAATCAGCTAGCGAGCAATAATAATAAAACTCGGATGACAACACTTTCTCAGAACAATCATGATATGATATGACAAAATGGTGTCTTGCTAGCCCTTTCTGAGACCGCAAAACATAAATGCAGAGCACCTTTAAAGATCAAGGACTAACTAAACATTGTAATTCATGGTAAAAGAGATCCAGTCAAGTCATACCCAATATAAACTAATTGTAATGAATGTAAATGACAGTGTGCTCTCCAGTGGGTGCTTTTTAATAAGAGGGTGATGACTCAACATAAAAGTAAATAGATAGGCCCTTCGCAGAGGGAAGCAAGGATTTGTAGAGGTGCCAGAGCTCGATTTTAAAATAGAGATGAATAACATTTTGAGTTGTATACTTTCACTGTCAACGCAACAACTATGAGATCTCGATATCTTCCATGCTACATACATTATAGGCGGTTCCCAAACAGAATGGTAAAGTTTATACTCCCCCACCACCAACAAGCATCAATCCATGGCTTTCTCGAAACAACGAGTGCCTCCAACTAGCAACAGCCCTGGGGGAGTTTTGTTTAATTATTTCGATTTGCTTTGATCTTTTTGATCGTGGGATTTGGGCATCCCGATTACCACCATTTTCTCATGAATGAGGTGGAGTCCACTCCCTTGAGAATAACCCACATAGCATGGAAGATACAGACAACCCTAGTTGAAACATGAGCTGCTCGAGCATACAAAACAAAATTTCATTTGAAGGTTTGGAGTTTGGCACATACAAATTTACTTGGAACGGCAGGTAAATATCGCATATAGGAAGGTATGGTGGACTCATATGGAATAACTTTGGGGTTTATGGAGTTTGGATGCACAAGAAGTATTCCCGCTTAGTACAGGTGAAGGCTAGCAAAAGACTGGGAAGCGACCAACTGACAGAGCAACAACAGTCATGAACATGCATTAAAATTAATCAACATTGAGTGCAAGCATGAGTAGGATATAATCCACCATGAACATAAATATCGTGAAGGCTATGTTGATTTGTTTTTAACTACATGCGTGAACATGTTCCAAGTCAAGTGACTCGAATCATTCAAAGGAAGATACCACCCTATCATACCACATCACAACCATTTTAATAGCATGTTGGCATGCAAGGTAAACCATTATAAGCTCCTAGCCAATTAAGCATGACATAAGCAACTATAATCTCTAATTGTCATTGCAGACATGTTTATTCATAACAGGCTGAATCAGGAATGATGAACTCATCATATTACAAAAACAAGAGAGGTCGAGTTCATACCAGCTTCTCTCATCTCGATCAGTCCATCATATATCGTCATTATTGCATTTCAGTTGCACGACCGAACGGTGTGGATAATAATAATAGTGCATGTGCATTGGACTAAGCTGGAATCTGCAAGCATTCAATTCAAGAGAGAAGACAAAGTAATATGGGCTCTAAGTTAAATCAACAATCATGCATATGAGAGCCATTAAGCATTTTCAATATGGTCTTCTACTCTTAACCCCCAAAAGAAAGGAAAGAAATAAAACTATTTACACGGGAAAGCTCCCAACAAGCAAAAGAAGAACGAGAAATCTTTTGGGGTTTTCTTTTAATTACTACTACAAGCATGGAAATTATACTAACTATTTTTTTGGTTTTCTTAAGGTTTATCAAACACATAAGAAGAAAGCTAGAAAAAGAAATTTAAACTAGCATGGATAATACAATGAAAGAGTATGGGCACTGACAACTAGAATAGTGTGTGAACATGAATGTAAAGTCGATGAGAAATACGTACTCCCCCAAGCTTAGGCTTTTGGCCTAAGTTGGTCTATGGCCATGGATAACGGCTACTCTCCCCGGTGTACTGAGGAGTGTCATCAGGATACCACTGGCTAGCGATCTCCTCCGGGTCCCACTGATAAGATGATGGACGATAAGGGTCCAGTGGTGCTTCCGGCTCAGGCTCTGGAGCTGATGCCCAGCCTCGATGCGCGTGCACTGCTTCCGGCAAGACAAGGTAATGGTCTGCAATTAAATCAAACAACAAAGGTGCAGGAATGGTAATAATCTCATTGTGTTTCTTATTAAATCTCAGGTTATACAGGGTCATCTTATCATCATTGTCAACAATAAATTCATGTGCTACCATGCTCCTGTAATCTAAAAAGGAAAGGGGCAGCAGTGTCTCCTCTTTCTCATCATGCCTAATAGGTATCTCGAAATATTTAGCAAGGCGTGCAGCATAGATACCTCCAAAGATGGGGCCCTTTGTATGATTTAGGCTTAACAGTTTAGCAATAGCGACACCCATACTAAAAGTGTTATCACCGAATAAGGCATGGAGCAGAATAACAGTATCAGGAACACTGAAGTTTCCACTATTTCCACGACCAATTAAGCATCGACTAGCAAATATGGCAAAGTAGCGTAAAACAGGAAAATGTATGCTAGTGATTCTCGCATCGGAACCCTTCTTCGAATCCCCTACAGTAATAGTGTTAACAAAACCATCCACATCTTTATGATGTGGTTCATCTAAGCTGCCCTCAAAGGGTATTCTACATACCGCGCAAAAATTACGTAATGACATTTCCTTGAACTCATCATATAAATGAAACGATACTGAAGGAGGTGAATTCTTAGGATAATAATAAAAGTCTTGCACGAAGGTATTGGTGAGTAAGAGATACTGATCGATCCGGTCGTGGAGGAAGTCTATGAGGCCCGCATTTTCAGCCAATGAATAAAAGTCTTCATAAATTTCGGCTACTCTCAAGAAATTGTCACAAGGCCACTCACAAGGCCTTACTTCCGCTACGCGAGGAAGCTTATACTTGGCCTTTTCTTTCTCCTTAGCTTGTTTATCCTTGGAGCTTTGGCTAGAAGAGCCCCTCAATAATCTCCTTATCATTTTCTGAAAATTTCTGAAATTTTTAGTAACTTCAAAATAAAAGTGAATCAAACTAAACAAGATTGGTAGCAACTACTCCCACAAGTGCCTAGAGCCTATATCATGCTTTAGAATTACTTGGGACCTCATAAATTTGACATGCAAGCTCAAGAACAGGGTCACCTATGCAGCAAAAATTTGCAATGAATAAAGCACTAGAACAAAAACTATTTGGACCAATGGAGGTGTCACATACCAAGCAACAATCTCCCAAAGCAGTTTTGTGAATGGAGTTTTGAGCAAGGAGATCGAAAATCACAGAAAAATGATCTAGAACTCGTGCTTGAGCTGGATGGGGATTTTTTGGGAGGAAGATGGAGTGTGTGGGTGCAAGAATAAGTGCAGGGGGGCCACTATGGGCCCACGAGATAGGGGGCGTGCCTAGGGGGAGTGGGCGCACCTAGGGGAATGTGTACGTGAAGGATTCACCCAATACCTTCCGATGTGGGTTCTCTCTTAATAGTACGGATATCCTACGACCAAAGGAAATAAAGCGTCGGAAACTCCGTCTTCGATCTTTTCCGCACAGAGGGAACCCTAACCGTCTTGCGCCACACAAAGTGTACCTGAGAAAACTATGGCGCACGATTAGTCCACATGTGTTGTCATCATCACCAAAACCCTAGGGCAAAGGATGCTCTTGTTGGAAATATGCCCTAGAGGCAATAATAAAAGGATTATTATATTTCAATGTTCATGATAATTGTCTTTTGTTCATGCTATAACTGTATTATCCGGAAATCGTAATACACGTGTGAACACTTAGACCCAATGAGTCCCTAGTGAGCCTCTAGTTGACTAGCTCGTTGTGATCAATAGATAGTCATGGTTTCGACTATGGACATTGGATGTCGTTGATAACGGGATCACATCATTAGGAGAATGATGTGATGGACAAGACAATCATAAGCATAGCATAAAAGATCGTATAGTTCGTTTGCTAGAAGCTTTGCCAATGTCAAGTATCTCTTCCTTCGACCATGAGATCGTGTAACTCCGGTTACCGTAGGAGTGCCTTGGGTGTATCAAAGCCACAACGAATCGGGTGACTATAAAGGTGCATTACGGTATCTCCGAAAGTATCTCATTGGGTTGACACGGATCGAGGCTGGGATTTGTCACTCCGTATGACGGAGAGGTATCTCTGGGCCCACTCGGTAATGCATCATCATAATGAGCTCAAGTTGACCAAGGTGTTGGCCACGGGATCATGCATTACGATGCGAGTAAAGTGACTTGCCGTGTGTGAGACCGAACAAGGTATTGGGATACCGACGATCGAGTCTCGGGCAAGTAACGCATCGATTGACAAAGGAATTGTATATGAGGTTTGATCGAATCCTCGACATCGTGGTTCAACCGATGAAATCATCGAGGAGCATGTGGGAGCCAACATGGATATCCAGACCCGCTGTTGGTTATTGCCCGAGAGTCGTCTCGGTCATGTTCGCATGTCTCCGAACCCGTAGGGTCTACACATAAGGTTCGGTGGCGCTAGGGTTTGTAGGAAGTCAAGTATGTGACTACCGAATGTTGTTCGAGTCCGGATGAGATCCCGGACGTCACGAGGAGTTCGGAAGGGTCGGAGGTAAAGAATAATATATAGGAAGTGGTGATTCGCCATCGGGAAAGTTTCGGGTCTCTGGTAAAATCTGGGACCACGGAAGGGTCCCGGGGTCCACCGGTGGGGCCACCTATCGAAGGGCCCCATGGGCCAAGGGGAAGGAACCAGCCCACAGGGGGCTGGTGCGCCCCTAGGCCCACCCTGCGCCTAGGGTTGAAACCCTAGGGGTGGGCGCCCACCGGCTTGGGGCACTCCACCCCTTGCCGCCGCCCCCGGAGATTGGATCTCGGGGCCGCCACCAGGGGCCTATATAAAGGGGGAGGGAGGGGGCTGCTGGACCAACTCCCAAGGCGCAGCCCTCCCTCCCCAACACATCTCCTCCTCCGTAAGAGCTCGTGAAGCCTGCCGAGATCTTGCTTCTCCACCATCACCACGCCGTCGTCTTTGCCGGTGGAGCTGTCTTCCTCAACCTCTCCTTCCCCTTGCTGGATCAAGAAGGAGGAGACGTCGATCGTCCCGCACGTGTGTTGAGCGCGGAGGTGCTGTCCGTTCAAAGCACTTGGCATCGGTGATCTGAATCACGTTCGAGTACGACTCCATCATCACCTTGCAAGCTTCCACGCGATCTACAAGTGGTATGTAGATGCAATCTCTCTTCCATTGCTCGTTGCTTAGATGAACTCATAGATGGATCTTGGTGAAGTCGTAGGAAAAATTTTAATTTTCTGCAGCGTTCCCCAACAAATGGCATCATGAGCTAGGTCTATGCGTAGTTCTCTAATGCACGAGTAGAACACAATTTGTTGTGGGCGTTGATCTTGTCATCTTACTTGCCTCTACTAGTCTTTTCTTGCTCAACGGTATTGTGGGATGAAGCGGCCCGGACCAACCTTACGTGACGCTTACGTGAGACCGGTTCCACCGATCGACATGCACTAGTTGCATAAGGTGGCTGGCGGGTGTCTGTCTCTCCCACTTTAGTTGGAGCGGAATCGATGAACAGGGCCCTTATGAAGGGTAAATAGAAGTTGACAAAATCACGTTGTGGTGATTCGTAGGTAAGAAAACGTTCTTGCTAGAACCCAATCGCAGCCACGTAAAAGATGCAAACAACAATTAGAGGGCGTCTAACTTGTTTTTGCAGCGATTAATCATGTGATGTGATATGGCGAAGTTGTGATGAATGATGAATTGTGATGTATGAGATCATGTTCTTGTAATAGGATTCACGACTTGCATGTCGATGAGTATGACAACGGCAGGAGCCATAGGAGTTGTCTTTATTTTTGTATGACCTGCGTGTCATTGAAGAGCGCCATGTAAACTACTTTACTTCATTGCTAAACGCGTTAGTCATAGAAGTAGAAGTAGTCGTTGGCGTGACAACTTCATGAAGACACGATGATGGAGATCATGATGATGGAGATCATGGTGTCAAGCCGGTGACAAGATGATCATGGAGCCCCGAAGATGGAGATCAATGGAGCTTGATGATATTGGCCATATCATGTCACAACTATATAATTGCATGTGATGTTTATTATGTTTATGCATCTTGTTTACTTAGGACGACGGTAGTAAATAAGATGATCCCTTATAAAATTTCAAGAAGTGTTCTCCCTAAGCGTGCACCGTTGCTACAGTTAAATCGTTTCTAAGCACCACGTGATGATCGGGTGTGATGGATCCTTACGTTCACATACAACGGGTGTAAGACAGTTTTACACAGCGAAAACACTTAGGGTTAACCAGCGAGCCTAGCATGTGCGACATGGCCTCGGAACACGGAGACCGAAAGGTCGAACACGAGTCGTATGGAAGATACGATCAACATGAAGATGTTCACCGACGATGACTAGTCCGTCTCACGTGATGATCGGACATGGGCTAGTCGACTCGGATCGTGTAAACACTTAGATGACTAGAGGGATGTCTAATCTAAGTGGGAGTTCATAATTTTGATTAAGAACTTTATTATCATGAACTTAGTCTAAAACCTTTGCAAATATGTCTTGTAGATCAATGGCCAACACTAATGTCAACATGAACTTCAACGCGTTCCTAGAAAACCAAGCTGAAAGATGATGGCAGCAACTATACGGATTGGGTCCGAACCCGAGATCATCCTCATAGCTGCCAGGAAGCAATATGTCCTAGAAGGACCGCTAGGTGCCGCTCCGTCGAGAGAACCAAGGCGTTATGAATGCTTGGCAAACTCGGCCGATGATTACTCCCTCGTTCGGTGCGGCATGCTCTACTGACTTAGAACCGGGGCTCCAAAAGCGTTTTGAGCAACACGGAGCATATGAGATGTTCAAGAGCTGAAACTAGTTTTCCAAGCTCATGCCCGGTCGAGAGATATGATGTCTCCGACAAGTTCTACATTGTAAGATGGAGGAGAACAGTTACAAGTGAACACATCACGAAAATGTCCGGGTTGCACGCACGTATGACCCAGTTGAACATTAACCTCCCGGATGAGGCGGTCATTGACAGAATCCTCCGATCGCTCCCACCAAGCTACAAGAGCTTTGTGATGAACTACAACATGCGGGGATGGTAAAGACCATTCTGAAGTGTTCTCGATCTTTGAAGTCGCAGAGGCTGAAATCAAGAAAGAACATCAAGTGTTGATGGTCAATAAGACCACTAAGTTCAAGAAGGGCAAGGGTAAGAAGAACTTCAAGAAGGACGGCAAAGATGTTGCCGCGCCCGTAAGCCGATTCGGGAAGAAGTCAAAGAATGGACCCAAGCACGAGGTGAGTGCTTTTATTGCAAGGGAAGGGCACCGAAGCGGAACTGCCCCAAATATTTAGCGGATAAGAAGGCCGCAACACCAAAGGTATATTTGATATACATGTAATTGATGTGTACCTTACCGAGACTCGTAGTAACTCTGGGTATTTGATACGGTGTCGTTGCTCATATTTGTAACTCACGGCAGAGCTGCGGAATAAACGGAGGCTGGCGAAGGGCGAGGTGACGATCTTGGCGTCGGGAATGGTTCGTGGTCGATGTGATCGCCGTCGCACGCTGCCTCTACATTTACCTCACGGGATTAGTTTTAAACCTCAATAATTGTTATTTAGTGCCAAGTTTGAGCATGAACATTGTATCCGGATCTCGTTTAATACGAGATGGCTACTCATTTAAGTCCGAGAATAATGGTTGGTCGATTTATATGAGAGATATGTTTTATGGTCCTGCTCCGATGGTCAATGGTTTATTCTTGATGAATCTCGGCGTAATATTACACATATTCATAGTGTGGATGCCAAAAGATGTAAAGTTGATAACGATAGTCCCACATACTTGTGGCATCGCCGCCTTGGTCACATTGGTGTAAAGCGCATGAAGAAGCTCCATCTTGATGGACTTTAGAGTCTCTTGATTATGAATCGTTTGACACATGCGAACCTTGCCTCTTGGGCAAAATGACCAAGACTCCGTTCTCCGGAACAATGGGCGAGCAACCAACTTGTTGGAAATCATACATACCGATGTGTGCGGTCCAATGAGCGTTGAGGCTCATGGAGGATATCGTTATGTTCTCACTCTCACCGATGACTTAAGTAGATATGGGTATGTCTACTTAATGAAACACAAGTCTGAGACCTTTGAAAAGTTCAAGGAATTTCAGAGTGAGGTAGAGAATCAACGTGACCGTAAGATAAAGTTCCTCGATCGATCGTGGGGAGAATACTTAAGTCACGAATTTGGTACACACTTAAGAAAATGTGGAATCGTTTCACAACTCACGCCGCTGGAACACCTCGGTAAACGGTGTGTCGAACGTCGAATCGCACACTATTGGATATGGTGCGGTCTATGATGTCTCTTACCGATTTACCGCTATCATTTTGGGGATACGCTCTAGAGACAGCTACATTCACTTTAAATAGGGCACCGTCTAAATCCGTTGAGACGACACCGTATGAATTATGGTTTGGGAAGAAACCTAAGCTGTCGTTTCTAAAAGTTTGGGGATGCGATGCTTATGTCAAGAAACTTCAACCTGAAAAGCTCGAACCCAAGTCGGAAAATGCGTATTCATAGGATACCCTAAGGAAAGCGTCGGGTATACCTTCTACTTAAGATCGAAGGCAAGATCTTTGTTGTTAAGAACGGATGCTTTACGGAGAAAGAGTTTCTCTCGAAAGAAGTAAGTGGGAGGAAAGTAGAACTCGATGAAGTACTACCTCTCGAGCGGGAAAGTGGTGCAGCGCAGAAACCGTTCTATGATGCCTACACCAAGCTCAAGAGGAAAACGTTGATGATGATCAAGGTACCGGATCAAGTTGCTACTGAACTTCGAAGGTCCACGAGGACACGTTCCGCACCAGAGTGGTACGGCAACCCTGTCATGGAAATCATGTTGCTAGACAACAATGAACCTTCTGAAGGAAATATGCCCTAGAGGCAATAATAAAGTTATTATATATTTCCTCATATCATGATAAATGTTTATTATTCATGCTAGAATTGTATTAACCGGAAACATAATACATGTGTGAATATATAGACAAACAGATTGTCACTAGTATGCCTCTACTTGACTAGCTTGTTAATCAAAGATGGTTATGTTTCCTAACCATGAACAAGGTGTTGTTATTTGATTAACAAGGTCACATCATTAGTTGAATGATCTGATTGACATGACCCATTCCATTAGCTTAGCACACGATCGTTTAGTATGTTGCTACTGCTTTTATCCATGACTTATACATGTTCCTGTAACTATGAGATTATGCAACTCCCGTTTGCCGGAGGAACACTTTGGGTACTACCAAACGTCACAACGTAACTGGGTGATTATAAAGGAGTACTACAGGTGTCTCCAAAGGCAGATGTTGGGTTGGCGTATTTCGAGATTAGGATTTGTCACTCCGATTGACGGAGAGGTATCTCTGGGCCCTCTCGGTAATGCACATCACTTAAGCCTTGCAAGCATTGCAACTAATGAGTTAGTTGCGAGATGATGTATTACGGAACGAGTAAAGAGACTTGCCGGTAATGAGATTGAACTAGGTATTGGATACCGACGATCGAATCTCGGGCAAGTAACATACCGATGACAAAGGGAACAACGTATGTTGTTATGCGGTCTGACCGATAAAGATCTTCGTAGAATATGTAGGAACCAATATGGGCATCCAGGTCCCGCTATTGGTTATTGACCGGAGACGTGTCTCGGTCATGTCTACATTGTTCTCGAACCGTAGGGTCCGCACGCTTAAGGTTTCGATGACATTTATATTATGAGTTTATGAGTTTTGATGTACGAAGGAGTTCGAGTCCCGGATGAGATCGGGGACATGACGAGGAGTCTCGAAATGGTCGAGGCGTAAAGATCGATATATTGGACGACTATATTCGAGTTCGGAAAGGTTCGAGTCATTAGGGTAATTATCGAGTCTGGGAGAGTTACGGAATTCGCCGGGAGAAGTATTGGGCCTTATGGGCCATACGGGAAAGAGAGAGGGCTGCCCTAGGCAGGCCGCCCCCCTTGCCCTAGTCCGAATTGGGCTGGGGGAGGCCGCACCCTCCTTCCTTTCCTTCTCTCTTCCCTTCCTAGTCTCCTACTCCTAATACATGGAAGGATTCCTAGTTGGACTAGGAAAGGGGAATCCTACTCCGGTGGGAGTAGGACTCCCTATGGCGCCTCCTCCTAGGCCGGCCTCCTCCTCCCTCCCTCCTTTATATCTGAGGGCAGGGGGCACCCATAGACACACAAGTATTGATCTACGGATCGTTCCTTAGCCGTGTCGGTGCCCCCTCCACCATATTCCACCTCGGTAATATCGTTGCGAAGCTTAAGCGAAACTCTGCGCCGGTAGAACATCAAGATCGTCACCACGCCGTCGTCTTCGACGGAACTCTCCCTCGACACTCGGCTGGATCGAGTCGAGGGCGTCATCGAGCTGTACGTGTGTCAAGAACTCGGGCGCCGGAGTGACGGCGCGGGATCGGTCGGATCGCGAGGAGAACGTCGACTACTTCCTCTACGTTGTGATCGCTTCGCCGGGTCTCACGAGGGCGTAGACAACACTCTCCCCTCTCGTTGCTATGCATCAACATGATCTTGCGTGTGCGTAGGAATTTTTTGAAATTACTACGTTCCCCAACAAATGGTATCGAGCCTAGGTTTTTATGGTTTGATGTTTTTGCACGAGTAGAACACAAGTGAGTTGTGGGCGATACAAGTCATACTACCTACCAGCATGTCATACTTTGGTTCAGCGGTATTGTGAGATGAAGCGGCCTGGACCGACATTACGCCAGACGCTTACGCGAGACTGGTTTCACCGCTACGAGCACTCGTTGCTTAAAGGTGACTGGTGGGTGCCTGTCTCTCTCACTTTAGTTGAACCGAGTGTGGCTACGCCCGGTCCTTGAGAAGGTTAAAACGGAGTCTATTTGACAAACTATCGTTGTGGTTTTGATGCGTAGGTAAGAACGGTTCTTGCTAAGCCCGTAGCAGCCACGTAAAATTTGCAACAACAAAGTAGAGAACGTCTAACTTGTTTTTGCAGGGCATGTTGTGATGTGATATGGTCAAGACGTGATGATATATTTTATTGTATGAGATGATCATGTTTTGTAAAAAGTTATCGGCAACTGGCAGGAGCCATATGGTTGTCGCTTTATTGTATGAAATGCAATCGCCCTGTAATGCTTTACTTTATCACTAAGCGGTAGAGATAGTCGTAGAAGCATAAGATTGGCGAGACGACAACGATGCTACGATGGAGATCAAGGTGTCGCGCCGGTGACGATGGTGATCATGGTGGTGCTGCGGAGATGAAGATCACGAAGCACAAGATGATGATGACCATATCATATCACTTATATTGATTTGCATGTGATGTTTATCCTTTATGCATCTTATCTTGCTTTGATTGACGGTAGCATTATAAGATGATCTCTCACTAAATTATCAAGAATTGTTCTCCCGAGTATGCACCATTGCCAAAGTTAAATCGTGCCCAGACTCCACGTGATGATCGGGTGTGATAAGCTCTCGTCCATCTACAACGGGTGCAAGCCAGTTTTGCACACGCAGAATACTCGGGTTATACTTGACGAGCCTAGCATATGCAGATATGGCCTCGAACACGGAGACCGAAAGGTCGGCGTGAATCATATAGTAGATATGATCAACATAAGATGTTCACCATTAAAAACTACTCCATTTCACGTGATGATCGGTTATGGTTTAGTTGATTTGGATCACGTGATCACTTAGATGACTAGAGAGATGTCTTTCTAAGTGGGAGTTCTTAAGTAATATGATTAATTGAACTTTAATTTATCATGAACTTAGTCCTGGTAGTATTTTGCAAATTATGTTGTAAGATCAATAGCTTGCGTTGTTGCTTTCATATGTTTATTTTGATATGTTCCTAGAGAAAATTGTGTTGAAAAATGTTAGTAGCAATGATGCGGATTGGATCCGTGATCTGAGGTTTATCCTCATTCTTTGCCTGTAAGAATTATGTCCTTAATGCACCGCTAGGTGATGACCTATTGCGGAGCGGATGCGAGGCGTTATGAGCGTTTGGCTAGCTCAATATGATGACTACTTGATAGTTTTGTGCACCATGCTTTATGGCTTAGAATCGGGACTTCAAAGATGTTTTGAACATCATGGACCATATGAGATGTTCCAGAATTGAAGTTAATATTTCAAGCAAATACCGAGTTGAGAGATATGAAGTCTTCAACAAGTTCTATAGCTAAAAGATGGAGGAGAATCGCTCAACTAGTGAGCATGTGCTCAGATTGTCCGAGTACTTCAATCGCTTGAATCAAGTGGGAGTTAATCTTCCGAGATAAGATAGTGATTGATGAATTCTCTAAGTCACCATCACCAAGTTAGTAGAACTTCGTGATGAACTATAGTATGCAAGGGATGATGAAAATGATTCGAGTTTTTCATGATGATGAAATCGATGAAGGTAGAAATCAAGAAAGAACATCAAGTGTTGATAGTTAACAAGACCACTAGTTTCAAGAAAAGGGCAAAGGGATAGAAGGGAACTTCAAGAAGAACGGCAAGCAAGTTGTTGCTCAAGTGAAGAAGCCCAAGTCCGGACCTAAGCACGAGACTAAGTGCTTCTACCGCAAAGGGAACTGGTCTTTGGAAGCGAACTACCCCAAGTATTTGGTGGATAAGAAGGATGGCAAAGTGAACAAAGGTATATTTGATATACATGTTATTGATGTGTACTTTACTAGTGTTTATAGCAACCCCTCGGTATTTGGTACTGGTTCAGTTGCTAAGAATAGTAACTCAAAGCGGAGTTGCGAATAAATGAAACTAGTTAAGGGTGAAGTGACGATGTGTGTTGAAAGTAGTTTCAAGATTGATATGATCATCATCGCACACTCCCTATACTTTCGGGATTAGTGTTGAACATAAATAAATGTTATTTGGTGTTTACGTTGAGCATGAATATAATTTGATCGTGTTTATTGCAATACGGTTATTCATTTAAGTAAGAGAATAAACTGTTGTTCTGTTTACATGAATAAAACCTTATATGGTTACACACCCAATGAAAATGGTTCATGGGATCTCGATCGTAGTGATACACATATTCATAATATTGAGGCCAAAAGATGCAAGGTTAATAATGATAGTGCAACTTATTTGTGGCACTGCCGTTTAGGTCATATTGGTGTAAAGCGCATGAAGAAACTCCATGCCGATGGGATTTTGGAATCACTTGATTATGAATCACTTGATGCTTGCGAACCGTGCCTTTTGGGCAAGATGACTAAAACTCCGTTCTCGGAACAATGGAACAAGCTCTTGACTTATTGGAAATAATACATACCGATGTATGCGATCCAATGAGTGTTGATGCTCGTGGCAAGTATCGTTATTTTCGACCTTCACAAGATGATTTGAGCAGATATGGGTATATCTACTTGATGAAACATAAGTGCGAAATAGTTGAAATGTTCAAAGAATTTCAGAGTAAAGTGGAAAATCATCGTGACAAGAAAATAAAGTTTCTGCGATCGATCGTGGAGATGAATATTTGAGTTCTGAGTTTGGTCTTCAATTAAAACAATATGGAATAGTTTCACAAATTCATGCCACCGAACACCACATCATATTGGTGTGTCCGAACGTCATAACCGTACTTTATTGGATATAGTACAATCTATGATGTTTCTTACCGATTTACCAATATCGTTTTGGGATCATGCATTAGAGACAGCTGCATTCACGTTAAATAGGGCACCATCTAAATCCGTTGAGGCGACACTATCTGAACTGTGGTTTAGCAAGAAACCAAAGTTGTCGTTTCTTAAAGTTTGGGGCTGCGATGCTTATGTGAAAAAGTTTTCATCTGATAAGCTCAAACCCAAATCGAGAAGTAAGTCTTCATAGAATACCCAAAGGAAACTGTTGGGTACACCTTCTATCACAGATCCTAAAGCAAGATTTTCGTTGTTGAAAATGGATCCTTTCTAGAGAAGGAGTTTCTCTCGAAAGAAGTGAGTGGGAGGAAAGTAGAACTTGATGAGGTAATTGTACCTTCTCCCTTATTGGAAAGTAGTTCATCACGAAATTTGTTCTGTGACTACTACACCAATTAGTGAGGAAGCTAATGATGATGATCATGTAACTTCGAGATCAAGTTACTACCGAATCTCGTAGGTAAACCAGAGTGAGATCCGCACTGAGTGGTACGGTAATCCTGTTCGGAAATCATGCTACTAGATCATGATGAACCTACGAACTATGAAGAAGCGATGATGAGCCCAGATTCCGCGAAATGGCTTGAGGCCATGAAATCTGAGATGAGATCCATGTATGAGAACAAAGTGTGGACTTTGGTGGAGTTGCCCGATGATCAGGCAAGCCATAGAAAATAAATGGATCTTCAAGAGGAAGACGGACGCTGATAGTGGTGTTACTATCTACAAAGCTAGACTTGTCGAAAAAGGTTTTTGACAAAGTTCAAGATGTTGAATACAATGAGATTTTCTCACTCGTATCAATGCTTAAAAGTCTGTCCGAATCATGTTAGCAATTGCCGCATTATATGAAATCTGGCAAATGGATAAACAAAACTGCATTCCTTAATGGAGTTATTAAAGAAGAGTTGTATGTGATGCAACCAAGAGGTTTTGTCGATCCTAAAGGTGTTAACAAAATGTGCATCTATGGACTGGTGCAAGCATCTCGGGGTTGGAATATACGCTTTGATAAGTTGATCAAAGCATATAGTTTATACAGACTTGCAGTGAAGCCTGTATTTACTAGAAAGTGAATGGGAGCACTCTGACATTTCGATAAGTATATGTGAATGACATATTGTAGATCGGAAATAATGTAGAATTATTCGCAAAGCATAAAGGAGTGTTTGAAAGGAGTTTTTCAAAGAAAGACCTCGGTGAAGCTGCTTACATATTGAGCATCAAGATCTATAGAGATAGATCAAGACGCTTGATAAGTTTTTTCAATGAAGTACATACCTTGACAAGATTTTGAAGTAGTTCAAAATGGAGCAGTCAAAGAAAGAGTTCTTGCACTGTGTTACAAGGTGTGAAATTGAGTAAGACTCAAAACCCGATCACGGCAGAAGATAGAAAGAGAATGAAAGTCATTCCCTATGCCTTGGCCATAGGTTCTATAAAGTATGCCATCTTGTGTACCAGATATATTGTATACCCTGCCTTTGGGTTTGGCAAGGAGTACAATAGTGATCTAGGAGTAGATCTTTGGACAGCGATCAAAATTATCCTTAGTAGAATAAGGATATGTTTCTCGATTATGGAAGTGATAAAAGGTTCGTAAGTAAAGGGTTACGTCGATGCAAGTTTTGACACCGATCGGATGACTCTAAGTCTCGATCTAGATACATATTGAAAGTGGGAGCAATTAGCTAGAGTAGCTTCGTGCGAGCATTGTAGACATAGAAAATTGCAAAATACATAACGGATCTGAATGTAAAAGACCCGTTGACTAAGACTCTCTCACAAGTAAAACATGATCACACCTTAGTACTCTTTGGGTGTTAATCACATAGCGATGTGAACTAGATTACGAATCTAGTAAACCCTTTGGGTGTTGGTCACATGGCGATGTGAACTATGGGTGTTAATCACATGATGATGTGAAATATCGATGTTAATCACATGGTGATGTGATCTAGATTATTGACTCTAGTGCAAGTGGGAGGCTGAAGGAAATATGCCCTAGAGGCAATAATAAAGTTATTATATATTTCCTCATATCATGATAAATGTTTATTATTCATGCTAGAATTGTATTAACCGGAAACATAATACATGTGTGAATATATAGACAAGCAGATTGTCACTAGTATGCCTCTACTTGACTAGCTTGTTAATCAAAGATGGTTATGTTTCCTAACCATGAACAAGGTGTTGTTATTTGATTAACAAGGTCACATCATTAGTTGAATGATCGATTGACATGACCCATTCCATTAGCTTAGCACACGATCGTTTAGTATGTTGCTCTTGCTTTTATCCATGACTTATACATGTTCCTGTAACTATGAGATTATGCAACTCCGTTTGCGGAGGAACACTTTGGTACTACCAAGCGTCACAACGAATCGGGTGATTATAAAGGAGTACTACAGGTGTCTCCAAAGGCAGATGTTGGGTTGGCGTATTTGAGATTAGGATTTGTCACTCCGATTGACGGAGAGGTATCTCTGGGCCCTCTCGGTAATGCACATCACTTAAGCCTTGCAAGCATTGCAACTAATGAGTTAGTTGCGAGATGATGTATTACGGAACGAGTAAAGAGACTTGCGGTAACGAGATTGAACTAGGTATTGGATACTGACGATCGAATCTCGGGCAAGTAACATACCGATGACAAAGGGAACAACGTATGTTGTTATGCGGTCTGACCGATAAAGATCTTCGTAGAATATGTAGGAACCAATATGGGCATCCAGGTCCCGCTATTGGTTATTGACCGAGACGTGTCTCGGTCATGTCTACATTGTTCTCGAACCGTAGGGTCCTGCGCTTAAGGTTTCGATGACATTTATATTATGAGTTTATGAGTTTTGATGTACCGAAGGAGTTGAGTCCCGGATGAGATCGGGGACATGACGAGGAGTCTCGAAATGGTCGAGACGTAAAGATCGATATATTGGACGACTATATTCGGAGTTCGGAAAGGTTCGAGTCATTCGGTAATTATCGGAGTACTGGGAGAGTTACGGAATTCGCCGGGAGAAGTATTGGGCCTTATGGGCCATACGGGAAAGAGAGAGGGCTGCCCTAGGCAGGCCGCGCCCCCTTGCCCTAGTCCGAATTGGGCTAGGGGGAGGCCCACCCTCCTTCCTTTCCTTCTCTCTTCCCTTCCTAGTCTCCTACTCCTAATACATGGAAGGATTCCTAGTTGGACTAGGAAGGGGAATCCTACTCCGGTGGGAGTAGGACTCCCTATGGCGCGCCTCCTCCTAGGCCGGCCTCCTCCTCCCTCCCTCCTTTATATACGGGGCAGGGGCACCCATAGACACACAAGTATTGATCTACGGATCGTTCCTTAGCCGTGTGCGGTGCCCCTCCACCATATTCCACCTCGGTAATATCGTTATGAAGCTTAGCGAAGCTCTGCGCGATAGAACATCAAGATCGCCACCACGCCGTCGTCTTGTGGAACTCTCCTCGACACTCGGCTGGATCGAGTACGAGGGACGTCATCGAGCTGTACGTGTGTCAAGAACTCGGGCGCCGGAGTGACGGCGCCGGGATCGGTCGGATCGTGAGGAGAACGTACGACTACTTCCTCTACGTTGTGATCGCTTCCGCTTCGGGTCTACGAGGGTACGTAGACAACACTCTCCCCTCTCGTTGCTATGCATCAACATGATCTTGCGTGTGCGTAGGAAATTTTTTGAAATTACTACGTTCCCCAACACCTTCGAACTATGAAGAAGCAATGGCGGGCCCGGATTCCAACAAATGGCTTGAGGCCATGAAATCCGAGATAGAATCCATGTATGAAAACAAAGTATGGACTTTGACAGACTTGCCCGATGATCGGCGAGCGATAGAAAATAAATGGATTTTTAAGAAGAAGACGGACGCGGATGGTAATGTTGCCATCTATAAAGCTCGACTTGTCGCTAAGGGTTATCGACAAGTTCAAGGGATTGACTACGACGAGACATTCTCTCCCGTAGCGAAGCTTAAGTCCGTCCGAATCATGTTAGCAATTGCCGCATACTATGATTATGAGATATGGCAGATGGACGTCAAAACGGCATTCCTTAATGGACATCTTAAGGAAGAGCTGTATATGATGCAGCCGGAAGGTTTTGTCGATCCTCAGAACGCTAACAAAGTATGCAAGCTCCAGCGATCCATTTATGGACTGGTGCAAGCATCTCGGAGTTGGAACATTCGCTTTGATGAGATGATCAAAGCGTTTGGGTTTATGCAGACTTATGGAGAAGCCTGCGTTTACAAGAAAGTGAGTGGGAGCTCTGTAGCATTTCTCCTATTATATGTAGATGACATACTCTTGATGGGAAATGATACGAAACTCTGGACACATTAAGGCCTACTTGAACAAGTGTTTTTCAATGAAGGACCTTGGAGAAGCTGCTTATATATTAGGCATCAAGATCTATAGAGATAGATCGAGACGCCTCATAGGTCTTTCACAAAGCACATACCTTGATAAGATTTTGAAGAGGTTCAAAATGGATCAGTCCAAGAAGGGGTTCTTGCCTATGTTACAAGGTGTGAGATTGAGCTCGGCTCAGTCACCGACCACGGCAAAAGATAAGGAAGAGATGAGTGTCATCCCTATGCTTCAGCCATAGGATCTATTATGTATGCCATCTTTGTGTACGGACCGATGTAAACTCGGCCGTAAGTTTGGTTGCAAGATACCAAAGTAACCCCGCAAGGAACACCGGACAGCGGTCAAGAATATCTGAAGTACCGAAAAGGACAAAGGACATGTTTCTCGTTTATGGAGGAGACGAAGAGCTCGTCAGAAGGGTTACGTCGACGCTAGCTTCGACTCAGATCCGATGACTCTAAGTCACAAACCGGATCGTGTATATGTTGAATGGTGGAGCGAAGCTAGTGCAGCATTTTGCAAGCGAAGCGTCGTGGCGGGATCTACGTGTGAAGCGGAGTACATGGCAGCCTCGGAGGCAGCGCATGAAGCGATTTGGGTGAAGGAGTTCATCACCGACCTAGGAGTCATACCCAATGCGTCGGGCCGATCAAACTCTTCGT
This sequence comes from Aegilops speltoides, assembly GCA_021437245.1. NCBI lineage: Eukaryota > Viridiplantae > Streptophyta > Magnoliopsida > Poales > Poaceae > Aegilops > Aegilops speltoides. Next base: position 6,499,737 of record CM038144.1, read on the forward strand.
GACAACACTGGAGCTATTGCCCTTGCCAAGGAGCCTGTGTTTCACAAGAAGACCGAGCACATCAAGCGTCGTTTCAACTCCATCCGTGAAAATGTTCAAGATGGTGACATAGAGATTTGCAAAGTGCATACGGATCTCAATGTCGCAGATCCGTTGACTAAACCTCTCTCGCGTGCAAAACATGATCAACACGTAACTCTATGGGTGTTCGATTCATCACAATGTAACTAGATTGGTGACTCTAGTGCAAGTGGGAGACTGTTGGAAATATGCCCTAGAGGCAATAATAAAAGGATTATTATATTTCAATGTTCATGATAATTGTCTTTTGTTCATGCTATAAGCGTATTATCCGGAAATCGTAATACACGTGTGAACACTTAGACCCAATGAGTCCCTAGTGAGCCTCTAGTTGACTAGCTCGTTGTGATCAATAGATAGTCATGGTTTTCGACTATGGACATTGGATGTCGTTGATAACGGGATCACATCATTAGGAGAATGATGTGATGGACAAGAACAATCATAAGCATAGCATAAAAGATCGTATAGTTCGTTTGCTAGAAGCTTTGCCAATGTCAAGTATCTCTTCCTTCGACCATGAGATCATGTAACTCCGGTTACCGTAGGAGTGCCTTGGGTGTATCAAACGTCTGGCGAATCGGGTGACTATAAAGGTGCATTACGGTATCTCCGAAAGTATCTCATTGGGTTGACACGGATCGAGGCGGGATTTGTCACTCCGTATGACGGAGAGGTATCTCTGGGCCCACTCGGTAATGCATCATCATAATGAGCTCAAGTTGACCAAGGTGTTGTACGGGATCATGCATTACGGTACTAGTAAAGTGACTTGCTGTAACGAGACCGAACAAGGTATTGGGATACCGACGATCGAGTCTCGGGCAAGTAACGTCTTGATTGACAAAGGAATTGTATCTGTGGTTTGATCGAATCCTCGACATCGTGGTTCAACCGATGAAATCATCGAGGAGCATGTGGGAGCCAACATGGATATCCGACCCGCTGTTGGTTATTGCCCGAGAGTCGTCTCGGTCATGTTCGCATGTCTCCCGAACCCGTAGGGTCTACACTTAAGGTTCGGTGGCGCTTAGGGTTTGTAGGAAGTCAAGTATGTGACTACCGAATGTTGTTCGGAGTCCCGGATGAGATCCCGGACGTCACGAGGAGTTCCGGAAGGGTCCGGAGGTAAAGAATAATATATAGGAAGTGGTGATTCGGCCATCGGGAAAGTTTCGGGTCTCTAGGTAAAGTACCGGGACCACCGGAAGGGTCCCGGGGGTCCACCGGGTGGGGCCACCTATCCCGGAGGGCCCCATGGGCCAAAGGGGGAAGGGAACCAGCCCACAGGGGGCTGGTGCGCCCCCCTAGGCCCACCCCCTGCGCCTAGGGTTGAAACCCTAGGGGTGAAGCGCCCACCGGCAGGGGCACTCCACCCCTTGGCCGCCGCCCCGGAGATTGGATCTCAGGGCCGCCCCTGAGGGCCTATATAAAGGGGGGGGGGGGGGCTGCTGGACCAACTCCCAAGGCGCAGCCCCTCCCCTCCCCAACACATCTCCTCCTCCGTAAGAGCTCGTGAAGCCACAGCCGAGATCTTGCTTCTCCACCATCACCACGCCGTCGTCTTTGCCGGTGGAGCTGTCTTCCTCAACCTCTCCTTCCCCCTTGCTGGATCAAGAAGGAGGAGACGTCGATCGTCCCGTACGTGTGTTGAACGCGGAGGTGCTGTCCGTTCAGCACTTGGCATCGGTGATCTGAATCACGTTCGAGTACGACTCCATCATCACCTTGCAAGCTTCCGCACGCGATCTACAAGTGGTATGTAGATGCAATCTCTCTTCCATTGCTCGTTGCTTAGATGAACTCATAGATGGATCTTGGTGAAGTCGTAGGAAAAATTTTAATTTTCTGCAACGTTCCCCAACAGCTCTTACAACTTCTCTAGAGTATGTGGGCAAAGGTATCACAACACTAGCAATATGAAGGATCATGCCAGTGGTCTAAATAAACTAATTATGGATGAGTCCCCTTCTGCCTATCATGTGCATTGTTTTGCTCATCAACTTCGGTTATCTCCACTTGCTATTGCTAAGGAGAATTGTGATTGTGTTTTGTTCTTTTAGCAACTTCCTAATCCGTTGAAAGTTCTTGGGATGTCTTGTAAGAACATTATAATGCTTCGTGTAGATCAAGCTGAATGGATTATTAAAGCATTGGTATTGGAAGACAACTAAACTGGTAAAGGCATGAATTAACAGATGGGCTTTATTAGGTCAGGCGACACTCCTTAGGGATCTCACCACAAAACTACTATATGCATATTTTCCTCGTGTATCCTTCAATTCGGCTAGTTCTCAACAACATAGCAAGAGAGCACTTTGAAAGTAATGATGTTATGCTTGTTGAAAGTATGTTGGTAAATTTTGAGTCATTTGACTTGTTTTCATGGCGCACTTGTTGCAAAACATATTTGGGCACATCAATGACTCAAGTATTGATTTGCAAAAGAAAGATAAATACATTGCTAATGCCATTGAACTCATTCATTTGACAAAGATTCAATTGCAATTACTGGGAAATGATGGTGGGTGGGAAAGCTTTTCTTGAAGAAGTCGCTTCCTTTCGTGGCAAGCATAAAGTCAGAGTTCCTTAAGGGAGGTTTGTATAAGCCGCCTGGAAGACCCTCAAGATTCTACAAAAAAAACTCACAAATCACCATGGCTTCCATGTTTAGATCTTTTTGGGTCTTGTTGATATGAAACTTTGGGAGCTTGGAGATAGATTTAATGAGGTAAACATTGAATTACTTCATTGCATGCATGGGATCATTAAATCCAGTTAATTCTTTTACCGCTTATCATAAGGAATGAATGGTTAAGCTTGCACATCTTTATCCTATGAATTTCATGGAGGAAGATTTGATGCATATTCCTTAACAACTTACACACTTCATTATTGTTATGCGTAAATATGAGGGATTTAGAAAGGTTGATTACATAGTCGACCTTTCTATTATGCTTTATCGACACAAACAAGAGTAACACATTTAACCATGTTTATAAGCTTCTCAAATTGGTTATAATCCTACAAGTAGAAATAACTAGTGTTAAGAGAGTATTCCCTTCGATGATTTTTTTTTGAAAGACAAGCTATCAAACAAAATAGGGATCAAACTCTTGAACGATTACTTGGTTACAATCATTGAGAGGGAATTCTTTTTTCAAGTGAAGGATGATCTTGTCGTATCTCACTTTCCAGCCATGATAGAGCGTATGATCATGTTGTAATTTTCTTTTATTTTTTTGATAATGGGTAGATTTTATTTGCTCAAAGTGGAGCACTAAGAGTATACATAACACAGTGAGCACACACCTTGCCTCTACATAGTTAGGATTGATGGGGAATGTTGCATCAAAAACAAAACAAGAAATCCTATGAAACACCCAAGATCTATTCTATGGAGATACTAGCAACGAGAGGGGAGTGTGTCTACATATCCTTGTAGACCAAGGGCGTTAACGATCTAATGATCGGGGTTGGTGTAGTCCCACTCACATCGTGATCCAATCCAATCCAAGCACCACACGAGGGGCGCCTTTGAGATGTGCACACATACGGCTCGGTGATGTCTCCTCCTTCTCGATCCAGCAAGCGAGGGAGAAGAGGTAGATGGGATCTGAACCAGCATGACGGCGTGGTGGTGGTGATGACAACGAAACTCCGGCTGGGCTTCACCAAGCGCAACCAGACGAGGAGATGGAGGGAGATGGGAGAGGTGGCGGCTAGCAATGGATGAGTAGCCCTCCCTGTGTGCCTCTCCTCTCTTTATATAGGCTAGGGGGCAGGGAGGGCGGCCAAAACCATCCTAGGGCCAACCATGATACATCCATTTTGCATCATGCTGTTATTTATAAAGTTTTTGGGCAATATAATACTTTATAGTACCATTCTAATGCACTTTCTCTCTTAATTTGCAAGATTTACATGAAGAGGGAGATTGCCGGCAGCTAGAATTCTGGGCCTGAAAAAGCTATGTCGGAGATACCTATTATGCACATCTCCAAATGAGCTGAAATTTCACGAAGAATTGTTTTGGAATAAATAAAAAATACTGGAATAAAGAAATAGCAGAGGGGGCACCTAGGTGCCCACGAGGCACCAGGGCGTGCTCTGGTGGCTTGTGGGACCCCTGGCCAGCCTCCGGTGCCCATAAGTGTAATGCAGATGCTTGCGAGAGGGGTAATCATAAGTGTGATGTTTGTTCAAGTAAGAACAACACCCAAGTAGGCCACAAGGGAGAAATCCCTTATTAGAGATAATACCTTATCTCTAGATTTAAACGACATGGGCCTTGGGGCCTGGTGCGGCCAGCCCATGTGGGTTGTTGCCCTACCCCCTTGGTCCATGTGAGCCCTTCCTGGGTCGTTGAGCCCCATCGTGGAACCCCCGGAACCTCCTAGTCCGGTACTCTGCCAAAAATTTCCAAGGAAATCGCTTGTACTGCAATATTACAACACTTTTTTTGCGAAGAAAAGTTTCGATCTATTCATCAACTGTCAAGGTTAGTACAAAGAATACCAAAAGTAAAAAAATCACATCCAGGTTCATAGAGCATCTAGCGACGTCGGAGCTGCGCAAACTTTGTTGCAGTAAACAATCAGAAAGTCGTCATGGTAATGCCACATAGGATGAACGCACAAGAATAGCAACCATCGCCGATAAAGAAAATCGTAGATTGGAAGGATCCTACCTGTAGACACATGAACACGGACAAACGACGACCGGATCCACATGGATCCACCGAAGACAAACGCAATTTTTTTTTTTTTGAAGAATTTGATTCTTCAGATTTTTTTTTGTTGGAACCACGTAGAAAAGTTGCACGTAATTTATTTAAAAGGAAGATAGTACAACGCTAAAAATGGGGCAACCCATATATTGCCAAAGATGGCGCAACCACAACAACATCACGATCCAAGAACAAAAGCAAAGGGAAACGTTTAGGGCCGGACGACCGGCTAGAAATTGGGCCGGTCGCCTCGCGCTTCTGTTTCCTCGTGCTAACTGTGGACCTCTCGCTCTTTATTTCTTTGCACGGACGCGCCCATCTCCCTTATCCAGTTTGCTAGTACCACGCATCCTTATCATCTCGCTCGCCCCACCAAATTCCCCACCATCGTCTTCCTTGCCCGAGCTCCTCCCAGGCTCCCACCACCATCTCTTCTCGGGCCACCGCCCCCCACCTTCCCATCCCGCTCAGGTGCATCTTCGTTGGAAGCGGCGGCAGGGTGCAGTGAGGTTGCAGGGTGAGGCGTGCTGCTACGAAGCCGAGGCCATGGGGAAGCTGCTATGAGCCGTTCTTGGCCATGAGAGCAGCTCAGAGCGGCAAGGCATCCTGCGACCACCGGCTCGTGCGATGCTACAAACAGTTTGCGTGATGCTGCAACTGGCGTAGCACCCTGCTACTACTGCTGTCACCGCTGCTAGAGCTCTCTGAGGCCGGCCACGGCGACCATCAATGCCGAAAGTTGCAACCACCTCTGCACGGAGCTGGAACTGCGGCGCCGAAAGCTGCAACCACTGTCGGGAAAGCTACAACCAGCACCCAGTTTTGCATTCTTTTGCTACAACCGTTTATTTTTTTGCTGGAACCAGCACCATTTTTTGCTACCACCGGCGCTTTGGGTTTCCTAGAACCAGCGCTCGATTTTGCATTTTTGCTACCATAGGCATTTTAGTTTGCTGGAACGAGCTTCATTATTTGCTACCACGGGCATTTTTTATTTGCTGTAACATTGTTCAATTTTGTTATTTTTGCTACCATCGTTTCTGGGTTTGCTGGAACCAGTGCCATTTTTTGCTGCCACCGTCGTTTGGATGCGTCATGGTCGCCATTGATTCTGCGGGGGAGGGGGAGGGCGCGACCGACACGAAGAGGAAGAAGCTACCGGCGACGGCGCGAGGTGTGGATCTGCGAACGGGATGCTGTCGCCAGGTAGCCGATGAGCGCGATCCGCGCATGAGGATTTCCCCGCTCATTTTTATTGTTTGCGAGGCGCTTCGTGAGATAGACGATGAATTGAGTTGCGATCGAACGGCAGCGGGAACTAGATCGGGTGGCTAGGGCGCGACCGGCCGAACTGTTGGGCCGGCGCGCCGACTCCCCAAAAGCAAAAGCAAACAAACAAGAACGACCCGAAGCTCAACAAATAACTACCTATGACCCGATTCTTAAGAATATTTTCTATATATAAGTGGTCATATTCACATGATTGAATCTTTTGAAATTTTTTTTGAGGAATCACAGTGCACATATTCGATGAATATTTCAATCCACCGAGATCTCTTGGTTGTTTTTTCCTATTGCGCTAAACCAGACGACCTATTATCGGTGTTGTGTGCCATGTTATAAATCGCTCTATGACCATTTGTGTAACGTCTCCGTGGCGTTGTAGTATGGTTTGGTTACGAATATCAAGAACATGTGGACATCGCCCGCAAAAAAAAAACATGTGGACATCAAAAGAATGACTCTGGATTGATGTCATTTAGCACAGGATATGACCATGTCCTGTGATGCCTCGCAAGATGAGGGTATCACACAAACTTTTGCTTGGAGGATGCTCACGAAAGCTCTAACCCGCGGTAAAATGGCTAGTAGATTTCTGCGCACATCAATAAAAAATATTATAGGTGTAAGCAGGAGGAAGATGAGCTTCATCTTTTCTTCCGTGGCAACTTTGCCGGAGCAACTTGGTTTGCTCATCCTCAGTAAATCAGGTATGGTTTATTTATGTGAAACAAACAATAGTTTCTTGATTTCCAAAAGCCAGTGGCTGAGTATGGTGATCAAGTACTGAGTATTCTATTCTAAGAAAATATGGTGTACATTCAGAATTACTAGCACGTAATTAGCGGCTATTAAGGTGGAACGTTGTGTTTTATACATATATACTACTCCCTCCATCCCATAATAAGTGTCTCAACGTTAGTACAAAGTTGAGCACTTATTTTGTGACGGAGGGAGTATTTAATAGTATCTTTATCTTTACTCCTATAAAAAGCTGAGTTGGTGATGATGGTATGCCTGTCATCCTTTATTTACAACCATTCGATTTACATCGAACGCATCTAAGACAAACTATGTCAGTTTTACAAAAAAAAAATGCTCCACTACTCGTTTGTAGATAACCCCTGCCTCTCACCTCACCTAGCCATCTCATGACAAAATAAGAAGGATCTGGAGAGGTCGCTGCTCTTGGTGTCGTCTGCCCCCAACGGCTATCGCTTGGGCCGCGCTTGGGCCGCATTGCCGCATCACCACGACCCACTCCTCCTCACCATCTCCTCTGCCCCCTTCCAAGTCATCCTGATTTACATTCATAGCTGTCTAGAAAAAATAAACAAAATCAATACTCAAAAAATATTTTTGAAGATCATTTTTTGCAAAGCACAATAAGTGTTATTTCTTCATGAAGTTTTGGATGCAGGTTGAACACTTGAACGCTTTTGTTTGCAAAAGATTTTTTTATCCATTTTTCCTACATTTACTATTCACCCGGATGCTTGTGAGATCTAGAGAAGAATGAATATCTGAAGAAACCTATTGATATTTGTTAAACATGAGATGACCCAGATCACTGCATTTCGGTGTTGCGTGCAACGCACGGGCATCTTACTAGTTATCTTAGTATAATTCGGTTCCAAATCATGCAGGTAAAAGAGAAACAACACACACTTGCATTACTCGCTCTGAACTTGTAGGGTTGGCATGTTGCTCCATTTTGTGTGCTTGCTTCTAGATTTTCAAGATCAAGACATATATCATGATCATCTTCTTTTTTTGGTGCAAAACGCTTGTGCTCAAACAGCACTGCACTGTAATGACCATCCATCATTACAGAGAAAGGGACATGCCCATGTGGGAAGAAAAAGAAAAGGGTCACCCCGTAGTTCTGGCTAGCTGCCTACTTATCCCATTCGGACCCCACGACAGCGGAGGTCTTCTATGAACTGGCTATGTTATTCAGACAGAAGGTTCATAAGTTACTCATAGAACAAAATCCAAATAAATCCAGTTTAAGATCTGTGGGCTCTTAGCAAATGAAGCAACGAAAAAGTTCATGCCTGGCATATCGTAATATTCTTATTAAAGAGCGTTTGATAATCAGGTCAGGCCAAATAGCATTACCAGTATCATACAAGGAAGGTACCCCAAAGTTGAGTGCTTGGAACAAAATGTCTCGCGCCAGCAACAAGACCGAGGTGTGACAAACTGGAGCTCTCAGGAAAAGGAAACGGTGCACCGAGCTTGTTTTCTTGTTTCAATCAAAATAATGGTCCAGTCAAAGTCCACTTTGGAGAAAATATGTAGATAAATCCACCCGGGCATTTACCATCACGACTTCAGTTGATCAAACGTCTTGAGAAGACTAGCCTTGCAGGCCTCGATCTCGGCATATTCGGGGGAATTCGGAGTGGAGGCGACGATGGCATAGGCACCTGCCTTGTCCAAAAACCCCGCAGCTTTATCTGTACAGACAGCACAAGAATGAAATTTAAATGGACCACTTTGGATACCAGAAGGATACAAGGAACTAGAATCAAGTATGATGTGCCAATTGGAATGGCCAGTATTTTTACTCACCCGACTTTGAAAGTGCCACAAGAGCTTTCAGAGCTTCTTTGCGTGTTTTGTCATCTTTAGCACCTTCTAACACATTTAGAATTTCTTGAGCTCCCCCCATCTCTACCACCTTCATTCTCCTTTCATCTGCACCCGTAGGAGGTTAGTAACAACATTCAATAGTAAAATGGGAATATATCTCATTGACAGAAATGTTAAGTACAGATAAGCTGGAGTTAACTGTTGTTACAGGAGGGGGAACGAAACCACAGAAAATTTAGCTACTGGAGGACTTCATATGCCTAGATCCTTTTCACTGATAAACTCTGGTGACTTCTACCGCAGAAATGTACCAGATGATACAAATGACCAATATCCCATGTGATAGACTAGTAGCAATCTAACAGGCATAACCATTAATAAAGAAGCCCATAATCTCACTGAGTCTGACATTGCTCAAGTCCAAGTAACTGCTAAGATGAAATGCTGGATCATTCTCATGCAGGGGTATGCGAATGGCAGGACCAAGCAATGAGTTGGACATTATTATTTCTGAGAAAAGGGGGAACGAGTTGGATATATTGCCCATACTCTCCACAGCAGGATATTACACAGAGCAGGTTTTCCTAAACAAATCAATCAGTAGTGATTATATGCCATGAACAATATGTGGTAGAAATAAGTTTGTGTGATTCAGGGAGCCATCTAGCGGGCCTTTAGGCTTTGTGCACATGAAAGATGAAAAGTTTGAGGTACGGGAGATAGATCATAGATTTAAATAGAGTGGCAGATTATAAGTTGTCACGCCATGGAGTCCTTGGTCTATTTACATATTTCCTAATGACTTCATAGGTCTTTCTTGGTTTCCAAGTCTAGCTGGGCTAATTCACAATAATAGGTCTATTTACATATTTCCTTGTTAGTTTGAGCTGCTCAACTCTTTCCTAAACTCCCACGAAGCTGTGCTAATATACAAGAAATACTAGGATCACGAGTCTAAATCGAGCTCTCTAAGCAAGCAGTTCGTAACATGTTGCAAAGCCCAGCATCGCAGAAATAAATTGCAACAAAACACTAAAAATGCTTGGATAAAATTGGTTACCATCAACGGCAAAACGAGCTAATCGGGAAGCCCCCATCCGCTTGAACAAGGGATCTTTGACATGTAAAAGCGTAATGGATTGCTGTAGTAGGTTATCCCCTGAAAACTTGTCAGACAGAAGCAAGTTCAAGTTCACCAGCATAATGTTCTAAGTTGGTAATAATGAGAGTATCCAGAAGCATCGCATCTGTTAGCACATTATGAAAGCACTATCATACCCATGTAGGGAAAGAACTGCCAACCAACAAGGCCAGCAGTCCCTATGAAGAATATCTTTAATATCCATCCAAATTTCTTCTCAACTTCCTCCTCAAGTGCCCTGTCATCTGTGCACCATTTCAGTTCAAGTTAGACAATTCTATACAAGGATTTCACTTGGGGGGAAGTATTCATATAGTAAAAGAATAGCAAAAACCACAAAATAAAGGAACTTTTGAATTGCTTGTTCACAAATTACTTTCAACACAGGTTACCACAGCATAACTCCATACATACTTCCACAGTGACAGAAAAGTATGTGGATGCAAAGCATAACCACTGAAACAGAACTTACTAAGTCAAGTAAGGCAATTCCACAGGCACCACCACCAGTCTGACAAGGTGAGTTTGTGGCAAGGGTGTTCTTGAAGAAAAACACTAGAATGCAGGACGGATCAAACTGATAACACACCATTATTATGTAGAGACAGCGGCAGAGACAGAGTGAAACAATTAAACATGCCTCTTCGTCCCCCATACACCAATCTCACGTCCACTGATCCACATACATGTACATCGTACACCAAGCAAACAATAACCATCCACGGCCAAAAACACATGGTAACTCATGGCCATTTTGACACAAATTAACTACTCAATTTCATAAATGTGTCCCATGAGCAGCGAAACATCATAGATTTGAGGAAGTGAAATGGTGGCCATACCTCTCTCGTTGTAGGTGCAGAGCCTGCGGCACAAGAGGATCCCGGATCCGCCACCCCAACCGCCCGCCGCGACCTAGAGCCCAGACCACACGAATCAGGAGGCTTAGAGCATGGCGTGGAAGGAACCCAGAACCCAGAACCCAGGAGGGACCGGGCAGCGTACCTCGGCGCCACCGGCGCGGCGTAGGATAGGGACTGCTCCGCTGGAACATGCCTCCGGGGCCACCGGGGCTGCCCGGCGAGCCGCTGCCGCGGCGGACGGCGGCGACAGGAGGCGGCGGAGTGCGACCTGCGAGAGCCTCTGCATCGGTGAATGGGCGTTGTGGAGGCGGGTTGGGCCCAGTGGGCTTACAAGTTCTCTTCGAGGCGATAAGTTGGACTTTTGTCAGATGATTCTCCTCGTTGGGCTGGATATGGTCTCTACCTTTTGCATTTCTACGAAAAAAGAGAAAAGTATACTTTCCCCCTCAAATGTGGCTAACGGATCAAATACCCCCTAAACTTCAAAACAGATTTTTTTAGGCCCCTGAAATCTGCAAAATTGGATCGATCTCTCTCCTCCTAGGGTGGTGTTGGACATGATTTGAGGTGGTTTTGCCTTGACCGTGCGGACGTGGAAGCGCACGCCGAGAATTCCCCACTCGCCGGCGCCCTAGATAGCATAAAGATTAATCACCATCGCGTGCAACTCTGCATTTGCACATTCTCTTATAACTTTATTAGAGATTATTCACGCCGGTTTGCTTGCTGCTTCGGCAGGCAATGTGCAGCAAGGCACACTTCCATAACTATTTACTATTAAGTTATTAACACCAAGTGCTTCCGCGTCGCACCCCGGGGCGACGTTAGGGTGAACCCTAGCGTCACCACAAAGTCGCCCACCTCATCGACTCCCTTGTCGTTGATGCTGCCGACATTGACTGTGGCGTCAATGAGGCCAATGCCAAAGGTGCCTGGGGGGTTGGAAGGTCGTGGCTGCGGCCCACTGCTGCTGCTGGGGCGACATTCGTGTCGTTCGTCTCCGACGGATCCGAAGTTTGCCTTTGGCTTTGATGTATGTCTTCTTGGGTTGCTTAGACGCGCAGAGTCGTCAACTCATATTGTACACAACCTCGGGGACTAGTGTGTGCGCTGGTGTGGCTTGTAAGCTGGAGCGACGGCTCCAGATTGATTGTAGGGTGTTGTCTCTGGTTGTTTGGGTGGGAGAGTTGTCGGCTTGCTTAGGATGCAACCTCATAGCTATGTTTTGGATTCCTCGGTGTGTACGAAACGTCAGAGCCCCTGGTTGCTAAAAAGAAAGTTACGGATACAAACGCGGAAACGCCCCCACCGAAAATTTGTGAGGAAATTGACTCTCTTTGATTAGGTTGGTTGCAGTTTGATCCCATAAAAAAAAGTTAGTTACAGTTCGATTATAGTTACCCGCAAAAAAAAAAGGTTTGATTATAGTTGATCTTCTGGGTCCGCCACCTGCTGCTGGTCCTTCCAAGGGGCGAACGGCTATCGAGGTTACACGGAGGCGGAGCTGCCGGCCGGCGATCCCTAACCCTGACACGACGGTGATCCGGAGCTCGCTCTCGCCCTCCTTCACCTGATGACCTCCTACTGGTAGGCAATGCGAGCCATGGATCATCATCGACTCCGTCCACCTTCAACGTGGACATTGCTCTCGTCCCGGTCCCGGTCCTGGTCCTGGTCCGGGCACGCATCCTCCTTGGCGCGAGCGCCGTGAACCGCGGGCGAGATTATCCCCTGCTACATCTGATCCGCGCAATCGAGTGCGATGGCAACCGCGCGCAATCCTTGGGTGCCATGGTGCGCTAGTGCCCCCGCAATAATTCCCTCCTCTTCCTTTTCTTCGTGGATCCGGGCATCCACATGATGCCGTCATGAATCCAAGTTGCGGGCTGCGGATCATTGCTCGATACGGATTCACTGTCCTGAGATCGATCAATGGCGGCCGGGTTGAAGTGGCGGGGCCAGGCGGGCGATCATCATGCACGCCAGGTGCTCGATGGTATGCGCACAGGCACAGGTGTGTGCTCCTTGATATCAGTTCTTTAAAACTTTCTAGCGGGCCGTGTTCCCTGCCATAGAAAGGCTATTGCTTTCTGTGGAGGAAATACAACTGTGAGCCTATGGCTATGAACAAGTAAGCACATATGTAAAGTCCCATTTGTATCTTACTTCATTATATGCATCTCGCATAAGCAAATACAGTATAGTAACAGTTGTGCGCCTGCTGACCACGGAATCTTTGTCCAAAGATAGAGTAATAAAGCCTTGCCTAGTTTTATACTTTTATATACTGTCCAGTATTGGTAGATCTTGATCATGAGTACAACTGATAGCACCATCACAACTCCTCTGAAGCAGTGCTTCAGAATATATAGACAGGCATCCCTGAAATTCGGTGTGCATATACTGCAGTTCTGCACCATTTTCTGTGGATCCGTGTTAAGAGGCCGGATTCAGCTGATACCAAGAAATTAGAACTTACTGCATACAACTTTAGATGATTTGCATTAGAAAGCACTCTGTATCATAATATAAGTTGTTTAAGTCGTTTTAACGACTTATATTATGATACAGAGGGAGTAATTGCTTCTTTTGGGAGGAAATAGAACTGTGAGCCTATGACTGAACAATATTGGCGATAAACTGATAGGTTCTCAAGTCCCATTTGTATCTTATAGTAAATTATGCATCACACATAAGCAAATATTTTAGTAACAGTTCTACGCCTTTTGACCGTGGAATCTTTGGCCAAAGATAGAGTAAAATAACGTTCCATCCCATGTGCTAGAACCCAAAGAGTAGTCCACAATAAGTTGTCTAGTTTTATTCACTGTCCAATATTCGTAGAACTTGGTCATGAATAGAAAAGTGATAGCACCATCACAACTCCACTTAAGCAGTGTTTCACTCTTTAGCTAGCACTACTAATTATCAGCTTGTCGTAGTCTCTGATTTCTTCCTAAGGATGATACAATGGCGTAAACTGTAAAGATCTATCCTTATCTTCAGGACTGCTGAACTGATAGTTAGTGACCATGATTTAGATGAAGATTTAGTGTCCTCATTCTGTTCGTAATATGACCACACACTCATCTGAAATATCACGGTGCTGTAATCTTGATATCAAATGCACATGCTGTGGTCAGCAGCTATCACTATAATGTGAATGTTGGAAAGGGAAAAAAAAGGAGTTCCAAATGCTATCACTTTAGCTATCACTATAATCTTGATCACAGTATAGTGGTGCAACAGCAGCCACCAGCTTTAGGTAATACCGGTACATAGATAAATAGATTGCCTTGATTCTTGGTGCAACGTCTCCATCGCAAATCACGTCTGACACAGCGAGTAGTGTGAACAATGTTGTCTGCACATGCTAACCTCCTCTTTGTCTTTGTTAGGTTGCAACAAGAAACCAATTAGCTCATCTAAGTAGTATTAGTATATGTTAGCAACTCATGATTGCTTCGTTCTTAAAACGAACAAAAAGAACGCAGTCTCATTTCAAAGCCAAGCACTATTAGCATCCATTTCGAAGCAATTTATGACTTTCTGTACATTCTAACTTCTTGCCATAATATATAAGAACATAGGCCAAAAATGACAAAAGAAACAGGAGATTCAAGCCTGAGAAAAGCACTAGACGGTCTACAAGCCATAGAATGGTGTACTCCTCAATATAGCGACACGTATGAATCATCTCCGACCTGCGCAGTGCTGTACTTGTTGGAGGAGGAGGAGCCCGGCGGCTTGGACAAGTCACCGGACCGCCTCCGGAGCATCTGGCGCATGCCGTCGGCCACCCGGACGGCGGGGTTGGACTTGAACATCTTGCAGAAGGCCATGTGCGCCCTCACGGCCTCCTCCACGCCGGGGTGAGCCTTCTTCCTGCCGGCCTCGTCTCTGACGGCCTCGCAGCACAGCCCGCACAGCCACTGGCCGTAGAAGCTGGCCCTCACGCTCGCAATGTAGTCCTGGGTGCAGTCCTCCCTCAGGCCACAGCACTCACACTTGACTGACTCTATCTCCATTGCTGCTGGCTATTGCTCTGTGCTGTGCTGTGCTGTGCTGGCCTGGTTGGGAGGCTATTTGTAGGGGAGGAGGTTATTACGGTTGTGAGGGCAGGGGTGGGGATGGGATGGGGTGTATTTATGATTGGAAGGCGTTGCTGCATGTTCTGAGGCGAGAGATTTGAGACAGAGTTAGTTGGGTGTGAGCCTATTTGCTGGCCTTTTCCTGGCATTTAAAAACTCTGGCATCAGTTGGTGGCTAGAAAGTGTTGCTGTTGCTGTGGGAATTTGGGGGGCCTCTCCCCTTCCACACAAAATGCAACCTTTGTCCCTTGCTGATCAACCCACCGTTGCCACCTTGTATACATATTTTTCAGGTTAAAAAGGAGTTGGTTCTTTGTCAAGTTTCAGTTTTCTCCAGTTTCCTGTAGGTATGGATTTCTACAAATGTTTGAGCCAGGCAGTGCTGTTTCTGGTGACATGAGCCAGCCAGCTGCCAGAGTGAGGACATCTCACCCTGCTACCAGATTAGGTTTTATGCACCAGCACAAGTTACTCCATAAACTCAAAGTGCCGTAGAATCATGGCAGATCGCTGTCCATGATTCAAAACGAGAGGATTCCTGAGATACTCTGAATTGCAGAATTGCGAGTCAAGCCTTTCTGTTTGAAAATTACCATGTAAATTCAGCACATGGCTGGTAAAAAAATCGAAACAAAAATTGCAGCAACCACTTATAATTAGGATTTAGAGGTGGAGGGAATACATGGTAGTATCATTTTTATAGATTTTATTTATGTTTTAAAAGGTTTAGGTCTAGCTTTAGTTGGTTGACACCTCTTTTCATGAAGGATGGCAAATGGCTTCCACGATTTACACTGGCCCATGGAATCTTTGCTGGTGGTGAATCATTTTTCAGTTGAAATTGAATTGGTTATTGCATTATATGGAATCATGATTTACTTCGTAGATCATACTAACTATTATTGGTTTAACTGTTCATGTTGGTACCACCGAAGTTTGTGTCCTAAGCAACAGATCCAAAATAAAGTCTTAGATAACTAAAAGTATTAAGTGAAAGCTCCATATAAGATTTTCTTACTGAAAGGTGATGGCTGGACCCTTCGTTCCTAGCTGGCCAGTGCAAAATTCAGTCCATTGATGCTTACTTATTCCCTTCAATGCTAGCTGACATTGGTTATTTGTTTCCTCCAAAAGAAATGACACCTTTTGTTTCTTATTATAAGATGCCATGCCGCAACTAGGATGGACCATATCAGTTGGTTTCTTGTACTAATATATGTTGTACCGTAGCAGTAGTGGAACTCTAATGTCTTGGCAGTACTCTGAGATATTTCTTGATTTTGGTACCCGAGCATGTCCATAAAAATTCGGCAAAGGTATGAAAAAACATCATAGTTTTTTTTTTTGCGGGAAGGAAAAACATCATATCTTTGTGCTTTGATGCTACTAGAAATCAAAACTACATTTTGTGAAACTGACTTTCTTTAAGAAGGCATTAAACTGAAATTATCTCCAAAAACTAAGATCTGGAACTGAAACTATTTTGTAGGAAAACATATCAAACTGGAATTTGATGAATGAAATGCAATTTTCTAGACCTGCATGAATCGAATGGATTGCATAATACTGCATCAGAACTTGATCAGCCCCTCGAATTCATTTGGCCTTTTGGTTTTGATGTCATATATACTGCTTTACATTCTGACCGTTAATCTCTCGAAATGAAAAAGTTAACTTATTGTTCACATGTCACCATTCCATGTGAATGGGCGCTTGTGCTGTTGTTAGCTGCAAGAGTCTTTGTCTACTGCCATACTATCTATCCTTTTCTTATCAGATAAACAACTTATTGACTAAACAGAAGTACGTGTTTGATCTTCATAGGCACACTTCCTGAAAGTTTGATTAAGCGCATGGTCTATTCCGATACTCCTTGTCTTTCGCTATTTCCGAAATGTAACCACATTTTGGTTAGTGCATATACTCCGTTAGCTAGGAAGCTATACCGATCATCTGTCTTTGTCTTCCATTTAAATGCTTCTATAAGCACATGGTTCTTCTTCTTTTTGCAGTTTGGTTGACAACTGGAATTTAGGTCTGCATTTTAATTATACTTGTCATGGGAAAGCTTATCTAGTACAGTATGTAATGATTTCGCTCCCCGAGAGGAGTTATACAAGTAGTTCGACGTCAATTTTGATTTGGGGTGTCATGAATTTCCTAGTCCATTTCATGCCATAATGCTATTCAGGCCCATACACGTGATGCTACTCGATTGCACATCATCTTCTATGGAAGAGTCATTGTTCTTCTGATAGGGATAGGGTACGAGCGTAATTGCGTGGAGAGAGTTGAGTGGAACGCAAGTTATTGATGTTTGCATGTTTTTTTCCAAGAAGATTACACAAGTACCAAGAGACAGGGAGATCTATCGTACTGCCTAGTAGAGATATTTTGCTACTGGTAGTATAAACTTTCCCCTCAACTTGAACATCCTACATGTTTTCTTGAATCTAGTTTAACAATTGTAAGTTAGTAAATAAGTCATCTGTACTAGTACAATATCCATTATAACCTGCTGTGTTGATGACTTGATGTATTGGTAAGACATGTTGTTTTACTTTTATTTTAGGTAATGATGATGATTACTGATATTGCAGTTTAATGTAGATAAAAGGTGAAATGTTTGGCACCTGCCAGGCACGTTTGATGATATAGTAGTTTTTGAAGTTTTAGCCAGTGGTTGAACAAAATTTTGATAAGATGCTTCAAAACTATCGGTAGCACACACATGCTGCTGCTGTCTTAATGGAGCATTTGTTTGGTGCTGAATTGTTGTTCTATTTTTCTTTTTTTTGTGAGGTTCTTCTGTTTCTAAATTCCAACAACAGAAGGTAAAATCCAAAAAAATCAAGGAGAATTATTACCCAATAAGTGAGGCTAAAATGGTTTAAATAATTATTACGGAAATGATAAGTACCTGACGTCAGGAAGGAACACATGGCAAACTGAACGTTTTCGTTGGCAAGTTAGTTGACACACACGGCAATTTTATGTCAAAAACTAAACTAAAGCACAAAGTTGACATGTTTGCCAACTAAACTTGTCATCCTCGCGGCACTAAATTTGCCATCGGAAACGTTCGATTTGCCATGTGCATGTACCTGGCGTTCGGGGTTATCAGATTTCAAAAATTAAGGGCCTGGCATCACAAGGTCAAAAGCCTATACTAAGTGGCTATTATTATATTATTTTATTTTATTTCCTAAGTGCACTCTAATAATCAATCTGAAACTGAAGGATATATAGAAGCCATGCTGGAAATGCAGTAGTACTAGGAAAGTGCTTGAAAGGTTCTCACAGAGTAATGAACAAAGGGAAATATCAGTGGTAGTTTAATAACTCGTGGTCCTACTAGTACTATAGCATAATCACTTGATCAAACTAATAACTGTTGGGTTATCCGGACAATGAATTGGACGAGATGCCTGTCCAACGCACTCCGGTCAGTCAATGTTGCCACTCCAAACATCCTTTTCCGTCGGCCGAAGGACGGGGGCGAGTGGCATGACGAAGATGCTACTACTACAGTGATGGTGGTGAAGCAGGCCACGGGTATTGGTGGCTGCGTTTCAGAGTCATCCAATGCCTCCACATGCATGGCTCGACCACCTCTCCATGTAGATGTAGACATAGATATGTTATCCTCTTTTGACGCCCAAAAAACAGAGTGGGGGATGAACAGCAGAGTTTTTGTGTGTGTATGTGGGGTGGGGTGGGGTGGGGTGTTGAAAAACAGTGGGAGCCAAAGGATGGATGTACTACACAAGATGAGACACGCACGCAGCCATGCCTTGTTCGGTCTGCATCCCGAGACGAGCCATGCATGCATGCAAGGCAACATGGCCCCGCCACCGATGATAGGCATGCATGTGGGTGATGTGTTGGAACTGCCAACGCACCAACTTGTCCGTCCGTGTCCGTCCTACGCAGCCGGCACATGTGGAACGCAGTGGCACGTACGTACGTGCACACATCGCAGGCCACATACGACATCGCCACATCGGCGGCGACCATGTGATGACTGTGAGCCAGCCAAGTTGATGATACCTTTGTTTTCTCTATGTCATGAGATACGTGATGAAATTAACGGCCAGCCCCGTCGTCTCCATTCATGGACGCTGTCCCCTCTCCTCTCCTCTCCTCTTTTGTGCCCTCTTTTGTGGCACATAGGTCGATGCTATTACTGTGGTTACTTACAGGTCACAAGATCTTCCTCACCAAAGTGCTGCTCCGTTTTTGGTACTACCAAGTCGGTCACATGATAACGCTGAGTCTTATCCTCACGCTGCATATTTATGGAGAGGCATCATCGTCTGGCTTGGCCGGGGGAGTTGTGAGGGTTTGGTTTCAAACCTGCTGGTTCTCAGGCAACTCCACTTCAGATGCAGAAAAGGTTCCCAGAATGTTCTCTGCAAAAAAAATTAAAAAAAATAGCACTGCACTGATCTTATTACCCTAGCAGCCGCGTCAACATCTATGCCACATGCCTACTGGATATTCATCTTCTTTCATTGTGTCACATCAGGGGTTTAGCCACCATGATTAGCTTGACTTTGGTCTCGTCGTAATCAGCATGATTAAACTGGAACCGAACCGCAGAACATGCCCTCCGTCTCATCGGAGATAAGTTTCTTATTATCAGATCCCACATTTCTTTGTCTGTCTCGCTGTTTGTTTACTTGGTTCGGCTTAACCGTATCCATCCTTCCGTGGTTCCGCGCACATGCCACTGGATAGGGCACATGGGGGGTTGCTAAGGGGGAAGGTACCCACAATCAAGCAGATGATAGTGCTATCTAGTCCGAATCCTAGTAGATATCTTGGTTCGGTACTGGCCGGGTAGAGTATGTTTATGGCGATGTAGGATGTGACTAGTTTCTCCGAAATGCCAACGGAGATCGAGCTCCATGGAGGCCTAAATTTGACAACTTCAAAATTGGAAATTTTTGGTCTGAAAAAATTCTGCCAAAAAATACACATATATCTAGATACGTAATGTACATGTGTGCAAATTTTCAGATCGAACCGAGCCTGTCCCCGCATATCCGGCCCCCACCGCGATGGCGACTCTAGTGGGGGTGGCTTTGCCCAACAACACATCTCGGTGCTCCTCTGGCTGCGGTCGTCGTCTTTCCTAGCAGCACCTTGGTGGCAGCGGCTGGCGCTCTGGCTCCGGCGCGTAGCGATGGGGTGGGGTGGCAGCCCCCCATCCTTGCTTGTGGAGGTCCTGGCCGGCTACGGAAAGGTCGCGCTGTTGCACTTGCTTTGGCCGGGTCCGGCCCGTCTTGTCCGTCGGGTTCCGCCGGCGGCAAGGAAGGGGAGGCGCGACTGCCGGTAAAAAAGCAAGCCGACTTCGGTCTTGGCGGATGGTGGCGGCGTCGTTAGCCTGTTGAAGGCATCATCATTGCATCTCTTGTCTACTCGCTCGGGTTGCTCCGGGGGGGGGGGGGGGCTAAGCTGGGCCTTCTGGATCAGATGATGGCGACGCTGGACGTCGTTCTCCCACCTTGGGGCATTGTTTTAGAGAAGGCGCTGGAGGGGCCAGGAGGTGGAGTGTCGTGGCATCTACCCATGGATGATAGCGGGTCTCGGTGGCGTGGAGCTGCGGGGTCTCGGCGAAGGGCACGGGATGATGGGCGCACGCAGAGCAGTGGCACTGTCTGGCGTCTTGGCGACGTCGACGACTATCCTGGCAAGGTCAATGCACCATGTCTTGAAGATGGGTTAGCGAAAGGCGACGGCGGTGGCTTCTGGAGCATGCACATGTGATGCATACTGAGGGTTTGCTTGACCGGTTTCTGCTCCTTGCTCGCCGGTGGGCGACTTGGTGGGCCTCCGGATTTTGATGGTGCGGCTTTGGTGGAAGGTCAGGGTGATGGTCCCGATCATGGACACTCCCATCATCAAGCTTGTAGGTGTTGCAATAGATGTCGCATCAAAGGTGGCTTTAGATTGTTTGATGTATTCTTTTGTTGGATTTTTTAAATAATATAATAAAATTGGTTGTGTTCATCTTTGATGCAGAAGCCGGGGGTCTCAACCTTCTTTTTCTGAAAAAGGAGTTTGTTTATCGCAAAAGAGACTAGTTTTGGACCCTTACAACATCTCCAACCTTTCTTATATATTTTAGGCCAACCCTACATGTCGACCGATTGATGGTTTGCAACATGGGTCATGTTGCGATCAGTCTGATACAAACTGAGGAAGTTTACAACATGGGTCATGTTGTGGTCGGGGTTTGGAACATTAGTCGTATTGCGCTCGTAGATTAGCACGACGAATGTTTTGCAACATGATCCATGTTGCGATCGAGAGGTTTGCATCATGGTCAATGTTGCGGTCGTAGCCGATGTCGATTCGTCCTGCACACGTCGATGGGTCATATAGAAGTTGCAACATGGTCGGCGTTATGGTTGCCAATGTTGCATATTGTCATTGCACATCGCAGCACCACTGGCACCGTTGTTGTTCACCTTCTCCTAAATTTGATTGAGGAGGTAGGGATGACGATAGTCCACAAGGCTGTCAAAGTCTCGCTCACGAGGATCCTTGACAGTGGCCGGGGCAGGGAGGCAACGCCGTCGCGCGCCCAGGGGAGGTTGGGGAGCTGCTCGAGGGAGCCTGTCGGTGAGGCCATCGTTTGCCAGGGTGTGGCCATGGTGGAGCTCCATCCGAGCTCCACCATTTGCCCGTAATGGAGGCATCCGCCCGCCCAAAAATTGGAGGACATAGAGGATGGCAGACAAATTTGGGGTGCTCTAGGAGGAGTAGAGGATGGGGAGAGATGGGAAGAGGTAGATGACGTCTTGGGGGTGCTCCAGGAGTAGAGAGAGGATTGGGTGCGAGAAAGGAAGGGGTGGAGGATGAAAGGGTCAACCGGAATGAAATATGCCATTCTCACTTGATGCTAGGATAAGGGAAGAGAAGAGCGGTGCATGTGGGCATGTGTGACATGTGTTAAGAATAGAAGTTGGTCGACGTTGACGCTGTCATCAACGGCTGAGTGAGATTACTTCCCCATATTTTAACTCCCCAAACACCTTTCCCCACCCTCCCCAATCGAAGATGAACGACTCGAGGAAACACAAATCGGTTTGTTAGGAATGTAGATCGGGTGAATCTCCTCATATCCCCAAAGAACCGGAGTGTTTGGGTGGACAATGAAGGAGATACCAAGCTTTTAGGGTTAGGGATAGTGGAGCTAAGCTTGGGAAAGATTAGGGTTGAAGGTGAAAGAAGGGGGTTATACCCCACATGGCAAAGAGAGTCGTTTCCCGCGGGAAACTCCGGGCACTCAGACCAAACAGGGGCTACATGCCTCGGAGTGTCGGGCACCTGGGCCTCAAGGACCCGAGGCACCCGGATTACATAGAGGTAGATCAGCGGGAAGCACCGGCCACCCGGGGCCCAAGACCCTGGGCACCCGGACTAGCCAGAGGGTGATGCCCCTACTCCGGGCACCCGGACCACTTGGTGGTGAGTTGTTCCTCCCTGATAACCTCGGGCACTCGGAGGTCCATGAACCCGGGCATCCTGCTGAGACCACTTTAACCTTGGTGACACGATGTTAGCCGCTCAGATGATTCTGCCAAGCCATCTCATTGATCAGCCAAGTATATTTGTGCTGTGATCTAAGGCTTAATTTCAGAGGTACACTCATACACACAACCCTTGTTGTTAGTACTTTTTCCAATGGATTACAACCTAGCAAAATTTTATTGCGAGGAACCTAGCAGCCTAATTAATCTAGCAAGTGGACAATAGATTAATTTACCAATAAGATTTTCTATTTACTACCCATCTAAGTTCTATTTAAATTTCTTAGTTGTATGTTCAATCTATCTTAGGAGCAATATTTTACAAGCTACAACTTTGAATATATACATATATACACACTTGTAAAGAGGTACTTACAGTAAGCCGTGGGATGCAAAAAAAAATTAGTTTTTTGATGACTCGCCCCCTATGTCCAATTCGTGGATCCGCCCATGTTCCCAACTGCCTCATCATAGCAACCCTTCTTTATAATACGGCTTCTCCTATGACTCAACGTAAAACCCAAAAGCCCTCCGAGTTTAGCATGCCAGTCACCACACACCCAACGACCGACATCTGTGAGTTTGTTGACGAGCTTGGAAGGAAAGATTACATAGTTCGCGCCGGTCCAATCCACCGCAATCTGTATGTCGGCCACGACATCATCGTCACCTCCTAGACGACACCACCACATCTCATTTTTTTTTTCTTTCAAATTTACACCAAAAACGAACACTTAATTTCCTTGGATTACTTTCCGAGCATAGAGTAAACCATTATACAAAGGAACATCCAAGGGTTCCTTAACACTCGTCAAAATGCATGTTTCTGTGCAAGTTTCCATGTCGAAATAACGCAAGTTAAGATTTTCAATATTAAAATGGTTGGCCCATGATTGATGGCCTTATCTATATGAATTCCCTATATGACGCTTTGTGCGTCAAAGATTCGATCAAACGGCGAGCGATAGACTAGGCCGGCCCATTATCTAGCTTTAGCCTAGTGTTTTTTTGGTATGGCCTTCTTCTAGTTTTGGGAACCTTCTAGATGGTCCCTCGACCGGTTTTTCCTGCTGATATATTTTACTGTTTTTTGTTTCTTTCAGTTTACTTATTTTTTTCTATTTAGTTTTATTTATATATATATTCCCAATTTCAAAAAAATTTAAAATATTCCAATGTTTTTTGAATTGTTTTTAAAAAGTTAATCAAATTTGTTTTTAAAAATCAGTTTCCCCAAAATTTTCTTTAGAATTTTAAAATATATCATAAATTCACAATTTAAAAAATGTTCAAATTCTTCAAGTTTTGTTTACTTTTCTTTAAAATCTCATTAAAAAATTACTTTCCCGAAATGTGTTGAAATCTAGATTTCGTTTGAAATTTTCAAAAAATCTTTATAATTTCTAAAAAATTGTTCACATTTTAATACACTTCTAATCTTTAAAATGTTCAGAATTGTTTAAAAAAATCGCGTCTACAAAATTTCTTCGTGTTCCCTCAAAAAATGCTCATGACGTTCTAAATTTGTTCTGAATTTTTTTGCGTGTTTTCAAAAACTGTTTGGAATTTCAAAATTTGTTCACCTTTTCCATTTCTAAAAAAAATCAAATAATTCCAAAATTGCAAGTTGCCATAGTATCGTGCTATGGTATGTATGTCGCTACGGTACAAGTGCTAGAGCCGCTAGTGGTCTGGCCGAGTCGGACCGGCTTCTGCCCCGCAACCAGGGGCATGAGCTCCCCTATATCTATCGTATGTGTAGAGTTGAGGTCATGGAATCGTGGGCTTTCAATGAGGATAGAGTTGAAAGGTTGGGCTGAAGCTAAACTAGCCCTGTTGAACAGAAGAACAAAACAAAACGGTAACACTTCACTGCTCCTTTGAAACTTCCAACGGAGTACGTACTGCTATAAGAAAATTGCACAACCTGTAGGAGCAGTAAGTACTATGAGATGAGCGCATGATGGATGGATGGTGGGTTTCAGACACAACGGATTGCTCTGCCTTTGGCACAAGAGAAGAGAGAAGGCCTTCCTTGACAAACATGATGAAGAAAGAAAGAGACATGCAAGTGCTCTGGATCCTGGAAAGGGAGCCAAAAGGATAGGAAATGGGCGTGACCTGCTGCAAATGCAAATCCCAATAAATGTGAGTAGTGGATCAAGTGAGGTCATGTAAAGTGGACAATCTTGCTTCTCCTCCTTCCTTGACGAGCACCTGTGTGTCACCCTCGTCATGTCATTTTCATCTGTTTGTTTACAGTTACAGAGGTAAGAAAATACTACTAATGAGTACTTTCCTTGATGGTTTCGGTTAATTCAAGTTGATACTGCAAGAGATTATGCAAGTTGCATCAGTCCGGTTGATCGCTACATCTTCAGGGCCCGGCTTATCACCATCATCATCATCATCATCTAGTCCCCATGATCATGATTCCCAACACTGTAAATTAAGAACTACTATCATCCATCTCCCTCCACCTAGAGAGATTGCAGGAGAAGCTCACGAGATTTCCAGAATCTTTCCCCGTTCACAACTGATGACGCAATGGCGACTCACATTCAAAACCATGTACAGTGACAAGACGCCATGCCAACCCTGAAAAAGAAGGGAATCTTTCCCCCATTTCCCAAAGCGCATCGGCGCTCCGTCGATTGATTGGTGGCAATTTTTGGGCCTCTGAGGTGATACCTTCTTGCTCAACTTGCGTCAAGAAAAAAAAATAAGGATTCCAGTTTTACTGCAGTGCTCCAATTGCCCATTGGCCAATGCGTTGCCTGCTGGGCAAAGACTTCTGCGGAATTTCAGTGCAGCTAGCTAGCTACAGTTAGCATGCATGCATTGTTTCAGACTTTCAGTGCAGCTAGCTACTGTTAGCAGCATGCATCGTTTCAGACTTTCAGTGCAGCTAGCTACTGTTGGTTGATGTACAGTAGTACCACCCTGATTCCAGGCCAGGGCCAGGCTAGCCTGCCTCTGTCTGCCTTCAATGGAATCTCACTGGTTACCACAATTACTGCCACAGTTTTCTTCTCTGAACTCTGAATCCATGGCCCCTGCATCCTCAAGCAACTTCAACACCTCTATCCATGGCTCTTCATATATCTACCCATCCTGCAACCAAACACGAGATGGGCATGAAATGGACCATAGACTGCTGAGGTAGCAAACGGTTTTGCAACCATTGAGCTTGGTCGGGTATGCTGTCCACACAAAAGAGGCTTTTTAATTTATTTTCCTCTTTGCCACCAACAGAAAAGAATAGCACCCGCAAAAAAAAAAGAAAAAAGAATAGCAATCATTTACTATTCTTTTCCTGTCTGCGGACACGGACTCCGCCACGGCCGGCGATAATTTAAACCGGGTTAAAAAGACTCGTCCGCTTTTGTTTAGCTGAAATATGTCGAAAATGTAATGAATTGGGTCCGGTTTAATTGAAAATCATCTGATTTACATGAATTTCAACTGGTTTATCCAAATTTAGTTTGAAACGTATGCGGGAATGGTTGAATTGCCGGCTACCGTATCACTGTCCAGGGACAAATACAGTGTCCGTTTTAGGGATCCGAGATGCCCGAAGAATAGCAATCATTTATTTACTTATTTTACATGGCCCCTCGGTTTGGTTGAAGGTATATCTTATCTAATGCTAAATTCTGCACTGCAGAGACTCAATGAGACATATGCATTCATCCATGGCCAAAGAACCTGATGTATACAGACGCCGTCGTGCTCATACCTGATGCTGACACGCATGGCTGTAGGGAGTTGCTTCTTGTGAGGTAGTAGAACATTTCTTTCAGGCTAGCTAGAGAGGCTAGAAATTGACAGTTTGAAAGAAAATCAGGAACGTCTCATTGTCAATGGCCTAGCTGTTGAATGTTGATATCCTCCTTTTCACAAAAAAGTTGTTGATAGATGATGGGTTGTTGTTAGTGCCTTAGCTTCCTTGAAGAAGACGAATCAAATGAAATCAGCTAGTGTGTAGTACTCCCTCCGTCCCAAAATAAGTGTCTTAACCTTAGTATAACATTGTTGGGAGTATGAAGTTTTTTTTTCAATAACATGTATTGAGTCAACAACTTAAGCTGACGAAATAACTAATTCGTCAATTAATCGGTAGATAACATTCAACAAACGCGGCCATGCCTCTCTTCGTGTGTCCATATACATATACATAAGTCTGTATTGGTCAGAATTGAGATAGTTGGTTTTGATCAATCAGTACATGATGTAATTATGATCTTCTATTTTAGTTCATTAGTTGTGCTTAGTCGATGGTAAGGGAGTAACAATCTGTACTCAGGCCATGTGTTAATCAGTATGATGTATATATAAAGAAAAAATGTTTTCTGGCCCTAAATTTTCCTCATCGGTGTCAAATCAGCTCTCTGATACTCTCATTTGGCTGCCAAAGTCTAACCAAGCGTCATCACCAAAGGATAAGGAGAAATACAAATACTGGTAGTCTTTGGCAGTGACAAATGGTAACATCTACTACATCAGATCAGGTAGCTATCTCATCCAGTGGATTGCCATGTACACTGATTAATAAGACAACTAAATTGTACATTAACAAGCACCATGAGGACCGACCATGACAATTTAATAAATATGTTAACGGCCATTAGGAATCGCTCTTGTCAAAACATGGCATCATGATAAATGAGTGTGTTGGTTACTGGGTGCTCAGATGGTCGATCTGTGGGTCATGTCAGGTGGTGACACTGTGTCTCCATCTTTGACTTGATGGATTAACGCCGTGGATGGAGCCCACACGCCATGCATCTTTATCATCTTAACTTATAATTCAGTGGCCTAAAACGTCTTACAAAAGTTTACAGAGGGATTATTTGCCATTCAAAAGCAATCATGCGTGTATGCATCTTCACAGTGACTCAAGAGTTTAGCCAGCATGATTAGTCCTAGAAACTTTTTACCTACTGTGCAACGAAACATTTAGTCAACATGCATTGCCTTTCTCATGGCATCTTTGTACTGGATTGTTGTGGTAGGTTTGTCCATAGCCTAGCTTGTGGTTGATGGGTTCATATGTATGGCGGCCTAGCTTGTGGTTACACTCCTACCACTAGATCATGTGTGTGGTTGCCCATACCACCAGATCATGTGATGTTTGCTTGTCTCATTTTCATTTCCTGTAGGTTCGTGACTTTTGTTAGCATTAGACATCAGTACTACCCATTGATCCTAATCCACCTGACTTGCCTTTTGTTATTGGGCCTACACTAAAGCAAGTAGCAAAACCACTAGACAAGACGTACAGCATCTGGTGTTAGTCACTGTAGTATGGTGCCTTATCCTTTCTGCTCCCACTAGAAAATCTTATTCCCTCCAAAAGAACTAGAAAATATGATTATCTCATAGGAAATCTAACATCAACTCAAACCACTTTTTATAATCTCTTTGTTTTTTTCTATTGCATCAAACACTCCTTTCTAATCCTATAGGATTCAAATGGGCATGCAACTTCAATCCTGCATTTTCAAAATCCTGCGAATCGAAGAGGTCCTGAAATCTTGCGCCTCCTCATGAATTTTGAATGAAGGCGCTAATTAAAAGTTGTCCACGGTATGATGGTACTTGGATTATTCTGTTGTCCAATAAACACTGGAATCGTTTTTGCTGTGTGCATCCCTTTTGGTAACGCTAAAAGATGAGGAAAAGGTGCTGATGTGAAAAAGTAAAGTAGGCGAAAACAGAACAGCTAGCATCTTCACAGTATATACTCCCAAATTGTTTGTTTTTCAGGTAAAACGCCTTTTTGCAGCACAAGCATATGGACTTCTCCAATGTTAAATGAGACATGCCTTTCAACACCCGGGTGCCCCTAGCTACACCCTCCATGAACAGTAAATTCAAAAACATTTGAAGTAAAATAAAAAAATCTAAACTTTGGGACAACAAATATGATCAAACATTCAATGTTCTTGCAAAATTTCAGCCACAAATAACATTAGGAGCCCTAATATGTTTGATGCCCCAAATTTAAGATTTTGTTTAAAAAAATCAATTTACGTTCATGAGGGTGTAGGAGCACTTGGGAGCTATCACACCTTTCTCATTTAATTTTTTTTCTACTGATACACTCATATTACTCAAGTAGCCTCTATGAATACATTACTAAATACATGTGTATGGATTATATGGTGACAACCCTGATCCAGGCTACTACAATGTTTAAGGCGATACCGACATGGTGGGAGTTTTTTTCACAAGAAAAGGCGGGTTTCATGTCTTTGTTATACTATTAGCTGCACCACCGTTGGCTGCGGAATACATCAAGGGATGGGGAAATAATCTTTAGGTGCAACTAGTGTCTCTTTGTGGTTTTTGAATGATTAACGATAAACAGTTAATAAACAATGTGTTTGCGAGTATACACAGATGGAAGTTTATGAGGATTTCGTTACCGATGGGTGATGACCCATAAAAATGTTGTGAGAACATTGAAGTCTTCGGAAACTCTCTTTGAAAAATTGGAAGATGCGGTGTTGACTTCTATTTGCTAGTTTCTTTGTTCTTCATTTGAATCACATAGCAAACCGTACTATTAAGATGGGTCTAAGTGAAAGCGAGATTGAAGTCTTTGTGTGTGTACTCAATCAAAATTGTTTCTTCTTTGACGGAAGACCTCGAAATCTCCTTCCAGACAAATCATTTAGTTTCGGTGTTGAGGTTAATTAACTCGTCTGGACACCAAGATTAAAATTCTTCACTGAGAAGTTGGATGTCTTGCCGGGCAAGTCAGTCCACATTGTGATTTGAAGTCTGGCAGTCAGCCACATGTCGTGTGTACGTTGGTGAGTGTGCTCCCAACGATCATATCAACACCTTTGGGTTGCTCCCCGACTATAAATAGCCTCCTACCTAACACATCTATGGTTGGCCGCTCCGCGTGATTTTACAAATGTTGTATAAGCAATCCTTCATCACACTGGTCTAAGAAATCCTAAGTGAGGAAAAAATCTGAGAGCCTAAGAGTTGAACTCCGATTGAGCATCATCAAAGAACTTGATCGAAGCCTAGCTTGGACTTGTTACTCTTGAGGATTGTGCATCCTCTAAAAGTTTACGCGTCGTTCAATAGCATCATATGTATGGATTTGCCAAAGAACAAGTTTGTGTCGGTCCAGAGATCACAGCAAGATCTACCACGACTGATTGGGTGAGTTCTGAGAAACTTAACTCAAGTAGAATAAGGTGAAGACTTGTGTTTCTTCAGAACTATGACTCAACTTCTCCAACCCAGATGTAAAACTAGGTCCGTAGTTTGTATTGTGGTAAGCAAATATCCATGTCTTTGTCAAGCATCATGTTCTAATTCCTCACTCAAATTTACTTTCCATAACATGCTGAGTTTCGAAAAGTTTCCCCTTCCTCATTCCATGTGATTGTTGCGAAGACTTTTTAGTACTCAAGCTTCTATTCTGCTGCTTAGATTTTCACTCTCCATTTATTCTTCTATTTACCAAAGAATTTCATGTTCTAGTTTCTTCTATTAATCTCCCATTCACCCCATCCGGTCGATACTTTTGATTGTACGCATACCATCCTTCAAATGCTTCCATGCTTCAAATTTTGAAAAGTCACTTTCAAATGTTTTGGAAAAATCTATTTTTTGTGAAATGTTCACAAGACATGTGCCAACAAATTCATCCAAATTGAAACACATATTGAGAAGACAAATCTAGATGTGAATGTGTCATTTCTAGCACTATTGATGCTTATCTTCTTTTAACACTATTAATGCCCTTTTTTATCTCAATGAGAATCTACAATTTTTATCTGAATTAAGTTATAGACACATATATTGTGAACATTCACAATCTTATGATGATTTTCTAGAAACATTTAAAATGTGGATTTTCAAAATGTGAGCATGAAATCATGTAAATGGTGGTATCACCTAATATCTACTTCATCTGGGTTTATTGGGCCCCTTTGTAATTTTTGGTCCAATTTTGACCATGTATTTGATTATGAAAATATGAAGTATATGCTATAAAAATATTGTTGGATTTTTACTTAGTTAAATTCATAGTCAAACTTTGACCCAAAATAAAATGGTGTCTAATAAACATGGACATAGGGAATACCATTGGAGCAACTCTAGCAGAGTCGTCATATGTGCCATATGGTCATCGGCCATGGAGCTTGCTTCATATGGATATGGAGGCCATGGCGGGTGTGCACAACACAGAATTGCCATAATGCAGCCTACTTGTTGTTACCTTTGATCAGGCTTCAGATGTAAATAGTCCCTTCCTTTTTGCCCAAGGGTCACCCTAGCTATCGAACCCACATGAAATAATGCTAATAGACAGGGATTCAAACAAGCTATTATTGTCGTTAGAAGTTCTAGTTTTCTGAAAAAAATCTCAAACTTTTTAAAGAGAAAACAATGGTATGAAATATGCTAGGGTGTGAGGACTCTACTTACAACCTTGAACGTGCGTTGAGGATTTTGTATTGATTTCCAACATGATCTTGATAAACACCACTATGACGTGGGGGGTGTCCAAATAATGTTACGACTAACCAGCAACCTACATAGTGAGTCTAATGTCCAACCAAGGCCCTTACCGTTGCATGGGGTTACCGTTATTAGGGATTTCTCCAGACCAACGAATTGGGCGTTTAATGACTGCACCTCATGGTCCCAAGCGATTTTCTTTTGACTACCGAACTAATCCTCACCGCCATCGGCTTTTGGCATAGCCTTCCACGTGTCCCTACACTTTACCTCCTCCTTGATCGGGGTCTTAGAATGAGAAAGTGCAAGAGAAAAATCTGTTGCAATAGCACATACAAATAAATGTTGATATAAGCAAAGTCAATACCAATTATCTTGTGCACAAGTAGGCTATGCCTCAACCCATGGCCCGAGGGGATTATTACTCACGCATCGCAATCTGATCATAGATGGAAAATATTGTAGATAGAATCTATAGATGAATGATCGATAAAGGTCTTACATTGGCTTTGTATGCGATGTATCGATTCAAGTATGGCAAACTATGGGGAGAATGGCTATGGAGATCGAGATGGTAGTTGCTAGGGTTTCTCCTGGGAATGGCTCTTGGCGGCGGTGGTGATTATGAGGATCTGGGCGACTCTCCTTTGCTTTTTGTTGCGAATGGAGCCTAGGGCCTTTTATAAAGTGTGTTTGTGATGACATGAAGGAGCTGCCAGAGGGTGATACGAGCGCTGACGCTTGTACTAAATGTCGTCTTCTCCTTTATTTTCTCTGTTGCGCCTCTATTTGATTTGGTTTGATATCCACACTTCATATATATTTTCCATCTATGATTTGGTTTTCCATATATATTCGTTCCTTTCCGCAAATGGTCAATACCTGTGGAAACAAGTTAAACATAGGGAGTTGCAATCCCTTGAATTTATCAGTTATTAGTCATTGGAGTGATTTCCTCGAAATATCCGAAATTGTCAAGTTAAAACAATGATGAAATGAGTGTAAAAAATAAACTCCTCAACTCCATATTTGCCTTGCAAGCAGGACCCACTTGTAATTGGGTCATAAGCTTCTATCCCCACAAAATTTAAAATTCAGACGAAGGCCGTTGTCTCTATAAATGAGGGCGGATGATTCAGACGATAACAATTGATTTCATTCTAAAAGGGGGTGAAAAATGTGTCGCACTATGACTTTTACATTCATATAACACCTAAATTAAGGAGGTGGATTAGGAGCACTCGGCGACGCAACACACTGAAATCACGTCCGCCCCCGTGTTCGCTGGGGATGTGTGCATCCTTTGACAAAATGATTTCTTACATGTGAATACCTGACCAATGCGTACACCGAAACAGTTTGTACCTGACCATTGTCATTCAATATATGGCAGTGTGGTGGGTTCATAGTGTTAATTGGTCTGTAAAGTTTCCAAAACAAAGACTTCATGGACGACTTTTGGACATCGCATTGATTGTAGGTGTGAAACAATGTCCGATTTAAACGTTGGTGTGTGAAAAAGTAGGTGATGAAAGTGGACGTGGTGGTAATACAAATAAATTTGTATGGCGCATTATGACCTGTGGCCGCGTGAAATGCACGGTACAAAACCGACAACCAATGTGACTAATAATAACATATATTTTACTAAAGAATAAGTCCTGAGATTAGTGTAATGAAATTTCTAAAAATTACTATCATGAAGTTTTTTGTTTTTAGTAAAACAAACGACAAGAAATGAAAATCTCTCAATATTCTTACAGAATTTTCCAGTAGTTAGTATAGTAAAATTTTGTTCCCAAGAAAGACATAGTTTCGTGGAATTTGTACCATGACTATTCCAAGAATTAAAATCTTATAACCGTGAAATCCACCATTTACTTCTATTTTCTTAGAATGAGATTCTCAGTTTTTATAGAACAAAGATAATTTCACGGAACTTGGTTCCACATTTCCTAAATCTTGAAAATGGTTTAATTCTATTAAACATATTTTCCAACAGTTGAAATGATTCTTAAAAACTTGGTAAAAACAAACTTGTTTAAAAAAATCTTATTAATTATTCACTAGTCAGACAAACTGAATATTATTAGATGTGTTGTAAACGTGAGGCTCAACAGAATATGCATGCATGTGGGACCACTGTCACATGTCATTCAAGCCACCCACAATAACGCATTTATTATCCTCAAAGATCATTAAGAGGGTGTAGAAGGATACAACCATATACTTCTCTTAAAGAAAAATATCCATCGTCCTAAACTAAAGAATACACCCAAACTAATATAATGACACGGATCCCTATGCTTCTTTAATGGTGAGATATCATAGAGGTGAGTCACCGAGTGCTCCTATGCATTTTCGCTAAATTAAACCCTATACTAATAATAACTATAGTTATGTGCACATACATGAGTGTGGCCACCGCCAACACCACGGCTTCTGCCGCCGTCACGACCACCAACACCGCCATGGCCACCGCCGACGTAGAATGTGTGGAATGCGATGACATATTCTCCTGTTGAGGAACAAATATAGCATATTCTCGGTATACCCAGCATGATGATTTCAATTTCTTTTGTTGGGAAAAAAATAGAGAGGGAATCAGGAATAGTTCAATCCACTAATGTGTCAAGTGTCATTTTCTAGTTGGTTGCATGCATCGTCCAGATACAGAGGTCAGGGGTCTTTCCTCCTTCTTATAAAAAAGGTGTCATTTTCTAGTGGAGAAATAAAAAAATGGCCCGTGCATTGAAGCCTGTTATAAATACTAAAATATACCCCCTCCGTAAAAGAATATAAAAGCATATACAGTCGGGCGTCTCAAACCCGTCTCATACGCACGGGCGGGCCGCCTGGTCACGATATTTTGACCCAGATGGGCCCCTCAAATGGCCCTCAAACGCCCGTGCTGACCGGCACCCCACATATCCAGCCCAAATATGGGACAAATATGGGGGCTCCTGGGCACACCGGCCACGTCGGACCCGTCCCACGCTGGCCCACTCAACCCCACATAAATTCCTTCCCATCCGCTTGCCGGACCAAACCCTAGCCATTTCACTCCCCTCCCCTCCACTCCCCTCCGCCACCCAAGCTCGTCTCCCGCCCCTTCCGACCGTCTCCAGCATGGCGGGCAGCAGATCCGAGTCCTTCACCTCCAGATCCATCCACCCTGAGCTCATCCCACGCGGCCCCGGGGAGGTGATGACCGTCCGGCTTGCGCTTCGCTGTGCTCGGGAGGAGGCCCTTGCACGGCTGCACTCGGACACCATCCGCAGTGAATCCATCGCGTCTACCCAAATGGCGCATGGATCCGGCGCTAGGTCAGCTACGACTGGCCTAGCGCCGGAGGCTGTGAGGTCCGTCTGGCGCCGGAACGCGCTGGCGGATGCGCAACCCTTCCGCTGGCGCCTGATATTCGAGACACACCATCGCCCCACGAGGCCATGGCACGGCGTGCCCGCTATGCAAGGCACCGGGCGCGGGAGGTGGTGGAAGCCCTCGCGGCGGCGGACGTCGCGAGGCGGAGTCACATTTTCCGGCGCCCCGTAAGGGGCATCAATCCGGGCGATGCAACCGCATCATGGTGGACGTTGGCAGCTCATCCCCGGACAGATCTGTCATCGATCTGACGTCCACCAGCACCGTTTGGGTCCGGGCTCCGACGAGGAAGAGTAGGGCATGGGAGACGGCGACGCCTGTATTCCCGGGAGCCGGCTCGTGTCCCATGCCCTACTCTACATTGCCGGCGACCGGACCAGCACTCTAAAGAGCGCAGCTGGACATTTTCAGGGCGGAGCCGGGCGAGCGGGAAGCGAAATCGGATGAGCCCCGCTTAGATTTGGTTTCACGTTGAATGTATAATATGGATTTGAGGTTTCTAATTTGAGGTATCCGGATTTGGAATGCATTTTTTGAGGCGTGACCGGTCACTGTTCGTGGACGTGCCCAGACGTGTCCGCGGACGTTTGAGGGGTTGGATTTGCCGAGTCCGGATGAGATGCTCTAAGAGTTTAGATCACTAAACACTATGTTTCTTTATAGAGGCAGTACTAGTATTGTTGTCCGAGGATAACCACCATTATTAGCCGATAAAACCCTATCATCTTGTCCTCCAATCAAACGGAAACACCCAAGCTTGAGCCTTGAACCCCATGAGAAGCAGGAGATAGCCAAAGCGTGGCGGTAACTCCATGTGACTAGTTCACTCACCCTAAGCAAAGCAAGGCGGTGTACCGTGGGAGGGAGCATGGTCCATGCGTGGGCGTGGCTCGCCCACCCGAGGGCTGAAGGCAGGCACGGGCCGGACGGACCATAGCTTCACCCTGTGGCAAATTTGACAAATTTGACCTATAGACGAAATCAAATCATAGAATGAACTATCCGTGAAACTATTTCACGCGGCTGACCTTTTTGTGTGACGCCCGACACGACGACGCCACACTACACTGTGCAACGCCTCAGAGATAGGCGCTACACGGTCAGAGTCACACCCGTGTGTTTAGAAAATTCTTAAGTCGATGTCATGCAATACCGAGGCTAGGCGCCACACTATCTGATCTGCGCCTAGCTCCGGGCGTTGCACAGTGCAACGCCTAGCTTCCGGGCGTTGCACTAGTGCAGCGCCTGAGAGCTAGGCGCCACGGGTCAGCCGCGTGAAATAGTTTCACGGACAGTTCATTCTGTGATTTGATTTGGTCTGTAGGTCAAATCTGTCAAATTCGCCTCACCCTGTCTCGGGGACAGGCAGAGCATTCATTTGCCCTCTCCCGGACGTACGCATATCCACTGTTGCCTTCGAACTCGGCGCCCCGGCGTCACCATCCGCCCCGCTCCATGCCCGGCCCCGAACACCCAACACCGCGCGCACCCACCAGCAGCACCAGGTGGAGCCTTATCCGCAACGGCCGGCTCCCTACGTACTCCACCGGGTGGCCTCCGCGGTCCGTCCGGCGCTCGGGCGCGCAGCGGGCGGGATGGTCCTCGAGCACGGGGGGTCCTGGGGCACACGCGGCGCTGCGGCGCCCGTGGGCTCTCTCTCGCCGTGCTGGCAGCATGCACGGCATGGCATGGCCATGGCCCTGCCCCTCCCCGCGAATTGAAGGAGCCTCTGCACGCTTGGCTCCCGCGCTGTCTCGTCTCCACCCGACACGCCTGCGCTGCGAGCAACCACAACAGTCGAGAATCGCCGGTGAGGCCGGCCGCTAAGCCAGTGCGTGAGCCCACTCTGTTCGCCTGCTACTGCTAGTAGTAGATTCGAATACACCTTGGAGATTAGATTAGGTTCCGCGTCGAAACACCAAACTTGCTCTCCGGCCTCTTTCTCGCGTTGTAACTTCAAGCTTGCTCCATCCGTGTACGGGATGGCTCCCATGCGTGTGCCTCTGGCTGAATCGCACCCGTCGTACGTACAGATCGTCAGGGCACCGATAAATTTGAATTATCTTATACTCCCTCCGTAAACTGATATAAGGGCGTTTAGATCACTACTAAATGCTCTTATATTAGTTTACAGAGGAAGTATTTGTAAATTTAGTAGGTAAATTAAAGTAGAATTGATTCGAAAGGTATGTAAATTATGGTGATTGATTATCATATACTGCATGAAAGGTTGGACAAACGGGTGGTGAAAAAAAAAGGTGAAATAGAATCTTACTTTTTTTAAGTAGTATAGAGACTATTTGATGAATGACACCCAACTTATGTATGACGTCACGGGGTAATAAACATAATAAAATGTTGTCCAACTCTTTTTTTTTTGCGAGAAAATTTCCGATCTATTCATCTTGATCATGGCGATCAACGAATCCGAAATAATAGAAATCACATCGGATCCAGTAGTCCACCTAGCGACAACTACTAAAGCCTTTGAAGCGAGAAGAAGCGCGCCGTCATCGCCCTCCATCACCGGAGTCGGGCACAACTTGTTGTAGTAGAGCGATCGGAAGTCGTCGTCTTTAAGGCCGTGGGGAATGGGTAGCACTGTAAAGCACAACCGCCATGGATGAAGAGTCCAACTCTTAGGGGAGGGCTAGACCATATTCGAGAAGCTTCAAGATTGACAAACACGAGGTTATTACAATATTTAGGACATCTGATCAGGTAGCTATCTCGAATTCTCGATCATCTAGTGGATTGCCATATACACCGATTAGGACAATTATAAGTGATTAATTTATGTATATATTAACAAGAACCATAGGAACCGATGATGACAAATTAAATACATTATCAGACATTAAAAACCGCTCTTGTCAAAACATGTTGTCATGATAAATGAGTGTGTTGGTTACCAGGTGCTCAGAGGATTAATATGTGGGCCAGGTTAGAGCATCTTCAACATCTGTCCTGACATAACATATGTGGGTTAGGTTAGAGCATCTCCAACATCTGTCCTGACATAACATATGTGGGTTAGGTGAGAGCATCTCCAACAGTTGTCCTGAAACAGGGCATTGAAAATACAGTTTCAGGGCACTAAAAATGTGAGATTTAGGGTATCAAGTTTTTTTCTTTTCCAAGAGCGGCCCTAAAATAGGGCACCACTGCTCCAACAGCTACCTTGAAATGGGGCACCCAAGACGTCCAAAATAAAACTTAATCATTGCAAATTCGATTTAAGCATCAAGCAATCAAAGTTTTGAAGACGACTCTGTAGAGAGACAGATTATGGGCTATGCAATCGCGATGTATTGATCGGTGCACCAGGCACGTATATATAAGTACAGAGGTGGGCCACAACCTCAACTATACAAGGAAAACAGGAGGTGGGCCCTACACACACATATACACGTACACAATATACTCAACACCCCCATGATCGAAGCGGCGCCGATGACGCAGAGATGAGCGAACTCCTCAAAGGTGGAAGTCGGCGGTCCTTCGTCATCACATCAATGAACTGGCGGCGATCGGCACATGGAGAACCGCATGCGTCCAAGAGCCACTTTCGCGCACGAAGTGAATGTCCACTCGATGTGTTTCGTCCGGCGATGATGAAGCGGGTTGACGGAGAGGTACACCGCAGAGGCGTTGTCGCGATGAACAACCGTAGCACAGGAGACATCGTGATGTAGCTCACGGCAATCGAAGCCGGGTGCACTCGGCGGCAGCGTTAGCCTGACTCGGTACTCAGCCTCGGCGCTAGAGCGCGAAACCGTGGGTTGTCGCTGGGCGACCACGAGGCGAGGAAGGACCGAGGTAGACGCGAGAGCTGTGAGGTGGACCGGCGAGTGTCGGGCAGCCGGCCCGATCTGCATCGGAGTAAGCCACCATCTCGGAGAAGTGGGCGCCGTGAGTGTCAACCCAAGGGACATCGTGCGCGGATGTAGCGGCGATCCGCTTCACGAGAGTCGATGAAAGTCACGAGGCGTGCATGTGGAGACACACTGCTGGATAAAGACATCTTGAAGATCCGGTCGGTGAGAGTCTGGCATCTTGTAGAGCGCCGACAATAGACCGGTAGAATGGAGCATCCGACGCAGCGAACCCTCAAGAGCGAAACCTTGGCCTTCGTGTCAGCGGGAGTAGCAACCGGATGGCGATTGAGCATGCCAAGACGCCAAGAAGCTCATGGGCATACTTACATTGATGAAGAAAGAAGCCGTCCGGACGCCGAACGACCTCAATGCCAAGGAAATAATGGAAACACCAGGTCCTTGATAGCGAACTCGTCACGCAGGCGGAGAATGTCTGGCGAAGAACGGCTGCGGAGGAGGCTGTCGAGGATGATGTCGTCGGCGTAAAGCGGCAAATATGCGATCGTGTCACCATGGCGATAGACAAACGGTGAGGCGTCCGGCGAGTGACACTGAAGCCCGTGTCTGAAGAAACCCGGCGATCCGCTGGTACCAGGCGCGGGGTGCCTGCTTGAGCCCGTAAAGAGAGCGCGACAACAGGCACACATGGCCGGGTAATGAGGCGTCGACGAAACCGGTGGGTTGCTCACAAAACACCTTCTCCTCAAGATGGTCGTGGAGGAAGGCGTTGGAGACATCCATCGGTGAAGCGGGCCAGCCCGCGAAACGGCGAAGCCGGAGGCAGTCGCGGATCGTGCCGGTTTGACAACCGGGCAAACGTCTCCGTGAAATCAACTCTAAGCGCTTGGCGGAAACCGCGGACCACCAGCCGGGCCTTGTAGCGCTCAAGTGAACCGTCTGGCGGGTCTTATGACGGAAGACCCACTTGCCGGTGATAGCGTTGGCGCGAGGAGGCCGGGAACCGAGTCGAGTGTGGTTCGCCGGAGAGCGTCAAACTCTTCTGCATCGCCGCAAGCGATGAGGATCACGAGGGCGGCGCGGGCGAACGCGAGAATGGGTGACGGCTCCATGGCGTAGGCGGCGAACGTACTAAATCACGCGAGTACCGGAGGCTCGGCGATGAATGCCGGCGCGAGCACGGGTGACAGACGGACGGGCCACGGGGGGCGCGGCGGCGCGGCGAGGCGGCGGCAAGCAAGGCAGCGTCACCGCTGGTGTCGCGCGCAGCGTCGCGGCAGTGAAAGCGGCAGCGGCACGGGCCGACGGCGAGCAGCAGCGGCGGCGAGGCGGGCGGCGACGGGCCGGCAGCGAGCGCCCGACCCAGCGCGCGCCGAAGTCGGGGCGGCGGGTGAAGCGAGCGCCCGGCAGAAGCGGGCGGCCGTGGAGGTGCCGGCAGTAGGGCCGTGGACCGCCAAAGCCGAGGCGGTCCACGAACCAGGCGTGCTCGTCCACCTAACGAGGTCGTCGATGGGCGCCGGTGGCGGCGGTGACGAGACGACGAGGGTGCTGCTGCTGAAAGCGGGAAGACCATCTCATCAAAGTAAGCGTGTCGGGAGGTGAAAACACGGTGAGAGGCGGATCGTAGCAGCGGTAGCCCTTAGTGTTAGGTGGGTAGCGAGAAAGATCAAGCGACGGGCGGGTGCGAGCTTATGAGGCGCGATGGCAGCGATGCTAAGGTAGCTGAGTACCGAAAATGCGAAGACCTTCATAAGAGGGGTGCACGAATAGAAGGTGGTGAAGTGTAAAGTTCCGCGAGTACGACATGGGCGGATGTTTATGAGGAGGAAGCGGTGGCTAGAGCGTCGAGCCAAAAGCGGGGGCACATTGGCGTGAAAGAGAAGAGTCGAACGCAGATCATTAAGAGTGCGAAGGATGCGCTCAAGACGATCGTTACGCTGCGAGGTGTACGGGCAAGTGAGACAAAAATCGTGCCATGTGTGGCGAGAAGATCGCGGACAGCGGTGTTGTCAAACTCCTTCCCGTTATGCATGCGCAAGGCAAGAATGGGCGGCCAAGCTGCGTGCGGACATAAGAGTAGAAACCGACAAGAGTGGAGATAACGTCCGACTTGCGGCAACGGGAAGGTCCACACATAATGCGAAAAATCATCAAGGATGACAAGGTAATAAAGAAAGCTCATTACATTTGCAACGGAGATGTCCAAACATCACTATGAATCAACTCAAGCGGGTGCGATGCAACAAAGGAAGAAGCCCTAAGCGGAAGGCGAGCATGTTTGCCAAGGCGGCATGCATGACACGAGTGATCCTCGTTCTTATTACGTGAAAGAAAACTCCAAGTATGTGGCGAAGGGTGGCATGATTAGGATGACCCAGCGGCGTGCGAGATCCACTCCGGTGGCGAGAGCGGCAGGGCGGCGGAAGTGGTGGAGGCGGCGGAGTGAACGGGTAGAGCTCGTTGGGGCTGTCACATCGGTGGAGCACCATCCGCGTCGGCGTCATATGAAAAAACCACATTCGTCAAATTCAGCGGTCACCGGATTTTCATGTGTAAGAGAACGAACGGAAACAAGATTTTTAATAAGATCGGGAGAAACAAGAATATTAGACATGGATATAGGAGTGGAGTTAGGCGCAAAATATGTATGTCAATATGGGTGATAGGAAGAGAAGCTGTCACCGCGGTGATGCGGTTGGAGGTGTGGACAGGGTGAGCGGTATGGAGGTTACCGAGTGCGCCGCCATATATGATGGCGCCAATGTCCATGTACCAATCGCCGCGCCGGTGTAGCTGGACGGGAGGCGGTGTGGAGAGCCGCCAGAGAGCGGGTCCCACGGCGCGGCGGAAGGGACAGCCTTGACGTCGGGGCAACATCGGCGGCCCGCTGGCGGCGGCTGCTGCCGTAAGGGCGCCGCATAGGGTGCGCGACGCGGCGTATCGCTGGTGTGACGGAGGCCGAGTGCCGAGAAGACCGGAGTAGGAGCCCGTGGAACCGGCATGGAATAGGCGTGGGCGACGCCGGTCCACGGGTTCGACCGGCGTACCACAGGGCCACCGGTGAGGAGCGGCTGCTGCTGGCGTGGCGCTCCTCTCGAGCACCGCCACCGCCGCCGCCGCCGCGCTTGCGGCCACCCGGCGCCGCCGCGACGGCCTCCTCCATTGGCCGCCCGGTGGCGGGCGGAAGAGGCGGGTGGGGCGGGCGGGAAGCCCGGCGGAAGGCGGGCGCCGCCTGGGGCGGCGTCGAGGCGGGCTGTGGCGGGCGAACCCATGGGTGCCGCAACAAAGGCGGTGTGGGTGGCGCGTCCGGGCCGCCCGCATCCGGCGTTCCTCCAGCTTAGTCTGCGACCACCTTGCCAAAGGTGGGCTCGGGATGAGGTGAGGTTGGAGGCGGCGTTCCCGAAGTCCTCGTTGAGGCCGCCGGAGAGGGTGCTGATGAGGAGCTCGTCGCCAATCTTCTCCCCCAGATCGCGGAGCTCATCGGCGAGCTTCTTGAGGCGCATGCAAAAATCATCGATGGGACGAGTCAAGTTCGGCACCGTAAAACTCACCATAGAGGAGGGCGTTGCGCTGCAGCCGATTGTCGGTGAAGAGGCCGTTGAGCTTGGTCCAGACCGCATGGGCGTCGTCCTCGTCGTTCACCACGGTGTGGAAGATGTCGCTGGAGATGGTGAGGTAGAACCAGCGGATGATGGTGGCGTCGAGGATCATCCACTCCTCGTCGTGGATCATGAGCGCGGAGTCCACGGTGCCGTCCACGTGGCCGTGAAGGAGGTACTCACGGAACACGAGCAAAAAATACCGCTTCCACGCGGAGTAGGAGGCGGTGGTGTGGTCAAGCTTGATCGAGACGCGCTCATGGATGTTGAGGTCGCGGACGAGGGTGACATCGGGACCGGCGAACGGGTTGGAGACAGTGGAGGAGGAGGAACTCATGGTGGCGGCGGTGATCGGGTGTGTGGCGCGGAGCGGGGTTACAGAGAAGAAGGAGGCGCGGCGCGGGTTGGGATGAGGGAGAGAGGGGGCGGCGCGGGAGGGAGAGAGGGGGCCGCGCGGGTTGGGAGGAGGGAGAGAGGAGGCGGAAGGCCAGGAGGCGGCGGCGCCTCCTCGGGGAGAGGGAGGCGGCAGCTAAGAAGCGGGTGGGTGGGCGGCGGCGGCGGAACTGAGGCGGCGGCGGCCGAGGGTATGGCGGGCGGCGGGCGGGTGGTGACGGGGGCGGGAGGCGGCGGCTAGGGTTAGGACCTTACTGCGATAGATACCATGTAGAGATACAGATTATGGGCTGTGCAATCGCGATGTATTGATTGATGCACCAGGCACGTATATATAAGTACAAAGATGGGCCACAACCTCAACTATACAAGAAAAACAGAAGGTGGGCCCTACACACACATATACACGTACACAATATACTCAACAGACTCCAACAGTTGTCCTGAAACAGGGCATTGAAAATACAGTTTCAGGGCACTAAAAATGTGAGATTTAGGGTATCAAGTTTTTTTCTTTTCCAAGAGCGGACCTAAAATAGGGCACCACTGCTCCAACAGCTACCTTGAAATGGGGCACCCAAGACGTCCAAAATAAAACTTAATCATTGCAAATTCGGTTTAAGCATCAAGCAATCAAAGTTTTGAAGACGAAAACTTAACATAATTTGAATATAAACATGCAAACTTAACGTCACTAAGATTGTCACTCTCAATGTTGTCCTCCTCGTCACCGTCATGCGCATTGGGCTTAACCTTGATAAGGAGTCAACTTCGTCCTCCTTCTTCACCACCTTGTTGCGATGCGCCCAGATTTCGTACTCCGTCAACATTAGATGCGGATTTTCCGTGGCGAACCTTGACATAGCCACCTCATCGTGCCATGGGTGTTGACCTGGTCGAGGACGATGCAGGTTTCCCTCTTCTCCTTGCAAGACATGATGTTCGCTTCGGGACCGATGAACTCCGTCACCTCCCAAGATTTAACCTTTGGAAAATTCATCTCGTGTGTCGGCATGTCGAGCCTCCAACACACGATGTAGAATGCGTGTGCGGCGAGCTCCGCCGTGTCGAACATCTCAAGCCAATGCCACTCCTAGTCGCACGCCAGCTCGGCGGTGTAGCGTCTGGATTGCCGCAGTCGAAAGCCGCGGAAGCCCTTCTTGCCCCTTGGCTTGTTGCGCCTGCGCGGCGGCATAGTCAGCTCGGCGGTAGTTGATTCGCAGGAGGTAGTGGGGGAGCGGGTGGATCCAGTGGCGGGAGGTGCAATGGTGGCGGATTCAGCCGGATTTGGTAGCGGCGAATGCGTGGGTGGGCACGTGGCTGCAGCGCTAGCTGCCATGGCCGAAAGCGGACGGATACATTGGCGGCACCGACGCTGGAGGGGGGCCTGTTGTGGGTGGGCTGCACGCCGAATGTTCCGGATGACGGTTGGCTTGCGCACAACTGCGGTTTCGATTTTGCGGCAGCCACACGCATGATGTATTTTTGCAGCACAAGTGGCTATTCTTTTAGGGTACCTCAAAATAGGACCACATAAATTTGAAGATAGGGCAACTGTTGGACCTAA
The DNA here is from genome assembly GCA_021437245.1 of Aegilops speltoides. Taxonomy (NCBI): domain Eukaryota; kingdom Viridiplantae; phylum Streptophyta; class Magnoliopsida; order Poales; family Poaceae; genus Aegilops; species Aegilops speltoides. Next base: position 6,543,334 of record CM038144.1, read on the forward strand.
GATTTTGGATCAAAATGATGTAAAAAGCGGGGGGTTTAGGCGGCTAATGTAAAATAAGGCAACTGTTGGAGATGCACTCTGGTGGTAACATTGTGTCTCCATCTTTGAGTTGATGGATTAACCGCATGAATTGAGCCCATACGCTGCGCGTCATTATCATCCTTAACATATATTTGCCACTCAAAAGTAATTAATCATGTGTATGCTATGCATCTTCACAGTGACTCAAGAATTTAGCTAGCATGATTTGTCCTAGAAACTTTTACCTACTGTACGAAAAAGGGTTTCCCCCCGCTTTATATTATAAAGCATACCCCTGAGCATCCAACACAAAGTTACAAGTACAAAAAGTCATAGAATCATGCTGGGGGCACAGCAAGACAAGCCCCAAATAAGACTACTAGGAGACACTAATGCGGCTCGGAGGAGGGGGGGGGGAGCAAAGACGCAGCCGAGGCGCGAAGACCCGCCATGATGTTGTCGATGACGCCTCGATCGCTCCGCTTACTAAGTAGTCTCCATCGCTGCAAGAAGCCACACATTTTGTAGATCACATCAGTCACACGGGACAGAATCACTCGTTCGACGACTAATTTATTGCGGGGTACACCAAAGGGACCAGGCAAGGGTACCTAGCGCGACCCAAATAGGGGCGTGCCTAGTCCCGGGGAGCCGGAGGACCTCCCCGAACAAATCCGGGAGGTTGTCATGGCACCATGTGCCCCCAACTACCTCCCGGAAGCAGCTCCATAAGAACTGCACCGCCGGGCACCGGAAGAAGATGTGGTTGCAATCTTCCGGAACCGGACAAATGGGACACAGACCATCCCCAGGTCCATTACGCTTACGGACCTCAGTGCCCGAGGGGAGGCGTCCTCTAACCCATTGCCATAAAAAAATACGGATCTTTAGGGGGAGTTTAATCTCCCAGAGCACCGTGAGCTCCACTGGACCAGGAGTAGGCACAATCGCCTGGTACAGGAATCTAGTCGAAAATCTACCACTTGGCTCGAGGTGCCAGGAGAGCGAATCCGGTTCGAGAGAAGGAGGATGAAGGGCAATGCATTCAAGTAATTAACTTTTACCTACTGTGAAACAACACATTTAGTCAAACATGCATAGCCTTTCTCATGGAATCTTAATTAGTAGCATGGAGTAATGAATTGTTGTGGTACGATTTTGTTCATAACCTAACTTGCGGGCTTATGGTTGATAGGTTTTTATATAGCCTAGCTTGTGGTTTTACTCCTACCGCTAGCTCATGTGTGTCAGTGTGTGGTTGCCCATACCGACAGATCATGTGATGTTTGCTTGTCTCATTTTCTTTTCCTTAGGTTCATGACTTTTGTTAGCATAGTACCCATTGATCCTACCATCCTAATCCACTTGACATAGCTTTTGTTATTGGACCTACAGCCCTACACTACAGCAGGAAGCAAAACCACTAGAGATCAGAGGTACAACACCTGGTGTTAGTCACTGTAGTATGGTGCCCCTGTCCTTTCTGCTCCCACTAGAAATCTTTCATGTTACGACCAGACCAGAAGCAAGTTGTGCATGCCATCTCTTTTTCTTCTAGATAGCAAATTGTTGGGGTCTTAAACTCTTAATCTTGATCTGCTGAGTTCTTAACATTCTTCACAGTTACGCCATCTATGACTTTATCAGACAGATTGCATAATAAAACTCTGGCCTGTCCACATTAAGTTGATGAAGGCACTAATTACAAGTTGTCCCCTGTACGAATGGTACTAGGATTATTATCCTCTTCTCCAATAAACACTGAAATCAGTTTTTGTTGTGTGCGTCCCTGTTGGTAACAGGAAGAGATGAGGAAAAGGTACCGATGTGACAAAGTGAAGCGTATACTTAACAGAACAGAGCAGCTGGCATCTTGACGAAAGCATATACTCAAAAATATAATCGAGGCAAAGCTTGTGTCTCTGTTTCGAGAAAAAAAATATAGTCAAAAATATAATGTCATGGCGGCTGAGGTTTGAGATCTAGTAACGGCGGACTGAGTCTTCGAGGCGATGAGGACTTTGCTTTGCTTGGTGTCTCCTGACTTGTAGCAGCGACATCGGCAAGCGGGGATGGCGGCAGAGAAGGACTACATAGTCTTATCTTTCAAGGTGAAAATCCAAGGTCTGACCTTAAGTGGTTGTGCCTGGTAATGATCTTGTTGAAAGCATAGTTTTTAGAGTGCGGACTTTCTCCAGGATGAAAATCTGAGATCTATGATTGGACGGCGACGGCGCTTGTGCAGTGTTTACTTCTTGAAGGCATCGCTTTGGGAGAATTTGGACTTCAGGTGCTGCCTTTGTGTTGCGGCTACATGGTTTTGATCACCGTAGCGGGATCTCTTTTTTTTTTCTTCCTTCTTGTTGTAGGGTTGTGTGCATCCGTAATGTCTGTAGGACATTTCGTTGTTGCAGAGGTTGGGTTCTCTTTGTCGAAAAATAATCGAGGTAAAGCTTATGTCTCTGTTTCGAATAAAAAATATACTAAAAAAATGTTTGTTTTTCAAGTAAAATGAGTTTTTTGCAGCACAAGCACATGGACTTTTTCCAATTTTGATATCTCGTGTATTTATATTTCTTCACATACTCAAGTAGCTAGTCTCTATGAGTACATTAATCAGTGTATCATGGATTATATAGTGACAACGCTGCTCCATGCTAGCTCTGTCACTGCTATCGATCAACTAACGTTGCTACACGGACGACATTTCACGCACGATACATAGACGACGCTGTTGCGAAGTACTCCCAGCGTATGTCTTCTATGATGTCGGAGGGAGTAGTTTCGTCGATCAACCGCTGCCGATAAGGTGGTTTTTTTTTTTTGAAAGAAAAGGTAGAGATCTCTACCTTATATATTTCAAAAGGCCGCAGCCTGGAGAACAAAGTGTGTCAACAAACAAAGGAGACGCACCAGAGTGCGAAAGGAGGCAGAAACTGAAAACTGAAACAGGAAACAGAAGACAGAAAAAAGAGAAAAGAAGAAGAAGAGGAGGGGAGCAGAGAAGAAAAGAAAAGAAGGAGAAGAAGAGCAGCTACATCAGGATTAGCTAGACAAACGGATCGCCCAAACGGATCGACAAGGTGGTTTTCAGCTGTACTTTTTTTTGTTATATTGGTTGCACCAGTGTTGTTGGTGGCGGAACACATTAAAGGATGTTGTTCAACAGCAACATCTTCTCGAAATACCCAGCATAATGATTTCTTTTGTAGAGAGAGAAAAAAGAATGTGTCCATGGGGGCTTTGGGAGGGAGGGGAAATAGGGTCGTTGTGCCACTAAGAGCATCTGCAGCCGGACTTGGTAAATCCGACCCCTCAAGCATAGCGGGGGCTTCGGTAGCGTCATGACAACGGACCGTTCACCTGAAAAACGCATTTCACATCTGGATACCTCAAATCCATATTATTACATGCAACGTGAAACCTAATCTACGCGGAGCTCGTCCGGCTCCGCCCTGGCCATGTCCGGCGCCCGGCCGCGCTCCTCAGAGTGTTGGGCCGGTCGCCAGCAAGGTAGGGTAGGGCATGGGACACGAGCTGGCTCATGGGACTCAAGGCCTCGCCATCTCTCATGCCCTACTTTTCCTCGTCGGAGACCGGAACCCGAACGATGCCAGCGGACGTCAGATCGATGATGAATCCATCCGGGGATGAGGCACTGACGTCAACCACGATGCGGTTGCGGCGCCCGGACTGATGCGCCATACGGGACGCCGGAGAATGCGACTCCGCCTCACCGACATCCGCCGCTGCGAGGGCTGCCACCGCCTCCCGCGCCCGGTGCCTTGCACGGCAAGGCAAGCCGTGCCATGGCCTCGTCGGACGAGGCCCATGGTGCGCCCCGATGCTCGGCGCGCCACCGGAGGGGTTTCGCATCCGCCAGCACGTTCAGACGCTTGACGGACCGCACGGCCTCTGGCGAGGCAGCTACGGTCGGCCTAGCGCCAGATCCATGCCCCATTTGGGTGGATGCAATGGATTCCCGGCGGATGGAGTCTGAGCGCAACCGTCCACATGCCTCCTCCCGGGCACGGCGGAGCGCAAGCCGGACGGCTATCTCCTCCTCGGGGCCGCGCGGGATGAGCTCGGGGTCAACTAATCAGGAGGTGAAGGACTCGGATCCGTTGGCCGCCATGCCGAAGAGGACTGGAAGGAGCCGGAGATGAGCTTTGGTGGCGGAGGGGAGTGAAGTGGTTAGGGTTTGGTCCGGCGAGCGGATAGGGAGGGTTTTATGTGGGCTCGGGTGGGCCAGCGTGGGCCGGGTCCGAAGTGCAGGCGTGCCCGGGCGCCCCATATCCCTCCCCATATTTGCTGGTTATGAGCGGTGCCGATCAGCCCGTGCATTTGAGGGTTGTTTGAGAGGCCCATCCGGGTCAAAAAATCATGACCGGTAGCGACTGGGCGGCCTGCCCGGGCGTTTGGGACGGGTTTGAGGGGTCCGGTTGTAGATGCTCTAACGGCCGGATAGGCCATGGGACAAAGGAGGGCGGCACGCTCGTCCACGACAATGCAAACCCGGTCCAAATTTGAGTCGGAAATGGATCATGGCCTACGAACGAAGGGACACACGTCTATTTGCGTTGTCGCATTGGGCTGCGATTTTTTATCTACGCGGAACAAACGGATGCGAGCATACCAAATGGGTTGCCACCTTGGAGTTAGCCTAAATTAGTCGATTGTGGTTGTAGATGGTCAAAGAGCATCTACAGCCGGGCGTCTCAAACCCGCCTCAAACGCCCGGGCGGATGGTCCGATCACTGAGCGGTCATAAAAAAAGAACCCGACGATCTTTTCAAATGGGCCTCAAATGACCGGGCTGACCGACACTCCTCATATCCAGCCCAAATCTAGGACGGATGTGAGGGCACCCGACGCATCTGCCATGTGGGACTGATGATGGGGTCCCACATGGAATCGCCCGGAAACCACGCGGTCTGACGGACGTATCCTCCGAAGAGGGGTGTGAACATCGTGTGGTGCCGCTCCGGCTCGTCGCCCGAGACCAAATCCGGCTATTTAAACCGGTCGGCGTCCCCCAACCCTAGCCACATCCACCTCCTTCCTCTCCGCGCCGCCAGCCCGGGCCCATCCACCGCCTCTTTCCCGCTCCGCCGCTCTTCGCACGCATCCGACTTTTCCTTGGTTCAGGAAAAGAAGACTATCTATGCTATGCTCACGCGGGAACGCCGTTTTCAGATTGAGTAGGAGATCTGGACGAGGGGCGCCGCCCGCATCGCTATCGGCTTGTCTCCAGACTCGCCGGAGTAGGAGGAGGAGGAGGGGGAGGAGGGTGTAAGGGCATATTTTTCCCCAAGTTGTTTTGGTGATTGATGACAATGCTTTTGCGGACTAATCGTGTGCGTTAAGTTCTTTCAGAGATTCATCCATTGGCACGAGACGATTACCCCTCCTCGGTGTTTTATTAAAGACGTTGTAGCTCCTTCGTTTCGTTGTTGTTGGACTAGTTTCGTAGGAGTCACCGTACTATCAAGAGGTGATCCGCTTTGGTAAGGCTAGGGTGGAATCAACACGTACACATCCTTATCACACCCGACGTCTTCCTTCCGCATCTTTGGAGCTGCCTTTCCCTCCGTACCTGCTCTGTCCTGTCCCAGCAGTAGTACCACGGTCCTCAACGGTAGTACCGCCGAAGCTCATCAAGCGGCAGTACCGCTCCACGAGCGGTAGTACCGCTTGTGATCTTCGGCCGTAGTACCGCAGTGGTTCCGGGCTACTACCGCCTCGATTCGAGACCGATGTTTTTCGTTGGGTTTTACGGTACTAGGAGCGGTAGTAGTGGCGGTAGTACCGCTCCAAGCGGTAGTACCGCTCTTACTCCTGCGGTAGTACCGCTCTGGGGCCAGGACCCTGTCTTCCTCGTCAGTGCAGTAGTACCGCTCGGTGGGAGCGGTAGTACCGCTCTCAGCCGTAGTACCGCCCCGCCCTAGCGGTAGTACCGCTCTGTGCATGGATGTTCAGTGGGGTAATGGTTGGATTGGTTCCCCCACTATATAAAGGTGTCTTCTTCCTCAAAGTTGACCCACCTCTTTCCCCCAAAGCTCCATTGTTGCTCCAAGCTCCATTTTCGCCCGATCTCTCTCCCTAGCCAATCAAACTTGTTGATTTGCTCGGTATTGGTTGAGAAGGCCCCGATCTACACTTCCACCAAGAGAAATTTGATTCCCTCTCTTATCCCTAGCGGATCTTGTTACTCTTGGGTGTTTGAGCACCCTAGACGGTTGAGGTCACCTTGAAGCCATATTCCATTGTGGTGAAGCTTCGTGGTGTTGTTGGGAGCCTCCAATTGTTGTGGAGATAGATCCAACCTTGTTTGTAAAGGTTCGGTCGCCGCCTTCAAGGGCACCAATACTGGAATCACGGGATCTCGCATTGTGTGAGGGCGTGAGGAGAATACGGTGGCCCTAGTGGCTTCTTGGGGAGCATTGTGCCTCCACACCGCTCTAATGGAGCGTACTTCCCTTAAAGGAAGGAACTTGATAACACATCCTCGTCTCCACCGGCTCCACTCTTGGTTACTTCGTGCCTTTACTCTTGCAATCCTACTTGTGTTGTATCCATTGCTTGCTTATGTGCTAGTTGTTTTTGCATCATATAGGTTGCTCACATAGTTGCATATCTAGACAATATATTTTGTTGCAAAGTTTAAATTGGTAAAGAAAAGCTTAAAAATTGTTAGTTGCCTATTCACCCCCCCCCCCTCTAGTCAACCATATCGATACTTTCAATTGATATCAGAGCCTCATCTCTTTTTAAGGACTTTACCGTCCGAAGAGTATGGTTGACGTCGTAGATGATGTGGGAGAGCACTCCGGTGCGAATCCAATATCATCTACGGGAGATGGGGGTAACTCGATCTCATGTGAGGAATTCAATGTGGCGTTGGACACATTAAGAACTCCCACTTAGACAGACATCTCTCTAGTCATCTAAGTGATCACGCGATCCAAATTAACTAAACCATAATCGATCATCACGTGAGATGGAGTAGTTTTCAATGGTGAACATCTTATTTTGATCATATCTACTATATGATTCACGCTCGACCTTTCGGTCTCCGTGTTCCGAGGCCATATCTGCATATGCTAGGCTCGTCAAGTATAACCTGAGTATTCTGCGTGTGCAAAACTGGCTTGCACCCGTTGTAGATGGACGTAGAGCTTATCACACCCGATCATCACGTGGTGTCTGGGCACGACGAACTTTGGCAACGGTGCATACTCGGGAGAACACTACTTGATAATTTTAGTGAGAGATCATCTTAAAATGCTACCGTCAATCAAAGCAAGATAAGATGCATAAAGGATAAACATCACATGCAATCAATATAAGTGATATGATATGGCCATCATCATCTTGTGCTTGTGATCTCCATCTCGAAGCACCGTCGTGATCATCATAAATCACCGCGCGACACCTTGATCTCCATCGTAGCATCGTTGTCGTTACGCCATCTATTGCTTCTCGACTATCGCTACCGCTTAGTGATAAAGTAAAGCAATTACGTATGCGTTGCATTTCATACAATAAGCGACAACCATATGGCTCCTGCCGGTTGCCGATAACCGGTTACAAAACATGATCATCTCATACAATAAAATATAGCATCACGTCTTGACCATATCACATCACAACATGCCTGCAAAAACAAGTTAGGCGTCCTCTACTTTGTTGTTGCAAATTTTACGTGGCTGCTACGGGCTTAAGCAAGAACCAATCTCACCCACGCATCAAAACCACAGCGATACTTCGTCAAATAGACTCGTTTTAACCTTCTCAAGGACCGGGCGTAGCTATACTCAGTTCAACTAAAGTGAGAGAGCAGACACCGCCCGATCACCTTTAAGCACGAGTGCTCGTAGCAGTGAAACCAGTCTCGCGAAGCGACGCGTAATGTCGGTCCGGGCCGCTTCATCTCACAATACCGCTGAACCAAAATATGACATCTTTGGTAGGCGGTATGACTTGTATCGTCCACAACTCACTTGTGTTCTACTCGTGCAAAACATCAAACCATAAAAACCTAGGCTCGATACCTTTGTTGGGGAGCGTAGTAATTTCAAAATTTTCCCACGCACACGCAAGATCATGGTGATGCATAGCAACGAGAGGGGAGAGTGTTGTCTACGTACCCTCGTGAGACCAAGCGGAAGCAATCTGGCGTAGAGGAAGTAGTCGACGTTCTCCTCACGATCCAACCGATCCCAGCGCCGTTACTCGGCGCCTCCGAGTTCTTGACACACGTACAGCTCGGTGGCGCTCCTCGGGCTCCGATCCAGCAGAGCTTCGGGAGAGAGAGTTCCGTCGGCCTGCGACGGCGTGGTGGCGATCTTGATGTTCTATCGACGCAGGGCTTCGCCTAAGCACCGCTACGATATGACCGAGGTGGATTATGGTGGAGGGGCACCGCACACGGCTAAGAGCGATCTCAAGGATCAACTTGTGTGTTCTAGGGTGCCCCTGCCCCGTATATAAAGGAGCAAGGGGGAGGGCCGGCCGGCCCTAGGAGGCGCGCCAAGGGAGGGGGGAGTCCTCCTCCTAGTGGGAGTAGGACTCCCCTTTCCTAGTCCAACTAGGAAGGAGGAAGGGGGAAGGAAGGAGAGGGAGAGGGAGAGGGAAAGGGGGGCCGCCCCCCTCCTTGTCCTATTCGGACTCCCCGGGGGGGGCGCGCCACCTCCTGGTGCAGCCCTCTCTCTCCCCTCTTGGCCCACTAAGGCCCATAACTTCCCCGGGGGGTTCCGGTAACCCCTCCGGCACTCCGGTTTTCTCCGGAAACTTCCGGAACCTTTCCGGTGTCCGAATATAGCCGTCCAATATATCAATCTTTATGTCTCGACCATTTCGAGACTCCTCGTCATGTCCGTGATCACATCCGGGACTCCAAACTTCTTCGGTACATCAAAATACACAAACTCATAATATAACCGTCATTGAAACCTTAAGCGTGCGGACCCTACGGTTCGAGAACAATGTAGACATGACCGAGACACATCTCGGTCAATAACCAATAGCGGGACCGGATGCCCATATTGGCTCCTACATATTCTCGAAGATCTTTATCGGTCGGACCGCATAACAACATCGTTGTTCCCTTTGTCATCGGTATGTTACTTGCCCGAGATTTGATCGTCGGTATCAATACCTAGTTCAATCTCGTTATCGCAAGTCTCTTTACTCGCTCGCAATACATCATCTCACAGCTAACTCATTAGTTGTAATGCTTGCAAGGCTTAAGTGATGTGTATTACCGAGAGGGCCAGAGAGATACCTCTCCGACTATCGGAGTGACAAAACCTAATCTCGAAATCGCCAACCCAACATACGCCTTTGGAGACACTGTAGTACTCCTTTATAATCACCCGATTACGTTGTGACGTTTGGTAGCACCAAAGTGTTCCTCCGTAAGCGGAGTTGCATAATCTCATAGTTATAGGAACATGTATATGTCATGGATAAAAGCAGTAGCAACATACTAAGCGATCGTGTGCTAAGCTAATGGAATGGGTCATGTCAATCGATCATTCAACTAATGATGTGACCTTGTTAATCAAATAACAACTCTTTGTTCATGGTTAGGAAACATAACCATCTTTGATTAACAAGCTAGTCAAGTAGAGGCATACTAGTGACACTCTGTTTGTCTATATATTCACACATGTATTATGTTTCCGGTTAATACAATTCTAGCATGAATAATAAACATTTATCATGATATAAGGAAATAAATAATAACTTTATCATTGCCTCTAGGGCATATTTCCTTCAGTCTCCCACTTGCACTAGAGTCAATAATCTAGATCACATCACCATGTGATTAACATCGATAGTTCACATCATCATGTGATTAACACCCATAGTTCACATCGCCATGTGACCAACACCTAAAGGGTTTACTAGATTCAGTAATCTAGTTCACATCGCTATGTGATTAATACCCAAAGAGTACTAAAGTGTGATCATGTTTTGCTTGTGAGAGAGTCTTAGTCAACGGGTCTTTCACATTCAGATCCGTTATGTATTTTGCAATTTCTCTATGTCTACAATGCTCTGCACGAAGCTACTCTAGCTAATTGTTCCCACTTTCAATATGTATCTAGATCGAGACTTAGAGTCATCGGATCGGTGTCAAAACTTGCATCGGCGTAACCCTTTACGACGAACCTTTTGTCACTTCCATAATCAAGAAACATATCCTTATTCCACTAAGGATAATGTTGACCGCTGTCGATGATCTACTCCTAGATCACTATTGTACTCCTTGCCAAACTCGATTGCATGGTATACAATAGATCGGTACACTGACATGGCATACTTTATAGAACCTATGGCCAAGGCATAGGGAATGACTTTCTTTCTCTTTCTATCTTCTGCCGTGGTTGGGTTTTGAGTCTTACTCAATTTCACACCTTGTAACACAGGCAAGAACTCTTTCTTTGACTTATCCATTTTGAACTACTTCAAAATCTTGTCAAGGTATGTACTCATTGAAAAAACTTATCAAGCATCTTGATCTATCTCTATAGATCTTGATGCTCAATATGTAAGCAGCTTCACCGAGGTCTTTCTTTGAAAAACTTCTTTCAAACACTCCTTTATGCTTTGCAGAATAATTCTACATTATTTCTGATCTACAATATGTCATTCACATATACTTATCAGAAAAGCTGTAGTGCTCCCACTCACTTTCTAGTAAATCTGAGGCTTCACCATAAGTGCATGCAAAACTATATGCTTTGATTAACTCATCAAAGCGTATATTCCAACTCCGAGATGCTTGCACCAGTCCATAGATGGATCGCTGGAGCTTGCACACTTTGTTAGCTCCATTTGCCAAATTTCATAAATTGTGGCAATTGCTAACATGATTCGGACAGACTTAAGCATCGCTACAGTTGAGAAAATCTCATTGTAGTCAACATCTTGAACTTTGTCGAAAACCTTTTTGCAACAAGTCGAGCTTTGTAGATAGTAACACTACTATCAACGTCCGTCTTCCTCTTGAAGATCCATTTATTTTCTATGGTTTGCCGATCATCGGGCAAATCCATCAAAGTCCATACTTTGTTCTCATACATGGATCATATGTCAGATTTTATGGCCTCAAACCATTTTGCGGAATCTGGGCTCATCATCGCTTCCTCATAGTTCGTAGGTTTGTCATGGTCTAGTTACATGACTTCCGTAAGGATTACCGTACCACTCAGTGCGGATCTCACTCTGGTTTACCTCGAGATTTGGTAGTAACTTGATCCGAAGTTACATGATCATCATCATTAGCTTCCTCACTAATTGGTGTAGTACTCACGAGGCAGATTTACGTGATGAACTACTTTCAATAAGGGAGAAGGTACAATTACCTCATCAAGTTCTACTTTCCTCCCACTCACTTCTTTCGAGAGAAATTCCTTCTCTAGAAAGGATCCATTATTAGCAACGAATGTTTTTGCCTTCGGATCTGTGATAGAAGGTGTACCCAACAATTTCCTTTGGGTATTCTATGAAGACGCACTTCTCCGATTTGGGTTTGAGCTTATCAGGATGAAACTTTTTCACATAAGCATCGCAGCCCCAAACTTTAAGAAACGACAACTTTGGTTTCTTGCTAAACCACAGTTCATATAGTGTCGTCTCAACGGATTTAGATGGTGCCCTATTTAACGTGAATGCAGCTGTCTCTAATGCATGATCCCAAAACGATATTGGTAAATTGGTAAGAAACATCATAGATTGTACTATATCCAATAAAGTACGGTTATGACGTTCGGACACACCATTATGATGTGGTGTTCGGTGGCATGAATTTGTGAAACTATTCCACATTGTTTTAATTGAAGACCAAACTCGTAACTCAAATATTTGTCTCTGCGATCAGATCGTAGAAACCTTATTTTCTTGTCACGATGATTTTTCCACTTCACTCTGAAATTCTTTGAACCTTCTAACTATTTCAGACTTATGTTTCATCAAGTAGATATACCCATATCTGCTCAAATCATCTGTGAAGGTCAGAAAATAACGATACCCGCCGCGAGCCTTAACACTCATTGGATCGCATACATCGGTATGTATTATTTCCAATAAGTCGGTTGCTCGCTCCATCGTTCGGAGAACGGAGTCTTAGTCATCTTGCCCATGAGGCATGGTTCTTAAGCATCAAGTGATTCATAATCAAGTGATTCCAAAATCCCATCAGTATGGAGTTTCTTCATGCGCTTTACACCAATATGACCTAAACGGCAGTGCCACAAATAAGCTGCACTATCATTATTAACTTTGCATCTTTTGGTTTCAATATTATGATTATGTGTATCACTGCGATCAAGATCCAATGAACCATTTTCATTGGGTGTGTAACCATATAAGGTTTTATTCATGTAAACAGAACAACAGTTTATTTTCTTACTTAAATGAATAACCGTATTGCCATAAACACGATCAAATCATATTCATGCTCAACGCAAACACCAAATAACATTTTATTTAGGTTTAACACTAATCCCGAAAGTATAGGGAGTGTGCGATGATGATCATATCAATCTTGGAACTTCTTCCAACACTCATCGTCACTTCCCCTTCAACTAGTCTTTGTTTATTCGGCAACTCCCGTTTCGAGTTACTACTCTTAGCAACTGAACAAGTACCAAATACCGAGGGGTTGCTATAAACACTAGTAAAGTACACATCAATAACATGTATATCAAAAATACCTTTGTTCACTTTGCCATCCTTCTTATCCGCCAAATACTTGGGGTAGTTACGCTTCGATGACCAGTTCCTTTGCGGTAGAAGCACTTAGTCTCGTGCTTAGGTCCGGACTTGGGCTTCTTCACTTGAGCAGCAACTTGCTTGCCGTTCTTCTTGAAGTTCCCTTCTATCCCTTTGTCCTTTTCTTGAAACTAGTGGTCTTGTTAACCATCAACACTTGATGTACTTTCTTGATTTCTACCTTCATCGATTTCATCATTATGAAAAACTCGGGAATCATTTTCATCATCCCTTGCATACTATAGTTCATCACGAAGTTCTACTAACTTGGTGATGGTGACTAGAGAATTACATCAATCACTATCTTATCCGGAAGATTAACTCCCACTTGATTCAAGCGATTGTAGTACCTGACAATCGAGCACATGCTCACTAATTGGCGATTCTCCTTCATCTTTTAGCTATAGAACTTGTTGGAGACTTCGTATCTCTCAACTCGGTATTTGCTTGAAATATTAACTTCAATTCTGGAACATCTCATATGGTCCATGATGTTCAAAAACATCTTTGAAGTCGATTCTAAGCCATAAAGCATGGTGCACAAAACTATCAAGTAGTCATCATATTGAGCTAGCCAAGCGTTCATAACGCCCGCATCCGCTCTGCAATAGGTCCGTCACCTAGCGGTGCATTAAGGACATAATTCTTACGTGCAGCAATGAGGATAAACCTCCGATCACGGATCGAATCCGCATCATTGCTACTAACATTTTCAACACAATTTTCTCTAGGAACATATCAAAACAAACATATGAAAGCAACAACGCGAGCTATTGATCTACAACATAATTTGCAAAATACTACCGGGACTAAGTTCATGATAAATTTAAGTTCAATTAATCATATTACTTAAGAACTCCCACTTAGGCAGACATCTCTCTAGTCATCTAAGTGATCACGCGATCCAAATTAACTAAACCATAACCGATCATCACGTGAGATGGAGTAGTTTTCAATGGTGAACATCTTATTTTGATCATATCTACTATATGATTCACGCTCGACCTTCGGTCTCCGTGTTCGAGGCCATACACGCATATGCTAGGCTCGTCAAGTATAACTGAGTATTCTGCGTGTGCAAAACTGGCTTGCACCCGTTGTAGATGGACGTAGAGCCTATCACACCCGATCATCACGTGGTGTGCAGGCACGACGAACTTTGGCAGCGGTGCATACTCGGGAGAACACTACTTGATAATTTTAGTGAGAGATCATCTTAAAATGCTACCGTCAATCAAAGCAAGATAAGATGCATAAAGGATAAACATCACATGCAATCAATATAAGTGATATGATATGGCCATCATCATCTTGTGCTTGTGATCTCCATCTCGAAGCACCGTCGTGATCATCATCATCACCGCGCGACACCTTGATCTCCATCGTAGCATCGTTGTCGTTTCGCCATCTATTGCTTCTCGACTATCGCTACCGCTTAGTGATAAAGTAAAAGCAATTGTAGAGCGTTGCATTTCATACAATAAAGTGACAACCATATGGCTCCTGCCGTTGCCGATAACCGGTTACAAAACATGATCATCTCATACAATAAAATATAGCATCACGTCTTGACCATATCACATCACAACATGCCTGCAAAAACAAGTTAGACGTCCTCTACTTTGTTGTTGCAAATTTTACGTGGCTGCTACGGGCTTAAGCAACAACCAATCTCACCTCGCATCAAAACCACAGCGATACTTCGTCAAATAGACTCCGTTTTAACCTTCTCAAGGACCGGGCGTAGCCATACTCAGTTCAACTAAAGTGAGAGAGCAGACACCCGCCGGTCACCTTTAAGCACGAGTGCTCGTGCGGTGAAACCAGTCTCGCGTAAGCGTCTGGCGTAATGTTGGTCGGGCTGCTTCATCTCACAATACCGCTGAACCAAAATATGACATCTTTGGTAGGCGTATGACTTGTATCGTCCACAACTCACTTGTGTTCTACTCGTGCAAAACATCAAACCATAAAACCTAGGCTCTAATACCTTTGTTGGGGAGCGTAGTAATTTCAAAATTTTCCTACGCACACGCAAGATCATGGTGATGCATAGCAACGAGAGGGGAGAGTGTTGTCTACGTACCCTCGTAGACCGAAGCGGAAGCAATCACAACGTAGAGGAAGTAGTCGTACATTCTCCTCACGATCCAACCGATCCCAGCGCCGTTACTCCGGAGCCTCCGAGTTCTTAACACACGTACAGCTCGGTGACGCTCCTCGGGCTCCGATCCAGCAGAGCTTCGGGGAGAGAGAGTTCCGTCAGCACGACGGCGTGGTGATGATCTTGATGTTCTACCGACGCAGGGCTTCGCCTAAGCACCGCTACGATATGACCGAGGTGGATTATGGTGGAGGGGGCACCGCACACGGCTAAGAGCGATCTCAAGGATCAACTTGTGTGTTCTAGGGTGCCCGTGCCCCGTATATAAAGGAGCAAGGGGATGGCCGACCCGGCCCTAGGAGGCGCGCCAAGGGAGGGGGAGTCCTCCTCCTAGTGGGAGTAGGACTCCCTTTCCTAATCCAACTAGGAAGGAGGAAGGGGAAGGAAGGAGAGGAGAGGAAGAGGGAAGGGGCCCCCCCTCCTTGTCCTATTAGGACTCCCCACAGGGGCGCCACCTCTGGTGCGGCCCTCTCTCTCCCTCTTGGCCCACTAAGGCCCATAACTTCCCGGGGTTCCGGTAACCCCTCGGCACTCGGTTTTCTCCGGAACCTTTCCGGTGTCGAATATAGCCGTCCAATATATCAATCTTTATGTCTCGACCATTTCGAGACTCCTCGTCATGTCCGTGATCACATCCGGACTCGAACTTCTTGGTACATCAAAATACACAAACTCATAATATAACCGTCATCGAAACCTTAAGTGTGCGGACCCTACGGTTCGAGAACAATGTAGACATGACCGAGACCGTCTCGGTCAATAACCAATAAGCGGGACACGGATGCCCATATTGGCTCCTACATATTCTCGAAGATCTTTATCGGTCGAGACCGCATAACAACATCGTTGTTCCCTTTGTCATCGGTATGTTACTTGCCCGAGATTCGATCGTCGGTATCCAATACCTAGTTCAATCTCGTTACGGCAAGTCTCTTTACTCGTTCGTAATACATCATCTCACAGCTAACTCATTAGTTGAAATGCTTGCAAGGCTTAAGTGATGTGTATTACCGAGAGGGCCAGAGATACCTCTCCGACTATCGGAGTGACAAAACCTAATCTCGAAATCGCCAACCCAACATACGCCTTTGGAGACACCTGTAGTACTCCTTTATAATCACCCGATTCGTTGTGACGTTTGGTAGCACCAAAGTGTTCCTCCGTAAGCAGGAGTTGCATAATCTCATAGTTATAGGAACATGTATATGTCATGGATAAAAGCAGTAGCAACATACTAAACAATCGTGTGCTAAGCTAATGGAATGGGTCATGTCAATCAGATCATTCAACTAATGATGTGACCTTGTTAATCAAATAACAACTCTTTGTTCATGGTTAGGAAACATAACCATCTTTGATTAACAAGCTAGTCAAGTAGAGGCATACTAGTGACACTCTGTTTGTCTATATATTCACACATGTATTATGTTTCCGGTTAATACAATTCTAGCATGAATAATAAACATTTATCATGATATAAGGAAATAAATAATAACTTTATCATTGCCTCTAGGGCATATTTCCTTCAGTTAGTCCCTTGCATACAATTTGCTTTCCGTTCGTCAACTTGCACTCATTGGTTTTGCTACTTTCTTTGTCATTGATATTGTGGCCCTCTTGTGGAGCAAGACTCTTAAAGTAGCCTTTGTTGGGCATGTCGAGAATGGTCTCTATGTGATTAACTTTTCGGAGCGACCCACTAAGACCGCGACATGTCTAATGGCTAAAGTTGACGTGGGATGGCTTTGGCATCGCCGTTTATTACGTCAATATGAGATCTTTGCAAAGTCTTCTCAAGGGGACCATGTCCGTGGACTAACAAATGTTAGTTTTGCCAAAGATCGTGCTTGCGATTGCTGTATTGAAGGAAAGCTTCATGAGAAGGCTCACCCTCCATCAACCATCATCTACTCGAAGAGACCCTTGGAGCTCCTTCACATGGATCTCTTTGGGCCTCCATCTTTTGATAGTCTTGGAGGAAGAAAGTATTGCTTGGTGATTGTGGATGACTATTCAAGATACACTTGGGTATACTTCTTCAAGAGGAAGAGTGAGACTCAACAAACCGTCATCGACTTTGCAAATGAAGCTCAGCGTCAACATAATGCAAATATCTTGACAATAAGAAGTGACAACGCACACGAGTTCAAGAACTACACCTTGGATGAGTTTCTTAGTGATGAGGGATCAAGCATCAATATGCTGCACCTTATACCCCTCAACAAAATGGTGTAGCGGAGAGGAAGAACGGACATTGATGGATGCGGCAAGGACCATGATGGCGGAGTTCAAGTCTCCATACAACTTTGGGCGAAGCCATCAACACCGCATGTCATGCATCCAATCGGCTCTATCTCATAAAGGCTTGAACAAGACTCCTTATGAGATACTCACCGCAGCAAGCCCAACCTCAAGTACTTCCGGTGTTCGGTTGTAAGTGTTTCATTCTCAATAAAGGTGTTAGTTTGTCTAAATTGAGGCTAGAGCTCATGAGGGCATATTTGTTGGTTATGCTACAAACTCTCATGCTTACCGTGTTCTCAACAAGTCCACTGTACTCATTGAGGAGACGTGTAACGTGGAGTTTGACGAAAATAACGGCTCCCAAGTGGAGAAAAGTGGTACTTGTGATGTAGGTGATGAAATTCCTCCCCAAGCCATAAGAAGAATGGGTATTGGTCATATACTACCCATTGAGGAACCCCTTATGGCCGAAGGAGAAGGACAACGCTCTACTCAAGTGGAGCCATCACCTCACCAAGACCCACACGCTTCCGAAGAACAAAGTGAAGGCCCTCAACCTCGTGAACAAGATCAAGGGCAAGATCAACCTCAAGATGGTGGCGAACCTCTAAATGATGCCCAAGGTCAAGTTCTCCCCCTCGAGCAAGTTCAAGATCACGAGCAAGCTCAAGATCAAGAACAAGCTCAAGACGACGCTCAAGATGATCAAGTCAACCCTCCTCCTTCCACACCCGATGAGGAATTAGAGCGTCGTGCCGTGAAAATTGCTTCCAAACTCACCACCCAAGGCCATCTCATGGAGAATGTGGTTGGAAGCCTAAGAAAGGGGGTAAGCACTCGTAGACAATCAGCAAACTATTGTGAACATCACGCGTTTGTCTCTTGTGTTGAACCCCAAAAGGTCTATGAGGCGCTCGAAGACTCGGATTGGCTCAATGCCATGCATGAAGAACTCAACAACTTCGAGTACAACAAAGTATGGAGATTAGTGCCAAGGCCATCGGGGGACCACAACGTCATTGGAACCAAGTGGATCTTCAAGAACAAGCAAGATGCTCATGGGAACATCGTTCGCAACAAGGCAAGATTGGTAGCACAAGCCTACTCCCAAGTCGAGGGTATCGACTACGGTGAAACCTTTGCTCCTGTTGCTCGTATTGAATCCATACATTTGTTGATTGCTTATGCTTCCCATCACAACTTTAAGTTGAAACAAATGGATGTGAAAAGTTCTTTTCTTAATGGTCCTATTAATGAGTTGGTCTATGTCAAGCAACCCCCTGGGTTCGAGGATCCCTACTTCTCGGATCATGTGTATCAACTCGATAAGGCACTCTATGGCCTTAAACAAGCCCCACGTGCGTGGTATGACCACCTTACCGAGTTGTTACAAAATCGTGGATTTGAGGTGGGGCTAATCGATCCCACTCTTTTTACTAAGAAGGTCAAAGGGGAGTTGTTTATATGCCAACTATATGTTGATGATATTATCTTTGGTTCTCCTAACAAAGCCTTCAATGAGGAATTTGCCGCTCTCACAACCTCCAAGTTCAAGATGTCTTCGATGGGAGAGTTGAAGTTCTTCCTTGGTTTTGACATCAAACAAAGAAGAGAAGGAACCTTCATCAACCAAGCCAAATACACTCAAGACATGCTAGAAAGATTCAAGCTAAGTGATGTCAAGCCGGCTACTACTCCAATGCCCACCAAGTGCCAACTTGACATTGATCCCAACGGTAAAGCGGTGGATCAAAAGGTATATCGCTCCATGATTGGCTCCTTGCTTTACCTTTGTGCATCTAGACCGGATTTGAGTGTGGGGATGTGTGCACGGTTTCAAGCCGCACCGAAGGAAAGTCACTATGTGGCGGTCAAGCGAATCTTTTGATATTTGGCCCGTACCCCAAACTTTGTCTTATGGTACCCAAGAGGGGCAAACTTTAAGCTTGAAGGATTTACGGATTTCGATTGGGCGGGAGACAAAGTGGATAGGAAGTCCACTTCCGGAGTGTGCCAGTTTCTTGGGTGCTCTTTGGTGAGTTGGTCTTCCAAGAAGCAAAGTTGTGTGTCTCTCTCGTCCAACGAAGCGGAGTATGTGGCGGCCGGTAGTTGTTGTGCACAACTCTTATGGATGAGGCAAACTTTAAAGGAATACGGTGTCATTTGTGACAAAGTGCGTCTTTGGTGTGACAACGAAAGTGCCATCAAGATTTCTCTCAACCCGGTGCAACACTTCAAGACGAAGCATATTGAGATTCATTTCATCCGGGATCACATTAGGCGAGGGGAGATCGAGCTCAAGTATGTCAACACTCATGATAACCTTGCAGATATTTTCACGAAGCCCTTGGATGAAGCAAGATTTCGCGAGTTAAGGCATGAGCTAAATATCATTGATTCGAGCAATGTGACTTGAACCCTAGCACCCCCCACCACACTCAACTTGTTGTCTAGTTTAGTTGTAGGCATGTACATAGGGGGAGTGTTGTTCTCTCAATGAACTCTCCCTCCCCCCATTATGCATAAAACGATCAACTCTTTCACATTAGCCATTTTTTATGGTACTTGTTCTTCAAAGACGAGGTTTGGTCATGGGCCCAAGGATAATTCTTCGCGGTGCCATACCAATTGACTCAAACATAGGTGGCTCCGGCCACCGCCCTCTCTTGAGAGAGGCCAGAGCTCGCTCTGCTTTCGTGTGGCTGTCTTGAAGGAGTGGGTTCTGGACCTTTGTTAGTGTGTGTGTTGCCTTGTTGGTCTTTCTTTTTCTTGGCCTTGCTTTCTCGTTCTCTTTTTGTGCTTGAGCCGTTTGCTTAGAGGCCTTTTTGTTGCTGAGCAGTACTACCGCTGGTGGCGAGCGGTACTACCGCTCCGAGCGGTACTACCGCCCTCAGTAGCAGTACTACCTTGTGTGGAGGGCAGGGGGTTATATCGGGCGGGGGTTTCTTCTCCCCATACCCATTCGCACGCCCCTCACTCTGTTCCTCTCTCTCCAAGAGCCCGGCGCCATGGAGGGCTCGGCGGATCTCCCTCTCCGGCGTGTTCCTCTCCATTTCCTTCGGTGGAGTCAATCCCTACCTTGTCCTCTTGCCATGGATGCGGTATTGCCCTGTTCCTCTTTCTTCTTGTCTAGATTTCCAATCTAGCATCTTAGAAGCGATGTAGTTGCATCTCTAGATTTTGGCCAAATCTAGGCTTGAGTAGGATGGAGAAAGCTTCTAGGCAGTTTGGATTGATGATTGGTTGGAGTATTTTTGAATTTGGTAGGACGGTAGTGCCGGATCTGACCACGGTAGTAGGAAACTGATGTTTCCCCGTCTCGAGCGATACTACCGCTCTCTCCAGAGCGGTACTACCGCTTGGAGCGGTACTACCGCTCTCTGTGGAGCGGTACTACCGCTCGAAGGTCGCGGTACTACCGCCCTCTATCAGTTTCCATCATGCTCTTACATCTCAGTGATCTTTTTGCTCGTGTTTTGTGGCTTATGCTCGTTCTTTCTGGTTGTTTGCGTGTTCTTGTGTGTGGTTCCAGGTGATGAGCTTCCTGAGCATCCGGCTCATCGTGTCAACCCCGGTCGTGCCACGTCCAAGCGTTACCGCACCACTGAGTCTGCCGAAGGTCCCTCAAGTGCTCCACCTCCACCTCAACTCCAAAAGAAGACTGGTGTCAAGCCGAAGCACTCTGGCAAAACCGTGACAGAAATGCAACCCAAGGAGTTCTGGGCAAGGCATCGCCGCAACCCCTATGAGGCAGACCAAGATCCCACTTTGGTCAACCGTCCGTTTTGGAACAGGTTCCATTTTGCTATCTTCTTTGATGTTCTCAAAGCCAAGAAGAACCTCTTTGACAACGTGCACTCCATCGACACTGACCATATGGAGAAGGATCCTGAATACTTTGGTGAAGCTCTTCAGATGTGCACTCAACTGAACATTCTTGGGGTCGTGTTATTCAACAAAGATTATGATGCTGATATTGTGGCCCAATTCTATGCCACGGTTCATCTCCGGACTGATGAGGACAGGACACTGACTTGGATGACCAATGGCAAGTTGCTTTCAGTCAAGTGGAAAGCTTTCATGGAGTTGATTGGGGTGCAAGATCTAGGACTTGAGTCTCCTGTCGGCTTTCGCCCACACCGCAACACCAACGCCACTCACAAGCAAGCTCTATGGCCCCACCGCACTTTGAGGATCAACCACGAGGCGAAGAAGGAAACTTATGAGTTACTGCCTATCTGGATATCCTTCACCGTGTCTTCAGAGAGACTCTTTTCCCTCGTATCGGGAATCTGGACCAGGTTCACTCCTATCTCGTGGACATGCTTCTCTTACGCTTGACATCGGAAGAGCGAACAACGAAGAATCCTCGGATATTTCTCATGTTATGTGGTTTGAGCAGTTATCTGCTATCTCCGAGCGCAAGTGCCCGATTTACGGTCCGTTCATCATGCTGCTTATTGAGAAGGCCTGGGCTCATGTCTACCCCAAGGTAATGTTGGAGACTGGAGAGTTGGTTTCTCACGACATCAACCGTCTGAGGAGAAGGATAACTCGGGCACTCAGGCCCCTAAGACTGGAGTTCCTTCGTTTGCTACTGCCATGGAGACCGAGGAGGAGACTGGGGCTGAGGCTGAGGATGATGATGATGACTACGTGCCTTCTGAGGCAGAGCCCTCTTGGGCAAAGAATCTCAAGCTCAAGATGAAGAAGTTGTTCTGCATGGAGTCTCACGGTCAGTACATGACTCATGTGGCTGAGAAGAAGGCCCGAAGTCGCCACAAGGATCTCATGCGTCAGTTGGGTGCTACAGTTAACAGTGGATCTGAGGACCAGCTTACTGAGGAGGAGGAGTGGATTCAGCAGCACTGCCCGTGGACCGATTCTGATGCCGAGCACTTCTCGACCGACGACGGTGGCGCAGATGATCCCGCTGAGATCTGATGTGTGTGTCCCTCTATTGCTATCACCTGGAGCCGTAGCAACACTCCCTCTCCTTTTTGGTGTCTCGATGCCAAAGGGGGAGAGAGTTTAGGGATTTGAGCTTTGTGTCTTCCGTCTTCTGTGTTTGTGTTTTCCTCGCTATTTGCTTTGGTTGGTTTGTCTCAGTGAGACCTAAGTTCCCGTCATATGGTGTGAGACATATGCTACCTTATCTTTCCAGTATCATTATCTATGTCACTATCTAGCTTATGAGTTGCATGCTTATCCTGTTAAGTTATCTATGCTCCTCTCATATACCCTGCTTAGGTGATTGGTCGGTCTCTAAAATGTAGGGGGAGCGTTGACCCTAGTATGTGTGCCGTGCAGTCCAAAGCACTTATCTAGATAGCACACATCTAGGGGGAGCCCATCTACATTTTAGGACGGTCGGGTTTTGCGCTTGTCCTATATCTCTCATGTTTGTGCAAATCCCGTATTGTCATCAATCCACCAAAAAGGGGGAGATTGTAAGGGCATATTTATCCCCAAGTTGTTTTGGTGATTGATGACAATGCTTTTGCGGACTAATCGTGTGCGTTAAGTTCTTTCAGAGATTCATCCATTGGCACGAGACGATTACCTCCCCTCGGTGTTTGATTCAAGACGGTGTAGCTCCTTCGTTTCGTTGTTGATGGACTAATTTCGTAGGAGTCACCGTACTATCAAGAGGGGATCCGCTTTGGTAAGGCTAGGGTGGAATCAACACGTACACATCCTTATCACACCCGACGTCTTCCTTCCGCATCTTTGGAGCTGCCTTTCCCTCCGTACCTGCTCCGTCCTGTCCCAGCGGTAGTACCGCGGTCCTCAGTGGTAGTACCGCCGAAGCTCATCAAGCGGCAGTACCGCTCCACGAGCGGTAGTACTGCTCTCTGCGGTAGTACCGCTCCCAGAGCGGTAGTACCGCTTGTGATCTTCGGCCGTAGTACCGTAGTGGTTCCGGGCTACTACCGCCTCGATTCGAGACCGATGTTTTTCGTGTCGGGTTTTACGGTACTAGGAGCGGTAGTAGTGGCGGTAGTACCGCTCCAAGCGGTAGTACCGCTCTTACTCCCGCGGTAGTACCGCTCTGGGGCCAGGACCTTGTCTTCCTTGTCAGCGCGGTAGTACCGCCGGGTGGGAGCGGTAGTACCGCTCTCAGCGGTAGTACCGCCCTTGTTGGAAATATGCCCTAGAGGCAATAATAAAAGGATTATTATATTTCAATGTTCATGATAATTGTCTTTTGTTCATGCTATAAATGTATTATCCGGAAATCGTAATACACGTGTGAACACTTAGACCCAATGAGTCCCTAGTGAGCCTCTAGTTGACTAGCTCGTTGTGATCAATAGATAGTCATGGTTTCCTGACTATGGACATTGGATGTCGTTGATAACGGGATCACATCATTAGGAGAATGATGTGATGGACAAGACCCAATCATAAGCATAGCATAAAAGATCGTATAGTTCGTTTGCTAGAAGCTTTGCCAATGTCAAGTATCTATTCCTTCGACCATGAGATCGTGTAACTCCGGTTACCGTAGGAGTGCCTTTGGTGTATCAAAGCGTCACAACGAATCGGGTGACTATAAAGGTGCATTACAGGTATCTCCGAAAGTATCATTGGGTTGACACGGATCGAGGCGGGATTTGTCACTCCGTATGACGGAGAGGTATCTCTGGGCCCACTCGGTAATGCATCATCATAATGAGCTCAATGTGACCAAGGTGTTGGCCGGGATCATGCATTACGGATGAGTAAAGTGACTTGCCGAATGTAACGAGACCGAACAAGGTATTGGGATACCGACGATCGAGTCTCGGGCAAGTAACGCACCGATTGACAAAGGAATTGCATACAGGGTTTGATCGAATCCTCGACATCGTGGTTCAACCGATGAAATCATCGAGGAGCATGTGGGAGCCAACATGGATATCGGACCCGCTGTTGGTTATTGCCGAGAGTCGTCTCGGTCATGTCTGCGTGTCTCCGAACCCGTAGGGTCTACACATAAGGTTCGGTGGCGCTAGGGTTTGTAGGAAGTCAAGTATGTGACCACGAATGTTGTTCGAGTCCGGATGAGATCCCGGACGTCACGAGGAGTTCGGAAGGGTCCGGAGGTAAAGAATAATATATAGGAAGTGGTGTTTCGCCATCGGGAAAGTTTGGGGTTTCGGTAAAAGCAGGGACCACGGAAGGGTCCTGGGTCCACCGGTGGGGCCACCTATCCGGAGGGCCCCATGGGCCAGAGGGGAAGGAACCAGCCCACAGGGGCTGGTGCGCCCCTAGGCCCACCCCGCGCCTAGGGTTGAAACCCTAGGGGTGGGGCGCCCACCGGCTTGGGGGCACTCCACCCCCTTGGCCGCCGCCCCCCCTTGGAGATTGGATCTCCAGGGGCAGCCACCTGGGGCCTATATAAAGGGGGGGAGGGAGGGGGGCTGCTGGACAATAACACCCAAGGCGCAGCCCTCCCCTTCCCAACACATCTCCTCCTCCGTAGAGCTTGGCGAAGCCCAGCCGAGATCTTGCTTCTCCACCATCATCACGCCGTCGTCTTTGCCGGTGGAGCTGTCTTCCTCAACCTCTCCTCCCCTTGCTGGATCAAGAAGGAGGAGACGTCGATCGTCCGCACGTGTGTTGAACGCGGAGGTGCTGTCCGTTCAGCACTTGGCATCGGTGATCTGAATCACGTTCGAGTACGACTCCATCATCACCTTGCAAGCTTCGCACGCGATCTACAAGTGGTATGTAGATGTCATCTCTCTCCGTTACTCGTTGCTTAGATGAACTCATAGATGGATCTTGGTGAAGCCGTAGGAAAATTTTAATTTTACGCAACGTTCCCCAACAAGTGGCATCATGAGCTAGGTCTATCGTAGTTCTCTAATGCACGAGTAGAACACAAATTTGTTGTGGGCGTTGATCTTGTCATCTTACTTGCCTCTACTAGTCTTTTCTTGCTCAACGGTATTGTGGGATGAAGCGGCCGGACCAACCTTACACGTGCGCTTACGTGAGACCGGTTCCACCGATCGACATGCACTAGTTGCATAAGGTGGCTGGCGGGTGTCTGTCTCTCCACTTTAGTTGGAGCGGATTCGATGAACAGGGCCCTTATGAAGGGTAAATAGAAGTTGACAAAATCACGTTGTGGTGATTCGTAGGTAAGAAAACGTTCTTGCTAGAACCCAATCGCAGCTACGTAAAAGATGCAAACAACAACTAGAGGACGCCTAACTTGTTTTTGCAGCGATTGATCATGTGATGTGATATGGCCGAAGTTGTGATGAATGATGAATTGTGATGTATGAGATCATGTTCTTGTAATAGGATTCACGACTTGCATGTCGATGAGTATGACAACGGCAGGAGCCATAGGAGTTGTCTTTATTTTTGTATGACCTGCGTGTCATTGAAGAACGCCATGTAAACTACTTTACTTCATTACTAAACGCGTTAGTCATAGAAGTAGAAGTAGTCGTTAGCGTGACAACTTCATGAAGACACGATGATGGAGATCATGATGATGGAGATCATGGTGTCAAGCCGGTGACAAGATGATCATGGAGCCCCAAGATGGAGATCAATGGAGCTTGATGATATTGGCCATATCATGTCACAACTATATAATTGCATGTGATGTTTATTATGTTTATGCATCTTGTTTACTTAGGACGACGGTAGTAAATAAGATGATCCTTATAAAATTTCAAGAAGTGTTCTCCCTAAGCGTGCACCGTTGCTACAGTTCGTCGTTTCTAAGCACCACGTGATGATCGGGTGTGATGGATCCTTACGTTCACATACAACGGGTGTAAGACAGTTTTACACAGCGAAAACACTTAGGGTTAACTTGACGAGCCTAGCATGTGCAGACATGGCCTCGGAACACGGAGACCGAAAGGTCGAACACGAGTCGTATGGAAGATACGATCAACATGAAGATGTTCACCGACGATGACTAGTCCGTCTCACATGATGATCGGACACGGGCTAGTCGACTCGGATCGTGTAACACTTAGATGACTAGAGGGATGTCTAATCTAAGTGGGAGTTCATAATTTTGATTAAGAACTTTATTATCATGAACTTAGTCTAAAACCTTTGCAAATATGTCTTGTAGATCAATGGCCAACGCTAATGTCAACATGAACTTCAACGCGTTCCTAGAGAAAACCAAGTGAAAGATGATGGCAAGAACTATACTGATCGGGTCCGGAACCCGAGGATCATCCTCATAGCTGCCAGAAGCAATATGTCCTAGAAGGACCGCTAGGTGCCGCTCCGTCCCGAAGAACCAAGACGTTATGAACGCTTGGCAAACTTCGCTAATGATTACTCCCTCGTTCGGTGCGGCATGCTCTACAGACTTAGAACCGGGCTCCAAAAGCGTTTTGAGCATCACGGAGCATATGAGATGTTCAAGAGCTGAAACTAGTTTTCCAAGCTCATGCCCGGTCGAGAGATATGATGTCTCCGACAAGTTCTACAGATTGTAAGATGGAGGAGAACAGTTACATCGGTGAGCACATCCTCGAAGATGTCCGGGTTGCACCTTCGATGACCCAGATTGAATATTAACCTCCCGGATGAGGCGGTCATTGACAGAATCCTCGATCGCTCCCACCAAGCTACAAGAGCTTTGTGATGAACTACAACATGCGGGGATGGTAAAGACCATTCTGAAGTGTTCTCGATGTGAAGTCGCAGAGGCTGAAATCAAGAAAGAACATCAAGTGTTGATGGTCAATAAGACCACTAAGTTCAAGAAGGGCAAGGGTAAGAAGAACTTCAAGAAGGACGGCAAAGATGTTGCCGCGCCCGTAAGCCGATTCTTGGGAAGAAGTCAAAGAATGGACCCAAGCACGAGACCGAGTGCTTTTATTGCAAGGGAAAGGGCACCGAAGCGGAACTGCCCCAAATACTTAGCGGATAAGAAGGCCGCAACACCAAAGGTATATTTGATATACATGTAATTGATGTGTACCTTACCAAGACTCGTAGTAACTCCCGGTATTTGATACGGTGCCGTTGCTCACATATGTAACTCACAAGCAGAGCTACGGAATAAACGGAGGCTGGCGAAGGACGAGGTGACGATGCGCGTCGGGAATGGTTCCGTGGTCGATGTGATCGCCGTCGACGCACGCTGCCTCTACATTTACCTACGGGATTAGTTTTAAACCTCAATAATTGTTATTTAGTGCCAAGTTTGAGCATGAACATTGTATATGGATCTCGTTTGATACGAGATGGCTACTCATTTAAGTCCGAGAATAATGGTTGTTCGATTTATATGAGAGATATGTTTTATGGTCATGCTCGATGGTCAATGGTTTATTCTTAATGAATCTCGAGCGTAATATTACACATGTTCATAGTGTGGATGCAAAAGATGTAAAGTTGATAACGATAGTCCCACATACTTGTGGCATCGCCGCCTTGGTCACATTGGTGTCAAGCGCATGAAGAAGCTCCATCTTGATGGACTTTAGAGTCTCTTGATTATGAATCGTTTGACACATGCGAACCTTGCCTCTTGGGCAAAATGACCAAGACTCCGTTCTCGGAACAATGGAGCGAGCAACCAACTTGTTGGAAATCATACATACCGATGTGTGCGGTCCAATGAGCGTTGAGGCTAGCGGAGGATATCGTTATGTTCTCACTCACCGATGACTTAAGTAGATATGGGTATGTCTACTTAATGAAACACAAGTCTGAGACCTTTGAAAAGTTCAAGGAATTTCAGAGTGAGGTGGAGAATCAACGTGATGAAAGATAAAGTTCCTACGATCGATCGTGGAGGAGAATATTTAAGTCACGAATTTGGCTCACACTTAAGAAAATGTGGAATCGTTTCACAACTCACGCTACCGAACACCTCAAATAAACGGTGTGTCCGAACGTCGAATCGCACTCTATTGGATATGGTGCGGTCTATGATGTCTCTTACCGATTTACCGCTATCATTTTGGGGATACGCTCTAGAGACAGCTACATTCACTCTAAATAGGGCACCGTCTAAATCCGTTGAGACGACACCGTATGAATTATGGTTTGGGAAGAAACCTAAGTATCGTTTCTAAAAGTTTGGGGATGCGATGCTTATGTCAAGAAACTTCAACCGAAAAGCTCGAACCCAAGTCGGAAAAATGCGTATTCATAGGATACCCTAAGGAAACTGTCGGGTATACCTTCTACTTAAGATCCGAAGGCAAGATCTTTGTCGCTAAGAACGGATGCTTTTCGAGAAAGAGTTTCTCTCGAAAGAAGTAAGTGGGAGGAAAGTAGAACTTCGATGAAGTACTACCTCTCGAACGGGAAAGTGGTGCGGCCAGAAACCGTTTCGTGATGCCCACACCAATCAAGAGGAAAACGTTGATGATGATCAAGGTACTTGGATCAAGTTACTCTTGAACTTCGAAGGTCCACGAGGACACGTTCCGCACTAGAGTGGTACGGCAACCTGTCATGGAAATCATGTTGCTAGACAACGATGAACCTTCGAACTATGAAGAAGCAATGGCGGGCCGGATTCCAACAAATGGCTTGGAGCCATGAAACCGAGATAGAATCCATGTATGAAAACAAAGTATGGACTTTGACAGACTTGCCCGATGATCGCGAGCGATAGAAAATAAATGGATTTTTAAGAAGAAGACGGACGCAGATGGTAATGTTACCATATATAAAGCTCGACTTGTCGCTAAGGGTTATCGACAAGTTCAAGGGATTGACTACGACGAGACATTCTCTCCCGTAGCGAAGCTTAAGTCCGTCCGAATCATGTTAGCAATTGCCGCATACTATGATTATGAGATATGGCGATGGACGTCAAAACGGCATTCCTTAATGGACATCTTAAGGAAGAGTTGTATATGATGCAGCCGGAAGGTTTTGTCGATCCTCGTAACGCTAACAAAGTATGCAAGCTCCGGCGATCCATTTATGGTGGTGCAAGCATCTCGGAGTTGGAACATTCGCTTTGATGAGATGATCAAAGCGTTTGGGTTTATGAGACTTATGGAGAAGCCTGCGTTTACAAGAAAGTGAGTGGGAGCTCAGTAGCATTTCTCCTATTATATGTAGATGACATACTCTTGATGGGAAATGATACTGAAACTCTGGACAGCATTAAGGCCTATTTGAACAAGTGTTTTTCAATGAAGGACCTTGGAGAAGCTGCTTATATATTAGGCATCAAGATCTATAGAGATAGATCGAGGCGCCTCATAGGTCTTTCACAAAGCACATACCTTGATAAGATTTTGAAGAGGTTCAAAATGGATCAGTCCAAGAAGGGTTCTTGCCTATGTTACAAGGTGTGGCTGAGCTCAGCTCGATCACGACCTGACAAAAGATAAAGAAGAGATGAGTGTCATCCCTATGCTTCAGCCATAGGATCTATTATGTATGCCATGTTTGTGTACGGACCGATGTAAACCTTGCCGTAAGTTTGGTTGCAAGATACCAAAGTAACCCCGCAAGGAACACTGGACAGCGGTCAAGAATATCTGAAGTACCGAAAAGGACAAAGGACATGTTTTCGTTTATGGAGGAGACGAAGAGCTCGTCGTAAAGGGTTACGTCGACGCTAGCCGACTCAGATCTGGATGACTCTAAGTCACAAACCGGATATGTGTATATGTTGAATGGTGGAGCGATGGCTGGTGCATTTTGCAAGCGAGCGTCGTGGCGGGATCTACGTGTGAAGCGGAATACATGGCAGCCTCGGAGGCAGCGCATGAAGCGATTTGGGTGAAGGAGTTCATCACCGACCTAGGAGTCATACCCAATGCGTCGGGGCCGATCAAACTTTTTCGTGACAACTTTGGAGCTATTGCCCTTGCCAAGGAGCCGGGTTTCACAAGAAGACCAGCACATCAAGCGTCGTTTCAACTCCATCCGTGAAAATGTTCAAGATGGAGACATAGAGATTTGCAAAGTGCACACGGATCTGAATGTCGCAGATCCGTTGACTAAACCTCTCTCGCGTGCAAAACATGATCAACACCAGAACTCTATGGGTGTTCGATTCATCACAATGTAACTAGATTGGTGACTCTAGTGCAAGTGGGAGACTGTTGGAAATATACCCTAGAGGCAATAATAAAAGGATTATTATATTTCAATGTTCATGATAATTGTCTTTTGTTCATGCTATAAATGTATTATCCGGAAATCGTAATACACGTGTGAACACTTAGACCCAATGAGTCCCTAGTGAGCCTCTAGTTGACTAGCTCGTTGTGATCAATAGATAGTCATGGTTTCCTGACTATGGACATTGGATGTCGTTGATAACGGGATCACATCATTAGGAGAATGATGTGATGGACAAGACCCAATCATAAGCATAGC
Source organism: Aegilops speltoides (assembly GCA_021437245.1). Classification (NCBI taxonomy): domain Eukaryota; kingdom Viridiplantae; phylum Streptophyta; class Magnoliopsida; order Poales; family Poaceae; genus Aegilops; species Aegilops speltoides. The sequence continues at coordinate 6,573,878 of CM038144.1, forward strand.
ATAAAAGATCGATAGTTCGTTTGCTAGAAGCTTTGCCAATGTCAAGTATCTATTCCTTCGACCATGAGATCGTGTAACTCCGGTTACCGTAGGAGTGCCTTTGGTGTATCAAGCGTCACAACATAAGCGGGTGACTATAAAGGTGCATTACGGTATCTCCGAAAGTATCTTGGGTTGACACGGATCGAGGCGGGATTTGTCACTCCGTATGACGGAGAGGTATCTCTGGGCCCACTCGGTAATGCATCATCATAATGAGCTCAATGTGACCAAGGTGTTGGCCGGGATCATGCATTACGATGCGAGTAAAGTGACTTGCCGTAACGAGACCGAACAAGGTATTGGGATACCGACGATCGAGTCTCGGGCAAGTAACGCATCGATTGACAAAGGAATTGCATACGTGGTTTGATCGAATCCTCGACATCGTGGTTCAACCGATGAAATCATCGAGGAGCATGTGGGAGCCAACATGGATATCCGGACCCGCTGTTGGTTATTGCCCGAGAGTCGTCTCGGTCATGTCTGCGTGTCTCCGAACCCGTAGGGTCTACACACTTAAGGTTCGGTGGCGCTAGGGTTTGTAGGAAGTCAAGTATGTGACCACGAATGTTGTTCGAGTCCGGATGAGATCCGGACGTCACGAGGAGTTCGGAAGGGTCCGGAGGTAAAGAATAATATATAGGAAGTGGTGTTTCGCCATCGGGAAAGTTTGGGGTTTCGGTAAGCACTGGGACCACCGGAAGGGTCCCGGGGTCCACCGGTGGGGCCACCTATCCGGAGGGCCCCATGGGCCGAGGGGAAGGAACCAGCCCACAGGGGCTGGTGCGCCCTAGGCCCACCCCGCGCCTAGGGTTGAAACCCTAGGGGTGGGGCGCCTTTGGCTTGGGGGCACTCCACCCCTTGGCCGCCCCCCTTGGAGATTGGATCTCGGGGCCGCCACCTGGGGCCTATATAAAGGGGGAGGGAGGGGCTGCTGGACAATAACACCCAAGGCGCAGCCCTCCCTCCCAACACATCTCCTCCTCCGTAGAGCTTGGCGAAGCCACGCTTGAATCTCGCTTCTCCACCATCATCACGCCGTCGTCTTGCCGGTGGAGCTGTCTTCCTCAACCTCTCCTCCCCTTGCTGGATCAAGAAGGAGGAGGCGTCGATCGTCCCGCACGTGTGTTGAACGCGGAGGTGTTGTCCGCTCAGCACTTGGCATCGGTGATCTGAATCACGCTCGAGTACGACTCCATCATCACCTTGCAAGCTTCGCACGCGATCTACAAGTGGTATGTAGATGTCATCTCTCTCCCGTTACTCGTTGCTTAGATGAACTCATAGATGGATCTTGGTGAAGCCGTAGGAAAAATTTTAATTTTCTGCAATGTTCCCCAACAGCCCTGCCCTAGCGGTAGTACCGCTCTGTGCGTGGATGTTCAGTGGGGTAACGGTTGGATTGGTTCCCCCACTATATAAAGGTGTCTTCTTCCCCAAAGTTGACCCACCTCTTTCCCCCAAAGCTCCATTGTTGCTCCAAGATCCATTTTTGCCCGATCTCTCTCCCTAGCCAATCAAACTTGTTGATTTGCTCGGGATTGGTTGAGAAGGCCCCGATCTACACTTCCACCAAGAGAAATTTGATTCCCTCTCTTATCCCTAGCGGATCTTGTTACTCTTGGGTGTTTGAGCACCCTAGATGGTTGAGGTCACCTCGAAGCCATATTCCATTGTGGTGAAGCTTCGTGGTGTTGTTGGGAGCCTCCAATTGTTGTGGAGATAGCCCCAACCTTGTTTGTAAAGGTCGCCGCCTTCAAGGGCACCAATAGTGGAATCACGACATCTCGCATTGTGTGAGGGCGTGAGGAGAATACGGTGGCCCTAGTGGCTTCTTGGGGAGCATTGTGCCTCCACATTGCTCTAACGGAGACGTACTTCCCCTTAAAAGGAAGGAACTTCGGTAACACATCCTCGTCTCCACCGGCTCCACTCTTGGTTACTTCATGCCTTTACTCTTGCAAGCCTACTTGTGTTGTATCCATTGCTTGCTTATGTGCTAGTTGTTTTTGCATCATATAGGTCGCTCACATAGTTGCATATCTAGACAATCTATTTTGTTGCAAAGTTTAAATTGGTAAAGAAAAGCTTAAAAATTGTTAGTTGCCTATTCACCCCCCCCCCCCTCTAGTCAACCATATCAATCCTTTCGCAATAGCCTCTTTAATGAAGGTGGCGGAGGAGGAGGGGGAGGAGGGGCAATAGCCGCTTTAATGAAGGTGGCGGATCCGAAGGAGGTGGAGCAGCCGGAGGAGGATTTGGTGCCGGCTCCTCGCTTCAACATAGAGTTTGCAGTCGCCCAAGCAGCCGAGATGCCAAAGTAGTAGGACATCCTGGAGTCAATCCAGGATGAGGCCTATGCGAAGGTCAACCGGTAGTTCATCCGACGGGAACAGGCGGCCACCGGCGCGCTCTTCGACAAGGTCGAAGCGGAGATGGAGGAGGAGGCAGACATTCAGCAGCCGGAGGTGCGACTGCCGCCTATGCGCCTGGAGCCGGGCACGGAGATAGTGAACATCTCCGACAAGGATTATGATAGGATAGATTGCTTGAGTTTACATGCTCTTGTATGGATCTAAAGTTTTTTAGTATGAGTTATCCGGATGCAAATGGACTAATTGGTCGCTATTCGCGGGCACGCCCGAACACATCCGTGGCCGTTTAAAGGGTCGAATTTACTGTTCGTAGCCGTAGATTGTTTAACCTATCAGATGAACGGAGACAACCAAAGCTTGAGAATCGAGAGACGGCGAATCGTCGAAGAGAGAGTAGCAAGAGAGCAAAGCAAAGGGTGAAGGGTGGTGTATGGGAGGGAGGGGAGCATGGACCATGCCCGAGGGGTGGAGCAGGCACGACCCGGGCAAATTTGACCATTTTGACCTATGGACGAAATCAATTCACGGAATGAACTGACCGTGAAACTATTTCACAGCCCTAACCTTTTTGTGTAGCGCCCGCCACGACGGCGCCACACCCTACTGTGCAGTGCCTAGCACGGGGACGTTGCACACCAGTCCACCGTGGCAGCCCTCAGGCTCAAGACTCAAAGAAGGTAACGCCTCCGTGCTAGGCGCCACACATGTAATGTGCGGCGCCCAACCCGTAAGCGCGCCAGACTGTGACTTATCCACCACTTGATCGCCCCCCCCACCCCCACACCACACACTCTCCCACTCTCCTCCCCGAGCTTTGCCCCCTCTCCCACTCTCTCCCCCTCTCAAATCCTCTCCCAAATCTTGCAAATTTGAAGAATTTGTCCATGGATTTCGAAGTCAAACCCTCCCTCAAGGTAATATTCTCCGTTCCCCTTGTTTTGATCCAAGTAAAGTTTCCATTGCTCATTTGTTGCTTGTTTGGGGAAACCCTAGTTTTGTTTGGATCTAGAGATTTGCATGGAAATGTGAGATGTTTGTTTGCCAATTTCTATGGTTAGGCTTTGTTAGTATGTAGGGTTATTCTTATGGGTGTTCTTATGTTGGTGCTAGGGTTAGGTTTAGGGCTAGGGTTATGGTTATGGTTATGGTTATGGTTATGGTTAGGGTTAGGGTTGTTGTTTGATATATATATTAGGGTTTCTATTCCGTGTTAATCCTTGTATTAGTACTCATGGAAGCAATGTTACCTTGTGTTATTGGAATGCTTATAGGGATGGGAAGAACATGTGTGTTTGTTCATCATGGGGACAAGGACGCCTTTTTGAAAGGCAATGTAGAACCGGACCCGGATGAGGTTGACATGGTGTTTGATAGTAGTCCTAGCTATGCGGAGCTCTTGCAACAAGTTAGGGAAGATTTGAATTGGACGGACCCTAGTGATATCATAGAGTAGGAGGGAAGGCATAATGTTGGTTTTGGAATGCACATCCGTTGGAAGACAATGCGTGTCAACTCGGAGCAACGTTGGGTTGCATACAAGGAGACGGTGGCCGAATCACTAGACAAGGCTCTTGATTTATTTGCAACGAAGAAGGTTGATTCAAGTTTGCATTTGGACTTGAACCGGAACCCCTCCCCTTTGGTTGCTAGTAGCCCCACACCCTTGAAGCGAGATGAAATTGTTGAACCTCTTTTGACCCAAGAAGTGAGGCCAACATTGAGCCCGTTTACAAACAACCAAGATGAAGCTTTGCAAGAGGACAATGATGAGTATGCGGACGATGACAATGAAGTTGATCTCCATGACAACAATGTGGGTGATCTCGACAAATATCACTTGCAAGAGACAATGGACCCTTCCATCCCTTTTTCCCGTGCATATGCATCGGACTCGGATGACGATGGTCCCGATGAACAAGTTGATGCGGAGGGGTTGACCGTCCTTTTGCCTCTTTGAGTGAAGTCCTGAGGTGTGTATTTCTTGATTCCCTTCCTAGGCTTTAACTCGTATGCAGACCGAACCTTGTAGGTCCCCAAGGTCATATCATCAGGAACCTATGCATCCACAAAAGATATGGAAAGACCGTGTGTGCGAATATAGTTAGCAATGCATCAACAATTGGATATATAACCTCAGGCCATACCTCTTGGGTGAGCACACCCACATCTTGGGTGACCACACCCACATCCTCATCATCCAAAGGATTAGCATGGCCAGAAGTTGGATCTGATGGTGTCGCCGACCTAGAACGTTCTGGTGATACATACTCGGGGTCACGACAACCGAAAAGGTTTGACAGCCGCCTTAACTTTTGGCCCTGGCGCTGCAACATGAACAAGTGAATGAGACATCTTACATAGCAACACATGTTAAGTGCTAGTTTGAAGGAGATGTGAACCTTAAAGAATGCTCGAAGTGCACCTTCCCCATCGCTTTTGCCAGCCGGGGTTGTTTCCAGAATAGTGTCGGTCTCATCAGCTGCTTTCTTAATCTGGGCACACTATGAACAGAAAAGGTATTAACGTGTTAGGCAAGTGAAGATGTGAATATTGCGGATTGAAAAGCAAAAAGTGCACATACCACAAAGTTCATCATTGGCCCCGCAGGGATCACTGAGTTGCCTTTCCTGACTAATGCGTTGTATTGGTGCTGGGCTACCTCATCAAAGACGGTGGGTTCTTCCAAAATCTTATCATCATACGCCGGCTTGCATACCTCCACACGGGTGACGCCTAGAAACCATGTGAGATAGTTGTTGAACGCAATCGGGCAGTGCTCACGAAGCTTGGCTCGTTTTCCAGCCCTAGCTTGCTCCACAGCAAGCGCCCACTGTATGACATACTTGTTGTGATGCTTGGCACAATCCTTGATCTTCTGCTGCTTTTTCCTATCCAACCTGCAAGTTAGAAACATAATATTAGCATCATCGAAACCGCCGAGAAGCTGCTAATTGCTCAAGGTTGATTATATCTTACGCGTGTAGCACTATATCCGTGTCCTCAAACTCCGGCGGGTGTGGCATGAACAAACCAAACTGATGGTACACCCGATGTGGCATGTGAAGCTCAACCGCCCAGTTGCATATGAGTGGACACCGCATATGCCAGAGATCCCTATCCCTAGTGCACATCGGATTCAGCCTGAACTCCATAGGGTTCCCAAAACTCTCTCCTTTTCCATACGGTTCCCATTCAACCTACAAAATTGGATAGAATGCAAAATTGATATCGAGTTACGATGGAAGCATGATAATAACTTATGCAATGTCAATTCACCTGCTCAGGCGTGATTGTTGGGGAACGTAGCAGAAATTCAAAATTTTCCTACGTGTCACCAAGATCTATCTATGGAGAAACCAGCAACGAGGGGAAGGAGAGTGCATCTACATACCCTTGTAGATCGCTAAGCGGAAGCGTTCAAGAGAACGGGGTTGCAGGAGTCGTACTCGTCGTGATCCAAATCACCGGAGATCCTAGTGCCGAACGAACGGCACCTCCGCGTTCAACATACGTACAGCCCGGTGACGTCTCCCATGCCTTGATCCAACAAGGAGAGAGGGAGAGGTTGAGGAAGACTCCATCCAGCAGCAGCACAACGGCGCGGTGGTGGTGGAGGAGCGTGGCAATCCTGCAGGGCTTCGCCAAGCACCGCAAGATAGGAGGAGTAAGAGAGGTAGGGCTGCGCCAAGAGGGAGAGGTTCTCGCGTCTCTGGCAGCCCCTAAACCCCCAATATTTATAGGGGGAGGGGAGGGGGCTGCGCCCCCTCTAGGGTTCCCTCCCCAGGGGTTGCGGCAGCCCCCAGATGCCATCTGGGTAGCGGCCAGAAAGGGGGAGAGGGGAGGCGCACCTAGGGTGGGCCTTAGGGCCCATCTGCCCTAGGGTTTGCCCCCCTCCCACTCTTCCTTGCGCCTTGGGCCTTGTGGAAGGCGCACCAACCCACCTGGGGCTGGTCCCCTCCCACACTTGGCCCATGTACCCCTCCGGGGATGGTGTCCCCACTTGGTGGGCCCCCGGGACCCTCCCGGTGGTCCTGGTACGTTACCGATAAAACCCAAAACTTTTCCGGTGACCAAAATAGGACTTCCCATATATAAATCTTTACCTCCGGACCATTCTGGAACTCCTCGTGACGTCCGGGATCTCATCCGGGACTCCGAAAAACATTCGGTAACCACATACAAACTTCCTTTATAACCCTAGCGTCATCGAACCTTAAGTGTGTAGACCCTACGGGTTCGGGAGTAGACATGACCAAGACGTTCTCGGGTCAATAACCAACAGCGGGATCTGGATACCCATGTTGGCTCCCACATGTTCCACGATGATCTCATCGGATGAACCACGATGTCAAGGACTCAATTGATCCCGTATACAATTCCCTTTGTCTAACGGTATTGTACTTGCCCGAGATTCGATCGTCGGTATCCCGATACCTTGTTCAATCTCGTTACTGGCAAGTCTCTTTACTCGTTCCATAACACATCATCCCGCGATCAACTCTTTGATCACATTGTGCACATTATGATGATGTCCTACCGAGTGGGCCCAGAGATACCTCTCCGTCACACGGAGTGACAAATCGATCTCGATTCGTGCCAACCCAATGCAGACACTTTCGGAGATACCGTAGTGCACCTTTATAGCCACCCGATTACGTTGTGACGTTTGGTACACCCAAAGCATTCCTACGGTATCCGGGAGTTGCACAATCTCATGGTCTAAGGAAATGATACTTGACATTAGAAAAGCTTTAGCATACAAACTACGATCTTTGTGCTAGGCTTAGGATTGGGTCTAGTCCATCACATCATTCTCCTAATGATGTGATCCCGTTATCAGCGACATCCAATGTCCATGGTCAGGAAACCGTAACCATCTATTGATCAACGAGCTAGTCAACTAGAGGCTTACTAGGGACATGGTGTTGTCTATGTACCCACACATGTATCTGAGTTTCCTATCAATACAATTATAGCATGGATAATAAACGATTATCATGAACACGGAAATATAATAATAACTAATTTATTATTGCCTCTAGGGCATATTTCCAATAGTCTCCCACTTGCACTAGAGTCAATAATCTAGTTCACATCGCCATGTGATTAACACTCACAGTCACATCGCCATGTGACCAACATCCAAAGAGTTTACTAGTGTCATTAAACTAGTTCACATCATCATGTGATTAAGACTCAATGAGTTCGGGGTTTGATCATGTTTTGCTTGTGAGAGAGGTTTTAGTCAACGGTCTGCAGATTTGCAAATCTCTAGGTCATTCTGTAAATCTGCTTCCACGCTCCACTTGGAGCTATTCCAAATGGTCGCTCCACTATCGTATCCGGTTTGCTACTCGAGTCACTTTCGGATAGGTGTTAAAGCTTGCATCAACGTAACCCTTTACGCCGAACTCTTTATCACCTCCATAATCGAGAAACATGTCCTTATTTACTCCAAGGACAATTTTTTTTGACCGTTGTCCAATGATCCATTCCTGGATCATTCTTGTACCCCTAGATCGACTCATGGCAAGGCACACTTCGGTGCGGTACAATCGCATAGCATCTTGTAGAGCCTACGTCTAAAGCATAGGGGCGACCTTCGTCCTTTCTCTCCTTTCTGCCGTGGTCGAGCTTTAAGTCTTAACTTCATACCTTACAACTCAGCAAGAACTCCTTCTTTGATCGATCCATCTTGAACACCTTCAAGATCATGTCAAGGTATGTGCTCATTTTGAAAGTACCATTAAGCGTTTTTGATCTATCATTATAGATCTTGATGCTCAATGTTCAAGTAGCTTAATCCAGGTTTTCCATTGAAAAACACGTTTCAAATAACCCTATATGCTTTCCAGAAATTCTACATCATTTCTGATCAACAATATGTCAATAACATATACTCATCAGAAATTCTATAGTGCTCCCACTCACTTCTTTGGAAATACAAATTTATCATAAACTTTGTATAAACCCAAAATCTTTGATCATCAAAGCGCACATTCCAACTCCGAGATGCTTACTCCAGTCCTTAGAAGGATCGCTGGAGCCAGCATACCTTTAGCATCCTTAGGATCGACAAAAACTTTCTGATTGTATCACATACAACCTTTCCTTACGGATACTGGTAAGGAAACTCGTTTTGACATCCATCTGCCAGATTTCATAAATGCAGCTAATGCTAACATGATTCCGACGGACTTAAGCATCGCTACGGATGAGAAACTCTCATCGTAGTCAACTCCTTGGACTTGCGAAGAACTCTTCGCCACAAGTCGAGCTTCATGGACGGTGACATTACCATCCATGTTCGTCTTCTTCTTAAAGATCCATTTATCTCAATGGCTTGCCGATCATCGGGCAAGTCCACCAAAGTTCATGCTTTGTTCTGATACATGGATCCTATCTCGGATTTCATGGCTTCTAACCATTTGTCGAAATTTGGGCCCACCATTGCTTCTCCATAGCTCGTAGGTTCATTGTTGTCTAGCAACATGACCTTCAAGACAGGATTACTGTACCACTCTGAAGTAGTACGCATCCTTGTCACCCTACGAGGTACGGTAGTGACTTGATCCAAAACTTCATGATCACTATCATAAGCTTCTACTTCAATTGGTGTAGGCGCCACAGGAACAACTTCCTGTGCCCTGCTACACACTAGTTGAAGTGACGGTTCAATAACCTCATCAAGTCTCCACCATGCTCCCACTCAACTTTCCGAGACAAACTTTTCTCGAGAAAGGACCCGATTCAAGACAATCCCTATTGCTTTCGGATCTGAATTAGGAGGTATACCCAACTGTTTTGGGTGTCCTATGAAGATGCATTTTATCCACTTTGGGTTCGAGCTTATCAACCTGAAACCTTTTCACATAAGCGTCGCAGCCCCAAACTTTTAAGAAACGACAACTTAGGTTTCTCCAAACCATAGTTCAAACGGTGTCGTCTCAACGGAATTACGTGGTGCCCTATTTAAAGTGAATGTGGTTGTCTCTAATGCCTAACCCATAAACGATAGTGGTAATTAAATAAGAGACATCATGGTACGCACCATATCCAATAGGGTGCAATTATGATGTTCTGACACACCATCACACCATGGTTTTCCAGGCGGTATTAGTTGTGAAACGATTTCCACAATGTCTCAATTGCATACCAAACTCATAACTCAGATACTCATCTCTATGATCATATCATAGACATTTTATCCTCTTGTCACGACGATCTTCAACTTCACTCTGAAATTACTTGAACCATTCAATAATTCAGACTTGCGTTTCATCAAGTAAATATACTCAGTATCTACTCAAATCATCCGTGAAGTAATAACATAACGATATCCACTACATGCCTCAGCACTAATTGGACTGCACACATCAAAATGTGTTACTTCCAACAAGTTGCTATTTTGTTCCATTTTACTGAAAAACGAGGCTTTTTAGTCATCTTGCCCATGTGGTATGATTTGCATATCTCAAGTGATTCAAAATCAAGTGAGTCCAAACGATCCATCTGCATGGAGTTTCTTCATGCGTATACACCAATAGACATGGTTCGCATGTCTCAAACTTTTCAAAAACGAGTGAGTCCAAAGATCCATCAACATGGAGCTTCTTCATGCGTTTTACACCAATATGACTTACATGGCAGTGCCACAAGTAAGTGGTACTATCATTACTATCTTATATCTTTTGGCATGAAAATATGTATCACTACGATCGAGATTCAATAAACCATTCCTTTAGGCGCAAGACCATTGAAGGTATTATTCAAATAAATAGAGTAACCATTATTCTCCTTAAATGAATAACCGTATTGCGATAGACATAATCCAATCATGTCTATGCTCAACGCAAACACCAAATGACAATTATTCAGGTTTAATACTAATCTTGATGGTAGAGGGAGCGTGCGATGTTTGATCACATCAAACTTGGAAACACTTCCAACACATATCGTCAGCTCACCTTTAGCTAGTCTCCGTTTATTCCGTAGCTCTTTTATTTCGAGTTACTAACACTTAGCAACCGAACCGGTATCTTAATACCCTGGTGCTACTAGGAGTACTAGTAAAGTACACATTAACATGATGTACATCCAATATACTTTTATCGACCTTGCCAGCCTTCTCATCTACCAAGTGTCTAGGGTAATTCTGCTCTAGTGACTATTCCCCTTATCACAGAAGCACTTAGTCTCGGGTTTGGGTTCAACCTTGGGTTTCTTCACTGGAGCAGCAGCTGATTTGTCGTTTCATGAAGTATCCCTTCTTGCCCTTGCCTTCTTGAAACTAGTGGTTTAACCAACCATCAACAATTGATGCTCCTTCTTGATTTCTACTTTCGCGGTGTCAAACATTGTGAATACCTCAAGGATCATCATATCTATCCCTGATATGTTATAGTTCATCACGAAGCTCTAGCAGCTTGGTGGCAATGACTTTGGAGAAACATCACTATCTCATCCGAAGATCAACTCCACTCGATTCAAGTGATTGTTGACTCGGACAATCGGAGCACAAGCTCAACGATTGAGCTTTTCTCCCTTAGTTTGCAGGCTAAGAAAATTGTCGGAGGTCTTATACCTCTTGACGTGGGCACGAGCCTGAAATCCCAATTTCAGCCCTCGAAAACATCTCATATGTCCCGCGACGTTTCGAAAACGTCTTTGGTGCCTCAACTCTAAACCGTTTAAATGAACTATCACGTAGTTATCAAAACGTGTATGTTCGATGTTCGCAATATCCACAAACGACGTTTGGGGTTCAAAGACATCGGCGGTGCATTAAGGACATAAGCTTTCTCATCGTCCGCATAATCGCTACTATCAACTTTCAACTATATTTTCTCTAGGAACATATCTAAACAGTGGAACTAAAGCGCGAGCTCACGACATAATTTGCAAAGATCTTTTGACTATGTTGAGGATAATTAAGTTCATCTCATGAACTCCCACTTAGATAGACATCCCTCTAGTCATCTAAGTGATTACATGATCCGAGTCAACTAGGCCGTATCCGATCATCACGTGAGACGGACTAGTCATCATCGGTGAACATCTTCATGTTGATCATATCTACTATACGACTCATGCTCGACCTTTCGGTCTCTTGTGTTCCGAGGCCATGTCTGTACATGCTAGGCTCGTCAAGTCAACCTAAGTGTTTCGCGTGTGTAAATCTGGCTTACACCCGTTGTATGTGAACGTAAGAATCTATCACACCCGATCATCACGTGGTGCTTCAAACGACGAACTTTCATAACGGTGTACGATTAGGGGAACACTTTCTTGAAATTTTAATGAGGGATCATCTTATTTACTACCATCGTTCTAAGCAAATAAGATGCATAAATATGATAAACATCACATGCAATCAAATAGTGACATGATATGGCCAATATCATTTTGCTCCTTTTGATCTCCATCTTTGGGGCTCCATGATCATCATCGTCACCGGCATGACACCATGATCTCCATCATCGTGTCTCCATGAAGTTGTCTCGCCAACTTATTACTTCTACTACTATGGATACCGGTTAGCAATAAAGTAAAGTAATTACATGGCGTTGTTCAATGACACGCAGGTCATACAATAAATAAAGACAACTCCTATGGCTCCTGCCGGTTGTCATACTCATGGACATGCAAGTCGTGATTCCTATACAAGAACATGATCAATCTCATACATCACATATCATTCATCACATTCTTCTTGGCCATATCACATCACATAGCATACCCTGCAAAAACAAGTTAGACGTCCTCTAATTGTTGTTTGCATGTTTTACGTGGCTGCTATGGGTTTCTAGCAAGAACATTTCTTACCTACGCAAAACCACAACATGATATGCCAATTGCTACTCACCCTTCATAAGGACCCTTTTCATCGAATCCGTTCCGACTAAAGTGGGAGAGACTGGCACCCGCTAGCCACTTTATGCACCAAGTGCATGTCAGTCGGTGGAACCTGTCTCACGTAAGTGTGAGTGTAAGGTCGGTCCGGGCCGCTTCATCCCACAATACCGTCGAAACAAGTTTGGACTAGTAACGTAAGCATATTGAACAAAATCAACGCCCACAACTACTTTGTGTTCTATTCATGCAAATAATCTATGCAATAGACCTAGCTCTCATACCATTGTTGGGGAACGTAGCAGAAATTCAAAATTTTCCTACGTGTCACCAAGATCTATCTATGGAGAAACCAGCAACAAGGGGAAGGAGAGTGCATCTACATACCCTTGTGGATCGCTAAGCAGAAGCGTTCAAGAGAACGGGGTTGAAGGAGTCGCACTCGTCGTGATCCAAATCACCGGAGATCCTAGTGCCGAACGGACGACACCTCCACGTTCAACACACGTACAGCCCGGTGACGTCTCCCATGCCTTGATCCAGCAAGGAGAGAGGGAGAGGTTGAGGAAGACTCCATCCAGCAACAGCACAACGGCGTGGTGGTGGTGGAGGAGCGTGGCAATCCTGCAGGGCTTCGCCAAGCACCGCGAGAGAGGAGGAGTAAGAGAGGTAGGGCTGCGCCAAGAGGGAGAGGTTCTCGCCTCTGCAGCCCCAAAACCCCAAGATTATAGGGGCTGCGCCTCTAGGGTTCCTCCCTGTGGTGGCGGCAGCCCCAGATGCCATCTGGGTGGCGGCTGAAGGGGAGAGGGAGGCGCACCTAGGGTGGGCCTTAGGGCCCATCGCCTAGGGTTTGCCCCTCCCACTCTTCCTTGCGCTTGGGCCTTGTGGGGCGCACCAGCCCACCGGGCTGGTCCCTCCCACACATGGCCCATGTACCCTCCGGGATGGTGGCCCCACTTGGTGGACCCAGGACCCTCCGGTGGTCCCAAGATTCGCTACCGATAAAACTCAAACTTTTAGGTGACCAAAACAGACTTCCCATATATAAATCTTTACCTCCGACCATTCCGAACTCCTCGTGACGTCCGGGATCTCATCCGGACTCAACAACATTCGTAACCACATACAAACTTCCTTTATAACCCTAGCGTCATCGAACCTTAAGTGTGTAGACCCTACGGGTTCGGGAGACATGTAGACATGACCAAGACGTTCTCGGGTCAATAACCAACAACGGGATCTGGATACCCATGTTGGCTCCCACATGTTCCACGATGATCTCATCGGATGAACCACGATGTCAAGGACTCAATTGATCCCGTATACAATTCCCTTTGTCTAATGGTATTGTACTTGCCCGAGATTCGATCGTCGGTATCCCGATACCTTGTTCAATCTCGTTACCGGCAAGTCTCTTTACTCGTTCCGTAACACATCATCCCGCGATCAACTCTTTGATCACATTGTGCACATTATGATGATGTCCTACCGAGTGGGCCCAGAGATACCTCTCCGTCACACGGAGTGACAAATCCAGCCTCGATTCGTGCCAACCCAACAGACACTTTCGGAGATACCGTAGTGCACCTTTATAGCCACCCGATACGTTGTGACGTTTGGTACACCCAAAGCATTCCTACGGTATCCGGAGTTGCACAATCTCATGGTCTAAGGAAATTATACTTGACATTAGAAAAGCTTTAGCATACTGAACTACGATCTTTGTGTTAGGCTTAGGATTGGGTCTTGTCCATCACATCATTCTCCTAATGATGTGATCCGTTATCAACGACATCCAATGTCCATGGTCGAAACCGTAACCATCTATTGATCAACGAGCTAGTCAACTAGAGGCTTACTAGGGACATGGTGTTGTCTATGTACCCACACATGTATCTGAGTTTCCTATCAATACAATTATAGCATGGATAATAAACGATTATCATGAACACGGAAATATAATAATAACTAATTTATTATTGCCTCTAGGGCATATTTCCAATAGTGATCGTGTCCATCTCGCTCCTGTACAGCTTGTACATGACCGAGGGATCATCCGTCATCTCATTTAACACATCCCACTTGTAAGCCCAAGTGGGGAGCCATAGTGGGTCATCTTTCTCGTCCCAATCCTTGAACTTCACGGTCTTCGGTCGTCCAACCGGCAAACGCTCCCAGCTCCATATGGAAAGTGCGAGCAAACAACCACCAATACCTCCAGATAGCCTACAACAGGCTTCGTCCAACTGCACATAAAAGAGAACATGGTTGAATTAACAGCAAGATCACATTCATAATGTACCAATGAATTGAAACAGAAACAACTTCATACCTATCTATACAAGTAAGCCAGTGTCGCCGAACCCCAACTCCATTTGCTATCGAAGACGGTCAACGCCTTGAGCCACATCCATGGAGCATTCTTGCCTGTGCCATCAACAAACATACTCCTCAGATACATGGTACCTCAGGGCAATTACTGAAGTTCGATACAATCCACGTGAAAGTAGCACTGGTTGCGACTCTTTCCTTCTTCTTGCCTTCTACTTCTGGTTCCCGCGGCTCCGGAGGAACCATACCGATAAGGGCAAGCATTTGCTCTCGCCACCCATCAGAATCGATGCTCATACATAGAGGATTCCCATCGATAGGAAGACCAGTGATCATAGCTATATCCTGGAGCGTCACGGTCATCTCCCCGGTCCGAAGATGAAAAGTGTGTGTCTCCGGCCTCCAATGATCAATAAGCGCGGTGAGTCTTTGGAGCATTGTTGGGTGGCGTCGACCTGGCCGCCAATGAATGAAAGGAGAAGTCCTGTCTCCCTAACATACGGCGTGTACCGCTCATCATAGCGCATCCACCCAAGGTTGACCCGTGAGCCCGAAGCTTCAGAGGTGCAAGCTCCTACAAGCAAACAAACAAATCATTACATATGGGGTATGTGTTTGAAAAACACGAAATTCATAACACCGCAACTTTCATTATTACTTTGCTTCACCGACATAGCGACGACCGGTGTTGTAGATCCCAATGATCATTGAGAAGCCAAACCATCCTAGCAATTTGCAAGAAAGCTTTCTTGTCAACACGATTATCTTTTGAATACAAAAAAAACTAAAGTAGGCCTACTAGATGCAACCATACCAATCTATGTATCCAACCATATCAAATCAAACATAACTAATAAAAAAGGGTTCCACAAATAACTAGGCCTACTTCATACAAATAACTTTTCCATAAACTATGCCTACTTCATAAAAATAACTCTTCCATAAACTAAACTAGGGTTCCACAAATCAAACAAACAAGGGTTCCACAAATCAATCAAACAAATCAATACATGCAAAGTTCTAATACATGCAAGATTCAAATCTAATTTAATCAAACAAGGATTCCCCAAATCTTCAAAATATCGTATTTTCTATGGATAGAAAGAAGGGGATCGGAAGAGAGTACCTTCTAGGATGGATTGGTGAAGAAATGCATGGACCAAATCGTCGGATCTGAAGGATTTGGGAGAGGGATTGAGAGGGGAGAGGAGGAACCCGCCGCCGCTTCACATTTCAAAACCGAACGAATGGGTGGGGTGGGGTGGGGTGGGGGGAGAGGCGGCGGTGGCGTCTAAGTCATCGTCAGGCGCCCTACTTACGGCAAGGCCGACATTACATGTGTGGCGCTTAGCACGGAGGCGCCAGACCGCCGGTCGCGGCCTGTGGGTCGCCACGGTGGATCGCTTTGTAACGCCCCATGTTAGGCGCTGCACAGTAGGGTGTGGCGCCATCGTGGCGGGCACTACGCAAAAAGATTAGGGCTGTGAAATAGTTTCACGGTCAGTTCATTCCGTGAATTAATTTCGTCCATAGGTCAAAATGGTCAAATTTGCCCACGGCCCGGGGCAGGGCGGGGCGGGGCTATAGGCTCGGCCTGTCTCGGGGACAGGCGGCATTCATTTCATTTGCCCGGACGGACGCACGCACGCACAATCCACTGTTGGCCTCGAACTCGGCGCCCCTCCCCGGCGTCACCATCCGCGGCGCTCCCTGCGCGGCCACGAACACCCAGCACCACACCACACCACACCAGCGAGCGCCCCTGCCTTATCCGCAGTGGCCTCCGCGCGTGGGCTCCCTCTCTCTGTGGCTAGTACTACTAGATTCTACAGCACGACGCACGGGCACTGCGCCTGCCTGCGCGCGAGTAAAAGAGGAGGAGACCTTCTGCACGCTTGGCTGTTGGTTCCCGCGCTGCCTCGTTCCCACCCGACACGCCTGCGCCTGCGCCGCGAGCAACCAACAGTCGGGAATCGCCGGCGATGGGTGATGCCGCTCGTCGCGCGCACTGGGCTCGGTCTGGACCGGCGCGGGCGTAAACGTACGGCATGGGCACCACGCTAAACCAACGCACCGCGCCCACTTTGTCAGCGTGCCTACTGCTAGGCGGGTCCGTCCTAACACATATTGGAGACCCGATATCTTCATGAACTGTTTCAGCGTTGAAACTTCAAACTTGCTCCATCCGTGCATCCGCGCCAGCGTAAACAAGGATTCAAGGAAGGAAGGAAAGCACGGCGCCGATGCGTACGTGCATCTGCATCAGTCGTACGTACTACTCCCTCCGTTCCGAATTACTTGTCGCAGAAATGGATGTATCTAGAACTAAAAAATGTCTAGATACATCCATTTCTACGACAAGTAATTTCGAACGGAGGAAGTACGTGGTACTGCGTACAGATCATCGGGGCGACGACAAATGTGATGGCCAAGGCATTATCGGCCACCTCTGATGCGAAATGACCTCTTGCGTGGCGTACGAATTCACTGTCGCGCGACTATTATTTGTTTTCATTATTATTAGGCCAGATCACTGTCCCGCTACTTATCGGGGGACGACGTGAAATGACCCAAAAGAGAAACGTGACCGTTCAGCAACAGAAAAACTCTTAGTATCTAAATGAAGGACAAAACTTGTTGAAATCTCTAGAAAGACAAATATTTAGAAATCGAGGGAGTAGTAAACTTGCATGCGCAATGCACATATCAAACGTTGGCCGAATGAGATTCGCACCAGTATAAACACAAGTAAAAGGACATAAATGGTTGCCATAAAAAATAGATTTGCCTTGAGATATAACATGAATTGGCTAATTCTTTATAAGATCATATACTAAAATTCTGTAATTGCGATGATAGTAATGAAAAGTTCACAAAATGGACATACGTGTAGAACAAAGAGATTTCCTACAAACATTGCCATCGAATATGTATAAAATATGTCATTGTAAATAGGCATATTAAGTTGTTATCACAAAATGTATATAGTTTGCCATTTTGGTATAAAAAAATGTAGCCATGTAGTACTACGAATAAGTCGTATGAAAACACATCAGGAAGTTTGCCATGCTCCATGGCAAACACAAGCACATAACAATTTTGCCATGATTCAGGGCAAGAAACTATATAAAACCATGTACAAAATGATGGTGAAAATTACAAAAAGATGTTCTCTAATTCATGGAAAAAAACAAAAGTGTCGGCATGTATGGAAAAAACTTTATAAAAAATGAACACGAAATCACATACCAGGTTCTCCATGGCAAGAAGTTTGCACCGCAAAATATAGGTGTCAATAATTTGCCATGTGACAAATTGAAACGTTTAAAAAAAACACATGATTCAGAAAATCAAAGACTTCTAAATTTTCCATGGGACTATTACATATTTCCACAAAAAGTTTCCATGGCTTTGTGGAATAGAAGTATTAAACTTGTCATGTGGAGATTTTTAAAAATGAATAAGGTTGCCTTGTTTTAGAAATAAAAAGAGCTAAACTTGCCATGTGAAAAAGGTGGAAATGTTTGTAAAAAGAATCATAATTTGGAAAAATTAAAATTCCCAAATTTTTGCTGTGACATTAAAATTTTAAAAAAGAATTGCCATGTGGCCAATTGCCGTGATTTAGAAAGAACAAAATTCATAATTTTTCCATGTGACATTGATTTTTTTTTAATTCCGCCATTTGTGGGGACAAAAAGAAAACTCTGAATTTTCCATGTGGGCAGTACAACCTAATTATAAAAAAAATCCAATGTGCCCTGTTTGAGTAAATTAACTTTTCTAAATTTTGCCATGTCAACGTGTCACAAAATTGCCATGTCATTTAAAAAAGAACACATTGAACATGGCAAAAGTGTGTGTGTTTGTAGAAAAAATAGTTTCACATGGCAATTATACAAAGATTTGTATTGGACACACGACAATTAAGCGAATTTTGTTGTTTCCTAAGCAAAACTGCGGCAAATTTGCAGTGGGAACGCATATGAACTTGCCATCACAAAAAAAACATGGAAACTCTAAAACTCTACGGTACCAATTTAACTTGTAGGGAAAGCAAGCCCCTATAACAATGCAATTTCAAAACAACCATGATTTTAAGAGAGTACAGGTTGGTAATTTCCTCCACACGTGCTCTATTTGTATAAAAAGAAACAAACTAGAATGAAGCTAGATGGCAGGCATGTGTAGGAAAAATGTTGACATGGCAAAATGTACGAAAAATGTCGACCATACTATAGTGGTGACTGGTGAGGAGGAAAAACGGTGCTTCGTTTGCTCGGTTCAATCACTGCGCGAACTCGATTACAATTGATGTCGTGGCACCAGCCTTGCGTTGATATCCGTACTCCCTCCGTTCCGGTGTATAAGTCATTTGCGTAGTTCTAGGTCGACAATTTAACTATCTAAATATATATTATATGTGACAAAAAATATATATTTAGAAACTATATCCGTGTAGAAATCTAGTGATATACTTTTCATGACATATAGCACATATTTAATTCCTCAAATCGATGACCTAGAACTACGCGAATGACTTATACACCGAGACGGAGGTAGTACTATTTGATCAGACGATATGAAGAGTGTTGCTCTGAATCAGTAGAAAATTGACGTCAGTTCTTTAGTCTTTCGGAATTTTTTCCGGCAAGTTAGGCTAAATAAAAAATTCTTTGGAATTAGGTCTAGAGTGGACCATAGAGAAACACAAAAGATAATAATGTCAAACGAAGATAACACGGTCATGATCACTAACATGACCACAATTAAGATTCCAATTTTTTTATACAGGTGTAATTAACTCAACGGTAGTAGTACTCCTCGAGTTAACACACTGCACTTCCGTCATCAAAGATCGCATCAATTACAGTTAGTAGCACTAGTTGAAAATAAAATTTGGCAAAGAAGATGATCAATTATTGTTCTCCGAGCTATACGACAGGTCCCTCTCTGCCAGTGTGACACGATTCCGGCGGAATCCCGGCCCTTCGTCGGATCCTCCTCCATCCCAATGTGATCGGACGGAGTAATTAATCCGCGTCGGCGCTAGGATGGAAGGGGTGCGAGGTTCCGGGCGCGGCCGGGGAGACATCTATTCGCCCATGTTCGCACCTCCCCGTGACGTCGTCAACGCTTCCCTCTCCCGCTGCCGGCGTTGCTGCATCTTTCTGACGACATTCTCCGCCTTGCACAACGGAACCGAGGAAGGGACACCAACGAAAGAGGCAGACTGCGTCCGACGCGACGGTCGGGGACGGGCTAGACGACATCTACGGCAGCGGATCAGGACCAGTGGTGAGGATGGGGAGCAAGGGTGGCGGAGGGTGAGGGCTCGGGCCCGGGAAAGGTAGGAGGGCAGCTGGAGGAGGAGAAAGGGTTTGATGAATTTGGTGCAATTTACGGTGGGGTCGGACTGCCGGGTTCGACGTAGCAGGCAAAGCCGGGCACCCCATATCCGCCCACACTTGCGCTGGATATCAGGGATGTCAGTCATTCCAGGTATTTGAGGCCCGTTTAAGGAACCCGTCTGGATCAAAATTTCGTGACCGGTTAGCGACCGCGCGGCCCGTCGGGTGTTTGAGGCGGCTTTGGCGCACGAGGCTGTATGCTCTGAAGCAAAATAAAAGAAAGCTTGGAATTAGGTCTAAAATGGGACCATAGAGAAACGCAGATCTACTCTTACCATACAAATCAAACACTCCACACAAAAGATAATGTCAAACGAAGATAACACGGTCATGATCACTAACATGACCACAATTAAGATCCCCAAAAAATCACAGGTGCAATTAACCAAACTCTAGTACTCCTCCCCGAGTTAAGACACTGCACTTTCGTCATCAAAGATCGCATCAATTACAGTTAGTAGTAGTAGCATTTGTCGCAAATAAAACTTAACAAAAAAGATGATCAATTATTGTTCTCCGAGCTACAGTACATGCCACAGGTCCCTCTCTGCCAGTGTGCCCGATGATTATATTTTTATCTCAAATAAGGGCCTCCTCTTCCCTTCCATGTCCCCTTCCCCCGTGGCCGTGGCCATTTCCCGTGTGACAATGGATCGGGAGACTCCGCGCTCCCCACCTGTATAAATACGCAGACCCACTACCAGCAACCGCAAGCCGAGCCAGCCAAAGCCCGACGGCTTTCCGGCGGTTTTCGCGGCGGCCGAGTGCTCATCCGTGGGCGGTTTCCGGCGGATTTTGTGCTTTCCTCTCCTGGTTCTTTCTCCTCGGCTACCTACCTTGGCAAGCATTTCCTTGCCCGGAACTACCCTGCTCGTCTTCCACCTCGCGCCCCGTTCGATTCCAGAACGAGACTCTGGTCCCTGACAGAGTCTAGATCGAGGCGAATGCGTTGGGAGCGGCGGCGGCCATTGTAGGAGCAGCGGTTCCGGTTCGATACGGCCGTCCGAGAACGTTGCTTTCCGGTGAGCTTTTGGCCCGCCTCTGATTATTCTTTAAAGCTACAGAACAAAAGCTTGCGCGGCAGTTGCCGTCTTTTTCATGGTTGGTCATGGCCTGCCTCTGCCTGCTCCACAGGTGCTCCGTCCGTCCGTCCGTCCGTCCGAGGCGATGCTGCGGAACAGATCGAGGAGAGCAGTTGGTGCTGGAGGCGGGGGAGGAGGTCTCATGCCTCAACCCGAGCCCCTCGCCGCTGCCGCTGCTCACTCTTCTTCTTCTTCCCCGAGGCCGTACATGGCGCTGCCGCAGGCCGGGTTCTTGGACGGCGCGGAGCAGGGGCCCTCCTCCTCCATGAGCCCCACCTCCATTCTCGAGACCAAGCAGTTCTGCTGCTCCGCCCTGCCGCCGTTCCTCTCCGAGAGAAGCCTCAGGAAGGCTCATATGGAGACGGCCGCTCTGGGTCCGGAGCCGGCCAGCGTCGGCGGCCTCGCCGACGTGCTCCGGGAGCACGGCGACGCCAAGGCCGGCGGCCGCAAGGTGGTGCTCGGGTCGCAGCTCAGGATCCAGGTCCCCTCGGGCAGGGCCGTGGAGCTGGTGTCCTCCCCGATAGAGTTCGGCGTCAAGAACCGGGACGCGCAGCTGGCCGTCCTGTCCCCGGCCAGGAGGTTCCTGCCGGAGGTGGTGAGCTCGCCTACCGCCCGGGTGTTCGCCGCCGGCGTCGCCCCCGGAGAAGTGGCCATGTCGGAGGACTACACGTGCGTCATCTCCCGCGGCCCCAACCCGAGGACCAGGCACATCTTCGACGACTGCATAGTCGAGAGCTGCGGGGATGTGCTCGTGGACAAGGTGGACAACGGACCGGCCACCGGTGACGCCGTGCCGGCGAGCGGTTTCTTGAGCTCTTGCCATGCATGCCGCAGGCAACTTGGAGGGCATGCCAATGATAACTTCATCCATCGGTGAGTAATTTTCTTGTACCAAATCTGGTTTGTAGACACTGCGTATATGCTGATGATTGATTGATGTGGCTGTTTCTGCTGCTTGCTCTGCTCATATATATAATGATATGTGCGAACGCTCTGTTCATGCTAAATACAAGATGATCGATCTCAAAGCTTGGAGACATGAATTCTGACAACATGCATGATCTGCTAGTAGATGTGAACTTACACCAGGTATTGAAACAACACAAAATTACATACAAATGTGCATTCACATCATGGAGCAGAATGTACTTTCTGAATATACTGTCACAACTGGTAGTATGCATCAGATGCAGAGCAGATAGAAGGCAGGGGAGGGATAAAATTGTGCATTCACATCAAGTTCTCAGTTTTTATTTACTGCTAGTATAGTAGTATTTGACATGGAGTGCTTCATCATTGCAAGTTTTATGTATGTAATCATCAAATTGTTGATGTATAGCACTATCAGCATAATACATCTGCAGTATACTTCATCAAGATCATGGCAGTTTTATATGTTAATAGGGATCTTTGTGGATGGGTCTGATTCTTCTTCATTATTGAAGCTTAATTAGTAGGCCTTGTTTGGTGGGAACAAAATATGTCCTTGTAAGGGAGTTGTTTTGATTCCACATCGCTTTCACGTAGACAACTATGTAAATGAAGCTCATTATCCTACTGTTGGGGCCCTGCCCTTGGGGATTATGTTTGGGTCTGGCTAGGCCTCAGTCGACCGAGATTTAACCAAGTCCCAGTCATGTGACATAACATGCAAAAGAGAAAATGAAAAAACCGAAAAGAAATTTTGCACAGATCGTAATGAAAGATTTCATGGATATAGCATCGACTGAGACTTAACGAAGTATCAGTCGACTGAGACTTAGTAAGACTGATTATGTTAACAGCTTCCTAGCTAGGGGTAAACTATTTGGCATCCTAAACCAGGTCCATGTCCCAAGCCTACTCCTGACCATGACCCGGACCAGCTATCATCATCATCATCATCACAAATACAAAAAAGTACAAGGCAGGGGAGGGATAAAATTGTGCATTGACATCAAGTTCTCAGTTTTTATTTACTGCAATTTGACATGGAGTGCTTCATCATTGCAAGTTTTATCTATGTAATCATCAACTCGCTGATTTTTTTCGGAAAAGGAGGAATACCCCCGGCCTCTGCATCAAGCGATGCACACAGCCATTTGAACTCGCTGATTGTTGATAGATACTAGTAGTACTGTCAAGATAGTGCATCTGCAGTATATATACTTCATCAAGGTTATGACAGCTCTATACTATGCCAATATATCTTTGAGGATGGGTCTGATTCTTCTTCATTATTGGAGCTTAATTAGTAGAGTAGGCCTCGTTTGGCGCGGACAAAATAAAATGTTTCCTTCCGCATTGCTTTCGCGTAAAAAACTATGCAAAAGAAGCTCATTATCTTAATGTTGGGTCCCCTGGGGGATTATGTTAACAACATCCTAGGGATTAAACTATTTGTCACCCTGATTGATGATGTTGCTAAATGCTAAACCAGGTCCCTGTCCCAAGCCTACTCCTGACCATGACCCGGAGCAGCTATCATCGTCATCGCAAATACAAAAAAAGAATCGCATACTATATGCTTGCTAGTTTGACAGCCTTACGCCAAAAGATTATACTGAGTTGAGTTTGGTTCGATAGGAAAGGGATCTGTGCCATGTCTTTGTTCATGGATTGAAGTGATAAACTCAAACCTGGAGATGCGCTCAAAAACTATTAGCCGGCCGGCCTCACGATTTCAGATGTTATCTTCTCGATCGGAGTAGTTCTATTTGTGCCTCTGCTTTGCACAAAGAGCGTAACATGAACATCAATTGCCCCCAAAAGCTCTGCTTTTTTAAAATAACTCATCAGTTGGGCATTATTAGTACATTTCTGTGATATAATTGGTCCTTTTTTCTTTCTTTCGTTCTTTCTTCAGGGGTGGCAAAGCATTCTGCAGCAACGAGTGCCGGTACCGGGAAATGCTTTTCGACGAAGCCGTGGACAACCTGCGCTAGTTAGCTAAACGGGAGAGGGACGGTGCGTTTCACAAGAGAGTTTCAGTGGAGGAGAAGGCATGCATGACGGCCCTGAATAACCGAGATGAGAATTATCTTTCATTTTTAGTCTCTTCTTGACTTTGCAAGACTGGATGATGTTTTTTGGTCATGGAGAACAGAATGATTATTGGCCTTTTGCCGTAGGTTAAAAGACATATTGCCCACTTTTGCAAGAGGTTGCGCTGTCAAGGACTGATGTTCGACGTTCTAGTTAAATGAAATTCGGTGCCAGTGTTCTACCCTGCCCTGTGCTGCAAGTTAAATTTTGGCTATTTAGAGGTGACATGGAGCCATGTGTCCCAGAATGCACTCTGAAGGAAAGTGTGTTCATTAAACTACTGGGGAAGCAAAATCATCCATATGGCTTTTTTGACAGACCCACTCGATCAAAACAAAACACCAGTACTACTGTACTTGACAATCATCAAATTTTCTGGGTTTGTTTCAATCACCATCAAACACTTTGCTTTGCTTTGCTTGCTTATTCATCCAAAGGGAAGATGGAACTGAAACCAACTGCACCTTGTTCAGTGATTCAGGGGGGCCAAAAGTAGCCATCTTGAAAAGGGTTCATAGGTTTGTGTGGTTTGCCATGGCCCATGCGATGGGGGCCGATCACTTGTACAGTACTACTGCTAAAATAAAATGCAGCAGCCCGGACCAGCATAATGAGAGCTCAACCGCTCCTAATCATCACTGTTTGTGTAAAGAAATGGGTGGGTGCACTGCTGGGCCAAACATGATTATGAATTATGATTGTCATGCCATCATTCATGGGTGAGTGAGTTCTGCTTGTACTGCTGTTGTTGGGCATCGATCTTCTCTTTGTCTTTTGGTTGCTGTTACTGCATTATTGGTGCTGCTGGTACTGCTTTTGACCCCCGAGGAATCATGGGCAGGGGGTTAATCTGAGCTTTTGACCCCTGATAGGTTTATTAACCTGGTAGGTCACTGCATCTGATTGTTCACATGCTAGTTCTAGTGACTTTGAACTTGTTATTCACAGTGGAGGTTTACACGACACGAAGTGGCGGGCGAGCGAAACAGCGGGCGCGAGGATCACGCGAGCGGTGGACGAGGGTCGGAGGACAAGAAGCTGTACACCGCCGCGTCCCCGGCCTCGCCGGCGCCGGCGCCGGGGCGGACGATGTAGCTGCGCAGCACCCCTTCCCTCTGGAACCCGGCCTTCTCCAGCGCCCTCTGCGACCGCGCGTTCCCCACGTCCGTCACCGCCTCCAGCCTCCCCAGCCCCGGCAGCTCCTCGAACACCCTCCCCACCACCTGCGCGCGTCCGTCAAGAACACACCAAGTCAGCCAACCGCCAGGCCGGACCGGAGCTCCGCCAGCGTTACGAGCTACTCCGCCACCCGGGCGGACGATGTAGTTACCATCGTGATGGCGGTGGAGGCGATGCCGCGGCCCCAGTGGCGGTGCGCCAGCGCGTAGCCGAGGTTGGCCCTGTGGCCGCCGTCGTCGGGGTAGGGCCACACGGAGACCTGCCCCACGGGGCGCCCCGCCACGCAGATGGCGCGGAACCACGGGTGGCCCAGCACGGTGTCCCTGATCTGCGCCACGGCCTGCTCCCTCGTCGCGCACAGGGGCCGCTTCAGGTGGCGCATCACGCGCTCGTCCGACGCCCACGCCATGAACTCGTCCACGTCCGCCAGGCCCAGCGGCCGGAGCGACACCACCGGGTCCTCCTCCTCCTCCTCCTCCTCCTCCCGTGGCCGCCGCTGCTGATGCCGTGCGTCGCCGTCAGGGTCCATCGCTCCCCGGCCGCCTGCCTCTGCTCGTGTAGTTTGGTTCTAGTTTTTGGCGATGAGATGAGAATTTAGGTACGGGTGAATCAAGGCAGAGCCAACGACATTATCTTGCTTTGCTTCGCGACACCAACTCCTTATTCAATTCAAATGGTCCTTTCACTTGTAATTTTGGCGCCCGAGGTAACTCATATGGCTGGCTCCTTCGATTACGACATTGATTGGAGCTACGAGCTCCTTCTAGAAGAAAAAAAGATGATTGTTTTTGACGGGTGTGTAGGACGTGGAAGGTCAAAAGAACTCGAGCATTCGAGCTAGAGTCCATGGGCCTCCACGGGCTTGTCCCTCTCGTCGCGATCCGAGTCGACGACCAGGCTGAACATGACCATGTCCCTGGGCCGGCCCTTGAGCAGGACGTAGCGCCGGAGCACGCCCTCCCTCACGAACCCGGCCTTCTCCAGCACCCGCTGCGACGCCGGGTTCTCCACGTCCGCCACCGCCTCCAGCCGCAGCATCCACGGCCACTCCGCGAACGCCGCGGCGGCGGCCATCCGCACCGCGCGCGTCGCGACGCCGCGGCCCCAGTAGCCGTGCGCGACGCGGTAGCCCAGGGACGCCCTCGACGCGCCTTCCCCCGCGGGGCCGCCGGGCTTGACGGAGATGGAGCCCACCGCCACGGCGCCAAGGCAGATGGCGCGGTACCACGGGTGCGGGAGCACGTGGTCGCGGATGTAGCGGCGGGCCTCGTCGACGCACGTGTAGGCCTCGCGCCGTTGGAAGAGGACGACCCGCGGGTCCGACGCCCACGAGAAGAGCGCCTCCGCGTCGGCCTCGGTGAACTCCCGGAGGGTGACCTCCGTCTCCGGCGCCGGCTCCCGTCGCTGGTGCTCCATGCTTCCTCTCCCTTTGTGGCGTGTAGTATTATTTATGTGTGGATAAGCCGGCGATCTTGACCGGACAAAGAAGCTACTCGATCGCTGCGGTTTTGAATTAACTCCAGCCAGAGTGTTTCAGACTCACAGACTGATTTTTCATTTGGTCTGGTTGAATTTTTTGGTCCAATGGTACACGGGCACGTGTGAGGCGCTGGTTTCCAGTGGTTAATAGAAACAAAAGTTACTCCTCTAGATACATCCGATTGACCGACAAAAAATATTTTTTTAAATAATGATATAAAATGATTTATTAGTACTAATTTTTTTGATTGAAACACAGCTACCTCAGTCTCTTCCAAAATCTATAAAACGATTGAGAAATACCAAGAACAAAAAGCTCTACATTTTTTTTTCCAAAACTATTTAGGGACTAAGAAAGCAGGTGAAGAAGTGAGTACGTAGGCTCACAAATGAAGAGAAGCTAACACAATGCTAATCTGAGGGGACAATGGAACCAGAGAGACTGAACACCGAAGAATGAGAAAATCAACCAAGGTCTGATTACTGACAAAATAACTAAATTGTCTAGGTTGATATATATAATCCTACCATATCTATCTACAAGAGAATAGCACACATGCAATTATATTAACTTGTCGCTTCTTTCAAATCAATAGACAACGTGTTGTAAGGATAAGGAGAAACACAAGCAGGAGGTTGGGTTAAAAACTAGGGCCATAATGAAATTGATACTACATGCAAGGCAAGGAAAAACTAGAGCCATAATAAAAACACAAGGCAAGGAAAAACATGAAAAATAGATACTGAAAGAAATATGCATAATGAAATTGAAGGATAAAATACTACATGCTTAACATTGAACTACATGTAACTTGTAATCCCCCGCAAAAAAACATGTAACTTGTAATAAAGCAGTATGAATAACAACACAAAGAATAATGAAGGACTTAGGATAAATGAGGGTAAATTAACAACGTACTCTACCATTTCCGGCTTACATGGCTCAAATATTAAATCTCATGAACCAAGGCAGATGATGAGTGAAGGAATGTATCTCGTATTTTAGAAAGCTACCCAAATTAAACCGATGCATTAATTTGATTAATTACGGTGCATGCATGCTTGGCGAGTAGATGAGCAGGAACATGCATTGGTGAGTTTCTTTTTAATTCTTGCATGCAAATATTTAATGCGCCTTGAAATCTCAATAGGAGACGGAGATGAGCCCTTTAAATCGGGAAAGTAAAAAAAAGATATCAAGAGAACCCCGGGAAAGGATGGAGTACTAAAGAAAAAAAAATGAGATTAGTTTATCTGCTTCATGCATACCATTTATGATATAAATGATGAACTGAACAAAGATTGAAATAATCAACTGATGAACTAAAAAAAGTAACAGACACCAAGTTATGAAAAGTTGGGGCACTTATTCCAGACAGGAGCCAGTTACTGAGTTATCAGAACCCAAGATATGCAGGACCAGGCATATATTGCCTCAACTTGTGTTCCTAAACTACAAGGACGTGACGGAGTTTCTAGGACATGCAATAATTCTGCTATGTCCAAGACAGCAAGACTTGTTCATACATAATCGGCGATGAAGGACACCGACATTTTGTTCTTGATAATTATGGGCTGTAAATGAACAAAGCAAGAGCTATGGGGAAAAAATACAATACAAAGATCCCCAAAGTATATGCTCGAAAGCTTCAGGGCTGGCTCGCAGTAATGCATCCCGCGACATGCCAGATTTGGATGTCCTCCCTAATGAGGTTGAGGATGCACTCGACGGCGGCAATAGTTTGGTGAAAGATCCTGCCTAAAAATGTTGATACATAACAAAAAAACAACAAAAAATGTCTGTGAAACTGAAAGATACTTTGAAAGAAAGCACAGTGTTGATCCAATTTTGTGTCAGTTTTTTTTTGGCACGAGCTCTTCGGATGTCATTTGACCACGAAAATTTGCACGCTATCTCATCCGAGCATCTTGGACTTTTATCTTTTTTTTTTTTGAAAAAATATTTTTTTATATCTACCGTTCACCGAGGCTCATCTCTGGATTACCGTTGAATCGCGCATAAGTTACCCAGCCCATTTACATTGGGCCTCACGTAGTGCTTGGATTCGCATTCGCTAATTTCGCTTCACAAACCCTCCAAAAAAAAAAAAAAAACACAAACCCCAGAGCCAGAGCCAGATCCAGCGAGAACCTAACCCAAACCAGAGCTCCGGCGTGGCCATGGATCCCCTGGCCGTGCTCCGGGACTACGCCGCCCGCGGCGACCTGGACAAGATCATCTTCAACGGCGACGACGTCCTCTTCGGCGACGACTACACCTTCCCGGCCAACGTCCCCACGGCCTTCACCTCCAAGCAGTCCGGCCGCCCCTACCCGCTCTCCGCCGCCGTCTTCCTCGCCCAGCACAACGACCTCAAGCACACCGACTTCCTGCAGGCGGCCCGCCTCCGCCGGATCCCGCCCGTCTCCCTCCCCGACCGCAAGACCTTCCTCGACTTCCTCCACTTCGGGGACAGCTCCCTCCCCTCCGCGGAGCCCCTCCTCCCCTCCTCCTTCGCGCAGGACGCCCACCCCCCGCCCCCGCCGCCGCCGCCGGAGGAGGAGGAGGGGGAGGGCCCCGACGCCGACGACGCCTCCACCGCCCACGTCCGCGCCGTCGAGCGGCCCCTCAAGGACCGCAACGCCGTCCTCGACGCCCGCGGCCGCGACTTCCTCGCCATCTACCACGCCGCGCTGCGCCGCGAGGAGGAGCGCCTGCGCAACAAGGACAGCGCGCCCTCCGCCACGGGCCGGCATGAGCCCTCCGCCACCGCCGCCGCCGCCCTTGCGAACCCCAAGGCCGACAAGTCGTTCGGCGACGGCTTCGTGCCCATCATACTTGTGCCCAGCGCGTCGCAGACGCTCATCACCATCTACAACGTGAGGGACTTCCTTGAGGACTTCGTGTTCGTGCCCAGCGACGAGAAGATGCGGGCCATGAAGGGGAGCCCCAAGCCCGAGTGTGTCACCCTGCAGAAGAAGCACGTCCGCGGGGCTGGCGGTCCGGTGGCGTTCGAGGTCAGGGACAAGCCGGCCTCGCTCAAGGCCGACGATTGGGCGCGGGTGGTGGCCGTGTTTGTGCTCGGAAAGGAGTGGCAGTTCAAGGACTGGCCCTTCAAGGGTCATGTGGACATCTTCAACAAAGGTGAGAGGGTTTGTATATCTGCGATTTGTGTTAGCATCTTTGAGCTTTGTTAGTTTTTGCTCAACAACTGTAGAAATAATCACATCAAATCATTACCGGGAATACACTTTGACTACTTACTTTGTTAACACAATTGGGTTAAAATGATGCTTGTTTTTGGCATTGACATTGACTGTCAAGCAGGAAATTACTGCTGCTATGACTAACCAAATCATATCCGGCTGCCTGTGCCTTTTATCTCTGTTCCTAGCAAAGCCTCCCACTAACTTGGTCATAAATGGTATTTGTAATGCAACATGGAACATTAGATTGCTCTGTTTCTCTTTTCAGCACAGCAAGTCGATAGCATCTGTGGCCTAACATTTTAAACTTTTCTCAGTTATTGGGTTCTTTGTACGCTTTGAAGATGATAGTGTGGATTCAGCAAAAGTGGTCAAACAGTGGAATGTCAAAATCATATCTGTGAGTGGGAGAAATTTTCCATATGTTTTTTAGTTATTGTAATCAAATTCTATTTTGCTCCCACTTACAGCTGCTTTATTGTGTTACTAACCTATGGCGCAGATAAGCAAAAATAAAAGGCATCAAGACAGACCGGCTGCTCTGGAGGTGTGGGATCGGCTGGATGAATTTGTGCGGGCACGCTCATAGGTGAACCCTCATGTGTATCTAACCGTGTGATCTTTTAAGCTATCCCTTCCATTTTGTACTTGATATGGACACCTTGAATTCCTGGTAAATTTAATAACCGGGTTTTTAAGATTGGTTATCATGTGTTTTCTTAAAGTTTAAGTGTCTTTGCAGTAACCTTAGTGATACATGTGTGTTCACTGAAGGTTCTGTTTTGTTCTTTGTGCTATGGACTTATCAAGCATTTGGTGACCTAAATAGAGTATAGTGTAGGGGTAGTCCTGCAGGCAATTAGGACGAAGGCTTCACTTCAAATATGCATGATGATATCAGATTGTGCTATTCAAGTTAATTTTATAACAAGAGAAGCCATCATAGTGTGTAACTTCCTTTATTGTCATGTTTTAATAATTCACACTGGTAGTTTTAGTTGTTGGCTTCTTGCTATTTCTATATTAACTAGCAAAAGAGCCCGTGCGTTGCAACGGGAAAATAAATCATCGCATGTCCCTAATGCACCATCAGCATTGCTGCTTTTCCTCGTCACTATAAATCGATGGTGGTCAAGTTCTCCGCCTATTCACGATGAATGTGATGAAACCTAAGGTGATGAGCTTGCTAATAACACTTAGCACACCACTTTTGTGAGCCCTTTCCTACAGCCACATGTATTGACCAACTTGTAATGATGGTGGGCACCATCTTTGTGTCATCTACACTTGATGCATGCACCATCCTTAATACCGGTTTAAAAGAACTACTCAAATGAGTAACCCACTCTTTTCCATGACAACTTTGACAGTCCCATGCTTATCTCAAATATATGTGAGTATATAGTTAAAAAATACCTCTTATTCTCACAAAAATGGCAAAGTAAAAACTGAGGACAAGAACTAAATTCTAGATTATGCAAAGCAATTTAAGATCACATATGTTTCAGATTTAAGAAGAATATGCACCTATGATTTCACTTTTAGGGAACATCTAGAACTATGTTCATTAAGTACAAACAACACAATCCATTTAAAGGAGATAAAGTTATTACCTTTTACCTTCTACTTTTCAGCTATAAGCATTAATTAGTATTTTGATGCATGTACCATAAAAGGCATGCCCACTATAGCTTAAATTAATTCAGAACCTCATCAAGTTCTGATTTTGATGGTGAACTCAGTATCTAAGTAGTAGTAGTAGTGAGTAGTTCATTTGAAGCGACGACAATTTGTGTATCATGGAAGTCTGCATAATATAATATGACAAAAGAAAAGGACACACGAAGATTGCACGAACAATTGTATCCAACATACAAACAAATATCTTGATTCTCCATTATGTAACGTAAGGAGTGCGGAAATAGTAAGTTTAATCCCAGTTTTACAATTAAGTTTAGTGGATTCGTCACCCAAGCTCTAGATAAACTTGCATCATTTTCTCTATTCCATATACATAGTTTCCATCTAAGACTTATTTGAGTTTTACCTCAACAACATGAAATCACTCTTCCATGGCAAACTCACAAAATTTTTTTACAGAGCTGTGTATTTGTCTACACATGCTGATATATGAGCACAAGTACGCACTGTGAAATGTGAATGCACACACACTGTACTACATTGTTGAAGTTTCCGCGTCAGTGGACAATTTGTTAGCTCTGCGTTAGATGGTCTTACGACTCCTATCGTGGCTTCAGATGAAACATATCACGGAGAGTTTCTGCATCGGTGAACTAATTTTCTACCAACCACATTATTGTAGAGGAGAGTTGCACACTTTCTGATTGATTCCGCCGGATCACAAGCTAGCTCTGCATAAATTGATTCCTTCCGGCCGGAAGACATAAAGTAATGGGGTAAATGGCTTTCGAAAACAAAAGTAATGAGGTAAATGGATGAGTCCTTTACCATAAAACATTTACATGAATCTAATTTTACTAATAATCTTCATGACATGAGTCTTCGGGATTGGATACCGCAATTTCATTTGTTCAGACGTGCAGAATATTAACATTACTTTATGCTTATTCCAAATGTATTTAACGATGGAACATGCAAGCTATATATTGATTACCTTTAGGTAATATATGAGCCTTTGTATTCCCCCGACAAAAGTTAAGCTCTCATTACAATTTCGGTGTCATAATATATACTCCCTCTGTCCCAAATTTCTTGGAGGGAGTATAAGAAAGTTGTAGCAATAAGATTGATAAAATAACAGCTTCTTGACGGAAAAAAACTGCACACAACAAAAACTATTCTTACTTGGCGAATATATAATGCAATGCGTTATTTTCTAGTAATTCGTAAATTTACCATCAGCTTCAATCTTTTCTTGTTAGATATATTGTTTTCTAGTTTTTTTTTCTTATTTCAATCATGAATATCCAGAGTTTGATCCGCAACATCCGCCCATCTGCTGCTACCGTTGTTGCTTCTGACCTAAACATCCTTCTCCTGCTACCACTAACACCAGACATGGGGAATTGCTTACCGGGACAGTTGCTTGATCTGAAATTATAACACAAAATTGAGAGTAGCATCACATGGGGAAAATTGCTCTCCTTTCATGAACCTGTATATAAGCAGATACAAAAACAAAATTGTTTCCAGGATTCCTAAGCAAATGGGGTGATAGATCATATTGAGGTACACTTATTTTGCAAGCACGTGGATATGTGGACCTACTGATATGCAATGGTAGCTGAAGCAGCTGAAATAAATCACGTGAACCTACTACCAAAGGTACCAGGCTGCCGCTTTGCAGTGCTGATAAATGATCAGTTGAACTCATCGCTCTAATTATCCCCCCACCCCTGCCTACCTTCTTCTTAAATCAGATTAGAATGTCTCCTGATTCCGATTGCCTTCCTTTCTATCACCTCGTGTCCTTGCTATATTAGGATTCTGATTTCCTTCCTTATTTTTTATGCACCGCGGTATAGAGATCGCTAAATCCCCACGTACAGATCCCACCTCTGCCAGAGCCTTCCCCGAAGGTGCGCACCACCTCTTATTCAGTCCAGATCCACCCACAGAGTGTGAGAATGTGAGCTTCCGCAATTTGCTCAGCTTCTCTGATCCACGGCTGAATGGATGCATTTTTTGGGCGTCGTCTGGTACGTGGACTCCTCGTTCACGCCAACTTCCCACTCAAGGCGGCGGCCAAGGTTTGGTTCAGTCCGGAACGTCGTGAAACATGCCTAAATCCCGGCGTTTGTGGCAGAAGCATCATTCCACGGTGACGGGAGGAGATCAGATCTGGGCGGCCGCTGGAGGTAGCTGGTGACACTCTGTATGCACAACAGGCTCACAGTCACGCCGGAGCACTCTAATTCTTTCTTTGTTTCCGGATCAAATTTGCCGTCGCCTCCTCGCGTCTGCCGTTTCAGATCGTGTTCTTGCCTCCTTACTCCGAGGCCATCTTGATTCCTGCTGCATAGAGACTCCTTGCTCCCCCACCTGACCTCGTTGCTCCCTTTCCTCGGATAATATGTCCCAGCTTGTTGATTTTCTAAACCCATGTATATTTAAGTAGATGTGATTTGTTGCGGCAAAGCGATGTGGTACTATTCATTACAAGTCAAATCTTATTTTCTAGCACATATGTGATCTAGTACAGTATAGGTGCCAGCCTTATACTTTGAAGAAGAGGTACTGAACTCGATCCACTTCAGGCGGTCAGCTTTTTTTAATGCAATACAGGAAGCACTCTAAAGGCCCATATTAATACTTTTGGCCCAGGTCTGTATCTGTATGAAGTTGGCTGAGGCCCAAGCACCCAGCAACGCACGTAAAATTGAGATCAAGCAGCGATTAGTACCACCTCATGCGTGACCAAAATAGAACGGACGTACCATCGTAGGAGACCAAAACTGAAAGCGTAAATTCATGATAAGAAGCGTATTGTGACGGTGAACCCGGAGACCCAATCCGTGCTTTATTATTAGGGAGAGATTGTTAGGAGAATCCAGAAATGGTATCAACTACTAGCATCTTGACATTGTTATCTTGATCAATTTGGGATTTGCATATTTCTATATATTGTTTAAATACAATGCTCGAGGATTTGCTAAGTGTAACCTTTTCAGTTCTGCAATGCTCATAGTAGGTTTTGCCTTTATGCAAGTTAAACTGTTCCAACTTCTTGCCAGAAGGGCCTGTAATGTCATCGTTGAGCTTACATGTACTAATTTTTATGGTCTGTCAGACATATCCCTGATAATGAGATAATGAGCCCGTGGTGGCAACTGGTCTAGGATATATAGTTGAACTAGACCATGATGACGTGCTTTCCCGCACTGTTCATTTTGGTGATAGAATTATCTTAATTTACATGATCCGGTCTATAATAGTCACAATGCATACATAGGTTAAATTTGCATGAACCGGTCCATATAGTTGATTTAAACATGTTTGCATATATATGTTTGCAAATCTTTAGCTCGCTGCTCCCAAGACAATTTCAGATAACAGTAATTGATTGGGTTGGAATGTAGCTTCACATGTTAAAACACTTTTGCAAGGAACATCCAAGTGTTGTTTCCTCCTTGCTCAGTGTGATATGCTGCCAGTATCCAAGTGGCGAAGAGCTTTGTCGTTACTGGCATTTGGCCATGCCATTTATGCCCACAGCTTGTTTAGTTCACTGATCTACTCTCAACAGTATACTCATCCGGAGTACACCACACCCCAACCCCAACTCATATGCTTGATCGAAAGTATCCTAGCTATTCATGATCATCATACTGAATGAAAAGCATGTTAACTCATTTGGGTATGACACACATTCTTCATATCAATTACTTCATCTAAAACACAATAATTTTCTTCTCATGGGGGCCTAAGTGAAGAAACTATACATGCGACTTGCAGCTACCTTGAGCAAATGAAATTGAACTTATGCTTAAATGAAGGATGAAGGAATGAGACATAAAAAAAAGAGGTGAGAACTGAGAGGTGAACACGAGAATATAAGATGATTTCCAAGTTTCAACTTTAGATGTCTATTGCATGAATTCTCCATAAGCTATAGATCCGTCAAACGAAAAGTAGAGTTACCAAACCAATTGTTCAGTTTATACTGTTAACATATTTACTGCAATACCCATGCATCATCTGCAGCAGCTGAACTTATGTGAGCAGATAAGTTTTTACTGTGCATGATAGAACCAAAATCTGCATGAACTCACAGCCGGCATAATCTATGAAATACAGAAATTTTGCAGATTAACTGGCCATCTCCCTGACAGTACCTACAGAAAGTGCACACAGAAAGACTAATTTAACTTCATTCTTTGCATCCCAAGAAGATAAGTCCCTGTTAAGATTTTTTTCCTAGTTGTAACCCTCATAACCTAACACGTATAGAAACAAAAGCAAACAAAATTAGGGGAAACCTAAGCAAACACCAGGGCAACTTGTTACCAAATCATAAATATAAGCAAGCTGAGAGAGAAACGGAGAAAGAATGCCTACCTTAATATCAGTCTCACGCCTAGATTATTAAGGTCACCTTCCATGCCGATGATCTCCTCTTCACCGTCAACAGTAATGCTGTTGCGCATGACCTCCCATGCTGCAGCAATCAGGAGCAGGTGGAACCCTAAGCATATCATCGGCGAGGGGGGGAGAGAGGCTTCCATTGCGGCGAGGGGAGAGGAGATGTCGCCGATGAGAAAAACAGGAGGAATGTGTGTGTGTGTGTGTGGGGGGGGCACGGTGCTGGGCTGGGCTCGCGCACGTAGTTACCCTGGCTCAGTGTGTTGGTCCAGTTCATAGGAAATCGCCAAAGTCGTTCTTCAGAGTAGTGGCCCAGTTTACGTTTGGTAGCCGTCTCGTGGTAAAAGTGGGCAGGGGTGGATGACAGAGGTGATCCACGCCATGCATGTCTTACTGTTTCTTAATAATATCATTTTTCATGTCGTATTTGTTAACTGTCTGCTTTCTACCCTGCATTTTGCTTAGGATATACGTATATTTTTTAAGAAAATGCAAGAGAGCTTGTGTTTCATTGCATTGAAAAGAGAGAGTTTTGGTTACAATCCTCCTAGGAGGCAGTTACATAGTCCATGATCGAATCAGTGAACATCCCATGTTTGGGGTATGATTGCTCTAAGTCCTAGGGATATTTGTATTAACCTTACATGTTTCAAGTTAGTGTTGGATATTTTTCCTTATATTTTGTATGGATTTTATCAAGCGTTTTTCATGGCCTCATCCCTTAGTGACATTTTCTTCTGATTTTGTTTTCAGTCGCTGTTATGACCCAAATGCTCAAATACCATGTTGATTGATGGAAATGGACTTATGCTGGCTGAGTTGTCGACAAGCAGAACAACCACCCCTATATCCCAGCCTCGTATTTCAGGTGCCGATCGATGGTGGAATGAGATGCCAGGAACCTACCTTCCTTCTGCATTCATTAGGGTTTGCATCTTATGTGCATTTCGGTTGCTAAGCTATGATGTAGTCTATCCAATCTGACATATTAACTGTAGACTGGTGACATGGTGCTAGGCTACTTCACCCGCGGCATTGTCGGAGATAGTGTCGTCATCCTTGTGTGGATATTGGGGAATTATGGCAGGTTGCGGTTATCCACCAAATGAACATTGCCTGATTCCATTGTTGTAACCAACGCGGGCCATCAGGATCTGAAACCCTAGAACATTTTGCTTTGCTTCAACACTTGAACTGTAACATTTTCACTGCAACATGGTGTAACACGGGGCGCGGCCTGAATCTACACCGCATCGTATGGTACATCGATACATTCGCTGGTGTCACGGTAATGGCTATGGGGGGTTACACAAACATGGCCGAAACATAGGCAAGAAACACACTGATGAGCACGGTGGCAGCGGCGGAGCTTGGAGCCCCTGCTGCGTGCAGCAGTTCTGGGAGCTTTGATATCCCCTGTGAATCGGTGCTTGATCCAGCGCCTTGGGGGGCAACCTGTCCCGTCTTCGTGGCAACAGCCGGAGAATCGTCACCTGCTGCCGGTGGAGCTTCAGTCGCACCAGCACTCTCTGGCGTCGTCGATGTCGTGGCTGCAGGCTCAGGCTCAGCGGGAGTAGCCGCCGCCGGAGGTGCCGCTTCTGGAGATGCGGCCTTTGCGGTTGGCGTCACCGAGTCGTCGGTCGAATTGCTCGCGCCGGCGACATCTGCTTCATCATCATTATCATAGATTTCCGTCAGTGAAAACGCTGACCATGGCGTGTTGTATATAGTACTGGTGAAGAGAAGGAGGAGGTGAGGGACGCACCATCGCATGGGTCGGTGGGCAGGTTGCACACGTTGGGGATCATGCCCTGGACCTGGCCGAGGACGAGGCCGAAGGGGCTGGGCGCGAGCTTGGACATGGCGCACAGGCAGGGGCCCTGGGACTGGAAGAATGCCTGGAGCTGCGAGCAGCACGACGGCAGCGCCGCCGAGCCGACGCCGAAGAGGTAGCCGATGCATGGGGACAGGCTGATCGGCACCGGTGCACATGTGGGCATTGTCATCGTCATCGGCTGCACCGTCATCTGCGCTGAGCACACTGTCGCCGTCGCGATGAGGACGGCGAGACCCGCCACCACCCCAAGCCCACGCTGAGCCATCTTGGATAGTTCTTGGTGGAATGGAATGGAATGAACTGGATTGGATTGTATTGATTCGACGAGGGGAAGACGATGGAGGCGGCAGGGTTTATGTATACGAGAAACTGTTGGGAAAAGCTCGGGAACGGTGGCCGGGTGGATGAGCCGGTCTATCTAACCGCTGCCCGGGCCGGGGTAGCCCAGCCAGCCCTGTGGCTTTTCCAGGCTCGCCGGTGGACTGACCGGAGAATGTCACCCGCTGCCGGCGCTCCGTGACTGTGAGAGGTCCATCCTACCGGGCCGCTTTCCTGCAGAATGTACTGGCTTTGATGAGCTCGGCTTGGATGGTTGGTCACCAACCCGATTGCCTCTCATGCTCGCCTGGTGAGCGAAAGCAGAGCCCCTATAGCTCTAGTACCCAGTGACTTTTTTTTAGTGTGTGTGTGTGGCAAAACTAAAGTACCCAGTGTGGGCCCCACCTGCCCTAAACGTCCAAATATTCCCGACCCACGTTTGTTGTGAAGGTCCATAAGAACCGCAATTCGTCATCATTGAACCCACCCGAACCCTTGAACCGATCTGAAACATCTAACACAAAAGTCGAACAACCAAAGATGGACATTTGTGCCACGGCAGGGCTTACATGCCGGCTCAACCTGTCATAATCGTGCTCGGTTTTAACCTAAATGAGCGATCTGTGTTTTTCGGGGAAATTAGGTGCAATGCCGTTTTTGCGAAAAATTCTGAAGTGGTGTTTCTTTCAAAACCCTAATCGCAATGTGATGGTTTTATGCTATTTGATCAAATTAGCGAGGATAATTATCCTGCATCGCTCGCTGCTAGCTGTCTGGCAACTGCGTGCCGGAGGTCTATGGCTCACGGTGGCAACACGAGGTGTTGTGGGTCGGTCGTGAGTGATGACCACCGTCGGCATTTCCGGCGAACGTACTCTGCGCATTGGCACAAGAGCCGTATACATCATGGTCTCTGGATTTCCAGCAACCGGATAGCGAGCGTGGCCACCAAGTCAGTGCATGCTGTGAGCCATTTAGATGCATTCGTTGCCGTCGCCTGGTCATCGGGAGAGGTTCTGTCATGCTCGTTCTCCAATCGCTTGCGATCTCTCTCCGGTCACTCGCGCTCCCCGCCAGGGGAGCCGCTCCTGTTCGTCCAGCCTTGTACTTCGCCGACCAGGAGTTAGGAAGAGGTTGAGGGCCCCTCTTCGCTGTGTGTGTTGGTGCCGCCAAGGTCTCAATCCAGGTGTTGCA
Source organism: Aegilops speltoides (assembly GCA_021437245.1). Lineage (NCBI taxonomy): Eukaryota > Viridiplantae > Streptophyta > Magnoliopsida > Poales > Poaceae > Aegilops > Aegilops speltoides. The sequence continues at coordinate 6,613,272 of CM038144.1, forward strand.
AGGATTTCAATGTTAGTGCCTTTTTGGTCTCTGCTTTCGAGTCCCAGTTTGCCCTGTTGCACACGGAGCTCCTTCAGGAGGTTGAGCTGCTTCGCATTGAGGTTCGCAATGTTGTTGCCAAGCTTCAGGTTGCCTCGGTTGTGCCTTTGTTGCCCGAGCTCCAGGTTGGTTCCATTGGTGAGGAGGCTGATTGCTTCTTTGGAGATTTTCTCCTCGTGCTCTACATTCGATGTCGTCTGTCCATGGGGGAGAGGTCATCACCGAGGTCGTGACTCTAGGTCTGTAGATTATGCCTGAGCTGCAAGAGCTTTATGGGGAATCATCTATGATGCTACTGATGGAGCCGGGCTCATTAGAGTCCTTAGCAGTGGCCTTGTCCTCACCACCACTATCAGAGTCATGCCATATGTCTGCCTTTGTGTACCGTGGAGGCATGTGGCGTCTTTTGAGTGGCAAGGTTGATGAGACATGTGTGTTCGCACCTAACTCTGAGGCTTTGTCATGTGAGCAACTGAGGACGCTTGAGTCCAACGTGTCAGTGGTACTTGTGGTCGACGATGTTGAGGTGGTTAGTATGTTGGCACCTGATCCTTTGGAGCCTAGTCAGCCGCTCACCTTTGTGGAGCGTGGAGGTCCCGATGTTGCGGTCACCCACTCACACATGACCATTGGGTAGGTTTCTGTGCGTGATAAGGTCGATGAGATTCTCTTCTAGATATGTTTCATAGCTTGCTCAAACGTTTGAAGGCGGCTAGCTCTAGATCTGGCAAGGCGATTGTAGAGGAGGCTTTCAGGAGCAATGGAAAGAAGAGTGGTGCCACAAAAAAGGCGTCCACAACTGCTTGATGGATGATCATCAGTCTCTTGGGTTGTCCTTATGGCCTGGCTTGTCTTCGTGGATTCGGTGCATCTTTGCGATGTGGCAGTGTAGAGGTTCATTGTCGTTACGTGTTGGATATGGGTTATCGGCTGATCATGGGTTTATGGGGTTGCATGCTCTGTGAATAGTCTACACGTAGTTGGTTTGTATTGGTTTTGCCCGGTTTTTCGTCAAGTAAGTGAGAAATTTTCTTCTAATTAATTAATCAATGGGGCAAATATTTTGCATCCGTTTCGGAAATGGCCTCTGGGTTCAACATGCACGACATCATCATGTTTTACTACAACTCCTTAATTTGGCCAGAGTTTGGCCTCCTCTGGAATTTGAATTGGATAGAAACTCATCTAATTTTGCCCCAAAAATCTATTTAAACCTAGTTCAGATTCAAGTTTCACCAAATTTGTTTCACCTTAAATTTTGGAGAACCATCCTATTCCCTGGAGGTTCTACCTTTGCCAAATGTGTCTTTCCATCTGTTTTCATATTACTTTCTCCCTTTTTATCCGCATTTTAGCTTTGTCTTAAGTCAAAGATTGTAAACTATGACCAAATTTATAATATTTTTTAACACCTACAATGCCAAATAATAACATTTGATTCATCATTGAATACATTTTCATACAAATTATATTTCTTGTTGTAAATGTTTATATTGTTTTCTATAAACTTGATTAAACTTTGTAATATTTGACTTAGGACTAAACTAATATGGAGGGTAAAGAAAAAACAGAAGTACTTTGTAAACGATGATACAGGCGCAATAAAGAACCTACCCAAATCCATCACGAATTTTGATGAAGTTTAGAACAAGGACACGAATTCAGGTGTATCACGCAATACTGTTACAAAAGCTAGCACTATATACCCTAGTATAAAGTTGCGTCATCTATTTTGGAAGGGAGGGAGTATATCGCACCATCAAGTGACAACTCTGATGCGCATTGGGGAATGACTGGTAAGAAAAAGGGGTCCCAATTATGATGTGCACTGGACCAAATCAACTATGATACCGTAAACGAGTTTTACGGGGAGGCCTGTTATGGGATCTGCTAGAGATGCTCTAATAACCGATAAAAAAAGTAGTCACAACGCTGATGTGCAGCGGAGCAAATCAATGACAGACTCACTGATATATAACAGGCGGCATATCCATCTAATCGAGTCACAAACTCACAAACAAGCCCCGGAATCACATAACGAGATCAGAAAACAGAAGCAGCTAGGAACGAGGCACACATGGCCATGGCCAGCACGGCGGCGGCAGAGGCCCCCTTGCACTCAACGGCAGCTGAATCAACCACCCCCGGAGCCGACTTCACCCCTCCACCGGAAGGCGTGCCAGCCGGGTTCGCATCAGCCGGACCGGTCACCGGCGCAGCCGCAGCAGCATCAGTGGGTGTCCCCGTCGACGACGGCGCCGTTGCGCCACCAGCCGGAGCAGAGCTCGAGGTCCCTGTCACAGCTGCACACACACACACACACACACCAAGATAAGTGGTTAGTCACTCTCACTCCGTTTCAGTATGTCGCTGGCAGCATGCGCGTACCGGAGCAAGCGTTGGGGGGCAGGTTGCAGGCGGTGGGGAGCAGGCCGCCGACCACGGACCCGAGCTGGGACGGCACCGCGGACACGGCGGCGCAGAGGCAGGGCGCCTGCGACTGGAACAGGGCCCGCATCTGGGTGCAGCACGCGTCGGACGGCGACGAGGAGTTGCCGATGAAGTAGCTCACGCACGGCGACAGCGAGGCCTGCACCGGCGGGCAGCTCGGCACGCTCACGCCCGGGCTAGGCACGGCCGGCGGCTGCTGCTGCGCCGTGGACGCCGCCCATGTGACGGCCATCACGGCGAGCCCTAGGCTCAGCGTGGACGAGAGGGCGCCGCTCCGGCGTCGAGCCATCGATGGATGGATGGATGATGATCGGAGTGAACCGGGGTTAAGTTCGTGATGCACTGTGCGATCGGCCGATGGACGTGCCGTCGTGCCGTGGGCTCGTGGTTCATTTATAGGTGCTCGGATGCTCTGTTGGACGAACGACTGGTGGCTCGGTAGCAACGGGCAGATCGACTGCCCTATCTAACGTCCAAAAAGTAGCTTCCACTTTGCAGGGCGCACTGCTTTTACACAGATGTTTCCGTGGTGGTGAGAAATTGTCACCGTGTTGGTGAGAAAACTCGGATGAACTCCACACTATGGGATCGTTTGGTTATCTACATCGTTTTTGACACTTTGCTTACTTGCCTCAGTTGGGCCTGGTTGAGCAAATGCATGTAAAAAAATCAGCATCTGCGTGTTGATTAGTTGTCTGCATTTCTTTTTGCCTGCATGTGTCAAAACGGATGACAGTTTGTTTGGTTACGGACTTGTTTCGGGGGAAATACACGTCCGGTTGTTTGCTTACATCCAGGACAAGTGTGATAACCTCCTCCTCAATGCCGTTAGGTTACCAGAGGCACGCATAGATAGCTAACAACAAAAGTAGAGCAAGCAAAACAAACTTAAGCACACATAAAAGTCTTCACCATGCATTATTACAAGTTTAACATAATAGGATAAGTTTTAGACGAAATCGCAACAAATAATATAGTCTTAAACCTTAACAACCAACACGCAACGGGCTATAGAAGCTCTCTAGGCGGTCACGGCAAAGGCTCGTCGTGCTTCTTGCACTTGGTGTCCACCTCCACGCCGTCGTCGTTGAAGACGATCACTTTCACAGTGTCGGACGCAACAACTTGAAGGTCACCATGTACCCGATCATGATCTGGTGAACGGCGGCGAAGGGGGCTCAACCCTGATGAAGGGTGACCCTGCCGTCGATCACCCTGACCGTGACCCTCCATGTGCAGCCGGTGTTCGTCTTGAGGCTGAACTCCGTAGGCACGGCGGGGAAGTGCTTCGTGAACTCCAAGCAGACTCTCTAGTTTCGGAGCAAGGATCACCTTGCAGAAGTGGCTTGGTCCTGACTCCTCATGGTCGACCAATGGCGGCACGACCTCCTTGCCCTTGTCCAATGATGGCATGACCTCCTTGGCCTTGTTGATCTGCATTGTGAACAACACATAGTTCAAAGTTCAACATTCACTCATATCGGCCTAACGCTCCTATATTTACCCACACTACTTACGCATCACGCACTCAAACCCTCTTTGTTTCACCACCTCTCCTCTTCCACCTCTCTGTTTCACCGCCTCTCCATCGTCATGAACTCCAACCCCAACCCTTTCCCCCGGGGCATTGGATGGATGGCCTTCTTCCTTGGGTGCTCGCTCGGTGACCGTGCGAAGTTTGAGAACACCATGGAAGTGTGCTCAAACTTCTGCAACATCGAGGACATGCACAAGGACGCTGACGCTATGGTTAGGAAGTCTACGACGGATGAGCTGAACACACTAATTCCCGACCCATATAAGCGCGCAATGTCAGTGGACATCCTGCGCTGGGCCATGAATCAGGAAGACTTTGGCGACGCTAGACAGAGGGCAAGATGGGCCAAGTATAGGGAGTACAAGGCGCCTCAAGACAAGTGTGCCACAACGTACCGGACTAGGGCGTTGGTGGCGCCGGAGGACGACAACGACGCGGTGCAGATGGTGGCAGGGCGTCGATGGCAGGCGACTGTGCAAGACCCGCTATTCTTGATGAAGATGATGAGGACGAGAATATGGGTGCTGCAGTGGAAGCGGTGGTCGAAGAAAAGAAGATGGCTACGTGATATGTCTTTAATATATGTATAATTTTTGATTGTTTCATGCTATTATATTAGGAATCTTGGATGCTTTATATGCAATTTTATATAACTTTTGGGAACGTTAGTGCCTAGTGCTAGTTCCTATTTTCTGCATGTTTTTTTGTTTTTTAGAAAATCAATACCAAACAAAGTCCAAACACGATGAAACTTTACAGTGATTATTTCTGGACCAGAAGGGACCCTAGAAGCTTCAGGATGACACCATATGTGTCACGCCCAATATGCGATACTATCCTAAAGAGACTCGAAGGTCCCACCAAGGATAGAACCGCATATTGAAACGCTTTTGCAAGGTGGATATCATTACATCAACATGCACTCTTCCAACAGCATTTCAGGCATCAAGATGAACTCAAATGAACATGATGCAATGGAATGAAATGAAGTACTCGTTGAGACGAACAATTTGACATATTACACGCACGAAACGGAGCTATAGATGCAGAGATACAATGCGATGAACATGGCATGATTATGCAAACATTTCAGGACTTAGTGAGAAATAGACCTCGCGGGAAAGTCAACGGGCACGGGAACCGAGGCTCACCAGAATGGGGTCGCCGGAGCTGGACGTGGTGGTGGCCGGAGAGGTGTCGGGGAGGCGGATCCGGACCGGATCTGGGCGCTCCTCGCCGGATCCGGCCGGATCCCGGTGGAGGGAGGCGGAGGCCGAAAGGCCATGGCGCGGCGCGATGCCGCACGAGGGCTGCAGGCAGGCGCGGGCGGGCGCTGGTCGATCGGGCGGGCGAGCCGAGGGCGGCGGCGCTGCCGGGCGGCGGCGGAGAAGGGCACCGGCGGCGGCGGCTTGGCCACGGCCGGGCGGGCAACGGCGGGCTGGGACGCGGGACGCGGGTGCCCGGCCGGGCGGGCTTGGCCGGGCTCATGAGCCGGGCGGGCGGGCGGGGCAGGGCAGCTGCAGACCCATGACAGGCTCAGGCGGGCAGCGTGGCATGGCGGGGACGGCGGCTTGGGACACGTGGCGGCCTCCGATTAGGGGAGGCGGCGTGGCGCAGCGTCGGCGGTGCACGGACATGTCCGGCGGGCGAGAGAGAGGCTAGGCTAGGGTTTCCTCCGCGAAAAAGGAAGGGGAGGGCCTATATATAGGTAGAGGGAGCTAGGAGAGTCCAAATGAGGAGCGGTTTTCGGCCACGCGATCGTGATCGAACGACCGAGAGCATGGAGGGGAGTTTGCTGGGTTTTGGGCCATTTTGGAGGGGGTGTTGGGCTGCAACCAAAGAGGGCTTTGCAGATACCCGGTTAACCGTTGGAGTATCAAACGACCTCCAAATGGCACGAAACTTGACAGGCGGTCTACCGGTGCTATACCAAGGCCGCTTGGCAAACCTCGGGCCATTCCGAGAATGCTTAACGCCCGCACAAGAGAAGAGGCAAAAAGGGGACGCCGGAGGACATAGGAGTGCCGGATTGCAAAACGGACAACGAGGAAAATGCTCGGATGCATGAGACGAACACGTATGCAACATGAGATGCACATGATGACATGATATGAAATGCAGATGATGACATGGCAAAATGCAACACGCAAGCACATGACATGGCAACGGCGGCGAATAACTGGCAGACCCTGGCGCATCGAATCCGGGGCGTTACAACACTCCACTAACAAGAGATCTCGTCCCGAGATCTTAGGACCGAGACGGGGAAAAGAAGGGATGAGGTGAAACAAGAACTCAAGAGAAGAAGCAAAGAATCGAGGGCACTCGAGAAGAAGAGAGGAACGATGAGAATGACGAGAATCGCAAACTCACGGAATCAGATAGACTATGAAACCACTCGTTCTAACCGGAGTGGTTAGAATGAGAAAAGAAACGGATAAGACTGAAAGGATTTAGGCAGAACTCTGACTGAACATGGAAAGAATAGAACATGAACTTGAGAGGATGGAATGATACTTGATGAAGACATGACACAAAACCTCCGGAAAGAATTGAAAGAGTTGAAAGAAAAGAACAGATAAGGATATGACAACTTGTGCCACGAATGAAATTGAAAGCATCTTTCGAAGGAAGGTTAGAATGGAGTTGTTGAGAAAATCAACAATGAAAAAATAAGCTTGTTGTGGACTTATGGAAAACATCTCGAAATTATGAGGTGATAACCGACCACAAACGGAAATGATTGGATAGCCGAGAAGAACGAAGAAATGCAAAACTCCACTTCAAAAGAATACGGATAATTAATTGCACTTCGAGATGCAAGAAAGAAAGCTTCCTGAACTCCACCAAAATAACCTTGATGAACAATTGAAGAATGAATTAAATCATGAAGAACCACCATGAAGAACTCCGGTAAACAAAAGGATGATGAGATCGAATTCAAGGATGGAAAGAATAAGATTAAGGCCCTGCGATGATTTAGATGGGGCTTCCGACGAGATGGCCGAGGAAAAATTGAACTCCGGAAAAGAAAAGATGAAAACACTTGAAACTAGAATTTATTCATCAAGAACAAACTCCGAAGGAAGGATTAATCACTTGGAGAAATAAGAATAAGATTTATTGTATGCTTATCCTTCATCAAATTAAATTGATGACAAGCAATGGATTTCGCATACTACTTATTCTTCTTGAAAAAGGACTGAGAAGTGACATATTGTAAACTTGCGAAGGTCTTACTGAACCACTGGTATGATTGAAAAGAACGAATGGATTAATATGATAAACAAGGAAAAGAATCTGAAAGAACCACCATGAGAATTCGAAAATGACTGATGAAAGAGACTTAATCACCGGGAAGACTTAGAAGAACAAATATGCTCGAGGGGATTTAGATACAAAAGAATGAAGAGATAACAAGCTGATTAAAGAATATTTGAACGAAGCACCAGAAGAATACTGAGCGCGAATCTCTGGGAGAACGGGCAAGATTTAACAGAAATCTTCTTCGATCTTCAAATGATGACGAGAAACACCACCAAAATTACTGAGATACTCCGGAAGAATGAAAAGCAGAGAGGTTGATCCAACAATGAAATGATTTGAAATCGATCTTGGAAAGGCCTCTGACTGATGAAATCCATTCTTACGTCACACTTTGAAAAGAATTGCGAATAACTCCGGGGGAATTTAGAAGAGTCAGGTAAGATCCTGGAAAAAGACCTGTGGGTTAGGGCCCACTAAAAGAAAAGCACCGTTGGAAAGGATGTTGAACAGATAGATGATGCACCGGAACAAATGAAATATTTGAATGAGGTGACAACCTCGAATTAGTTCGAACACAGATGAATCTCCTGAGATGTCTTGAACACTCCGGAAGGATAAACTGGCGAGAGGCAAACGAGCAGGGAAAACACTTGAGCCGAGGAAAAGAATACGATCAACCCGAAAAACTTGAATTGAAACCACCGTAGAAGAAAAAGAGATGAAGAATGACGAACGAGACGAGAATTCACCGGTTGAAATAATTGACGAAAGATTGAAGATGCTCCACACGAATGAAATTGATGGTCGAAAGAGACTCAAACTCCGGGAAGAAGAGGGTGGGAGGGTGGGAAAACAAAGACAACTTGGAAGGAAAACCGACGAATATCTTGAAGAGAAAACACCGGTTGAAAGAATGCAAATGTTTCACACGAGTAGGATGGATACTCGATTACGACTCCGGATTCAAGAAGAAGAAGGGAGGGCGGGTGGGAAAAAACAAGGACAACTTCGGACAGGGAAACAACATCGATCGAAAAGAGCCGAGGATTGAACTTGGCAACGATGCAGAGACTCGAGTCAACTTGACGAGAAATGCACCGGATAAAAGAGCTGGGGAACAGCGATCGGAAAACCAACTGTGTGAACCTAAAGAAAATTTGAAGGGGAAGAGGAGTAAACCAAAACACCTACGTCAAGAATCCTCACCAGAGCGACGAAGGGGCAGAGGAGTAAAAAGAATTCCTACTCTCCGATATAACTAGACTCCGAAATCAGTTTTCTTCTAGACTCAACAACGGCCAAACTACACGATCAATCAAGGGGGCTCCTAGGGTCGGTCGAGGCTCTGATACCAACTTGTCACGCCCAATATGCGATACTATCCTAAAGAGACTCGAAGGTCCCACCAAGGATAGAACCGCATATTGAAACGCTTTTGCAAGGTGGATATCATTACATCAACATGCACTCTTCCAACAGCATTTCGGGCATCAAGATGAACTCAAATGAACATGATGCAATGGAAAGAAATGAAGAACTCGTTGAGACGAACAATTTGACATATTACACGCACGAAACGGAGCTATAGATGCAGAGATACAATGCGATGAACATGGCATGATTATGCAAACATTTCAGGACTTAGTGAGAAATAGACCTCGCGGGAAAGTCAACGGGCACGGGAACCGAGGCTCGCCGGAGTGGGGTCGCCGGAGCTGGACTGGTGGTGGCCGGAGAGGTGTCGGGGAGGCGGATCCGGATCGGATCTGGGCGCTCCTCGCCGGATCCGGCCGGATCCCGGCGGAGGGAGGCGGAGGGGCGCGGGGGCCATGGCGCTTGTGCGCGGTGCAGCGCGGGCGAGGGCTCTGCAGGGGCGGGCGCGGGCGGCGGCGGCCGACGGGCGGGCCGGCCGGCGCGGCGGAGGCCGAGGGCGGGCGGCGCCGGGCGGGCGGCGGAGGAAGGGCACCGGGCGGCGGGCTGGGACGCGGGACGCTGGCGCCCTGGGCGGGCGGCTGGCGCAGCTGTGCAAGGCCCGCGACGGACTTCAGGCGGGCATGGTGGTCATGGGCAGGGGGGGCGGCGGGACACGTGGCGGCCTCCGATTAGGCGCGAGCTTGGCGGACGTTGTTCGGGCGGCGCACGGACAGTCCGTGAGGAGAGAGAGAGGCTAGGCTAGGGTTTCCTCCGCGAAAAAGGAAGGGGAGGGCCTATATATAGGTAGAGGGATCTAGGAGAGTCCAAATGAGGAGCGGTTTTCGGCCACGCGATCGTGATCGAATGACCGAGAGCATGGAGGGGAGTTTGCTGGGTTTTGGGCCACTTTGGAGGGGGTGTTGGGCTGCAACCAAAGAGGGCTTTGCAGATACCCGATTAACCTTTGGAGTATCAAACGACCTCCAAATGGCACGAAACTTGACAGGCAGTCTACCGGTGCTATACCAAGGCCGCTTGGCAAACCTCGGGCCATTCCGAGAACGCTTAACGCCCGCACAAGAGAAGAGGCAAAAAGGGGACGCCGGAGGACATAGGAGTGCCGGATTGCAAAACGGACAACGGGGAAAATGCTCGGATGCATGAGACGAACACGTATGCAACATGAGATGCACATGATGACATGATATGAAATGCAGATGATGACATGGCAAAATGCAACACGCAAGCACATGACATGGCAACGGCGGCGAATAACTGGCAGACACCTGGCGCATCGAATCCGGGGCATTACAATATGATCTACGGTAGAGGCACAAGTTCACATGCTGCACCCCCAGGGGGCGCGCCACTTGAGCTTGTGGGCCCCACGCAGCTCCGTTTGACCTAATTCCAAACCTATAAAATCCCATAAACCCCAAAACCAACAGAGAGCCACCCGAAACAAGTTTTCTGCCGCTACAAGCTTATGTTCTTCAGCGATCCCATCTAGAGGCCTTTTCCGGTACTACCAAAGCGGGAATCGACCTCGGAGTGCTTCTACATCAACCTTGCTTCCCTTTCGATGACGTGTGAGTAGTTCACCACAGACCTACGGGTCCATAGTGATTAGCTAGATGGTTTCTTCTCTCTCTTTGATCTTCAATACAATGTTCTCTTCGGAGATCGATTCGTTGTAATCTTCTTTTGCGGTGTGCTTGTTGGGTCCGATGAATTGTGGGTTTATGATTGGAATATCGTTGAAAGTAACTGATTCTTATGAACTTTATTATGCACGAGGATTATTAGATTTGTATTTCTCTCCGATCTATCTGTTTGGTTTGGCCAACTCGACTGATTTATCTTCAGTGGGAGAGGTGCTTTGTAGTGGGTACAATCTTGCGGTGTCCTCATTCGGTGACAACAGGGGTAGCGAGGCACGTATTTGTATTGTTGCCACTAAAGGTAAAATGACGGGGTTTAATCATATTTCTTGGTTTTATTCTTTCTACATTATGTCATCTTGCTTAAAGCTTACTATGTTTGCCATGAACTTAATATCATAGATGCTTGCTGGATAACGGTCGATTGGTGGAGTAATAGTAGTATATGCAGAATCGTTTCGGTCTATTTGTCACGGATGTAATGCCTATTGATGACCTGCAAGTATACATGATAGTTGTAGCCTCTTTCGATAAGTAAGAGTGTCGAACCCAACGAGGAGCTAAAGGTAGAACAAATACTCTCTCAAGTCCTATCGGCCACTGATACGACTCTACGCACGCTTGACGTTCGCTTTACCTAGAACAAGTATGGAACTAGAAATACTTTGTAGGTGTTGTTGGATAGGTTTGCAAGAATATAAAGAACATGTAAATATAAAGTAGGGGCTGTTTAGATAAAGAAGTAATAAAGTAAATATAGCGAGTGTGGAAAAGTGGTGGTAGGAGTTGTGAAATTGTCCCTAAGCAATTGACTACTTTACTAGACCGGTAATCACTATTGCAATTCTATTTGAGGGAGAGGTATAAGCTAACATACTTTCTCATCTTGGATCATATGCTATGATTGGAACTCTAGCAAGCATCCGCAACTACTAAAGATAATTAAGGTAAAACCCAACCATAGCATTAAAGCATCAAGTCCCCTTTATCCCATACGCAAACAACCTACTTACTCGGGTCTGTGCTTCTGTCACTCACGCCACCCACCATAAGCAAATCATGAACATATTGCAAACCCTACAGTGGGATCCCTCACGCTTGCGCGACACGGAGAGCACCACAGGACAACACCAATAATAAAACATGCAACTCAAGCCAATCATAGCAATTCATCAATCACCGATAGGACAACGAAAATCTACTCAGACATCATAGGATGGCAACACATCATTGGATAATAATATGAAGCATAAAGCACCATGTTCAAGCAGAGGGTAAAGCGGGTTGCGGGAGAGTGGACCGCTGTAGATAGAAGGGGGAAGGTGATGGAGATGTTGGTGAAGATCGCGGTGATGATGATGGCCCCCGGCGGCGCTCCGGCGCCACCGGAAGCAAGGGGGAGAGAGGCCCCCTTCTTCTTCTTCTTCCTTGACCTTCTCCCTAGATGGGGGAAGGGTTTCCCCTTTGGTCCTTGGCTCCCATGGCGTGGGAGGGGCGAGAGCCCCTCCGAGATTGGATCTATCTCTCTGTCTCTCTCTGTTTCTGCGTTCTCAGATTCTGCCCCTTCATCGTTTCTTTTATATCCGGAGTTCCGTAACTCCGATTGGGGTGAATCTTTCGCCCAGATTTTTCTCATAAAATTAGCTTTCTTGCGGAAAAAGAAGAGTGTCAACCGCCTTACAGGTGGCCCAGGAGAGTGCCAAGCGCGCCCAGGGGGGAGAGCGCGCCCCTATCTCCTGGCCACCTCAGGCACCGTTTCGCGTTGATTCTTCCTCCGGAAAATCCCAAATATTCCAAAATAATTCTCCATCCATTTTTATCCCGTTTGGATTCCGTTTGATATTGGGTTTCTGTGAAACATAAAACATGCAACAAACAGAGCTGCATGAGCCTTTGGATCAATATGTTAGTCCCAAAATAGTATAAAAAGTTGCCAAAAGTATATGAAAGTTGAAGAATATTGGCATGGAACAATCAAAATTAAAGATATGACGGAGACGTATCACCTATATACATGATCATTGCCATGAATATCATCATAACTATCCGCTTTTCTAACAATTGCCCAACAGTAATTTGTCTAACCACCTTATGTTATTTTTATGAGAGAGAGAAGCCTCTAGTGAAAACTATGGCCACGAAGTCTATTTAAATCATATTAATAAAACCAAAAATACCTTGCTGCAATTTTACTCCTTTCATTTTACTTTTAAATTCATTTATCTATGATTACCAGATTTAATTCTTGCAAGTAACAAGTTCAAGGGGATGAACAACCCTCTTCCCGCGTTGGGTGTGATACGTCTCCAACGTATCTATAATTTTTGACTGTTCCATGCTATTATATTGTCAATCTTGGATGTTTTTATATACAATTATATGCAATTGTATATCATTTTTTGGGACTAACCTATTAACTTAGTGCATTCCTTAATGGATTTCTTAAAGAAGAGTTATATATGATGCAACCAGAAGGTTTTGTCAATCCTAAAGGGGCTAACACAGTGTGCAAGCTCCAGCGATCCATTTATGGACTTGTGCAAGCATCTCGGAGTTGGAATATACGCTTTGATGAGGTGACCAAAGCATATGGTTTTGTACAGACTTTCGGAGAAGCCTGTATTTACAAGAAAGTGAGTGGGAGCTCTGTAGCATTTCTAATATTATATATGGATGACATGGAAATGATATAGAATTTCTAGATAGCATAAAAAGATACTTGAATAAATTTTTTTCAATGAAAGACCTAGGTGAAGCTGCTTATATATTAGGCATCAAGATCTATAGAGATAGATCAAGACGCTTAATAGGACTTTCACAAAGCACATACCTTGATAAAGTTTTGAAGAAGTTCAAAATGGATCAATCAAAGAAAGGGTTCTTGCCTCTGTTATAAGGTGTGAAGTTGAGTCAGACTCAATGCCCGACCATTGTAGAAGATAGAGAGAAAATGAAAGTCATTCCCTATGCCTCAGCCATAGGTTCTATCATGTTTGCTATGCTGTGTACCAGACCTGATGTGTGCCTTGCTATAAGTTTAGCAAGGAGGTACCAAGGTAATCCAGGAGTGGATCACTGGACAACGGTCAAGAACATCCTAAAGTACCTGAGAAGGACTAAGGATAGGTTTCTCATTTATGGAGGTGACAAAGAGCTCGTCATAAATGGTTACATCGATGCTAGCTTTGACACTGACCCGGATGACTCTAAGTCACAAACCGGATACATATTTATATTGAATGGTGGAGCTGTCAGTTGGTGCAGTTCCAAGCAGAGCATCATGGCGGGATCTACGTGTGAAGCGGAGTACATAGCTGCTTTGGAAGCAGCAAATGAAGGAGTCTAGATGAAGGAGTTCATATCCGATCTAGGTGTAATACCTAGTGCATCAGGTCCAATGAAAATCTTTTGTGACAATACTGGAGCAATTGCCTTAGCGAAGGAATCTGGATTTCACAAAAAGACCAAACACATCAAGAGACGCTTCAACTCCATCCGTGAACCAGTCAAGGAGAGAGACATAGAGATTTGCAAAATACATACAAATTTCAATGTGGCAGACCCGTTGACTAAGCCTCTTCCATGAGGAAAACATGATCATCACTAAGACTCCACGGGTGTTAGAATCATTACAATGTAATCTGGATTATTGACTCCAGTGCAAGTGGGAGACTGAAGGAAATATGCCCTAGAGGCAATCATAAAGTTGTTATTTTATATTTCCTTATTCATGATAAATGTTTATTATTCATGCTAGAGTTGTATTAACCGGAAGCTTGATACATGTGTGGATACATAGACAAAACACTGTGTCCCTAGTATGCCTCTACTTGACTAGCTCTTTAATCGAAGATGGTTATGTTTCCTAACCATAGATATGTGTTGTCATTTGATGAACGGGATCACATCATTAGGAGAATGATGTGATGGACAAGATGAAGGAAATATGCCCTAGTGGCAATAATAAAGTTATTATTTATTTCCTTATATCATGATAAATGTTTATTATTCATGCTAGAATTGTATTAACCGGAAACATAATACATGTGTGAATATATAGACAAACAGAGTGTCACTAGTATGCCTCTACTTGACTAGCTTGTTAATCAAAGATGGTTATGTTTCCTAACCATGGACAAAGAGTTGTTATTTGATTAACGGGATCACATCATTAGTTGAATGATCTGATTGACATGACCCATTCCGTTAGCTTAGCACCCGATTGTTTAGTATGTTGCTATTGCTTTCTTCATGACTTATACATGTTCCTATGACTATGAGATTATGCAACTCCGTTTACGGAGGAACACTTTGTGTGCTACCAAAGCGTCTGGCGAGCTGTGTGATTATAAAGGTGCTCTCTGGTGTCTCCAAAGGTACTTGTTGGGTTGGCGTATTTGAGATTAGGATTTGTCACTCCGAATGTCGGAGAGGTATCTCTGGGCCCTCTCGGTAATGCCGATCACTTAAGCCTTGCAAGCATTGCAACTAATGAGTTAGTTGCGAGATGATGTATTACGGAACGAGTAAAGAGACTTGTCGGTAACGAGATTGAACTAGGTATTGGATACCGACGATCGAATCTCGGGCAAGTAACATACCGATGACAAAGGGAACAACGTATGTTGTTATGCGGTCTGACCGATAAAGATCTTCGTAGAATATGTAGGAACCAATATGGGCATCCAGGTCCCGCTATTGGTTATTGACTGGAGACGTGTCTCGGTCATGTCTACATTGTTCTCGAACCGTAGGGTCCGCACGCTTAAAGTTACGATGACATTTTCTTTATGAGTTTATGTATTTTGATGTACCGAAGGTTGTCCGGAGTCCCGGATGTGATCACGAACATGACGAGGAGTCTCGAAATGGTCGAGACATAAAGATTGATATATTGGACGACTATATTCGGACACGGAATTGTTCGGGTGATTTGGAGAAAACCGAGTGCCGGGGTTCTGGAACCCCGGGAGAGTTAATGGGCCACATGGGCCTTGGTGGGAAGAGAGAGGGGCGGCCAGGATGGGCCGCGCGCCCCCTCTTCCTCTGGTCCGAATTGGACTAGGAGGAGGGGGCGCCTTTCCTTCCCCCCTCTCCCCCTTCCTTCCCCCTCCTAGTAGGAGTAGGAAAGTAGGAATCCTAGTAGGAGTAGGAGTAGGATTCCTCCTCATTGGCGCGCCCCAAGGGGCCGGCCGGCCTCCCCCTTACTCCTTTATATACGGGGGCGGGGGACACCCCATAGACACACAAGTTGATCTTCGTGATCGTTCCTTAGCCGTGTGCGGTGCCCCCCTCCACGATATTACACCTCGGTCATATTGTAGCGGTGCTTAGGCGAAGCCCTGCGACGGTTGAACATCAAGATCGTCACCACGCCGTCGTGCTGACGGAACTCCACCCCGAAGCTTTGCTGGATCGGAGCCCGGGGTGCGTCATCGAGCTGTACGTGTGTCAAGAACTCGGAGATGCCGGAGTAACGGTGCTTGGATCGGTTGGACCGGAAGGCGTCGACTACTTCCTCTACGTTGTGTCAACGCTTCGCTTCGGTCTCACGTGCGTACGAGACAAGATTCTCCCTCTCGTTGCTATGCATCACCATGATCTTGCGTGTGCGAGGATTTTTTGAAATTACTCGTTCCCCAACGGTGGCATCCGAGCCAGGTTTTATGTGTTGATGTTATATGCACGAGTAGAACACAAGTGAGTTGTGGGCGATACAAGTCATCTTGCTTACAAAGCATGTCATACTTTGGTTCAGCGGTATTGTTGGGTGAAGCGGCCGGACCGACATTACGCGACGCTTACGCGAGACTGGTTTACCGCCGTGCTTTGCACACGGTGACTAGCGGTGTCGGTTTCTCAACTTTAGTTGAACCAAGTGTGGCTACGCCCGGTCCTTGCGAAGGTTAAAACAACACTAACTTGACGAACTATCGTTGTGGTTTTGATGTGTAGGTAAGAACGGTTCTTGCTCAGCCCGTAGCAGCCACGTAAAATTTGCAACAACAAAGTAGAGGACGTCTAACTTGTTTTTGCAGGGCATGTTGTGATGTTATATGGTCAAGACGTGATAAGATATAAGTTGTTGTATGAGATGATCATGTTTTGTTGAAGTTATCGACAATGGCGAAGCCCTATGGATGTCTCTTTGTTGCATAAGATGCAAGTGCCAAATAATTGCTTTACTTTATCGCTATACGATAGCAATAGTTGCAAGAGCAATAGTTGGTGAGACAACCATGTGATGACACATTGATATAGATCAATATGATGAAGATCATGGTGTCGTGCGGTGACGATAGAGATCATGACGATACTTTGGAGATAGAGATCAAAAGCGCAAGATGATCATGGCCATATCATGTCACATATTTTGATTGCATATGATGTTTATCTATTATACATCTTATTCTTGCTTTGATTGACGGTAGCATTTTAAGATGATCTCTCACTAAATTATCAAGAAGTGTTCTCCCTGAGTATGCACCGTTGCCAAAGTTCGTCGTGCCCGGACACCACGTGATGATCGGGTGTGATAAGCTCTCGTCCATCTACAACGGGTGCAAGCCAGTTTTGCACACGCAGAATACTCGAGTTAAACTTGACGAGCCTAGCATATGCGAGATATGGCCTCGAACACGGAGACCGAAAGGTCGGCGTGAATCATATAGTAGATATGATCAACATAAGATGTTCACCATTGAAAACTACTCCATCTCACGTGATGATCGGTTATGGTTTAGTTGATTTGGATCACGTGATCACTTAGATGACTAGAGAGATGTCTGTCTAAGTGGGAGTTCTTAAGTAATATGATTAATTGAACTTAAATTTATCATGAACTTAGTCCTGGTAGTATCTTGCAAATTATGTTGTAAGATCAATAGCTTGCGTTGTTGCTTTCATATGTTTATTTTGATATGTTCCTAGAGAAAATTGTGTTGAAAAATGTTAGTAGCAATGATGCGGATTGGATCCACGATCTGAGGTTTATCCTCATTGCTGCATAGAAGAATTATGTCCTTAATGCACCGCTAGGTGATAGACCTATTGCAGGAGCAGATGCAGACGTTATGAACGTTTGGCTAGCTCAATATGATGACTACTTGATAGTTTTGTGCACCATGCTTTATGGCTTAGAATCGGGACTTCAAAGATGTTTTGAACATCATGGACCATATGAGATGTTCCAGGAATTGAAGTTAATATTTCAAGCAAATACCCGAGTTGAGAGATATGAAGTCTCCAACAAGTTCTATAGCTAAAAGATGGAGGAGAATCGCTCAACTAGTGAGCATGTGCTCAGATTGTCTGGATACTTCAATCGCTTGAATCAAGCGGGAGTTAATCTTCCAGATAAGATAGTGATTGACAGAATTCTCTAGTCACCATCACTAAGTTACTAGAACTTCGTGATGAACTATAGTATGCAAGGGATGACGAAAACAATTCCCGAGCTCTTCGTGATATTGAAATCAACGAAGGTAGAAATCAAGAAAGAGCATCAAGTGTTGATGATTGAAAAGATCACTAGTTTCAAGAAAAGGGCAAAGGGATAGAAGGGAACTTCAAGAAGAACGGCAAGCAAGTTGCTGCTCAAGTGAAGAAGCCCAAGTCTGGACCCAAGCCTGAAACTGAGTGCTTCTACTGCAAGCAGACTGGTCACTGGAAGCGGAACTGCCCCAAGTATTTGGTGGATAAGAAGGATGGCAAGGTGAACAAAGGTATATGTGATATACATGTTATTGATGTGTACCTTACTAGAGCTTGCAGTAGCACCTGGGTATTTGATCTTGGTTACATTGCTAATATTTGCAACTCAAAACAGGGACTACGGATTAAGCGAACACTAGCAAAGGACGAGGTGACGATGCGCGTGGGAAATGGTTCCAAAGTCGATGTGATCACGGTCGGCACGCTACCTCTACATCTACCTTCAGGATTAGTATTAGACCTAAATAATTGTTATTTGGTGCCAGCGTTGAGCATGAACATTATATCTGGATCTTGTTTGATGCGAGACGGTTATTCATTTAAATCAGAGAATAATGGTTGTTCTATTTATATGAGTAATATCTTTTATGGTCATGCACCCTTGAAGAGTGGTCTATTTTTGATGAATCTCGATAGTAGTGATACACATATTCATAATGTTGAAGCCAAAAGATGCAGAGTTGATAATGATAGTGCAACTTATTTGTGTAATTGCCGTTTAGGTCATATCGGTATAAAGCGCATGAAGAAACTCCATCTTGATGGACTTGGAACCACTTGATTATGAATCACTTGGTACTTGCGAACCGTGCCTCATGGGCAAGATGACTAAAACGCCGTTCTCGGTACTATGGAGAGAGCAACAGATTTGTTGGAAATCATACATCTGAGATGTATGTGGTCAATGAATGTTGAGGCTCGTGGCGGATATCGTTATTTTCTCACCTTCACAGATGATTTAAGCGAGATATGGGTATATCTACTTAATGAAGCATAAGTCTGAAACATTTGAAAAGTTCAAAGAATTTCAGAGTGAAGTTGAAAATCATCGTAATAAGAAAATAAAGTTTCTACGATCGATCGTGGAGGAGAATATTTGAGTTACGAGTTTGGTCTACACTTGAAACAATGCGGAATAGTTTCGCAACTCACGCCACCCGGAACACCACAGCGTAATGGTGTGTCCAAACATCGTAATCGTACTTTACTTGATATGGTGCGATCTATGATGTCTCTTACAGATTTACCGCTATCGTTTTGGGGTTATGCTTTAGAGACGGCCACATTCACATTAAATAGGGCACCGTCAAAATCCATTGAGACGACACCTTATGAACTATGGTTTGGCAAGAAACCAAAGTTGTCGTTTCTTAAAGTTTGGGGCTGCGATGCTTATGTGAAAAAGCTTCAA
The DNA here is from genome assembly GCA_021437245.1 of Aegilops speltoides. NCBI lineage: Eukaryota > Viridiplantae > Streptophyta > Magnoliopsida > Poales > Poaceae > Aegilops > Aegilops speltoides. The sequence goes on from CM038144.1 coordinate 6,632,545, forward strand.
CCTAATAAGCTCGAACCCAAATCGGAGAAATGTGTCTTCATAGGATACCCAAAGGAGACAGTTGGGCACACTTTCTATCACAGATCCGAAGGCAAGACATTCGTTGCTAAGAATGGATCCTTTCTAGAGAAGGAGTTTCTCTCGAAAGAAGTGAGTGGGGGGAAAGTAGAACTTGATGAGGTAACTATACCTGCTCCTTTGTTGGAAAATAGTACATCACAGGAACCGGTTTCTGTGACGTCAAAACCAACTAGTGAGGAAGTTGATGATGATGATCATAGAACTTTAGATCAAGTTGCTCTGAGAACCTCGTGAGGTCAAACAGAGTAAGATCCGCACTGAGTGATACGGTAATCCTATTCGGAAGTCATGCTACTAGATCATGATGAACCTACGAACTATGAAGAAGCGATGGTGAGCCCAGATTCATAAAATGGCTTGAAGCCATGAAATCTGAGATGGGATCCATGTATGAGAACAAAGTATGGACTTTGGTTGACTTGCCCGATGGTCGGCAAGCAATTGAGAATAAATGGATCTTCAAGAAGAAGACTGACGTTGACGGTAATGTTACTGTCTACAAAGCTCGACTTGTTGCAAAAGGTTTTCGACAAGTTCAAGGGATTGACTACGATGAGACCTTCTCACCTGTAGCGATGCTTAAGTCTGTCCGAATCATGTTTGCAATTGCCGCATTTATGATTATGAAATTTGGCAAATGGATGTAAAACTGCATTCTGAATGGGTTTACGGAGGAAGAGTTGTATATGATGCAACGAGAAGGTTTTATCGATCCTAAGGAGCTAACAAAGTGTGCAAGCTCCAGCGATCCATTTATGGACTGGTGCAAGCCTCTCAGAGTTGGAATAAACGCTTTGATAGTGTGATCAAAGCATTTGGGTTTATACAGACTTTTGGAGAAGACTGTATTTACAAGAAAGTGAGTGGGAGCTCTGTAGCATTTCTAATATTATATGTGGATGACATATTATTGATTGGAAATGATATAGAATTTCTGGATAGCATAAAGGGATACTTGAATAAAAGTTTTTCAATGAAAGACCTCGGTGAAGCTGCTTACATATTGGGCATTAAGATCTATAGAGATAGATCAAAACGCTTAATTGGACTTTCACAAAGCACATACCTTGACAAGGTTTTGAAGAAGTTCAAAATGGATCAAGCAAAGAAAGGGTTCTTGCCTGTATTGCAAGGTGTGAAGTTGAGTAAGACTCAATGCCCGACCACTGCAGAAGATAGAGAGAAAATGAAAGATGTTCCCTATGCTTCAGCCATAGGCTCTATCATGTATGCAATCTTGTGTACGGACCGATGTGTGCCTTGCTATAAGTTTAGCAGGGAGGTACCAAAGTAATCCCGGAGTGGATCACTGGACAACGGTCAAGAACATCCTGAAGTACCTGAAAAGGACTAAGGATATGTTTCTCGTATATGGAGGTGACAAAGAGCTCATCATAAATGGTTACGTTGATGCAAGCTTTGACACTGATCTGGACGATTCTAAATCGCAAACCGGATACGTGTTTACATTAAACGGTGGAGCTGTCAGTTGGTGCAGTTCAAAACAAAGCGTCGTGGCGGGATCTACGTGTGAAGCGGAATACATAGCTGCTTCGGAAGCAGCTAATGAAGGAGTCTGGATGAAGGAGTTCATATCCGATCTAGGTGTCATACCTAGTGCATCGGGTCCAATGAAAATCTTCTGTGACAATACTGGAGCGATTGCCTTAGCGAAGGAATCCAGATTTCACAAGAGGACCAAGCACATCAAGAGACACTTCAGTTCCATCCGGGATCTAGTCCAGGTGGGAGACATAGAGATTTGCAAGATACATACGGATTTGAATGTTGCAGACTCGTTGACTTCCACGAGCAAAACATGATCAGCACCAAGACTCCATGGGTGTTAGAATCATTACTGTGTAATCTAGATTATTGACTCTAGTGCAAGTGGGAGACTGAAGGAAATATGCCCTAGAGGCAATAATAAAGTTATTATTTATTTCCTTATATCATGATAAATGTTTATTATTCATGCTAGAATTGTATTAACCGGAAACATAATACATGTGTGAATATATAGACAAAGCAGTGTCACTAGTATGCCTCTACTTGACTAGCTTGTTAATCAAAGATGGTTATGTTTCCTAACCATGGACAAAGAGTTGTTATTTGATTAACGGGATCACATCATTAGTTGAATGATCGATTGACATGACCCATTCCGTTAGCTTAGCACCCGATCGTTTAGTATGTTGCTATTGCTTTCTTCATGACTTATACATGTTCCTATGACTATGAGATTATGCAACTCCCGTTTACCGGAGGAACACTTTGTGTGCTACCAAACGTCACAACGTAACTGGGTGATTATAAAGGTGCTCTCTGGTGTCTCCAAAGGTACTTGTTGGGTTGGCGTATTTCGAGATTAGGATTTGTCACTCCGAATGTCAGAGAGGTATCTCTGGGCCCTCTCGGTAATGCACATCACTTAAGCCTTGCAAGCATTGCAACTAATGAGTTAGTTGCGAGATGATGTATTATGGAACGAGTAAAGAGACTTGCCGGTAACGAGATTGAACTAGGTATTGGATACTGACGATCGAATCTCGGGCAAGTAACATACCGATGACCGATAAAGATCTTTGTAGAATATGTAGGAACCAATATGGGCATCCAGGTCCCGCTATTGGTTATTGACCGGAGACGTGTCTCAGTCATGTCTACATTGTTCTCGAACCGTAGGGTCCGCACGCTTAAAGTTACGATGACAGTTTCTTTATGAGTTTATGTATTTTGATGTACCGAAGGTTGTTCGGAGTCTTGGATGTGATCACGGACATGACGAGGAGTCTCGAAATGGTCGAGACATAAAGATTGATATATTGGACGACTATATTCGGACACCGGAATTGTTCCGGGTGATTTGGAGAAAACCGAGTCGGGGGGGTTACGGAACCCCGGGAGAGTTAATGGGCCACATGGGCCTTGGTGGGAAGAGAGAGGGGCGGCCAGGATGGGCGCGCCCTCTCCTCTGGTCCGGTGGACTAGGAGGGGGGGCCCCTTCCTTCCCCTCTCCCCTTCCTTCCCCTCCTAGTAGGAGTAGGAAAGGAGGAATCCTACTCCTACTAGGAGGAGGATTCCTCCTCATTGGCGCGCCCCAAGGGCCGCCGCCTCCCCTTGCTCCTTTATATACGGGGCGGGGCACCCATAGACACACAAGTTGATCTTCGTGATCGTTCCTTAGCCGTGTGCGGTGCCCCTCCATGATATTACACCTCGGTCATATTGTAGCGGTGCTTAGGCGAAGCCTGCGGCGGTTGAACATCAAGATTGTCACCACGTCGTCTTGTGAACTCCACCGAAGGTTTGCTGGATCGGGCCGGGGTGCGTCATCGAGCTGTCGTGTGTCAAGAACTCGGAGGTGCGAATAACGGTGCTTGGATCGGTTGGACCGGGAAGGCGTCGACTACTTCTTCTACGTTGCGTCAACGCTTCCGCTTCGGTCTACGAGGGTATGTAGACAAGACTCTCCCCTCTCGTTGCTATGCATCACCATGATCTTGCGTGTGCGTAGGAATTTTTTTGAAATTACTACGTTCCCCAACACAAGACCCATCCGTTAGCTTAGCATAATGACCGTTCAGTTTTATTGCTACTGCTTTCTTCATGTCAAATACATATTCCTCTGACTATGAGATTATGCAACTCCCGAATACCGGAGGAATGCCTTATGTGCTATCAAACATCACAACATAACTGGGTGATTATAAAGATGCTCTACAGGTATCTCCAAAGGTGTTTGTTGGGTTGGCATAGATCAAGATTAGGATTTGGCACTTAGAGTATCGGAGAGGTATCTCTGGGCCCTCTCGGTAATGCACGTCACAGAAAGCCTTGCAAGCAAAGTGACTAATGAGTTAGTTGCAGGATGATACGGGTAAAGAGACTTGCCGGTAACGAGATTGAACTAGGTATGAAGATACCGACGATCGAATCTCGGGCAAGTAACATACCGATGACAAAGGGAATAACGTATGTTGTCATAACGGTTTGACCAATAAAGATCTTCGTAGAATATGTGGGAGCCAATATGAGCATCCAGGTTCCGCTATTGGTTATTGACCGGAGAGGTGTCTCGGACATGTCTACATAGTTCTCGAACCCGTAGGGTCCGCACGCTTAACGTTCGATGACGACTTTATATTATATGAGTTATGTGATTTGGTGACCAAATGTTGTTCGGAGTCCCGGATGAGATCATGGACATGACGACGAGTCTCGAAATGGTCGAGAGGTAAAGATTGATATATAGGGCGATAGTATTCGGACACCGGAAGTGTCCCGGGGATACTGGGTACGTATCGGGTCACCGGAAAGGGGTTTCGGGCACCCCCGGCAACTATGTGGGCCTAATGGGCCAAGAGAGGGACATACCAGCTCCTAAGGGGCTGGCGCGCCCCCTATAGGACGAAATAGGAGGAGAAGGAAAGGAGGGAAGGGAGAAGGAAAGGGGGATACAGCCTCCCCCTTTCCTTCCCTCCCCCTCTCTTTTCCTCCCCCCTCTGATACTTATGGAAGGGGGGAGGCTGACTTGGAGGAGGCGCCCAAGTAGGATTCCTCCTACTTGGGGCACCCCTTGCTGCTCCCCTCGCTCTCCCACCTATATATATGTGGGGGGGCACCGCTAGAACACATAAGATTGATTAGCCGTGTGTGGCGCCCCCCTCCACAGTTTACGCCTTCGGTCATATTCACATAGTGCTTAGGCGAATCCCTGCACGGATAACTTCACCATCACCGTCACCATGCCGTCATGCTGACGGAACTCTTCTACTTCCTCGACACTCTGCTGGATCAAGAGTTCGAGGGACTTCATCAAGCTGAACGTGTGCAGAACTCGGAGGTGTTGTACGTTCAATACTTGATCGGTCGGAACGAGAAGAAGTTCGACTACATCAACTGCATTCCACTTTCGGTCTACGAGGGTAAGTGGACACACTCTCCCCTTCTCATTGCTATGCATCTCCTAGATAGATCTTGCGTGAGCATAGGATTTTTTTTTTGAAATTGCATGCTACGTTCCCCAACAAGGGCGACACAGAATAGCTCCAAATCATCAATGCAATGTAGGCATGTATTCCGTATATAGTCATACGTGCTTATGGAAAAGAACTTGCATTTCATCTTTTGTCCTACCCTCCCGTGGCAGTGGGGTCCATAAGGAAACTAAGGGATATTAAGGCCTCCTTTTAATAGAGAACCAGAACAAAGCATTATCACTTATTGAATACATGAACTCCTCAAACTACGATAATCACCAGAAAGAATCCCAATTACTGTCACCTTGGGGTATATGGATCATAACTCGTAATAGGTGTCTACAACTTGCAAGATAGGATCAAGAAGGCATATATATTCATGAAAACATAATAGGTTCAGATCTGAAATCATGGCACTCGGGCCCTAGTGACAAGCATTAAGCATAGTAGAGTCATAGCAACATCAGTCTCAGAACATAGTGGATACTAGGGATCAAACCCTGCTACGTCTTGAGCTTGTGTTGGTTTTCCTCGAAGAGGAGAGGGTGATGTAGCAAAGTGTAGCATAAGTATTTCCCTCAGTTTTGAGAACCAAGGTATCAATCCAGTAGGAGGCTCCTCAAAAGTCCCACGCACCTACACAAACAAACTGAGAACTCGCAACCAACGCAATAAAGGGGTTGTCAATCCCTTCACGGCCACTTGCGAAAGTGAGATCTAATAAAGATAGTATGATAAGATAAATATATTTTTGGTATTTTTATAAGATAGATGCAAAAAGTAAAGATGCAAATGAAGTAGATTGAAAGCACATATGATAAGAGTTAGACCCGGGGGCCATAGGTTTCACTAGAGGCTTCTCTCAAGATAACATAAGAATTACGATGGGTGAACAAATTACTGTCGAGCAATTGATAGAAAAGCGCATAGTTATGAGATTATCTAGGCATGATCATGTATATATGCATCATGTCCATAACAAGTAGACCGACTCCTGCCTGCATCTACTACTATTACTCCACACATCGATCGCTATCCAGCATGCATCTAGTGTATTAAGTTCATAAGAACAGAGCAACGCATTAAGCAAGATGACATGATGTAGAGGGATACACACATGCAATATGATATAAACCCCATCTTGTTATCCTCGATGGCAACAATACAATACGTGTCTTGCAACCCTTTCTGTCACTAGGTAAGAACACTGCAAGATTGAACCCAAAGCTAAGCACTTCTCCCATGGCAAGAAAGATCAATCTAGTAGGCCAAACCAAACTGATAATTCGAAGAGACTTGCAAAGATAACTCAATCATACATAAAAGAATTTAGAGAAGATTCAAATATTATTCATAGATAAACTTGATCATAAACCCAAAATTCATCGGATCTCGACAAACACACCGTGAGGGAGTCCTGGACTAGGGGGTGTCCGGATAGCCGGACTATCATCATCGGCTGGACTCCAAGATTATGAAGATACAAGATTGAAGACTTCGTCCCGTGTCCGGATGGGACTTTCCTTGGCGTGGAAGGCAAGCTTGGCAATACGGATATGTAGATCTCCTACCATTGTAACCGACTCTGTGTAACCCTAGCTCTCTCCGGTGTCTATATAAACCGGAGGGTTTTAGTCCGTAGGACACACAACCATTACAACAATCATACCATAGGCTAGCTTCTAGGGTTTAGCCTCCTTGATCTCGTGGTAGATCCACTCTTGTACTACCCATATCATCAATATCAATCAAGCAGAGTAGTGTTTTACCTCCATCGAGAGGGCCCGAACACAGGTAAAAACATCGTGTCCCTTGTCTCTGTTACCATCCGCCTAGCGCACAGCATTCGGGACCCCCTACCGAGATCCGCGGTTTGACACCGACATTGGTGCTTTCATTGAGAGTTCCTCGTGTAGTCACCGATAGGCTCGATGGCTTCTTCAATCAACAACAACGCCGTCGTGGTGAGACTTTTCTCCCGGACAGATCTTCGTGTTCGGGCGGCCGACTGCAGCCAATTCACTTGGCCATCTGGAGCAGATCAAAAGCTACGCCCGCCATCAGTCGATTTGGAAGCCTAAACTTCACGGCCGACATCCGCGGAGATTTGATCTTGATGGGTTCGAGCCACAGCCGGCGTGCCGCCTTTATCACGATGGGCATGATTTAGCTCGCCACCGGACGGTGCCACGAGGTCGCGACACGAGTCGCTCGACCCATAGTTCGGGCAGACCGCGCAGTCGAGGGCAGGTGGCTGGACACCTCGGAGCTGCAACTTCTACGGCGATGGGCGAATATCGACCTTGTCCCTTATAAAGCTCGTGACTCAAGGTGCGGACTCCTTGCGGACTCGAACCTCCTGCGCCTAATCGAATCCGATTGGGCGCCGATCATGGAGTTCACCGCCGCGGACATCTTTCAGCACTCACCCTTTGGCGACATCCTAAATTCGCTAAAGCATCTCTTGCTATCGGAGAGCCTGGCCGGCTGCGGTCGGGATGGTTGGGATCGACGACGACGGCGAAATTCAAAGCCCACCCACCACCCACTTTGTAGCCAGCGTCGGCGATCTAACCGACATGCTAGACTACGACTCGAATACATCAACAGTATGGGCGGCGATGCGGAGGCGATCAAGAACCAGCGCCTACTGAGGCACTGGAAGACCACCTCGTCATACGACATATACATGGTGGACACCCCAAAGGATGGGGGCGGCGAAGAAGCAGCGGAGGCGATTCCTCTAGAAACAGCCCAAGCGCCCGGCGTCGTGGCGCCGCTCTAAGTCCTGCCACAGAAGAATGGAGATTCCGCACGGAGATAATAACACCCCGAGAGTGCGAAGACAACCCCTCCGGCAAGATTCAAAGACAGAGGGCGGGAAGCCAGCCTCGAGAGAGCGCCAGACGAGGAGGATGAAAAGTACATGCCTCCCTCGGAGACGAGGCAAGCCTCAACGACGAATTAATTGTCGTGCCGAGGATCCCGTCGAACAAGAGCGTTTTAAGCGCAGGCTTATCGCCATGGCAAATAGCCTAAAGAAAAAGCAGCAACAGCTTCAAGCTGATCAAGACCTGCTGGCCGACAGATGGACCGAGGTCCTCGTGGCCGAAGAGTATGAACTCGAACGCCCCTTTAAAAGCTACCCAAAACGCAAGTTGCTCCCCCGACTAGAGGAGGAAGCATACAAACCTTCATCACCAGCGCTGTCTGGCGGACCGACCACCCGTGGCCGCGACAGAGAGGCATCTAGGCCCTCCATCAGGACCGTACCCCGGCATTGCTCGAAAAGTACGAAGCCACGAGGGAATGCGCCGGACTTGCAAGACATATTGGAGGACAAGGCAAAACAATCAAGATCCTTCTACGGATCACGTGGGCGCCCCACAACCCACGACGACTACCGTCGCGCGGATCAAACAACTCGGCGGGCGAACACAGCAGACAACGCTCTCCTGAGCTACGTCGTGATATTGCTCAATATAGAGGCGCCGCACACCCACTATGCTTCACAGACGAAGTAATGGATCATCAAATCCCTGAAGGGTTTAAACCCGTGAACATTGAATCCTACGATGGCACAACAGACCCCGCGGTTTGGATCGAAGATTATCTCCTTCATATCCATATGGCCCATGGCGACGATCTCCACGCCATCAAGTATCTCCCACTCAAGCTTAAAGGACCAGCTCGGCATTGGCTTAACAGCTTGCCCGCAGAGTCAATTGGGTGTTGGGAGGACCTGGAAGCCGCATTCCTTGACAACTTCCAGGGCACATATGTGAGACCACCAGACACCGATGACCTAAGCCACATAATTCAGCAGCCAGACGAATCGGCCAGACAATTCTGGACACGGTTCCTCACAAAGAAAAATCAAATCGTCGATTGTCCGGATGCAGAGGCCCTCGCAACCTTCAAACACAACATCCGCAACGAATGGCTGGCCCGGCACCTAGGACAGGAAAAGCCGAAATCCATGGCAGCCCTCACATCACTCAGGACCCGCTTCTGTGCGGGAGAGGAAAGTTGGCTAGCTCGCAGTAACAACCTCAGCAGAAATTCTGGCAGTCCGGACAGCAAGGACCGCAATGGCAGGCCGCGTCGCAACAAAACAAACGCCGCGTTAACGGCGATAACACTGAAAATACGGCAGTCAACGCCGGATTCAGAGGCTCTAAACCCGGTCAGCGGAAAAAGCCATTCAAAAGAACTACTCCAGGTCCGTCCAATTTGGACCGAATACTCGACCGCTCTTGCCAGATACATGGCACCCCCGAAAAGCCAGCCAACCACACCAACAGGGATTGTTGGGTATTCAAGCAGGCAGGCAAGTTAATTGCCGAAAACAATGACAAGGGGCTGCACAATGATGACGAGGAAGAGACTCGGCCGCCGAACAATAGAGGACAGAAGGGTTTCCCCCCACAAGTGCGGACGGTAAACATGATATACGCAACCCATATACCCAAGAGGGAGCGGAAGCGTGCACTTAGGGACGTATATGCGATGGAGCCAGTCGCCCCGAAGTTCAATCCATGGTCCTCTTGCCCGATCACTTTCGATCGAAGGGACCACCCGACAAGTATCCGCCATGGCGGATTTGCCGCATTGGTTTTAGACCCAATCGTCGATGGATTTCACCTCACTAGAGTCCTGATGGACGGCGGCAGCAACTGAACTTGCTTTATCGGGATACAATCGCGCAAGATGGGCATAGACCCTCAAGGATTAAACCTACAAAGACGACCTTCAAAGGCATCATACCAGGTGTTGAGGCCAATTATGCGAGCTCGATCACTGCTCGAAGTGGTCTTGGATCCTGGATAATTTCGAGCGAGGAGTTAATCTTGACATAGTCCCATTCGCGATGGCTATCACGCTCTGCTTTCGGACGAACCGCGTTCGCAAAATTCAACGCGGTGCCGCATTATGCATACCTTAAGTTCAAGATGCCAGGCCCTCGTGAGTCATCACGGTCAACGGAAATACTGAACGCTCCCTCCGAACGGAGGAACACACAGCAGCTCTCGCGGTAGAAGTACAGAGCAGCCTTTTAAGGCAATTTTCGAGTCCGGCCGTTAAACGACCGGACACGGCCAAACGCGCCCGGAGTAACATCAATCAAGACCACCTGGCATGTTCCGAGCACGCGTAGCAATGCGGCCCCAACCCCAGCCCTTGCATGATTGCAAGACCAGCTCTTCGCGCACATCATTATGCTCTGGAGATACCATGGGCATAGGGGGAGGGGCACGACCACGACAGGCCCAGAGTGCGGCTTAACCACACCAGGGGCTCCCAAGTGTGTCACTCTTTTTTTTCTTCTTTTTTATTTTTTCCACAGGACTCCGTTCACCAGAGGCCCTGTCCAGCAGTAGATCTGCCGAACTCACGATGCAACAACCAGGGAGGGACAATGGCTACGACGAACACCCAGGTGGTCTCCATTATGAGCATTACATCTGTTTAATACACTATTCCGCAGCCTACCCCTGGAGGGAGATACTTTTAATAGTCCAACCCTTGCTTACCGCACTATTTGTATCGTTCTGCACCCATGGCAGAATTCCTCGAATAAACAATGCATCACTTTTTGTTTGTAATTGCATTTCTTTTTATACATATATGTTCATTTATGACATCTTGCACCCGTACATTTTGGTACGGCCGAATACACCAGGGGCTTATGTTCCCCGCATTATGGTGTGATAAGTCCGAACACTTTCACAAGTGCGGCACCCCGAACTTATAGCATTATATGCATCGGCTCCGAATCATGTCTTGGGTCAATAGTTGGGTTTGCCCGGCTCCCATGTTTTGGTACCTTACGTTCCGTTCCGTCGGCTAAGGTAGCACTGGGAGAACCACTGCGATTGCGCCCCGGTTGAGCTGGGCGAGCGCCTCAGTGGAGAAAGCTAAAACTGACTGTCATGATAAAGCGAGAGCTGGTCGCTATTCGAGAGGTCTTTTCGAGTCCCTAAAGACTTATGCCGCTTAGAGCGAGGAATTGGCTGTGTCCGGCCCAGGCGTAGATAGCGCCCCGAATTCGGTCTTCCGAACACTAGGGGCTTCGCCGAAATTTAAAATTATAGAATTCTATGGCTAAGTGAGAGTGTTCAAGCATTATAAGTCCGGTTGCCTTGTTAGTTGTGTTGAGCGCCTCCCTAGATGGACCCAAAAATGGGAACAAGAGTGCTCAAGTTTATCCCGAACACCCCAGCACTCGTGGCATGGGGGCTGAAGCCAATGACTTGCCATCTCTCAGATTTGATAAACGGCCGCACAGAAGGTAATATTTTAAATTAATAAGTGTTGCTTAGCGCATATGAACAAAGTTTTCAGCGCACAGGATAACACATTGCGGAAAAAATTACATCTTTGGGGCATTCATCCGCAATCTTGCGGGCACCCTTCAGGACATTCTTATAGTACATCTCGGGCGTACGATACTCCTTGCCCGCCGGAGGCGCGTCCGTGATAAGCCTCTCAGCATCCAGCCTACCCCAGTGCACCTTTGCGCGGGCAAGGGCCCGACGGGCACCTTCAATGCAGGCGGAGCGCTTGATGACTTCCACCTAGGGGCACACATCCACCAGCCGCCGCGACGAGGCCGAAAGTAGCTCCTGTGCATGGCCTCTTGAGCCACACCGGACTATGAGGCCCTTCATGGCCTGCTCGGCTACCTTGTGGAGCTCGACCAGCTGCTTCACTGGTCGCTAAGGGGCACGGATGTCCGCCTCAAAGATCTTGAGACCATAAGACCTTCTCCGTTGAGCTCCCTCCTCGCCCGGTAGAATCTGGCGGCATCGGACACGCTGAGGCAGATCTACAAACGCCCCTGGAGAGCTCCGAATTCGGGTAAGTAACAGGTAATTTAGATTCACATGCTTGCTTTGCATGAAAAATGCCTTACCCGCCGCTATTTTCTTCACCGCCTCAATCTCCTGGAGGGCCTTATGGGCCTCGGCCTTAGCGGCTTTGGCACTTTCAAGAGCCGAGGCAATCTCAGACTCTCGAGTCTTCGAGTCGCGCTCCAAACTCTCATGCTTTTCCATGAGAGCCTGGAGCTCTTGCCGCACCTCCGCCACCCGCGCCTCCTGCTTCTCTCGCTCCGCTCGTTCCGCGGCCGCATTATGTTTGGCCGTGGACACGGCCTCCTTCAGGGTCGCCACCTCGTTCGTGGCCCCTGCAGTTCCCACGTTATCCTTGTCATTTCCATTGCAACCAAAATCCTTTTCTGTAAGGTACAACTTTAATACGGTGTTACTCACCTTATTTGTCCTCGAGCTGCTTCTTGGCACGACCGAGCTCATTCTCGGACCGCTCGAGGTTCTGCTTCAAAGCATCAACCTCCGCAGTCAGTGCGGCAGAGGTCAGCAGCACAACCTGCAAACCCATATTGACATAATTGTTAGTACTCCTGCGTATATCTTTTTTAGATCCTCAGTCCGGCTTTTCTTTCCGAACACCGAACCGAGCATCAGGGGCTACTGTCTATGCAGTATCACATTACATATTTTAAAACTTCTTACCTCAAAGCCTGTTAGAAGGCTGTTGCAGGCTTCGGTCAGCCCGCTCTTGGCAAGCTGAACCTTCTGAATCACCGCACTCATAATAGTGCGGTGTTCTTCCTCGATGGAAGCGCTGTTGAGCGCCTCCAACAAGTTGTCTGGCACCTCCGGTTGGACGGAGGCTGCCGGTGCCACGGCCTTGCCCTCCTTACGAAGGGGCTGCCTGCCGGACTCCGGAACCACTGCGGGTTCCGGCATGGAGTCCGGCGCAAAGTCCAGAGGCTGCCTTCTGGCACCTCCGGAGCCTCCTCCTGATGGGTCCTCTCCTGGGATCCCACCTTGGCATCCTCAGCGTCGCGAGGGGTGGAGGCAGTCAGAATGTAATCTACATCCGACGGAGCCAAGGACCCGCTTGATGAAGCGGGAAGATCATCCTCGGCCGGACTACAGATAGTGTGCGGCATTAGAAGGACACTACGTGACACAAAATTATAAATCATTCAGGAATCCGGATACTTACGATCTTGCCGGAGGCTTGGCCATTGAGGGCCACCCTTCGTCGCCGACATTAGCGTTGGCAGAGCTGTCCGGAGGAAGAGTCCTCCCCCTCTTGGACCCTTCGGCCTCCCCCGTTGGGGAAGCCTTCCTTTTCCTCTCTCCCCCCTCCTGGGGAGAGTCCTCTTTCTCCTCCTCGTCTTCGGGGGAGGAGTCCGCCTCGGAGCCATCGGACAATGAGTCCGATACCACCTGACGCTGGGAACTCCTTCGAGTTCGTGTGGCCTTCTTCTTGGCCTTCTTCTCCGGCACCATATAAAGTGCCGGGACTAGCAGCCCCGTTAAACGGGCGTCCGCTGGGTCCTCGGGAAGGGGAGCCGGACAGTCTACCTGTCCGTACGTCCTCTACCAGTCCTGTTAAAGGCATTGGGAGTTTTTAATCCCACATAGAGTCAAACTATGAAAGAAAATAAGTGTCCCATGGAGGATAACAAAGCTTACCTCGCCGGCCGGGCGCTTGGTGCTGAATCCGCGGTCTTCCATCGCGGATGCGGGGGCTTCTCCGCCCTTGAACAGCACCCTCCAGGCAGCTTCATACGTCGTGTCGAAGAGCCCGCTCAGGGTCCGGTGCTGTGCCGGATCGAACTCCCACAAATTGAAGGCCCGCTGTTGGCAGGGGAGAATCCGTGCGACGAGCATGACTGGATCACATTGACAAGCCTAAGCTTCTTATTCACCAAGGTGCGGAGGCGGGATCGAGTCTGTCGGCTCCTCGAACGCCCCATAGCAAGCCCTTCTCTTTCTAGGAGGTGAGCTGCATAGGGATACCAGATCTGAACTCGGGGACCGCTGCCCATTTAGGGTCACGCGGCTCGGTGATATAGAACCACCCCGATTGCCACCCCTTGACGGACTCCACGAAGGCCCCCTCGAGCCAGGTGACGTTGGGCATCTTGCCCACCATGGCGCCTCCGCACTCCACTTGGACGCCCTTCACTACCTTCGGCTTGACATTGAAGGTCTTTAGCCACAAGCCGAAGTGGGGCCGGATGCAGAGTAAGGCCTCGCACACGATGATAAACACCGAGATGTTGAGGATGAAGTTTGGTGCCAGATTGTGGAAATCCAGGGCGTAGTAGTACATGAGCCCCCGGACGAAGGGATGAAGTGGGAAGCCCAGTCCGCGGAGGAAGTGGGGAAGGAATATGACCCTCTCATGGGGCCTGGGGGTGGGGATGAGCTGCCCCTCGTCGGGCAGCCGGTGCGCGATGTCGCTAGAAAGGTATCCGGCGCCGCACAGCTTTTCGATGTGCCCCTCCGTAACGGAGGAGGCCAACCACTTGCCTCCCACTCTGGACATGGCTGGAGAAGGTCGAGACGAGATGTGTGGACTTGGGCGCTGGAGCTCGAGTGCGCGGAGATGGATAAGCAAAGGAGGAAGAAGGCGTAGGTAAAAAGGTGGATCCTTATCCCCTTATATATGGGCGGACGAAGACTATGCGTCCCCACCGGCCTGGTAAAACTCGCTTATCTCCCAAGCGCCACCATCAATGGCGCGGTTGGGTTACCCACGTCCGTATTGATGGGAATCCCGGAATAAGGGGAACACGATCTCTGCTTCGACAAGGCGTGCCAAGGAAACCGCCGCTAAACGCTACCGAGGTGGTATAATAAAAAGGATTCAAGTAAAGGCTTGGTGGTGGTATGACGTCATGCCACAAAATACGTCGCAGATTGAACTTGTGTACATATTATTCTCTCTACGGTGGAATCTGGAATTTATTTTGCGAGCGGACACTATCTGGTGTTCACAATCTTCTATGAATTATTCGAGGAGGAACCCGCCTTGCAATGCCGAACAATATGCGCGGACTCATCGTCATTGAAGTCCGGTTCAGGGCTCTTGAGGAGTCTGGACTAGGGGTGTCCGGATAGCGGACTATCATCATCGGCGGACTCCAAGACTATGAAGATACAAGATTGAAGACTTCGTCCCGTGTCTGGATGGGACTTTCCTTGGCGTGGAAGGCAAGCTTGGCAATACGGATATGTAGATCTCCTACCATTGTAACCGACTCTGTGTAACCCTAGCTCTCTCCGGTGTCTATATAAACCGGAGGGTTTTAGTCCGTACGACACACAACCATTACAACAATCATACCATAGGCTAGCTTCTAGGGTTTAGCCTCCTTGATCTCATGGTAGATCCACTCTAGTACTACCCATATCATCAATATCAATCAAGCAGGAGTAGGGTTTTACCTCCATCGAGAGGGCCCGAACCTGGGTAAAAACATCGTGTCCCTTGTCTCCTGTTACCATCAGCCTAGACGCACAGTTCGGGACCCCCTACCCGATATCCGCCGGTTTTGACACTGACACACCGCAAAAAGAGATTACATCGAATAGATCTCCACAAGAGAGGGGGAGAACATTGTATTGAGATCCAAAAAGAGAGAAGAAGCCATCTAGCTAATAACTATGGACCCATAGGTCTATGGTAAACTACTCACAACTCATCCGAGGGGCAAGGATGTTGATGTAGAGGCCCTCCGTGGTTGCTTCCCCCTCCGGCAGAGTGCCGGCAAGGGCTACAAGATGGGATCTCGCGGATACAAAAGGTTACGGCGGTGGAAATTGTGTTTCGTGGTGCTCCTGGATGTTTTCGGGGTACGTAGACATATATAGGAGGAAGAAGTACGTCGGTGGACGCCCGAGGGGCCCACGAGACAGGGGGCGCGCCCTACAGGGGGGGGGGCGCCCTCCTATCTCGTGGGGCCCTCGGAGCTTTCTTGACTTGCACTCCAGGCTCTCCGGATCAGATTTGTTCCAAAAA